>OY776111.1:122340514-124840514 GCA_963675035.1 Allygus modestus | reverse complement strand
CCACATTTGTATATGTATTTAACAATGAACGTCTTCGTTAACACTACATGCGGAACGGTCGCAGGGGTCAGCCGTTGCAGGGCCATCCCGCAGGGGCGCGGACGGTGTACGATTGATGCCGTGATGTCTCAGAGCGGAAACGCAGCCTCAATCGCTCGTACTCTGACCCCCATTCCCTCCTTTATTACTGTTTTTGCCACGTGAATGGAAAAAGACTTGTCATTCGGTGGGTGGAAATATCGCTTGTCATTTGTTGCGGTGCGCTGACGCTCATCACTCGGCGATTAGTGGCCGCGACGGTGCTGCTGCTGTCGCGAGGCGGCGGCGAGCGGAACTTTTACTCATAGTTGTAACTCTTGTAAAATGTTGAAGGTTTAATAATTACGTTAACCTAATTAATATCTGTAGAAATGCTCTTTATAAATATGTAGTCGCCAATGCCAGATGCGTAGTTTGGTTGGTTTATGTTGGCCTAAATGTGAGTTTTAAGTTTTAACTGCGAGTGATTAAGAAAGTTTCATGAAATTTGTTAAAGATTATACAGAATTTATCAATTTTTAGTAGTATTTATTTTTGTCAGTGCCGCCTAATTCATTTCAGTATGTTACACAAGCTGTACCTCTTGTTTAATTTTTTTTCTGAATTACTCCAAATTTGTCTTGAGACAGGATAAAACTTGTGTTTCAATATCTCACAACTACAATACCGACTGCAGTAAGACCCCAGCTGACCAGGCCCCGGGGCGATGGTGGCGTTGGCAGGCGCAGGAAGCCGCCACAATGAGGATCAGATGTCTGCTGGTCTCCCGGTATCCCCATGCTACAACACGCTTTCCTTCCAGCTGTTAGCCGGGATCGTATTCCCGTCTACTTAAAATGGCAATATTTTTATAAACAATGTATTGTTATTGATATATATTTACTTTTTATACAAGAATATCGTAATTACCGAATGTTTACAGTGTTATGGATAATAGAGAATGAGTAAAAACATATGAGAATGGGTAAATAGATGTATCAACCTTAAAAGTAATGTGTGCAATATCGCTATAATTTGAAAGGGTCAATTTAATTTATTTAATCCTTTCTATTACTTACAAACTACCTTATGCAAACAATTTGTAATTCAAAACATATTTTTGTTATTTTCATAAAAAATAAAATATAACACAATAGTGGCTAAAAACTAAACTTTGCGCTAGAATATTAGTTAAATCAAATCATATTTAATATCGGTGAATAGCATGATGATCATATTTCTGTAAACGTGTTTTGGCGAGTTTCAATACAAATTCAGTTTGTTTACTTGTCCAGACCCGAAGGTGTAGTAGGTGTTTATCACCGGGCAGACGGAAAAGGACTACAGACTACTACTGGCGACACAATATACCAACTCACCGCCCAATAAATACCCCGTCGCCAACCCTTTCAGACTCCGGCATAAGAAATGCACCGCCTCTCTCTCTCCCTCTCTCCCTCTCCTGTCCGTTCACCCTTTCACTCCCACTCATTGTTCTTTTCAACGTCTAAACTTGCTTTCTCCAGGTATTGTGTTGGTTCTTAAAAATGTTGCAAGAATAATGTTCCTAGCCTTTCTGTTGTTATGTAGGGAGACAATAGAAGAGCGCCTCACGTTTCTCGGAAATGTTAACCTCGTCTATGGACCGTTACATAGTTTGCCATACCGTACATACTTGACATCACATGTAAAATCTTAAAGCTTATAATACATGTAAACATTGAAATATTTTTAAAGTCATGCAAGTATTTAAAAGACATTACTGCGGGAAAATCCTTTCTTTATTTAATTGGGGTATGTATTTATCATATTTTTTGGTCTATAAGTCAAAACGTTATAATAAAACTGATCGGCGAGTTTATCATTATTACAGTATGTAGTTTGTTTTTATTATTTATCGTGATATTCATCTAAGCCGTTAACGTTGCTCAAATCACGTTTTGTGCGTATCAGTTATTCGGCAGTTACGTATCGGTATTCCCCTCCACCCCGAGTGCTCTGGGTATGCTATACTTGTAAAACTCGCATAGACAGTCGCAACACGCCTAATGAAAGCCACGATGCTCGTGGAATACGGAATGGCGGCAATTGTGGATCGTTCAATTGATTTCGTCTGATTGCCGTCGAGAGGAAACCACTGTTTGTTGTTTGCTACAATTTGTTTTTATTTTGTTTACTACTGATGGTTACTTTTGTTTTAGCAACGTATATTGCTTGTTTCGTTTATTGCAGTAGAAGTTGTTTTGAAACTACAGAACGTGACAAATGTGAGTTTCAACTTTCTTCGTCATGTAAGAAATTCTATGATATTTTTGAGAGATCTTTTATTTTGTCTTTTGTCTTGTAAGCCTACGGTATTATTAGTGCGTACTTACCCTGATTGCTTTGAGATTTAGGTTTTATTAATTACGTATTGGTGTAAACAAGTAATATTTTCTATATTTACCAACTATGAGACGTCAAAAGTTAAATTCTATTGAATTATATAAAGTAGTAATATAATTACCCTTATTTTAAGCTGTTTTGTTACGATCGGAAATAACGTATAATTTGTTTTGATAATAGTGTTTTTTAACAAAATACTTTTTGAATTCATAAGTGTACATCATGTACGGGTTTATTGTGTATAGGTTAAAGTTTGTGTCAAAGTTTGTGATTACTGATGGTAATATCAGTATTATATACTCGGTTATCTTTTAAAACAACGTTTTTAAAAATTAATGCGAGTTGGGATTTTAGGTTGAATTGTCATCCTGTAATAAATCATTCCATGTAATCAATATTCATCAGAGACGAGTAAAAAACTATGTTCTAAAATACTGCATTACCACTTGTATCAAACTACCAAACTACCACTACACACAACAACCTACGACATTTAGGAAATACCAACAATATCAGAAAAACTATGAGGCCATAATCAGCATCAGACCCGAACTCTAATTGGAAAAATTGTTCTCGCAAAGATGTTAATCAAAATATAAAAATGTCTTATCGCTTTGTATAAGAAAACATATTGATGTTCATTTAAATTTTCTTTGATACCGATTTTAAAAGTATAACGTCAACTTTGTTACGGAATTTAATACTAGGATAAAACCCACTACCAATGCTTATTTATATTCATTAACATAAAATGGTGACACTTTTGAACAGTTTCTTGTTCTTGTAGATATCTTTCTAAAACACCTTGAAAACATGTTGTGTAGATCTTTCTCGAATGCAAATCCTCAGTCATCGGACCAGTCTATTCCATATTACCATTGATTACTATGGTCAATGATATTACCGTTCTAATACCAATGATTCTGGATCATATAGCACGTCACACGCGCCACCGCCACCGCCACGCTGCCTAGCGGACGGAGCGGGAATCTCCGCACTGTGAGTCACCCAGCTGATCCTGGCCTAATGGGATTTTAACCTCCCCCTGATTGATTGTAAACAATGTCCATATTTCCATACGCCGCCCGTACATGGTACATGACTCAGCGCTGTAAACACCGGGTGTATATCGTGGGGGAGGGGGTAATTCTGTTTTAATTTGCTGGGAAGAGGCCTTGTTTACTTACAATTCATGAACCCCTGCATGCACGGATTAGCAACGGGTTAAATTCAGCCCAGCTTTATCCGGCGCTGATCCTTTTTATTGGTTTGTTTTCTCTTTGCGATAACGAAATCAAGGCCATATTGTTGGATTTGTTTGTTCTGCCTCTTATGTTCGTGTAATCAGTCAGTTTGGACATGCTAGAGCGAATGACTCAGATTATACAATTCGCGGCAGTTTGTTTCTTTGTTAAACTCTTGTCGAATATTATTCTGAACAGTTGTAAGTGTAGTATTTCGGTAACCGAACATCACCACGACCGTCGCGGTTGTGCCGGCTTGTGCTGTGGTTTCCGTGTGTTACTTTCCACTGTTGCATTTTAGGGAAGTGATAGTTTTATAAAGTAATGTATTTAGAGGAACTTGGTTTTTTGGAATTTTTAGATCTCTTCTGTAACAGTGTATTTTTAATACGAGTGTTTGAAGACAATAATTTGTGTTGTTATCTTTATTTCAAGCCTTTAGTTTGGAACTCAGGATTTCCACTTATTTGGATTGCAAATTTAATTAAGAAAAGCAACATAACAATATTAGTCATATTCTGTCCGGTTGAAATTGCTAATAACGATCTGATGATTTCAGTTATGTTTAAACACAATAAAAGCACTTTTGAAGGCTTTTCGTTTTGCTTCTTTATCTAAAGACAAATAACATCAATAAATTACTTTGTCTAAACTTAAATAACTTGAAAACACAATTTTTTGACTGAAGTCCCAAACCCATAAACCAACAATCGTTAAAATAAAGATACAATAAACGTATTTAAAAATCATGATCATTATTACGTTGGTAGTAATCTTGTAAGCATATCGGTATCATACATTTTATTTTAATAGTGTATTCATTATACAATTTGTATACGTATTTTTCACAGTTATTTTTATAAAAAGACAAAGCTCGTATAAATCAATTGATTTAATTGATTTGTTTATTCATAATAAGGTGATTTTGTTATTTAGAATCTATGAAAATATTGGTTGGAAAGTATGTGCTAGTCAGTTAGTCGGACAAACCAGCTTTTACAGCAGTACGTATGACGTATAAACAAAGCTGTGCCCTGTATACATGCATATCAGAAAATCCGTATCTATTATAGTACAAGAACCTTATTTTTTTTTAAATTTAATATAGTTACTTGGGAACTTTAAAACAACTCCCGGACCGATTACATTTGGCTGCATATTTTAATTACATTTGACACTGAGGAGTTTCCTCTTCCTGCTCGTGAATCAATGTCCCGATAGTCCTTATCACACCCGTGGAGGGCGAGGACGTGTGAGCACTCCCCGGAGGACGATCAGCTCGCCGCGTCCTGCGAGTCGACCTTCTCAAAGGACATTCTTTCCGAGGGGATCCTGCAATAATTGATCCTCGCCTCTTTGTCACAAAGGGTAGGTGATGATGGAGCTCCGCCATTTTTAATGATTTAGGGCGTTTATACGGCAAAGGTCTCATAAAGCGCGGTCGTTATCACGAAACGGGAAACATTCACAGGTGTGTGTCTAACTTGGTTTCCTAATTCAAAATCAATTCGTTAAACCATTATATGAAAACCAGACGTAATTGTACTGGCGCGTCTTCCTTTTACTAACCCCCATAAAATTAATTAAAATCCCCCTGATTATCGCTTAAAAAATTGGTTTCATGAAAATTGATTTTTCACGGTTTATGTAATTGTTAGTAGTAGCAAAGAAAGCATCAAAGCTTAATTTCTAAATGTAGGCTGAGAACGAAAGTGTTTTTGTTTGGTCTTAAGAATCAGATCGGAGTGTTTGTATTGCCTGGGCCATTACGGCACGATAAATAATTGATAAGGAGCTTCGCTTTGGAATGGCTGCCGTCGGTTCCGCCTCATGACCATTGATTGCTACTTCGCCAATTTATGCTAAGGTTCCCTCGTCCCTCCGTTTTTATTGTAAAACACAATAGCTGAAGTTTTAGTTTGTGTCGAATGTATTGCAGATATTTTTATATTACTCTGCAACCGTGTGGAATGTTGCTTTACATACGCTTTACCCCGATGTACATGCAGGCGACAGTGTTGATGAATCAGAGTTCTAAGAGTGTTGTTGTCCCAGATGGCTCTTACAGTCTCAAGTTCCGACTTCGCAATGCCCTATTTATGGTAATAACAGTCTGCATTGTGCGCTGTGTAAGTTTTCTGCCAGACTTATACAGCTGTGACCTCTCTTCCTTTGAATAAGTTACTTGATAAAATTACGCATTTTAAATATGTTGAAAGATTTGTATAACATGATTTGTTCAACTTGCCAACTCTACAATACCACTGGCAACTGAGTATAAATTTCTTGGATTAACATTACAACCAAATCTTTTATGGTTATCTCACATTGATAAAATTTGCAAAAAAATCAGTTCAGGAATCTTTTTGATCAAATGTTTTTCTAAATGCTGCACTCTAGACATAAATAAAATGGTATATTATGCTTATATCCATTCACATATATCATATGACTAATTATATGGGGTTCAAGCCCAAATGCCAAAATTGTATTTAAAATGCAGAAAAAAGCTATAAGAACACTTTGTCAAGTCTCAAGAAGAACATCGTGCAAACAACTATTCAAACAATTAAATATTCTAACATTATCGTCAATTTTTATATTACAAGCAGCAAGTTTTGTACATTTGAACCTTGATAAATTTTCCTTCAGAAGACAAATTCATAATTATAACACGAGAAATATCAACCATATAGACTTGCCACATTCAAAATCAACATTCCGACAAAGATGCTCAGACTACATATCAATCAAAATTTACAACAAAATTCCTTCAGAAATAAAATCTTTAAGTAACATAAGACAATTCAAAAATAAATTAAAGCAATACCTTATCGTTAAATGTCCATACAAAATTGAAGATTTTTTAAATGAAAACAACAATGAAAATATAATATAAATTTAAAATCAAAATGTTGTGTTTCAAGATTGGATGAAGATTATTTTGTAAGATTCAAGGATTTAAATAATCAAAATTCTATCAGTTATTATTAGCATTACATACTATGTTAATGTAATTTAGTCTTAACCATAATTTAACTATGGCAATTAAGATACTTACCAATAAATAAATAAATAAATAAATTTGTGTTACTGATGGTATTTACATATACGTATAAATCGTCCTTAATTTAATTTTTAGAAAGAGAATATTTTAATTGTAAGGTAATTAAAATTGTAGGAATTCCTGAGGCTTGACAAGTTTACGGAACCTTTAATTTAGTATACATATGCTATTTGAAAATTATTATAGAATTAATCGGCATTAGTTTTGTGCTTTTACAATGCACAGCTATATTTTGGTGACTTTGTCACACAATCTCAGTGTGTTGTGTGGGCGACAAGCCTCATTACTGACGAACATAGACACCGTGTCGCGTGTCGCGTGTCGCGTCACTGTGACACTGCGACATATGACGACCGGGGATTGACACTGTGCGATAATTACCTTTTGCCTCACTCTTAAAATAGACCCTTTTCTATGTATGCATCTCCACAAAAACGTGTTCGTATGCCAACTTGTCAACATTAATACAACTCCTTCCTTGTCCAGTGCAACTACTTATTTTATTTTAGTAAGTAATTTACATTACACTGCCACAGAAATAGTTTTATTTCTATCATTTTTACCCGTGTACGTAAAATTAATTGTGATTTAACTGTGTTAACGCAGAAGAACTTTTTCATAAAATATGCGGGATACAAGACATTAATTAAAAACTCGAATCTGTTATTTTAACTACATGAACTAATAAAACTTGAAAATATTTTATTTTTGATTTAAAATTTAAACTTTGTTATGCTACACAGCTGTAAAACACAATTTTTTGAGGATCAATTACGTTATTGCTGGCTAATTTTATCTTTGTAAACATGTTTCAAAATACCCAAATTAAAATAAACTCAAACAAATGCAAATATCCCCTAGCTAAGGGAGGTCGCTGTAGTTCTACACGTGTTTATGTTAATTTAATTTGGGAACTCGGTTATAACTATGAGCTTCAGTTTTTTCAGCGGTATCTCGTCAATTAGAGGAAATTGTTCCTTCCATGTCATGTTAAGTCAATTACTTAAATTAACTGGACGTAATTCACTGCCGATGGAGCCCTAATTGTTTATAATTCCCCAGTAATTACACTTAATGCTGGTATCACATTCCACGCCTCGCAGTAAATCAGTCTCCGTCGCATCTCCAATGTTTTAAACCTTTTGACCTTTTGTTTTGAGCTTATGGTTTTATTTTATTTTATTACTCTTAAACTGTAGTACTTAATCGATAATATGAAAATGATGTTCAAGTGATTCGATGTTACGGCAAAACAACAAATTCGATCGTTGAGCTTATTACTATTATATTTTTGAATGTAAAATTTTAATTGTATGTTAGAGAAGAATAAAACTCCGTTAATATTTCAAACAATTATTATGGAAATTAATTTCGTGAACTTTGACTACTCATCGTCTATTCAGAAAATAATTACTTACCAAAATAAAAACTTCCCACTAGTCAATGCATTATAATATCTTTTCATATATTTGTGCTACATATTATTCTATGTTGCAAACCAAATAAAAAATAGCTAACAATATCTTTAAGTAGTGAGTTTTGGAGAGCATAAAACTGGATTGCCCACTTTGTTCTGATTGGTTGGAAGGAACCACGTGACATGCCTTTGTATGTACTTGTCCTCATTACCTATGACTTGAACATCTGGGAATGGTAATGTAGTTGTTCTTACCTTACCGCATTAACACACACATTTCTTCCCCCCTCCGGATTAAATATTGTTTAAATAAATAATTGTTAAACATTGTTAGGACGTTGTAGTGCTGGTTTCGGGGAAAGATCCTTTACATTTATTTAAAACAATGGACCGAGGTATATTTGTTGTTTTGATAAAAACAGTGAATTACTACTAACTGTTAGTTAACAAATAAATAATTTCATAGAGGATAACTCGTAGAAAATAAATACTTAATTTGAACCTTTCTTTAAAACACATTGACTCACAGGTGCGTGCGGAGTTTCTCTGTACCAGTATTGTTGTGATCCGCCGGAGATGACTGCATAGATATTCTCAGTTCCATAAGTACAACAAACACATATTAGCAGCCATGACACGGTGCATGTTTGTGTACGTACTTCTAGAAGCAAGTGTTGGATTAATCATGGACAATCGACTCATAAAAATACCCACAATGAGAGACAAGTTGTTTATCCCAGTCTTCTGAACACCAAAAACGTGTTCCAAAGTCATTACATTTCTCTATGGTTCAGCCAATTAATAAAACTGAGGAAATCGCGTAATGTTGCACTAGACTGTATACGGGGATATTTATAGTAGTGTAGTAGTGCAAAACAGCACGTAATACCACATAGATATTGCGGACTGTTACTGTATAGTGGCCGTCCTATGTTACCGATGGCATGTGTAATACCACAAAGTATTGCAGACTGTTACTGTATAGTGGCCGTCCTATGTTACCGATGGCATGTGTAATACCACAAAGTATTGCAGACTGTTACTGTATAGTGGCCGTCCTATGTTACCGATGGCATGTGTAATACCACAAAATATTGCAGACTGTTACTGTATAGTGGCCGTCCTATGTTACCGATGGCATGTGTAATACCACATAGTATTGCAGACAGTTACTGTATAGTGGCTGTCCTATGTTACCAATGGCATGTGTAATAACACATAGCGTGTAAACACACGCGCACACTACTACACAGGGGGAGGGGCGGTGAACGGGGGTAGACCGGGTCCCCGGGGGTTTCTCCCCGTGTCTTCGCCCCCTCAAACACGATTATTGCCCTTGCGCGAGTTGCTTCACATTTCTACTTCACTTATTTAAATTTGTTTCCCCGACCCGAACGATATTAACTGGAGCTCCATCGGCAAACATAACCATCGACAACAAATATAAAAAGGACGCGAGCGACTTGCTGTCTAGACTGAGGGAAAACAACGCCGCGCCGCGCCAGTCGATATCGCAAATATGAAAATAGTTTCTGTTGCAGTAAATACGGCGATGCAGCTGCGCCCTGTTTGTATATGCAGAACGCGGCCACCGTAATTTGTTGCTGTAACTTCTCGTAAATTTACTACCTAGCAATGTAAGCTGTTGACATTGTTGTTGAAATGCTATAGTGACCACTGTTTAGTTTTTATTTTAGTTTATAAACTAGAGTATTATAAATCATAATATGGTATACGATCAATTATTTTTAAATATATACATATATATATATATATATAAAGAATCTTTATTACATGAGTATTGATAACTCAAAATACTTATGATATTAATAACTTAAAATTAAATACAACAATGCACTTTCTTCAGTTTGCACATCAGTTAAAGCATTACATCCGACGAAATAAGAAATTTCACGTGTTATGGGAATAGATTGAAATAGTTTTAATACAATACCGTTACAAACATTAATGCAACTATTCATTCAATGCAACTAGGCATGAAGATTGCAAGTATACACTTTTTAGTTTCAATATTTGTACAGTCACAGTTCCAACCGACCAAACATTGAACCACGGGATTCACTTTTAACTTCATACAGGTTTATATGAGATTTATTACACTTGGTACTGGTTATCGTCCGGTTCATTTTGCATACGCTTTCTACTTGAAATGTAATATCTCTGTATATACTTAGGACTCGACAAGAAACAACTCTCTCACACGCCTTCCGTATTTACTAACGTTGCAATCCATGTGAATATTGATCAGGTAGTTTTTCCGTACACTTTACCCCCTGTAAGTGCAGGATCGTATTGTTGAGAAAGCATTGTCCCACAGACAGAGGCCTGGGTCCCATCACAGTCGAGACAAACCGCTTCCAACTTGTAATCTGATTGACCAAAACAAAACACCAACAACGGGATTGCCTCATGTCGTCGCCCTACCGTCACACTCTGCGTCTTATTTGTATTCTGCTTTAGTTTTTTGTATGGGTTTTCATATCTATATTGATGCTATTAACAATATTCAAACAATAACATTCGATCTCATGTTGGTTTTTAAAGTAAAACTATTTTCTTTAGGGACATGATACGTATTGTTACAATTAAACAGGATACAATAAATTACGTCTAGCAACATTAAACGGAATATGTAAAATTGATACAAGCCGTTAAATATTCTTGAAAAATGGCACAAGGCAATAATTGACCTAATATGAAAATTATGACCGGTGTGGCTCGTCGAAATCGATTACTTTGTACCATCTTTTAAGTATATTTACCGTCTTGTGTGTAAGTACAGTATAAGTTTAAAATCAATTGTGTATTGCTGTGAGACTAATTTGTTGTATCCTGTTGAAAAATAATATTCCCAGTTACAAAATATCAATCTTTATCCTACAAATAAGTAAAATAATGATTAAAATCCTGTTATGGATCTAACCTGATTTATTTATCTAAATATCAACAGCCCTTGTAACGTTACTGGCGCGGCGCGGCGTCAGCTCGGACAGCGTGCACTGTAGAAGTAGAGGAGAGAGTGATTGGTGTGCTATGTGTCTCTGGGCGGACTGTTATATCGCTCCAGCCGAGCAATCGACGCTAAAATATCTCTTCATTACGCATTATACTGTGCAATTCGTCAGTCGTAAATTTCTCTGTCACCTCGCGCTACTTTAATTCTTTGGTTAAGCTGCAACGAATGAGTATATTTAAAAGCGTCATAAAACAGCCAGACACTCATTGAGCACTCGATACTTGATTCTTTGAATATCCTACGATAAACAACAAATCGGCTTGGCATTGAAAACAGGCAAAATAATCCCTCCGATTTGAACTAATATAAACCTTTTCAATAACTCAGTTTCTACTATATTCGATTCAGTTTAACTATATCACTCCGTATGATTTGATGTTACTTCAATACGTAGTGTACCTTTTGTCCAACGTAGTAACTTAAATACTCGTACATACATGCAAAGTTGATGGTTTATTTTTAATTTTTACAAATTTATCGCCTTTTAAACACAATTAATTTAGTAACCATGTCTGTTATGTTGACACCCTCTAAGTAAGGAAGAAAGCTAATTTCCGTATGTAAGATTTGTTTAGCTCGGAAGAAATTTCGCACATTCCAGTGAACTCATAATGTCTGCACTTTAACTCGTGTTTGCACGCAAACAATTACTCCTCTTGGCGCCGCCGCCGCCGCTTAGTGAACAGCTGATATTACTCACTTTCCTGCTATTTTTCAGCCCTAAATAAAACAGGAACTAATTAAAAGATATTCGCTCTGTTTACAAGCGCCCTCTCCTCTCAGATTGTTTTTCAGCTCTGGGATTATTCAGTAATTAGATATGGCCGTAAATTGAGTGATTATGAGATTAATATAATTTAGGAAACTCTTTATTTATTTTATTTTCAGACATCTTATTCAACCGTTTAATGATCTATTTATTACAAATAATATGGCGAAGTTTTCGACTAAATGAAAGATAGCAGAATAATAATTAATGGAAGGTTAGCCGGTCGAATGAGGTATTGGGTTAAAATTTTCGAAATAACATTGATAATCATGCTTTGGATCGGTATTGGTCTGAAGGTGCAGGTTCAAAGATTAACGGTTAACACTATCCTACAAAACCAAAGTGCTTTGTCGGTTTTGCACCCCCACTGGGCAATATTTTAAAACCTCTTTAAAAAGAATAATTTGGTTTTTGTTTTGTGAAAGGGGTGATTCTGAATGTGGAAGAAATTCATAAAACGCTTTCTTAAAGATAACGTCTAAGTATTATGCAATAAAAATATAGATAACTTGTCACAGTATATTATTTTTAATGAGTACATAGAACATCCAATATCATAATGTATTTGTAGCCTATGAGTATTACGTTTAACTCAAACTAATCATAAAGCGTAATGCTTTGATACAAATGTAGAGCAAAGACATTTATGCTTGTAAACTACATGCTATAACTAAAGACGTTGATAAGAGGGACTGTTTTAATACTCTTTGTTTCATTTTGATATAAACGTTTAGAACCGTAAAATATGTATCTGTAATAAACTGGAAGCTTATATACACTTTGAAAAGTACATAAGACTCTGTCTTTTGTTAGTTATCATCAAAGCTCCCCTCTCTCAGCCATCGACTGCAGCTTTTTGCAGTCTTTCATGTTTTGTGGACAATCTTTTTATCGTTGAAGCCAAATATCGTATTTCCTTTGTAGTTCGCTGGAGGGAGGGGCGGAAGCTATTTGTTGTGGTCCGACAAAACGGATTTAAAATCGCCGAACGGTATAGAAGCCGGCCCTTGCCTATTAGGATCGCCTCTACATGTTTGTTGGAGAATTTATACTTCAATAGGCTAAGAAGCATGGCAGTAGAGAGAGATTCGGATGATAGATTCAATGAAATTAAAGTTTTCAACTTTTTATTTAATTGGAATAATTGTATTTATATGTGGTGTGTTTTTTTATAATGAACATGTATTTTCTGAAGAGTTTAAAATAATATACAACAATTAAATAATCGGTAACTAAAGACCTGACATAAAACCTTAAAATTTTCTTTGGAAACAAAATGTCATTTTGACCAATTACATAATTCAGTTTACCTGGATCCTCAGCATCTAAATATCTCAAGAATTTTGAATCCACAAGTTCGGTAAAGCAGGCCGTCATTTGTATTTTATCTAGGAATATTCACTACTTATTTTTGAACTATTCTTGTTTTTAGACTTATTACCGGTATTTCATTTTTTTTTAGTATAAAAGTGATTTGTTATAAAGAAGGATGTACTTATCACTCTATTGAATGCAATGTGTTATTACTCATCAACTAAGATTACACATTTATAGCAATACGAGACTGTATTTTTCCCACGTTAGCAAGTCCTCACTGACTCGGCCGAGGACCCGTCTCCCGGTCCCAATATCACCGCCGATGTCCCAGGGCTCGGGAGAAGGTCCGCTCAATAAACCAAGGCGCACCGGGGGACCGTCTCTGCCTTCGTCCGAGATTATTTACAGCGGCCCCGGTAATTATAAACTCTGCCTAAAGCCATTTACGAACGAGCGACCCGTCTAGGTTCACATTCTGAGGGACTCGGGCCGTTAGCCGTTAATCAGGCTTATTCATGGCTTTTTAAATAGGTCTTAAGCTGAGTCGACGGTCGCCCTCCGAGGCTCGCTACCCTCCAGTCGTGCCCGGCGCCGCGGCGTCTCAGCGGTTGCCTTTCTTTTAAATGGACTCACCTCTCTGAAATGTATTTAAGATATCTTCTAAAAGCCTCGACTAGACTGCCGGTGTCTCTTCACCACGGATTACTCTCAAAGCTCTTTCAACATCATTTATACATTTCCCAAATTACAGTCTACGTTGCAGTCATCGTATTATATGTCGAAATGACTATTTAAACAAATAATGTTGCATGATTTTACTTTCAAATAATAATCAATAATAAATTTATAGAATTGTGTTATTTTAATATATGTGTATATATATATATATATATATATATATATATATATATATATATCACTCAATTTTTTGTAATATATTGTTTCAAAACAAAATGCTAAGGTGGAGGTAAGGGCTATTTTAAGGGATCCCTTCAAGGGGTTAACTTCGTAACAAGGTAATTTCTTCGTATATTTCTTCGATTCGATGTTGTTTAAAATTATGTGTTCTCTAAAATCGTAACAACATTAATTAACAACAGAGGTATAATTGTTCTTCTGGCAACAAATAAATGAGATACTTGGCAGAGCGTATATTAACTCAAATACTGAGGAATCCACACAAAGAAGCCTAGCTAAGTGCATTAGCCCCTCATACAATTTAAAAACGGCATCGTATTTGTCGATGTGCACATTTTCTCCCGTGGTGGTCAACATTTCTTTTTTATTTATTCTGGCTGTTAGAGCCACTATTAAGGCAATTTTCATTTCAGAGTGGCTTTTCAACACGGAGCCGCGTGATTTAGTTACAGGGCCATTTGTCCGTCCGCCGCTCTGCACAAACTCGCAGCCAATGAATTTACTGAGACTGAAGCCAATATTTATTGCAATTTTGTTGTGAATGCATTTATTGTCAATTAATGTTCCCACTGAGATTTTAGTGATAGTAGAACGGTTTTACATAGCTGGTGGTATAATTTTGTTCGTTATTTCAGTATATTCATTCGTATTTTGAAATGTTTGCATCGCTTGTGCAATAAATAACTAAGATATGTTATTATTTTACCGAACCACAAGAGAGTTTTATTAAATAGTAGCAACGTCATGTCACTTGCGTCGCGTTGTTGGTTTTAATGCAGGTGTAAAACTAATGGCTTCGTTCTCTTGAGAAAAAAATTTGAGTTAACTAACAATCATTTTTACCAAAATAATATTAACAGAAATAACATTTTATAATATCATTTTATTTAATAAATAATTTAAAATCTAACAATCAAGTGATAAAAATTCCAATGAAACACATTGTTGGATAAAAGTTGTTATTGCAAATACCACTTAACCTCCAGTGAAGATTTGCGATACGACCAATCTTCGGTAAATGTTTCCAGATGCAATTAACACTGTCTGATGTTTGTACTGTTCTTGGCCATGGCGCTATGACAAGGGCAGTAAGATATGGCGACGTCACAGCGTCCAGGGCAACGCAGACGTTGGTGATGTGCTTGTTAGCGACTGTCATCTTGTCATAATAAAACCCTCACACCCGCTCTGGGCCCGTCGCTTCCTCCCCACTGCGGGTGGAGGGTACACGTAGCGTCGTGTCGTCGTTCTATGTTTGAACAACGATACTATCTGAGTAAATTTAATAATACAATATATTAATAGTTACAAGCAATAGAGCAATTAGTTCCCGGAGATACCTAATTGTTTTTTGATGTGAACGCCAGCTACCGGTATTAGGTCAGTGAAAAGTTTCAAAATTGAAAGACTGCAAGCAAAAATATTTTTTTCTGAAAAATTTTCACTGCGGTCTTCTGGTTCTAATACCAAGTTTTTGATCTCGGGTCAGGTTACTTTCGTCGTCATATTGGAGAAATGGCCGAAACAAGACAAGTATTGAATGGTTTGTGCCATAAGAAGTTAACCTTATATCCTATTTTTTTGCAGTTTGGAATGAACATGTAAACTACTAAAACTTGGACCTGACGAAGCCTTAACATTCATTTTACAAAATAGTATTTTATTATAATCATTATAATTGTAATAATTTTTATTTTTATTTTTGAGTGCGTTTCCCCTACCAAATAAAAATTCATTTACGTTTCAACATATATTTTAATTTATTTTCCAAAATGCATGCAATAATGGTGCGTAGCTTAAAAATAGTAATCTAGTATTTTGAATTATCTTTTTATCTTGAGTGGTTTTGGAGAAAAGTGAAAAAACCTGCCGGTACTAAATGCAGTACTGTCCGCTCATTGAGTATACAGAGTTAGTGTATACTCAATGGTTGTATATTAACGTTATTCTACTGGACAGTTTTCAGAACAAAGTGAGCCAAGCGATCTAAGCATAGCCCATATATTCTAGCCATATAAAATGGAGAGGGCGAGGGGAAATTTATCTATTCCAAAAATCATACAATATTTTGGTAAGCAAAATCTAGTAGTGCTAATCTTACCTTTTTATGGCATCAATAGCCCTTAATGCATCTTAAATCATTTTATCTCTCTCACCAATTCTTGTTTGCATGGTTGTGGGCTAAGTGATCTATTGATTAGGCCTGATGATGACCGGTGTAACTGGTTGAAATCGATCGCCTTGTACCACCTTTTGGGTATATTTTACCGTCTTGTATGTAAGTACAGTATAAGTGTAAATATACTTTGTAGTTTTGTAAGACGTATTTTATTTATCCTGTTTAGTTGTAACAACACGTATCATGCTACTAAAAATAGTATATTTAATTATACTTACAATACTATGAGGTTAAAATAAAAAAAATCAGTATTTTCGGCAATAACTCATAACATATCTAACTTCCAAATCAACTGAATGACTTTTTCTTTTATTAATGACATGGAAATCAAAATTGCCACATACTGTGTAAAGTTGAACGAAATTGGATAACAATTGTACTATTTCTGAGCCATTGCGCCAACATACGACACTAACGTACATTTCTACTGTATCTAAATGGACGAAAAATCCAATATGGCCTGACCCAAAGTAGAAAACATATTATTTGAATCAGGGGATTTTCCAGCAGCAGGTTACGTTTTCCATGAAAAATATTTCTGCTCGCAATGTGTTTTAATATTTTATCTACTAAAAATACCTTTTAATATTAAAGCAGAACAGCTAGTTAATTTAAAATATATTTTACCCCATAAAAATATGAATTTTGAAAAAAGTAAATTGTAATATATTGTTTACTACGGAGTTCTGAAAATGTGGTCCAGATTTTCTCCACTTCTGGGAGTGTTGTGGGGTCTCGGATGTTTACTGTACGTCCAGTTGTTGAAGGCTGTCCGCTGTTGGTGTGAGAGAACTTGGAGGTGTTGGAGACGAATCATGGGGCGGTCCTTGGTCATGTTCACAGTAATGTGATGGTCGTTGTATGTACCAGCCCAGCCTATTGCGGATTGTATTTATTCCCTCTCGTCTTGAAGTTATTGTAACCATCTAGCGCTGTGTGTAATTCTGTTAGAGTTGATTGCATTTAATTTGTGCAAATTGCTTTATTATTGTTATTTACTTTTTTGTTGTCACCACCTAAATATTATTTAACTAAACGTTTCCAACTTATTCTTTCGAATGATTTATTTAATATCGTATAATTATAATATAATAACATTTGTTAAAGTTGTTTGCGCGACGATTTTACATTTTTAGAATAATTACTGTTTATTATATCTTTAAAGTATTGTTTGAAAGCTAAAAATGTTATGAATGACATGTAAAAGAAACTAAAAACGTATAAGGTCTATAAAATAACTCCTTTATGCTAAAAGCCGGTCAAATGATCTTTTGAAACCTCTACGTCTACCATTTAGTATCTTTACAGTCATTACCTACCTATCTGTCCCCCATTGACGGGCGTCTTTGACTCAGCCCTATCACCCAGTTTCTGAGGCTATTTGTCTCCCACCAGTCTAGACGATACTCTCCTTTATCAACGCACTCTACCGACTCGTAATCGTACTAACGACTCGGGTGATTCCCCGCCTGGGCTCTCTCACCCGTGCTTCCCTCCGGCCCAGAATTTGTTTCTTGGCTGCGGCGAATTATGTGCACAGCTTCAAAGGTCTACGAGAACCCATTTGAGGGGTGACTAGAAGTTATTTTTGTTGACGCATTTCTCTTCGACACCGTTAGGGACTTAATTTAAGTTTGATTTATTTAGCCCAGCGACGGCGAGCTTTAAAGGACACCGTCTCTGACGACCTAATTTGTCTTAAATTATTGCAGTTTCAAAACGGGTTAACTTTGTTTGAAACAATTTAAATTGATGTAAGTCAATGAATTTAAAGACCTGCTCACAAAAGTTAAGCAGAATAATAATACTATTTAAAATATTTTGGTATCAAAATAACTAAACAACCTTTGTTATTTATGAGCTTTTGATTGTAGGGGTGGTGGATCTGATACTTTGAATTACGGCATGTCCACACATAAGCCATTAGCTGCATTAGCTAACTGTAATCCATTTTAAGTTTAATTAAATAGCTACCTCCAAGCTCCAAGCTTAATAGTGCAGGTCCATCTGACGTTAAAAAACTGGTTCGTGGCAATGTCTTCAATGGCAAAAAACTCACTCTATTTTAATACTAGCCGCGATAAGCTCCACAGAAATAGTTTGTAAATTTTTATTTTCATAATTTGACTGAAGGTAGGAAGAACATATTTAATAAAAGCATAAGTCAAAGAATATAAAATTAAGAGTATTAACTAGTAGAACACAATTCCGCAAACCCGACTTCAAATGGACCACTGAGTAAAAAATGACAGCCGGTCAAATCTTTCTTTTAGTGCTGTTTGTTAAACTTGCAATTACATCCGTTTCAGTCGCCATTTCGAGGTCCGGTTTATGGAATCGTGTAATGCTATGTAAACCTTTAAAATTATATCTGATAAGACATATATAAGACTTGAATCACCTTCATTAAGGGTCGTTAATTAAAAGAAGTATTGTACGTCATATTGCATGTTATTTTAAAGGTCACAAATAGTTTTAAAATGCGACAAATTTGATCTCAAAGGACGATCTAACGTATATAATCGCATTTTAAAGTTTTGCAACAACACTAATAGAGAAGTTTGATTGACCGGCTGCCAATTTTGACTCAGTGGTCCGGTTGAGGTCGAGGTTGTGACGTTGTGTTTTTCTAGTTAAGACCTATAATTTGATTAACATTTAGCCAATGTTTTATTAAATATTTTCTTCTTATTCTTTGAGAGCCGTCAAAAAATCCAAAGAAAACTTGACACAAAATGTTTGTGTGAAGCTTACTATAGTTAGTATTGAAATCAGTTGAGTAGTTGCCTCTAACAAACTAATGACGGGAATTTACAAATGGACATACACTACAACGGGAAAATAAATAATAATATGCTGTACGGTAATGTGAACCTCTCATACCGCAATGGAGAGAGTGCTAGGGAAATGTATTGGTGTTTAAAGTACAAGGTTTCATTAACTATGATAATGTTTTATGCAGGAAACGACGATGGAGAAATGTTATTTGGAGATATTGATAACGCACAGACTATATAAATAGAATATGTCAAATTAAAGATTGAAAATTATTCATTTAAACCAGGTGGATATAGAATAACTGATACATTTCTATTTGTTTGCTACGATCGTTTTGAATTCTCAATATATATTTATATTCTCAATATAAATGTTACTTTCATAGGAATCATTTCACTTTTTGGCAGCAAGTATGTGAGTTTATTTAAATTTCTGTCATTTAGTGTGGTGTCATTGTTTATACCGTGTTAGAACGTTAATATTGTTTAAATCTTACATCATGTTGTTAAAATGTATGCTTCAAAATGTTGGACTATTTCGTTGGATGTTCTGGAAATAGTAGTTAAAAATAAAACATGAGAGTTACTTTGAGTTACTGTTGATTTAACTTCAGTGTTATATTATATATAAACCATAGTGTAAGTTGCATTAAAGTAAAAGGGGTATAATAAAGCATTTCTGTTTTGCCTCAAAATAGCTCGATAAGGGTCTACCAAAACATTTCACCGGCGTTGCAGCTGATTGGGGGCATTGTTCTCAGATCGAGCCGCGGTGGTTTTTAAAAGCGATTCGTTGTCGGGGAAGGATCACTTTAGCCTAACCTAACATTGACTCTGCCGCACTCCTGAAACACCTCTCAAGTCTTGAAACTTACTGGTTTTTTCTCAAAGAACGTTATTTTACATATTATTATTTTTGTATTTGATATTTTTAAATAAAAACTGCTTGCTCCATCTGAAAAAAATATCCTTAATCAGTGCTTTCCACACACATGTTAATACAACTCAAGCTCTTATTTTCAAGGGTGGTTATAAGTTTGAAAATTTAAAATCCTTTTTCATTTTATATCATGTTTGTACATTTTAATATTGAAATTAAATAAATAGAAACACATTTAGGTGAATGTTTATATCCTTTGCTTTACATAGTACTTTTAAAAAGCCTCGTTTTTCCAAATATTCTCAAGTTAGATGAACAAAGTGATTGTTAACATTGTTTGTATCTCTAAACTCCTTTATGGTAATACGGTTAAAAACAACAGTTAAAGAAACACTACCAAAAACAAATGGGATGAGTTAATAGAACCAGAATATATAAACGAGACCGGAGTAAAGCACGGGCCGGTGATGTACGGCCGGCCTCGAGTAGCGGTGCAGCGGTCCTGCTCACCGGGTCACTCGGGTATCAATAACACCGAAGCGGCTTTGGATTAAATTGAAAACAAATGAGTGAGAATCACGCGAATGCGCTATCTCGACCCCGTTAATAAACATTCTGATCCGCGTCCGGCGCGGGGACCTGGATAACGGTTAATTACTAACTCACTAATGAGATTGTTCCAAGTATAAATTCCAGGGTATCTGATAATGAGTTATTCTGTACGCAACACTTGTGTCCTGCTAATGAACCGGTTTACTTATGTATAAGCCGTAAGAGATTTCCAAGGCCGAACATGCTTCAAACGAAGCTCTGCAAACGATAAATGTTGCTTTAGGACGAGACTAAAGATCCCGCAGTAAGTGTAGATGAGAAGCGAAGACGTATTGTAACGCATATTTATGTTATTTTGTTGTCATTCAACTGGTTGATGTCACGATAAAAATCAATATTTAAAATATCTGATCAGTAATAAACATTAATTGTTATTTTTATGAATATGAACAAATTTTGATCATTAATAAGTTATCTTTACTTGATATAAAAACGTCAGTCTTATTATGGCAATCTTAAAACTATTATTAACGTAACATCGAACTTCCATTTTTATTAGATAACTCTCAACCTTTCTTATATTTATTCACTGTTAATGTTAACGGTCATACTTAACAGTGTTAACACTTGTTAGTGAATTTCCTATGGAAAGTGAACTATTAGCATGACCCGCACAGTGAAACTTAAGCCCAGGACCACCATAGAAGTTCCTAACGTGACCCCCTGAACACGTTTTGGGGAGTCGTTAAAAATATATATATGTGTGTGTATATATATATATATACATGTGTATTATATATATGTAAATGTGTGTATGCACTCTAGCGGTCACATTTTTGTCCGATTTATTTCAAATTTGGTAGGGACGTTCCTTTCTATAATCAGTTGAACAAGTTCGTTGGGCAAAACGTTCGGAAAACTCTAAACCCCTTTTTTGGGGATTATTCTTTTAAATTTCGAGACTTTGGGCCAAAAGCGTCAGAAAAGCCCCGGACGTAAAATTAAGGCATTTATTAGGATGGGAATTAGTGAAGCGAAAGTTTTAAGCCCTGTCTTGTCATTCTAGCATAAATACTTACCGATTTATTAAAGAAAATGTATACTGGCTATTCACAGTACGTTGTCTTATGGGTATTTTGGATTAGCAAAAGCTTGTTATTCATTTGTTGGTGCACTTGTATCATCCCCAGCAACCTCGCGCCTACTTTCAAGCCTGACTGGACCTTATCCTAACCTTATAATGCGCAAAATTGTATTCCCAGCATTGCAGGTAAATGAAACCAGGAGCATCAGAACAGCCAAAAATCAATGTTTTCAGATTTCAATAAAAATTAGAATAAATGTATGTTTTTAACTGATTTTGAGTTTTTATTGTTTTTTATGTGGAAATTCACTTCCCTCACGTCAGCGTGCTGCGTGCGAACTCGTTAAATTTATTGAATGGACAGTAAATATATTTATTGCGAGTTAAGTGACTATCTGAATGAGTAACTTCACTCTTCACGTAGAGATTCCAACACTTTTCACCCCACAGAATACGAATTCCCGATTTCTCTACTTTTCGAATTCATCCCGAATCACAACCTACTAGTAGGACATCAGTAGCCAAACTTGCAGTGGCACGCAGCAGTGTTTATATGTTAATCAGGCGACGTGTGTGTTCACTGCTCAGCGCGTAACCCGAGCATCCCGCCCTCACTCGCCACTCCCTCGTCACCCTATTAAAGTTCTAATCGTAAAACGTGAAAGCCGCCGTTTCTTGAGGTAAACTCGCTTTGAAGTAGTTTGTGTAAACATCTCACCGATTATCGGTTCCTCGAAATACTCCATCATAAAATCAGCACTCTCCCCGTATCAATGGCTCCCGCACAGTTGGATGTGAATGTCACAATACTGGGAAATATAAAATATTTTTTTTCTTATCGATCTGACTATAATTTTTTTCTCCAAAGCAATTCAAGAGTGAAGAGTGTCATAGTAGACGAAACACACACACACACACAACACATATATATATATATATATATATATATATATATATATATATATAATCTTCGAGTGAGGTAATGGTTATGAAAACAGTTGTTTAGTGAATGTAAAATATCTTAATGGTTGACGATTCATGCATAGATTTATACAAAAAATCATATTAATTGTATTACCAAAGGTTTATTCAGTAATTCCGTTAATAATATTAAACAGTGTCTCTAAGCTTGCGTGGACACTGAGCGCTAATCCTGCGTATTGTGCTGCAGAGGATTACAAATCCTTCGTCCTTAATCGTTGTTAGTTGTTCACTGCAACAATTACTTCTTTGAAATGAGAAAATACTTTGAAGGATGTTACTGTAATTCAGTTGTAAACAAAATAGTATTTTTGTTTTGAAAATGTTCTAGTAATGTAATGAGTAAATAATAAATTTATTCATTTGTAAAATAATTTCTATTAAACTAACTAAATCAACTTACAGTAAATGCAAAAACTAGCTGCTACTATTAGTTTGCCCTTATAAGTAATACAAATATTTATATGCTATAGAAATCCTTAAAAAATTTTACTAAAGTTGCAGACCTAATAGCATAAAAAGTCGACAAAAATGAACGTCCTCATAGAAGTCCCGGAGCGGAATCAGTTAGATTATTTTGGCGGGAAATGACAGCGCTAACAAGCCACATCATGTCCATCGCTCTGATTGGCCCAGACCCTTTGTCCTCTGACACACAGTCGCCGCAGCTGACTGATAACATCATATACACACCCTCCCCCACTGACGTGGTACACGTCTCACGGCTTATCTCTCTCATCACATCCCACCTGGACAAAGACCTCGCTATTGTTGTTCTCTCTCTGTTGACCACAACATGTGTCATCTATACGTGAAGCGCAATTTACTCCTGAACTGTTGAGAAAACTGCCTCACCTGTTTGGAAACACAATTAAAATAAATTTACCATGGGGCAGCGGGAAAATATTACTTATTTGTACCTCAAGAGTCCAATGTTTTTGATTAAAGTATCCTAAAGTAACATGTATTTATTATTTAAAAGTAAGTGTTCATAGATAACTTAAAATATAATATTGTTAGGTATTATTCCTTGGCAATATGACCTAGTCAATAGTCAATTCAAAACAGAATATATAAATATTTCTCAATACATTATTGACAGTTAAATTTTTAAAAAAATTCTACACCTCTCTAGGCTCCTGACTCCTGCGTGAGCTTTAACCTCCTTGATACCACTACAACACTTTCGCTTACACGTAGCTATAGATAATATAAATGTATTGTAAAGTCGTATTAAATCTTAACACTAGTTTTGTGAAGGTAGTATTACTTTGTCATACTTTTGGTCGGAAATCGGAAACAAAACGCTACAGATTTGTTGCCAATATGTACTCCCGCAGTAGGTCGGCAGAGGGAGCCACGGCCACGGCAGCGGTGGCGGCGGCGGTAAGTCACGGGACTGACGATATTCAATGAGACAGCCACTTGAGATCGACTCGAGTAACAGATGCACGGGAGGCACGCGATTGAACCATCGAATAATCAATCCCGGACTGTGGGCCAGTAGCCCGGTGTGGGCGGCGGATGATTGATAACTGGTAGCTGGTTGGTTTATAACGCAACCTCAGCAAGCCAATGCTATCATATTTTTCGGTTGAAACATAGCATTTTCCATTGAATATCGATGTCATATTAGTTTTCAATTACACTGAAACTAGTTATTTAATATTAAAAGCGCCCGATATATATTCATATTATGACAAACACACATGAAGTAGACACGAAGTCATATTACTGAGCGTGTTGATTTGGATTGTAAGGAATCGACACAACCTAAATAATCATCGAAACCTAAAAATGTATTTAAATAATGTTATTAACGAATATTAGTACATTTTTAGGATCGGTTTGTAATGAATTGCATTTCTGACTGGGGATCATATCAGTCGTAGACAATTTGCTGGGCTCTGATACAAAGAGTCCTCAAGTAATGACAACACGGGTGTGCTATGAATTGCGGTGAGGCGGCGCGATCATGACACCTGCTCAGCCTCGGCTGCGGTCGCCGTCCGTGTTGATCAAACCACAGCCACTGTTTTGTGTATCGCTTACACAGACACACGTCTGATTGCACAGTCTCTCACTGAAAAGCGACTTCTAATTTTATGAAAAATAGAATAAAATAACTTTAAATGCGTTTTATTGTAAATTTACCGAGGTTTACATAACTTAGCTATCTATTAAGCGTTACTCTCCTGAATTTTCACTCACCTGTTTTTTTACTGTACACGATAGTAATATTGAATTGTTGGTTTCAGGGACCTGAGCCATAACCAGTTGCAGATGATCGGCCGCAAAACGCTGAGAGGCATCCCGGCCGTCAAAACACTGTAAGTTTTGCACATTGAAACTCCTCTAATATGTAGTTGAATTTTTGTAACATTCCAGGAATTAAGTATAAAGTTAGAACACTACATTTACAGTAAATTATGTATATGCTGTGGATCTACTGCTCTTCGCAATTAATTGTAGCAGGCCCACCTTCCAACGTTGTAAAATCATCCTCACTGTTTTATTACCTTATACTAACAAAGTTATTCGATTAAAACAATTAAATTTAAAAATTATAATAATTTTGTATATGCGAATATAACTTTTAAATAAAATCTACAACAAAATATATAATTTTAAAATGTAATATAACATTTATTGATGCATGAGTTAATATGGCCAAGTTTGTGTCACCTATTATGTTGTAAATAACCAGTTATATAATGAGGTCGTAGTAACCAGTTGTCGAGTACAATGAGTTCAGTACTTTAACTCCTGCATCCATACTACTAGGAGTACGCTCAAATAATCACGTAATGGGATGACCGAACTCAGAAATGGTAGATAAAAGTTACTGCTGTTACGTAAGTTCTAACCCAAATTTGATCACAAAGTATTAAATAATAGTCCTGGGGACTCTGTAGGAAAATATCTACTTTTATTCTGGTTGATTTTAGGTTATAGGATAAATTTATCTTAATTCTATTAAATTATATTATATTAGAGGTGCAAATTCTTCAACAAAATATAAAACAGTAGGTTGGTTATGTAGTGAGGTACATTGGAACTTTGCTGAGTACGCTGGTTTGTTATGACGGGGTATTTAAATATCATAAACTGACGAAAGAATACAGCTAGCAGAAGTAAATATGAAATAAATGACCGATGCAATCTAGCGGAAAAACTATTAACTTACTCACATTACTCACATTATACGAGAACGTTATCTTTATTTATTAAAACTGGCATTAGTTTTTGAAATCTAAAAATTTCAAAATCCTTAAATAAATTGAATAAACTCACGTTAAGCGGACAGTAATTTATTGATTCAATCATAAGAAATATATACAGGACCTTTTCTAGTAGTTTTCCATAGTTACGAAACAATATTGTATTAGTATCTCGTACTTTTCAAGCAGTAATTCTTATCCAACGCTTTACCTTATGGAAACTTTACAACTTTTAAATGTTAATTAATTGAAGATAGTTTAAACGAATGTGTTCCATTTTTAACTGAAAGCGTGAAGTGTACTGGAAAGCAATTGTGTAAAATCTGAAAACGATTCGTGCAGCAGTTTTCACTTTATTGCATTACGAACACACACGACCACACACTGACGGACAACGAATCATTGTCTCAGCTAATACATAGATTCCTTCACTTCGTTCCATCATCAATTATTTCCACTTTAATCTCTCCCCAACCTCCCAACCACCCCCCTTGATATTATTGTTAAAACGTATAGAAATACAGAACATGGTGAATAACAATCTTGAATTGGCCAGTCTTACCAAGCAGATTTAGAATAGTTTCTCACCCCCATAGTCTTAAGATGGGGGGCTGTACACCCCACAAACAGAGACGCCATTTGGACTACATGACGTAAGAATAGTCAACCAGTCAGATCAATAACCACCAAAGTAATTATTTCCCCTTTTATCTCAATGGGGGGCTGCGCCCCCCAACCCGCCCCCCTCATTTACTATTATTTTATCTTGATAGTATTGTTAAAACTTATAGAAATACTGAATTTGGAGAGTACAATCTTGTATTGGGTAGTCTTACCAAGCAGATTTAGAGTAGTTTTTCGCCCCTTTAGTCACACAAGGGGGGGCTGTCCCTCCCAAAAAGAGATACACTATTTGGAGGACAATAAGGTCCACAATCAGTCAGTCAGACTAAGAACTACTGAAATAGTTATTTGCACCTTTATCCCACCAGAGGGCTATGCCCCCAACCCCCTCGCTATTATTGTACCTTTGTATTACTGTTAGCGTGTGTATAAATACAGAACAGTCTATACGGTTTTGAGTCCTAAACATGAATTAATCTTGCTTGAGGCGCGCGCGCGCGCCGACACACACACACACACACGCACACACACACGCACACACACACACAGTAAATAGTTACTCGCCTTACTTTTCCACACTGGGTCTACATCCCCCAGGCCCGGATTTTTGTCCAGTAATACCCTTAAAGTGTTGTTAAAATACAAAAATAGTCATAATTTGTAGGAAAACGAGATCCAGAATCAGTCAACTAATAAAACCAAAAAGTTTTAAAGTAGTTATTTGCACTTTGGTCAGACTGGGACGCTATGCTGACAAGGGCCCCCATTGGTACTGCAACGTAAATTAGTTGCTGAAATATTTAAAAATACAGAACCTAAAGAAAAATAAGGATTAAAATCAGTCATCGGGTTTCGCCGAAACTACGCCATAACATAGGAAAAAAGAAAAATAGGGCATTAAGTGGACACACACATAGTAAGGCCATAGATATTTGTTCGCCCTTTGGTGTCAGTGGGGATAATGCCTTCCAGGCCCGGAATTTTTGTGGTGCCTCCTAAATTTGGATAAAATACAAATTAATTCAAGCTGTATAAAAATAAGTCCGCAATCAGTTAGAACAAGATATTTCAAATTAATTATTTGATCTATATGGTAATCCTGGGACTATACGCCTCCATTGTTACTGTAGCTAGGTATTGTAATTACTATATATACGAATAGAACAATATGTTTTAAAATCGGTCAATGAGTTTTGAACGCCCAAACATTAAAAACTCTACGTACACATTCTTCAAGTGGAGTATGAAAGGATAGTTACTCTTGGATACAATTCAAAGAAAATACAGAATATTATGGAGAACATTGTGTCCAAAATCGGTCAGTCAGAACAGATGGATTTTAGAGTACAGTAGTTATTTGAACTTTAGTCCACTAAAGGGGTTATGGTTATACCACTTTCTATGCCCCATTGTTATATTAACTTGAAAAAAAAATAGAATATAGGCTTCTGTTAAAAACAATTAGGCTTATCAACATGTTTAGATTTATTCTTTCCCCTATTACTTATATAATTTCTTTACCTTTAACGTTTGATCGACGTCTTAAGAATGGTTATCTATGAAAAAATATTTAAATTGAAGAATAATGAGGGTTGAATTAAATCAATCGGTCAGTCATAGTAGTTTTACAGTACTGTTGGGTTTATAGTATTATAAACCAGTACTGGTACTTGGGAGACCGATCTTTGGACAGTATAGTTAGGTTTGTACTATTATAGACCTACTGGCACCTGGGATACCGAGCTTTGGTCGGGGAAGGTCAGTAAGTTTGTTTAGATGACCTGGAGTATTTTTTTACCACGTCCTCCTACTGACGAGCAGATTTACTTAGCTAATTTTCCTATTTCCAGCATGCTTAATGTCGCTCCAGATTTTATAATGGATCATTGTCCCCTCAGGTTGGGTTTCATGGGGTTCATGATGTAAATACCAGACATCGGTGTGCTCCAACGCCAACCAAATTTGGTAACGTTCTGCGCATACTAAGAAGTTGACATTATTTGTTTTGATTTTGAACATATGTTTTTTGTTTAACCATAAAGCTTTCCGTTCTGATGTAAACATTAAAAAGTAAACAAACACGAAGACAAAAAGGTGAAAATTACAGAATTAAATCAAAAATAACTTTGGAAAACAAATTATTGTTATGCAAAACTATTTTAAAGCCAGTTTGGACTTATGATGTGCAACTTTGGGTCTCTGCGAGTAACTCAAACGTGGAGATAATCCAAACGTACCAATCAAAAATGCTAAGAAAAATTTCCAAAGCACCTTGGTTTGTATCCAATAGAACGCTACATCATGACTTAAACATCCCAACAGTTCAAGAAGTTATCACTAGGTTCAGTACAAAATATATTGTCAAATTATAAAACCACCCGAATCATCTTGCTATGAACTTGCTCGACAATTCGATCGCTGTGTAATGATTTAAACAATCCACAACCTTGGACTTGCCTTTCAGATGTGTTTAGTGATTTTTGTTAGCGCTAACAATGGTTAGCAACTAGCTCAAGTTTTAATGATTTTCTGTATTATACCTCACAAATTATTTACTCATTGTTCAAACTAGTTAAGAACAGATTGTAAAGTTAAATAAAGTTATAAAAAAAGATAGTTGTTTTTTGGACGACTAAGCTGATTTCCCCCAAAGGTGACGTCACTAAACCTGCGCAACAGCACACATATATCACGTATTTACATGTGTTGACTGACTGTAACATATTCTTACTCTTAGACACATGGAGTGGACACGAGACAAGGGTTATGATTCTGGATTTTTGAAAGTTTGAAGTTTGCATACAGATGGTGCTGTGTAATCTCTAAAAGTTTAAATTTCCAAAAACCGGATTGCTGCCTGGTGTGTTTTATCGTCATTTCAGGGATATATTATCAAATGATTTTAATTACAGTACGTAAACCGAACTTCTTTCGTCACTTCAAGGCACATCTTTCCTCCATAAAGAAAATATGGTTTTTAGGCCAGTTGGGTGAAGCCCTAAGGTTGAGGTTAAAAAAGTATCCACATTTTTTATTATTGAAAATTGACTTAAATCACGAAAAAAAAAACGTAAAGAATCACACAAACTTTACCGGTGGAGAGGAGGTCTACGGTTGAGGGGGGCGGCGCGCGTTGCCTATCCAACGTGAGGATATTTTTCAAGAGATGTGGCTTTAACAAAACAAATCCAACTTAAGTCAAGGCAAATATTTGTTTATTTATTAAAAATACAAAATAAAATACTAATGTTGTAACTAAACACCTTTTGGATGTTAAAAACAACTCATGATAATGTAATTACAAAATGCTTGATAGTTTTTGAGTTTTTAACACGCAAACACACACGTATGGCCACTTTACTAATGGCTTGAAGAGGATGTTTCTTATTGGGGATGTTTTACGTTATTGCTTGTTTGCTGTTAACATTTTAGAAATACTGCTATTTTTCCCGCGTCCCTGGGATCAAGTCCTTTAATTTGAGCCGTCTCCTATCATCCTGCGTTTTGCCAAAATCCCACAATTTTGACTTAAACATGTCGTTTACAGAATCGTATATATTTTAGAATAATCGGGTATTTATTCCACGCAGATTTCGAGACAACCACCCGACAGATTTCGATGATTCTTTAATTAACATGAAGGTAATTTTACGTAGAAAGTCGTAACAAAGCCAGAATTTCGATTTAGGCCTCAGGGCTCTGCCTCACGGAACTTCCATTCATATAAAAGAGAGTTTAATTTAGTTTATGTCACGTTTTTCTTAATTAAATTCATTAAAATAGACAGCTGTTAAAGGATTATATCTTACTACAGACTGTCATTGTTTTGTTTAAACTGTTCTACTCTCTTCTTTATTTAGCGTTTTTAATCGTTTTTTGCGGAGGCAGTTCGTTATATATAATAGTTTAAATTCAGTAAATACTAAGGTTTGCTGTGGCAGGGTAATAACATAAACTGACAAAAATTTACAGTTGGAAAATATAAATAGTAAATCAATTGATGCTGCACTATACCGGAACAAATAATAACCTTTTCAGATCAGATAAGAACGTTATCTCTATTTGTAAAACTTTAATTTATTTATTTTTTAAATGAATTTCAAAAACCTTTGTAAAACTGAATTAATTATTGTTAAACGGGCACTAATTTAATTATTTAACTATGAAAAATATAAATATAAACATTTTTAAATAGTTTCTTGTCATTAGTAAACAATATTTTAATAGTATATCGTACTTTACTAATATACATTTTTCACAATGCTTTATATGGAAATTTTTCAATTTTTAAATGTTAATTATTAAAAGACGGTTGAATAAATGTGTTCAGTTTTTGAACTGGTAGCGTAAAATTTAATGGAAAACATTTGTGTAAAGTTTTAAAGAAATCCGTCCAACCGTTTTCAAGTTATGCGTTTCGAACATAACCACACAACCACACGACCACACAACCACTGACGTACAACGTATCATTGCCTCTGCTAATACATAGATTCCTTCACTTCGTTCCGTCATCAACTAACTACTTCATCAGGGTTTAAATAAGCTGAATAGCTTTATTGATATAGAAAATTGTTATGTTTTAATGATCTAATACGGTGCATAATTGTATAATCTAACTTGAGTAGCCTACCTTTATTGAAACACCAGTTTCAAAATAAGTACCAAAATCGTCTAAATAACCCCTAGCCTCATGTATTTGTTTCTTAACAAAGTGGTGGCGATATCTGGATTTCAATATTCCCACTGTCATACTATACTTATGCTAAAAGTCAGCACTTGATACTCAAAGGGAGAATGTTTATTTTACACATGTCAATTTTAAAACCTCTACTTCTCTGAACGGTTTGCTCATAGTCTGTACGTTTGTGTCACTTCTGTCACTTTATAGCAATAACCAAAGAATACCTAAGTATTTCTGTATTTAAATAATCTTTCATAATAGTGGGGTATAGTAATAGTATTAAAATTAGTGAAAGCTGTTATCTCAAAGGAAAACATAGGTCTTGAATTAATGCTTTTAACTTTTAGTCTAAAACAGTAGTTCATTTTAATTAAAAGGGTGCATTTTATAATTTAATTAGGATCTTTCAAAGTTTATCTACATTTAAAACTATTTGTTTCTGTCCATCAAACATGAAAATATTCATAGCAGGCATTCTATGTACGTATGATATTTATTTGTTTTTTAATCCGTTTAATAATGTGAACATTCTAGCAGTTCCGATAAGTATTTATGATTTATGATTTGATTACGATGACAAAATGTAGGTTTCAGCAAGACATATTTAACTCAGACAGTAAGAAAGGTAGAATGAAAAACGGCTTCAGTTTGTGGGTTTATAAATCCCGACCGACGGGTTAGGACCATGTCAACACACGGGCGTGTCGCGTGGTGTCCCGCGGCGACCGGGTGGGCGACAGCGACGGCGACGGTGGTGGCACTGGAGGAAGAATCTGGATGTGGTTTACAAGCCTGGACCATTAGGCTTAAAGAATAAAGTATTTACAAATCCAAACTAGTTCAATTTTACCAACATGCACATTAAAACACGAGGAAAACTAGTATGCAGATTCAGGTGTTTCAAACCATTTTACTTGTTATATTTATTCAAAACAATCCTAAATGTTTAGTGTAATTTAAAAATTGTAATTTAGTAATTGGTACATTAAAAGAAATAACGTCTTACTTATAAACTACCCATTTATTGGTTTGCTTTACAATTTTGTATGTAAAGAAATATATTTTAAACCCCGATTTAATTAGTTAAATTAGAAACACGAGACAAAGAAAAGGGAAAATGAGATAGTAACGTCTGCAAGTAATAAACAGAACAATTACTTATCCTGTAAAAACAGTGTGACGTGCCACGGTCCAATGGCATTCTATCAGGATCGAGAATTAAGCAGGGAATTGAATATGGAACTGGGAGCTCCAGGAATGAACAGTATTCTCTTACAATTGGATTCCATTTCAAAACTCGCTCCGTCTGCAAATATTTAATTATGCAACATTATTGATACGATCGTATGATAAACTTCGTAACATTATTCCACTGCGGGATCTTAGATAGAATTTAAAGATAATTTCTGCAAATTATTTTTGTTTTAGCGAGCCGTTTTTGAATAAACTGATTTCAGATAGGTACACGTTACGAAACCCGCTGAATAATTTATCCTGTATTTGGTTTACAGATGCGTTTCATGATAGAATATGTTATGTCATTAGCCCGTCATGTTGTACGTAAAATCAGGCTGATATATTTTTTGGGATTCAATGAAGTATGAAATTTGTTCGTTGAAGGGATACATCGCATATTCAAATACGTATAGTTTTTCCACACATTGAAAATCGTCGTTATATTTTGTATTTTACGTCTCTCCCCGCATACCGGTCTCTATATATGACCACGCCCTACAAAACCCACGAATCACCTTTACGGTGCTTATTAAGTCCAACTTCCTACTGGACTATGTTAAAACAATATTTGAACTTATGCGCGATTTTAATTTGTTATTGCTTTAGAAATATTATCTTAAACATTAGTTTATAAAAATTTAATAATTGAATATGCTTAATTTTTTAATCTTGTAATATGTTTTCTTAGATTGAGGACACATTCAAACCATATAACACCTCCGATGTTGTAAAAAAATATGCAACTATTCTTATACAACGACTTCTGCGGTTAAAATCCTTAACAACCATAGAATATTTGTAGTCTGGTAAGGTGATTTAGAATGAGGGCGTGTTGAGTCACTACCTAGAGTATGAGAGGAGTGAGTTGACTTAATGTGTTGTGGTTGCAGGCAGCTGGACAACAACCATCTGACGTGCGTGGACGAGGTCGCCGTCAGCAGTCTGAAGGAGCTCGAGATCCTGTGAGTAACTTCACTAGTGAAATGTACATATTAGTGGGAAGAATTTGAGTAATGAATTAACGAATAGCAGTAATTTTTGGAACATCAGTGGTTCTCAGACTAAGATATTGGATATCCAGTAATTAGCGGATCAGTGATTCTCTGACTAAAGATTGGAAATCTCATATAGTTGTAGTGATTTTTGAAATCTACTTGTAAAGTTATTGCAAGGGCGAGAGTAAGTATTCCTGAGTTTTCATATTTTAAATCAATAGGATGATCTTATTAATGCCCTACCTATTATCGGGAGCAGGAAAGATGACAGTTGAGTTCAGCCAATAACAAGGCTCCACGCGGACTCTGTTGCCAATTTGGCCATATAAAAATATCACTCCAGTGCTTTGCTGTCCAGCCGGTGTGCAATTTGGCAATGCAACACGTATACTATTGGCTGGTCTTTGTAGCCCTGTAAACCACGCCCGTAACTGTCTTTCTCCTGCCCATGGGAACATTATAATTCTTTAGTTAGTGGTACATGTTTAAAAATATTATTCTATTACAGTTATTAGCTTTAAAGCCTGTATTATTTGTGATTATGGTGTAACAACATATGAGTTTATGTTTATGAGTTTTTAGCATAATATTCAAATTTATTAGACAGGACTTTTGAGAGGCTCCTCCCTTTGTTCAAGATTGATTTATATTCATGGACGAAGCATTACTACTAGATTTAATGTGCTGTAGAAGACTCATGTAAATACAGTTGAAAAAAACAAAGATAACCACAAGCATAACCTGTTTTCAAGAGTTTGTTTATAGATGATTTAAATCGTGCATTTTTGAACTATATCAATATTTAAACGCGCCTAAGAGCATCATGGATGGTTTTGGACCATGATGATTTAATAGTGCTCTTAAAAACTCTCTTAACGACCTGAAAGAGGTTTCCAAGAGGAATAACGTCGGTTTAGGAATGAGGGCCATATATCACGAGGAGATATTGTCACTTAGCGGAGCGAAGCGGTGGAATGGACATCAACCTGCTCATTACAGCGTCATGTGTTGATCCCTGACATATCGGAACTGGTCCTGATTGAGTCGTCCGACATGTCGCTGGACACCGCCCACAAGGCGACATGTCCCGCCTCCCACCTCGACCATCGCGGCTCAGTTTATGGCACTCGGTGACCAGTCGACACGACCGACTTATGTCATTGTTTCTCCTGATGTACCTATGCGTTTCGAACTTCCACTGTCAGAGATGTACTGCACAGACATCCGAGTATTTCTTTTTGGATCGGGGCGTCATAGATTGAATCTAGATATATGACACTGCCAGTGTATTTATGGATCGTAGCTGGCAGATCCAGATTATAACTGTATGTTTGGGTTTAGATATTTTGTTATTAAATGTTCCTTGTAAGAAAAATTTAACATTCAAACTAAAAATATATCGATAAAACACTTTCTTGGTTGAGTTTTTATAAGGTTACCAAAGTAAATACATATGAGTATAATTTGTATTTGTAAAATAGTCAAACAATTTTAATAAATTTGTTATTTTATAAGTATGTTTCAAAGATAATAAATATTTATTTGTAAATCTCAAAAGAGTTTATACGTATTTTAATACACGTTACACATCTTAACATTGTATGTTTTTCCAGGTGTAAACACTTATTTATGCTAAAGGAGTTTGTGCAGACCTTTGTCATCACTGGTTACAAAATAAGGTTTCAAGATATTTGGATCTGGAATTCTATCCTTTTATCAGGTGTGAGGAAATCTCAAAACACAACCAAATTTGTGTTTTCACTGGTAAAAACCTAATACTAATTTTATAACGTTATGTACGTTTTGCTCCATCACGCTCACAGCCACATGCGTGCCACGAAGCCTCTAATGATATGTTACCTGCCCTGGAACAAGACTGACGTTACCCGCAATATCAGCACTGTAACTGATGTTGCGTTTCCCCCTGTCGATCGGTGTATTGCCAGTTTCCAGTTTCAACCCCGATCCCACCGATATCAGTGGGCGCCGAGTGGGCTGCCACTGTCAACTTACCGGACTAATATTTTGATTCCCATTGTCGGAGATTTAATCAGCTCCTTTACATAATGGTGACATTCCTCCTCAGTTTACGGTCTGCTTATGCAAATCTGGACACTTTTGTAGCCAGAATACGTGAAAGAGTGTGATTAAGGTTTCTCGTATTTTTCAACGACAGTATGTTGGTCATCGTACTGCATCTATTTATCAATGACGTATACAGTAAAGGACGTCGGGATGTTTATTTACTAAAGATGGCAGTGAACACAATTTTCTGGATTGGTTGATGCTCACTAGGATTTAAAATCCAATTTCTAAAGGTTATAGGTTACAAATTGTAATTTATGGTATAGGAGGGATTCTGAGGTTTTATTTTGAGATTACTTTTTGCATACTTTATCTTTGAAACAGGGCAAAATTTTGATTCAGTGGAAGAGATGACAGACAGTACATATTATATCCCTTGACGTGGTTGAACATTCATGGAAATTTGTTCAAAGCGTGATTTTTTTATGCTGTTTGTTGATATGGCAGTAGTAGGAAAGGTTTTTTCAACGCCAATGACATTTTTGGTTTATAGAGCATACTAATGCCTTTAGGGAAAGCGGTCCAAACCTCTCAGACTTTTCCAAAATCAATGAATCAAACTTCCCATCATCCATGCTTCTTTCAATTTTTCTTTTTTCGTGTATCAAAGTTAAGAAATTAACTAAAGGTTATATTAAACATTTTGGATTTGTATTATTAAACTTGATTAAAATCCTGAAAATAAAATTTATTTCATAACGTGGTGAGTGGTAGATAAAATCAATAAACACCCTGATAAACAAAACAGGCGCAATTAAAACGCCAGGTTTTTAGTCGGCATTTTAAAACTTTTAGTCCGTGATACCTCTAATACCGGGTATCACGGAGATGTTTACTCGACTTGTGATCCAAAACTCTTGACAAGAGAAATAATGAGCGGAGTTTCGCCCCGACCGTGTTTCACCGCCAACTTGATCGCGGCCTTTCAACTCACTTCCGCGCGTCGTCGTCGTCGCCACCACCACACATCCACGTGCAAATCCCTCACCGCGATGGAAACATTTGGAACTAAGTATTAGTTTAACACTGGCCTTTTTATAACAGAATGTTTCAACTTACTTTAACTAAAAATAATATGTTAAAGTTATAAGTTGTTACATCTGGAATAGTGTATACCTTTCACGAAAGCAGTATTTTAATAATAATAATAATAAATAATTATTATTATTGTTATACATTTTCATTCCCCTTATAACTATAAATATTTGACTGGCAATTTACATCAATTTTTGAATAATCTTAAATTAAAAAATAATAATACTTCTACATTAGGTTGTATACTTCTTTGCTATAAAGCACTGAACATTCCGATAGTTATAGTATTTTGGCTTGCGCTCTAAAAACTAAAGAAATTTCGCCCCTTCCTCCCACAAATGGCCCAAACTGCTCAAATAAACTGTGGAATCCAGTTCTCCAAACCGTTTCTCACGATTAGGTTATCTTCTCAGGATTAAAACACCGTAATCTCCTGCAAGTAATGTACACGTTTAATAGGTGAAAGCAAAGCGGATTTACTCAAAGTGTAGGCAATTAGAGACGGATCCGAGGAAATAAACGCGTTAACTGACAGAGTTTACGCGAGAGACCGCCCGGCCGTGATTAGGTTTACGGTTGGAGTAAGTGTTACGGAAGTAATAATCGGCGAGACGAATGCCGACGATATTGGACCATAAAGCCGCCAGCACCGAGCCCGGGGCTGCGACAACGAATACCGGGCACTGTTAGAATACTCGGCTCTCTTCTGTTGTATGTGTCCTAACACCGAGCCCGAGGCTGCGACCACGAACACCGGGCTGTGTTAGAATACTCGGGTCTCTTCTGTTGTATGTGTCCTAACACCGAGCCCGAGGCTGCGACCACGAACACCGGGCTGTGTTAGAATACTCGGGTCTCTTCTGTTGTATGTGTCCTAACACCGAGCCCGAGGCTGCGACCATGAACACCGAACACTGTTAGAATACTCGGCTCTCTTCTGTTGTATGTGTCCTAACACTGAGCCCGAGGCTGCGACCACGAACACCGAACACTGTTAGAATACTCGGGTCTCTTCTGTTGTATGTGTCCTAACACCGAGCCCGAGGCTGCGACCACGAACACCGGGCTGTGTTAGAATACTCGGGTCTCTTCTGTTGTATGTGTCCTAACACCGAGCCCGAGGCTGCGACCACGAACACCGGGCTGTGTTAGAATACTCGGGTCTCTTCTGTTGTATGTGTCCTAACACCGAGCCCGAGGCTGCGACCATGAACACCGAACACTGTTAGAATACTCGGCTCTCTTCTGTTGTATGTGTCCTAACACCGAGCCCGAGGCTGCGACCACGAACACCGAACACTGTTAGAATACTCGGCTCTCTTCTGTTGTATGTGTCCTAACACCGAGCCCGAGGCTGCGACCACGAACACCGAACACTGTTAGAATACTCGGCTCTCTTCTGTTGCATGTGTCCTAACACCGAGCCCGAGGCTGCGACCACGAACACCGGGCTGTGTTAGAATACTCGGCTCTCTTCTGTTGTATGTGTCCTAACACCGAGCCCGAGGCTGCGACCACGAACACCGAACACTGTTAGAATACTCGGCTCTCTTCTGTTGTATGTGTCCTAACACCGAGCCCGATGCTGCGACCACGAACACCGGGCTGTGTTAGAATACTCGGGTCTCTTCTGTTGTATGTGTCCTAACACCGAGCCCGAGGCTGCGACCACGAACACCGAACACTGTTAGAATACTCGGCTCTCTTCTGTTGTATGTGTCCTAACACCGAGCCCGAGGCTGCGACCACGAACACCGGGCTGTGTTAGAATACTCGGGTCTCTTCTGTTGTATGTGTCCTAACACCGAGCCCGAGGCTGCGACCACGAACACCGAACACTGTTAGAATACTCGGCTCTCTTCTGTTGTGTGTCCTAACACCGAGCCCGAGGCTGCGACCACGAACACCGAACACTGTTAGAATACTCGGCTCTCTTCTGTTGTATGTGTCCTAACACCGAGCCCGAGGCTGCGACCACGAACACCGGGCTGTGTTAGAATACTCGGGTCTCTTCTGTTGTATGTGTCCTAACACCGAGCCCGGGGCTGCGACCACGAATACCGGGCACTGTTAGAAGACTCGGCTCTCTTCTGTTGTATGTGTCCTAACACCGAGCCCGAGGCTGCGACCACGAACACCGGGCTGTGTTAGAATACTCGGGTCTCTTCTGTTGTATGTGTCCTAACACCGAGCCCAAGGCTGCGACCACGAACACCGAACACTGTTAGAATACTCGGCTCTCTTCTGTTGTGTGTCCTAACACCGAGCCCGAGGCTGCGACCACGAACACCGGGCTGTGTTAGAATAGTCGGGTCTCTTCTGTTGTATGTGTCCTAACACCGAGCCCGAGGCTGCGACCACGAACACCGAACACTGTTAGAATACTCGGCTCTCTTCTGTTGCATGTGTCCTAACTCCGAGATCGGGTATTTAGTAATAGGATGAGGATAACTGTGTCTTTTGTGACTCTGTTACATGAGCAATAAGTTTTGTAATTGTAAAATTCTAAAATAAATCATTGAGCACTAAGAACATTACAGTACGTTTTATTTTATAATACTTATAATTTGGAGGATTATATTTTTTCAAAAAAGCATAACCTTAAAATAACAATAATTTGATTTATTTCCAATTCTTCTTCTTTATTTTACGCAAATGAATGCAGGTTTATAATAAATTACTATTACGACATGTTTTTCCATGATGAAAAGGGAACTTAATTGGATTATGTTTTATAAGTTAATGCACTGATATTTTGAATAGCATCGGTACAATTCTCAGCAATTGGAAAATTGGTGATTTACATACTTTCATATCTACAACATATTTCTAATCTGATACTTGACTAAGCCGTTACTATAAATAAAATAAAAACAGTTTTTGACATCTCAGGCTTCTTTTCATGTCTATTGTTAATAACTATATTTAAATAAACGGTATCAGAAAACTGACACATACTTTCTCCCTTTTAGCCCAACTTTAATGAATAAATTACTTGTTATTTACTAAATATAGAATAAAGAACGGTCGAATGTACAGAAAATCTTGTAAACAAGTTGTTTTCAAAAATATCCACCCAAATCCCTGTTTAGGAGGCACTACAGAATTCATCGCTACACACGTGGTTTTAAGAGGGGAAATGCCCCCTACTCCCCCCTCAGGGTTATTAAGGGGCAACATATTTCGAATTTCCTCTGTTAGTCAATGCTAACTTGACAAGCATATCAAGTTTGAACGAAATTGATCAATAAATAATAGAGAAATAGTAATTTTTGTATTCCCCATAAGAATAACATTGGACAACGTACTGTGTTTACTGCAAAATGAAAATTTAATTTTCTCCGCAACCAGTAATCGTAGAATATTAATTCATACTACTAAATTATTTAATTTGTTAAGCTCTTTTTAATGGTGAATAGTAATATTTTTTTATATTTATGTTTTTTTTATCAAAAATCCAAAAAAGCTGAATTTTTTATATTTTAAGTCTTGTAATTTCTGGACCCGAATTTTTACAGAAATGCGGGTGGTGTCATTTTGTTGGAAAACTAAAGTTCTACAAGCGACTAAAGTTTAATCAAAATCGTTAGAGCCGGTTTTGATCAATCTTGCTTTTCTTGATTTTTGGCGGTTTTGGGGGGATAATTACCCTTAAAAATCAAAAATTCAAAAAATGAAAAAAATACCTGGAGATATCGTGGATTAGTACCTACATACCAAATTTCGTAAAAATCGGACCATTGGTTAGGGCTCTAGCTCTGTACACATCCATACAGACAGACAGATAGACACACAGACATCACGTAACAATAACTTTTTTTGGGTTCAGGGAGCAACAAAACAAATACTTCCACTAAAAACTCAAATTCGAAAATTTTGTCGAAAACAATACTTTCTCAATATACTACGTATAAAGGGGAGAAAGTAAAATATTAAAGTTTTGAAATAAACGTGACGTTAGCAATGGAATTCCTTTGACAAATCTTTAATAATAACAATATAAATCAAAATTAGATTCAGCTCAATAATCACTGTAAATATGTTTGTGTCTGATTTTAAAGGTTAAATTAAAGAATATGATACATTTTAAGTAGGTTTCTGTTAGGAAATGTTATCGTTAAAATAATCTGCTTTTTGCATAATAATCATGAAAAACGTTGCGATCCTGGGAGAACTTGAGACGCCAGGAAAGAGAAAGGAACAATTTAGTTTCTTAAAGGAGACAATTTATTATTTTTATGCCATTAAATCTGGGCCAAGTTTGTGAACACATAAATAATCTCCCCCGCCTGAGCCGCGCCACAAACAAGTTTATTGTTTTACGAGCGAATATATTTACCAGCGTCGCTTTCCCCAAATAGAAATCTTAATCATTTACTGTACTGATGTAAAATTATGACATGTATTTTATTTTTATTTTCCGCTGCTGGGAGATTTATAAGCTTCTTTTATCTCTGTTTGGTTCAGATGCATGCAGAACCAATGACACTTACAAACTTACATTTATTTCTGCCCGAGTGACTGTTAAGCTCTGTTTTCGTTCTGTCTAAAAGTACCAGCATCTTAGCTTATATAATAAACGGTATCAGGAAACTGACACATACTTTCTCCCTTTCAGCCCAACCTTTAATGAATAAATTACTTTTATTTACTAAATATATAACACAAAACACGGTCGAATGTACAGAAAATCTTTAAAACAAGTTGTTTTAAAAAATATCCACCCAAATCCCTGTTTAGGAGTCACTTCAGAATCCATTAGAATTCCTTTCTACACATGTGGTTTTAAGAGGGGAAATGCCCCCTATTCCCCCCCTCAGGGTTATTAAGGGGCAAAATATTTCGAATTTCCACTGTTGGTCAATGCTAACTTGACAAGCATATCAAGTTTGAACGAAATTTATCAATAAATATTAGATAAAAAGTAATTTTTGTATTCCCCCTAAAAATAACATTGGACAACGTACTGCGTTTACCGCAAAAAGAAATTTTAAATTTTCTCCGCAACCAGTAATCGTAGAATAGTAATTCAAGATACTAAATTATTTAGATTTTTGAGCTATTTTCAATGGGGAATAGTAGTATTTTTTATATTTATGCTTTTATAGTGAACAATAAAAAAAAACTGAATTATTGATATTTTAAGTCTTGTAATTTCTGAACCCAAATTTTTACAGAATTGCGGGTGGGGTCATTTTGTTGGAAAACTAAAGTTATACAAACTACTAAAGTTTAATCAAAATAGTTAGAGCCGTTTTTGAGAAATCTTGATTTTCCATGTTTTTTGGCTGTTTTTGGGGGATAATTACCCTTAAAAATCAAAAATTCAAAAAAAATAAAAAATGCCTGGAGATATCGTGGATCAGTTACCTACATACCAAATTTCATAAAAATCGGGCCATTGGTTAGGGCTCTAGCTCTGTACACATCCATACAGATAAACAGATAGACACACAGACATCACGTAAAAATCAGTTTTTTGGGTTCAGGGAGCACCAAAACGAATATTTCCACTAACAACTCAAATTCGAAAATGTTGACGAAAACAATACTTTCTCCTTATACTATGTATAAGGGAAGAAAGTAAAAAACGTTGCTATATAGAAAATGTTAGTTTATTATTTAAAAAAACTAATATTTAACAAATGTTTCACAACAAATTCATTGTAAACTACTCTTGATGGGTGCTTAAAGTGAAAGTTTGAGTGCAAGCCTCACAGGTCTCAGGTAAAAAATATATAATTGTAAAGTAATAATTTGGCAAAGTATTTAGACAGTATTGACTCTACCCGAGTTACAAATGTTCCCACGCGATGCATATCTGGCGATCCGATGGGCAGCCGACGTCAGCCGTGTTACGGGTTGCATCTCCTTCTTCCCTCCCATCGCAAACAAGGCGTCTTTTACGCGCCAGGGGAAAGAAGGATATAATTTGACGTCAAGTTGATATTTATGGGTTTTATTGATTTCTGCGACAAGCAGCCCGTCTTACAATGCCGGTATTAGAATAAATAACCTGCCTCCTTGCCGCACTCGGTGATTCATGGCTCTCGCATCGACCTCCTCCTTCGCGGTCCTATGCAATCTCTTTTAAACATTTTAAAGAAGTTTGCCTCTTAATACGCAATATTACTTCAACATCGATAGCTCACCTTAACTCTTGTTACTACAATTTTAAGACACTTCATACCATTATAAATTAAACTATATTTGTTTAATCCGTATGATGAAACCTGCTAGAATGTATTGTTTTATTAAATTCATCAAATAATTTCTCTTCATAGTTGTATTAACGATAAATGTACCCATTTTATTCATATAAATATCTCTACCAATTGGAATACGTTCATAAATGAAACTACTTTTGCTTACGTAATTCAATGCATTTGAATTCTTCTTAACTTAACCGCTTGACGGTAAATTGCGATCGTTTCTCACTTTTTCTTACTTTTTAGATAATTTATTATTAAAAAATTCCATAAGATAAACTCATAACAATACATTGTTTAAAGTTGCAGGGTAAACGTAAAGCAGACAAAAACAGTTACTACTACGTAAACACATTTATTAACTGCAAACTTACTTATTTCATTGATATATTTCTCAACCTTTTAGAATATGTTCATTCATCATAAATTTTAAATGTTGTTTTTATAACTAAGGTTCATTAGCTTTTGTAGCTATTCAATGCTTTTCAATTCTAAAATATTTTGCACTAAACGACCATTTATCAAGTAGTCACTTTCTCTAGATAGTCTCACGGTGTGATATATGCTGTGGGGCTGGGTACACGCCTAAAATTTCGTTATATTTCAGTAACGTGGCCTATGTTATTTATTAGTGAATTTCCTATGGAAAGTGAACTATTAGCATGACCCGCACGGTGAAACTTACCCCCGTGACCACCATTGAAGTTCCTAACGTGACCCCCTGAACACGGTTTGTGGGGCCCTTCAAAATTGTATATATATATATTATGTGTATATGTATATACAGGTTGGCCCAAAAAAAAGGTACTCATCATTTCACAGCAATTAATTATTATTTATTAGCTGTACAAACTTACTCTATCTTAAAACTAAGTGCTCTACATGTTTCCCACCATTGTTTATTACATATTCCATTCGTCTTTGCATGTTTTCAACCATTGCTGTACATTGTTGTGGAGTGATGTCCATTAAAACAGAAGTTACGTTCTGCTTAAGATCATGGATACTTTGTGGTGATGGCCTGAAACACTTTTCCTTTAGTGTTCCCCACAAAAAAGCATCACAGAGTGAAAGATCAGGGCTTCTTGGAGGGTAAGAAAAGTCAGTAGAACGAGACACTAAGTTCTTGCCAAATAACTCTAAGAGGAGATCTTTGTTTCCTCGTCCTAAATGAGCGGTTGCTCCATCTTGCTGGAACATTTGCATTTCTAGGTTCAAATTGTTGAAATCACAAAATGATTGTAAATCAGCGTGAAATCTCTCAATTACCTGGGTTTTATACACCAATGACGTAACAGTAATTGGATTGTTATTGTCATCTTCTATGAAATAAGGTCCAATAACACCATGGCTGGAAATGGCGGCCCAAACTGTTATCTTTTCCGAGTGTAGTGGTCTTTGTTCATATTCTGTCGGTTTCTCCCAACCAAGGAAACGCATGTTTTGCTTATTAACGTGACCACTTAACAGAACATGACATTCGTCAGACCACCAAATGTTATCAATGAAACGTGGATCAACATAGGTGTTTGCCAAAACTTGTCCGCAGAATTCTAGACGAGCATGATAATCTGTAGGCCTCAGCTCATGTAAGATTTGAATTTTATAAGAAAAACAACCTAAATCCTTACAAATTCGCTGAGTAGAGCTTCTAGAAATATCAAGTTCCTTTGATATCCGATTAATACTCTTCCTGGGCGATGCAATAATTGTATCAAATACACGGCCATTATTTTCATTCGTCCGAATGGCTCTTGGGCGACCAGAATTTGTCTTGTTGTTGTTTTTTACAGAGCCTTTGGTCCTGAAGAGTTTCACCCATACTCGAATAGTCTTAGGAGGTGGTGGCGGCTTTCCAAAGTGGCGCTGAAAATTATTTCTTACCAGTATTATCGATGGTCCGTTTCGGGGTCCAAGTCTAAAGCTTTTTAAATATTCTTCCACAGTCCAAGTTCTTTCTCCCACAGTATATTGAGGCATATTACTTCTAGAAACGTCTTGTAAAAAAATAAGAGAAAATTAACAACATTACTGCTAGAAACGACTTGTAAACAAGAAATAGGAGGAAAATAACAACAATTCATTTTTGTCTATTAAACAGCTGATTTATGGAACAACTGATTTAAAATTATAAGCAGCAGTTTAGATGAGTACCTTTTTTTTGGGCCACCCGGTATATATATATATATATATATGTGCACTCTAGCGGTTGCATTTGTTGTCCGATTTACTTCAAATTTGGTAGGACCGTTCCTTTCTATAATCAGTTCGACAAGTGTGTCGGCAAAACAATCGGAAAACTCTAAAACCCTTTTTTGGGGGTTATTCTTTCACATTTTGAGTTTTTGGGCCCAAAAAGGGTTAGAAAAGCCCCGGACGTACAATTAATGACTGTAAAAAGATGAGAATTAGTGAGGCGAAAGTTTTAAGTCCTCTCGTCATTATAGCATAAATATTTACCAAGTTATTAAAGACAATGTATATCGGCTAAACACCAGTACGTTGTCTTATGGGGTTTTAACATTAGAAAAGCATGTTATTCATTTGTTGGTGTATTTGTTTCATCCCCAGCAACCTCGCGCCTACTTTTAAGCCTGACTGGACCTTCTCCTAACCTCCTACTTTTAAGCCTGACTGGACCTTCTCCTAACCTTATAATGCGCAAAATTGTATTTCTAACATTGCAGGTAAATTAAACCAGGAGCATCAAAACAGCCAAAAAATCAATTTTTTCAGATTTTAATAAAATTGGCATAAATGTATGTTTTTACACTGGGTTTGAGTTTTAAAAGTTTTGTATGTGGAAATTCACGTCCCTCTCGTCAGCGTGGTCGTGCGAACTCGTTTTATCATATTTCTCTGTTTTTTTTTGTTTTTTTTTGTAATTCGATTATTTACTTGTCTGACTTTTACTGTTTAAAACTAGATATTCCTTGGGAATAAGTTGATAATGAAAAGGAAAACTGATCAAAATCGTTTGGATCGTTGGACCTGTTAGATCGCTTTTGAACCACCAACCTCCAACTGGGCAAATTCGGAATTAAAACTACAGAGACGAATTTCCGTCTTGTTAAATCCTTACATTTAATTGAACTTACCTGATTTATTGTATTAAATTTACTGTTGATACTCCACATTTTTCAGGATAGCGTCACTTGTAGTATTTGTAGTCTTTTTGTTGCAAAACGTTGAAACCAACAACCTGATTTCACTTCCAGAGAGCCTGTTCTCTGAACTGTTCAGGCTTCGGACGCTGCGATTGGCGGACAAAAACCTAATATGCGATTGCCACTTATATTATTTATAGTCTTTTCGTTGCAGGACGTCGAACAACAACAACGTGACGTCACTGCCAGAGAACCTGTTCTCGGAACTGTTCAGGCTGCGGACGCTGCGACTGTTGGACAACAACCTGATATGTGACTGTTACTTTTATAATTTATATTCTTGTCGTTGCAGGACGCTGAACAACAACAACCTGACGTCACTGCCAGAAAACCTGTTCTCGGAGCTGTTCAGGCTGCGGACGCTGCGACTGTCGGATAACAACCTGATATGCGACTGCCACCTGTCGTGGCTCGCGAGGTGGCTGAGGCGCTTCCCGCGGCTGGCGCTCTACACGAGGTGCTTCTCCCCCACCCAGCTCAAGGGGCAGAACGTCGCCGACCTGCACGACCAGGAGTTCAAGTGCTCAGGTACGTCTTGAGTCAGTATGGATACTGGTTATCAGATGTTTATCAAGCTATAAGGAATACGTTAGGTGGAATGTGGACTTCTGCAGCATCGGGTACCTACGGTTTGCGTTCTGTTGGAACAATCCGTTGAGGTATCATGCAGAAACCCAGGGCGTTCCAACCTGAGCAGGGTGTTTTGGTTTATATCATGTCTTTCAACAAGCCCTATAGCATAAGATTGCTCGATGATTATTTACAAATAACCTTGATTTACAAATTATTATATTATAATTATTATGTGTGGTATGAGCGTCGATACAAAATATATACTAATAGACCGTACAAAGGCAGCAAAAAATATGTTTAAATAGTTATAAGTTTATTAGTGGACAGTATTAAATGATAAAAGAACAGATGCAATCAAGTTGAATACTATTTGATTTTTAGCATATTTAAAATTAAAATGTTTAATTAATATTGGTTAAAATTGGGTAAAGGTCGTAGGGCTTAGGTAAAAGAGGAGAGTTTAAATCATTCGTATTTTACTAGAATCCCTTTTTCCTTATTGGAGTTTCTCTCAGGTTCTATCACAACCCAATGGTTATAACTCTCGATACTGAAGTGGGTATCCAACCCTTTCTTTCATAAAGATTAATATATAAACCTTTTTCGGACCTCAGGTACAAGCAATTCAGTTTAAATTAACGGACTCGGAGGTTATGCGATTCGCTCCCTATCCTTTATACGAGTTTTTTTTTAATGTTACTATTATAGATGCATTTTGTACATCAATTCCTACTATATATCTTAGTTTTTGTTGTTTTCTTCATTCATGTTTTACTAACTCACATGGATAAATCAAATCTCAGGTGGATGAAAATATTTAGACTGTCGAAAAGTTAAAAATATTGAAGTTTGATTTATTAAGGAATTCTATAACAGACACAAACACTTATTTTATTCCATAACAATAGTTTCATGGAAGTGATACCGTCAACAACTACAACTACACCTACAACCTCATCCAATTGTCATCCAATCAAATCCAATTGTCATCTAAATTAAATAAAACAAATAAAAAATAAATACAAAATTTGTATCCAACAAAATATATCTTATTATAAACTATTTTTAACAACAAATAGAACCGACCCCAATAATTATTAAACGCACTAAAAAGTGTGAAATAAATAATTATTTTTTTCTTTAAATATACCAGTGTCAGGAGCGTTACATAAATAAATACATAGTAATTGTTTTATATTAGGACTGGAAATTAAGAAGGCCTATTTGTATAACTGTTTTTTTTTTATTTGGAGTTGGTGCCGTTCTTGTAACAAAACACAACATTTTTGATAAACCAACTAAATCTTGTCCAAGATAAATTATCTCCCGGATAGAAAAAGATTGTGACCCGTCTCAGTATAGACTCAGCATTTTAAGCTTGGTCCTATCAACTTGGAATGTGCACCGACCTGCACTACTAAGCTATAACCGAACCATTTGCCATTCCCACCTGCCGTCGGCGTCGTGGCGCGCTCTCGTGGCTGACCCGCACGACCGCAGTTCAACTGCTCAATGAATTGCTGAGGAGGAGTTGCAGCTTATTGTTTCCGATCGTGACAATAGAACCATATTGTTCCCGGGGTCAATGCAGATTCGGTGCACTATTGTTCCCCATCATCTTCAATTACGGTTAACCAACAAGTTACTTACCGTCTTAACCCCGGCCGCCTTGTCGTGTTCTTGTAAATACAATGCTCTCGCCCCCTCCCCCGCCCGTAGTCCTGCCTTTCTCTCTGTAACATTATACCGCTAGCCGACAATGTTCCGATGTTATCTGGAGTGCTACGGATACTCATATTGATCAACACGATAGAGGAACGGATCTCTCTTCTTTGACTTTAATTTTATCGACGCGCCTTTCAAAAATAATCAGACATTAATTTTTAAAGTCTCGTAGTGTATTGTATTTGGTATCCTTACAGCTGTTAATATACCAAATCAAGTAAGTATCTAGTATTAAATAACTTTTAATAACTAAATATGCTTAATTATACACATATTCTTCACTCAACTACGTATATTTCACCTTGTTGATGAAGTTATTATAGTTCGTATATCCCGATCGGCTGGTAATTTTTCTGGACTCGTGACATGATAACAGACGTTTTACCTTTAGGTCTGTTTATATAGTGTTGGACTTAACACACACACATCTATTCGCCACATCTAAAGAAATTTTCAGATAGATAGTATTGTTATGACAACGTCTACTTGTGTTCCGTTCTATCTACCCTGTGCCTCCTCAGCCTGACGTGCCCGGTGTGGCCCATGTTCGCAGGGCTGGTGGAGCGACCGAGCGGCGAGTGCCAGAGCGAGCCCCAGTGCCCGCACCCCTGCCGCTGCGCCGACGGCATCGTGGACTGTAGGGAGAAGGCGCTCACCAAGGTGCCCGACCACCTCCCCGAGGGCACCACCGAACTGTGAGTAGACCTGCATAACAATAATCATTGTTTAGCAACTAAGGTTTAGAAATCTCTTTTACCTATTGGTGTTAAAGATAGTAAATTAATTCAGGATCATAATATCTCTTGAAGTGCTGCCTCATTTTTATTCCAGTTTGTATTGTGTTAAAATATATTTATATACAATTTTTTGTTAATATACATAGGCTACGCTAATTTTTTAGAATATGATACAAACAATGAAAGTTTATGTAAACACTCACTCCTTTTGTTGAACCTATCGTGGACCTATTGTTGAACCTATAGTTGTCTAAGAATGTTGCTTAATCTGCAACACTATTTATAATTGCAAACTTTTTCATCCCTCTTCGAGAATTAACTGCGATGAATGCTTTGTCTTTTAGTTAAAGTATGAACCCGCATAACACATTTTCAACAATATTACGAAAGACATTAAGTCAACGCTAGTAAAATAAAAATGTGGTTAACATAACAGATTTCGAAATATCTTGCGAGTGTTTACCGTGCAGCCTGCTCAGCATGGGAATCATGTTTAGGACACAGCCGGTATAAATGACTCGGAACGAAACACTATACGGCGAGGCGTTTCGTCACCGAGGGAGTTATCTGATCCTCCAGCAGTTTACATGGGGACCGGCCACTCCTCCGCTACTGCTGGCCGGTGGCTGCTGGCTTTACTGCTCGCTTTCACGTACGACAACCGGTCTCTTCTCTTGTTGTTTTAACAAAACTAGTCCACTTGCCTGTAAACATTCTCTCTTTGAATACAAATTAGTAAACAAGAGGGAATGTAAATTTGGGTTATTTTATAAAATAATTGGACATGTTCCGAATATCATATTTGTAGGGTCCTGTTATGGGATATATGGTATGTAATTGCGTGAGTAAATTGTGTGGGCTCTCTTTGTGTAGCCAAATTTGTTCTTGTATAAAATAATATTTTAAGTGTGAGCAATACTGTTTTTTTGTCCCCTGTAAACATAAAACTGAATGCACATCAAGAGCATTACATTAAACACCCAGGCTCAGGTCCAGGTAGCTAACGCTTAAACAGTTGGCCTATCACAAAGGAACGCATGGAAGAGTCAGTATTCTTAATTTTCAGTTTTTGTCTTTGTTCCTCATAATACTGTGATTGATCGGTAGTTTAGCTCCACTTAAAATTACAAACTTTTTTCAACCAACAATTGTTTAGGGTCATTCACCTCTAAGAAAGAAACTTAATCTATGCTCCTTCCATGAAAGCAACGGGAAACGAGGATTTTAAGTCAAATTTAAAATTTGTATGTCGAATGTGCTTCAGTGTTGGTCTGGGTTATGCGGCGAAATCAGCAGTATTTATATTGTTTCCAGCTTATTAAACTGAGACTGAAAATCATTATTAATCTTACATTCCCCAGTAAGGCAGAGCTAAGAGTCGAAATTTGTGGTTCTAACTTAAGATAAGTAGGAAATAACAGGGTTTGGTTTCGTAAAGATCGTTAATAAACGTAAGGGACTTCCAATAAATAAAATGTGAAGTTCCGAAAGCAATTCTAATTATAATTGTATAAGAAATTACATTGAGTTTTGAATGAATGAGTTAGTTTCAAAAGCATTCTTTGGGAAACGTTCAAAACAAGAAATGTCAGATAGGTTGGCTAACCCAGTTGGCAGGCGATACTAAGTTAGCCACAAAGGGCGCTTAAGTCGACAGCTGCCACTGTGCGAGGCAGTCCCCCCACTCGGCGGCGTATCTCGCCATCGACGTCCCTGTCCAGTGACCGGTGGCCAGGTCGGGGGATTATCCGCCTTGTCCGCCAAGGTCGTACATTACAATCGACGTGACAAGTTTACGTCTTAGAAAGAAACAACTTTCAGAACATTTTGTATGCAACATTGAAGTTTGCCACAATCGGTTCCAGCCTGTTTTAATTTATTTTCCATAACCTTAACTCATAATATTTCGGATTATATCCCATAATTCATTACATGATAAGTTCAATATAGTAATATTGCAGACTAGGTGGCTATGGCAATTCTTTGCAATATTTTGTTCTTCCGTAAGTTCCAAGTCGTGATTGCACTAGACTGCCAGGATAAGGCAGCCAAATCTGAAGACACCGGTATTTAGTTCAACCATTTTATCCATAATTTTCAATATTTGTGCGAAACGAATCTCAGTGAGTTTTAAGCGATACTTTTTTTAAATCGCATTAAAAGTTTTAGCTTTTAATGCATCATTTTTAATTCGTGACTACTCACTATCTCAACTCGAATGACATAGTACTTACGGAAATGTAAATAATTATAAAATGTTCACTGAGAATACTTGGCACCTCATACGTTATAAATATGACGTTGAGTTAGGTTTTAAAGATTTATTTTTTTGAGTACTCCTTAAATTGAATAAAAATGCATTTGTATAATGAATCATACTCGCATTAGGATAGCAAGAAGCTACGAGCATTCTACAACAGCCACAACAGGGCTATCGAATGCTTAAACCCTTGTGTATTGCAATTTTATAAATATTCAAATTGGTTTAAGGATTTCTGCTAAACACGTATATTAAAGGGTACGAAAGTTTTTGGATCCACCAGCTGTAATAGGTGTCTCTTCTCAAGGAGGGAATGGAGAGGTGACTGAATAGTCCGGTAGCCAATGATATACTTGGTAATGACTTTCATGAGTTCGGGTCCCCGGGGAAGGCATCCCCATCTCTCGTAATAACCTCAAAAAACTTCAACGCCCCCTCCAGTAGTAGCGCAATATCTGACTAGGGCGATAGTATTATATTATCCTTATCGGTGATATATAAAAATATTGAACCAAATTTAATGTGTTTAGAAAAAACATTTCAAATATTTGAAATGCTTAGTGAAAAATAAATATAAAATTAAAGATGAGGAACGTTGCCAAAAATGGATTAAATACTACCTCGAACTTAACAACTATCACTTAAGTAAGGCGTAAAATATGCGAAGGTTAAAAATATGTTTTTTTTTATAATGAAAGTTTAAAATTTAAAATTTTCAACACAGCCCAAACCTATCAATAAGGTTGTCTTGTTGGAGTTATTTTGTTGTGAAAGTTCTAAATTACAATTTGTAACATATTTACAGAGTTAAAAAAATATCAGCATCGTCTAGTCCCTTTACGACTTAACATAATTTTAAATTATCCAAGTTCAGTAGAATTTATCCTTAAAACATAGTTTTATACTAGGCTGGGCTCATTTACAAAACTTAATGTTATGTAAGCGATGACAAATAGCTCGATTCGAAAAGTCATTCGGCCCGCAATCAAAAAGTATTGTTCTGTTCCGAGTTATATTCCAATTTTAAAACAAAACCTTTAAGTACAAAGTAATGTAAAAGCATAACACAAAAATATTACAATCTAATAAGAAACAATACAAACGTAGTTTAAGACAACGGGGAATTAAATAATATCATGCTTATTTTGATCCCCAATGCTGTAAATATTGACTCTACAAGATTAAATAGATTTCATAACAAATCTGCCAGAACATATTTACATTGCCCTCGACATTCATCGCAGACGACAGGCCGCACTACGCCGACGTCAGCGGTTCTGCTCAGCTCCGAAGGCCGGTCGTTCTGATTACATTTTTCAGCAGAAATCCAGTTATCGATTCCTCAGCAATACACCGACCACGATACACACTTCATTGGTCTAACGCAATGCAGACCGGGACTTTCTCTCACAAGAAAACATCATTACATTTCCAAGTCAGCTTATTTCCAGTTGTGTAGGAAATGTTCCTTTTCCACTCTATAGATAAATTAAATATAACGTTCCCTAAGAATAAACGTGGTTTTGTCACGTATTTGTTGATTTATAAGTGGAACAATACTGTATTATGTTTGGCGCATTACACAATTTACTGAATTTATTAATAAGTTATGGGTAGTAAATAATGTATTATAAAAAATTAATTGTTTAGATGGACGAATATCAAATTAAAACTTACTAAACAAAAAATATTACTTTAATCCCCTACAACATTCAGATGCTAGTTGTCATTGTTGGCTTACAAATATTCGGTATCACTAAACAAATTCCTGTAAAAGGATAAATAACAATAAAACCCACCGAACATATATTTTTCACTTAATTTAAAACTAATTACACCAAAAATGATGCAGTCAAAAATGAAATTTTAACTGAGCCATATTCTAAGGGAATACCAAGATTTAAATAGTGCACTATGTTTCGTCTGTAAAATAGTTGAAGTACGTCTCTGATTATAGTATACCATAAATTTTAATGTGTTTAAGCAAACCCCATATGATAAAAACATTAAACTTTGGTAACGTTGAAAAATGTCGAGTTTTTTCTTCTATATTGTATGAAAAGTTTCTATATTAATTTGAAATGGATTTTATGGTAATGGGTTTTGAGTGCAGCTTAAAATATTCAATCAATAAACAAGAACGAAATGTTTCACGGACTTTGGGGTTGCAATTTGTCCTGAGTATTCCCTTTCAACCTTGAGTATTTCTCTTTCCAAAGCTAATCTTTATTCTTCAATATTTCTACTTAGTCATTTCAATCAAATCGATGGCAGTCAACTTGTACAGATCTTTCGGAGATCTCTCTGACATTATAAACAAGCGAAGGAGGAATTTCGTTATGGTGAAACATGAGACAAGGCTTTGTTGTCCAACATATCGCGTGTCCGGGGCGAAGGTGATTGGCGACCGCGAAGCCGTCCTGGCCTCCTTCCTCTTCGGCAACTCCTGATGTGTCGTTGGCTTTGAGAAATTGTGACAAAATGTAAAAAAGTCATTAAAACGTTTAAAATTCAATATAATATTTGAATTCAAGAAACCTTTATTCAATTCTGATTAGACCTTAATATATTATGTCTGTATTCAGTTCAAATCTGTTTATTTAAATTGTTTTCAAATTATCCTACATTGGGATATTGAGTATGCGTTTTTTCTCAATTACCAGGAGATTTGATTTTAGATAATCAGTATAAATTTATACTATTAATTTACAGAAAATTTGTTTACAGTGGTTTTATTTTATTGACGTTTTGATTAATAGTGCCTCTGTGTGGTTGAATTCGCTGTGGCTGACACTAGCGTCTTATAAGACAAAGGTTGATGGCTAGATTGCAAGAAGAACTGTGCTGTTAGCAAACATATGATTTCACTAAAGACTGGTTTGAATCTCAGAAATCTTTCATATTTAAGTCTTATAAACTTCAATTAAAGAAAAACTGTGCTAAAAGCTGATATTGGAACACGCTTAGTGAATCTTACTACTTGTCAAAGTAAATATTCCAATTTTACTATTAACTGGATGTAGACACTACGACAGAACATACCTGTTTTTGTTCTTTCAAAGTAAGGAGAAGGAATGAACATATTACTTAATTTCTTATTTTTAAACTTTGGTACAAGCAATCCTTGAAAATTGAAGTTGGTTAAGAAACTGTGCGGTGGCCTTACGTACACGTAACTTCAGTACAATAAACCTTTGCGTCAATGTTCCATTGCTACTTGCGATCCTTTCCCGTTAGTTAAGCTGAGCAGTCGACCGGCGTAAAAGATTGGATTAAGATGTTGAAATCTGACAAATATACTTTTCTCTTTAATTACAAAAATAGTTTGAAACATCAGTATACTTTTTGTAAATTGCTAAATGTTAAAAACATTATAAGTCGTTACATTTCCTCTTTGAAGCCGAATTCCTTTCCGTTACATTTATAATGTTGATTACTGTTCAAAGAAGTTTTGTATTTATTACTGTTTCCAACAACACGCAGTGTAATACAGTTTAGTTTTATCCGGTTAAATCTCTCGCCTCATACATATAAAGGGGAAATTATAATTAGTACATTTCGTGTTCCAGAAGTTCATGAGTAGTTAAAACGTTTCAAAGTAGTTATGCTCGTTAATGCAGAAAACATAAAATAATGTCAAAGAAAATGTGAAACTTGCGATTCCTTATCGGCGGACTTGAGAATAAAACACTGTTATAACTGCGCTGTGTAATAATGTGTGGCAGTAATGAAGGGATTACGGTGTTTTACGGCATGTTTGACCCGCGTCCGCCACGCCGGCACGACTGTAGCCCGACTATAGCCGCCTGGCGAACTTTCATCTCTCAGGGTCCGTATACAGAATAAAAACCTTAATATGGCGTTAATGCTGTATGCTGCGTGTACAACTTATTAGTGTTTGAACTACTTGTTCAGACATACGAATTTTTGGAAGCCTAGAATAATCTTTTTTACTACCTATTTTATTTTAACTTTACTGGCGTTGTGCTTAACAATAATTAAGAAGACTGACGTTATAAACATCGAAAACATTTTGATGAACAATGACCAAATTACTGGTATTAGTTTACTGGAAACATATGCATATAATTCTATACTCTAATACGAAAATGTCTGCCTGCAAAACCTTTATCTCGGAATTCAGCGGAACGATTTTGTTAGCACTTTAAAAGTAGGTGCTTTAGGACCTAAAAATACGATTGGTAAAAATCTTAACCCCAGGAAAATGTATATTTGGTTGGAAATCTCATTTGAAAATTGTAAATTTTAACGTGGGCTTATGGAGTTTCAAATCAAAACAAACGAATCATAACAGCTGTGAATAAATTAACCAGTGAACTGTCAAAGTACACTTAAATAAGGTAGAGTAGCAAAACATGATTTCTTGAAAACAGTGACTACAACCATTGAATAAAGATTGCATATGGCCATATTTTTCACCCACTAAACTAATCGAATATCAACGAGCATGCACTATTGACTACAATACTAACTAATATGTGTTTATAGTTCAGGATATACAGGGTGTTCAGAAAGGGCCATTACAAACTTGAAGGGTTGGTAGTACTTATCAATTTGAACAATACATGTGATATAAACATAGGTCGAACAATTTTTCGTTTAGCTGCTAGCCGCCATTTTGTGTTTTTAACAAAAAACATTAATATCTCAAAAACTAGTTAAGCAACAGAAACTAAACTTTGCACGTACGTTAAATAACCAAAGAAGCAAATAATAAAAATTATTATTAATTGCCTTAAATATTTTTAAAATGGCGCCCGTTTTAATATTTTAAAGTCAAATAACAAACAAACAAACAATTAATTTTATAAAAAAATTACAAGCGACAAAAAAGGTAAACATTCTTATCATAAATCTAATGACACTTTATTAAACGCAATCCGTCAACGCATCGGCGAGAAAACGCACTTTTAAGGTTTGCTTGCACAAATCGGGGACATGAAGCAGATTTGGGCGCTCATTTTTTAATAAAGAGAATTGCGTTGAATAAAGTGTCATTAGATTTGTGATAAGAATGTTTACCTTTTTTGTCCCTTCTACATTTTTTATAAAATTAATGGTTTGTTTGTTATTTGACTTTAAAATATTAAAACGGGCGCCATTTTGAAAATATTTAAGACAACTTAATAATAATTTTTATTATTTGCTTCTTTGGTTATTTAACGTACGTGCTAAGTTTAGTTTCTGTTGCTTAAATAGCTTTCGAGATATTCATATTTTTTAATACAAAATGGTGGCAGTGGCTAAACGGAAGATTTTTAAACCTATGGTTATATAAAATTTTTGTTCAAATTGATAAGTACTACCAGCCCTGAAGTTTTTAATGACCCTTTCTGAACACCCTGTATAACTCTTAAAATCCCTTCATAGTAAACAAAAGCGATAAGGTTATAACTGTTATTATTTTAGTTGAAACCATGGTGGCCTTTTAGTAACAAGTATTATGGTTGTTCACTATAAATAATGAGTGAAATCATCGAAATATCTCTTTCCTAAAATAACAATTGTCTGTGTTAATACTGATGTTGATAATATCAGTAAACTAGCACCACAACGTACTTTTTAACGTACGTTTAACATAAATGATCTATTAAAAAGCTTGCCGTTTAATTTATGCTGTACATAATTCCTGGTAGCATAATTGAACGTAATTAGATGAGGAGGAGGAGCACGGAGAGAGTATGCAAAAAGCGCCCTTGTAAAACAATAAGCTGGCCAGCAATTAGTCGTATAAGCGGGTCTCAACTTGTAATTGTGTTTTTGCAGGCGACTCGAGCAGAACGACATCGCCGAGATCCCGCCCAAAGCCTTCGCCTCCTACAAGCGACTTCGCAGAATGTAAGTCACTTTTACATTCTAAAATGTGTTCTGTTCAAATGTTCTTGCATTATAAACTATTTCAGTTATTTTTGTTGGGTAAAATGTATTGTTCGTGTTTTCAAACCAGTGAAAAATTACTGAGGATCAGTAATTTGAGTCAGGAACCGAAAATGTCTTGTTCCAATATATATTTCTTTAGAAATAGTATTTGATTGCACAATATAAAAAAATGCAAATTTAAATTTTGAATTCTGTACTTATAGATTAAATGATTTGTATACATTATTAGAAGTACATATTTAATTAAAATTTAAACGTAATGCATTTTAAAAACAATAACATAAGCTGAATATTAATATTACAAATTTAATTAAAACATCTTCTAGTTTAATATTTTAAAAATCAGCATTTGATATGTCAATATAAAAATACGCTTAGTTAAATTTTGTTTCATGCATCACAATCAAAATTATTGGTTTTAATTCAACCTCAAAGCGCGCTGCTTGAGATAACTGAAGCACTCATTCCGTATAAAATAATTCGCGTCTCAATAATTTACTTAAAAATGTAAATGGCAGCTCATGTAATTATTGTGTTCCAGTGTTTTTTTAAGTCTTTAAAATACAGTTAATGTACAGGAGCAGTTCAGCAGCTAGGTTTAACGTTATTAACTTATATGACTTATTAACGTATTTTCACAACTGGCACGCATTATTTCTAGCAATTTTCAGATAAACTACTAATTATGTATCATACAATAAACCTGAATGTCATCCTGGATAGTGATTCCAATCAAAATACTTGCCATAGTTTAAGAATCTAAATAAAGTAGAGTAAATTAAGCAAATCTCAGTAAAATAATCCCAAGAAAAAATGAGCCTCAAGTTTAGCAGGTCTATTATGCCATCACGTATCAGTCAGTGTGTTATCTTACTGTATTAGAGTCGTTCCTAGGTTTAAACCTCCTCTAGAACTTTATTTAATATATAATTCCTGAAATTTCTGCTAGTTAAAAAATAAAAATTTCTCTATTTTGATATCTTGGTATCTTTAGCAGTTGCCCGCCTACAGAGCGACTGTGGCGGTGTGTGGCAGTATGAATATCGGCGCAGTGCGTTATTCGGCATTACTTGTATCGTAAACTGTGGGATCGCAACATTGCCGCGTTTTACGACGAAGAGGTCGTCTGTACAGCACTCGCCTCCAGCGCCCTCGCAGTCTTGTGAGCCGAGTATTTTATATCCCAGTCTCCATCCCATTATTAAACTTGGAGTGTAAAGAATGTATTTTTAAAGATCGATCCTCTTATTAGGATTCAGGCGAATAGTCTTCCGAAGGTTCAGACCAGCAATTAAATTAGTCTATATTTTTGTTTCTATCAATCCTCGATCATTACTAAGTAAGCCAGTATGTATCTTTGAATTAAAACGTACCCCAGTTTCAAAGACAGTAAATGAAACGCTCAACCAATAGTAGTGCATTCATTATTTCTTGATGGTAAACATGTTTATTTTACGTGGTATTCAGTTGAAGCTTCGCGTATTTATTTAAATTGAAACATATCATGTTATTATAGTGTTTTACATTCCTTACTAACTCCACCGACCGAACTAACCCCGGTAAAACAACTTAAACATCATCTGACCGAATTCCATAAGAGAGTTATAAAAGTGTAATTGCGTGAGTGGTAATTGTGAGTGTATTTGTCACGCAGGGGCAGTAAAGTGGCCCCGTGTACTCGGACACACGCACACACACTCACACACGCACTCACACCGGCAGTGGTCGGGCATTCTACATCTCTCGTGACCCTAATGTGGGGACCTCCGTAATGGGGAGACCCCACACGTAATGCCCCTGGGCTGAATAAGCTGTTTTATTGTCATGTTTCCCGGTAAAACACACATTATTTAGAGAAACTGTTGTTTTTTTAAATAAATTATGAAATACCAGTGGGACAGAGACGATATTACGACTTGGGAGATATAACTTGGGAGAAGGACTTTTTTCATTTATGAAGCTCTATAAACGGAATAATGATATACAGGTTAACAGGGTGTTTAAATTCAATAATCTTCTAATCTGAACTAATCATCTTTAACGATTTTTACTCAAGACGCCTTATAAGTGTCGCCTTATTAATGTGAACATCTTAAATAAATTGTATGACAATTACATGCTTTTTATCACAGAAAATACTTTACTATTTAAAATTCATTATCACGATCATTGGATGTAAGACTGTTAGTTCTGAAGAGTTTTTTACATTTAGAATTTACTTCTCATCCAACTTAAAATAATTTGAGCTAACTGGGTTTCGGATGGGGGAGTAGTACTAACTATGCCTATTCAAGTGTTGCTGCTATTGCTCAGGCAGTTCACTTCAGTGTCTATCTGTCTCGGCTTTCCTGTATATACGTGTGCATTCGTCTTATGCAACAGCGTCCGTAGACCAGACTAATTTAGCGGTCCACGAGCGTTCCCCAACTATCCCTGTTTCAAAGCGCGAGTAACAGTGTCGGTAATTGAAACACAAGTAAACTGGTGTCGAGTACATCAAGTCGCAGCTGGCACAGTAATTACACCACCAGGTCGGTAGTTGTCACCTCCGCGAGATAGCGCCAGGGTCGTGCGGGGCGGGGACGCCACAACTCACGATCGCATCCACCGCCAGACAATTAAACACTGTCACCTACGACCCACAACACACCTCCACGACACTATTCCTGTTTGTTTTGTTGTGATGGATTTTAAAATCCCAGGAGGCTAATCTTTTTTTCTAATTTTGTTATCATCTCTTGTAGAGTTTCAGTATAAAAGTATTCATGTATTCAGTATTCAGTATTCTGAATAGTTTACACGGATTAATTTACATTAGGTCTTGTTTGAAGCTAAGGAAATTAACTAATGTTTTTCTGATTTTAATTGTTAGTAGTTTTCAACGCGATTGTATTGACTGATTGTTTCCCGATTGATTTATTAATTAACTAATAGCTAAATTTAACAGTAAAAAAATGCCAAAGGTGTATTTGATTTAAAAAATTCATAATTTCAGTTTAAATTATTACTTCATACAAATCTGCAATACACTCTGACAGGAAAACCATCCAGGAAGATCCATATTGCATGGTTGTTTTTGTGATGGCGCTGCGCCCCAGGTTGTTCAAAGTATACCCACATACTGTAGTACGTTTTGTTTTCTGAGCTAGTTTCCTGCATCAGTCAATATATTTGTCACTTTTACAGTTTATTAAACTATTTCAGATGCAGTCGCCAACAGTTTTTTCCTATTTGTTCTAGATGCCATGCTCTCCAATCACTGTACCGCTATCACTTGGAAATATTTACGTAGTCTTCAAGAAGGTGCTAACAAGGCAGTGCTCACACTGTCATATGTTAGATATATTTATAACTCCTGCAAGAGAAAACCAGATGAACTAGATGAGAAGCAATTGGTTGATTTATTTTACACAAGAGATTATATAACTTATTATTCATTTCCAGAGACCTGAGCAAGAACCAAATCTCCAAAGTAGCTGTGGACGCATTCCTTGGTCTGAAATCGCTGACATCTCTGTAAGTGGTAGTCTGGTTCATCTAGTAGTTTTTTAGTCTTAACTGAAAATAAGAATCAATTATAAATCGTCTGAATCAATTGGAACCTATTTTATTTTATTTTTTATCTTAGTTAGCTATTGTATTGTATCCATTTTTTAGTATAACTATTAATAAACATAAAACAATGTTACGGTCTACCCCCCTGCACCAAAACTCCCAAACCGCACCAAATCCAAAACTCCCAGGGTTACTTAGGAATACAAGCGAGTCGCCGGAATACTCAAAATGACGTAGGAGTTTTTCATGGGGGTACTTTACTGGAGGCAGTTTTCCGCCACCCCATACACGTGACCTAAAATTTATAATTGATATGTTAATTTATAGAGGAAGTACCTAATCAATATGTAGCTTAATGAATGCGCGTTTTATTTTTCAGTTAAATATGTAACAAACCACGAGTTTTCTATATTTTAATACACGTTAGTAAGGTACTCACGTTCTAGTAACAATGACCTAAAAACGTAATACAAAAAAACCAATACAAATTAACGATGAAAAATATGTTCAATATAATACCCCCCCACCCCCCACCCCGCGATACTTATATTTGAGACCGAAATGGTTGTTGCAATGAGTAATCATGCAAAAATATAAACCTATACAACTCTCTGGTTCCTCAGTTTAACGATCTACTTATGGCGACGCCTACTTCTTCATTCGCGGGGCAGGACACCGGCTTAAATACTGGTTGTAAGGAAAGCTGATGTTCGTTTATAAACTCCGCTTTTACATTGATATAAACGTAAATTCCTAGCTGAGAACCTCTCCCTCGCGTAATGAAGTCCCGTGTCGGCATTTGTAACAGTAATGTGTGAGAATTACCTCGTCAACCTGGCTTCCTCTCTCTCTCTCTCTCTTCTCCACTCCTCTCTCTCCTCTCTTATACAGTTTTAATGAATCTGTCAGTCACCATTGTACGCTCATGTTTCACGTTTTTAGTCAGGAGCTCCTCCTCCCTCTTCATAATGAGGTAGGCGGTGTTCATTTTTGTGCGATGTGATAATGAATAAAAAAAATGCTCAGTACAATATTAAATAGATTATATTAATTTTTCGTTGTCTTTGTCAGTTTAAATGAGTTAATAATCGTGCTATTTATATCCCCTATTTATTAATCTGCATAACATGTTAACTTACCGGAGACATTAATGTTAATGTCATTGAGGCGTTTTCCAATGGATCAAATTTCTTTGAATCGTCCTTTAAACGTAGTGTCATTGCTACCCGAACAGTTAAATCCAAGGTATCTTCCCAGTCAATAGCACCTGCAGGTCTGCTAATGTCCCCCACAGGTGTGCAGTAATTGTAATTGGTCATTAGCGCTCCGGATAGCCTGGGGAGGGGGGGGGTCGAGTTATGGGATAATCACTTGTTAATTCCCCTCTCTTTCTCCTGTAATTCTCTCTCTCTGTCGCAGGGTTCTCTACGGCAACAAGATTAAGGACCTTCCCGGGGGCGTGTTCCACGGACTCTCCTCGCTTCAGCTTTTGTAAGTCAGATGCAGTAACTAATTTTTCTATTAACCTTTCCCTTTCCCCTCGATGTTCAGTTCATAATTGGTATTTCATTACTGTTTCCAGGTTGTTAAACGCCAACGAGATCTCTTGCATTCGCAAGGACACGTTCAGGGACCTTCACGCTCTCAACTTATTGTAAGTTATTGTTGTTTATTCTTATTTTGTCTTTTAGTTTATGTTATATGTACTGTATAACATATATTAAGCTCTAAATAGTTAATGTACGGTTTTGAATGCTGACTTTTATTTAGCATTACAAAACACGATTAGTTAAACAACCGTTACACAATTACTTACTTTGCGTACATATAATGTGGACACTAATATAAGTAGTTAATTTAGTATAAATATAGGTGTCAGTTTTCATGATCATTGAGTGATAAATGTATTCACTCAATGATAAATGTATCTACGACATAAATGTATTTTATGTGGATATTAAGTAACACAAACCGTATGTTTCGCTGCAATTCATTTTATCATGTTGTTGTGATACAATCTGCTAACAAGTAACATAAACGAGCGAAAAGTATTGGAGTGGATGTTAATAAAAGTTGGAATGTACAAACAGGAAGGAAAGAAGGATAAGAAAGAGAACTTTAAAGTCGGAGGACAACAGAAAGTAATTCCGATGTAAATGTTGTCGCGCTGGCCCGCGGTCTCCTCGCCGCGTATCGATGGAGGAACTCCGGCCGATGTTATCAACTCTCGACTTATGTGCAACATAACCTCAGAACTGCTGCTGTTTTGGTTTAATGGCCGCCATATTGAATCGTAAACTTGTCCCTTTTACTTTCCTTCCCACGTTTGTTGCCACTTCATAACCCTTTACTGCTGCTCGTTCGTTGTCGCGTTCTAATAATTGATAACTTTCAGTAATGGTCAATGATGTGTGAAAGTTAACATAATATTTGTAAATTACTGACCGTTAACTGCCCTTTTCAGTATTTTACAGAATTTTCGTTGTTATTGCATTGGTAAAACTAATTAAAATAGCATTTTTGTTTCACTCTTGAGAGTACAATGAACTTTCAAGAACTTCATTAATCATTAACTTCACTTTTGCAAAAAACTAAACTTGAATTTTCAAAAAATCAGAACGCAACTCCTACTGCTCTATATTGCATACAAAATTAATTTATATTAATAAGAATATTATAATTAATAAAAGGAAATAATTAAGAAAGAGCTTTCTATAACAATTCGTGTTCATCCTCTTTTTTCCAATGTATTCTATTTCAATTTAGGGTTCACGATTTTATTCCACTTAGAAACAGGATCCATATCAACAGGACTCCTTTGCTTGTAGACTTAATCACCGATATTAGAGTTATTACTAATAATATTATTATCATAAACATTATGCGTAGCGGCCAGTAGTCATCGGCAATATACGGTTGATTCGCGCTAGAGTGCGTTAAACATACTTATATGTTTACAACTGGAAATACGAGTATGTGGTCGTATATTTGTTAATAACAATAAAGTTGAACAAAGAGTAAGTTTTGGCAGTGACATAAATCGATGACGTCAGTAATGCTTGGTGGCCTACTGCAACTCAATGTAATATCCTATCCTTATGTTATAATTGTAACAACAGTTTATATGAACTACTCGTAATAATGGTGTTTTAAGCATTTTTTCCTTAGAGACAAAAGCTATAACAAAGCTCTCGGTCCGAGGGTACAATTAGGCCAGCCTTAAGCCGTAACATCAAACATGACATCAAAGACGGTTACATCCGTCATATCCGAGACGTGTAGGAGTGATAAAACCTACATCTTGGTAATGACCGTGGAATTGGCCCGTATCATCAACCAGAACACATTAAATTGACAACGCCGTCCACAGTAGTATAACTTACCGCCTGGAGAGGGTTTTATACTAATCGAGCACAAAGAAAGTGTTAATTACTAACCTTGAATAATGAAGTCCGTTGTTTACTTATGTTCCTTCAACGTTGTGTATTTGGAGAGAAATTGGTTTGGATACAGGGAGTAAATACTAATTATATTATAATGCGTGATTAAGTAAACATTTTGAAATAACAATGGATTTAGTATAATCATTGACTATAATTTATAGTCAATGGTATAATTCACACTAATTATATGTACTTCATATGTTCACACTTGGTCATATTGATGAGACGAAATAAATCCGATGTATTCGTGCCACTGGAAAATGGAATCTTTTGAAAACTTTCCAAAATAAACATTAAGGTATTGAGCGAATGAGAATATACGTTTGGTTGCTTTTCAATGGCAGATCGCTTAAGCCGCTTCAGAATTCTCACTGAAAGGTGGTAGTGAAGAGAGTTTTTGAAGAGCGGAGCAAGTAGAACATCAGCAAAGAGACTTCTTCAACCATGCAAAGCGCTTTAGTAACACTGCAACTTTGTTACGAGACATTCTTGTCGAACCTTGGAACTACCCGGCTGAGTATAAACCCCGGCGCTGTTAATACTTTGGTCGAACAAGCTTGTTACATCACGTTCTTATTGGAATTAATTAATTAGCAATGTAAAAATAACTCATTTACAAAACCCAACAAGTTTACTTATTTTTTATTTGTTAAATACACCTTATTTAAGGTTTTCCAAGCGAATGATGTCCTTTGCAATCATATTTTATATATTAAATTACAATTTTTAACTACGACAAATTAGTTATAAATTAAGTAAAATAGCCTTTTACTTTGTTTACTGTTTTTGACGACCTTCTAGAATAAATACAATACTTTAATATAAAAACCATGAATACAATTATATTCTAAATAGACTTTTTACTAACACTGTTTAAATAAAATAAAATAATACGTTTAAAAAACAATAACAAATCAATGGTTAACAATATAAACAACAACAAATTAAATTTAATTTTTTATTACATTTTATTAATGCACACTAATATTCAATCTTAATGGTTTTTTAAATTATTCTTTTGTGATTAGCATTATTTTTCTTTGTTCTATTCAACGTAATACAATGCTGAATTGAAGTAAATCAAGAAAATCTAACAAAGGCAGAAATTCTGATCCACTAAGAACTTCATGGTTAATAATACTTCATTAGACATGATAATGCCTTCCCTTAAAGGAAATCGGAACCTATCAAATGACAGGTCAATTTGAAGAAGGGCAGTCGGACTGCATTGAACGGTAATGGTAATACTAGCCGGCGCTGTTTGGGTGGTCGACTATTAGCTGTCCGGCTCGCTTGTCGGGTATTAGAATATCGTCTTGGACAAGTTGATTAAATCTGCCAACAAGTAATCAACTTGTAATCCAGTGCAGTAATCAATATAGAGATCCGTCTCCCGCAGCCGCCTCTCCTCTCCGCTCCTCTCCGATTGATAGGCACTGGACTTTTTAGAATTTATTTGGCTACACAATATTTTTAAAATTGTACTACTTTGTCAGGAACACCTGATTTGTGTTTTATTTGGCATGAGATGTGTTCTTATAAGTAAATGTGTTTTAATGCTACTGTTGGATGTTGGTGTTGAGTCCTATAAATTGATTTAATAAATATAACAAAGGAGGTCAGCTATAAATAAAACATACATGCGGCATGTTGTATATTCATAGTAAGAGAGAGAACCAGTCATGGTATTTTTACATCCCTACCGGTTTATTTTATAATATTTGAGTTTCATTCAAACCCTTGTTGTTCTTTAGGATTTAATACAATTTGCCCATTTTAGATGTTGATAAAAACAAAATAAACCCAGTGTGCATATGTTGATATTACACACAATAATCGTTTGAAACCATAAAATATCTCATATCTTCGAATTTTTAGTAACAGCTATTTTACGGTTTATTGTATCCCATTTCTCCTCTTAGAGTCTTTTTTCCTAATTTAGCCTTTAAAATGAGTAATAAGCCAAAGATTTAAGAGAATCCGTTGAGGAGCTGAGAATTTGGTCATATCGATCTTATATACCAGATAGGAACGTGAATTGAAGGTTCCTGCTAAACAGGGGTGCCCATCCTCCCCAAAGGCAATAGCGCGATCCCCCCCCCTGGGGGATGGAGTCGCTGTCCATAAAATATAGTGTGTAAAACTATGTTAAATATGGTTATTTTTATAAATACAACCTTATTTGTATCCAGCTTACTGAATAAAACAAAACTCGAATTGCTACATTTTCTATTATTTAGTTTATTTTGTATCTGGTACGTATATCTGCAATTATAATTGCATATACACATCAATAGCATTTATTTGTTTTATTTATTTTTTACTAAACATTTTTATTGTTGCTAAACGTAGCCTGGGGCTACGATGAATGGTATGTTACTCTCTGTCTACGGTAGGCTATGTGTAAATAAATATGTTAACTAAATAGACCTATAACTACTCTTGTCACCGGGACTTATTTGTAATAAAATTGTTAATATTGACTAGACTATAATCTTTTTGCAATTAACATGATATTCAGCCAACGGAGTTTTGTTGAAGTGTTAATTCCCTGATTTAAAACTAAATTACTCTTTTCTATTCCCCATTTCACAACTTTCAGATAGACCATAGTGAAGGCTAACTCCCCTCGAAGCAATTTAAATCGTCCCCTTAAACCCATAATTTTAGGTTATAAAGACCCTAAAAGATATGAATTTGTATTACAGCTATTGATTTAAACATAGTTCCCTGATTGCAATCAGTGAGTGTACGACGTTTGTCATAGGCAAACTTAACTTCACAATTAACCTGTATTAAACATTTTCAAATGATCAAGTACATTTTAATGTAATAAAAATATACATAATTTGAGAACAATAATCTAGAATATAAATGGAACGAATTCAAATTGAGAAACTATAATACCTAAACGCTTTATAAAACAATAGACTACATCAAGAGTCGTTGAAGACAACCCGTTGACGTACAGGCATACAGGTTTGCCAACTAACAAATATTTAGCATTGCTCACAGTCATGACGAAATCTGGGAACATTTTACAATGAGCTAATCAGTTTTTGTTTACTTCTAAAAATTTAAATTACTTGTAAATAAGTAGTTTAAAATATTTTCCCTTAATTATTTCAGATTTTTCGGGGAGAATATATATCCCCCCTCCAGATTATGCACCTGTTTCCAGGAACTATTTTAAACATAACCTTCGATTGATTGCAGTGCTTTAGTTAAATTGAATACTGAAAAGTTACTTCTGAATAGCTAACTAACTTCTTACTTTTGAGTAGCATTACATGGAAACATAAAATGTGAGTGGCTACTACACAAAATATGTATGCAGATAATTACACATAAAGATGTAGGGAAATGCAATAATATTTTGGGAAGTATGATCAACTAAAGTTGTCATGCGTGAAATAATTCGGACAGCCGCCTACAGAATGAATATTACTACGCCATGCACGACGATGTTGAACAGGGAGACCTAACCAAGATCAGACATTGGTGTTCACATAAAATAAACTATAAATGATGATTCTTAACCAAATAAAAGTAGTTTGTCACATTTTGTACGGATCCCATACTTTTTAATTAAAAAAAGGGTATTTAAAAATTCCCTCCAAAAATCAAATTCCCCCGCTAAAATCGAAAAATCCCCCCTAAAATAACATTTTATAGCGCAACTCGCGCCACCATCCCCCCCTGAGGGCACCCCTGATGCTAAATTAGTTTATTTTTTATCTAATTTACTATGTCGTCTAATGTATTATTTGATTTACTTTACTTTTATAATTATTTTAAAATAAGTTAATACTTAGGAATTAGATATTTTCTTTATTTCTATATTAGTGTCAACGTAAGAATTAACCATACGAACAAAATATTGTTTCTCAATAAAATTGTATTTCAGCTAAACAGTTTCACACTCGACTCGAGTGCCTCTAAAAGCTTATATTAAATCGTGACACACTCGGTCGGGATTATTTCAGCGACAATTAGTGACACGTTAATTATAACACGTCAACTGCGAGTCGGGTAATTGGAACAGTTCGTGCAGCTGGGAAATATCGCACTTGATGAATGTAAATTGTGACAAACTCTCTTGATTTACATTTTCTCCCAAATAAGTTTACATCAGTTAACGACAGGCTTTTGACTATCACCGGCATAAATGTCTGGAATTACCGACACTTGAGTAAAGTTCAATAAATACTTTGCAAGGTGTATTAAAATTATTTAACTGAAAGGGACGTTTACAAATATCGTGTATTTAAATATTACAGTAATTTTACTAACTGTAATTTTAAAATGATGAATTAGCTTTTCATACATATTGTAACACAAATATCAGTTTAATGTGTGAAGCTTGGTTTTTACTTTAGACAAAAATTAGGAAAATACCATAGCTTTGACTTTGTTAAAGCCAAACTTGCATCACCAATATATTACTAACTCATTGTTATCTTTCAGTCCCGTAGGACCCATGAAATAGAAAAGTTAAGTATCTGGAAATCTACTTTTAATTTATGATTTTTGAATAAATACATTCTTTTAAGTTGTTCAGTTTAGTTTTAGTTAGGTAAATTAATTTTTCAGTGGCACAAATAGAAGTGGGAGGAGCAAAAATCCTAATTAAAGGAAACGAATATTTATTTGCAACACAAATAACCTGTAGGTCGTATGTTTCCTTAATTTTTCTTGTTCTATTAATTATACGTTCAGTGACAGCAATTAAGAACGGAGGATGATAAAAAGAATGAAGTACATAACGTAAAACGGCGAGTGGGGCGGGCTAGTAAGGAGGTACACGGTGTTCGTAATTAAGGAACACCTACGTACATCTGTGGGTGGAGTGGTGGAGGGGGGGAACGGGTCCGGCAGGGGTCATAAACACGCTACTTGCATTAGATTATTGCGTAAGTAAACGTCAGTGAGAGCAAAACAATTTGTTATGTGTATCTATTCATTATACTGTAATACTACCTAATAAATCGATTTTAATATATTTCAAATTGTTTTCTCCTCTTCGTTCTTATTCTTCAGTTCTTTTTAACAGTCTACAGAAATGTTATTTTTCTTTACAAATGATTCGTTAATTATACTATGTTGATTAAATTGAAATACAGTTTTGGTTGTGACTCTATCACACATTTTAATACCGTACCCAATAACCACCACCGTATCCACCACTGTCAACAACTAATGCACAACAGAAAGTTGCATGCCTGCCACCCCCACATGAGAACGGACATTGGGAAACGCCAAATGTCACTCGTGCGTTCAGAACGAACGGACGTTCACAAACGCAGTGCATAAACCATTAAGGAACAAATAGTAAAACTAAGGGTTTTGAGTCCAATCTTACAGCTTTACACCACAGGTTTCAAAAATTCAATGGTATTCTTATAAACAGTACCTGGGGGACCGAGCTTTGCTCGGGGGAAGGCCAGTTAGTTTGTTTAGATGACTTGGAGTAATATTTCACCACTTCCCCCTACTGATAATCAGATTTGTATAACTCGTTTGCCTCTTTTCTACATTTTTAAGGTCACTCCAGTTGTTATTTATAGCTCAATGTCCCTTTGATTTATTTTACTACTCTAATTAGGTAATCTTCACTCAAATCTGTTAATCTCTGCTCTCAGGAAACCACATGTTAATAATCATATACTGTACAACATGAGTATTACTTTGACAGTTCCCTGGTTGATTATGAACAGCTGTTACAATTCTTTTGTTTTGATTTGAAACTCCATAAGCCCAATGTTAATTTGTTTAACTTTTCATTTTAGTTTTTTTACATTATTTAATTTTTCCTGGGGATGAGGCCTGTCTAGAACTTATTTTTATCCCAGAAATTAGTTATTTCGAACATTTTAAGGAAATCGTTGGAGCCGTTTTTGAGATCCGTGTCGCAAGTATGCAAGCATGCAAGCAAGCAAGCAAGCAAACCTTACTCATATTAGAGTATAGGATTAATGTTATTTTACCTGAAGACCAGGAGATAATATAAACAGAAGTTATTATTCGAAATAGTTTTAAAAAAGTTACCCACAATTTAAATACACACACACACACACACACACACACACAAATGTTTTAGGCCTATTACCTCTGTGGACCCGACAACTGTAGTTTTATAATTATTCTAAACATGAATTTTTATGTTTATATTATAGTTTATTAAAATCATTCATTACTTGTATTATTTATACCTGAATTTATACAGCTTAATAATTGGAATGTATATACAATTAAATATAGAAATTACGATTTTAAATACGGGGTGATAACACAAAATAAAATATACATATGACGTAAAAAAGAGAAACCCCGTGAAGGCTCGGATTAATGAAATACTTATGCAAATGATGTGGAGGTATAATCCGCGGCGGTGACGGTAGCTGGAGTTCGGCAATCCGATTAAAACATTTGTGTCGTCGTTTGCTCGGTCTTGACTTGTTAAACTTGTTAAATAATTGGCGTGTGTCATATTTTAATCGCCTTTCAAGTGCTGCCAATTAGTGGCAAAAATGTGCTGAGTAGAATTTAATAATAAAGGAAGTAGGAGTAAATTCGAGTTCAATTTTCTTTTCTCTAAGGATTTCTGGTCAGTGTGGAGACATTAGGTTTCAAGTTTCGCGGCATAGGCTAAAGGCCAAGTCCAAAGCTTACAGTCCAAAGGATTGAAGTATTTTCTAAATACCGGTATTTTTTCAGTTATTACCGTGATTTATTATCAAATTCGTTATACGTTGCATTAATTTCTGTGTTTTTACATCGCCGAATGGTCCATTCAATATACTGTTTATACATTTTTACCTGAAATGAGATCCAACTCTGTGACAGTTACTGTTGTTATCTGTGTCGTAGCTCAGCAACCGACGAGGGGAAGAGCGGAAGGTAGGGATGCAAGAGTTGAGGACGTAAAAAGAGAGAGAGAGAAGCGGAAATTAAAAAGAGGGTGGAGCGCTTTCCCTCATCTTGGATGTGGAAAACTTTTAAATAGACAAATTTGCTGCGAATCAAATAATGACTCGGTCACAAAGGGGGAGAAAAAGTGTTGGGACAGGAGTAAATTGAAAACTCGGTGTTTGTTCGGCACAAAGAGAGAGCATTTAGTGCATTATATGGCACATCGCCTCTCTTAATAACTGAGATGTGTCTTTGGTGTTATCATAAACCATTCAAGTGCAACAGTCCAATAGCTGTTTGAATGAAGCTCTTGGCACGGTTCGTAACTATTCCGTTTCTTACGTCAGGAACGTCAGGGGGGGGACGTTGGTCAGGGACAAATTATTTTCAATAGTCACCCATTTTTCATTCTTAAAAAATGTAATTAATTCTATGAATTTAAAAAGCCAGACTTTTATACGCTTTATTTTATTCCTATTCTCAAATAATAAACATATATTTAAAGTTTTTAAATTTCGCAAAATGTCACCAAAACGGTAAAGCTCAGGAATTCATAATATTAAATAGATTCGGATTCCTCCTTAACATTCTTGTATAACTCGTTTGTATTTGCAATGGAATGTTAGTTAGGTTAAATAGCGCATTAACATTGACGGTAATAGGGGGCCGCCAATTACGGTTGGCTATTTACAGCGCTGTAGTCGCGCCTGAAGTGTCGACTTTCCCGGCAGAACGGTGGTCAAGGAGAATAACCGCCGATCACGCCGCGCCGGGAACATACAGATGACAGTACAACTCTCCCGAGGGCCAGTGGCAGTGGTGTGGCTCGGGTGGGTATACCGAACTCCGGCCCTGGTTCTTGTGTGTGTTTAGCGAATTTTCAGAAGAAAATTGAAGTATTGGTATGACTAATTCGGTGAAACGAAGGCCCGGGACAATTACGAGGCTGCCTGAATCGGAAACCCCCACCACAATTTTTTATTTTGTTATCAAAATGTTGAGTTTTTTGGATTTAAAAGGCCTCGGATGTAAATTTGTAAACCACCAAACCATTTGTTCGGATGTTCTGTAACAGCCATTAGAACTTAATGAGCCGAAACTTGTCAGCCGTCCCTCAGCATTTCAGCGCAAATATATCCCGAGGTATCAACTGAAATGTTAACTGACTAAACGAGAAAAATATCACAAAACATTTTTAGCGTATTTTGTTGTACATTGCCTTATGGGTATTTAACATAGGAAAAATCTGTTTTTCATAAGTAAATGTAGTTATTCCCATTACTCCCACGTTTACATCTGAAGGAACCACCTCCTACCATTATAATGCATTAAATTTCCATCCTATAATTTCAGACAAACAGAACCAGGTGCATTACAACATCAACAAAATAAAATATTTTCCGATTTTTACGAAAACTGGCACAAGGTTTTAATACCATAAATCTATTAGCGAATTTCCCCTATAGGGAAGAAGCTATTACCGTAGGTCTCATGGTAAGACTTAAGCCCGAGACCATGATAACTTTTCATTTTGAGGTCCCCAGATGTTAAAAACACCATTCGTTTTATATGTGTGTGTGTGTGTGTGTGTGTGTGTGTGTGTGTGTGTGTGGGGGGGGGGGGTGTGTGTGTGTGTGTGTGTGGGGTGTGTGTGTGTGTGTGTGTGTGTGTGTGTGTGTGTGTGTGTGTGTGTGCGTGTGTCCATAAGCACGATAACTCTCGTAAAAAAGGTTCGATATTAATTAAATTTAATAAAAATGTGTAAAGTACCATTTATTTGAACGAGTTCGAAAACCAGACGAATCGCACCATCCAAAGGGGGATTTTAAGGGGGATTTTTGTACCCCCAATATTGTTTTTTGGCGTTTTCACATATAATTTTTATTTAAATCAAATTTTAATTTTCACCTTTGAATTCAGATTAAAAAAACAAACAATTTGGTGTTTTGACCATTGCTCTACGTCAATTGGTTACTGAGATATTGAAAGTGCTAAACATAGTACGTTGTCTAATGTTATTCTTTTGGAGAAAAATAAAATGTTATATCTCGCTTATTTATGAACATAAACTGACGAAATTTGGTATATGGCTTCATCTGATTGTGGTTTATAGATGTTTACGACAAAAAATTTCGTCTATGGTTCCCGTAGCAGCAAACCTAGGTTCTAGGTCCCCATGTTATTCTTATTAAAATAATTAAAATGTTATATATCGCTTATTTATGAATGTATATGTATGAAACTTGGTATGTGACTTCACTTAGATGATTTCTATTGATATTTGCTTAAAAACCCATTATTTTTTGTTCCTTTTTGCAGCAAACCTGCGTACTCATCCTCAGTGGTATTCTGATGGAGAATACTTAAGGGTGCGCCCTACCCAGATTGAATTCATTGTTGTTTAGCGCCGCGCCGGCGCCGCCAACAAGCAGGGCCATGCATATTTACGCTTGAAGACCATTTTGTTCTCCTCGATCGCACTGTTATTTTACAGATTTCTACCAAACTATTTGCAGTTTCACACTTTTCAGATTCCAATCTAGGGATTATACGGTTCCTTTTCTCCAAAATAATTTTTCTCCATACGTTAGGAATCTTTAGAAAAACGCTTAATTTGAGAACATTACTAATGGCCTACCACTTATTTTGAATTAAAATCACGATTTTTAAATCGTATGATCTCTAGATGAACATTTATTGAATTAAATAACATCAAATTATTTTTAATTGGTTAACAATTTAGCCTACAATGAGGGAGATGCAAACCCCTTACTTGAGCGTGCGGAAGGGAGGTACGGCGCACCCTTAATATTTTTAATATCACTTGTTTGTTAATATATTTGTTATGAAGTGGCTTAATGTGTTATGTTATATACTTATAAGAAATTCGCTGTGTATGCAGGTTTGCTGCGACCGGGGTATTAAGCTTTTTAATACGGCAATCCGTTCCTTTATGTCAGCGAGCTGCGTGCGAACTCGTTTACTTATACGTGAACCTTTGATGTTTGATGTCATGTTACATCAATAATTACCATATTTGATGCTTAAAAGTTTTCACAAGTATGTAAACAATGTACATGAAAAACATCAGGACAACCCATTATATAAAGCCACGGGTTTTAACTTTGTAATTATTACATGGTCATAACCAACCTCACAATTATTAAAGGTCTTTTTACCCTGTTCCTTTACAAATGCTTGAATATAATTCCAAATATTATAATTGTTAATTTATTACCATGTACAAATGTATTTATGGTAATGTGCTTTACATTTTGTTGCCATTTCTTCAGTGTCCTAATTTACAAACAGTATTTTCTAAAGAAATGTGTTAAGCACTTGGATCTCGAAATATTGTAATAGAAAAACTAAAAAAAAACTATATACATAAGTGTGTGTTTTTGTTCAAAAGCATGTAAACACAGTAACTTGGCAGTAAATGTACCAATACTTTACCCTGATCCGATGTGGCAAGATTGGTAAATCTCCCGTTCTATTGTCAGTCGGCAGTTCTCTCAGCTAATAGAATAAGAGTGTCGTGGGAAAAGTTGCCTTCAGTATTTGGCTTGTCAACCCTTCCTGGCAAATCGATACCGCCCGGAGATACTCTTATCAGCGCGGAGATCGCCCGCGGCGCTGATAACGACCGCCTCCGTCAGCCTTTCTCTTGCCACATCTTCTTGTGCCGTGCTTGCAAATACATCTAACCTGTAAAAATAATGTTCGATAAATTAAAGGGTGATTTTGTAAATATTTTATTTCAGTCTTAGTAATCGCTAGCAACGAATAATAAAAGATGATCTATCCTGCTTCAGTGATTCGGCTACTGTAAACAATACTGGAGGTAATGCAAAATCCCCCCGAAATTAAATGTTACAACTAATTATTAATAATCTTGATATTTTTATTTTCTTTCACTTAAAGTAAAACCATAAATACGTCAAGAGAAATATTACACGGTATAACCAGTAATTACATTCCGAAGTAAGAGAGTTCAAAGGCCGTGATGATTTATGACGAAGCGTATTTATGCTGCTCAGAGAAACGTTTATGTAGCTGTATACTTCCGACAGTATTGACTATAAATTCAGCAGCGACTTTGAACTCAACGGAGCGGGAATGGTGCAATCTCAAGAGGTTATTGGCTCCGACTTAACGATTTCTCTTAAAATACAGCTTATCGCCTGACCGATATCATAATATAAACAAAATGAAATTATCCTCACTTAATATTATAAAGTCTATATGGATTGTCATGTTATTTTAATATGAAGAGGTAGAATAATTGATAACTGTTCTCTTTATATTACTAATTAAAGCAAGTGTTTTTCGTTGTCGTATGCCGTGTGTGATGTTCGGTATTATGTGTCTTTTTAAACTTTTGATGATAAAAATGCAAATTCTGCCAATTCTGTTCAGATTATATTGAAATTCAAGACCTGAAGATAGAAGCACAGTAATCGTCTGAAACCGCGGTATTCCAGTTTGGACCAACTCAAAGCTGAAGGCGGAAATAAAATAACCTGTATTTTTTAATTAAAAATATTTATATAATTTGTTGTTTTTTTTAGATCGCTATATGACAACAATATTCAGTCTCTGGCCAATGGAACCTTTGACACGATGCGAAGTATACAAACTCTGTAAGTATTATTTTGCATTATTTACGCTGTTCATATTATTATAATATTATGCATTACCTAAATTTGATTTATTTTTTGCTTGCCAAGTTTATAATATTTACAACATTATGCTAATAATATAACTGCATGCGTATTACCACTACACATATCAAAATCAATTGAAATGATTGACAACTCAAAACTATAAAAATAGTATTATTCTACAAGTCACAGTTGAAACTTAACTTGTTTAAGTTATATGTTTAAAACCTATTTTACAAACTTGATAATTTAAACTAACCAAATAACTTAGCTTAATAATATAAGGCTAAGGTCGTGTTAAAGGACATGAGCCACAAAATTACCTAGCAGAGGTCAAGTGCCTCATGGTTATACATTATTTCCACGAAAAGCGCACAGACTAAAACAATAACTTGCATATAACACTGAACATGACTCCATAAGACGGCTCGGTATCATAGCCACTAGGGTGTTTATTTCCTACCCAAGTGTCTGTAACTCGCCCCACGTCGTCATAACATTTATGAAGGCTCGTATCCCAGCAGCTACATTACTCATTAAGCCTGTCTAGACCACTGTATTAGAGGTTTTCGAATATTCCCTGATAATCTATATAAATAAAATTATAGTTTTATCTATACATCGCTTTGAGTATTGGAATTATTCGATAGTTTTACGTTTCATGCATGAGATAAGTCAAACTTGATGTTAAAAAAATGTCTATCTGTCTTTCACGTTCATGAGCCAGTTCATTTTGTATATCACGGTAAACGGTTTTATCCAATTTGATCAAGCCTTTTTCCAATTTTCGTGAAAGGCTGTGAGTAAAACTTGGGCCATTTAAAATCATTGTACCCAAGTTCAAATTGTATTATTTTAGAAATCACACAGACCATCTTTCACAGACCGAAACACTGTGTGCACAGTGTTTTTTAATATCTTATGATGGTTTCATGGAAGAAATGCCAAGGCTAGCTTCAAATACATATGTGTTCAGGAGCAGAGCAAATTTAATTTGATATATTTATCACTTCATTTCCATAAATATTATGTATAATACATTGATCCTACACTGAATATAGGAATTTATATTACATATTAAAATAAAACTATCAAAGGCTTATGTATAGCAGAATATGTCGTGTATCATCCTTATGTCGCAGAAGGAGGGGAAGTATTTTAACAAGCTATACGCTATCGACAGCAGCTTAAACATCTCCAATATTCCTTTATGGATATCTTTGAGACCCAGCTTTGCATAAAGCGATCAGACGCACTTTACTTTATCCTAAACCCTGAAAATAACCGTGTCGTTATCTTATTGAATTAAGACAACAGTTCAATGCAGAATTGTATATCGATTGGTATACATATGCCTTAATTATAATACAAAACAACGAATAAATTTCCTGTTTTTCTTTTTCGAAACGTATACAATATTTGTTAACAGCAACGGTTAACATGTTTATCAGAGTTGGCATTTTAATAAATGCTTAAGCGTTGAATGAACTTGTTTAATTACGGGTGACAAATTTCATAAATGTGATAAAATTAAATTATACAGAATATTAAGTTTTTCCTTAAATTGAACGTTTTGGTACAGGCGTTTCTCATTGGTTACAGCTCAATTGAGACAAAAATACTAGTGTTTAGGTCTACTTTTAAAATGAAGTTAATTTCGAAAACCTTTTGGTTCGCTTGTATAAATTTCACGACTACACCTCATTAAAAATATGTAGAGTTCATAGGAATTTAAAAGTACTACGGTTCTTGCTGAAGGACTTACACAGAGTTAAGGTTTGTATACCACCCAAAGATAAATAACATCGCTTTATTTTCCAAGTCAAGTTAGCACCTTCCGTGACGGGCTGTATAGTCTACCGTAGTCACACCCCGGGCCCGAATGTATTGCAGGGACTACGGTCGCCCCAGCACCCTGGACATCCCGCCGCGCTGTCAGCTCAACACGCCCTGCCGCTGACACAGCCCAATCGTCTTAAACAGCCCACTTTGAATTATTCTTACAGTGCAGATTAGAAAACTGAATGAGATGTGATTCTGCTTGGTTCCCAACAAACTAACCCTGTCTTTTAAGAACAACCCGAGCTGAGAACGAGTAATAACAAACAATAATTGAGCAGAAATTTCGGAAAAGTGGATAGCGCCTTCATTCAAGTTGACGTGATAGTGATACATAGACATATTGCCTGAGGCGCTGTCACTGCCGATACATTCGTGCGGTGTTGAATACGATTGTTTCATGAGAGATTCTCATTTTACTGAATACCCAATACGAAACAAATATAATTTATTTTTAATCAAATTAGTAAATGTAGTCTGGTATTTTTTCATTAGTTATCTGTAATGGAAAATATAATTTATTTGATATTTTTGTCAGTATAGTCAACAAAACATTGGATTTAACACCACTTGTTGATACCTATGACGTAAAAGTGGTGTATAGCTGTATAGAATTATGGTTACAACACTACTATTACAGAGGTAATATAACTTCACTGCTTTAATATCATTGCCATGCTAAAGACATTCAAATTGCAAAGCACATACATAAGAACTGTTTTTATGAATAATACTACTAACATCAGAATTTTTTCCAATTTGTAAGCCCATAAAAATGTAATAGTGATTTCTACAATCAATAAGTTTAAATCGTAAGTGGTTTTAGCAGGACATAATGTTACAGGCACCTGGGTCGCAACCCGTTCATCTGCGACTGCAACTTGCGCTGGCTGGCCGAGTATCTCCACCGAAACCCCATAGAGACCTCGGGCGCTCGCTGTGAGACGCCCAAGCGCATGCAGCGGAGACGCATCGAGGCTCTGCGCGACGAGAAGTTCAAATGTAAGGGTAAGCGAAACCAGCTCTCCCCTCGCATTTAACGGTGCTGTCCACCATTGTCCTAACCTAACCTCACCTTGTGCTCTGTGACTTAACATCCCTTCATCTAATTCATTGTATCTGACTATCACATTACACTTAACGGTTTCATGTCTTTGAATATAACTGCTATAACAGTCTTTGAGTCCCTCCTGTTATTTCATAGATCTTATTAGTTGTGTTTGTTCTAACCTATCCACATAATATTGTAAATCTACTGAAACTTTAACTAACACAATACAATGCTTCCTCTGTGGGTAGTCAGTACTTCAGTCATGCATAACGTACCCTTTAACTTGATCTCAATACTAACTATTCCATTAAATGATTAATCCTACTTTGTTACTAAGCTGTGTTGCTTTTAAGTTTTGGAGCACTAACGGAACAGTTTGAAGCGGTTATCATAACCCAATGAAACCAAGATTGACTAAGGGACTAAAGTGGCAAGTAGTCTCTACAAGTTGTTAATAAATAAATTAGAAAAATATCTCTGTATGTGTTGAACAGTTTTAACAGTGGAATTAAACAAAAATCATATGATAAAACCCACTATCATATTGTTATTATTTACATTACATCAAATACTAAATATTAGATAAAAGCTTAATGCAATTAAAACTTGAATGGTTGCTCAGTGTGAAACGTTAAATTTGTATTGCTAATTTAAATATATGACAAATAGTACAATTGTTAATAACTTTGCAAATATAGTGCGATACAGCATTTTTAAGTTGTTGTAAATGATTAAAACAGATAATCTTGGGTTTTCCATTTCAGATTTTTGTGCTAAAAGTCACACATTTAACATTCAGAAAAGGACAACAGACTTTCCCTGCCAGCTGCTCTTTGTTTGGGGAGGGGAATGAAGGGGTTCACTTTGTTTAGGATTCAACAACATATGCTCCTAACATTATCAACCAAGTTGTCAGCCTGAATTCATTTCTTCTTTTTCTCATTCGCTTCCAACTTTGTCACTCTTGTTCACAATTTCTGAGATGTCAAGAACGTGATGCAATGTTTATTGACAAACTACCGATCACTAAATTATTTTTTGTACATAAAATGCTAATAAATTTTCCCTAATAAATATTTGCATTCAGAGAATTATTTTGTAAAATCTGCTCTTGTTATTTAAAAATAATTGTTAAGAATATGTCTTAACAAATAACAATCTCAGTTTGTGTATGGATAAATTTACTCTTCAACAAGATTAAAAATGCCATCATACTCAACAACATAGGTTTTAAGCTTAACTACCCTGTTTGCGTTGTAATGGAAGTTAATTGTGACCGACACAACATGGCACACACATGTGTCATTGTTTAGTTGTAATGTTAATCTGGATTTTCTTATTTAGAAGCAACACAAATAAACAACATTTCTTTTAACAAATAAGTTGTGTAGTTTTTTTTTTAAATATTTGAATGATTATTGTTCTCTAAACTAAAACTAACCTGGTTTTCCACATTATTCGCTCATAAATATAAGTAAAAAATCATTTTATTTTAGACTGAAAATCTAAAACATAAATAAAGGTTGTACTATTATTAGTTTTTGTTAAAGCACTCAGATCTGAACAAATCAAACTTGCACTTTGTTTATGAGGATCAGAATAATGAACTCAGAAGTCAAAGTAACTTGTACTCAACCATCTGCAGTTTGGTAAGAATGTAGTTAAGAAACATAATTCTTAAGTTTGGCTTAAAAAACGCTTTTGCTTTGGAGTGGTTTTCTTTTGGGGGATGTTACAGTAGTATATATAAAATACCTTCCTGTTAAAACAGCTTTACCACCCAGAAATCACTCGTGTACTGCTTCCTATCCTCCCACCAAATCCTCCAATATTACCACCACCTAGTGACTTAAACCGTTATGCTTGGGGTGTCTGGTTTTGTCTTTGTTTTTATTGTGTGAATTTGCATTTCACGTACAATTTGTTTAGCATCCTAAGTATTTGAAACAACTTGTATTTAAATCCAATTGATCCATGTAAAATTTGTACTATTTTGAATGAATGTTAGTAATAGTGTAATACGTTTTGAGTCAGTTGTCTAAATAATGAACGTAACTAATCATTACATTAACAACTAATACAGTACTACAGTAAAATCTTAATGTAACTGAAATGTAACACTTATGTCTACTTTAATAGAAATACATAAACAAAAGTGCTTGGCAGTGTAAATACGCAGATATGCTTCACTTATATTTGTTGATATTTTTGTGTAATTTCAGTATTCATGTAGCAAAGTCACATCCCAAAGTTTGTTGTTGGCGTGTTGGGCAAAGTGATCAAAATTTGAAACCAAGGCACCAGCCCTGTCGTGGGTTCGAGTCCCAGTCCTGTTTATCAGTACATGTTGTGCTGCAACAGCTCACTTCTCGCATTGATGGTTACGTTCGACGCCCAGATCTGTACTCTATGTGGCCAGGCAAAAAGAAGCTGCCAAACTTTTATTTTTTTATTTTTTTAAAGGAAATCAATCAAATTGTAATTGTTCTTGAATGCTCATTTTTGAGCACTACTACAATTATTTGTGAATTTACCTTTGTGTCATGTTTTGGAAGTTTCAATGGAAACTTAACGTTTTTATCAGTTTGTTAACGGATTAATTTCCTAAAATCCGTCTTTTTACCATCATCATTTAACTAACTGGGAAGAAATTCATACCTTCAAGTAAATTTATATTTCATATTTGTTTTTGTTTTTTGTGTACTACTAATGGCGTTTTATAACTTTGCTTTGGTACCAAAACAAAGAAGTAAAATATTCAATATCTTTATGGAAAATGAAAAAATATTGTTTTTCCAACTATGTTATTTATTAAATTGGTATTGAACTTCAAAAAAATTGCTTATGTCTTGAAATATAATTTGCTTATAACATATCTGAAAGTAAACTCTCGATTGCTTATGTCTTGAAATATAATTTGTTTATAACATATCTGAAAGTAACCTCTCGATTAACTCTTCGTTTTTGGGATTCTTATCTTTTTTATCTTTGGGAGATCTTGTTACAGAACTCCATTTGGTTATCTGTGCTCAGACTTACATAGTTTGCTTCCTGGGATGTTAACCATAGGTTTGAACTCCTATTTCTAAAAGCTTGCAAGAGTAGTAGTTCCCAAACTCGTTTGCTGGTAACTTACCATAGTTGAGAAAATATACACAGTTGGGGAACCACTGAGTTAGCATATGTTGTATTTTTCGTTCTATAAACTCTATAAGGTTGACAGACACAGACACACTCCCTTCATTTGCCAAGCTTTGTAAGCCAGCTGTGAGTGACTGTGTCCCAGGTGTGGAGGAGTTCCGCACACGGTTCGCCGGGGACTGCCTGATAGACAGCGTCTGCCCCAGTGGCTGCTCCTGCGACGGCACCGTGGTTGACTGCTCGGGCCGCAGCCTCAAGGAGATACCCAAGGACATCCCGATGTACACCACTGAGCTGTGAGTTCCAGTGTTTGGTTTGGTTAGTTTGATGTATTTACATTTAGTAACCTGCATTGTAACCCAGTTAGTGCTGCCACATGTAAGTAATGTATTTAGTAATGTATGTGTAATGTATGTGAGTAGTGTATTTTGTGAGTAATATGCACAAGGTACTATTTTTGAAAAATAAAGGTACTATTTTTGAAAAAAAATAAAATAAAACTACTTTATAGCAGGTTCTTTTGTTTCAGTAGCTTTTAATATTTAAAAGTTAGTTATATACCTTTTAAGGTATATATGACTCTCCATGGGCTTTCAAAGGCTTATTACTTCAAAATATAACATATAATAGTAAAATGAATGTATGAATTTAATGCAATTATTGTTGTTTTTATGATTTAAAAAGAATGTTATTATGTGTACAAGGGCGTTTTAACTGTGACAGCAGGAATCGATTAGGGGCCGCAATTAACTAGCAATCAAAAGATCAAGCAATTAAAATTTGCTCACTTTTAATAAATATAGGTTTCACTTAAAATAACAAATTATCTCTCCTCATGTGTTTATTAGAATTAAAGGTTTCACAGAGTGTAAATCCTTTATGCGTCCAAAGATTAAGGTGTGGATTATCCAATACCGGGTCCAAAGCTCTCAGAAAGCAATAATTTCAAAGTTAATGGTGGCCACAACAGCTGGCAATATTGGATAGTTGTTACAAAGCCAAAGCCACATCACAGGCACATTCCACCGTCCGCTGCCGCACCACTGGCGATAAATAGCCTTTAAATACCAACAAAGAATATTAATGCTTTATTGTTTCATGTCAGTAGCATTAATTTGACTTGCAAAAACATGAACATAGTATGCAAGACCAGAAAGCGACATTTTTCAAATATTCTAGTTTAACATACATTTTATTCTAGTTAATCTTTTACACTTCACGTAATCCCTGACCTGTTAAAATAAATAAAGTATTTTAAGTTTTATAATTTTTTGATGGTTTTTAACATTAAAAAGAGGAAAGCAAATTTGCATGATCAACATTTCAGTTTATTTCAGTTTACACTCAATATTGGTACTGAACATATACTGGTATGAAATAAATGTGCATATGGTTTGATTTAATATTTGACCCATTGGAGTTTTTGTCATTGCATTTTTTTGCCCAGACTGCTGAATGACAACGAGATTGGCCGCATCAAGTCTGACGGCTTGTTTGGACGGTTGCCGAACTTGGTGAAGCTGGATTTGCGTCGGAATCAAATCACTGGAATTGAGCAGAATGCTTTTGAGGGCTGTGCTAGGCTTTCTGAACTGTAAGTGAAACAAATAAAAATCATATAATTATTTATTATTTAACTGATCATGGATTATTTATTACTTAATTGAGTTTGTCATTGTGCTGTGTTATTTTTGCATTTCCAAAAATAACCAATGTTCTGGCTTAAATCATTTAAAAATTTATGACTTTTAAAAATAAATGGATTTTATTTATAACCACAATAAAGCTACAATTTCAGAGAATGTATTATTTCTAACAATTTTGTAAATTATTATTGTTGTTGTTTTTATTGAATAATGTACTCCTTAAATAATTTTTGGGTTTTCTTCATCATGTAATGTATGTTTCACAGACTTCTTGCTGAAAATAAGATCAGGGAAGTCCATAACAAGATGTTTACTGGTCTTCACAACTTGAAATCATTGTAAGTATAAATGCAAGGCCTCAAATTAATAAATTATTAGTTGTTTTCACAGTGAAATTACAGTATTGCAATATAGTTTATGCAAAATATATTTACAAATGTTTTGTAGTATAATAATACTAAAGCTAAAGGCATGATAAAGCCAAAGCTATTCATCTCAGGTGAGTTGTTCAGTTGTTACTGAAACTTGAATGTAGTAAGACGTGTCATACTCTAAACATTAAGCAATGTTCAATATGTTTATTGGCAAGCTTTCTAAGAACACTTTTAATAACCTTGTGTTTTCTCCCTTAGGTCTCTTTATGGAAATGAAATCACTTGTGTCATGCCTGGATCTTTTGATTATCTTGCAAACCTTCATACATTGTAAGTACAAACACAATTTCACTGATATAATGTACTGTTATCTTTATCTATTATGTCACGGCTTATATTTTTATACCAAATCAGATTTGACATTTCACTAAGTCCATGCAAAATCCACAATTGTTTAGTTTATTGTGCACCTTTTTGTCATGCAGCGGGTACTATTAACTTCCCTAAAATATAATACATTTCTGGTGTACTTGGAAAGTATTTTAATATTTACAAAATATACCTTTTGAAAATGTCAAACTTTGCAATTGTTACTAATACATATAACCGTGATACAAATTGCTTAATAGGGATATATCAAAGGAGTTCATGAAAGACTTTACAAAGAGAGAGGGTTTTGATGTGCTCTCTCAAGTAAACTAAGGATGAAGTTAAAACGATTTTTTTCTGGATAATAACTCTTCAGTTGGTAGAGACGAGGTTCCAATAAAATTTGCCAAAGCTGCTTTATATCACATTATTTAAACTACTTTTATATTACACAAGTTTTATTTGTGAGTGAAACAATAAACAGTCTGACAAGGATGATGTCTTGCAAGGAACCTGGTGTCCAACCCGTTCATCTGCAACTGCCACCTGGCGTGGTTTGCGGAGTGGGTGCGCAAGAGGGAGCTGGTCGCAGGCAGTCCACGGTGCGCGGCGCCCACGCGAGTCAAGGACGTCGCCATACACGAGCTGCCTGCTCACGAGTTCAAGTGTCTCAGTATGTAACAATGCTAAGCTCCTTCTTAGTACATAATAAACATGCAATGTTAACGCCCAATGTGTCTGGAAAACATAAAATAAAAAAACAGTAAGGTTTTCCAATTGTGACATGAATAATTTCTGAGGAGGAATGAGATAGGACACAGCTAACTCATCTTGTAAGAAGTTAAGTTTGAAAAAAGCTATACAACTATCCAAAATATTACTGATTTTGTTGTGTCTTTTTAGTGTTCTATTCAACTCATCATTTTTTCAAGAGGGGCGTTAGCTGTGCCCGGCTGCAGTTTCATAACTGTCCCACAAAACAATCAAATTAATATATCGAACTATCGTAATCGATATATCGATAGTAAAAACAATCAAAATAAGTTAATCAATATATCCAAAATGCAATATATATTAATCATATGATTATAATTGTTATGTTTATGTTTTTATTTTGTTTACATTTTTATAGAAGAAAAGAAAAATGTATGACGAACGTTCTAATACAATTAACTATCGTGATTTAGCCCAAAATGTTTTGACAAATACGAAAACCTGCTTTAAACGGCTTGAGGAGAAGGGACTCGTTCCAAAAAATCCCAAATGCAAGATATGTCAAGATGAAATGAAGAGGAAAATACGTGGAGAATACTCAGTGAACTTTTTTTGTAGGAAGATAACCAACAAACATGACCTAAGTGTAAATGCCTTAAAAAACCCTTTAGTTTTATCAATTTTTGTTGTTGCAGTTTTGTATGCATTAGTTCAATTTTATTACGTTTCTTGTTGTTTTAGTTATATGTTATTAAGTTTGTTTTATTTAAAATAAAATTGTTTCTTGTTGTTTGTTTATATAATGTTTTTTCTTTATAATTTAAATTAATTTTAAAAATCAATCAAATCTATAGGTAATTACTTCCAATATATCGATTACGATAGTTCGATATATTAGTTTGATTGTTTTGCGGGACAGTTATGAAACTTCAGCCCTGTGTCCTATCTCATTCCTCCTCTGAAATGTCTAAGCCCAGTGCTTTCCCAATAAAATCCTGACATGAATAATTTGTAAGCCATCCAAGAAGATGCCCCATAAGGTATAACTACTGCTGCCTCAGGAACTATAGTCTATCTCCATTCAAACACTCTCCAAGCCTTCTTTGAGCAGGTAATAAGCGTCTTATAGTGAAACCCATTATCTAATTCAGCACTTTGTTCAACTGCTACTCTTTAACCGCCACTTTCTGTTATCTGTCAAAGTCAGTTATCATACAAAACTTTTTTTGTTTACCGCTCACCTCTGAATGAGCCACTAAAATGGAGTGTGACTGTAGTACTTGCCAATGGAACGGCACCATTCTCTGTCCTAACCTGTCCCTGTTGTCTTGTTTTAAAAGCTCAGTAGTGACTGACAAGTAGTCAGATATCTATAATCGATATCTGTGTGTATGGTCAGATCAGAGTTGTTGTAGTGTCTTTTACGTTTTATTTTATGTTTCAAAGCTGTCTGAAAAGCTTCTTGTAGTGAAACCCATTATCTAATTCAGCACCTTGTTCAACTGCTACTGTTTAACCGCCTCTTTCTGTTATCTGTCAAAGTCAGTTATCATAGAAAACTTTTTTTGTTTCCTGCTCACCTCTGAATGAGCCACTAAAATGGAGTGTGACTGTAGTACTTGCCAATGGAACGGCACCATTCTCTGTCCTAACCTGTCCCTGTTGTCTTGTTTTAAAAGCTCAGTAGTGACTGACAAGTAGTCAGATATCTATAATCGATATCTGTGTGTATGGTCAGATCAGAGTTGTTGTAGTGTCTTTTACGTTTTATTTTATGTTTCAAAGCTGTCTGAAAAGCGTCCTGTGTTAGGATTTTACTGATTATTGAAATTGCCAAATGTTTAAAGAGAAAGCTCAAAACTGCTACCAGTATTGAAACGCAGATCCTACTTCTTTGTATAACACGGATCACTATAGCGTAAAAAGCTTGAGTCTTGCAGGGACAAAAGAAACTAACCAATTGTTTTATTTTTAATGATAGCCTCCAACTAGAAATGAAATATTGTAATCTTACAAGTTTATTTTCCAATTTCTGTTATCCATCTAATCACTTAACCATCACAGTCCCCGTACCGTCAGTGATGGTTAATAAAGGTTTTACTGTATGCGTTTCTCATGGTGTGCTACTGCACCATGTGTCCGCTGGCCTTAACCGCTCCTAAACTCAGATTGAAGGTGATTTATAACCTCTAAACCTCACTCATCTTTGTCAGTCAGTTGGATTGTGACTGTGGTTGTTTTTTTAATGTGACTTCTTATCTGATTAATCCTATATATATGTGTTTTTGCAATAATACTTAGCATTTACTGTACTTAATTGGTAATTTGGTAGCAGGCAAAGAAAGCATTGAGGCTGTAAATGTCTCCCAAGTTCCAAAAATGAGTCAAATTTATTAGCATTTATTTTGCTCCAGAAATTTTTAAACTTTTGTGTGTTTTGTTAGCCTTGCACTTGACAAATATAAAAGGTTCAATATAAAAAAAAATTATAAATATCATATAGAAACCCGATGAGTTCCTTCCGCTACTACAGTGTAAGCTTGTCTCGCCGCAGGTGAGAACGACCAGGGCTGCCTGGGGGACAACTACTGCCCTCCCAAGTGCTCCTGCACCGGAACCATCGTCCGCTGTAGCCGCGCCAAGCTCTCGGAGATCCCCCGTGGCATCCCCGCCGAAACATCCGAGCTGTGAGTAGATGCAAATCAACAGTCGATCGACTATATACTACTCATGGGATCGAGTGATAATTACACTTTAGGTTTCAAACTAGAGTTACTTATTTGATTTGTTTGCAAAAGGGAGGGTTTCCTAAATGTTTGTTAGACTTTGAAATTATTAAATAAACAGTGTTTCCTTATAATAATACATGTGATTTAGCTGGTTGGTGGGTACATAGGTGATACATATGGGATGACAAATTTTACCTGAAGGATCAACATTGAATGAACACATGAATTTGGTTATAATTTGTTTTATTACTAGTCTGTCTACTCAAAACTTGATTGTGTTGTAACACCTTTTTACATAGAAACTTGATTGTATTTATAGTTTTTTTTTAATATGCTTCTAATATAAAACTTCTAAATATTAAGTTTTATTTGTAAGAAATTAAGCATTATACAAAAGCAAATACACATAAATTCAATTTTGTCTGGTTTTTAGGCACTGTGTGAATACAGGGAGAAATATTCTATTTTAAGGCAAATAGATACGGATTCATATTTTAATATTTTATTCAAATTTCTAAAGAGAAAAAAAGTTTGAGAGACTAGAAATACTTTGAACACTGGCAGGTATGTGCCCACCTGCCTTGGAAGGCATTGCCAACCCAGTTAGTGGGTGTAATGTTCAATGAAAGTGACTCAGATAACAATATTTTCTGTTTCACCAAAGATTAATTGCATAACAATTATTTTTTTCAGGTATCTTGATGTGAATGAGATCCAAAGTATTCGTCAAGACAGGATTAGTCACCTCAAGTCCCTGGTCAGGCTGTGAGTAGTATTATTTGCATTTGGATTAATCACAATATCTATAACAAATTAGGTTTACTTATAAATAATAATAACCAAGAGTGAAATGTACACAAATCAATTTTTGACTCTAAAAAAATACAATTTGGCTAACCTTTTGTAATCCTAACTAAACACCTCTTCCCCTCGTTCATCCTGCCTTCCCCCCTGAAAAAACCCTTTTAGCGAATTTCCCCTATAGGAAAGAAGCTATTACCGTAGTCGGCATGGTAAGACCTAGGCCCGGGACCATGATAACTTTTCGTTTTGAGGTCCCCAGACCCCAAAAACACCATTCGTTCGAAACTGTATATATATATATATGTCTATATATATATATATATATATATATATATATATATATGTATATATGTATATGTATGTATGTATATATTTATATATATATATATATATATATATATATATGTCCGTGGGTGCGATAACTCTCGTAAAAATGGTCTGATTTTGATCAAATGTGTTACAAACGTATAAAGTATTATTTATGACTTTAAGTTTGAAAACCAGACAGATCGACCCATCCGAGGTGGTATTTTGGGGGGGTTTTGTAGCCCAAAAATGGGTTTTTTGATGTTTTTACAAGTAATATTTTAAAAAGTCAAATTTTAGTTTTGACCATTGTATTCAGCTTAAAAAAACGCACAATTTGGTGTTTTGATCATTTCTCTAAGTCTATTGGTTACAGAGATATTGAAAGTGCTAAACACAGTACGTTGTCCAACGCTATTCTTATGGAGAATAAGTACAAAATTATAGCTCGCTTATTTATGAATGTATACTAACGAAACTTGGTATATGGCTTCATGAGGTTGTGGTCTATTGTTATTTGCACCAAAAAACACAATTTTTACTGATAATTCTCGTAGCAGCAAACCTGCGTCCTCAGCCCCATGTTATTCTTATGGAGAATAAGTAAAATGTAATGTAGGCCTATTCATTAATTATGAGCATAAATTAATAAAACTTGGTATTTTGGTTCAGCTAGTTGAGTTCTATTTATATTTTCATAAAAACCCATTTTTTGTGTTCCTAGTTGCAGCAAACCTGCGTACTCATCCCCCATGTTATTCTTATAGAGAATAATCAAAATTGTATATATCGCTTATTTATGAATTTATGTTGATGAAACTTGGTATGTGGATTCACCTAGTTGAGTAATATTGATATTTACATGAAACCCCATGTTTTTTGTTCCTTGTTACAGCAAACCTGTGTGCTCATCCCCAATGTTATTCTTATGGAGAATAATTCAAATTTGATATATTGCTTATTTGTGAATATATTTTTATGAATATGGTATGCGGCTTTATGTGGTATTAAGATATATATTTTGCATTGGAAATTCGCTGAGTACGCAGGTTTGCTGTGACAGGGGTATTTTAAATTTGTTTGATCAAAAAGTGTCCACAAAATGTGAAATGCATAGTTAGAAAATTGATTGCTGAAGTTAAGGCATCAATATTAGTATTAGTAATAGTATTAAGATCATGTTTTAAAAAACCTGGAATTTTTATAATATTTGCTGTATTTTAAAAATTGTACTTCTAGTATAATATCTCCCTTATAATATACCGTATTTTGCTTTAGTTTGGAAGGAAAAAATAAAAACTGCTTTTCTCTCTGTGTAAAGGTTGCAGAAAATAGTTATAACTAATATAACTTTATGATATGTTTCAGAGATCTCAGCAACAACCAAATAAACATTCTATCAAACTTTACATTTGTCAATCTAAGCAAACTGGAAACATTGTGAGTACTGGAAGCACCATAATTTAAATACATTTAGACTTTATGAATCATAAGTAATTCACAGGGATCTTAACAACCTCTGCTTTCTGGGTCCTAAATCATATAAGTATGACTCTTATATATGTATCTATATCTATAGATTTAACTGGTTTACACATAAATATCAGTATTGAAGATTGTAATTCAAAGTCAGCACCCAATGCTGTTTAGTTTAGAGACATTGGTTGGCGATGAACTACTTATGCATGAAATCCTACATTTTATAGCTTATGACTTAATGTATTATTTAAAAAGGAGTAAACGTAAATAGTGTTTTCTTAAAATCTTAATTTTATGTTTCAAAATGTACAAATGAATTAGTTTGACGGAGTCCTGCGAGGAATGCATGTGCATGTAAGTGAGGAAAAGGCAAACCCATACCACAATCTTTTGCCCACGAGAAATAAAGAGAATAAGTATTTCTGAGTCCACTTTTTATACACAACCTTCTGTTAGAAAAACGTAATGAGAGGCTTTTTCGATTACAGTAGTAACCGTTACTGCAACTTAAATTATTCCACATCTTTCAAATCAATACTAATTTAAATGGTTGAGATTGATAATTATTTTTTAATAAGAGTTAAAAGGTAGACGAATAGGGAATGGAACTACTAAACGAAAAATGATAATGATTATTTGTTTAATTAACAGCTGTAATAAAAGACTTATATTTAAAAAAATCAAGTAGAAGGGTTCATAAAAACATTGTGGGCGAGTGAGTATTTAAATTACCTTTGTTTAAACAGGGCAATTTAATTTACATGTCATGCAAAACAAGACAAACTTGTCTACTGAATTTTATACTCATATGACATTTATACTGAAATGGATATAATACATGATCAAATAATATGCATAAAATAACATCCTTGTTATACACTTATTGAACCCATCAATACAAACATTAGATGTTTTTATTATTTTATTGCAGAGGCATGAGAAAGAGAGATGACAAGAAGAGTATGATACAGTTTACAGACGCTTCTAACCGTTTTCTTTTAGTAATGTGTCATTCCAACATGTATATGGTTCAATGATATTTTACAGAATCATCAGCTACAACAAACTGCAGTGCATCGAGAGAGATGCTTTGGCTGGACTTAAAATGTTGAAGATTTTGTAAGTATAACCAAGTACAAATTTTAGTTTGATATAAATTTTATTTTCTCAGCTTCATTATAAAAACTCTATGCAAAATGAATACAGATATTCATATATTTATATTTTGTAATATAACAACATTTAATATTTTACTCCTTATTCAATTAACTTAAAATATTACAAAATAGCTACATTATTATAAAGCCAAATTATATTAAATTAACAAACAAATAATTGACATTTATTTCCTTACTACATTAAAATTTGTTAAATAACAGACTAATGGTGCTATCTTTAGCACCTGTTTTACCCCAGTGAAACAGTTTGGCCCTTCACTGCTAGGAAGCAGCACTGAACAGCTGAGTGGGAGGATAACGTAGATCCCTCCTCCAATCTTTCTTTACTCAATTCTTTAGGTAATTTAAAAAGCATAATTAGTATAATTTGTTTTAAGACTTGTGCTTGAAATTATTTGTAATGTTTACACTATTTAGTTGTGTTACTGCTTGATTTTACTCAAAGCATTTCTATAAAAATTATTATTGATTTGAATATTTTTGTTAAAAAAATAAATCCCCCTTGCCGAAAAACTGCATACTAACCCAACTGCATACTAACCCAACTAATTTACAATGGATAAATGTAAGTACCTCACTATAACAACAGACAGTAACTAAATTTCATCAAAATATATTCATAAATGAACAAGATATATTATTATATAATCACCAGTATTTTTTTTTGTCCAATGTCCGGATCAAAATTTCCCAGTAACCAGAAGTTCCCCAATTATAATATTTCAGATATAAATAATTTGTAGATCGTAGGGGTGCAGGAATATACTTAAAAGTTCATTATCTAAGGCCCCTTAGGGTAAAATATTAATTAAAGTTTGAAATTTCGCCATTAAGAATAACATGAAACATATGTTTTTTCATGCCACATTCGTTAGTTGGTTGTGATAAACAAACATGTCTACCTTTATTTACGAATATATTTTAAAGGATACAGCTGATTTGTGTAATGAAAAGTTCATAGCAGTAATTTACATCAACTATATATGGTTTTCAGTTCTTTACTGGTCAGTATATTATAATTTCAAATGTTACTATATGTTTTAAATTATATCTGTAATATTAAAGCGTAATTAAAAACAACCGGCTTCAATTAGTTGGTTGATATAAGTAAGCAGTAGACTATTTATGACAATTTAAGATTGAAACTGCTGATTAAAACAATTTTAAATAAATGTTTTAAATGTAAACAGGAGGTAGTTGTTTTAGTAATTTATAGAAGAATCACAACTCAATAATTGTAGTCTATTTATCCTCAAGCAATTAAATCAAACGCGTTATTGTTTTTTAAAATTGTTGACTATACTCAATAATTGGCGATATATTAAATTACTATTTACTGTTTATGTGAGTTTTCACATTTACCTATTAAACAACAAACACAATAGGACAAAGAGTTATTTATTCAATGATTCGGTAACACGCCAATAATTTAGTTATTTGATTAACCTCATGTTTAGTTATTTGATTAAGTTGGTAGATAGGTTGAAAACACTGAGTTATAACTAAATATTGGAGTTAACCCACATATCAAGGAACCTGCGCGTCCGTCCCGTTTCTGGTGAAGATAATTATAATTATTTATAAATTAATTTCCAATAAATGAGGCTGGTGAAATAAGTTAGTATTATTCGTTTGTAGTTATTATATTAATACAACATTTCAATAATATAACCTAGCGCAACCTAACTATTTTAATAAGAACATACCTTGCATTGTGTTTGAATTCGGTTTTTTGGTGTAATGTAATTTTGATGACTACAAATTTAGGTAAGATATACATGCTTTATACGATATGCATGTTTTGTATTAAATATTCTATGTGATGACCTGCTATGTCATCCTGTAGCGTAAATTTCTGTATGATGTATGATCAGCTGATTGAAATATAAACAAATCACGTTTATTTAAATTTGAAATCCATGTTATGTGAATGTATGTATCTGCTATGGATAATGATTTAAAAGGTATATCATTTAAAATCTAAACAGTGACTACAAGAAGTTTTAACGAAAAAACTAAGTGACCGTGATGCTTAATTCTTGATAACTGTTTTGGATTAGTAATTTCTTAATTTTACAACGTGTTTCACTCTATTACTGGTGATATTTTTTAGAGAGTATACTGTTATTTCCTTATTGCTAGAAATTGCAAGTTCTATTTTGTTGTCTTTCTTCGTTTGGAATTTGACGTTATAATTTCAAAAAATGCATAAAAGTATAAGTAAAAAGGTCAAAAGTGGTTTCAAATACTAATGGTACTTAACCGTTAAAGGTTATGGTAAGACCATTGTAAAACTTAAGTTAATTGCATGTCCTATATGGAATAATTTGGACGAAGACACCGAGTTCATTATGTCTACTCATGTATTTATGAAACTGCAGTGCATAGTTGGGTATGCATCTGAGGCGATGAGTATTTCCAAACTCTATGATCTCAAGCTCAACCAATATAAACTATTCTGGAAAATCTAAGGTTCCTTTGGTTATACTAACCCATTTTAAAACTTGAATTATAATCTCATATTTTAGAATGGACATAATTGTAGTTAGGATATGTTATTTGCTATTTATGGTTTGTCATTTTAAAATTAAAAAGATCCTTGCTTCCAAAATTGATTGTGAAGGCAATATAAATCCATCTTAAAACCTCCTTTGATTATTGTGACACCCATGATTATTTTTTCGGAACTAGATAAATGATTTGATTGTTGTTGATTTATTGTTAATGTTAGATAGTGATAATAATTGCCGTTGATTTTTCAATGGGCGTTACACTAATAACCAAATATTTACTCTCCATAAGAATAACATTAGGGCTGAGTACTGAGGCTCGCTGTAACGGGACGACAAAAATGGTTTTTTTATGCAAATATCAATTAACCACAACCATATGATTCCAAATACTAAGTTTTACCAATTTTTTTTGTAAAAAAACAAGAGATAACATTTTGCTCACTTTCCATAAGAGTAACTTCATGGCTAGGCTGAGTACGTAGCATTAGAACCATAAGGGATTGATTTTTATATTGATACTAATAGACTACTACTAGATGAAACCAAATGCTAAATTCAATAAATATAGTTTAGTAATAAGGGAGATGTAAAATGTACTTAATATATCTATGTAAAAAATATTAAAAAACGACAAATTTTGAGGTGTAAAACCCCCCTTTGGATAATGATATATTTCTGGTTTTCAAAATTAAAGTCATAAAAATATTTCTATATACATTTGTACCAAATACCACAACATTTATAAATGTAGTCGTAGACTCACACACAAAATTAGTAACAGAATCGAAGTGACTGAAAGGCCTAAACATTCATTGATGAAGTAATCATATCATTTGCCTACCATAATCTGGTTTTTCAATATAATTAATAACACAACATTTTATTTTTTATAAGAACAAATAAATTATATTCCCTTGTTTGTTATAAAATATAGGTTATCCAATTAAATCCAATTTAATATAGTTCTGAAGAAGGTACATACCAAAATGTAATAAACTTTCTAGATAATTTTGGTTTTATGTGATTTTAAAAATACATGAATATAAATTTCAACAAATAGCGTTTATGGTATCTGGGGAAAATTTATCAAAACTAATATTTATTATCGTTCAGGGTCTAGGTGTTACTCTTACCATGCCAACTACGGTAACATTTTCTTCCTTATAAGGGATAATTCGCTAAAATGTCACTTTATTTTCAGATCTCTTCATGGGAATGATATTTCAATGGTTCCGGATGGTACTTTCTCTGATCTACATGCTATTTCACATTTGTAAGTTTTTTTATGGTTAACAAATTACAACAATTTAATTTATTACTAATGAAAATGCTCATTCCTCTCATACAACATTTAAATTAAGGAAGGTACACTAAGTTAAAAAACTCTTCTACCTTTAACAGTTCCAAATCCAATCACCCTAATAAAATCAGAACCCATAAAATCTTTTTGCATGCATGTTAAAATTAATTTCATGTCTACTAATATGGCTTAACCAATATTATGTGGCATTTAAACAAGCTAAATATATGGGATAAAAATAAAGAACTAGGGACAAATGTTCATAAAGGTCATAGATCTTGGTTCATGTTCATAACGGAAGTAGGAAAGTTCTGGCATGTCAAATCACTTGTCAATACGAGATAGGGCCAGAAATTAAGTTCCATTTGATAATAAAAAGAAGTCAAAGTTAGATACAGGTCAATAATTCACTGTTCAAAAATCTATAACTCTTACTCTATTTTTGTACATAACCCCCCCTCACCCCCCGTGATTTTCAAGTTATTTTTCGTACCATGGCACAAGCTTTTGTATGCCCTCCTCATAGAGATTTACCACCTGTTCCTTCAACCATGTTGTAACATGTTCTTTTTGCTCGTCATTGTTGTTGAAGTATTCATCACCACACCAAGGAAACATTTTAGATGCAACATGAGACGAAAGCCATTAGAACTGTGGTTAGGTCTGTACGGAGGATGGTCAAATGGAAATTGATGGATGCTCGTATCGTCCCCAGCAATAGTTAAACTCAAGCAATACTTGACACCTTGAGAAGCCACGTGAACAGTATTCTGGATAAACAAGACATTTTACTGATTGATTTTTTGCCGTGAGGTCAAACTATTAATAACATTTTCACTGCAAGACAAGTTTAAGAAAATGCACCACACGTTACAGACAAAGCGCTGAGGAATGCTCTCAAAAGATATTGTTTTCTTTAATGAAAATGCACGACCATATGCTGGAAATGGGACAAAAAAACTGTTGCAAATGTGAAAAATAAATTCCTAAAGAACTTACCCATCCGGCTTACGTGGTTAACCATTCTCCGTACAGCCCTGTCCGTACTTCTAGCGATTTTCACCTCTTTTTGCATTTTAAATATTACCTTGATTGTCGACCCTTCAACAACATAATGAGATAAAAGAGAATGCTATCACATGGTTAAATTAATCGGGCGGCAAACGTCTATGAGTGAGGCATTCAAAAACTTGTGCAACGGTACAACAAATTCCTTCGAAAACCATGGGGTTATCTCAAGAGATAGAGTAAGAGGATAAGATTTTTGCACAGTAAATTGTTTTCCCGTATCTGTCTTTGATTTATTTTTATTACTAAACTGAACTTACTCTCTGGACGAACCTCATATCTGCATTCTGTTTCCCTTTTTATATATGAATTATACTGTTGTCTAGAAAAGGTGACATTTTATCTCAAGTGAGGCTCTTTAAAGCGCTCACTTATTAAATTGCTGAAAATTGATTTTCTTGGTTATCACATTGAGGAAAAAATTACACTGAACCAAATTACTAGCTTGTGGTGTCTTACGGAGTGCCTAGGAGAAAGAATTTATTAATATTACATGGTAAAAAAGAAGAATTTGATTTATGACAATGTTTTTTAGTCACTACAGTAAAGCTTGGACAAATATATTTAATTTTAGATATTGTAAGTCTTTTGACTGTCTTAAATTTGAGGGCTTCAAATTGAAATATTTCTTTGTATATTGCCAACTTCAGAGAGGTACAGCCAAATTTGTCTACAAAATTATCTGAAACTCCTTGTGAAACTGAGATATGTTTACAATGTTCTCATATCGCCTTTATGATATTACAACATGGCTCACTATGTCCTGATGTAGGGCGCTGGGGTCCAACCCGCTGTACTGTGACTGCAGCCTGCGCTGGCTGGCCGAGTGGGTCAAGCGAGACTATGTGGAGCCCGGCATCGCGCGGTGTGTCGAGCCTCCCAGCATGAAGGACAAGCTGCTGCTCACCACCCCGGCGGCATCCTTTCAGTGCAAGGGTCAGTGTTTCAACATAATACTTCTGGATGGTTTTATATTTTATAAAATCTGTTATGTAGCATATTGAGATGTGTGTTGAATTGCCAGAGTTACAAAATAGTTATAATGACAAAGTCAAGTTTAAAGTAAAGTTCAGTTTGTGTAACCTTCAGGCCAAGGTCTGTTGTCAGAGTTTTCAGGTCACACTAGTACCTCTGACATGACTTGTTGATTACTTAAGTAGCCGGGACCAACAGCTTAACGTGCCTTCTGAAGCACGGTGGCAGTCTCAGTTTCAAAAGTCATATATGGATATTTCACCTGGAATTGTTCCTGGGTCTTTTGGGTGATGGATCAGTACTCAACCCACTCAGCTATGACTGCCACATTATAACTTCAGAAAACAGATATATTTAAAAGAATTGCTTGATTTGTTTCAGCTATTTTAGGCCTCTAAAACTATTAATTTTTATACATGTTTGCCATAAACCAAAAACTGTCACACTATATGTGCGTTTTAGGGGTTTGAAAAGCTTTCACCTTCAGGACTTTTAAAGTTCAAATTTTTATCTTTTGGAGTTACTTTATTAAAATAAAAGTCAGTGGATTACAATGTGAAATTTTAAAATCATCTGGCTCTTCATATGTTATTTCGATGTTTTATACATTAGAGAAACTGAACTTGGTGAAAAAAATGTTTGTGTTTTTGTTACTCACACTGGTCAGATTTTGCCCACACTTCACAAAGAAAACAGCTGCATTGAATTTTAAAATGTTTTCCATATTGCCGTGAGAAACGTTTGCACGCCGGGGGTTTGTGAGAAACGTGTAGGTCATTTCACTTCATTGCATATTATTAGGGCTCTGACCCAAAGTCCATCAATGGTAAATTGTTAATATTATGGAAATATATCTTTGCTGATCATAATATTTCACTATAGAGTGAGCGATGATTTTATTTTCAATTGAGCATTGAGTCAGCTGATTTTGGTATTCCCCACAGCAGAGTGGACTTGTATCGGTTTTACTTCTCTTCAACGGTATACTGAAATAAATTAAAAAGTGTGGTAGTGAAATATTAGTCATGAGGCATGTGATCCTTTGGGAATGACTTTTGAATAACAATTTTTTAACCACTGTGGTATAATGCAATAAAGCTGAATTTGTTGTTTGTCAGTCCATCTCATACAAACTACTGAACCGATTAACAAATTCACTGCGTTAATCGTGTATATTCAGCATAATTGCATTTGATTCCTTGTTAGGCAACCGCCGGAAATCCGGTGCGCCACACTGAATATGTTAAGCACATCAATGTGTTAGGAAGATGGGTTATACAGTAAAATGAAAAATATGCCTAATCCTGTTCGAAAAAGCCTTAGAGCTCTGACCAAATATCCTCAAATTGCCTTTGTTAACCATCATGCACCAACTACCTGACCAATTAAACTCTCAGGAGAAGATCATTGAGGACCTGTACACTGCAATTTTATATGATAGGCCTCCTCCTACTGTGAGAATAATTTTGGGCTCTGCCCCTACTGGCCATAATAATTCCCATGCCAATCGTCTTATTGATAGCCAATCAATACTACCAAGGTTAGAACATATTTACTGGACAAATTGAACTGAAATGTGGCAGAAGGGTAAATTATACACCACAATAAAACAATAAAATTGAAAATGCTATAAAAAACTAATTTAAAATAAATTATACTAATGTAATTAACTTATATTTTACAAAAGTTGTTCTGCAATAGCAAGCGAAGCTGTGACAAGTTACTTTTCCATAGGAAATTGGCTAGCAATCTAAGATGAATACATTGACATATATGATGTTGTAATGACAGGACGGGTGAGCAATGACATCCTAGCCAAGTGCAACGCCTGCTTCACCAACCCATGCTCCAACGAGGGTGAGTGTGAGCCTCTGCCCGAGCGCCTGTACAACTGCCGCTGTTCACCTGGTTACCACGGCAACCACTGCCAGTACATGATTGACGCCTGCTACGGCAACCCCTGCCGCAACTCTGGCACATGCAAGCTGCTTGAGGAGGGAAGATTCAGGTTAGTTGTTACATATTATATACTCTAAACAATAGACAAAACCCTTATTTGTGAAAATGAGTGTTAACCCGTTCGTTGCAGTGCGGTTGTTTTCGACTGCTTCAGACCACCCATAGGAGTTGAGCGGTCATAATCAACTGCAGTTCATACCCCTGTTTCTAGCAGTTTCACAAATATCCGATAAGACACAGCACTTGCTGGGGGGGGGGGGGGGGGGTTGTTGATGTGATGCTGCTGCTAGTTCTTGAGCTCTATGAAAATTATGTTCTTATTTTTCAATATGCAGTACAGGTTTTTTTACAACGCTACTGCACTCGACGAAAGTGCTGTTTTAGTGTTCAGCAGCGAATGGGTTAACATGTTTATTTTGCAAGTTCACACACCTTTAGCAGATTTTACTAAAACACGGAAGATTCATTTGTTACAGTCTGTCTGATTTCCTTCATCACACTTTCCCCTTTGCTGACACACTGTAATAACAACAATAATTAATTTGTGTAATATACATTTTTGACATACTCCTAATAGCAACAAGATTTTATTGTAATCAGCCAAAAACCAACATTATTTGGTTTCCAGCCTGTAGTTAATTTGTTTAGTACAAAAATCAATAACACTCTATTTTGAATAGGGCAATGATAAGTGGATGGTCTCATGTTGGATAAGTTGCAATGTTTCACTGGGTCAAACTGTCAAGCACCGATCCTTTATAGAGCTAGATAGTTTCAGATATCTTCGAACCTGCAATGTCCAAGTTTTCACTCTCACCTCATTCATTGAAAAGGTGTTCGAAACTAAAACTCTCCACAGCGTTCCTTAGCCTGGCCCTTCCTGGCCCCTCTCCTTTTTAAAATCCACTGCCCTTAACTGAATCCACAAAGTTATTAACATCACCAAAATTGCTCTAGCTATTTAATATACAAAGACTTCAGAAAAATTTAATCTTTTATTACAAATTATCCTACTATCCTTATAAAAACTATTTCAGAACCTGGAAGTGAGGCATCCCCCCACGAAATTGGAAGTTGCCTTTTTTCACCTGAACAATAAGACTTGCCAACCATAATTTTAACATTAATGTTTTTGAGATAGGGTTCTGCTCTGTCATAACGAACACCCTCAGTATTTGGGAGTTGTAATCTAGAACACTTTCTGACATTTAAAAGCCTTTTCCACCCAATTTCAGCAAAAGTTAGAACCAGGGACACATTGTTCAGCATCTGTCTGAAAGAGCCAATGCAAATGTTCTCTATACATCATCCCTGTCCCTATAAATCTGAACATTTATTGTAAATGTGTGTTCTTTCTGATCACTTTTGTTTCCCTGTTATATTTGTATCAATAGTTTTGTCAACATAACTACTATTTTAAGTATTCTTATGTGATGTGTTACAGTTGCCACTGTGCTCCTGGCTACACCGGTGTGCGTTGCGAGAGCAACATTGATGACTGTCTGACCAACAAGTGTGACAACAACGCTACCTGCGTAGACCTGGTGCTAGCGTACGAGTGTCGGTGTTTGCCCGGATATATGGGTAAGTGGTGGGTGAAAATGTACAGCATTCCAGTCAATCAGTCAGAATCTTTTCTTGGTTTTTAACTAATAACATGCAATCAAGACTCCACTTCTTGCTTTTACACAATCGAGATACTGATTTTATTTTCTGAAAGCTTTTGATCTAATTTTTAATTGATATTAAACAGTCTGGTTGCTATTTAGAGCAATGTTTATTTGGCCGGTCCACATTTTTGGAAAGTTTAAATAGTCAAAAGCAATCTTTCATGGATCAGCTCGACAAACTTGGTTATGGTTTTCAACAATCGTTTTATACTGCGATTTGAAAGTATACAAATCTATCAACCTGAAATTAACAATTGAACCATTATAACTGGTATTAATCAGCCGCTGTAAGAAAATTATAAAAAAGATATTACGACATAGGCTTTTATCTTAGAATAGATAAGTTACTGATAAACAATATTTGAAATACCCTGTTTACAAGTTTGACCGCAACTCAAATCATCGTAAATTTAGATAGGAAACACTAAATACATGTACATTAGTAATTTTTTAGTTGTGATGATTGTAGTAAAAGTGAATTTTCTACAGGTGAATATTGCGAAAAAAAGATTCCCTTCTGCACTAAAGAGTTTAATCCTTGCAAGAATGGAGCTACTTGTGTGAATCACTTCACTCACTACACATGTGAATGTAAACCAGGCTTTACCGGAGAAAACTGCACAGTGGACATTGACGACTGCCAGAACCATCTTTGTCAGGTAATAAGTGAATCATACTGTAAGAAATATAATGTTTTGATACGAGAAATATATTGTTTGGCACGTAAGTATATAATTGTTCATTGATTGTTACATTTATGTAAACTGATATTGCAGAACACTAATGTTGGCAAAGTTGGTAAAATAAAGTATACAATTTTTTGTTTGAGATCAAGAAGCAACATCCACTTGGGAGAACATCAGTGAATGACTCTCTTCAAACTCTACGAATCTTTTTATTAATCATTCAAGCAATTATAGTAAGATATCCCAGCCAGGGTGATGTTTAGAATACTTGTTGATCAATTGTCTTACATAAATGGTAATCAGGAAATCATTTCTAGCTTTTGTCAGAAAAATGGTTTGGCAATAAATAAAGGTAAATTAGTGATAACACTCGACTGTTGCAGAATGGAGCCTCGTGTGTGGATGGTGTGAACGACTACAGCTGCAAGTGCACGGGGGATTTCACCGGCAAGTTCTGTGAGATAGCCCCGATGGTGGCGATGCTATATCCTCAGACTTCACCCTGCCAGCACCATGACTGCAAGAACGGCATCTGCTTTCAGCCCATGGGCTCTAATGACTACATCTGCAAGTGTGCTCCTGGCTACACTGGTCAGTCACAATGTTTTAATCATTCAAACAATGTCAACTAATTTGAAATGTAATCCAACTGTAGCACAATTTGTGCGTCCACATGCCTTTTTCGAATTTGTTTGGGATTTCAGAATTTGTAACTGTTATTGATAACCAACAATTAAGTATTTTCTTGAATTTATGTTATTTCTAGGATTTACCTTCAAATCTTTCTGGTGTTGAACGACTTGGAATCGTTTGAGAATGAAACACACAAATCTTGGATCAGGATTTCCACAATACCTTACTTTTACTAAAGGGGGCAGCATTTTTTTATGGCAGAATTGTGCTCTTTTGGTTGCAATGCAGTACATGTGGTATTAATTATATGGCATCTTTGTTATCAGCAACACATGGAAAGGAGTTTGAGGTGGATATGTTTAATATTTTATTTCATACCCTGTTCCGACAATGGGACAACAAAGGGAAAGTACCATACTGGATTAACACAATTTCTATCTTCAAGCATGTAAGCTGATCCCAAAAGTCCTCTGTCTATTAGTATTTTTTAAAAAGGTATTAGCTGATATTAGCTGTGAGTTATATTCAGTTGTCATTATGTGTCCTATACTAACTTGAAATTTTTTATACCAACTTTGGAGATCAGACTTTAGGTATATAAATGTCCAGCATGGTTGGTATCAGTGTTTGTTTATTATACACACAACTACTACAGTTTCAGGGAATTTTATAATCTGTTCATCGTTGGTTGGATTTTGTCAGAATTCATTGATCTGTGTCAATCTTAAAGACTGACTAACAATGACTACTGCTGGCCATCCTTCTCCTCCCAAATTTACTGACAAAAGATATAAGTAAACTGCTGGTCACACCACTATGATAACACCATATTGAATAACTAAAAAGCTGCCCTTCATCTTTAAATTTTGTGATACTTGCTTTGAAGTTGGTGTGTTATTTTATTTCTATTCCCTAGAAAAAATCTCCCTCTGTACTGAAAACAGTGTGGTTGGTAGTGCTAAAAAATAACATGTATTTTAAATAAATTTACCCCCACTAAAAATAGCAACATTCAGTTTTGAATATTTTACCTGGTCTGCGGTTCAAACATAGTATAGTTCAATGTCTCAAACTGCTGTTAATTGAAATTTTTTCATAAAACGCTAATATTAAACTGCAAATTTGAATATAGTAAGATTTCATTGAAACACTTTATATAATTATTGCTTTATTAAAAATATAGCGTAACACACAGTAGAGTCTCACAAACTTGACCAGTCCTCACATGCTTCCAATCCTCGACCATACCTCATGTGCCTTCGATTCTTGACTGTGCCTCACTTGCCTCTGATTCTCTACTGTACCTCATATGAATGTATATGGATGAAACTTGGAATTTGACTTCACTTAGATGAGTTCTAATTATATTTGCATAAAAACCCATTATTTTGTGTTCCTTGTTGCAGCAAACCTGCGTACTCATCCCCAATGTTATTCTTATGGAGAATAATTAATATTTTTAATATCGCTTGTTTGTGAATATATTTCTTATGAATCTTGTTAAGTGGATTAATGTGTTATGTTATATATTCATTGGAAATTCGCTGGGTATGCAGGTTTGCTGCGACGGGTGTATTTCCCCCAATGTAACTCCGGGAAACTCAATAGTGCCTAAGTTCACATTGAGTTGAGTTTGTGAGACTCTACTAAGTATATAAATTAAAATTAAAAATACCAACCAGTGTTTGCATGATGTTTCAAAATATTGTTCGGATGTTTCCATATAGGCTTTTAACCAAACACTAAAGTTAACAGAAATCCTCCTTGATCACAAATAATAATTAAAGACAGTGTGCACAGGGGTTTAAATTTCAAGCTTGTGTACCTCTATCATGATTGTATCGACTAACTGTTGTTCAGGTAAGCGATGTGAGTACCTGACCAGCCTGAGTTTCGTGCACAACACCTCTTTCGTTGAGCTAGAGCCTCTGAGGACCAAACCTGAGGCCAATGTGACTGTCATATTCTCCACGACGCAGGACAATGGAGTGATTATGTACGATGGGCAGAACGAGCACCTTGCTGTGGAACTGTTCAACGGCCGCATCCGAGTCAGCTATGACGTCGGAAACTACCCTGTCTCCACCATGTACAGGTCTGGTGTCTCTTGATCTAGAGCATTTTTAAAAGAGTGAATAGTTAGATAAACCAGCTTAAAGAGAATACAAAGAGTATCACAATCATAAACTACCAAGATAAAGTTGTAATGTAAATGATATTTTGTATTTATAAAAGCAAAAAGACAAAGAGAGAACCTTTATTTATATACATTAATCAAGATTATGCATAATCTAATTTAATAGCCAGTCCGTAAACTCATTCACAGAATAATGTTGCCTCTGTAGCTACCATCCATTGAGTCTATAGCTTTGCTTCTTGGGCAAGTAGTCTTAGCATTTTGGAATGGTATTAAAATAATAGCGCTAGTATATGTAGGGTTTCCTTTCAAATCAATCAATCAAAAAAACTGTATTCACATTTGCAAAAATTCAAAAGAATGGTGTCAACATGTACTTTGTAACTTAATAACTAGGCTTATCCTTAATGAAAAAACTAATCAAAATTATACGAGTATAATGGCTTCATTACAAGATGTTCTTTCAGTAATTGTTTGAACCTACGTATACATTTTCATTCTAAATATGGTCTGGCAAGTTGTTGAAAAATTTAACTCCTGCATAAGTAGGTTTTTCTTAAAAAATTATTTTTTGTGTGAAAGTGGACTTGTTTGTATAATTTATCAATGTTATTTTTGATATGAAGAATGGTTTTATAAATGTACAGTTCATACACTGTCAAAATTCCAGGGCCAGAAAAGTGATTTCTACATGACTCTGTAATATTGATATTTAATATAATCCTAATTGTCGATTTCTGAATACCTAAAATTTAATCTAAATACAATCTGGTGGTTGTGCTCCATAAACTTTCATAACTTCATGTTCGATGTTCGCCAAATTATATTCATAAGCATTCCTTATGAACACATCAACATGAGCAACAACACAACAGGTATTGTTGCATATTATTTTGAACATGTATATTGTTCCAATATAGTAAATGTTTTACAACTGTAAGTATTCCTTCCTTTTTTACTATTGCCTAGTATTTTTTTTACTTGTTACGTCTTTTTAACAAAAGTTTATGTAACAAAACTTTTTTGGAAGGTTTTTTTAAACACAATCTACTAGTTACTCGAATAGGCCTGAAAATTTAGGAAGCATTCAGCAAATGAAAGATTGTACTAATAGACTTAGCGGGACTTGATTAGTTGGGAAATATTTTGTTAGCTTGCATTCCAACAATAATGTTTAACACATGTGTATATGATGACAGTTTTGAGATGGTGGCTGATGGCAAGTACCATGTGGTGGAGCTTCTAGCCATCAAGAAGAACTTCACGCTCAGGGTGGACCGCGGCCTAGCTCGTTCCATCATCAACCAGGGAGAGCAGGAGTTTCTGCGGCTCACCTCCCCCCTCTACATCGGCGGCATCCCTCCTGAGCCGGGACAGAACGCCTTCTCCCAGTGGCACCTGCGCAACCTCACTAGCTTCAATGGTTAGACATTCGTTAAATAAGCATTTTAGAGTCTTGTATCCCCAAAGTAAAAAAAAGTATTACGCTAGTGCATATATGACTAATTGTATGTGCATCAAAAAAAGCACCAGGCAGAGAGCCTGAGACCTAGGACTTGCATGACATACATACTCGGTTGATCGACTCACACTGTTGACCTTACATGTGTGACATCTCTTCCTGCTGGCCGCAATGCCAAGGGGGTTGAAAGCCTGTTGTCATCTCCACGCAGGGGCAAGACTGGAAGTGGCTCTTCTAACTTTTGCAAAATTTTTCCAAGACACTGAAGGCAAAAATCATAGAAGAAAAGCTTGTTGGCTTGTATGGAGTCGAAGTAGATGTGGTGCATTCTGATGGGCATTGAGCAACAGCATATGAAATATACACATACCGATCATCTTATGCCAGCGGAGAGGTTTCCTTTCTACTGGATAATACACCATCATCATATGGCCTCTTGCAACACCTTTCTTGAAGGTATTGTACGTGACGATAGGAAGTGGCTTTTTACGCACAATTCGCCTTTCGTTCATTGATCCTACTATAACATTGTCATGCACAGTCAAAATATATGTGACAATTCTCTTGTCCTTCCATTTGGCGACACAGATGCCCTCGACATCTTGCAATAGTCTCCCATTTCTTTTTTAAAAATTGCAGACTTCATGTCAACAGGGTAATGTTTTTGATCTGAACATAATATCCCAGTACAGTATGTGTCTTCAGCCAATGACTTAGACGCTAAGGCAAAATAATTGTAATAATTATTCATATAAAGGCTATGACTGACATTGACTTTGGTTTCCATATCAACTTACCACAACATACAATGACCTTTCCCCCGTAGTTCATCCAAGACCACAGTACTTGAGAAAGTGTAAAATCAAGCCATGGAGGTCCCTCAATGTGTGGAGCCTGATCTCATCTTTTTGTTTTTTCCTCTTTATATACTGCCTAAATATAAGGTGGCCTCTCCAGCTAAATTTAATTCAATTCAAATCATTTTCATTAATTGTTGTAACACATCCAAGTATACATGAATAGTGTCTAAATGGTACATAAAGAAATACAAATCTTATTGCAATTAAAAGAAGTAAAATACAAATTTATACAGAAGAGACAATATTAATTTAAATTTAATTCCTAGTATTTTGAAATAAAAAATAGATTTGCAATATAATAACACAAGAAATCTCAACCATATAGACGTGCCACATCCAAATTCAACCTTCCGACAAAGATGCTCAGACTACATATCAATCAAAATTTACAACAAAATTCCTTCAGAAATAATATCTTTAAATAACATAAGACAATTAAAAAATAAATTAAGGCAATACCTTATCGTTAAATGTCCATACAAAATTGAAGATTTTTTAAGTGAAAACAACAATGAAAATATAATATAAATTTTAAATCAAAATGTTGTGGTTTCAAGATTGGATGAAGATTATTTTTTAAGATTCAAGGATTTAAATAATCAAAATTCTATCAGTTATTATTAGCATTACATACTCTGTCAATGTAATTTAGTCTTAACCATAATTTAATTATCAATAAAAAAATATCAGTTTGATAAAAATAAAAAAGTGCAAATGGAAATAGTACTATCTCTAACCTATAGATTAATGAAGGTTACTTATAGCTCTTCAAAATAGTACATATCTTTGTTGATGAGAAATTTGTTTAAAATTGGTTTTATAAGTACTTTTTGAATCTTCAGACCTAATTTCTTAACCCTTTGAAATTACGCCTTTGAACACGATGGTCTTCTCGGGGATACAACTCTCGACCTTACAGCGGAGAGTCAGTGCCGCACTCACGGAACGAGGTAAAACGATGCTGAGGTAAAATGATGCTCATCGGAAGGCTAAACGATGCTGTTAGTTTTGCTGTTACGATCGTACTTCCATCTTCCCGTCAATTTCAGGAGGATGTTGTCCGCCCTGTTGCGGTCCCTGTTGGCGCCGCGATGATACACCTGGCAGTGCATATAACGGTGGGGCGAGGGACTGACTCTGACTGGGGAGCTGCCGAAACACCGGTGACAGAGTTTCGTAGTATATGATTCGTCCACCAGTATTACCGTCCTTCCGATCCTCTTTAGCTCACGTAGCAGTGAATCTAGCGAGAACTTGCGGTGACCACGGAAGGTGGCTCGGTTCATAGTACCGTCCTGTCCTGGTCCAAGAAAAATTCTTTTACGACGTCAGACATAAACCTCTGCCTGCAGGAGTATTTCTCGAATCTCAACCGGGCCAATTTCCTATTCTCGCACGCGTGCCGCATCTCGTTGAAGTGTCTGTGACGGAATTCCGTGTAAGCGAGAGGATCACCACCGTGCTTGGAACTGTAGTCCTCCGCGACAGCCGATCGCCTCTCGTCTTCTCTCACCCTCTTGTCCGCCGTAGCCGTTAACCTCTTCCTCTTTTTCTTGCGCCACAACTCGCCCATCTCATAGTATACCCAACCTGCGGTCAGTCTGGAAAACACAAACTCCCACTCTTCGTTTTCCGTTTGTCTCCACGTGGTGGTGTATCCGTTGACCACGTGGTTGAGTTCGGAGTTTTACGTCGTAAAGCCTCCGGCAGAGGTTTCCTCCAGGCTCCTCGCCCTCCTCTTCCGCAGCGGGCATTGCGAGCTATTGGACCTCCTGTGATCGGTCCCGCCGCAAGTGGCGCAGGCACCACCGCTCATCTTCTGAACGACCGAATCATCACACTCTTATTATTACATTATTTATATTCTATACCACAAGGTCAAAATTCACGTATCTCACACGTCCGATATATCGGACATTGGGGGTCAAAGGGTTAAGGAAGTTTAATATAAAATTTACAAGTACCATTACTTGTTAAAGGACAGCTCATCCTGGACATAAAAACAACTGACTAAATTTTTTGATCTTTTGTGATTCCATCATCAGGGTTTTTATGAGAAAAGTGTTTTGAATATTTAGGCATCGCAAAATATTCAAAAATCTACCACTTGGCATGAATATTAAGAAATAGTTCAGTGAAAACAGCCAATTTGTCTTCCAATAGTTATTCAAGCAGTTTAGTTTTATAGCACCACCAAACACCTCAGAACATATACAAAACATTTTTAAAAAATCCACCGACCATACTTTGTGATGCCGCGCACAGACTACATGGAGATTCCATTTACACTGAGAGCCATGAGGTGTGCTTACATAGCATCATAGCTTTACCAAGAACAATGTAGCACTCTCCACAGCGGAAATGTTAAATTAATTTCCCAGAGAGCCAAATATATTAAAGTAAGGCAAATTTACTACTTTAAAAAAATACCACTACCACTTAGAGGTAACACAAATATTTACAACCTTTAGATAATTTTTACAATCAAAAGACTTAATTTGCATCTAGGATTGTATGTATTTGTCCAACGACCAATGATAGTCGAGCAACCTGCAGATTGTATTGTGATACTTGTTGATACAGGGTGTATGAGGGAGCTGTGGGTGAACCACAAGCAAGTAGACTTCACCAACGCGGCTCGGCAGCAGAAGGTGACTCCGGGCTGCTCTCTGCTGCAGGACGAGGATCAGATGGTGGAGGAGGAGGGAGGGAGGATGGACCAGGAGGAGGATGAGGAGGAGGAGGATGAGGACCCATGTCGCAACAACCAGTGTCGCAGAGGAAGTAAGTGTGTCGCCAAGAGACCGGGTGAATACGTGTGCAAGTGCCAGCCAGGATGGAGTGGCAAATATTGTGAACAGGGTAAATATTTGCACATTCCGAATTTGGAGAGTTTTAAACCATTTCAGCTAACAAACTAAACACTGTAAATAGAAGTTGAAAAATGCATTGTGTAACAGAGGTGGCTATCTTTTATGATGAGATGCACATAAAAGGTCTAGGACCCTGTTCTCAAAAAATTTCAGGCTTTACTTATATTAATGTTTTTGGGTTTTAAAAGGTTTTGGTAGCAAAGTGCAATAGAGTGACTTTATGTAATATGACACTTTTTTATGAATATCTATACATCAGATACTTTTGGGGTGTTTGAATCATCTCACGTACCTAGTGTCTTAACATCCTGGAATCTCCTGGAGTTTTAATTTGTAAACAACATATGAAAATGTAATTATAAAATTGTGTCCTTGCTCTAGTTACCGTTTCTTTAATTCCTAAATATCATATTTATTTACATGAGAACTTTCTGCAGAGGAAGTTTGAATAAGGTCAGATTTGGGGCAAATTGTCCTCCTCCCAACTGTGACCCTTAAAATAAAATTGTTGATACTTCTTCTGTGAGGCCCCATCTTATAAAATATAACAGAAAAATGTATCTTAATGCACGGTAGTGAAAATACCCTAGAATTGCATTGTTTAATGTTTATTCAAATGATGTACAAATGTTAAGGTTTTACCAGTACGTGCATATGAAATTTCTAGTTTATTTTGAACAAAGCCTTTCTAAAAGTCTGCCCATAATTATTCATTAATGTAAGGTTATAGTAATTCCTACAACAACAGAAGTTTTTTTTTTTAAATACTACATATGTTTTTGTTTTTTGATATTTCTGTTATTCTAAACGTTAAGGCAAGTTTCAGGACATTGATAGGACAACACTCTCTGTAAGATCGTACTGCTTTGTTTGGTGATATTCTGTCCCCTCTTACTTTGCTGAGACTATCCAATATGATATTAACTAACCAACTTAGTTCTTAACAGCTTAAGAATTGATTTCACATTTATCTAACAACCCAAATCTTGTATTACGCTTTGTTAGTTTTGTGTGCTCTTCGTTGAACTAACATATCTTCTTTCACATACTTTGCTTCACTAAGTAACCACGGATGACGTGTTGCAGCGCCCACGTGCCGCAAGGAGCAGACCCGGGAGTACTACAGTGAGAACGGCTGCAGGTCCCGCAAGCCTGTCAAGATGGCCAAGTGCGAAGGCAGTTGCGGCTCCAGCTGCTGCCGCGCCCGCAAGACCAAGCGGCGCAAAGTGCGTTTAATATGCAATGACGGGACACGATACACAAAAGATGTGGAGATCGTGCGCAAGTGTGCGTGCACCAAGAAGTGCTACTGACTATCAGGCCCCTCCCACTCCACACACATAGCCTTGCCCCACGTTCAGCTCGACCCCCCAACGCCCAGGCCGCATTGGACCACCACCAATAGATTCTTCTTTTATTTTGTATATATTTCCATTGTCAGTAGCTTATTTATTATTGTGATGTGGTCGCTGTGTGTTTGTCTTTTCCTTCTCCTCCCGTAGGGTCGGCTCATCTACAAGACAGCCTGCTAACCTAACCTCGCTAACAAATCTTTATTTTTATCGGTAACAAGAGTAATGAATGTTTAGATTAGTTGTGATCGTATGCTTAAACTGTGATATGTCTTAACATAATTGTTTCGAGCACTAGTAGGAAAAATCTTAAAGTTTTTCGTCTCGGTTCATTTTTATTTGATTAATTAGTTTAACAGATCTTAGAAAATATCTTAATAAGCAACTTGCAAGAAATTTGCATTTACATTCTAAGTAGTGGATTACTTAAAAAATATACCGTATGTCCCAAAAGTCCCACCCTTCCTATTATTTGTTTAATGACTGCATATATCGAAAATATCTTCCGGGGAAGTCTTAGAGACCCAAAAAGGAAACTTTTGATGAGTGCAAATTTTCAACCCCCTCCCCTAAAATAGGGGTTTTGGGGGGTAAGTCAAAAACCTTAAATGGCAACCCCCTTGGGTGATGTATCATTTTAAAGGGTGTAAAAAATGAAGGAGAATGGTACAAGTTGGGGGTTTCTAGCTTTGTTCTATCAAACACAACGTTCAATTGAGTTTTTGAATTTTAAAACTTCATTTTGCATTATTTTTGCATAGCAGTCATTGCAAATAGCAGTATTCACCAAAAACATTACGAAATAATAAGATTTTTCGATGAGACCGTTTAAGTAACCAAGCCATTTATCTTTTAGTGAGTGAACAAGTTTGGCCCCATCCCCCAAAATAGGGGTTTTTGGGGCTAAATCAAAAATGTTAAATGGCAACCCTTACTGAGTGACACCTCTTTTTAAAGGTCTTAATAAAATAAGATGAAAGGTGCAAACTAGAGGTCTCTACGATGATCCTCCCTTAAAACATGGCAGCTTATTAAATATCAAATTTTACAATGATATTTAATAAGCTGTCATCATTTAGAGACCTCTAATTTGCACCATTCATCTTCTTTTATTAAGACCTTTAAAAAGAAGTATCACTCAGTAAGGGTTGCTATTTAAAATTTTTGACTTAGCCCCAAAAACCCCTATTTTGGGGGATGGGGCCAAACTTGTTCACTCACTAAAAGATAAATGGCTTGGCTACTTAAACGTTCCCATAAAAAAATCTTATTATTCCGAAATGTTTTTGGTAAATTTAAATGACTGCTATGCAAAAATAATGCAAAATGACGTTTTAAAATTCAAAAATTCGCTGTGTCTGATGGAACAAAGCTAGTAACCCCTAAGTTGTGCCATTCTTCTTCTTTTTGTACGCCCTTTAAAACTATATATCACTCAAGGGGGGTTGCCATTTAAGTTTTTTGACTTACCCCCCAAAACCCCTATTTTGGGGGAGGGGGTTAAAAATTTGGACTCATCAAAAGTTTCCGTTTTAGGTCACTAAGACTTCCCTGGAAGATAATCTCGTTATATGCAGTTGTAAAAAAAATAATAGGGGGGGGGACTTTTGGGACACACGGTATTTTATCTAGTTATTAAATCTGCCCCTCTTTAACTAAATAAAAATTAACTTAAAATATATCAGATCATCTAATGTTTTCTTAAACCAATTTCTTTTTTAAATTTTTAATTTGATAATTATATGGGTTATGTAACCTGGTATCCCAATTGGAACTATCCACCCACTTTCAAACCTTTGACGCAAGTTGTCTTCTTAGGTTGTGTATATCAACTTTCATTACAAATAGACTGGTTTGCCATTAGAAATCATAGTTATTAATATAAATTGTTGCCAAAAATATGCTCTTAAAATTGTTGTAAATTCTCATGACATTATTTATACTCCTTCATAACAAAAATTTGTAATTACAAATTCATTAATGACATTTTCTTTAAATTAATTTTGAAGGGGTAAAAAATAAAACAAATAGAGCTTATCATCAGTAATTTTTTCCCAAGTTTATAAAAAAATAAACCAAAAGAAAATATTGATTTAAAATATATTTTATTCCATTTTAGTAATGTATGATGAGAATTGCCCTCTTTAGTTATGTTTATAATTGTTTTTCTTTATTCCGCCCACAAATATTACTAAACTATTTTGTTTAAATACATTAAAAATAGACCATAACACATTTGTTTCAGCAACAGTGATCAGTATTTTCGGTATGAATGATGAATGAACCCAAAGATTTATTAAAATTCATGGTAGCAGGCTGGATTGTTTGGAGTGGGCAAACCACACAGTTTTGTATTATATTTTGAGGGCATGAAATCCTATTATAAAAATTATAACTTATTATTTATTATCCATATTTGTATAATTATTATGAAAATATTGTTTAGAGTATTTGTTATATGTGAAAATTATTTATTGCTTTTAGTTGATCATATGAAATCTTTTAATAGAAAACATCACATAAAAGAAACTGTAAAGATGTTTATAATTCTGTTGTAAAATTGTTATTTACAGTTAAAAATTGCGTCAAGAGTTGATAAGTGTGCTGTGGAGTGATTTGAGTAGAGGAGGGGCCTTTAGTTTGCACCGTTGTCCGTGCCACCAGACTAACAACCGTGTACATACCTGGACATGCTTCAGTGTTGCATGATTAGATGTAGGTTTTTGTACAGTCTAAGCAGCGCCCCACTAGGGGGCTACTCTATATATACGTACTTTATTTTATGTGTGTTGTGTTTATTCAGTCTCACATATCTGTGTAAAACAAATACAAGGATTTATTTTATTAATAAGCTGAAGACGTAGCGAGGTTGAATTCCTTTAGCGAATTTCCATTAAAGTGTGCTCAGTGAAAACTTTCATAATAGGAGTATTACAAAATTAGTTTATAAAGCATTGGTCATACCAGTATAACCAAATGTCACTATTTATGGAAAACAGAATTAAATTTTACTACTGTAATGCTGCATCTAACCTAATATGTTTTTCAATTAACCTAAACATGAAATTATTTCATATTTTGCTATCAGTAGTTAACTGAATACTATCTTGTTAAATACAAACTATTTAACTTGTCAAACTACTGTAAATTAAATGATCCTGTGTTTTATCTAGAATCAATAATTTTCTCTCAATATAAACCTTGAAATTAAATTTTTGTCTATCCATTTTTGTGTTTGTCAATTGAAAATTTGTTAACATGATTAATGATTAACACAATTCATATAAGTTTTAATGAGTCAATATACCTGCATTCTTTTGGAAATTCGCTTGAAAACATGACTCAGATAGTAAAACTATTGGTTTACCACAACTGTTCCTACCTGTTCATATTGTCAATTTTTAACTCTTTGTATAACACAACATCATAGCTGTGGATTTATGTTGTGAAACATGTAAAGTACAAACTAATAATGATAGGGGTTTTATAGTTTGAGTTTTCTTTTGGAAAGTCAAATACTGCCATTTTTTATTTTTGTAAGTTAATTATTAATGAAATCCCAACTTATAATTACTTTACAAAACATATACATATGTGTTTATGTAATTTTTGCTACATTTTTTAATTTAGTTGATGGTTCTCACGACTTACAAGCCTAATCCATCTGTTGTACAGTTTTAATATAAATTAGTTTTAACAGGGTAGTAAACCCACTTGTTGTCATACCTATTAGGTTTTAACTATTTCAGTAGACTTTTAAATCAAGACTTATTTGTAAGTAGTAGTTTTCATATAACACTGGTTATGACAATAGAATTTTAAAACATTCATCACTGATGTATAAGACTAGAAGGCTATTTAAAGTTGTATACTTATTAAAATATACGTTGTTTAAAGTAATATATTATCATAGACATCATAAATTTTTACATGTGCATTTAAAAATGTGAAATTGTAAATTGTTTTGAAATATACATTGAACAGTTTTATTTGTACAATTCATGTTTTCTTGCCCAATTCTAAACTGATAACTATTATTCCAGGTATATTTGTCTTATTCCATTTTCAACATCTTTTTCTCAGTGCACAGGGTAGCCATGATTTAAAATAGATAGTTTGGCTTTTCAGTTTGAGTTGAAAGCTATATTAAAAATATTTTGAAATGGATAGTTGTATCAAAAGGATTACACATTTACAATGGTAAGTTTCCACATGAAATACTATGCATTTTTGGTTGCAATTACAGCTAATGATTTGTTTTAAACATATCAAACTTAAATTTTAAGCAGAGAGGTTATTTGTTCTCAAGAAAGAACGTTACACCCCCTCCTTTCCCAAATTGGGGACAAATTTAAATTTTGCTATGCAAATTATGGTTTGATTCATGCTGAAAGATTATGTTTGCATGCTCAAATGAGAGTATATTGTTGTTAATAGTTCAAATTCAAGGAAACCGGAGCATTGCCACATTGCCAGATCTTTGGAAGATATCAATGATTGTTATCATAAAAAAATTGAATTCAATGTTTCACTGTTAGTATTGTCGAGTAAAATGTAAAGGGGTGTTTACACCATGACACATTGTAACTTGATCTGCAAACAATGCTAATGTATATCTATAACCAGTGTTCGGGAAGCTACTTTTTAAAAAAAGTAGCTAGCTACAGCTACAGCTACTAGAAAAAAGTTGCTAGCTACAATTTAAGCTACTTTCGCAGTCTAGTCCTTACTTTTTTTAATTTTGTATTTCTTACCCGACACGCTTACTGACTTACATACTTCCTACTTACTCTTTTTAAGTATTAAAAAAATAAGATTTTATTAAGTATTTTCACAAATTAAGAAAAACATACCTTATATTTTTTTTTAGTTTTCTACCAACAAGGTAATAAACACCTATGTTTGTAAATCGATGGTAAATGTAAATAATGTATGTATACATTGATGTAAATAGATTAGTAATATTAAAATGTAGTATGATGAAATTAATCAAAAGACATAGATCAAAGAAATAAACTTCAAGATTTAATTTTAAAAACAAACAAATTTTGTAGCACAAATATTAAGCTATTTTTAGTTTAAAACCTAATTTATAATATGAGTTAATATGTTTACTCCCTCTGGGCCTAATTTAGTTTTACAACTAAAAATAATATTGTGTTCAAACTTAACACAAGTTCAAAAAAGAATTAACTATCCTATTTTCAGAAGGTACAGCACATACTGTTACTGTGTACCACAAGGTGGTATAGTGCGTTGCACAAGAGAAAAATCAGGCCATCCACAAGATTCGTGTTCATTTTAACAGTGGGCTTATGGAAAGACTGATTCTTCACTTGTGCAATGTACAAATCCTAAGTAATAGCATTAATTTAATAAGCATGGCCTGGGTAAAAATAAAAAAACCTATAACAATTTGTAGGTTCATGTTATAGGGTGAATTTCTAGACACGCTTAGGTCACAGTTCAAACCAAATTTACACTTAACTACAAAATTACCCTTTTCATTAATTTTTAACAGTTTGAAAAAATGTTCGTATGCGAGCCATCGTAGGGCTAGTGGTTGTCAGCCTGTAGAAGGGCCGGCTTCTTCAACATTGATGTTATCGACGTTATAAAAGTTATCGTCGATATTACTTGCCATGATGCCGGTAGAAAAATAAAAACTGAAAATACTATTCACCCAGTTATAAGTATGATGTTCGTCGTACATAGCTCACATCTCCTACGTTATTGAAATTGTTTATTGTACAGAAGGTCAAGGTAAGAAATTGCTACTGTTGTGATATTTTAAGCGTTCGGTAACAATGGAATGAAAAAGAAGAAGTTGATTAATATCTACCGTAACGAAAAATATTTACAGCTGACAGTAAAAGTATTCTAAGAGTGAAGAATTATTAACATAGGTTAGTTGTTAATGTACCGGTATTAAAAGTATGTAAAAATAAATGCATTGAAATTGAAAAAGTAGCGAGAAAAGTAGCGATATAATCTGCTACTTCTACTCTGAAAACGTAGCGCGCTACAGCTAAAGCTACTTTTTTTCTTAAGTAGCGGAGCTACAGCGGACGCTACAAAAAAAGTAGCGCGCTACTGTAGTGCACTACTCCCCAACACTGACTATAACTAATTTAATTAAAACAAAATAATTGTGTATGTAACCATCAATCAGCAATTTAAAACTTGCAGATGCAAGTGGCTATGTCACTTTGTGTAACTTAGATTTGCTGAAACGTATAATTCATTCAGGAAATTCTATTGTAGAAGCTCCTGTGTAAACCAGGGACAATGTCTTCAACCCAAGTTACCTGCGATGTTACTGCCACTTTCTCATTGCCCTACACAAACTGTATACCTATTACATAACTCTAGTAACATATATCATATCATATATCTCTAGTAAAAAAGTTGCCTGCTGTAAACACAACTTGAGTATATTTAAATTTTACTTTTATTGGGTAACAAGAGTGTTGGTTAAATAGTATTTAAAATAAAATTTTGCTTGAGCATTGTTGATTGTATATAAAAAAACTATAAATTTTACTAAAAACTTTCTAGAATATAAAAAGTTTGAAAAGGTATGGTAGTGGCAAATCTATATCTACTTTAACATTAAAAATCGGATTAAAATTATCTGAACTTTGATTGAAAAACGGAACACATGGCTAAACTGTGCTATCATTTTGATTAGTTATGATAGCAAAATTTAGCCATGTGTTCCGTTTTTCAGTCATAGTTCAGTTAATTTTAACCAGATTTTCAATGTTACAGTAGATAATTTTATATTACATTGCTAACCTTTTATATTCTAGGAATGTTTTTGTAAAATTTATAGTTTTTTAGATATTTGAGGTTAAGATTTGTCAATAGCCGCCATTTTTAAACGGAATCGTTTTATGAAAAAATAATTGTTTGTAAAAAAGAACCTACTAAGAAGAGTTATTTAACCAAAACTTGGTTGAATTTGGTCAGTCCGTTTTTAAAATATAAATTTTGTAGCAAAAATCACATGTAGACAAACAGACAGTAAACGAAAATAAATAGACCCCCGGTTACTGTTCAAGCCGCCATCTTGGAAAGTGGTGGCCAAAAATGAGTTTTGAGGCCGCCAAATCAAACTTCTATGATGGGTCTATGAAGAAATGTTTGAAGTAAACGATTTTTATCTTGCAGTTATCTACAACCTTTGTAATTATCTTTTTTATGTGTGACCAGCTTCAGAGCCACCACCTGCTAGGAAAATGTCAGTAATCCTATACTCTAATATGAGTAAGGTTTGCTTGCTTGCTTGTGACACGGATCTCAAAAACGGCTCCAACGATTTCCTTCAAATGTTCAAAATAACTCATTTCTGGGTTAAAAATAAGTTCTAGACAGGCCTCATCCCCAGGAAAAATCAAATACTGTAAAAAAACTAAAATGAAAAGTTAAAAAAATTAACATTGGGCTTATGGAGTTTCAAATCAAAACAAAAGAATTGTTAATAGCTGTTCATAATCAACAAGGGAACTGTCAAAGTAATACTCATGTTGTATATTATTATTAACATGTGGTTTCCTGAGAGCAGAGATTAAAAGATTTGAGTGAAGATTACATATATAGAGAGTAAAATAAATAAAAGGGACATTGAGCTATAAATAACAACTGGAGTGAACTTAAAAATGTAGAAAAGAGGCAAATGAGTTATACAAATATGATTATCAGTAGGGGGAAGTGGTGAGATATTACTCTGAGTCATCTAAACAAACTGACTGGCCTTCCCCCGAGCAAAGCTCAGCCCCCAGGTAATTTTGAGTTTATAAGCTATAACTGCTTTAATGTTGGGTTTATAAAGATATGTTTTAAGATAAGGTTTTTTCAGTAACGATTATCTACAACTTTTTTCGTAGCTGTCTTTTGCTATTTTCAACTACGGAGGTGCCATCTTGGAAAATGAAATTATCTACAACTTTTGTAGTTACTATTTTTAAGTGAGACCATCTACAGAGCCGCCATATTGGAAAACGGTGGTAATTTTGAGTTTTTAAGCTATAACTTGCTTTATTTATGGGTTTAAAACAAATTGTTTTGGGTCAAACTTGTTTCTACAACATTTATATATATATTTACAACAATTTTATTTACTGTTTTTGAGTATTTCAACCACGGAGGCGCCATATTGGAAATTGTCAGCCAAATAACATTTTATTTGCTGCACCATCTGTTTCTTATTTCTGTTTAAGATTGGTTTATTAAGTCTCTTATTGCTGTATTAGTTGTTATTTAATTCAAACTCTTTGTTGTGTAGTGTTTATCTAGTCTTTTACAAGAAAGTTCACAAATTAAATCGTACTGACTCTAAAAAGATTAAGTTTATTAAATAGCCCTGTCGCAGCAAACCTGCATAATCAGGGAATTTCCAGTGAATATATAACATAACACATTAACCCACTTAACAGAATTCATAAGAGGTATATATTCTCAAACAAGCAACATTTAAAATATTAATTATTCTCCATAAGAATAACATTGGGGATGAGTATGCAGATTTGCTGCATAAAGAAACACAAAATAATGGGTTTTTATGTAAATATCAATAGAACTTATCTAAGTGAAGTCACATACCAAGTTTCATCCATATACATTCATAAATAAGCGATATATAATATTTTAATTATTTTTCATAAGAATAACATGGGGACCGAGTACTTAGGTTTGCTGCTACGGGAACCATAGGCGAAAAATTGTTTTTTTATATGCAAACAACAATAAACTACAACCAGATGAAGCCGTATACCAAATTTCGTCAGTTTATGTTCATCATTAAGCGAGATATACAATTTTTCTTTTTCTCCATAAGAATAACATTAGATAGACAATGTACTGTGTTTAGCATTTTCAATATCTCAGCGACCAATTGACGTAGATCAATGACCAAAATACCAAATTCTTGGATTTTTATGCTGAATTCAATAATAAAATTTAAAATTTGTTTTAAAAAATGTCATGTGAAAACCCCCCTGTACAAAACCCCCCAAAAACCACCCTTTGGATGGCGCGATTTGTTTGGTTTTCGAACTCGTTTAAATAAATGGTACTTTACACATTTTTACCAAATTTCATTAAGATTGGACCTTTTATACAAGAGTTATCGTGCTTACGGATACATAAATATATAAATACAAATTTGAACGAATGGTGTTTTTGGCATCTGGGGACCTCAAAACAAAAAGTTATCATGGTCTCGGTCATAAGTCTTACCATGAGACCTATAGCTTCTTCCCTATAATGGAAATTCGCTAAAAGCATTTAAACGAACTTTTAAATATACAATAGAACTTTTTAATAATTATTATAGAATTGTAACTATAACTATTATATTTTGTAAACTATTACAAAAACTGTTAATCGTTCCACTGATTAGTTTTCGAGGACCTAATGACGATTTACTGGACCACTCATTATTGCACGAAGAAGAGTGGTCTGGTTTATAGCCAATTCATATCACCGTCAAAAAGACCAGCTGATGATTTACCGGGCCACTCTTTTTTGTCTTAAACGTTAGTTACGGGGCAAAATATTTTGCTCTATGGTCTCTAAATGGCATTTTAGATGGCTGCTAACCTTTTTGGTCTTTTACAACCTCTTCAGATAATCTGCCGTCTGGGTTTCAAACTTGTTCAAGTAAATGCTACTTTACATATCTGTGCAAAATTTCATCAAAGTCGGACAATTTTTACAAAAATTATCTCACCCACGAAAATAAATGAAATTTAAATTTCTGAATCCCATATAAACACATATAAAAAATTGGAAAAATAGTGTTTAATGCAGTTACATATGGGTTTCCGACCAAAAAATGTTTGATATTTGGAATCTACAGATAAAATTATATCAGTTACAATCAAAATATTATAGGTTTGCCAATGGTACCCTTGGCATTCCATAAAGAAAATTCGCTAATATGGTGTTTACATTAAAAAAAGGCCACCAAATATGGAAATATGGTGGCCAATAGGAAATACGGCAGATAAAATCACTAATTTCAAAATCACTAAATTATAGATAACCAATAATCCAGGACAGTTCAATTTTAATTTTTTTTTAAACTCTTATCATTTTCAACAAAATATTCAACTGGCACACTTATATCAGTCACCTGTATAAAGAGACATAATAATAATAAATAATAGTAATAGTAATTTTTTGAAGTATAAGGACTCGCTTCGTTCATTCAATAAGAGAGATATATAATATAATTCCAGTTAAAATAGTTATTTCTTTAGTACAGTGTACTATGTAAGTAATAGATATTTAAGAACATAGCCGCTAGAAAATCGAGAATATTAATTATGTAATATTTAAAACGCAAAATTTTGAGAACATGTAATCAAAACGGAAATCTGCCATGCCAAGTATACAGGTGTTATCGTGGCAAAACCCAACCACGTAGCACAATGCCCGTTAATTTTTATACGTTTATCTAAACTCAGATCATTTAAAAAAATGCCAAAGAGGTTCGCCCCATTGGCCTTTAAAGTATCAATATTAATCTATTGTAGACAATCATTTTATTTTGTCATGTGTTAAAAATATGTTAATATCTCCCCAGTATAACTGGGTTTGCAAGTGCTAGTTATTTTAAATATGCTAACAGAAATAATTTTTGATTAGGATGGAATCTTCTCTCTTTGGAAGACAAAACTTCATGAGCTAGTATTTGTTATATCTAGTGTAGTTAAACACCACAACAATCCGAAACTGCAATGGAAGTAACCACTCAATACTAAGTAAACGTGAAGGCAGCCTCCGTCTTCAACGCTCCTGCTATACCTTGGTTTGATACTAGATACTCTATGATTCATTAAATATTTTATATTTCAAAGCCCCTTGAAAGTACCATGGGGCAGAGCCCTGACGACTTTTCTAAACGGCAATAGGCCTATGACAATCCCGTTTACATAGACTATTTTTGTGCAAAATTTCAGCAGAATTGGTCAAGTGGTTTTGGTGTGATGGAACAGTAGACAGACAGACAGACATCACCTCATTTTTATAATAATAGTGAATACTTTATGAGGATAAGCATTAAAAATAGTATAAATTACCATACATATTGTACAGTTTCGGAGAGTAGTAGTTCACTAGTTTCTCCTACCAAATAATCTAGCTATCTTCTTGGCGAAATGAACAACTACACCATTCTAATTCTCGTGCATGTCAGATAGTCATAGTGCGGTTCACAGTGTTTTGCATGAAATTAAGGGAACCTTGTAATCATGGATTTGATATTGCCATAAAATAATTATTATTTCTGTTTGGTTAGTAAGAATCTCGATGAAATTTCAATTCATTACGTAAAATTTGGTGTCTGCCTGTTGTAATCTCTGCTCTGTTTAATGTTTAACACTCATTCACCGGTTGTCCACAAAATTTGTGTAAAAGCTATGGGCTACGCATAGGAATATTCATGTTTTAAAAATCTCTTAGGAACAAATCTCATAGAACAAATTTCACCAACTGACTAAGAATTGAAATTTTGAATTTGAAATATTTTGACTAAGGAATCTGCTTTAGACTGCATCTCTGCACTAGATTTAATTCAACTAATATATATTATCCTCGTAATTCAATATTCATTGTATTTAGCTAAGGATTGGGGTTATTCTGAGGGTTGGGGATAACTCAAATATTTAAAATAGGATAACGGTCAAATATTACCTTATTTTAAAGGACTTGATGGGACAAGAGAAATTACATAAATAAAAGAAAAATTGGACAACCCAAAACAAAATTACGGGCGTAGAACGTACTGTGTTAAATGAAACTTCTACCCACTGTAACCAAGTTAGTTTTGCAGATATTGGAACCCACATTGATTGGGATTGGTAGAACATATTTGGCCAATGTGTTAGATATTAGAATATACAATTTTATCTATACTTATAGCAACGTACCTACTTGTTGAATTTTTAACATTATCCTAGAAAGATTATGTCTCAAGAAAAAGGTTTTCAAGATGACTTTTGGTTTTAACTCAAGTTTGCAAAGCAATGATTACCGGAATTTTCCTTGTTCATAGTATATTTTTTTTAACAACAAACTGTATTTTAAGGGTGATTCTTTGTACCAGAATCCTAAAAAATTACTTCAAGGCTAAACCTTTGACAACCGCATCGTTTCAAATATACAATCAACAATGCTCAAGCAAAATTTTATTTTAAATACTATTTAACCAACATTCTTGTTACCAAATAAAAGTAAAATTTAAATATACTCAAGTTGTGTTTACAGCAGGCAACTTTTTTACTAGAGATATATGATATGATATATGTTACTAGAGTTATGTAATAGGTATGCAGTTTGTGTAGGGCAATGAGAAAGTGGCAGTAACATCGCAGGTAACTTGGGTTGAAGATATTGTCCCTGGTTTACACAGGAGCTTCTACAATAGAATTTCCTGAATGAATTATACGTTTCAGCAAATCTAAGTTACACAAAGTGACATAGCCACTTGCATCTGCAAGTTTTAAATTGCTGATCGATTGATGGTCACATGCACAATTATTTTGTTTTTTCATTATGAGAACAAAGTACCCTTATTCAGTTTCATAAATTATATTTTGACGACTAGTTTCGGTTTATTAAGCCATTTTCAAGTCTATATCAATGTATATACGTGTCCGTGAATGCCAGAAACTTGAGTAAAAAAGTCTGATTTTGATTAAATTTGGCTCAAATGTGTTAAGTAACATTCAAGACATTCAAGTTCGAAAAACAGAAAAATTGGACAATGGGAAGGGAGGTTTTTAATTTTCCAAAAATCAGTTTTTTGCATTTTTCACCACAACATTTTAAAAATACTCAATTTTGGGTTTGACCATTTTATAGAGCGTAGAAAAATTATTTAGTATTTTGAATCATTAACCTTAGGTTAAGTGGTTGCAGAGAAAATCCACAAAAAGTGTTCACAAAATTTCCCAGGTCAATCTTATGGGAAAAAGGTTTTTAGCTTCTCCTCAGTTAATTTTACTGAAAACTTCACATTTGTTTTTACCAATCATATTAGCTCTACAAAACAATAATTTTGGGGTTTAAATTGTGATTCTACGTCCAACCGTTGCAGAGATATTCAAAGTGCTAAACACAATACTTGTCCAATGTTAACCTTATGGAGAATAATTAAAAATTAATATCTTGATTGTTTATGAATGTTATAGTGATGAAACTTGGTGAGTGGCTACCAGTACTGGTATATTGCTATTTGCGCAACAAATAATTTTTTGTTGATTGTCCCCGCAACAGCAAACCTGCATACTCAGCCCTAATGTTGTTCTTATGGAGAATTAGTAAAGTTTTCTCGTATCGTCGTATCTCCCTTAATTATGACATAAATTAATAAAAATCGGTATGTAGCTTCACCTGGTTCAGTTATCTTTATATTAATAGGCAAGCACAAAACTTGCCCTCCTTTTTTCTCAGCTTGTGTGCATCGTAGGAGAAATTCGTGCATACCATTAGAAAGGTAGTGTCCTTTAGAGCAGCAGAAACCCATTATAATTTACATTGGCCCACAGGACTACGCCTCACAGGCTTTCAAAGTTTCAATGTTAATCTTAAGGAAGAACAGTAATTGATTAAATCATTCTATATTTGACAGCTATTGATATAACAAATGCTAGCAAAACAGGGATAACAGATGTTTCAGGCATAATTTAAATACAAATACTACTAGCTACTGGAATGGTAACACCCTTTTATTAACCTTTTTACCTCCACGTTAAAAAATTAAACCTTTTTGTGAGGGGGAAGGATGAGGGCTGGGGAGATTATGAGGTGGAGACATAAATAACAAGGCTACTATTTACTGGAATGGTAACGCCCTTTTGTTATCCTTTTTAACTCCACGTTAAAAAAATTATCTAGGGGTGAGGGTTGGGGAGGGGGAGGGCGAGAGAGAGAGGGAAGAGAGAAGGAGAGAGAGATGAGCGCAACAAAACCCACTAAATATTAAACTTTTTTCAAATATTCGTCGAATGATATTTGTCGAATTTCGACCATTGGGCGGTTTTAAGTATTGATAATTGCACAAAAACATATATTTTATCTTTCTTGTTGCAGCAAACCTGCGTACTCAACCTTTAATGTTATTCTTATTGATAATACATAAAATGCTATATATCACTGATTTATAAATTTATTTCTATGAAACTTGGTAAGCGGCTTTATATGGTAATGAGAAACTTATAAATGCATTGGAAATTCGCTGAGTACGCAGGTTTGCTGCGACAAGGGTATTTTTATTTGTGATAGAGAGTAGGTTTTTTTCTATTTTAGTTTGCACCATTGGATTTAGAGTAAAAAAACAAACAACTGGTTTTTTAAATTATTAATCTTCACCAATAGGTTACTGGTGTATTCAAATTGTTAAACACAGTACGTTGGTTAGCGTTATTCTTCTGTGGAATTAAACAAATTATATATATGGCTACGTATGAACATATATTGATTAAACTTAGTTTGTAGTTCATCTGATTGTCGTTCACTATATACGCCAAAACCGTATTTTTTATATTTGTACAACTGTTTATTTGTAGTATCAGATTGTTATTGTATTTATATTTGCAGTAATTATTTATTATTGGAATTTAATGGAAATATGTAAATAAATGTGTGTATAATTGTAAATATGTTTTAAGAAATACAGTTATTCTTATTCTTACTTTTGTGCTCCATCTTTGCTGCAACCCTGCGTACTAAGCCCCAATGTTGTTCTTTCAACGAATAACTCAAATTTTGTATCTTCATATTGTAGTGGGGTACATGTAAATGCATTGCAATTTCACTGAGTATGCAGGTTGCTGCGACGACAGGGGTCCAAACCATGTACTTGTCTTACTATTTTGTAATTTAACTCCATATAAAGAATGTTAGTCGTGATAACTTTGTCAAACTAACATTGTTCTCCTCTGCAACTCATTTTTATAAATAACAACCCTTCCGGTTATTCAATTTGTCTGATTGATGAAGTCAACTGAATAAACGGTTTTTAGACCTCTTTACTAAATAGCATAACATCCTGAAATGTTATTCAAGAGCTGTTTGGTAATTAACTGTATATTCATCCGGATGCTTAAAATGTTTAGGTTTCTGTTGGTAAATTGAAATATGTCCAAGCCGACATTAAGTTATATGTAGTTATTAGGTACATACATACATGCATATGTATATATATATATATATATATATATATATATATACATATACATATTGTTAGTAACTTACCGTACTATTTGTAACTTAGGAATTCCTCAACAAAAAAGAAGCTTATCTTTAAAAAAACAGTTTGAAGTTATTTCACGAAATAGTTGTATTGTAGGTGTATAAATATGAAGTACAGTTAAAAACAACTGTACAGTTTCATAAGCAGCCACCAACTAATTGGATGCGATATATGGATCTTAAACATTTGATATATCGAATTGGAACACTCTATATTTTGAATCACATTTTAATAGTGTACATCGAGAATTATTCACTCGATATTTAAATTAATGTTATAATCCAAAACCAACAAATTGTATCGTCAATAATAATATGCGATGTCAGTTACAAATATATTTTAATAAAATATTTAATAAATAACAAACAAACAAAAACTACCATTAAAAAAAAACAACAAATAATAAAGAAACGTATGACTAAGCTAAAATTTAAGTTATCTTTTCCAGGGTAACCTTGGTGGGCTGCTCTGACGAATTGAATGAACGGAATCCTAAATAAGATGACTATGTTTTAGCTTGGTTAGGCCTATACATTTCTTTATTATTTGTAGAATTTTTAAATTTTAGTTTTCCTTTGTTTGTTACTTATTAAATGTAGCATTAAAAGATATTTTTAACTGACATCATCGCTCCTAATCCCATTTTTCAGAGACTGTTTCAACACACGCCATGAGGATTTGAATTTTTGGGTGTTTGTGTTATTTAGGTTAAAGATCGATTAAAAATGTGATTCGATAAATCGATTGTTTAAGATCGATATATCGCATCCGATTTGTTGGTGGCCGCTTATGAAACTGTACCTGTTATTATTAGTATTTTAATAACGGGTATGGATTCATAAGGGGTTTGATTATTTCCAAACAATATTTTTTGAAACTATGAATATTTCAACCGAATGCGACGTTACTATCGAAACAATGTTTAAAAATGGCAATTGCTACATTATTTAGCCTTTATCAGTAATGAATTTTCAGCAGTTAAAAGCTGTTAGGCCTATAATTGTAACACAAAGTCATACAACACAAAGTCATACAACAGCGCATTGTGCTGTTAAAATAAGGTTAACTTATGTTAGTCATGTAACATAACATTTTTAACCTAACCACCTCAGCGTCCTGTACAACAAGTGGTAGCCCACATAAATCAATAATTTTTTATCATTTGCTGCTGTACTCTTACCTTTCACTCCTAGAAAAAAGACATCGATACATAAGAAATGGGTAGGGCTATAGAAAAAAATAGGGACCTGAAACTCACTCTATTGTAGGCCTAGGTTTAATACAGTATAAACAAATGTGTTGAAAATAATTTAACCGCTACCGAAACCATAGGCCTAACCCTTAACGATGTATTAATTCATAACTGTTGTAACCACACAAAAATGATATGTAACTAGTAACCTATTTTAACAATGTTCCGGTAGGTAGTCTTAGTTATAAGTTTGTAACTTAACAGTTATGGTAGTGAAAGAAGTCTGAAGAATTGCACTTCAAAGCATGGAATGATTATGGATTACCCACAATTAATTGCTACCTGCATGTTCTTTGAGTTTTAAAGTTACTTATATAAATTTACAAATATCTCTGACTTGTAGGAAAGAGGCCTAAGTTATTTGATTCTTAATTATGAATATGGGCATGTTTAGCTTTGAATAACTTGATTCAATTAAGTTTGTGACTGCCGTGTGAAATTAGGAGATAATAAAAAGTTGGAAAATATTTAATATAGTTAGTTGTAAAGTTAACTAACCATAACCTAGCCATGGTCAAAGAATGGCCAAAGAAAAGTGAACTAATGCAGGGTCCAGTTGAATATTGACAGTAAAAAGTAGTTCTAAAACTAATTATAACTAGACTATTATAAAACTGCTTATTTACCTTTATCCATCGTTACGAAGACTTCCAAAACAGATTTCTTGAGTACTTTCACAACAGCCAAAAGAATATAAACAACAAATAACAAATTAATCTAGAATAAGAATAATAACAACATCAAATGGCGGCGAGTTAGTTGACAGTTGGACAATAGTTTCATAAACGTCCGTTGTCACGTGATCTATGGGAGCGCGACGAGCGCTGTATAACTGAAAGTGCTGCCTGTCTATTCGAAGAATATTCGTTTAAGAATATTCTCAGCACATTTGAAATTTATTAGTTATGAACATTCCATAAAGTGTGAAAAAGGATATTCTGAGAATATTCTCTGGGATATTTGAAAAGAATGTTCTAAATGTTTGTTCTGGGAATGTACGTAGAATATTCCCATAATTCCGGCACATTGAGGGCACATTCAGAAATTTCTGAGAATGTCCCTAGAATATTATGTGCTGTCTGGGCTGATGTAAACTTTGTTATTACCCATTGGAACACTGAAATACAAAGTTACCCCAGGCTTATGGTAAAAATGACAATGACTTCTCTGGTGTGAAAACTTTGTTATTGTCTATAGAAACTGTGAAATACAAAGTGACTCCAGGCTTACAGTTACTCCAGGTTACTCCTGGCAACAATTACTTCCCTGAGGAAAACTTTTCACTCGTTTAGTCTTTAACTATTGCAATAGGTAAAATATATTACTTGAATAACATGTTTTATTAAAAATTAATTTTACTGTTCGGATTTGTCTGGTACTAGCTTGATTTGATAGTTACTCTATTAACTTGGAATTGTATTATGAGTGAAATGCGTCGCATATATACATTGCCTGAAATAATTTTATTGATGCAAGTTCCAAAAGGTTATTAGATTCCCTAAGTAAACGTTCTACTTTATATAAATTACAGATTAATATTCCTTCAATATGATACTTCTCTACAAAACTTGCATTAAGATTGTTTAATATCATAATAATAATATTTGCTTGGTAAATAATTTACCGATTTTGTTACTTTTAAACCATTTGCTTCAGCTTTAAAATTACCATGGTATAATAGAACTAAATATTTGATACGATATTTTATAAATGTAGTCTAAATAAAAAAAATTATAAAGCAATATCTTTGTGTGGGTTGAGGCAGAACTGATCAAACGACAACTTCTGATAATTAACTGCCACTTTGTGTCACTCAACGCGTTGATCGAGTCTTTATCCGTCACTGATTCAAATTATCCTTTTAATCAGTAATTCAGTAATGGTGTTTATACTATTATCATTATACGGAATAAGCTTGGGTTATTTCTAAACTCAGATATATCAATACAGTTTTTTATCTGTTTGAGATGATACAACTTTGAACTGATTCGTATGATTTTGGTTTTCAAAATAGTGTCCTGATGTTTTGTGTGCCTATTTGATCAACATAAATAATATTTCTCAATGATAAAACAGCTTTTAGTGAAATTCAACTATTTTCTAGCAACTACAGATGTTACAAATGAGAAATCGTTAATCACTACTAAAATGGCTAACGATTTTACAATTCCGAGTCTGAGCCCCGAGATTTGCACACCGAGTGCGAAGGCTGCGTTAGAATGCCTATTTAATAATAATGTGGCTTGGACGGTGATGATGTAATAAATTACGGGGCCGTAGGTCAAGTCTTATACAGAGATAATCAATTTACTATTAATAAATTCGTCGATAGCTGTGCGTTTGATACCTCTATGAATTTATATGGGTAGCATTTTACAATCTGTTCATTTTTAATATTTTTTTCAATTTAAAGTTTAGTTAAAATAAACCATCAACAACAGGCATTCACTCAGTTTGTTAAGATTTTTCATTTAGATATTTATTCAAGCGATGTGTCTGTTTCCTTAATCAAATTTTAATAAATATTTCTTTCAAATAGTATACTTTCTTTTATATAAAATGAATGGTATGTTTAAGGATATATTTACAGAGTATCTGTTTGTCAAATTAAATATTGTTCAGACTTCTGCAGTACGAAAAAATATGCTACTTTATAATTTACATTGCCCTAATTATGGTATGACATATCGCAAGTGAAGAACAAATACGAAACTATAAGCTGTTATTAAAATCACCCTTGGACGAAATAATGATACTATCTACAGATATATGTTTAGATAATCTTTATGATACGTAACATAACAAATTATAAAATATAACAAAATTAAATATAAAATAAAAGTTCACAATTCTCTTTAAACCACACATAATTTTATACATGTTTGATGTAAAATGTATAGAATATAATCGCATACAATATTCTTGAGGATGTAGACGAGAACCAACAGTTGCGGTTTGACGTCATGATAAAACAAATTAATCTGCCTCAGTAATCTCTCGTTTTCTGCAAATTGTTTGCATAAGAAGATTGTTGGAGTAAATTTGTGTCATCACAGCGCCGTCTGTGAGTCTAGTAACTAATATTCTGGCTAAGACTTTAGTTTGGCAAACTACGATATATATTCGAGCTCAAGTGTACCTCATGAAAATCACTTCTTTCATTTGAAATGTTGATTGTTGAAATTGGACAAGTTTAAGGCGAGGAATGAACCTCTGTACAGCACAAATTTGACTTTTTCCAATTTATAGTTCTATATTTCCATTTATAATTATATTATGCTAAATATTTTGGCCTAAGAGCCTTCATTGAATCTTTGGCTTTTTATTGAGGTATTAATTATTACATTTGGATATAGTTGTATTATAAGGGTTTTGAGAGTTACAAAGGGAATCCTGCTTTCCAGTCTCAGCATAGTTTTCCGACATTTTCTTTATAAAATCCATTCCTCCTTTTTTAACCAAATGTATACATCTGGCAGTCCTACTAATTTGATTAGAATATTACCACCATTATTAAGTTAGGTATTTTTTTAATATTTTGTTATTATTAATTTCAATGCTGCGGAGCAGCACGGGTCTTCTAGTCAAAATATAATATCAATATCATTATTTTAGACCTTTCCTCCTGGGGAATCCTTCAACTTCCAACCTGTTTAGTGTCCACAACCAATTGGAGGGTTATTTTCCCACGATGATTCGCCACATAGTTGTAGCCTGAAAAGCTTCAATGTGATTTTAAGTACTTATAAATAAAGATCTATTTATGATTACTTTATTATTTTATTCATTTGTACGGATGGAATAAAGGAAATGATGGTTTGCTAATTGAACACGAGCAGTTAAATCATTAACAATCTAAATCGATTAGATGCAAAGCAGTTTATTTGCATCTGAAAATAATGTAATCGTAGCATAGTGATCGACGTTACAGTTGCAAGGCCCGGGGCAGTGAATATACTAAATAATAACTACCGACACCGGCATTTTTACAGAGATTGTACCGACTAAAATTAAGATCTTTCCACCGAGTGCAGGTGATGTTCAATCTCCAATGACTATAAATAATTCATTTTGTAATTTCTCGATTAAAGATTTATGATAAGTGACGAAATAAGTTGCTTGAGTAAATTATCTATGCTAGTAGATGTCAGACGCTTTACATATTTATTATTTATATATATATATACATTCCATGTACCTGTGCAAAAAGGTTGTGGATGACTGCCTTCTTATCACAAAGTACTAGGTTCTAGGCAGATTTTACGGGATGATATATATCGGCAGGTTTAAAGACTCTTTGGTATTGTCAATTGACCCTAAATGATATTGAAATATACCTTTTAAAGTATACAATAAAATACAACTGAAAGCTAAATAGCATTATCATAGTTATGTTTACGATCAGAATTTAGGCCTCATAATCTCATAGGGATTATGAGGCCCAAGTTGGATAGTCGATAATTCATCACATTATTTTAGGATAATTACTCGGAAAATTGAGGTGATTAGAGTTATTGCTGCTTACTATTATATACCGGAACTTAAAAAAGAACTCGCAAGATTTAAACAAAACTTTAACGGTGAAATGGAAAAAAATTATGGAAGAGAACCAAGACTTTTAATACCAATAAACATCAACAGGTTCCAGTGGGTATAGGTTTATGCCCTACACAAGTCAAGGGGATGATTCAGTTCTCGCAAGTAGGCCTACAGCAGGCGTGGCTGACTGACTAGCGTAACAACTGAAATGAATCTTTGACTTAAATGACCGTTTTCCCTGATCTTTTTACCGTACATTGAAAGCATGAAAAGCTGTTCCATCTCATAACTTTTTAAGATACAGATTGTGCTCAATGCCAGTATTCTTTGTGATGTATTAATGGCACAAAACTGTGTTTCCATTGCATACAACGCTGTTTTAGAATACAACTGATTTAAATTAGATCTCCCATGTTATCTTCATGGGAAAAAACTGAACGTTTAGAGGGATCTATGTTCTTAAAAAAATAAAAATAAGACCCCTTGGCATAACTACGGATCGAGGCTATTTCGTATACCTTAATGGTTTGAAATCGGTTTATAAATACCTGCTTACTTATATACCCCCTTATAAGCATATTATATACCCCCTTCAAAGCGAACCTGCGTACTAAGCGAATTTCCAATACATGTATATGTTTATCACTACCACATAAAGCCACTTATCAAGTTTCATAAAAATACATAAATAAATAAGTGATATATCGCTTTGTATTTGTTCTACATAATATGTAATAACATTAGGGCTGAGTACGCAGGTTTCCTGCAAGAAGGAAGATAAGTAATATGTTGTTATTCAATTGTCAATAAAACTCAAACAGGTGAAGTGGCATACTAAGTTGTAACAATTTTTGTTCATAATTAAGCGAGACATAAAACTTGTTCTCCATAAAAATAAAATTAGGTATGAGTATGCAGGTCTGCTGCTACGAGAGCAATCAACAAACAAATATTTGTTTTTGCAAATATCAATAAACCACAACTAGGTGAAGCCACGTACAAAGTTTTCACAATTTATGTTCATAAACAAGCAAGATATCACATGTTTCTTATTCTCCATAAGAATAATTGTATAACTGCTGAGTACACAGGAATGCTGCCTTGGGGACAAAAAAATGGGTTCTTACGTAGATATCAGTAAACCCCAACCAAATATGTCAGTAAACCACATACCAAGTTTCACTAATACATTTTTATAATAAGCAAGATATAAAATGTTACTAAGTCTTATCCTCCATAAGATTATCATTGGACAACGTTCTGTGTTTAACACTTTCAATGTTTTTGTAACCAATTGACGTAGGACTAAGTTGCGGTACCTATTTAGAAAAGTATGTGTGCAACATGACCAAATTTAATTAATACCAATAATAGCAGTTATTAGGTTATTAACATTATCATCATTGCACAGTGGTAAGACTATTACTTAAAATAAACATATAGGCTACTTTTGACTAGGATGGTATGCCGTTACACTTTTGACGCATAAATGAGCGAAGCAACAGTTACAACGTTAAAGCATGAACAAAGAAGATCTATGGGGAAGAACACTACATTTAGTAAACAAACTTAAAATACCGGTAATTTAAACAAAACAGTGACAGTTTTTAACAGCTATTTATTTAATTTAAATGAAGCCAGTTAAAAACTTGTGACATAAAACCAATAAAATATCCCCTCCATTACAGTTACATATGAACTTTGAGACTCAGTGGGGCGTAACCTAGGAGGAATATTGCAAATCTCTCTAAAGAAAACCCTTCTCCTCGGTAACACCTAGCTACTGGCCAAATTTCATATCAATCGGTAAAGCCATTACACTGTGATGTGAACTTAAGTTCATATGTAACTGTAATGGAGGGGATATTTTATTGGTTTTATGTCACAAGTTTTTAACTGGCTTCATTTAAATTAAATAAATAGCTGTTAAAAACTGTCACTGTTTTGTTTAAATTACCGGTATTTTAAGTTTGTTTACTAAATGTAGTGTTCTTCCCCATAGATCTTCTTTGTTCATGCTTTAACGTTGTAACTGTTGCTTCGCTCATTTATGCGTCAAAAGTGTAACGGCATACCATCCTAGTCAAAAGTAGCCTATATGTTTATTTTAAGTAATAGTCTTACCACTGTGCAATGATGATAATGTTAATAACCTAATAACTGCTATTATTGGTATTAATTAAATTTGGTCATGTTGCACACATACTTTTCTAAATAGGTACCGCAACTTAGTCCTACGTCAATTGGTTACAAAAACATTGAAAGTGTTAAACACAGAACGTTGTCCAATGATAATCTTATGGAGGATAAGACTTAGTAACATTTTATATCTTGCTTATTATAAAAATGTATTAGTGAAACTTGGTATGTGGTTTACTGACATATTTGGTTGGGGTTTACTGATATCTACGTAAGAACCCATTTTTTTGTCCCCAAGGCAGCATTCCTGTGTACTCAGCAGTTATACAATTATTCTTATGGAGAATAAGAAACATGTGATATCTTGCTTGTTTATGAACATAAATTGTGAAAACTTTGTACGTGGCTTCACCTAGTTGTGGTTTATTGATATTTGCAAAAACAAATATTTGTTTGTTGATTGCTCTCGTAGCAGCAGACCTGCATACTCATACCTAATTTTATTTTTATGGAGAACAAGTTTTATGTCTCGCTTAATTATGAACAAAAATTGTTACAACTTAGTATGCCACTTCACCTGTTTGAGTTTTATTGACAATTGAATAACAACATATTACTTATCTTCCTTCTTGCAGGAAACCTGCGTACTCAGCCCTAATGTTATTACATATTATGTAGAACAAATACAAAGCGATATATCACTTATTTATTTATGTATTTTTATGAAACTTGATAAGTGGCTTTATGTGGTAGTGATAAACATATACATGTATTGGAAATTCGCTTAGTACGCAGGTTCGCTTTGAAGGGGGTATATAATATGCTTATAAGGGGGTATATAAGTAAGCAGGTATTTATAAACCGATTTCAAACCATTAAGGTATACGAAATAGCCTCGATCCGTAGTTATGCCAAGGGGTCTTATTTTTATTTTTTTAAGAACATAGATCCCTCTAAACGTTCAGTTTTTTCCCATGAAGATAACATGGGAGATCTAATTTAAATCAGTTGTATTCTAAAACAGCGTTGTATGCAATGGAAACACAGTTTTGTGCCATTAATACATCACAAAGAATACTGGCATTGAGCACAATCTGTATCTTAAAAAGTTATGAGATGGAACAGCTTTTCATGCTTTCAATGTACGGTAAAAAGATCAGGGAAAACGGTCATTTAAGTCAAAGATTCATTTCAGTTGTTACGCTAGTCAGTCAGCCACGCCTGCTGTAGGCCTACTTGCGAGAACTGAATCATCCCCTTGACTTGTGTAGGGCATAAACCTATACCCACTGGAACCTGTTGATGTTTATTGGTATTAAAAGTCTTGGTTCTCTTCCATAATTTTTTTCCATTTCACCGTTAAAGTTTTGTTTAAATCTTGCGAGTTCTTTTTTAAGTTCCGGTATATAATAGTAAGCAGCAATAACTCTAATCACCTCAATTTTCCGAGTAATTATCCTAAAATAATGTGATGAATTATCGACTATCCAACTTGGGCCTCATAATCCCTATGAGATTATGAGGCCTAAATTCTGATCGTAAACATAACTATGATAATGCTATTTAGCTTTCAGTTGTATTTTATTGTATACTTTAAAAGGTATATTTCAATATCATTTAGGGTCAATTGACAATACCAAAGAGTCTTTAAACCTGCCGATATATATCATCCCGTAAAATCTGCCTAGAACCTAGTACTTTGTGATAAGAAGGCAGTCATCCACAACCTTTTTGCACAGGTACATGGAATGTATATATATATATAAATAATAAATATGTAAAGCGTCTGACATCTACTAGCATAGATAATTTACTCAAGCAACTTATTTCGTCACTTATCATAAATCTTTAATTGAGAAATTACAAAATGAATTATTTATAGTCATTGGAGATTGAACATCACCTGCACTCGGTGGAAAGATCTTAATTTTAGTCGGTACAATCTCTGTAAAAATGCCGGTGTCGGTAGTTATTATTTAGTATATTCACTGCCCCGGGCCTTGCAACTGTAACGTCGATCACTATGCTACGATTACATTATTTTCAGATGCAAATAAACTGCTTTGCATCTAATCGATTTAGATTGTTAATGATTTAACTGCTCGTGTTCAATTAGCAAACCATCATTTCCTTTATTCCATCCGTACAAATGAATAAAATAATAAAGTAATCATAAATAGATCTTTATTTATAAGTACTTAAAATCACATTGAAGCTTTTCAGGCTACAACTATGTGGCGAATCATCGTGGGAAAATAACCCTCCAATTGGTTGTGGACACTAAACAGGTTGGAAGTTGAAGGATTCCCCAGGAGGAAAGGTCTAAAATAATGATATTGATATTATATTTTGACTAGAAGACCCGTGATGCTCCGCAGCATTGAAATTAATAATAACAAAATATTAAAAAAATACCTAACTTAATAATGGTGGTAATATTCTAATCAAATTAGTAGGACTGCCAGATGTATACATTTGGTTAAAAAAGGAGGAATGGATTTTATAAAGAAAATGTCGGAAAACTATGCTGAGACTGGAAAGCAGGATTCCCTTTGTAACTCTCAAAACCCTTATAATACAACTATATCCAAATGTAATAATTAATACCTCAATAAAAAGCCAAAGATTCAATGAAGGCTCTTAGGCCAAAATATTTAGCATAATATAATTATAAATGGAAATATAGAACTATAAATTGGAAAAAGTCAAATTTGTGCTGTACAGAGGTTCATTCCTCGCCTTAAACTTGTCCAATTTCAACAATCAACATTTCAAATGAAAGAAGTGATTTTCATGAGGTACACTCGAGCTCGAATATATATCGTAGTTTGCCAAACTAAAGTCTTAGCCAGAATATTAGTTACTAGACTCACAGACGGCGCTGTGATGACACAAATTTACTCCAACAATCTTCTTATGCAAACAATTTGCAGAAAACGAGAGATTACTGAGGCAGATTAATTTGTTTTATCATGACGTCAAACCGCAACTGTTGGTTCTCGTCTACATCCTCAAGAATATTGTATGCAATTATATTCTATACATTTTACATCAAACATGTATAAAATTATGTGTGGTTTAAAGAGAATTGTGAACTTTTATTTTATATTTAATTTTGTTATATTTTATAATTTGTTATGTTACGTATCATAAAGATTATCTAAACATATATCTGTAGATAGTATCATTATTTCGTCCAAGGGTGATTTTAATAACAGCTTATAGTTTCGTATTTGTTCTTCACTTGCGATATGTCATACCATAATTAGGGCAATGTAAATTATAAAGTAGCATATTTTTTCGTACTGCAGAAGTCTGAACAATATTTAATTTGACAAACAGATACTCTGTAAATATATCCTTAAACATACCATTCATTTTATATAAAAGAAAGTATACTATTTGAAAGAAATATTTATTAAAATTTGATTAAGGAAACAGACACATCGCTTGAATAAATATCTAAATGAAAAATCTTAACAAACTGAGTGAATGCCTGTTGTTGATGGTTTATTTTAACTAAACTTTAAATTGAAAAAATATTAAAAATGAACAGATTGTAAAATGCTACCCATAAAAGACGGTATAAAGCTGATAAGGGTCATCTGATGGATAGCAAAATTAATTGCAAATGTTATACATAAAAACGTGCCTATAAGTTATACTATCATATTAGTAAACATCATCCAAACTGAGAGTTCATTTATTTATTTCTGAGACTTGCAATTTGGACATTTGGCTATTTGTCGTTAAAACTCTAGATTATACATATAATAAATACCATTATGTACTTACAGGAACCAAATAATGTAATACTTAAGTTTGGATGTTGAGTTTAAAGTGTAACAAGCTATAAACCCCTGCATCAGTCAAACCGGTTACCCGTATCATTGAAAGGATGACTGGGACGCTCCACTTTGGGACACTGTTTCACAAACATATCAATTCAATTACTGCGATCCGAGTCTCTAAATTAAGTTTCAAGATTTCTTTGTTGATTTACTCAAGAGATTTTAATTTCAAGCTAAAACGAGTTCGCACACAGCACGCTGACGTGAGGGGAGCGATTTCAATATTACAAAATTGTAACTTATTAATACGGTAATAAGACGAACTTAATAATTGTACTTATGGCAAGATTTGTGAAAATTGAATATTGTTTTATTTGCTGTCTATCTAATGTCTAATTAAAAACCTGTCTAACCTGTCTAATTAAAAACCTTAAAACCTGTCTGTCTAATGTTAAATCCCTATTATAAAACAACGTCAAGTGTTAATTTTCATTCTCTCTAATATTTCTGTAAATAATTATGATATGATGCTGATAGGGGACTTAAACATGTTTGCCTTTTTATGCCAAATTTTCAACATTTTTACATCTGAGGCATATTTGTCACATTTTAGGGCCAACAAAGTGAAAGATTTCTTAAAAAAATATAGAATCCGATTGTTTTTTACAACGACCTCGTCCAACTGTTTACAAAATAAATGTATCCATAAAATTTGAAGTAAATCGGACAAAAATGCGACTGCTGGAGTGTGAAAGCACAGACACGCTCGCACGCACGTGCGCACTATTATATAAAGTTTTGGTGGAAAATGGGCTTTGAACAAATAAGCAATAGTTTTTCAAACTCTCTCCAGTCTCTTCAAAAAGGTCCTCCAGAAATGTATAGAAATAAGACGTCACATACAAACAAATGGCCTTTTTCACTCAATTTTCTGCAACCACATAAAAATACCACCGTCGCAGCAAACCTGCAAACTCAGCGAATTTCCAATGAATATATAACATAACACATTAGAATACTTAACAGGATTCATAAGAAATATATTCACAAACAAGCGATATTTGAAATATTAATTATTCTCCATAAGAATAACATTGGGGATGAGTACGCAGGTTTGCTGCAACAAGGAACACAAAAATATGGTTTTTATACAAATATCAATAGAACTCATCTTAGGGAAGTCACATACCAAGTTTCATCCATATACATTCATAAATAAGCGGTATATAACATTTTAATTATTTTCCATAAGAATAACATGGGGACCAAGTACCTAGGTTTTCTGCTACGGGAAACATAGGCGAAAATTGTTTTGTGCAATCAACAATGAACCACAACCATATGAAGCCATATACCAAATTTCGTCAGTTTATGTTTATAAATAAGCGAGATATACAATTTTTATTTTTCTCCTTAAGAATAACATTAAACAAGTACTGTGTTTAGCACTTTCAATATATCAGTAACCAATTGACGTGGAGCAATGATCAAAATACCAAATGGTTTGTTTTTTTATGCTGAATGCAATGGTAACAATTAAAATTTGATTTAAATAAAAATTACATGTGGAAACCCAAAAAAAAAACATTTTTGGGGTAAAAACCCCCAAAAAACCCCCCTATGGATGGTGCGATTCGTCTGGTTTTGAACTCGATCAAACAAATGGTGCTTAACACATTTGAACTAAATTTCATTAAGATCGGACCTTTTTTACAAGAGTTATCGTGCTTACGGACACACACACACACACACACACACACACACATATATATCAATATATAAATCTATAATATTATAAAGAAGATATGGTTTCTGTCTGTCTGTCTGTCTGATGTTCCGGTTGAACGCAAAAACTACTGAACCGACTGGGCTGAAACTTTACACATAGATAGATCTTGAACCCATGCAACACATAGGCCTTTTCACTTCCTTAAAATCCCCTCGGGCTACGCGCCGTGAACGTCCTAAATTTCAATGTTTACATTTCAGAGTAAAGTAAACATTCAGAAACCGTAATGCGAACAGCTCTGGATACATCCATTTGACAGCATAAAGGTTAGAAGCAAGAACAGCCGTTTCAAGCTAACTGTAATGCAAATTGCATTGACTAAAGAACGGGTAAAGAAAACCCCTGTGCGAAGAACGGGTACGTCAGCTAGTATATATATACGTATATGCAAAAATTTGAACGAATTGTGTTTTTGGCATCTGGGGACCTCAAAATGAAAAGTTATCATGGTCTCGTACTTAAGTCTTACCACGAGACGGTACTACGGTAAGACTTAAGACTCAATTACTACGGTAAGTTTGAGACCAACAGTATTTTGAGACCTACCATGTCTTCCCTATAGGGTAAATTCGCTAAAATATTCATAATATTTGGGTATAAGAAGAAAAATTTAAAATCAAATTAAAACTAATTCATTTGTAATCAATTATATGTTCAAACGTAAATATTATACAATAATGTAAGTAATTGTAAAAATCATTTTATATTTGACCTATGATATTTATTTGAAAGTAGTCGTCAAGCAATCCATTTATTATCGCATTGTATGGTAGATGTACAAAACATCTGATTCATGAATGAATTAAGCTGATGTTATTAGTAAAAATGGAGGATCAGTTTGTACTTTGTGGGTGTACTGTTGAATTTTCATATAGTAACTTTACAAACGTCGGACCCAGAAAGGCACAACTTCAGGTTAAAGGCTCCCAAACAACATATGCATGATCATCAAACACTGTATAGTTTCACCAATACCCTCTGCACTAAACTCACCTCGTCCTTTGTATACATTTTATAACTATGCGTGATTAAAAATATGATGTTTTTTCTTTTAACTCTAACAAATTTCGAAGGTTTCCAGCAGTATTGTAGAATACTTGTAAGCTGTTACGTGAAAAGGTGTGACCAAGATGTGCAGTAATTACAAAAGTATACTGGAACTTGTACTGCATAAAAGATGTTATAATACTTAAATGACATTTACAATTAAAAGACACATTGTGTTATAGTTTAGTAAAACAATTAATGCATGTTAATTACGGAATGTAAACATCTAGTTTTCCTTTAATAATAACAGTAACATCCAACTTACTATCGGAAGGTCTGTGTTCAGAACGTCTACAGCCTCGCTACAGTCGCTAGAGATTGCTTGTTCGAGGCTGTTGTAGCTTGCCTTTGTAGCTTGTCCCATAAACTTAGAGCAACAATAGAGGATACGACACAGTACACCAGCCAGCCTCTGTCCACCGTTTTCAGTTTAGTTCAACAACAATGTACGGACGATAGTGGAATTCTTAGCTTTTGTGTTCAATACCTTTTTACAGATATTCTTGTGAAATACAATAAGGCAAAAAAGGCGTTTTTGTTAAGAGAACTCCTCCAACCTATGAGACCAATCTAAGTGATCAAAAGTAATATTTTATCACCCTTTAATTATATTGAAAAATTCAGTTGGCATAATATACAGCAAGTCAGTATTTGAGTATTATTTATATATTATGTGATGAGTTAATCGTGACATTTACACTTCATTGTCTTGTAAATTCCCCACAGAATAATCTGTTACAGTTCGGGGCACAGTGCTTGGCGTCTGGTTAGCGTATGGTCTGGAATTACTTTTCGTCTATTTAGCTTAGTACCGTCAGTGTTACAGTATACTTTTGTCAACAGAAATAAAAATTAATTTCTTTAATTTTAAAACTTGTTTGATGTTATTTTTTTATTTTCTACTTTTATTTACAATACATTTGAGTAATTACTCGCCTTTCCCAGACGCTAAGCACCGTGCCCGAACTGTACCGGAGATGACGTGGAAAAATATAGGTCCGAGTCAACGATAACTATTATTGTTTACTTAATCTTGATTGGATACTCATCACCAGAAAATAAAAACACTTCAATCATTAAAAAGTGATATATTTTGATCCTCTGTCGAGTTTCATTATCAGTCATAATATACTAGAAGGTAAATAAAATGATAAAAATCATTGACAAATGGATAAAAAACATCTGATAAATTAAATAATATGAGGTAGGTTAAAAGGTATTAAATAAATTGTCGACATATATAAAATAAAAATAAAATTTTTAGACGCTTAGTTTAGTACTTTAGAACATTGTATCTTCTTTTTTATTTAATTTTCAATTAGAGGGACATACATTCTGTTAACTGTGGCACTAGGTTGAGATATAGGATTTTCTTCTATGAGCATGCAAGCAGCTTCTTTGATGTTACTGTTCAGGACTTATATATGTTCTGGATTTATATAATGTGGTTTTTAAAAATAATTAATTCCCAACTACTCAACAAGAGCCTGGTTCATCATATTTTTACCCAACCAATTAAAATCATATGTTTTTATTTTAATTTGATTTTAAATACTTCTCTTTTCCTATACTTTTATTCTCACCTGATATCTTTTGTTTACATTTTCATTGTTACCTATTTTATAATAACAAACCCTCTTCTCAATTAATAGACCAGCAAATAACCACTCCCAGTTTAGTTTTTGTTAACATTTCATCCTCTTCCCATTTTATTTCCCCTTTTTGTCAATTATCAACATGGTAATTTATGTATTTCTATATCTCACTTCATGTTAATTGTTTTTCAACGACACGCTGGTTAAAACCCCAAACTATGTATATGTACCTGTAATAAAGTGAGTGACATCATCTATAACCCTGGACCCTTCAGATCTTCTAGACCTTCTAGATCCTCTAGAACTTCTGGAACGTCTAGAACGTCTAGATCTTCAAGACCTTCTCATCCCATCTCCTGACTCATTTGATCTCCACATGCCTCATCCAAAGTAGTGACTTAAAGGTCAGAACTTTCACCCAATTTGGTGAGTGGATAATTAATTAATATAAACTTCTTTTGAACATTTTATTTTCATTTTGTTTAATTATAAATATCCTAATATTGGTGATCAGTGCCTTAAAACAATTAGTAAAAATTATGAACTACAATACATAACATGTTTCCCTTTTCTATGTCAATAACCAGCCTGTCAGTCCTTACTTATTTATTACTTTATGTAAAATAAATGTCTGTTATATGTTATAATTTGTCCATTACTATCATTCATTTTTTGCTCTTCACATTGGTCCTTCGCCTACATTATCTTTTCCAAAAACATCCAGCTCCAAACATTGGTCCATTAACGAACCGGATTCTGTTCATAGCGATTTGGACATATCGTTCTCTATTCGAAGTTAAATCACTATCCTAATACTAATTTTCTACCTTCTAATAATAGGCTATGTGTTATTTTGCTATGTGTTATACAAGACCATAACCAGCTCTTGTAATACATCCCAAATATAGCAAGAGAATTTGTAACACAACTTTTTTGCAACCACTAACCATTTGCTACTTTGTGTTTACCTAACTGATTTCTAGAAATGGCACCCCCAAAGAACACTGACTTTAAAATCGAAACTTATGAGCGGTTAACTTGCAGTAACCAAAACACGACTTAACTTCATTAAAGGTTCAGTAGACGGTATCATCTCTCAAGAAGATCCTCTAACAAATGTTCAGACAAAAATGTTAAATGCTTACTTGTCCGAAACCAAGCGGAAAACTGAAGATTTTGAAACAAACTTTCAGCGTATTCTTGCAATAGGTGGTAACACGTTGGACATTGACAAACTAATGACAGATCAAAATCACATAAATGAATTATTTATTTATATTTCTTGTAATATTGAATCATTATGTCCGGTACCAGAACAGTCTGTTAATCAAAATAACAGTGTCGATGAAGCGTCAAGTGCTTCTGCGCACTCACAAGTATGTTTGCCAAAAATTGATCTCCCTAAGTTCTCAGGCGATCTAAGTACATGGACGTTATTTATCAATCTTTACCACACCACTATTCATAACAATAGCTCTTTATCTGATGTTATGCGCTTTCAGTACCTCCTCAGTTCTCTGGACAAGGAACCATTATCTTTGATTCGCAGTCTCAGTATCACTCCACAGAATTATGCGATAGCTTACAACATGTTACGAGACAGGTATCATAACAACCGTAGGCTTCAAATTCTACATTTGAACAATTTGCTTGACTTACCTCAACTAACATCTTCACACATTCAGGGTGTTCGCAAGTTTGTAAATATATTCAATGAAAATTTTAAAGTACTAAATGCTCTTGACTGTGAAATTCAAGATTCAAATGCCCTTCTTGTTGCAGTATTATTGCGTAAAATGGACGTAGACCTCAGAAGAAAACTAGAAGAATTTCGCGCATCTTCCTCGTCTCCTAAGCAGTGTCGATGAAGCGTCAAGTGCTTCTGCGCACTCACAAGTATGTTTGCCAAAAATTGATCTCCCTAAGTTCTCAGGCGATCTAAGTACATGGACGTTATTTATCAATCTTTACCACACCACTATTCATAACAATAGCTCTTTATCTGAGCTACCCTCAGTAAAAGAAATACTGGATTTCCTTAATACCGAATGTACGCAACTCGAGGACGCGACTTTGTCACAAAATATTCAATCCCTGGAAATTAACGTTTCTAACTCTCGTCCAAGACCCACAGTTAACAACAAAACTCGTAACCATGTCAGCATGATAGCTACTCAAGTAACACCACAATCAAATGTTCATACAAACATTCCTGTAACGTGTTTTGCATGCAATCAGTCATCTCATAAAATATACTCGTGTTCTGTTTTCAAAGCTATGTCTCCTCATGAAAGATATCAGCTTGTTAAGAAATGTCATCAATGTGTATCATGCTTAGGTACACATGACACCAAATCATGTAAATCACAATTTAGTTGCAAATCCTGTAACAGTAGACGTCATCATTCGTTGCTACACTTTAACAGTGATACTAACAATGTGACTAGTTCCATAACTGTAACAAACTCTAATGCTAAACCATTAAACAAACAAATAAAATCTGACTCTATGGTTAAACCTGAAACATCTGTAATACTCACATCTCAGAACAACTTAGAAGTTTCATCCAGTAACACCACCGTAGTATTAGGCACTTTATTGGTACAAATTAGTGCACCAGGTGGAAACTCGCATGTATTTCGTGCTCTCCTGGATTCTGGGAGTATGTGTAACTTAATGACCAAACATGCAGCTAATCTTTTACACATTCCACGACATAAATCTAGTATCCAACTTTCTGGAATTGATCACCACATGACAGACAATAAAGGACAGATTTTTGTTAACATTAAAACTCTGAATGGTCGAACAATAGCCGCTGATCAACCTACTTTAATCCTCGATAGATTAACTGTTGATCTTCCTCGCATGCCTCTTTCTCCAGAAGTACTGAAAAGAACTCACTCTTTTATCCTAGCTGATCCCACTTTCCATGTTCCTAATCGCATCGATGTCATACTCGGAGTTGCACTTTTCCCCCAATTGTTTACAACAGAACAATTTTCACTTGGCATTTAATATGCCATATGCTGTAGGAACACACTTTGGTTATGTAATAATGGATACCGCTCCTTGTCTGCCTTCTAATACTTCTATATCCAATGTCATACCAAGTTCAACTCTCAATGTTTGTTTACACTCCATTAGTAATTCTGATTTGCATTCATCAATTCAACGTTTTTGGTCCCAAGAAGAACCTCCCGTTTCTTCCATTAAAACTCAAGAAGAAATCCAGTGTGACAAACACTTTATGGAAAATCACACTCGTGATGCCAACGGACGATATGTAGTTCGTCTACCCTTCAAAGATTCAAACTCTGTCTTTGGTGAATCAAAAAACCCCGCTGAATTGCGTCTCTTTGCCATGGAATGCAAGTTCTCTTCTAATCCTCACTTTTCAGAACTTTATCATGATTTCATGGATGAGTATTTATCATTAGGCAACATGTCCGAATGTAATGACATTGACCTATCTTAACCACACTTCTTTCTTCCACATCATGGAGTACTTAAAGTAAATATCACATTCTGCTGTGATATTAAGCAAATGTACCGTCAAATTTCGGTTCATCCCGATGATTGAACTTTTCAATTTATTTTGTGGCGATCACATCCAAACCAATCCCCATCTATTTTCCAACTCAATACTGTAACATATGGAATTAACAGCTCTCCATATTTAGCTATCAGAACGTTGCACCAACTAGCTGATGACCATGGCGATGAATTTCCACATGCAGCTCATCTCTTGCATAATCACACTTATGTGGATGATATTATCTCTGGAGCGGACACTGAAAACGAAGCTCTGACCCTTCAGTCCCAACTTATTTCTTTGTTAAATCAAGGTTGTTTTGAGCTTAGAAAATGGGTTTCGAACTCACCTAAACTTTTAAGTAACTTACCCGATTCACATCTTGAAACACCAAAGTTCTTGCAAAACTCAGAAACGCCACAATTTTCAGTATTAGGGCTTAAGTGGTCTCCAGTCACCGACGCCTTCTCATATGATTTCCAAACACTTACTTCACACAAAACTCCTACCAAGCGCTCTGTACTCAGTACTATAGCACAGATTTATGATCCCTGTGGATTTCTTGTCCCTTTTATAATGCTGGCCAAATGCTTTATGCAACTGATCTGGACAAAAGGACTGTCATGGGATTCACCACTTCCATCAGATCTTCAGATGCAATGGTGCTCATTCACTGATAATATTAATTTGCTATCTAATATTACAATACCTCGATCATTAAACTTATGTTCAACATGTAAAATTGAACTACATGGATTCTGTGATGCATCTGAAGTCGGATATGCTGCTTTTACTTATCTAAGATGTGAACTAAACCAATCCGTATCGATAAAACTACTAATGGCAAAGAGTCGTGTCGCACCTTTGAAACGAGTCACGATACCTCGCCTTGAATTATGCGCTGCACATTTATTGGCTCAATTAGTGTCTTATATCAAATCCTTATTTCCTGATAAAATGTTTCATATACATTTGTGGTTTGACTCAACTGTAGCTCTCACATGGTTGCAAACCCCTACATACAGGTTGAAAACCTATGTAGCTAACCGTGTTTCACAAACCCAAGAATTGGTACCTACTGAGTCATGGAGACATATCTCTTCCGGAAATAATCCTGCAGATTGTGCCTCCAGAGGCCTACCATGTCTCATTTGATTGATCACAAACTTTGGTGGAATGGCCCATCCTGGCTATCGCTCCCATCAAATGATTGGCCAACATCTAAGTTTACATCTGTGACATTAGATTCGACCCACGAACTTAAACCAAACTCATTAACCATACTATCAACTACTTCACAAGAAGAATGGTCATTTCTATCCAAGTTTTCATCCTGGATAACATTGACTCGAATTATGGCTTATGTATTGCGCTTCATTCGCAATTGCTGTAGTTCACAACATCAAAATGGATATCTCAAAACTGAAGAACTAAACGAAACTCAAGTCAAAATATTTGCTCTTGTGCAACGAATAGCATTCGCCAACGAATTCAAGTTACTCTCTGAACAACGTGTTTGTCCTAAAACCATTCAGCGATTAAACCCATTCATGGATTCTAATGTTTTAATACGTGTTGGTGGGCGTTTGACTAACACTTCCTTACCCTATGACACTCGTCACCCTATTCTGTTGCCCAAAAATCATCATGTTGTATACATTCTAATCGATCATTACCATTTATATCATCTTCATGCCGGTCCACAATTGGTACAAGCTTTGCTTTCACGACATGTATGGATACTATGTGCAAGAAATGTGATTCGCTCTCGCCTTAATAAATGTTTAACGTGCTTCAAACTCCGACCAAAAAGTAATGCTCCATTAATGGCAGAACTACCCTCCTGTCGTGTCAACCCGTGTAAACCATTTTCATCAACTGGTATCGATTATGGTGGACCCTACAACATTAAGGTACTAAATTTACGCTTCATTAAACAAGTCAAAGTTTACATTTGTCTCTTTGTTTGCATGGTCACAAAAGCCATACACATAGAAGTTATCACAGACTTAACCACATCCGCATTCATTGCTGCACTTACGAGATTCACAGCTCACCGAGGCTTGTGTACAGATATTTACTCGGACTGCGGAACAACTTTTGTTGGTGCAAACACAGAACTACGAAAAATAGTGCAATCTATCACTCAATGTAGTAAATCTCAAGATCAGATTCAAAGCTTCGCATCTAACCAAGACATTTGATTTCATTTCAACCCACCAGCTGCTCCACACCAAGGTGGACTTTGGGAAAGTGCAATAAAAGGAGCAAAAAATCACTTACATCGGGTCATGGGCAACAATATTCTAACACTGCCAGAATTTATTACGTTAACTACGAGAATTGAAGCAATGTTGAATTCAAGGCCGTTGACTCCTCTCTCATCTGACCCATCTGACTTTAATGCTTTAACACCTGGACATTTTTTAACAGGTGCACCACTAGTATCAATCCCAGAGAGGGATCTTACCCAGGTTCCTGTTAACAAACTGAAGCGATGGCAACTCACACAACAGCTGTTTCAAACCATATGGCGTCGATGGACAACAGAGTACTTGCATACTCAACAGTAACGCTGTAAATGGACTACTAGCAGCCTGAACCTCAAGATTGGAGATTTAGTTTTGATCAATTCACCATCAAGTCCACTTCAATGGCCATTAGCTCGAGTAATTAAAATCTTTCCTGGGCGTGATGGAATAGTTTGAGTGGCTAAAGTCAAGACTTCCACGAATACATTTGTGCGTCCAGTCATCAATCTTTGTCCACTACCTAATACTTAATGTTGTTGAAGTGTGGACACTTCAAGGTCGGCGGTATGTTCAGGACTTATATATGTTCTGGATTTATATAATGTGGTTTTTAAAAATAATTAATTCCCAACTACTCAACAAGAGCCTGGTTCATCATATTTTTACCCAACCAATTAAAATCATATGTTTTTATTTTAATTTGATTTTAAATACTTCTCTTTTCCTATACTTTTATTCTCACCTGATATCTTTTGTTTACATTTTCATTGTTACCTATTTTATAATAACAAACCCTCTTCTCAATTAATAGACCAGCAAATAACCACTCCCAGTTTAGTTTTTGTTAACATTTCATACTCTTCCCATTTTATTTCCCCTTTTTGTCAGTTATCAACATGATAATTTATGTATTTTTATATCTCACTTCATGTTAATTGTTTTTCAACGACACGCTGGTTAAAACCCCACACTATGTATATGTACCTGTAATAAAGTGAGTGACATCATCTATAACCCTGTACTCTTCAGATCTTCTAGATCTTCTAGATCCTCTAGAACGTCTAGATCTTCAAGACCTTCTCATCCCATCTCCTGACTCATTTGATCTCCACATGCCTCATCCAAAGTAGTGACTTAAAGGTCAGAACTTTCACCCATTTTGGTGAGTGGATAATTAATTAATATAAACTTCTTTTGAACATTTTATTTTCATTTTGTTTAATTATAAATATCCTAATATTGGTGATCAGTGCCTTAAAACAATTAGTAAAAATTATGAACTACAATACATAACATGTTTCCCTTTTCTATGTCAATAACCAGCCTGTCAGTCCTTACTTATTTATTACTTTATGTAAAATAAATGTCTGTTATATGTTATAATTTGTCCATTACTATCATTAATTTTTTGCTCTTCACATTGGTCCTTCGCCTATCTTATCTTTCCCAAAAACATCCAGCTCCAAACAGTTACGGTGTTTCCACTTCCCCTCCTTGAATAAAAGCACCATTAGTTTAAATTGGTACTTAACATTTGTAACTATAAAGTATCGTGGAAACCGAGCCATGCTCGATTATATTTTATTCGTTTCGGGGATGAAAAAGATGTCTACATGCAATCTTTATTCAATGGTTCTAGTTACTCTTTTCAATAAATCACGAACCTTACTTGTGTAAGTGCTTCTTTGACGGTTCACTGATTAATTTATTCACAGCTGTTATACAAATTCTATATAAAGCTGTAAATCATTCTTTTGTTTTGATTTGAATCTCCGTAAGCCCAATGTTAAAACTTCCAATTTTCAAATGAGATTTTTAACAAAATACGAATTTCCCTAGACTTTGAGGTTTTATCAATCGCATTTTTAGTTCCAAAAGCACCTAATTCCAAAGTTTTTATAAAATTGTTCCGCTGGACTCCATGATACATTTTGCAGTTAGACAGACATTGCTCTTATTAGAGTATTAGGATAATTACTTCGATACATATGACGTTGATAACATTTAGTATGAAGATGAACGAAAGACTGCATACGGTTTCATGAGTTTCCAAATCGGTTTGACTGGTTAGGTTTTTCAAACACACTTAATATTGTCTACTTAAGTAAATCAAATAACAATTTTTACTGTTTGGTTACCAAATTTTTCTTTCCCAAGGATGACCAATTATAGGTAGCCAACATTAATTAAGAGTAGACTGCGTGTCTTGAGGGGCATTATTTCCATTATATTAATACATTTTGGCTAGGGAGTACTACAGAAGGTGTGATGTAACACTGAAACTGAATTATCCGTGCCAAATGAGCGCTCTAACACATTGTTCATAGTATATATTTATTATATTTATCTGTAACATTAACATAAAACAATTTCTAAAAATACAATTAGTATAAGTTGTTGGCTTAAACAGGTTTTATCTGGGTAGTAACCAATAAAATACATTAACAAAATCAAGCTAAGTTCGACCTTTGTCAGAGTTTCAAGGTAATTTCTAAATAGTTAAATAAAATACCTATGTGTTTGTTGTTGTTTGTTTATAAATATGTTAAATATCGAAATCTCAACAAATCCATTAAAATAATCATAGCCTCTGAATTAACAAATTAATTTATAGTTTGTAGTCAAAGGGCCACAGTCTATCTCTGAAATGCAAGTTTTAATTATGTTTAAATAATCAGTAGGAAAAGAAAAGTAAGGCGAAGTAATGTAGTAATTTTTAGTTTTCAGTATTGTGTGAGTCTGGATTTGACTTGCTCTAAGTCCTATTTTGATGCTGCTGAGACTTACAGTGTTAAGAAAAAACATAAATATTGACAAAAAACGAAAGTGACTTAAAGCATATTCAAATTTAAAGTAAAACGGTAAAATATTTGAACTCGTATAATTTTCTTCATTACATTTCCTTTAAAAAACAGTAAAAAAACTATTTTCTAGTAAATTCAAAACACGAACTGTAACGATTACTCTTCACAATCTATTTGTATATGTTTTGAAAGAAATATTTTATTTGCTGTAAAATGACAAACAGGATAAATAAAATAGTCTTACAACACTATAAAGTATATTTACACTTATACTGTACTTACATACAAGACGGTAAAATATACAAAAGATGGTACAAGCCTTGTACTTTGTACCTAAAATTAACTTCAACCTTCAACCGAGACTTTCTAACGAAGGTCTATATAACAACTTATAAAAACTACTGCTTGCAACCAATTTTGACTGCTTTAAATTATCCAAAAAAATAGGCTTTATTAATTAAATACAGTCCTAGCCATGGTTGCCAGTTTTTAAGAAATTGAACAAAAACGTCTATATTCGCACAATATAAGCTTAAAACTAAGAAATTAGAGTGAATTATGACTTATGAAGCTTATTTATGAACGTAACATACTTCTTCAGGTTGGAAAATCTTGACATAATGTACTGAATTATAATTGCATTCCCCCAGGTCTCTGAAAGCTTGGTGATAAGCCATGTTGCTTAGCGCCAATGTTTCGTATGCGTACATGTTATTATTAACGTGGTTTGTACATTTTAGTAAAATACATTTTAATTTGTCACATTTGTTTACGTAGTTATTACACATTTTAAGACTTATTATGTTTTTTATCAATACCCACCACGGCTTAGAGAAAATACATTTTAAATAAAGCTGCTCAAGGATATAGAATTTAATAAGCGTAAAAAAGGCTTTGTTCACTCACCTAGTGAATAGGCGGAACACACTGAATATCCTCTTTCACTCTTGAGTTCGCTGTAAAAAGCTTTCATATTGGGAAATTGTTCTTTTCAGTAACTAGGGGTGTTACTGTATAAAGTTTAAATACCCTTGTAGCAGCAAACCTGTGTACTCAGCGAATTTCCAATGCATATGTATGTAACGTATTACCACATAAAGCCAAATACCAAGTTTCATCAGTGTACATTCATAAATAACGATTTATGACATTTTAATTATTCTCCATAAGAATAACATGGCGGCTACTCAGGCAGGTTTGCTGAAGCAAGGAACACGAAAAATGGGGTTTTATACAAATATCAATATAACTCAATTACGTAAAGCCACATACCAAATTGTATTAATTTATGTTCATAATTAAGGGAGATAACACATTACTAATTCTCCATAAGAATAACATGGGGATGAGTACGCAGGTTTGCTGCTACGGGAACTATCGGCCAAAAAATGTTTTTTAGTGCAAATATCAATAGACCACAATGATATGAAGCAATATACGAAGTTTCATCAGTATAAGTTGATAAATAAGCGATATACAATTTTTCTTATTCTCCTTAAGAATAACATTGTACAACGTACTGTGTTTAGCACTTTCAATATCTCTGTAACCATTTGAAATAGAGTAATGATCAAAACACACAATAGTGCGTCTTTTTAAGCTGATTCTAATGGAAAAAACTCAAATTTGACTTTTTCAAAAATTATATGTAAAAAATTCAAAAAACTCATTTTTGGGGTACAAAACCCCCAAAAAAACCCCTTCGGATAGGCCGATATGTCTGGTTTTCGAACTTAAAGTCATAAATGCTGCTTTGCACGTTTATACCAAATTTCGTCAAAATCGGATTATTTTTACAACAGTTATCGTGCTCACGGACACACACACACACACATACATACATACATACATATGTATATATATATATGTACCCCCGTAGCAGCAAACCTGCGTACTCAGCGAATGTACAATGCATATATATGTATCTTAATACCACATAAAGCCACATACCAAGTTTCATCAATATACATTCATAAATAAACGATTTATGACATTTTAATTATCCTCCATAAGAATAACATGGCAGCTGATTATGCAGGGTTGCAGAAGCAAGGAACGGGGTTTTATACAAATATAAATATAACTCAAGTACGTAAAGCCACATACCAAATTTTATTAATTTATGTTCATAATTAAGGGAGATAACACGTTACTTATTCTCCATAAGAATAACATGGGAGCTGAGTACGAAGGTTTGTTGCTACGGGAACTATCGACCAAAAAATGTTTTTTATTGCAGATATCAATAGACCACATTGATATGAAGCAATATACCAAATTTCATAAGGATAAGTTGATAAATAAGCGAGGTATACAATTTGTCTTATTCTCCATAAGAATAACGTTGGACAACGTACTGTGTTTAGCACTTTCAATATCTCTGTAACCATTTGACATAGAGCAATGATCAAAACACTAAATTGTGCATCTTTTTAAGCCGATTCCAATGGAAACAACTCAAATTTGACTTTTTTTCAAAAATTATATGAAAAAACTCAAAAAACCCATTTTTGGGGTACAAACTCCCCCTCCCAAATTACCCCTCTGGATTGGTCGATCTGTCTGGTTTTCGAACTTAAAGTCATAAATACTCCTATACACGTTTATACCAAATTTCGTCAAAATCGGATTATTTTTACGAGAGATCGTGCTCACGGGCACATATATATTTATATATACAGTTTTGAACGAATGGTGTTTTTGGCATCTGGGGACCTCAAAACTAAAAGTTATTATGGTCCCGGGCCTAGGTCTTACCATGCCGACTACGGTAATAGCTTCTTCCCTATAGGGAAATTCAGTAAAACCATCTGTTTATCACCATTACTGGTTTTACGAATCGAAATAACAGTTTTTCTTTCATATAAAGGTTGATTACTATGGTTTAATATCGTCAATCAAATAAAAAGTAGTTTTTCCTTTTTGTCTTTTACAGTATGATGTACTACTGCATTCTCTTACTATTATCATAAACATATAATATTAATAATAAATTTAAACTGAGATGATTTGACCTCATGATCCAAGGCAGAACTCTTAATAGGTGTATCTATTTTCCTATATGGTATTAATCATGAAAAATGTATTTATTTTTAGGTAACTAAAAGTTTTCTTGCAAATGCTATAATTAATGGATCAGTTCTCATCTAGGTCTAATATTCCACTGAAATTTTGACATGCGATAGTTTTTTCAGAGTGGTTGTCTATATATTATTTATATTTTAATTTCTAGAAAGCTTATAAAGCTTTCATTTATTACCTTGCATAATTTTATGTCGTTACTTTACTATCATTTGTTCATGGAATGTTTTCAAAAATTGAGAGTACTCATGTTAGCAAACGAAGTTGACCGAAGTTATATTTGCTCAAATATATTGAACAGCTTCTTTTTTTGATGTTTATGAAAGAAAACCCGTTTCATTTTCCAGTCTGATCAAGTATTTAAATAGGCTTAGGAAAAAATATACAAAGCATATTTTTACAAATTCTGGTTTTGGTTTCTTGAGACCTCCTCTGTTGATACTTTTCAAATACATATTGCATTCTTCCACCTTATACTTCATTACATTGATACATGTAACATAAATTATTCTATTTGAGATTTTAATTCAAATGAACCCAGCAAAATACTGAATACAGTATAAGTGCCACTTTCTCATCTATAGTAGTCGATTCATCTGGTTGGAAAGTACACAATACAATTATTTAGGAATTATTATTACAATCTTTGTTCCTTTTAGGAGCAATGTGCTCCTCCAAAACATCTCTCGTATAACTTACAAGATTGTCTTTTAACCTAAAATACTGGTTTAACATTATCAAACTTTTATCATGGAAAGAGCTTTTAACTTTTGCTCTGATTTCTAAAATTTCGATTACACTGATGTTGTAGTTACCTCCGATCGTTGGATTATACTCATCGAGGCGTGAGTCAACTCCATCACCTCGGAAAATCCCATATTCAAATTTGATTGTTGTTAGAAGGTATTTGATCAATTATAAGAATGTTGACATTGTATGATGAAACATTCCACAGCAGTCCACTGCTCCAACCATTTAAGTAGTGCTTTTAGGGATATGAATCCTTTATTTTTGCATACCTAATCGGATGCCTATATAGATCCTAAAGTTCCACTAAATGTTCTATTAGTATTCACGGTTTTCCACCATATGATAACGGAAGATAAAAACTGAATTGTTCCTGTCCTTTTTTCGCCTTCAAAGCAGCTATAGTTTTCTGGTCGAGAAGAATATAACACTACAAAACATTTTGTCCTTCTACACTAATTGGATAACACCTTCTGTGATAGATTTGGAGCCAGTATACAATTTCATTTTGTTCTTTTTTGTAAATGGGTTTGAGGTTACTCAAGTTCGCACATTGTGTCTTGTTCTTCCACGTATGTAAAAAGAGACAAAATGTGTTTATTAAAAGTGTCTCTTTCGATACAGTTTTGAACAATAAAATGTAGTACGGATTCTTCACCCATACTCACATTTTACCTTTACAAAACGAAAAAAAAACATGTGCCTGTTAACTCTGTTGATATCAGAAATAGTGCAAAAGTTTGTGATTCTAATTTCAGTAAGAATTTTAAGTAATAATTATAATTATTTCTGTTCCTTATGAAAACGCCGGTAAATGATTACATCAAGGACACGTTTAACGCCACTACCCACACACATTCTTAGCTCAAAAATATTCTTTATTAAAAAGTATATTAAGCTTTAAGAGTTTAAAACTTTCATCATAAAACCTGTTTTTTCAATATTTCTCAATAATTGTAGAATATTTCCAATTTTCACAATTCCAATTTTTTTAGGTCTAATGGAAAATATTGATTGGCGGATAACTTCAGCAAACAAATGCTATGGTAAAAATACATTTCAATAAACCCATCAAAACATCATAATAAATAATATAAACAAAAACTTATTAAACATTAAAACTGAGCGCCATCACAATTTGCTTAACTAAACTAATGATTTTAACATTGCAAAATTGCATAGTAGATGGGCCCAATTTTACATTTTCATTATAATCATGTTAGTCCAGTCGGCTTGGTTAAAAACGGACCTACTCTACAAAATTCGAAACTTAATGAAACTTTCAGGTATTATCTATAAGTACCTAGTTACCTACACCTATGTTTTCAAAAATAAAATTCCTTTGGCAGCCAAAAAACCACCAAATTTTGGCTTTTCGCCTATATTGAGAAACATATGCATTTAGCAAGTTGTAGAGAATTACATGTCCTTAAGTAGCACTTGTTGAACTTATGTTTTGATCCCATAGGTACCGAGATAAATGCATTTTTAAAATAGGTAACTCTAAAAGGCCAAATAAGGTTTTGGGTATGTTTCTTCCAATCCACTATATTTAACTTGGATTTATGGCCTTTACTCATATTCCAGTTCGATATTGTAAAACCCTACCCCCAATTCTCTCCCCAAAACCCCTCCACCAGTCCCACCCACAGTGACCATGCCCAAGCTATGTTATAATGAGACTCCAATTGCAACTCTGTTATTATGAGAAACAGCATGATACTACTCCTCACGTCAGCTGTCAGTTTGACTCCCACCACCCATTCCCGCCGTCACCTGTTCTTTCCCAATCAGCATATTCGTTTGAAGAAAATCCAAACCATATTGGCACATTAACGTGGTGTTGTTGAAGTGCAGTAGTTTGGGCATATGTAGAAGGAAATAGCATTGAAAGAAGGCCTTTTCATGTGCAAAACTGCATATTGTATATTATATAAAACTTGAATAGCGAGAAATTATTAAAGGAAATTACTCTGAAACTAAAAAACTAATACCTACTTACAAGTACCTACTAATATATTTACAATATTTACATTCTGAGCCTTTTGGCTTCCTTTTGAGCCCTTCAATTTCTTCCTCTTTTTCATAAAAACCTTTGCCAAATAAGGCGAAATAAGGCGTAAACTACGTTCTACGGCTTGTCCATGACACTTTTAGCCTCTTCCTCTTGGAGTTCAACCTCTGGGGCATTGTCCAAAGTGTGACTTGAACAGCTCATGCTAATGCTGGAGCACATCAGCCCTGCTTTTTTGCAACTGAAATTTGACGTGCTGTAGCCTTTATTGCATTTGCAAGAGATATTGACAGTGTGTGGTCCGTGGCTGGGTTTTTGGTGACTCTGATCGGTACCACTCTGCGCCTAGTTAGAGACCACACCCAAACGGAGAGTAGCCCGTCACGCCTCAGCCACGCCTGTACTTGGAGGTAGCATCTTAATATGTAGTGGAAGGCAGCATCGCTCGTCGTGTTGGTGGAAGTCTAGCCAATTGAAATTTTGGTTCGGCCACGATTTTGAAATATGTGGTACCTCAAATTGTTGAGGGTATCCCCGTTGCTGCTCCCCCCAAACAGTTCAATCAGAAATCGTTCCCCTGCTGATTGCAACCTGGGAGGGGGTGGCTTCAGCATTGTTGACAGTAGCTGCAGGTTCTTATAGCTCCGGAGATTTCTCATATGCCTTGATTATTCACTTCTTCCCAAAGCCGAAGGGGGTGGATGTGGTATTATTGCGCAATACTGTACCATGAAAATATAGCATTCATAAGTCGTTCATATTCTATAAGCAATGGGCAGGTCTGCCGTGGTTGAGGGTGGGGTCAAATTGACAGCTGACGTGAGGAGTGGTATCATGCTGTTTCTCATAATAACATAATAATAATAATAATATTTATTCCGTGACAATGTTTTACATAGTTGATATTGTGAGTGGGCATGGTCACTGCGGGGGGAGCTGGGGTGGAGCGGCTTTGGGGAGGAGGCTGTGGGGAGAGGGTTAAAATATTGACTTAACACATGAGTAGAGGCCATGAATTTTGGCTCTTTTTTTGCAAACTTGAGAAAGTTACCTCTTTTTCAAAGGCCTGTATCTCAGTACCTATGGGATCAAAACATAAGTTTGACCAATTAAATGTAAAGGAAATTTAGTCCTCTACAACCTTTTAAAAGATTAAAATACGCTTAGTTAAAAATATATAGGCGAAAAGCTAACATTTGTGGTTTTAATGCTGTCACAAAATTTCCCCAAGGAATTTTGTTTTGAAAAATTAGGTGTAGGTACACTTGTTACTTATAAACCTGAAACCTTGTACCTGAAAGTCTTCGGGCATTAATCAGAAATTTACTGAAAATCAGGGATAAGTATTTGCCACATTGGAAACAATATCCGGTCATCAAATCATCGCAGATAAGCTGACTATCGATCTCCATCGTATATTTTCACTAAAAATTGTTCAATATACTCAACAGTATTGAAAGATCTGTATTGACCCGACCCGAATTCATGACTTTTTTCAACAGTTATCAGTTGAAGCTCTGATTGGCTCGAGATCATTAACTCCACTATCCAGTGAACCATTAAACGCATTGGCGCTAACACCCAGACATTTCCTAACTATTGATCCTCTCTCATGCCTTACTGAACAAGGTGTATCTCTCTCCTGCAAATCTCTCAAACATGGGTACTTATTGCAATAATTTTATGAAAGAATTTGGAATAGCTGGAGTTTAGAGTACGCCTACCTACATACTCTTCAACAACGTACTAAATCAAATATAAAATCTCAAAATTGGAGACTGGTCATTGTACGATCAACTTCTAGTTCTCAATCTCAACTCGGCCACTAGCTCAAAACACCGAAATAATTTGCGGATTAGACAGATCAGTACGTGTTGTCAAGATCAAGACCAAAGATGGCATTATATATTCGACCAGGTACAAATATTTTTCTTCAGCCGATTGGCTGAAAGAATATGTTATTACTTTGAAGGTCATGCTATTTCAAGACGGTCGTTATAGTGAATATTAACACACAACTGAATCAAGAGGACATTGTCATACGAAATATTAATTTAATACTTTTTATTTTATAACATGTTCATAAACAAATGTAATGTTAGGACTGAAATAATATCTCGTTATTTTATTTATCCATAGTTACATATTAAAATATAATTTCATATGCTGCTGCTGGCAGGAGTCCCTCTAACACGTCTTCCACATGGCGCAATCATTTATTTGGCGCAGGTCACCGGAAGGAAAGAAACTGTCAGGAATAGAAAGTGTAGGACGGTTAGTACACTGAACAATTATTGTTATATGAATCAGAATATGGCACGTGGAGCGCACAACTTTATTGTTAATATGGTCCCAGCAATGTGTTTGTATATAGGTTATCGTGGGGGATAATCGGAGGACCTATATATATATATATAACAAATTAAACTTTCATCTTGAGATGTACAACATGGTATATTTTTCAGCACAATGAATGTAAACAAAAGAATATAAACATATATTTAAAATAAAACAACAGTAAAACACAAGAGTTCCCAGAACAGTGTTTTGTTAGAAATTTCATTCATGTTATTGTCAACATTATATTGTAGCGTGCAAAATGTGGATTGAAAATATTCAATAATGAAATGCAGCCTATATTGAATATTTCATTGTACTTTTATACCTTTTGATGACAGAGCAATAAGTTATTGTTAGTAAAATTAAACATTATGAGGAGCGTTACCAGTGTTTATAGTATTTTTAACAATAACTCTTACGTTTACTTTTACAATCTGTCGATGTAAGTTCAGTTGACTCTCCTCTCAGAATGTACACTGTAATAGCTATATCAATACCTTTCTTTACTTCTTCAGTAAGTTTTTTTTGTGGCTCCTACAGTGGGGTGGTTATGTCAAACCCTACCTGAAAACTTACCACAAACAGTGATATAAAAGTCCTTACATTAAAACTGTAGAGGCGTGTGGGTACAATAGGCCGCAGTTCACTTGGGTTTAACAGCTCTTGATTGCTATATTTATTTACCACTTAATTTATATTAAAAATGTTAAAAACCTTATATAAAAATGTTTAGTATCATCTTCGTGAGTAATATTTAATTTTCTTTTCGTTCTATATGAAGGTGTATGCGCTGGAAATTAATAATAAAAAATATAATTTTTCTATTTAACTGTATACTACAGTATACTTACACTACGCTAGTAGGTGAGGGAATAACACTTGATGGTCATACATTCTTTATTGTGAAATAACTGCAAAACAAATAAAAAGTATGCAATTTATTGTTTATAACCTACAACTTCTATTAAATAAGCATATTCTTTTAGTTTATGTCAAATTACACAAAAGTGCGACTTCGCTTTTAAAATAACATTCATAAAATTACTGTGAAAATATTATGTATTCAAGCAAAAACAGGCTTTAAACAATAGAGCGGACGGAACGCTTGCATCATTAACTTTCTGCCACCTGCAGCACACGGTATCAAGCGAACTTTCCGGATATCGTTCATAAAATGTTGTCATTATGTAACTTTCCTATATTTACCTTGAACAAATTGTATAATGATGTTTTAATGTCACAAAAATAACTTTGAACAACGACTGAGTAAACCCGGTCGTACCTACAAGTGTCAGTCAACCGCATTTACACTTATAAAACTAATACATACATTTCAAACAATGTTTTTGCCAAAATTAGTAACCATCTCAATTAAAATTTGAAATAATTGTTGGTATATTGTTTCAACCAGTAAACAATTGTTCTTTTATTAGTACTGTATATCAGTTATCCTCGATTATTTTTAGGAAATTTCAGAACAAACATAAGGGTTTGTAATTGATGAACGAAGTGACTCACTGGATTGATGAAGAAGTTTTAGTGGCCGTGTCTGTGTGGGTGTGTTATCGAAATTCTACATAACTATAAAAAAATTATTAGTGAAATTTTTAAGGAGTCATTTGTGATACCTAAGGGATATTTTAACACAGCATTTGTATTTTATTTTGGATTATTAATAATTATTAAAACTAATTTTAATGTTTGATATTCAGTATTTGAATTGGTTTTCGTAGTAAGCTATTGACTGTGGTTGTCTTTAAAATTTCAGCTGGTATTTATCTGTGTTTCATTTGAGGGATTTTATCCCATATATGGGATATTTTGACTGCTTGTGGGATAAAGTGGGATTTTTGGAAATCGGCATTACACCTGCTAGTTTGCTTATAACTTACGACCAGAGTACCTTAGCAATAGCACTTCCAGTGGATTTTATACTGGCAGTTGCGGGGTTTCCCACTTTTTAACCTCGCTGTCCGCACCTAATATGATTTTATAAACGTTGCAAAACGAACACAGAATCACGTCAATGTCGCTGGCCTAGCCATATTGGAATTAACAAGCAAATTATTTGCCATTATTTAGGACCTATGTCGTACTCTTTAGTACTACCAAAGATTACACATGCTACGCAAAATAGATATTGCACCTTACGGCAATTTTGTGCCAAGTCGTTTTTGGATGGGGCCACCTTCACGTAGTTGGGTGGTCCCTCAACAGAGGCGCTGTGTCAAGTCTCGATCTGCATTACCTATTCAAGTTCGGGTGAGTACGGTAATGTTCGGTCGTGCTCGGGATTAACTCAACTGTACGCAAATACTGCACCGCGCTGGCCGGCCCGTCGCCGTCGTCGTATTTCAAGTTTGAAAGCGCAGAGCTGTCATTATTGTACCATAACTTTATCTTTTTACTACAATTACTATTACTTATTTTAAAATAACAGTGCCTCAGTTAAGCTAAAGGAGCACAGTGTAGAAAAGGTTTTATTGATGTAAACATGTGTGAATAAAAATCTTCAAACATTAATTATATAAGCTTACAACGTTATAATAATTTGTCTGCATTGAATTTTAACGTATATTTAGAGAACCCTTAACAATTTTACAATATAACAATCTTACAAGTTTTGAAAATTCGAGACTTTTTGTGATGTTGTTGACTTTTCTGATTTCGGAATTCTCATCACTTTTGTTAACCACAAAGTTTGTTTCTGGATTTTTAGTTTCATGCAATATCTTATTATGAACTCACGATGAGGACTGCATGGTTGGTCAACTGCTAACCATTCACTGGCTACTTGAGTTATTTTTGACCTAGTAATATCCACAAGAGTATTCATTACTTCATGTCTACTTTTAATAATGTCAAAGTTTTGTTGAAACAAGGTCAAAATTAGGTCAGTGACTTGGACCATAAGGGAGGAGGGCGCGGTTAGGTGACTCATATCATCTTTAGTTCATTCTCAGCTCATTCGGTTCATCAAACCGCATGTATTGCATTAGCTCCGAGCGGCAGCGTTGGCAAGGAAATTTCTTATTGAGGACGTACACTAGATATCCAGCAACGTTCCTGAAATGATCAGAGAGATGTAAATGTTGTTGATGGCCGTGTTTTGGCTAAAGTAAAGCTAGTTTTTTATTCATTTGTCTTCAAATGAATCGTGGTTATTAATTTATTATTGTGTGAATAAATAATAATTTTGAACTATACTTTGCCTTCAAAACAATATGAACGAATAATGTTAATCTTTCAACATTTTTAGTTTTGTGTAATTTAACAGTCAACAGGGGTTTTTCATCCCTTGCTTTTAAAGCAGTGAGTTTTCTTCCCTTAGCGCACTTATTTTCTATAGCAGAGAGTGTGATATGTGCCACATGTTAGTTTTCAATAAAAACCACCATGAGTCTATTAACAAAAAATATACGCTGAGTTCATTAAAAGTGCTTTTCCAATGTGAGCATTAAGGATGTGTCCTTGTGTCGGTTCTTAAAGTCAGTTGTCGGTTTTACCGGTTTTTTACAAAAAAACTGAAACCAAGAACCGAAAGAGGTCAACCGAGAACCAGGTAAAATGTAGGTTTCGGTTTTTCACTATCAGTAAATGCTCGTATTGGAAATAAGCATTATAATTTGTAATGTTGTACAAATATCGAATGACAATCTAAACAACATTTAACAAAATAAGTGGTCGAAATAAGACTCCTCCCGACAACTAATCACTTCCTTTCCAGACCAAAATAACTCTCAACTAACACGAAAGGAGAATTGACAGGAGTTAGTTCTATTTATGGATGTACGTGAATAAAAACAACAGATAAGGAAGCATGGCAAGGGGGGTGGGGAGGGTTTGGTTGCGACAAAACATTTGACCTTGACTAAACGTGAATGTAAAGCATAGTCAGGAAGGCCTTTCAGTGTTTCGTTTGCTATTTGTTGTTACCCATTTATCTCATACACTCTTATTTTTCAAAGGAAATTTGAAAAATCTCAAACATGGACTGTTAATGCGTGTAGACAGACAACCAATAAAAGATCACGTCTTAACACCTGGCATTGTTCAAGAAAAAATACACAACGTAATACAATTATAATTCACTAAAAACGTTCTTCACTCTTGCTAATCCATATTTAATTCTAAATCTCTAGTTACTTACATAAGTAAACAAACACAAGTCAAGGTTAACCATAACAAAATAAACAACAACGAACCAATACGTAAATATATAACAGCTGATCCATGTCGGCAATGAAGTCTTAGCGGTTGTCAAAACATTCGCTAGGCCTCGCATGGAAATTGATATCAAAAAAATGGCTTGGGTGCAATATCTATTTTGCGTAGCATGTGTAATCTTTGGTAGCATGTGTAATCTTTGGTACTACCATTAAAAATATTAGTACCTCTCCCGTAAATAAATTATTTAATTGAGTTAGTTCACCGTATCATTTAGCCTATGTTGCATAGCTCAAAATCCTTTGAGGTACTAAAATGTAAAATACCTGTAGGTAATTAGTAGATATAAATAAGCTCTATCTAACGGTATAACTATTCTACTAATACATTATTCAATAATCATATAATATTTAACATTAATTGTGTTGCATTGTTTAACAAATCAGTGGGAAAGTGTGGGATATGACGAGGGATATTATAAGGGAGAGTGTGGGATAAAGTGGGATTTTTTGTATCAGCGCGTGGGATATTTTTACCGCAGAGTGGAAACACTGAATCTTTGTTATAAATCACACAAATGTAAACTGGTTTTCAACTATGGAGTAGGTTATGTTTTGTTCCATAATTTTTTTTATTTTGAAATAGTTTAAAATGTGAGTGTTATGTAAATTAATGGTGTTTTGTCTTGTTTAAGACAGTATTTATATATATTTAGATTTATTATTAGTTTATTTTTTACTGGAAAACTTCGATGTAAAAGCTAAGTGTTAGGACTAGTGATGATAAATTAATACAATAAGTTTTGAAATTTTTGAATTACTGGGACACTATAACTCCGTAACGCGGCTGACTGTGATTGATAATCAAGAGTGTTGTAGACCTAGAGTAGTTTCTTTTCATTGTGAAAAAATTACTCGTGGCAGACTTACTAAACGATCATACTGCAAACTATCTTTATTACATGTAATATACCAAATAAGCCCCGCTGTCACCTAATGACATGGGATTAAAGTTTTGTAATCTACCGGTCAGGAAAATAGTCTGGTTACAGTTTATATTTGTTTGCATTTCCTGTGGTTAATATTGGTTTTCATAAACAATCAAAATGTCCAAAACTCCGTAATCCCAACCGTCTACATTGTTCAACTAATTACGTTGTAGACAGATTGCCCTCCTGAAAATTTGTCATTAATGTAGATGTTGGTTTTTTATTTTAAACCTCTCGTACTGCGATTTCAGTAGCTTGTGTATTTAAATTCAAACTAACATATTATATTAATGATGTAAACATTTTTAAATTTAAGGTATGAAGTTTATAAGATGCTGTTATAAGATAACCCCCTGATTTTGGAGCTGGAAATTAATAGCTCTAATAATAATAATTGGCAACTTTTCCGTCAGGTGATATATTTAAAACTCGTCGAAAACCATCCGGAGCCAGAAATATATTAAAGTCATTGGCCGAGTCATAAAGAATCGTGAACAGGCCTAATGGCCATAGCTAGGACCGGTGACCAAATAAACGCAATCACTTTAATCTAATTTGCTAGGTACACACAGTGTGTTTAAAAGGTTAATTGCTTCACCTCCCCCTCCAGGGTTAGATGGAAACGTATTCCGAATATTCTCTCTATTCATTATTGCTGGATTAGGAAACCCCAGCATAGCTGCTAAATTAATCAGTATATAAGAGAGATATGTTTTTAGTTAATAAATAATTATAAGGCGGATGAATACAGCGAGTGAATGGACAAACAAACAGCAACATGGAATTAAATATTTTTACTGGCTAGCTGTGATAGTTGTTCGAATACCTGGGATTTATCCATATTGGGGCACTCACAATTTGTTCACTGATCACTTATATACAGCACTTGAACCACAATAGACCAAACTTCACTTCACTCACTCCCCGTTGTCGGATTGATTCATGGTTGACGTTCAATGGAGACAGTGTTGACGCTTGGAGAAATATTTTTCCAGAGGAATGACTGAAGAATAAAACACATTCTGTGTTAAGCAGCGTGAACGGAATAAATAGTGAAATAATGTGTGTAACATTTATCTGCCGTTGAGGATTTTTATTTTGGTTATGGTTGCTGTTTAAACTGCGAAGACGATCCCGGACGACTGCCCGATCTGCACAGAACTTCTTCTGCTCATGCTGAAATGACTGTGAGATGACTGTGTACTTGCGCCAACGTCGAGGTGTTGCTGTGAACTTCAGATGCTGTGCAAGAATTGAACTGCATGCACGAGTAGTGGTCGACGCGACAGAGACTATTCAATCGACAACGCAGGGCTCCTTGGATTGAGAAAGGGAAATCCTGTGTCGTTGACCTTCGAGCAGCGATAAGGAGCGAGGCTTTGTTGATTGCTATCGCTGGTCACATTCCACATTCCACTGATGTAAACATTGAGTTTAGCTACTGTGATTTAAAAATTAATATGGACAGAATTTTGGCTCAATCACAATCAAAAGAAAATTCAAAGTTAAATCACTCACAACAGTTGATTCGGCAATTAAATTGGGGATGATACCGTTATAGTGAATTCGCAGCATCTTTTCAACAGTATTATATGTGTCAAAAATGAACCTGATAAGCTGAAGGAGTGTTTCAAATTTGAACTGGCACCACTCCTTCTTTATTTTATGATCAATGAGGAAAGGAATAAAATCTTCGCTTGTAAAGGCCTTTCTACCAGAGGAAACAATCACCATTCCTGATGACTGTTTGTACGTTGTAGATGGTTCACATATTTTGAATAGTGTGAAATGGCTACGACCTGCTACTTACGGAGAAGTTATTAATTGTTATATTTCATATATACGGTCTCACTTCAAGGACAGGTGTGTGGTGGGTTTTGATGGATGTCCTGATCAGGCAACAACTAAATGCTGTGAACAGCAACGAAGATCAGCCAGAAGAACCTCTACTACAATTCAACCAGAAGAAAATAATTTCACTACTACAACACAGGCTGAGTTTTTGTCAAACAATCGAAACAAAAGGCGTTTCATGGAAATGCTCGCTGCTAAAGTGTACGAGCAGGACAAAGACGCAAATTAAATGGGACATGAGGTAATCCGCTTGCCCCCTTACCATGCTCACTACAACCCGATTGAGCTAATTTGGGCCAAAATTAAAACTGAAGTAGCAAAACGAAATGACCTTCAATATAGCAGACGTGAAAGGACTTATGGAAGAGGCTATTGAAAATGTTATGATAATAGAGGACTATTAGGAAAATGTGTTCGTCATGCAGAAAACTTACAATATGAGAATTATCGGAAGCAGAGCGAGCATGAGGTAGCAGTAGAACCAATGCTTATTAACTTGGCAGATGATAGCTCGGATGAGAGTGAATGTGATTGTGATTGTGGCGATGAGTAAGGTTTAGTGCCTACCTCTCGGAGGGTAATGAGTCATTAGCATTGGCGTATTATGTATTTATCTTCCACCCATTATTATGTATTTATTTCAATCATCTCACAGAAAAAATGTTTCACAAATTAAAATCAAACGCATTAAAATATTTGTTTTATTTATTTAAAGATTTATATAGTTATTTATAGTGTTCATACATAATTTGAGCTAGTATAGTAGGCTACTTTTAAAATGTAACCGATTTTAACATCGATTTTTTGAACGTATGTATCACAACAAAGAAAACAGTCAAATTTGTAACAATAAATAGTGTTTGTATCAGTGAAAACACTAGGAGTACGCTCTAATGTCGCGTAAGAGTATGAACGAAGAGTTAAATTACTACCTTATTTTGATAGTTAAATGACACTTGGGCAGTTTAATATAGTGAATTGCATGATAAAATATTGACTTTTAGCGAATTTACTGTAAAGGGAAGAAGCTATTACCGTAGGTCTCATGGTAAGACTTAAGCCCGAGGCCATGATACTTTTTGTTTTGAGGTCCCCAGATGCCAAAATCACAATTCGTTCAAATTTATATACATATGTGTGTGTGTGTCCGCGAATGCGATAACTTGAGTAAAAAACGTCCAGTTTTGATTAAATGTGTAAAGTGACATTAATGACCTTAAGTTCAAAAACCAGAAAAATCGGACCAGAGGAAGGAGGGTTTATGGGGGTTATAAATTTTCCAAAAATCAATTTTTTGCATTTTTTACCCTAACATTTGTAAAACACTTAATTTTTGTTTTGACCATTTTATAGAGCTAAAAATAAAATAAATAATATAGTATTTTGAATTATTAACCGAGGTTAAGTGGTTGCCGAGAAAATCCAAAAAACCTGCTCATAATGTTAATCTTTTGGGAAAAAGGTTTTAGCGAATTTCTCCTGTAGGGAAGAAGCTATTGCCGTAGATCTCATGGTAAGACTTAAGCCCGAGACCATGATAACTTTTTGTTTTGAGGCCCCCAGATGAAAAAACACTACTCGTTAAAATTTATACATATATGTAAATATATATATAACTATATATGTGTCCGTAAATGCGATAACTTAAGTAAAAAAACGTCCGATTTCGACGATATTTGGCTCAAATGTGTAAAATGACATTTATGACTTAAAGTTCGAAAACCAGAGAAATCGGATATGGGAAGAGGGGTTTATGTGGGTTTAAAATTTTCCAAAAATCAGTTTTTTTGCATTTTTCACCCTAAAACTTTTTAAAACTTAATTTTGGGTTGGACCATGTTATAGAGCTTAAGAAAACAAATAATATAGTATTTTGAATCATTAACCTAGGTTTGATCCCAAAAAATCTAGGGAGAAAATCCAAAAAAACCTACTGATAAAATCTCCCATGTTAATCTTATGGGGAAGAGGTTTTTGGCTGTTCCCCAGTTAATTTTAATGTAAACTTCACATTTGCTTTTACCAATCAACTCAGCTCCACAAAACAATCATTTTGGTGTTTAAATTGTGATGCTACGTCCAACCGTTGTAGAGATATTCAAAGTGCTAAACACAGTACGTTGTCGAATGTTTATGCTTATAGAGAATAAATAAAATTTTGTATCTCCATTATTTATTATTCATGGGACTTGGTATGTGGCTTCACGTTGTATTGGTATATTGATTTTTGCACCAAAATAATATTTTTTGTTGATTATCCCTGTAGCAGCAAACCTGTGTCTCAGCTCTATTGTTATTCTTATGGAGAATAAATAAAATGCCATAGATAACTTATTTACTTATGTATTTTTATGAAACTTGGTAAGTGGCTTTATGTGGTAGTGAAAAACATATGCATGCATTGGAAATTCTCTGAGTACACAGGTTTGCTGCGACGGGGGTATTTGGCTTTTCTCAGTTCATTTTTAATGTAAATTTCACATTTGCTTTTACCAATCAGTTCAGCTCTACAAAACAATCATTTTGGTTTTAGCGAATTTCCCCTACAGGGAAGAAGCTATTACCGTAGTCGGCATGGTAAGACCTAGCCCCGGGACCATGATAACTTTTCGTTTTGAGGTCCCCAGACCCCAGAAACACAGTTCGTTCAAAACTGTATATATATATATATATATATATATGTCCGAAGGCAGGATAATTCTCGTAAAAATGATACGATTTTGATGAAATTTGGTATAAACGTGTAAAGCAACATTTATGAATTTAAGTTCGAAAACCAGCCAGATCGCTCCATCCGAAGGGGTATTTTGTTGGGGTTTTGTACCCCAAAAATGGGTTTTTTGAATTTTTTACATATAATTTTGGAAATAGTAAAATATTACTTTTTACCATTGGATTCAGCTTAAAAACACCCACAATTAGGTATTTTGATCATTCCTCTACGTCAATTGGTTACCGAGATATTGAAAGTGCTAAACACAGTACGTTGTCTAATATTATTGTTATGGAGGAAAATAAAAATGTTATATCTCGCTTATTTATGAACGTATATTGACGAAACTTGGTATAAGGCTTCATATGGTTGTGGTTTATTGATATTTGCTCAAAAAAACAATTTACTGCCAAAGGCTTCCGTTGCAGCAAACCTGTGTACTCAGCCCCATGTTATTCTTATGGAGAATAATTAATGCTACGTCTTCCTTAATTATGAACATATATGAATGAAAACTGGTATATGACTTTATCTAACTGAGTTATATTGATATAGCATAAAAACAAATTTTTTGTGTTCCTTGTTGCAGCAAACCTGCGTACTCAGCCCCAATATTATTCTTACAAGAGAATAATTAAAATTGCAGCCTATATACCGCTTATTTGTGAATATATTTTTATGAACCTTAAGTGGATTTATGTAGTCTTAAGATATTTATATCTCCATTGGAAATTTGCTGAGTATGCAGGTTTGCTGTGACGGGGGTATTTAGATTGTGATGCTACTTCCAACCGTTGTAAATATATTCAAAGTGCTAAACACAGTACATTGTCCAATGTTTATCCTTATGGAGAATAAATAAAATTTGTTATCTCCATTATTTATGAATGTATATTGATGAAACTTGGTATGTGGCTTCACGTTGTATTGGTATACATTTGCACAAACAAATAATTTTTGTTGATTTTTGTTATTTATTGATTAGCAGCAAACTTGCATACTCAGCCCTAATGTTATTCTTATGGGGAATAAGTAAAGTTTTATATCTCCCTTGATTATGAACATAAATTAATTCAACTTAGTATGTAGCTTCACCTGGTTGAGTTATATTGATAACTGCCCAAAAACATATTTCTTCTTTTTTTGCAGCAAACCTGCGTCTCAGCCCTAATGTTATTCTTATGGAGAATAAATAAAATGCCATAGATCACTTATTTACTTATGTATTTTTATGAAACTTGGTAAGTGGCTTTATGTGGTAGTGAGAAACAAATGCATGCATTGGAAATTCGCTGAGTACGCAGGTTTGCTGCGACGGGGGTATTTGGCTTTTCCTCAGTTCATTTTAATGTAAACTTCACACTTGCTTTTACCAGTCAGTTCAGCTCTACAAAACAATCATTTTGGTTTTTAGATTGTGATTCAACGTCTAACCGTTGCAGAGATATTCAAAGTGCTAAACACAGTACATTGCCCTATGTTATCCTTATGGAGAATAAATAAAATTTGATATATTTATTTATTTATTGAAAACAAAATACTACAAAACAGGCATGCGCCCAATTACAATGTAGCATTCGATAATTAAAAAGAATATATGAGAGAGTTCATGCCGGTCCTTTTCCACTTTCTTCATGCACACAACAATGCAACACATATGCGAGATCACGTACTAAACCTACTTAAAAAATAGCAAAAATTCATAAATACAAATAAATAGTTATTCATTACAAAATACAATACATAACGTGCAACAACAAAAAATACAAAATACAGTTTCATAAAAATAAAAATAAAAATATATCTCGATTATTCATGAATGTATATTGGTTAAACTTGGTATGTGGCTTCACGTAGTACTGGTATATTGATATTTGCACAAAATTTTTTTGTTGACTATCCCCGTAGCAGCTAACCTGCATACTCAGCCCTAATGTTATTCTTATGGAGAATAAGTAAAGTTTTATATCTCCCTTAATTATGATGATAAATTAATAAAACTTTGTATGCAGCTTCAACTGGTTAAGTTATTTTGACAATTGCATAAAAACAAAAATTTTGTGTTCCTTGTAGCAGCAAACCTGCGTACTCAGCCCTAATGTTATTGTTATGGAGAATGAATAAAATCCTATATATCACTTATTTATTCATGGATTTTTATGAAACTTGGTAAGTAGCTTTATGTGGTAGTGAGAAACATATGTATTATGCATGCATGGAAATTCGCTGAGTACGCAGATTTGCTGCGACGGGGTATTTGAATTATTCATAATGATATTATAGTAAAGCATAAAAGAAACAAAATGAGGTGTAATAAACATTTAAATGATGTATCAAATAAATATCATAAAATCATGCAGTTGTCTGTAAAGGATATCAACAATAATTTTCAAATCTTATAATACACTTTAGAGGAAGTTGCACTTTGTAGCAGTAATTCAGAAAGCTACATCATATTTTGATATTACAGTAGGGTCTTATCTGTATATAGTATTGCCCATTAGCGTGCATTTTAATAGAAATTGCATACTAAAAGAGTAGAAATATTGTGTTGTTGTTTTATATTTTAAATCAGGAGTTCTGAGTGAACAATTTTACACTATTATATTGTGAAGTGGAAATATATCTTTATATTTAAATTAAACAAATATATTCATAATATAAATTGAAGTCTCTCTCCGTGTCTGAATGTTTATCTGTTACCTCCTCCTAAACCACTCATCCGATTTCGATGAAACATTGCATGGTCATTCAGGTTAACCCTGGGAAGCCACTAATCAAAGACCTAGAACTATAGGGCTTCGCCCCACTGGACTTCAATGTTACCATGCTAATCATATGAAAGAAAATTTTGTTATGTTTTTTACAGGTAACTACTATAAAATGTTGTAAAAATCTGTCTATTTATTTAGGTAGCAAGCTGTAATGTAAATGGTATAGATTTTTTTAGTGTCAAAACAAATCAAGACTGGAAAACATAATCTCTCTCTAAATTACTTTTGGTTTCTTTTTACTTTACGCGCTCCTTAACCATACATCGAATTGCGATGAAACATTGCATAGTGATCCAGGGGTATTATGGGAAGGTTTATAGCCAACTTACTTAAAACCTAGGGCTTCGCTCCACTGGACTCACTTGGAAATCCTATGGTCATTAGGGATCCTCTTGAGCAGTAGCAATGTACCTAATATATCAGAGTCAAACATAAGCCTAATCATGTTCTGCAAATGTTTTAGGGCTCTGCCTTCCTGACATTCAAAATACCTATTCCAACCAGCTTACTACTGCTGCTACTACTGGACTGAGGGGTAAAATTCAGTAGAAAGAAAGCTGAGAGGTTAACGTCAGACATAAACCTACTCCTCATAATATAATACTTAGCCCCACTGGAATATTATACCTGGTAAAATGATTACCCCATAAATTTAATATTTTGTTTTGTAAATTCCAATACATTGTTAAACATTGCCACGGAATAAAAAATAAATAAATAAATAAATATACTCATGTCAAACATTATACACCAATGACCCGGAGCTGAAGGAGCTGAAATTTGTTAGAAAAATAGATTTACACCAGAATCAAAATACACATTCCCTAAATCCAAAGACCCTTTGGGGTCTCGCCCCACTGGTACTTAACACTATGTTTACCATCTTGCACCTACTACTGGACTGATGAAGCCGAAGGTCAGTAGGATGATGGCTAAAGCACTCAAAGCAGGATGGACAGACTTACTCCAAATGCATTTTTTGTAGGGTCCCACCCAACAGGCCTGTATTATTCCCATATTCTAATTATCGCTCACCCAACTACAGAAAAAAGAAAGCTGAAATTTGAATCAAACGTTGTCCTCCCACATATAATTTGCACCCGTGCAAAGCCAGGCTTGGTCGGGTAGTATACTATAAGGGAAAACTTTGAGTGCTTGAAAGAATTATAAAAATCACGTTTAAAAAAGAACGTGGCAAAAGAGAAATAAACGAACAATAACTGCTTTAAATATTTAATTCTCAAACAGTATTTTATTATTACAGAACTAAGTTTTAGGGGCCGTGCATATATTATGTCACGCCTTCCTGGGGGGTGGGTGGGGGGTGCGGCACATCGTGACAGACCGTGACACGGGGGAGGGGGGGAGGTTACGGGCTGCGTGACATGTTACTGTTAAAGCATGCAAAATCACCAGTTACAGAGACGAAATACCGTACGCCACAATCCAATATTTAAAAATTAATGTGTGACGTGACATGGGGGAGGGGAGGAGTAATGAGCAGCGTGACAGAGCGTGATAAAGGGCGGGAGGGGGTCAAAAAGGGCTGAATATAGCGTGACGTAATTTATGCATGGTCCCTTATATGAACATTAAAGATTGGACATAAATCATTTCAAATTGTGTTTTTTTTGCAGTTAAGCCATATTTCTCTTAATAAACCATCGGAACGAATAACTGAGCTATCATGTTGAAGATACTTTAACCATTAAATGTGTAAAATAAAGAATTCAAAACCACAAAAATTATAACATAAATGGGCAATTCTCACTTATTTTGAATGTACTGGTAGCACCATCTTAGAAGGACACGTTCAAATAACTTAAAACAGGTGTCTCAATGGAAGTTGTAGTACTGGACAACTAAATTGATAACAAATATATTTACAAACAAGTCTTGCCAATAGGCCTATGCAAATAAAATTAAGAACAGAAGACAAACTCGTAACCACCCTCCTTGGGACTGAGCCCTGGGTCAGATAACTGAAAGGTCGGTTAAAACAAATAATGTTTGGGCAATTTGTCATACTAAGCACTAAAATTATAAAAGTCAAACGACAGTTAAAAAAAGTGTATAAAAACAGGTACCAAAATCCAACTATGGAATACTTGCTAACTATGGAAATATATGATCGACTTGTGGTCTGATCCTTTTTTACGGTGCAGTATCAGGAATACGGCTGCGGCGGCAGATGAGAGTTAACTTATTTCCTGGAAATACGATGGAAGTTTAAAGTGAGGACGGTTAAGAGAGGTCTACTGTAATCAAATGAGCTCACAAAGTGAGCGAGACCTCATACCTGACTTCAATGCTTCTACTGCTAATGAAGTGATTCAAACTGGAGTGTCTTATGCACGACAACTACCGCGTCCATATCATAAAAAGATTTAAAAAAAAGGAAAATGACCCTATATCACATCTTTTAAGCATACGGAACTTACTGAATCACTTTCGTGTAACATTTTGTCAAATTATTTTTTTACAAAGGTATCTTCAGGCAAATATTAGTTGCACTCTGCTAAAAAGAATTAATGTTCGCACACACATTTCATAATAAATAATATCAAGTTCAGTAGTAATAGACTTCACACTCTAGCCAAATGTATTAGGTGAGCGACTCGCATTGTAATTTAACACTGTAAATAATCAATTGGAATAACATGAGCGGAGGCGGACTAAGTTACACATCCACTGACTCTCGTTCATCTTTGCTCGCCTAGACTCGGCCAAAGTGGGAAGATGGCATCCCAGGTATGGTCCCCGGGTCAAATCGGATTGTGTTTCTTTATTAGCAAATTTCCCCTATAGGGAAGAAGCTATTACCGTAGGTCTCATGGTAAGACTTAAGCCCGAGACCATGATAACTCTTCATTTTGAGATCCCCAGATGCCAAAAACACCATTCGTTCAAATTTGTATATATGTATATATATATGTATATATATATATACATATATATATATACATATGTTTGCTTACGGACACACACACACACACACATATATATATATATATATATATATATATATATATATATATATATATATATATATATATATGTGTGTGTGTGTGTGTCCGTAAGCACGATAACTCTCGTAAAAAAGGTCCGATCTTAATGAAATTTGGTACAAATGTGTAAAGCACCATTTATTTCAACGAGTTCGAAAACCAGACGAATTGCACCATCCAAAGGGGGGTTTTGAGGGGTTTTGTACCCCAAAAATAGGTTTTTTGGGGTTTCCACATGTAATTTTTATTTAAATCAAATTTAAATTTTTGCCATTTAATTCAGCATAAAAAACAAACAATTTGGTATTTTTATCATTGTTCTACATCAATTGGTTCCTGAGATATTGAAAGTGCTAAACACAGTACGTTGTCTAATGTTATTCTTATGGAGAAAAATAAAAACTGTATATCTCGCCTATTTATGAACATAAACTGACAAAATTTGGTATATGGCTTCATCTGGTTGAGGTTTATCGATGTTTGCACAAAATACAAAATTTTCACGTATGGTTCCCGTAGGAGCAAACCTAGGTAATCGGTCCCTATGTTATTCTTATGGAGAATAATTAAAATGTTATATATCGCTTACTTATAAATGTATATGAATGAAACTTGGTATGTTACTTTACTTAGATGAGTTCTAATGATTTTTGCATAAAACCCCATTATTTTGTGTTCCTTGTTGCAGCAAACCTGCGTACTCATCCCCCATGTTATTCTTATGGAGAATAATTACTATTTTTAATATCGCAGTAGTGGGATTTTGCGGCTTTTGGCTCACTTGATTGACAGCTTCCGGTCACGTGACTTTGATGACGTAGGAATGACGTAGTTGGCGACGTATTAGTGACGTCATGGATGTTTGGAGTAGGTCAAGGTCGTCTGAAGTAGTTTTTAAAAAGCTATCTTGCACAAGTTTTGATTCGATGGTTTCAAACTATCAAAATTATTTGTTGCTAAACGTTTTACCCAAAGTATGGCATGTGGGTAGTCTGCTGACGCGTCTCAACAAGACGAAGAAGTTGGTGCATTCATAATTCAGATCCGACTAAGGGTATAGCAGTAATAGCGAAAAAAACAATATTTTGAAGGTTTTCCGCTATTGCTCCTAATTCCCTCGTCGGATCTAAATTCTGAATGCACCATCTTGTTCGTATTGTTGAGCTGCGCCAGCAGAGTACTCACATGCCATACTTTGGCTAAAAAGTTTAGCATCAAATAATTTTGATAGTTTAAAACTATCGAATCAAACTTGTGCAAGATAGATATATTTTTGGAATGAAAACAATCAAATGAAACCTGTGCAAGATTTCTAACTTTTATTTTTATTTCTTTATTTACATTAATGTACACATAGGCAATGATTGTCAGAGAACCGTCGATCCTGCGGTGGCCGTTGCTTCTGTAGATGGGTAGGGTTCACATTCTCCACAATAATACTTCATTCTAGGCGCGGGTGGAAGTGATGTTGGTTGCCACGATGAAGTCTCCGATTCCGTAGAGCTGCCGACATTGAACGAGGCGAGAGGTTCATACTCTTCAAAATTATATCTATTCAGCTGTGTCGGTGGAAGTGTAGTTGCGGATGTTCTCCAGTGTTCTTGAGCTAAAGTGTTTGTTGCAAAAATATCCAATGTTACTTTGTAGCCGTTTACAATCAAAACTTTTAAGTCATCGGAAAGAAGTTGCAAATCATGAACTGTAGAAAGATGAACAGTATTGTAGTGGACACATTTAATTTTGAGAGCCATGATGTTACCTCGTGTACGGCTACTCGCGGAGTGAGCTTCCCACCTCCTCGCCTTCGTTTTATACGCACCCCCCTCCATTTTTTTCACATCTACGATATGAATATTTTCATCACGTAACCTATTGGAATTCTGCATATAATGCAATGTTTATACATCAGTCCACAATCAGCGCATGTACAACAGTGTCTACAAGGTAAAAATAGTAAATTTTTCTCAGAGGACAAACATACTACACATTCGTTTCCTTCGCTCTTATTTTCTTCTGCTGGTGTTTTAACAGGATGAGGTTTATAAACTCTCCGATGGTTTTGTACAAACTCTCTACCTTTTTGAACTAACAGATAAGCACACTTGTCAAACCATCGTGCATGTTCTTCCCATGGGTTATCTGTCGCTTGCCAATCCTGCAATCCTCCTCCGCAATTGTAACAAACGGTCTTATCATCTTGCCCCATGTAAAAGAAACCAGCATCTGCAAACTCCATTCTAGACTTGTATAGAAACGAGTCTTTTAATGCTGCATCAAACGTATCCAATCTCGATTGTAACTGTGCATATTTAGGAAATCTCATTCTCCTTTTTACTACCATATGTTCCATTTTTGTAGGTTGTCCCAAGGCAAATGTCGGAGGTATACTGACACGGCGTAAGCGTGTAGGGCAGGTACCTACCCTTCCCCCACCATAATGTTCCCCCCACCAACTCATTGTCAGTCTGTATATAAGTGATAATCCTTTAACCAATACAGCGCATTTTATAAGTTCTAAATCTAGGTCAAGGTCACCAAAGAATGTTTTTAAAAAAGATAAAATATCAGTACTTGGAGTTAATACTGATATTTTATCTTTTTTTTTTTTTTGTCATCCGTTTGAATTAAAAAAAAAGCAACACAGCATTATATAAACTAATATACTGCTGTGATGTTGTGTTTTTATTTCTTTTTTATAGTTTTCTTTTAATTTTCTTTATTAAACAAACATCTTACAATACAATAAGCTTAAGTCTAACATTGATGACTAGAAATACAAACAGAGAAATACAAATAGAGACATTATGTACAATGATGCGTGATGTGCAGAGTGAGTTCCGTCGAGTTGTTGCCGCTTACGCCGTGTGATACCAAATACAACGTCCCCGGTTGAATATCTCGCAAGTCTTCATTTTGTAGCAGTTGAACAAATCGTTTTGGAAGAAATAATTGAAACTTCGGCTCATCTCCTGGAGTCATAGGTCCTTCGCACAATGATACTAGAATTGCTTATCCATGTGTGGTTTCCACTTTCTTGATGCTATGAATAATGTAGTGTTTTTGTTCTTTTAGTTCTGAACATTTTTTAGTTAGCAGAAGGTTGGATTTTGAGTGAGTGTTGAATTGATCAACCAGTGTTTGTAGAAATTGTTGTGATGCCATCTTCGACAGTGGTGGTGATGTCTTCTGTGATGTTGCCTCTTCGGAGTCTCGAATAATACTCGTGCTGGAGCGGTGTTGTCTCCTCGTATTTATAGGCCCCGCTACCCCCACCACATTTCTGTTCTCCGCTACCTCCACCACATTCCTGCGTTTGTTTCAAGTAAGCAGCCAAACGATATGCGTTGTACAATGCACAGTTTGTTTGAACGTGTTTAAGATCTTTTGCAGCGACACAAATATTACCGAGATTAATTTTGAAGTCCTTACTGATAGTTATATCGAAAACATCACCGTGCGTGTACTTTTGTATCCAGTTCTTTTTTTCTAATCCTCTTGTGTATATATGCGAATATTGTTTGCAAAAGTTAAACATAATACTGTGCAGATTACTGTAGCTTATAAATCCTTCATACCAGTGTATGTGATGAAAGTATTTTGTTATCCATTTGTTAGTACTTTTTGTTTTAGCGTTAAGTTTGTTAAAAGAAAAAGGAGCTTCAAACGTGAATGGGTAGGCTACAAATGTAAGCAAGTCTAAAATTACTAATTCCTTGATAATAAACCTATCATCATTATTTCGAAATGCTTTAAATTCTATTACGCAAGGCTTTACATCCACTTCTTCATCTCCTCCGCTCATCATGGCACCTGACGATCAACTAAACTGTTTTCCACACCACGGTAGGTTAAATACCAGGCCGTACAGTTGCAGGCGCGTTGGTGTATATTTAACGTGGGCACCGTCCCCAATAGGCCTACCCCACGTATGTTCTTCTTTATTAAGTTAAACTTTAGTCTTTTTTAACTTCTTCTTCTTCTTCTTGTGTTTCGTTTTCTTCTTCTTGATTTTTTGTTTCTTCTTCCTGTGTTGTTTCTTCTGTAGCCTCTGTAGCGATTTCTACAAGTGGTTCAAAATCCTTTAACTTTCTCCACATGCAAACTTCATGAGGTATTCTATTAAAAATAGATGTATCCACAGGTCCGTACACGATGGTGCTATCAGGTTGTTTTTCCAAAGTATCGTGCAAATATTCTTTAATAATAGCGCTTGCAAATACCAACTGTCTCATGTACCTTGTAATAGGTTCTGTTGCGTAGTTTAAAACGTAGAATTCTTCACGTGACAGTAGAATCTTATTTTCATGTTGAGTCAAGTCTCTAATTCGCACTTGTAGTTGTCCGCGATGTTTAACAATATCTATTTCATTGTCGCAATCCAAAAGTCGAATATGTGTTTTCCTTCCACACAAACTGTTAGTTAAATAACATTCTATTAAATGTACATGTTTCAAAAGTGACTCCCAAGCATTTTGCGAAAATAAAACCTTTTTTGTTCCATGGTGTAGTATTACTGTAGGGGAATAATCCAATGATTTCATCAATCCAACTGATACACTTTTACTGATGCATGCTGAGATGGGGTAAAAGATTCGCAAAAAAACTTCAGTTAAAATGTGAGGAGGAATATTTTCTTCAACTTTCTTCTTCCTCTTTGATACTACCTTTGATGGATCTGCATTACTTTCCTCCTCTCTATCTCTTTTACCAAACTTTAAAAATGCAGTTATTTCCTTAATGATTTCTGCTTCGGTATTATCATGTTCCAATAACGGTGCTACCTCTGCATTACCTTGTACAACAGATGGAGAACTCATTTTGTAGAAGACGTTACCCATGCGACGATAGGCGATCAACTGAAGACCCGCATTGTTGCTCCGCTATTTATAGGTTAGCGACAGTGGCGGTGCCGGTGGTGGTACAACGTTTTACAATACTGTCTTTACAATACCGGTCAACGGTGTGTATGTAACAATTTTATCGTGCAAAATTAAACGATACGCAGATGTATTTGCAGGTACGTTTTCTTGAAATTCCATTTCTATTTTTATATCAACACTAGACGATTTTACAGATTCATTTTGTTTGGAACAATCAATTACAACAATCGGAGCTTTCGATTCAAACTGTACGGGAGATAGTAGAGGTGTATTTGTTTTGCCGTATTATGAATTTTGGAACCTAGCGTACATATCGTATAAAACACTGTACCTTTTTTTATCAAAAGAAATATTAAAGTTATCGTAGGGAAAGAATTGTGAATTCAGGAACACTTTACAGTTTGTTAATTTACAATGGTCAAATTCACCAGCATTTTCAGTTATTATACTTTTCTTCTTCGTTTGTAATCCAAATATTACATATCTCGCTTTTTCCAAATGAGTAGAAGTTTTTACAGTCCATGTATGCCGTTGTGTTGTAGGTAAAACGGGGTATTCATGAAACTCCCAGCTTCTGAATGGCATTACAATGTCTCGATCGGATTTTAACTTTCTTAATAATGTAATCCTGTGTTCATCATTTAGTCGCACATGTGGTACTCTCCAAACAATCTTGTCTAATGTTAATTTCCAGTCTAAATTGGCATCAGTTGTTCCAGTAGCTGCTTTAATAATATCATTATCGTTTGATGATCTTAATAAAACTAGTTCTTGTTTTACATTTATTATTATTCTTCTGTAGTCTTCAGCAAATCCTAGGAGTAATCTTAAAGGTACGTAGAAATCAAAGTTTCCCGAAGAGTCAGGAGCGATTGTACTTTTGTCAGGTGCAACCCATCCTGCAACAGCTAACAGATTCTTCTCATTTGGTGTTAAAGATGCTAATCCTTTCAATGTACTGGAAATTCCAACCTTTTTTGTTGAATCGACTGTAACTCCTGAAATTTCATATCTAATCTCGTCAAACAAAAATGCCATAGGATTATTTATGAACGGAACAGTGGTTCCAGCAGTACCATCAGTTTTTGTTACTTTTCCTTCAATATATAAATAACTTTCGCATGGAAGAGTATAAATGTCTTGTTGTTGTATAGGAATCCTAATTTCATCGTTATTGTTTAATTTGGACGAAGCGTAAGGGTTGTGCGTGTGATATTCCTTTTCCCATAAGGTCTCGTTGAATGTTGGACCCTGCGCTATATCCAGTATATCCATTGTTAATGACCTTTAATCCAATTTCTTCTAGAAAACGAATGTTGTTAATCCTTCTACAGCTGATGAGCTACTGACCTCTTTGCTGGTTGGCTCTCTCTTTTTAAATGATAACCCCATTGTCTAAGCGGATGATTTTATATGTATTCTTACAGTAATAGCTTCTCCTCTAAAGTCAATAAGGTTTCCGTCTTGATCCACTATGTTCAGCACGATGTCTGAAATGAAACTGGTGTTTAACGGTAGGTACACAAGGTTTTGAGGCTTTTCTACTATCTTGAAACCCGGTGCAACTGATGGGTAGAATGTGTGTAATATATGACGATTCTCTCCATCTCTGTAGGATCCTTGTATAATGTTACATGTAATGTCTATGCTATTAACTTTGATGATCGTCAAAGTTTTATTCCCAGAATGAGTTTTATTAGGTTCTAATACTTTTGTTTCCTTAGAAAACCCCAATAAACTACCAATTGAATGTTCTTGACTAAAATCAATATAATACTTAGAAGTAATTTCGGCTTTCATTGTATTGTTATTGCCTTTTATCGTTACATTTTCTTTTCCCATATGTTTTTGTATAACTTCATTTATATTATCAATTTCATAAGCTCCTGTTGGTAAACTGAATTCTTCCAAAGCTGAATACTTTCCTTTATCATCTTTTGTCTTGTAATAATGTATTTTGTTATTAATTCCTTCACTAACGTTTGGAATAGAGTTATATGTTGTTAAATCCAATAATGCGGCTTCCCATAGTCTTCCTTTTTGCAAACGTAGCGCTGGAAACAGAATACTGCGCAAAGTTCATGAGTTACCGGTTAATGACACTGTATACGAGGACATCTTAAAGTTGACTAACACTCTTAGCTAAAAAGTCTAAACATAAATGACCGCAAATGGATGTATCATCAGGTTGTTTTCTTGTATGATTGTAAAAAACATTTTCTGCCGCACGAAAGTATCGTTGAAGTTCTTTCGGTGGTGGAAGGTCTCCAAAACTGTCGAAATAATAAATGGTTTTACCAAGTTTCTTGTAACACACCCAATGAGTGCCTAATCCTTCACTATTATCCAAATTTACAATACCAGTCTCATTTTTCCACATTTTAACCGGTAATTCATCTTTCATAAATACTCCTCTAAAAAATGGGATTTTCAAACAAGAAGCATATGTAATCAGTTCTTCATTGGTTAATTCTTTGTTTTTAATTATTAATTGCTCTTTCTTATTTAATACACACGATACGGTCTTAGGTATAATCCTCCTCCCTTTTTTATCATTGACCATATTGTTGGTTTCTTTTTAGCTTTACCACTGGTAGATCGACGTTTTCTTCTGATATTACCTCCTTGTTTCTTAGCGGGTTTTTTCCCACGCCTTCTTCTCTTTCCTCCTCCAAACGTAGTTTTTGCTTTCATTGCTGCTGTTACTGCTAAAGACGCTGCTTTTTCACCAATACTCGCGTCACTAGATTTTACTCTTTGCCAAGCTTTCTCAGCAAGTGCTCTATCTGCTATTGATCTATTTTTAGTATCACCAAATTTGGAATACGCTATATCGTGCTGTTTACAAGCCTGATCGAGCTTATTTATTCCAGGATCTCCTCTAGCAAGACGTTTCTCTAATTTGGTTCCAGGACCACAATATTGATATCCTCCAGGTAAATGTAATTCCACAGGTAATAAATCAATCGCCTTGTTAACTATAGCTCCAACCGGTTTACTTAATAGAGAAAATGCTGTTGATGCTATTCCCCTTCCTCTCTGTAATCTCTCTCGATTATGACTGATGCGTTTAACCCTCGACATGACTATTTATAGCAAAACCTACAATCAGTAGGTGCACTCTATAAATGTTTTACAATGAATGTAATATCAGTTTTGGTTTCTTGTATTATATACTGTTTAAAATCCATTTATTATATAGAAATGGATTTATTAATTAAATGTAGACATATTAAATAGAAGTAGTAAAAATTGAAATAAGGTGTAATTGAAGATGTTCCAGATGTTTCTCCGCTGGTGATGGTATTGTTGTCTTCGGTAAAATGAATAAACTTTAAATAGTTGTCATGTTTCCTTAGAAACTTGCCACTAAATCGTTGGTAATTGAATAACACATCCCAGTCTAGTTTATCTTTAAAATTGTCAATGTAATTCTCAGAGAGATTTTGATATTTACTTATTACTTCCCAACAGTTATTAAAATTTGATGTCATCTCTACGAGGAAGTCTTCCGAAAACTGTTGTCTTTGTAAAATATGGATCCAGTTAACTCTGTGAAAATAAATTCTTAACATAGTCATTGTGAAGAGGTAATGTATGGAAAGTTGTTCCCAATCCATATATCTATCAAACCGTTGAACAAAACCATCTGTCAACACTCCTTGGGGAAATCTCGGCTCTTGAGATATTAAACTCCACGCAGTAATATTGGATTCCATCATCCTCTCTGTATCGTCTCTCGAATATGACTGAAGCTTTATCCCTTATCATGGGGGTATTTTAAATTCTTTTTTCTCTTATGTAATCTTCATTGTTTTCTGTTGGTTCATTAATCACATTCACTTTATCCTCCTTTCCTAATGTTTTGACTTTAGAAGGCTCAGACGGTTTATCTCGTTGATTAGGTTTCTCTGGATTGTGTATATTTTTCCAGTCTAAATAATTGTGACTGTCAACATCTGAAGCTGCATCTCTTCCTGAAGCCCGATGGATATAATGGAATAGAGCTGCACCAAACCTTTCCAAATGTTTTTCATATTCCGTAGTCCATTTCTTGTGTACAATATCAAACATTTTCTTATTTACAGCGTCTCCATCCTGCTCACAATCACCTACATTTGATAATTTTAATTTTTTTACATCATAGCTTGTGTCAATTTCATTCCTTTTGTAAATCGTTAACAATTTTAGAGTAGCTAAATTTACTGCTTCACCATCATAAACGGGATATTGTATATTGCTTAACCTTTTACCGGAAAACCCCCAATGATCTTCGTGTACAGTTGGGGTTCTTTTTTCCATGTACTGTACCGTAACCGCATCAGACGACATAAGCGGATCACCAACATTTTGAATTACTTTTCCTTCAAAATTATAGTTGCCGTCAGGTGTTAACGGAAACCCATCTCTTTTTTCACTATATCCAGATTTTACTCCAAACTCGGAGTACCGTCCAAACTTGTCCACACTCATGATGTAACTGAATCGCTATCGTTTAGGTTCTTATTATATATGTACGTCTACTGAACAATTATTCCTTGTTTTCGCAGTTCATCAACCAAAGCTACCCATTCGTTTTCTAAACCAGTGTGCCCGGCTTCCATAGCTTCATGTAATAACCTCATTCGATCAACTAACTTATTTATATCGTTGTAATATATTATATTAGTTTTATACAAATTTTTCAATAATCCCCTTCCAGATGTGGTAGGATCAGTTGTTTTTCTCTTTTTATGCAAAACATTTCATTCAGCAGAAGATAAAGCTCTTCTTTTAATTTGAGCTTTTTTTGATTTCGAGGGAAAAAGACTAGATATAATACTTGTATATTTTATTGACCGATTTCTATGAATAGGTAGGTCTTTGGAATACTTCTTTCTATGTGCATTTGTATACTCTAATATATTTTTAAACAATTGTAAATCCCTTTTAGTATATTTACCAGGATTATTTTTAAAGATGAGTTCAAACAAACCTTTAGTACCTTTATATTTCTTATCTCCAATAACTATATCATCATTTTCGCTTATATCTAACTTGCTATCTCCAATCATTAATCCTTTATCCTCTATTCTAGCTCCATAGGTATGATAATTTCGATTAGCATGTGCGGCGTGTAACATTTTTAACGTATATGTTCTTCCAAGTGTTCCTTTAAACATAATATCAGTGCCTAATTTGCTTAAGTTGGATGGGTTAATATCCTCTTCTTCTGCTCTTGTATCTTCTACACTTGTATCTTCTGTACTTGTATCTTCTGCAATGTCCTTTTCCTTTAAATCCTCTATATCTCCGCTTTCTTCATACTCGTCGCTTTCTTCAGATGTTTGTAACTGACCAAAACTTTCATCATTCTGAAATTCTTCTTCATATTTGGAAATTGGTAGCATTTTGTCTCCTTCGAAGCGAATTAAAGGTTTTTCCATATTTTGTGCTAATCGCTTTAAAGGTTCAGTAACAGGTTTGAATGTTGTTTCTAAAAATTGCTCTCTTTCATTTATACCTGATTTTAAAGCTCGGTTCTTTTGTCTAATAGAATCACTAAGTGATTTTATTTCCTTTAATAGCTTTTCCTGGTTAACCATCTTCACACCTTGACGACTTGTACAGTTATACCGCTAATCAGTGTATTAAAACGAATTTATCAAAACCTATTCTATAACGACCATCTTTTATAGCTTGATCTTTCATAATAACCAAAATTCCATACTTTTCCGCCCATGCTTTTCCGCAAAGCTCTTTAAACTTTTCAAATGGCATATCCGCATTCACATGATCGTTATATATATGTTTTAGGTTAGTATCATCTTGTTTGAATACAATTAGAATATTTGCATTATCTCTGATAAGTTGTTTTGGGATTTTGCTATAAGTTTGTCCTATATATATGCTGTCGATGTTATTATGTCTTCCCATGGCAAAGTAGCTTCTAATAGTATCCTGATTTTCACAAGATACATCGTCAAATATAAATACAGAATACGGTTTCGCTTCGTTTGGTTGCATAATACTATCACTAGCGTTAAATTTGTAAAAATTAACATCAGACACATCAGATAGGATTTTATCCAGCAATTGATACTTTGGTTGTTGTAGAGACTTTGAAAAAATATATAGGTTATTAAACCTTAATCCCTGCAGATTAGTGATCAAATTAAAGACAACATTGGTCTTTCCACAGTTTGAGGGGCCACTTACTATACATCGAACAGTGTTTGGAAGTAAACTACCGTGTTTACCATTGTTGATTTTAACGTTATCCACAGTTAAATCATCTATGTTATTAATATTGAATCGATCTTTATGGTGAATAATCTCCATCCTGCTCAAAGGTTAACGATGAAATGATTTGCTTGCATTAAACCAAGTCCTTTATAGGTATCCATGAATCCTCAGTTTTGTTAAACCCTAACCACCGCACTTTAACTGCGTCCTTTTTTCTTTGTAACACTTTTTCAACAAGATATACATCACCTACTGTTGACTTTAACATTTCATGTCCATAAAATGCACCTTGCAACAAATCTCCTTTGTTATCTTTTAAGATATACGTTTCAGGTACAGTCGGTTGCACTTTATACACTGTAAAAACTTCATTCGTCCAATTGGGAAGGTATTTCTTGGTAAACACTCCCTTATATTTACTAATCCGTACTTTATCACTTACATTAAATTTTCTTGGCTGCATTTTTTCTACTTTAGGCTTTGTATTTTTCTTTATGCGTTTTAATACATCTTTTGCATTTCTTCTATTTACTTTGTTAGGTATCATACCAATAGTTCTATGAAACCTGTTGTTATAATCATTTATTAATTGTGGTAAGACATCATACCATACGTAAGAACCTCTTTTTGAAAATTGTTTATACAGTGCTCCTTTTAAGGTTCTATTGAATCTTTCTACAATAGCTGCTTTTTTCTCTGAATTTGTAGAATAATGATTTATTTTATATTTATTTATTAACTGTGCAAAGTTTGTATTAAAGTATTCTGTTCCATCATCAGTTTGTAAATGTTTAATTTTGTTTTTATCTCTTTTTATGGCTATTTCCATGGCTTCTGTTACGCTTTTACCAGTCTTGTCCTTTAGAGGCAAAGCGTCTGCAACTTTTGTAAAACAATTAATAATTGTGAGTATATATTTAAATCCTTTGTTTATTCTGCTATGCGGTCGCATTTCAATTAAATCCGCTTGATATAGATCATTTATCCCTTTTATAACAGTATTTCTTCTTGGAAACTTTATTCTTGCAGGTTTGTGTAGTTCATTAATAATCTTCTCCTTCAGGTCTGACATGATGGTTTCACGAAGACAGCTGATATGGTATTAAATATTTTGTTGTATAAATCTGCTCATATACATATAGTTCAAGGTCATTCAAAACTTGTGTAAAAAAGGGGAAACACAGCTTAACATTGCTTGTGTTTCCCCTTTTTTACGGAAAGGAAAAGGATAAAGGATCTAGGACGATGAAAGGGTTAATCTTCAATAGGGTTAAGGGAATAGTGGCCGAATGGCAATGTGTTGATTTTGTCTGGAAGGGTTTGTCTTTTGTCGTCATTACAGGATAGCGCCTTTTTAACTTCAGTCACGCTGTACAGCTGATGGTTAAAACTTCTGATGGTGTTGAATTTAGCTGTAATGATGTTATCCTCAAATAAGCATTGCTTGTAGTGTTCAAAATGCACTTTCTTCTTTAAATATAAACTCTTTACACCTTTAGCTTTCTTAATATAGCTATTCTTCTTTTCTTCTTCTTCTTCTTTTTCATTATAGAGTTTCAATGAATATAGTTTAGACATCAGTGCAACAATCTCTTCAAGTAGAACACCATTAGCCTCATCCTTGAATTTGCCTAGTACTTTTTTGTGTCTGCCATTGTCGTAGTTTGGATGATCTTTTGGATAATCGGAGAAATCAAAGTTGTTCTTGTAAATAAATGTACGTAAATCTTTATACATGTCCAATGTTACTATGCGATATATGAAAGCGTCAGTGTCCATATATGTAATAGATATATTTTCTCTTCCGTAGAACGCCACCATTTTGTTGTAGTGAAAATCGTACATGTGTGTTTTTGAGATGTCCAAGATTGACATGCCTATATACAAAGGACGATCCATCTTCACACTCGTCTTCTTCATGGACACTGCTACAAGTTTTTCATTAATAGATGTTTTTCATGATAGATGTTCCAAAATTTGGCTGCTGTACTAGTTTCTGTAATTTTTTTGCGTCGGTAACAAGTTTAACATTTTTGTGTCTTCTTTTGTTTTCCAATGTTTTTCCAAATATCGCATTATTCATTAATTTAAAGAAATCCTTTTGAAAGTCTGATGTAGCTGCTGCTCTTCTGATGGTATTTGAATCAATATAGGGTTTCAACCAGCATGATTGAGAAAATTCCAAAACTCTATTAATTTTTGTTAGACGTAGTCCTAATTCGATAGCTTGTTGAACCACCCAAAAGTGAGCCACGTAGCGTTGTTTATTATTTAATGTCATCATTAATTTGGGGTGTTTTCCAATTGGTGAAATTTCTGTTTTAGCAAGAAGTGGAAGGTCATAATGAAGATCATGTAAATTTTCTTGGTATTCAAAATCGCAATCCAAAATATATCCAGTGTCACCATGTTTCGGAATTTGTAAAATATCGCCAATAGAGTCGGGATTAATCCATTTAAAGTTATCAAAAGGAAGTGGGTTTGACATTCCCCATCCGTACAGGTTATTTGCATCGAAATATCCTAAATAGGTTGACGGTTTGGTTTCATCGTAATTGGGAAGGTATTTGTTGTTGGCTTTGACATGTCTGGTAACACTTTTCTTCAATCCGCCTCTTACTCCTGCTTCAACCATTAAAACCATGTCAATGTCTGTTAAAAGTTGGAGTTTGCATTTTGTTTCTTTTAACATGGCTTGCCAAGCTAATCCTGGTGAAGTATACGAATGTAGAGGGTCCAAACCGTATGCAGCAAAACAGGTTCTTCGGAATTCTTCCATAACATCGCAGAGAAGAGTCACGTCAAGTTTTACATAAAAGTCTGAGTATTCTCCTAAAGTCTTCATATCCAACTCGTTCCATACTCGACATGCGTGTTGATAGTCTTCAAGTGAAATATTCGAATCATTAAGTTTGTTGTTAAATTTTTCTGGTGGAGGAAGTGATGTTTCATTAAATCTATGAAGTCCATCAATGTAATCGTAGGGGAAGACTCCTTTTCGAAGAACCAGATCCATTTTACTACTGGCTACAATTTTGCTTGTTTCTATCAGATCTTCTCTTTTTAAATTCTCAGTTAATTTCATTAGGCTAGAAGGCATAAATCGAAACGAATCAATAAACCTAAGTTTTATTTTGTCAACCTTTTTAGAGAAGCTTATAAATGTTTCCATTGTTGTTGCCAAAACATCTATCGCCCCATCATCTCTTCCCAATTCGGGAATTATAAAGTGAGAGTCATATCCACTAAGGTTATGTAGAACAACGGGTATAAAAGATGGAAGCGTTACAGGCTGCACCTCTGTAGGCTCCTGTAAGATGGTCGTGATCACGCACTTTAACGTTATCTGGTGTAAATAGGTTATTACACAGATAACATGTTGTTGCCAAATTGTGATGTTGAAGTTGGTGTTCTTCCATAGGCTGCATCGGTATTTTAATTTTGTAGAGTTCTTCCACCTTAGAGGCAATGTAATACAAATCATCTACAAAGTGTTTCGCTACTTGTTCACCACGATAAATCTTCGGAGCAGATGTTAGTCCAAATTTTTGAAGATGTTCTTCAGACAGCGTTGATTTTGTCAGTATACAGTAACTGTTTGGTGCGTGTTTTTGATATTTGCTTCTTTTTGTGATATCCTCTTCTTGTTGTTCAGTTGGAAGTAAAGATGCCTCAAAATCAGCATACACAACAACAGGTAAATGGTATTGTTGGATTACTTTGTCGAATTTTATCTGCGCTCTGCTAGGATGTGGCAATTTAATTCTTACTTCATAGTTTTCATTACATAGCCGTTGGTGTTCTACTAGCCAATCTGACCCTCCCCTTCTTAGTTCTTTGTTCACGTGACAAAAACATCTTTTGCAAATTGTCATCTTTCTTTTATGTTTAGATAATTGTTTAGAAACAAGACTTTCAAATTTTTTGATATACACAAAGTGTGAAATATCGCCTTTAGTAATCAATAACATATCTGTATGATCTCTGCGCTCATTTGATGTTATACGCAAGGGGTACACATTGTTTGATGAATCCAATCCAAATAGGTTGACAGAAGCTGAAGGATTTTGTTTTTCAAATTTTGAAATGTCTGTTATAGCAACAGGGTAAGTCATCCCTTGAAAATTATATCTATGTTGTACTTCTTCATATTTGTGGCTTGGTCTTATCGGATTGTCTGTTACATATTTGACCAACATGGCATATTTAAAACATTCCGTATCTTGATTTTGTACGTTGACGCAGGATAAGGTATTTCTAATCTTTGTTGGTAGAGGGATGTAGCTACTTCCTCGAATTCCATAGCCGTGTTTGTGTACCCTTAAGTCTAGCCCTGTGATGCTTAACAAACTCCATCCAGAGCCTCTTCCTTCATGTTCTTGTATTTTTATCATTAGCTCTTCAAAACATTCAGATACGATTGAATCAATATCTGACGAAAACATAATAGTTCAGTTTTTTGTTAAAAACCCTCTCGGTAAAGTTTCATTTTGAATGTTTGTAAATAAAGCAACCAGTAATAGTCCAAATTTGATAAAATTTAATCTTTTTAATTCATTTTGCAAAGTGTTGCTTACCAATCCTTTTGCGTTATTTAAAAATTCTTCGAGTTGTAATTTTGCATTGTCAATTTTGAAGTGGGTTACTACATTACCCGGAAGTGCTCGGGCATGTAGTTCTACATTTACTGCTGTTGATGCTGAAGGACGGTGAAGTGTAGACAGAGCATGCGTAGAAGTCGATGCAGCTGATGATGTTGAAGGATGATGAAGTGTAGACAGAGCAGGTGTAGAAGTCGATGCAGCTGATGATGTTGAAGGACGGTGAAGTGTAGACAGAGCAGAGGTAGAAGTCGATGTTGATGCTGCATATTGAATAACACTTGGTCTGGAATGTTGGTGTTGAGCTAGCATTTGATCTATTTTTTCTAATTCTTCTTCATTTTGTTCAATTTCATTGATATTATGTTCTACTTCTTTATGAATGTTTAAAAGCCATTCGTCTTTAAATGAATCTTTGCAAATATCACAGCGGTGCATGTTGTAGAGGTGTCTTTCTCAAAGGATAACCTGCTACAGATGAGACCAACGCTAATGCACCCCTATTTATACCTAATTACAAAAATGGTGGGGGTGAAGTTGGTAGGGAAGGGGTATATATCAATTTATATTAACCGAAGTTTTCAAAGTCTCGTCAGTGGGTCAAGGTCATCTGAACATATTGCCAGAACGGGGAAGAGACCAGTAAGTGATTCTCACTTGGACCACAAACTGATCTATTCCCCGCTCTGTGTTTAAAGTTCAGTATTCAACAAATATTTTTATCAGACTCATCTGATGATGAAGATAATGATGAGGATGAGGTCATTTCGCAATAGAATAATTGACGCCGGCAACTAAATTCACCGCTGAAAACCAACCCATTGCTACTACCGCTTGGAGGAGTTTCAATATTATCAAAGTCTATATTCATGTCCTCCAAACAGAGCAACTCTTGATAAAGCTCTGTGGTATCATCGTCATCGTCCGTCAAGAGCTCAAGTTGCTCCATATCTCCACTGTATGGTTCACTGGAGGCTACATCGCTTAGTAACTCAAGATCGCCAAACGAATCATCATCTTCAATCACTGAATCGTCTTCATCGACGTCGTTAATTTGTATTGGAATATTATGTAAAATTTCTAAGATATCATTTTTAGAAGGGAAGATGCTGTTTGTGGGCGCCATGATAGCAGAATGGTTTCCCCATTGTTGGGAAACCTCCTTTTATACCCGATTCAGGTGGTGGGGGGTAAGCGGTGGGGCTGCAAGTGATAGGGAGGGGTGTTTTATTTAATAATTATATACTATCCGCAAATTGTATAATTCTTGTAAGTGGGTCAAGGACGCCTGAAAATACCACCAAAACGGGGAATAGAGCAGTAAGCGATTCTCACTTTGACCGCAAACTGATCTATTCCCAGCTCTGTATTTCAAAGGTCTTTAATTTTGTTAAACTGTTTATTCATCCTGATCCTCATCAAGAAGGAACAGTTGTTTATACGCTGAGGGTTCTTCAGCAAAGAAGTGGTGAACCGCCAAGTCATCCTCTTCCAGAAAGACCGATTCCAACGGTGGAGGGGTGTGTAATAGTTGTCTGAGAATTGAGAGAGCCTGCGGTTCTTCAAATTGTTGAGGTTTCGCTTCTTGGAGTTGTGTCTGAAGTCTTTTTATATACTTTATGGCCATATTTATAGTATCTATTTTCGATTCCTTTGGATGGACAAATGGTAATATATTTCTTAATTGTCGATAACCCTCATTGAGTCTCGCTCTTGTTTTCCGCTGTTTAGCAGTGTTTTTCTCGGTTTTAAGAGACCTCGAGTTGGATGTGCCTGCCGGAGTATCCATAGCTGACTAGTAACTATGTTCCGAAGCATCACTTATATACCCGCTTACCTCCACCATTTGAATCAAATGATTGACTTAATGTAACATTTCAAAGTTTAAATATTTAGGTCAAGGTCATTGTAATATGTTAAAAAAAGTGTGGACCACCTATTTTCATTCTGCAGCATATGCTGTAAAATTTTAATAGGTTGTCCACACTTTTTTTATTTTTAAACTTAATTTTGAACTTCGCTTAATCACCCTGCCATGGCTTGGGAATGGCTAAAATATCTTCAAAGCATGTTGTTTTACTAAACACTCTTCGAACATATTTCCCGGGGTTAGGCGTTATTTACAAGTGATTTAAGTCCTCGTTAAAGGAAAGAAACACATACGCAAATAACACCCCCTCCCCCTTTAGGTGAAGGTTAGTATTAAACAAACAGGAATTTAATTTTTAGCAAAATCTAACATCACTCTCAATAACTCCCTACTTATGTTTAATTTTTCAAATACTTAACCCCCCTTAGGTGAAGATTGGTACTAAAACAAAACAAAAATTTAATTTTTTAACAAAAATCTAACATCACTCCCAATTAATCTCTACTTTTTCCAAAATATTTAATATTTTTATGAACAAAATATATTTCTATATTGTCTTACTATGACATAATATGGCCACTATATGTATGGTAGAAAACAATATAGAAACATTTTAAATAATTAAGAGCCGGCTTCAATAATTTTAACAGTTTCCGGCGGGGTAAGCGCATGAATTTTAACGAAATACACGTTATATGTTGGTAACAAAAACCTAACTTAATGGTTATTACCAACAAAATACCTTGTATATATACCTCAATAAAGGGGTTCAACAAGGTATTTTTCCCCACCTTCAATACTTTTAACAGTTCCCGGCGGGGATACACGTTATATATACCTGGACGGTTTCAAACGTGTTTTGCTTTATTTACCTCACTTAAGGGATTCAAGCATTTTAGTGACATTGACCTCAATAAAGGGTTGTACACTAAGTATATAGCTTCGATATTTTAGGCCTCACTAAAGGGATTCAATCGAGCTATCAGTAGATTCCCATCCACGTGGATTGTGGTGATGTTTTCCTGGACATCGGATCATCTGTTGGACTCCCTGAACGATCGAGTCATCTCCCTGGACCATCGAGTCATCTCCCTGGACCATCGAGTCATCTCCCTGGACCATCGGGTCATCTGATTGTAGAACTCCCCACTCGTACTCCTCCTGCGGCTGATACCTGGACGTGTTTTGCTTTATAGACCTCACTTAAGGGGTTCAAGCGTTGTTTTGCTTTATAGGCCTCACTTAAAGGATTCAAGCGTTTTAGTGACATTGACCTCAATGGGTTGTACACTAAATATGTTTAAGAATAGCTTCGATATTTTTTACCTCACCAAAGGGTTTCAATCGAGCTAGGTGTTTAATATTAGTTGATTAGTATCTAAATAAAATAATGCAAACATACCATGCTATGTTAATAATCATAAGTAACGCATACATGCCATGCACTCTCTACTGATGCCCACGAGCAAATGCGAAGGTGTTGGAGTGATTTTTCCTTTTATAGACGGGGATTGTGGTGGGGGAAAACAACGCTGCAAACTTAAAAATTACTTCTGTTGCAAGTGTGCATTTAACGCGTGATAAGCTTCAGTCAACGCGATATAATTCAAAACTGAGGTTCTACAAGAGATTAATAATTTGTTCAATATACCTCGGAGGTTTCAAACCAATTATTTAGTTAATATTAGTTTTGAGAACCGCGCAACGAACGAGCTCTGACTGAGGTTTAATTGAGAGTGACAGTGTGGATTGTGAGCGCGCCAATGCAGTAAATGTTAGCTATTAATAGCATTTATCGAGGAGGGGAGGCGGCTGTAGCGCGCCAGTGACAGATTATTCTTCGACACGCCTTAACTCCTATTAAAGCGTTATATTATAACTTGCGGATTGTTTTAATACAGAAATTTGTAAAATATATTATAGTGACATCCAGCAGGCAAAATTCACTTCTCATTAACATTATTGTTTTTAAGTGATGGTTTAAATGATTGCAACATCCTTTAGTTTCAGCTAAACTTAATAATTAGGTGTTTGGGTGAAATGAAATTTTTTGGAAGTATGTTTTAAACAAATATATCGCGATTAACAGTTTAGGAATATATATATATATATATATATATATATATATATATATATATATATATATATATATATAGATGGTTCGGCAATTTATGCGTAAATGCATCGCGTCGCTGTGAGCGACGCTATGACACTCATAGGGTTTAAAAAATAATTATGAAAATTATTAAAAGACACCTTTTTCACAGTTGTGAATAACAAAATATAAACTAAAATCATATCTTTACAGTCTCTTTATTATAAGGATCAAATTTAAATGCAGACTGTTATCAGCTGTTTGTAAATACATTAGCTTTCTGTGAAATTGTTGTTTTGTTCATTTTAGTGGTTTGTTTACCATTGTACGTGAATGAAATGCCACGTTTACGGAGAGGAGGTGCAAATCTCGGTCGACGCACCGTAAATGCATCCCGGTACCATCGACAGGAGACTGCACATGAAACTGATGAGGAGTATGCTGAGAGACCCAAACACCTAATTATTAAGTTCAGCTGAAACTGAATAATGTTGCACAAATTTAAACCATCACTTCAAAACAATAATGTTAATGATAAGTGAATTTTGCCTCGTAGATGTCACTACCATATATTTTACAAATGTCTGTATTAAAACAATCCACAAGTTATAACATATAACGCTTTAATAGGACTTAAGGCGACGGTGTATAAGTTTAGTGCACCACATTAAAACTAGGCATACAATGCAGTTGTCTGCTTGCAATATTGAGCGGAGCGAGTATTTATTTTGCATTTTTGATACGCGAGGGCTTCCAAATTATGCCTAAACGATATGATATATTTTGGAAGTTTGTTTTAAACAAATATATAGCGATTAACAGTTTTAGAATATATATAGAAAGAGAGAGAGAGATTGAAACGACTAATCTAAAGAGATTGAGAGATTGAGAGATTGTTTCAAACTGATACTTTAAATATTAAAAATCAATAGTTTAATCTTAAACAATCCTGTAACAAATAATGAATATATAGTTTCAAAGTATGTTAGATTTTGTTTTGTTTAAATAATTATGAAAATTGTTAAAAAACACACCATTGTCACAGTTGGGAATGACAAAATATGAACTAAAATCATATCTTTGCATTTGATATGTTTTAGATCAATATTTTCCGGGCTTAAGTATTAACTAATAAAGACCTAAACCTTAGTACAGGTAATATCTTTATTAGTTAATACCCCCTCGCCCTTCAGGTGCAGCTGTACTTTAATAATTAGGGTTTGGGTAAACAAATATTTTTGAAAATATCTTAACAAAATTATATAATGGATAGTTTTAGGTCAAATGGATTGATAACAGTATATAAATCATTCATAACGGTTTGTTTGGACTAATCTATTGTTTAAAGTTTTGGTTTTAGATGCTAAAGGTCGATAGTTTAAACACAAACACAACTGTTACAAATAATAAATATATACCGCTTCAGTAACATTTTTTATACTTCTTTCCATTCCATACGCGCTGTGACGTAATCACAAACAAGGCTCCATTTCCCGTTAGGACTTGGTCGTGTCATGTAGCCAGGTAATGGGACTTTATATAGTTTTCCCTTACTTTCTACAATCGGCATATTGTCTTCATATCGTAGTAATTTATACATGGCCGTAGGTTTCAATTTATATATGCGAATTTTTTGGATGTTTGCAGGTTTTTGTTTTTTACATGGTTTAGTTTTGCGAGCTTCTGTTTGGGTAACTGGTTTAGGCGGATCCTTCAATAGGTTTAGCAGAATGTTTTCAAGAGTTGCTAATTTTTCTTTTGTTTCGTCAAGGGTTTTACCCAATGTGGATACACACTGGGAACTTACTTCTTGTGGCCCAGAAGGGTTCACAGACGGTGTAGTTACTTCTTGAGAAGCGGATGGTTTCACCTTACTATTAACGGTAACCGGACCTGCAACTGATGTTTTCAATTTTTTTACTGTTTGACCAAAGTGGATACCGCACTGGTCGCGCCCTTTCAAACACCGTTTGTTACACATGAGACCTTTACTACTTCCTTTTATAAAACGGTGTTTACAGCGTCCAATATGTTGTTCCTGATGTGGGGATATAAGAATTGTGGTTTTCTGTATTTTGGGAGAGGGAACTTTCACTTCAGAATCATCATCTGAGAGCTCCAGACCCATTTCCAAGAGGATGTTTCTCTTTACAACATCGCCTACAACTGCGGTCACGGGTAACGGCGGCAATTTTCGCGAACTTGTCGCTCCAACTTCGATGGTCACTGGACGTGGCAAAGGTGCGATGATGGAGGGTTTAGTGGGTTTGCGTTCACAAACTGATACTGATGCCGACGCCATATTAATTTGGATATTTGAAATAGAATGTAACGGTATCACTAGAAGACAGAGTTTTTAACGAAGATATTAGAAGGAAGAATCAGTTAAATTAAACAACACTTTGATGCAAGATTCCTCGAATACTCCTTTGAACAGTCTGCTAAAAGAGATTGAAAGTTAGTTATATTATAACGATAAATAACACTTGGAGATACAAAAATACACGGAGACTTGATGGATCCAAAGTTAGTTATACGATGATAACACTTGTAGTTCTAAGCTAAAGAGGGATTGCAATTGGTTAAACAGATACAAAGATACACAGTAAAACACTAGACTCAATCTTGACAGGAGCTGCAGAGGTAAGCCTTAGACCAGGTTCTCATTCGATGCAGGAGGAGACTGGTATCGATGCATGTTTTTCCTGCGTTATATAGCAGATGTGTGCATAAAATAAACCTGAATGACTAGTCCGACAATCTTGTACGCGCGATGCGCAGCCGACAATTTATTTTTTGCAGTCTGCGGGGGACATTTCAAGAGGCAGCTCTGGTACGCGCGATGCGCAGCCATCAATTTATTTTTTGCAGTGTGCGGGGGACATTCCAAGAGCCAGCTGTCGCCGTGTCTAGCACGCGTTGAACCATCGTCAATTTTTGTTTTTTAGTCTGTAGGGGGGCATCCAGCTCTTAACAATGATTTTTGCTCAACAAATAAGCATAACAGTCACTGTGATTTAAACTAATACATGTATTTATGTGATGCACCTTACGTAGCAAACAACTAGCTAAGAGTGTTTCAACGACAATTATTCTACGACGGAACCGCTGACAATCAGCTAAAAGCGTCGACCTTCTATCTTCATAGTCCAAAAAGTAGTAGGTAGTTGCTATTGGACTACTAAAGGACACCTTTCTCATATTCCTGTAAAACTGTGACATTTTCATCCGAGGTTTTCAGCTACGATCCACACAGTCTAAGAGCTAAACCCTAACTAACACATATATTGAGGTTATTGTGCGATGTATAAACTTGGTGGGGGAAGGGCGGTTAGGCATCCTACATGCTTGTTGACACGTTATTAAACCTCCAGCTCTTGCCTAGTACACATGAACTCGCCAATCCAAGACGAAGCATTGACATATAGAACAAGCTTATCCATCAACTTGATCCTGAGGTATTTTAAAACATTTTAAATCGGAGCTACGATCCTCACAGTTTAAGAGCTAAACCATTACTAACGCATATACTGAGGTTATTGTGCGATGTAAAAACTTGGTGGGGGGAAGGACTGGTACCTATACTACATGATTGTATCACATCATTAGACCTCCAGCTCGTGCCTAGTACACATGTACTCACCAATCCAAGACACTACTGTTTCTTCCACATCTTCTTATATTAATGAGCAAGCTGACACAAATGAAAATACAACTTCTCAAATACAAGTAAATGAAGTTTCTACAACAACTTCTGATGCGGAAGCAATAATGCTATCCTTGATAGGTTTTAATTAATGGTAATTTTCGTACACAATCATGGAGGAGCGCATTAACGGTGAAGGGAACTTTTGCTATTATAACTACTGTTTCACTGACTTAGAAAATTAAATTGGAAACACCCGATCCAGATATTGTGCACTATATTTTAAGTTACACAGCAAACACCAAGAACTCTGAGCAAACGTCATTTGGGGAAACTTCAAAAACTACACAGAATTAAAATATTGTAAATGAAATGAGTAATACATAAAAGTTAAACCCAACTATCTTGCCCAGGTTTCACAGCGAATAACACATTATTCGATTTGTATTATTGTAAATAAAGAAATAAAAATAAAAGTTAGAAATCTTGCACAGGTTTCATTTGATTGTTTTCATTCCATAAATATATCTATCTTGCACAAGTTTGATTCGATAGTTTTAAACTATCAAAATTATTTGATGCTAAACTTTTTAGCCAAAGTATGCCATGTGAGTACTCTGCTGGCGCGGCTCAACAATACGAACAAGATGGTGCATTCAGAATTTAGATCCGACGAGGGAATTAGGAGCAATAGCGGAAAACCTTCAAAATATTGTTTTTTCGCTATTACTGCTATACCCTTAGTCGGACCTGAATTATGAATGCACCAACTTCTTCGTCTTGTTGAGACGCGTCAGCAGACTACCCACATGCCATACTTTGGGTAAAACGTTTAGCAACAAATAATTTTGATAGTTTGAAACCATCGAATCAAAACTTGTGCAAGATAGCTTTTTAAAAACTACTTCAGACGACCTTGACCTACTCCAAACATCCATGACGTCACTAATACGTCGCCAACTACGTCGCCAACTACGTCATTCCTACGTCATCAAAGTCACGTGACCGGAAGCTGTCAATCAAGTGAGCCAAAAGCCGCAAAATCCCACTACTTATCGCTTGTTTGTGAATATATTTCTTATGAATCCTGTTAAGTGTTAATGTGTTATGTTAAATATTCATTGGAAATTCGCTGAGTGTGCAGGTTTGCTGCGACGGGGGTATTTTAATTATGTTTTACATTAATTGTTTAACGTTACTTTGGTTTGTATGTACACCAAACGATTTGTAATAGCCTGTGTTAATTTAGTTATTTTGGAGTTTTCAAAACAATTTATATGCATGGTTGGTTGTTGGGAATGTGTATGAGTGCTTAGACCTATGTTAAATAACTTACTGAACTCAACGTTACTTAACGTAATAAGCACACATGTCACACACCAGAATTTATTTCCATTTGCTTTTTACCCCTAATTAGGTTAGGTTTGAATGTGCTATCAGAACTAAATAGGCCTATGAGTATTCCAGTCGGGCATGTTTTACTTAATTTTATAAAAACCCCAATAATTCGGTTTACGTTAATTAAGTTTGGTTACGTTTTATGTTTAGATATTGAATAGGGCCTATATACTACAAAATAAACATAGGCTACTTTAATTTTTTCCGTCAGTGGTATCTAGTGCATTTAACAAAATTAACAGCCAAAAAAGCCATGGTATCAAAGGAAAGGATCCGAATATTTGCTTTTATCAGATCGTTAAGAATAAGTATAGCCCATTAACGTTTGTTAAACAGCCAAAATTACCCGTCACGAATAAACACACCAGATTGGAGAGAGGATTTTCTTGACTAATGCAGGGTGGTGTGAACTTTAAAATTCCAGGAGAACGGAAGGGTATACTTTCAAAAGCGGAACAAAACACAAAGCCGAATAAATTTATTGATATATTGATTAGATCGACTGTAAAATATTTTATCATCTGTATGTTAGTTATAACATATAATATTTTTTTTGGATTGTTTTTAAAATAAACTTAAAATGAAAATGAAATAAACCTTACCTGCATAAACAAAATAATTGATTTACAAAACATAAAACTAAATTAATTTAAAAGGTTTCTAGAAAATAGCTTTCTGGTATATAGTAGCATGTAAAAAGAACCTACGATTTCCATAGATCCGTTAAAAGGTTGTTCCCAAGAATACATATTTAAGTATGATTGGAATCAACGTTTCTTATCTGGACAAATTTCCAGACGATATCTTCCACATCTTTGAGACCGAACATAACCGAAACCATAACCGAATAACCTAAATAATAGCTATACCGTATAAAACAATTTCATTCTGTTTTTTATATTATCGCTTCATTATTTATGAAAGTGTACCTGAACGGAAAGTTTCTGATAAACACTACCGGTAACCTTATTCGTGAATTCTACAGTAAAATATCTTTCGGAAAAAATAAAATAGGCTATGTATAATTTATTGGTCCAATACTTTCTATTTCAACCGGTTATGAATATGTAACAGTTAAAACTGTGAACACACTGTGGTGGTCAGGATAAGATTAACGCGGTTTAAATAATTATAGAGCTTTGTCACTTTTGAAAAAAGCTCATTGGAGGACATTTCTGGAAACAAAACATTTAGCCAAAGAGTAATCAAGACTAACATAAGTAGTGAAGAGGGGATTTGATTCGTTAACATATTTGTTGTCATGAAGACCGGAAGGTATAGAGCGTCAAAATGGCGGTCAGCATGTAAGCACAGTTTTTTACCCCAGACAAGACCTCTATAGATATATACCTCGTTGGATACAATAGGATTTGTTATTTAAAAATAACGAAAGATAACCTAACCTAACTAACACACGGTACAAGACGGGACGTAAAAAAACCAAAAACACCATTTCACCATCGGAGGTCACTCTTATCACTGACTTTGGCAAAAAATCAATACCTAAGTAATAAAATATAGAAAAAATAGCTAGGATAAACTTAAAAATACCTGAAACTCATTCTGTTGTGATATCAAAATAAAATTATGGCCCCTGTATAGTCCCGACACAGACTTACTTGCTTCGTTGAGAAATACACCCGCTATTGGCTAAATACACGGCTAATTCATGTACTTTAGAACTTGCCGTTAAATCAAAACATATTGTCAATATTAGCAAAATATCTACGTACCACAAACTTTTTTTACGTTGTATTCAGTTTCTCAATTGATAATCATCAAAAGTCCACATTTCTGATCCCAGTCATGGCCATGACGCCTCTAGCTTCCACGAAAAAAACCCCTAAGTGCGAGGCCTTCGTAGGCACGAGGCTCTTGTTCGGCTGCACCTGTCGCGCCGCCCTAAGGACGGCACTGGGTGTATCACATTAAGTAGATACCTTGGGTTAGGTAAGGTGTATAAGGTGGTGTGGTCTGTCGGATTCATTTGAGCATGTTTGGCCATTCCAAGTAGTAGGTCTACAGTTTACCTCCGCAAACTTAAGTTTTTCACAAAAAGCGAGTAGACATATGTGACATTTTGTAAATCCCAAATATAGGCTAAGCTAGTCCTCTTATAAAATTATCCCTAATAGACAACCAAGGTTTATTTATGGATATAATATACTTACAGCAAGGCTAAAATTAGAACGTGATGGTTGACAAACAATAGCATTGGCCTACCGTATCTACATTATATGAAAGTTAAATAGGTATGGTAATTTAAGAATACCATTTAGTCTTCATATTATGTTGAAGACAGTATTTCATGTATATTGACAGCATCAGATTTTTGTTTTTAGTCACATCTTCTCTTATATAGGCTACATGTTACTTATGAATAAAACTGTAGGCCTATACCAAAACCTCAAGTCTTAAGTTATTCACACAGATTATTCAACCAGTAATGGAATAATGTTAGCATTCTCGCCGATGACACTTTATCGTATTAAGTCCAACTAAACAAACCACAGTCCTATTTACAGATGTGTATGAAACTACCAAGGAAACGTATCCATAACTCAGAAGGTTTACATTCGATTACCGGTATTCTTATAAAATAAATTAAATTATTATTATTAAACTTGAAAGAACGTCACGTTTATAGTTTATGATTGTCGAACTGGATATTAGAACAGATTATCAAAAAATAAACTTCTCGTTCGTAATCGTAACCTCAAAGAAACGCCAAACATCAAGATGACAGCAACTAAAGTATTTTGACTGTTCTAAAGAGTCTTGTGTACGGTGTGCTACTAAGGTCAAAAGTGGTAGGGTAACTTACTGAAGAATGTTAAAACTAATAATTCGTCAATTTCCGGTATATTTTATCAGAATCATTAAATCGTCAAAACGTTAGACCTAAAAATTTCATGACAATCCAATCGCTTCAATCCAATAAGATAAATTTAGATCTGAAATTATAAGGTTTCCACCAAGCTACATAACTTAGGTACCGGTAAACATAATTCTTTCCCCTTTATGTTTATGGGTATTACGTGACAGGTAATATTAACAGTTTTACCAACCTTAATATTTTCACAATAGGGCCTATGTAAGTATCGTAAGCAAATTACTCAGTTGATAGCGATATTGTAGTATGGCGATAAGTTACAAAATGTATTGACATAAAAAAGTTCTAACTTACTTCCGTTGTTTATTGTGAGGTCTGTATTTGAGTTTAAGATTTTATACATCATAAACATTTTAGACAATCACTTATCTGTTAGTTTATTTATTTGAAATCAGCAAGTATATTTACCTACAGGCATGATTGATTTGTGAGATTTACATGGTTGCTTATTAGTAAGTTAACTACCTTGGGTTGGGTAATGTTTATAAGACAATGTGTTGTGGTGGGTTGATTTTAGTATGTTTAGCCATTCCAAGTGCAGTTTGCCTCGACAAACTTAAGTTTATCACAAAAAGTAAGTGGACATTGGTGACATTTAGTAACTCACAAATGTAAATATAAGCTAGGCCTATCATAACATTCCCCTGTATAGACTACCAAGACCTACTTATGGTTAGAATAAATTTACAGCAAAGTTAAAATTAAAATATGATGATTGACCAACTTGGGACAGTTGAGAAACAACAATAGCATTGGCCTACCTAAATTAGCCTATATGAAAGGTAAATACTTAGTCAAAGGATACTGTCTGTTATGACAATTCAAACGTTGTAAGTTTATTAATAACATAAAAAGTTAGTTTTTAGTCACACCTTGTGTTATAATCATCCATGTTATGGCTACAACTATAGGCTAATATAAAAAACCTGAGTATTATTCGAACACAAACTATCTGCAAAAGAACACAGGTACAAAACCACCAAGATGTATGGTTGTTTTTAGTAGTGCTGAATAATGTTGGCATTCTCGCTGATGACACTTTTTATCGTATTAAATCCAACTTGAACCACAGTGCTTCACATAAGTTATGTGTATGGAAGTCACAAGGTAACATCCTTAACTTACAGAAGGTTTACATTTGATTATTGCTATAACATTAATGAAATTATTATGGGTGCAGTTTCTTATCTGGGCTCCTCTAACCTAAACGCAAACATCAAACGGCGATTGCGAACAAAACAAAATGACAGCAGCTGAGCTGATGTATTTTGACAGTTCTCCAACAACACGGTACCACAAAGCTCAAAATATGTACTTAAATAATGTTCAATGAAAAAACTAACAATTATTAAAATGTAATAATAATTCGTCAATTATAGTTTATTTAAAGCATTAAGCCATCAAAACGTTACCCTAAAAATTTCATGACAATCCATCAAACCGTTAAAATGTAGATAGCGTCACACTACTTCGAATTTCAAACTGAGTATATGGATTCACTACGTTCATCCAATAAGCCAACTTATTTGGTATTATGTGGTCGCTGGTTTGTATGCTGTATAATGTTTTAAAACAATATGTTCACTTTAACGAATAGCTCCTATTGGGAAGAATCTATTACCGTAGTCGTCATGGTAAGACTTAGGCCTTTTTTGTTGGGGGGGGGGGTGTACTAAAAGGATTTTTAAAATTTGTTTCTATATAATCTTTTTGAAAATCAAACTTTAATTTGCACAATTAATTTCAGCTACAAAACAAACAATTTAGTAGTTTAATTATTGCTCTACCTTAATCGCTAACTAAGATAGCCTATTGAAGGTGCTAAACACAGTACGTTGTCCAAGGTTAATCTTATAGAGAAAAACTAAATATTATTTCTTGCTTATTTAAATAGAACATATTTATGACATTTGGTAAGTGGTTTCTTGTAGTAATGAGGTATATCAAGGCCACATTGTGGCCTTGGGTATATGCATTTTAAATTTTCCTACACAGGTTTGCTGAGACGCGACGGGGGAATTTAAACAAATATCCTCAAACATTGGTAATTGTTTGGAAGGATGAAAATATGACTATTTAATACCTGTATCAATAAAAAAACGTATTTAAAAATGATATTGAGTTCATTATACATGAATATACTTATTATTATCGTTAAACCCCATGTTACTGAAAGATCTTCGCGATTTTTCCCAGCAAATTTCGCCCCTTAAACTATAATTATGTGCTAATATGTGGCAATTAAAACCCTTTTACTTTATGTGTGGCTTTTTAGGGTCAAATAATTTTTTGCAGACGACTCCATAACAGCAGAATCCAATTTTGTTTACTTTAATTTACGTTCAGCCGTTTACGGGATTTGCTTCTCAAACTTAAGTAAACGAATTGACACAAATTGGCAACATATAAGTAAAACCCAAGCTTGCAATGATATGACGCTTAGTGTTATTATGGTAGTAATACGTTTATTATGGTAGCTTAGCTTGGTAGCGAAGTGCAACGACAGCATCAGCAGTGCATTATTAGCAGTGCACAGGAAATATAAATGAAAAGTCAAAAGTAATGTTATAGGTATAAAACTGTTCAGAATATTCCAATCTTTAAATTAAAACCCCATGAAATGTTGTTAATAGTTTTGTTAAAAGTTTTTTAACCGGGAATTAGTGTTTTTTTACGAATTGCCTAGTTTATTTTCTAAAAATATTGAATTTTATGGCTAAACGGTTAATTATATGAAACACCTGCTTAGAACAAAAGTTGTAGCTCTTTTTCTGGCAAATATATTTTACACAAAACTTTTTTGTTGTATGACGAATATTTATTGAGTAATAGGGGAAAACTGGTTTTTGGGCGCCATTTTCCAAGATGGCGGCCATAGGACAAGTTTTTTGGAGGTCTTTTAGTATGATATTCGGAGGTCAAATTCAACTCACACGCCAAGTCTTATAAGGGTTTTTTAAGGTATTGGAAAAATTTTGATTTCAAATGACTACACTATTAAGGATAGGTCTGGAGTGGGATTCACCTAGATGGGAGAGAGTTAGCGTATCATTGATATCATATTTAGAACAAAATATAAATATGACGAATATCAATTCTCTCCCCTCATAAAAATATTTTTAAATCATAGAATATATATTATTGAAGAAAAAATATATTTTATTTTTACATTTGTAAAAGTTAGAGGCAAATATAGTAATTCAACACATTTATCTTAGTTGTATATAATTATGAAATAAAACTTTAAAGAATTCAAACTAGCAAATTGTAACTAAAGACGCGGCAATCAACTAATACTTCATAATTAACTTATCAGCCTCAGATAATTAACTGGAACTTTGTGGACTTAATTAAAAAGGCCAAAGAAGTAAATTATTACTTTACCTAAAAATATCATTTGTTTTTTATAAATTTACGTTTACTTAACTTTATTGAGGTTTACAATTATTATTACTTGAGTTAAATAGCAGATGCTTTGCCTGATAATGTATGATTGTTAAAAGATCATAACGTTAAATTACCTGTTGGTTCTTCTCGTTATACATTTATAATAGCAAAACTGATAAACACTTTCTTTCTTTTAAATTTTCTATTTATTGCATGTTACATATCAAGTAAGAAAACGTATACAGTATGAAGCCGTAGGCTATTAAAATTACGTCTTCCATTCCAATATTGTTTAAAAATGTTCACTTAAATCCCTTTGTTAGAGGCATTACAAAATGATTTTCCGTATACAGTGGTTTTAAAGTGCGGAATTTCCCCCTCCAGTGGTAGGTGGCAACGTATTCCGAATATCCTGCTATAGTCAATGTTAACTTATATATTAACTTATACTTTTAGGTATATTAAAATTTGGTATTACAAAACTATCAATTACTCACAGCAATATAAGTATTGTAGGATTAAAATCCACTTCGTATTTCACGTAGTTGGAAATTTAGTATTTCCGATAGTAAAAAACATCCTAATATTGATAAAACATCCGCACGATTGATACCACATATTTATATAGATTATTATATTCCCAAAGAAATGAACAGCCCTTTAAATATTTTGAGATTAAACATCCATATTTTTTATTAGTAAGTATCTGATTGATCAGAGTGTTTATTATGTATATAAATTAGGTAAATATAAGTAGGTGTGAAGGAAATAACTTTACTTATAAATTGTTTTGTTATTTCAAACATTTACCGACGTGTTCAATTAATACACAGTCCTTGTGGTTTTGCCATACAAAGGGAAGGAGGTTCACAGTTGCGGAGCCCGCATCGCACCTTACTAATCAGACTTGATTCAGCCGATATCATCGGGTGAAACCACCTTAATATGAATCAACACTTATTTTTAAGTCAGCTGAGTTATCCCTCAAGTGTGAACTTAATTTTATAACCAGTGAATACCACCTGAATTTCATACTGTATTTATTTTCATGTTTATGAATATTTTATCAGTTTATTTTTAAATTATAGTGCGTGACCACCAAATCACTAATAAAGTTAAATACATGTTTTAATCTAATTCATTAGTAATGTAATATTGGTACCGTTATTTTTTTAGTTTTGAAACGATCTCAAACGTTGCCTAAAATCTTGTATTCATTAATGTTCTTATATAAAATAGAAAACACTAATTCTATCATACTTTGAATCATAATCCAAATATTTATTTTAACGTGTCATATTGCATTACACTTTACTTTTATAGTATTTAAGAACAGCTAAAAATATAATGACTATTTGGAACTATTTATGGTATTTTAGTAATTGATTTTGCTTTCCGAACGAAATTTTATATCTCGATGGGACAGAATTTCACAAACCGATTGCTAAACAGAAGTCTATCGGGTAAGTTTAATTTCAAAACCAGTAAAACTGAGCTATTTTGATTCTACATTGTGTCGTGTGATGATATATTTTAAATATCTAAAAACAAAAAATGACAGAGTTAATTAATCCATATATGACCATATATCCATTAATTACCACAGATAATCCCAACTCTCCCATGGGTATCGGGAGCGGCGGGTGATGCATATTATAACTTATTGATAATGTTAATACTTAATACGCATATAATTGTTATAATATTTACAATTATGTTATAAATTAATAATCTATATTACAATTTCTATGAGGTAGGTCAGTCACAAATCGTACCACAACAAAACAATTTAATTTCCCAGGTTTTTCCCAAAATCGCCAGTTTAAAGCTGCCATAGTGAGATATGTGCTGTTCCACCATATTGCTACGAGGTGTGTATTGTACTACGAGGCCGTTGAACCTCATGGGTTACACAACGAATCTTAGATTTTATTAAACTAATGTGTTATAAATGTGTTAAACTACAATTATATTTAAAGTTAAATACAATACAATATAAATAATTTAAATTAGTTTTAAGTTAGTGAGATTAGTTCATTCTTTAAAACATTTCATCTTTACTATTTAATGTAACTGCTGCGTATAACCATTTAATACTTATACAAATATTTCACATATTACCATTTAAGATGTTTGCAATGATTCTAATGTATCTAATTTCTTTGTACTTACATTTGCCAATCCAGTTTAGGCCTTAGACATTAACAGCATCATCAAGGCGTACACTGGTTCATGGAAGGGATGAAATTTCTCATGCAGACCAACAGGTGAATCATGGCTCCTTGCATTCTTTTAAGTAATAATATGTGATCTTAGGTGTAATTTAGGACTTGTTTAAATTATTAACCACTATCTTTTAGTAGTAAATAGTAACCGTTTTGAGCTGATAACAGTAAACTTTAAAAAATAATATTGTCTAATATAGGCTAGTATTGGATTACTATTGGATACTACTGGGTAAAACAACGTAGCTATTAAAACAAACAAGTGTGATTGTTAACAGTTAAGAGGGAGTGGTGGTTAGGATTTGGTTGTTGCAAGTTATTCCTCGGTGTACTTTAAGAAAGGCTTCTTAAAATGTAAGCCATACTTTTATTATATTCTACATACTATTCTTCACACAATAATTATTGCGGATTTAGTGTTAATTTAATTTGTTGATATTTCTTAATCCGTGAAAGTGAAAAATTACGTCCATTGTTTCACCAAAAAGATAAAAAAAGTTGTTTCCTATTCATTTTCACATTATCAGCGAAAGTAGATATAAAATGCGTACCTATCTACAGTATACAGGGTGTAAACAAAATCCTTGGACACACATTGTATATTTGTTCCTTAGGTCGATGAGACAACAATAAAATACCGTATAAACATGAGTCTAAATTGCCTAGTTTTCTTTCTGTCGGTCTGTTTGTAATTTTTAAAAGTTTGTATATAACTCAGCTTCTATTTAAGATAGAAATTTTAAATTCGGCTCCAATGTGTATCTAAAGACTCACAAAATTTTATAAAATTGTATTAATGTAACTGCATTATTTTAAAGATGACGGCCAATTAACCTTTGTAATGTCGAATTTCATGGGAACCGCAAGTTTTATCAAAAATGTATTCCGGTAATAAAACATGTAAGGTTCTAAGGCAAACAATACGTCACCTTGTTTGTTGCAATCGGATAAGAAATAACTGAGTTATTAGCTATTTAATAAAATAAATATCACATTTTTAATAGTATTTACAACTTATACATTTGTATTTTACATTTTTCCGTATAAGTCATCAAATAATTAGGTAAACAGCTAATAACTCATTTACTTATAATCCGATTGCAGCAAAGAAGGTGTCATTTTATTCATCTTCCAATTCTACACTTTTTACTACTCGAAACAGGTTTTGATAACTTTTTTAATGAAATTTGACATTAGAAGTTTTAAATGGACTCCATATTAAAACTGATGATTTATATAAATGAATTAAATTGTATACACTTGTTATGAGTTTTAAGATTCACGTGGAAGTCGAATTTAAACTTTATATCACATCCTGAGTCGTATGAGAAAAAAACAAAAAAACACAAACATACTGACAGACAGATAACTAGGCATTTTAGACGCCTAGTTATTATTATTATCTCGGTGTTTTATTATTGTCTCGACCTAGGACACAAATACACAAAGTGTGTCGATCCAGGAAGTTTATAAAGGTACCTGTATATTCCAACAAAATTCACAAAAAAAGCTTTTTTCAGCTATCAAGATATGAAATTGTATAAGTTCAGTGTATCGTCCATGTAATTTAAATGTTTACAGTGTAAAAGTAGTATAAATGATTTTTTTAAACCAGGAATGTTTTAAAAATCGTATAAATAATCGTAACTATTTGTATTAAAGCTCTTTATTACTGTATCTCAATTATGTAACGATAAAATAAAAGATTCTGTAAAACGCTAAATATATCTCAGTTAAATATCTTTCTTGTTCTCTTTCATAATGCAATTTGTTTTCTCTTCTGTAGGGCTTTGAAATTACGAAAATATTGCGTTCCCTTGAGATGAAAATAACTGAATAAGTACGACGAAAAAGAAATTGGCAAATCAGCTTATTATAGACTTAATATGTCAAACCTGAATGAATACGCTATTTTATATTCTGTTTTGTATCATTGCACTTTACTAAAATGTATTTAAGCTATAGAATGAACGTTTTATTAGAAGTAATTCATATTGATATATGAACAGATAATTATAAATCATCCATAAAGGTCCAGATGGCTAAATAAATCGCGTATTGTAACTTCTTCGAATATTGAACCTTAGGAATAACCAGCCATACTACTATGCACAATTTTCAACGCGATGGTATTGACGTTTGGCTATCTCTTGCATTGTGTTTTTTAATTAATCTGTACATGGAATATATTGATCAAATATATTGAATAATATATCAAACCAGCTTCAAAAATCTCTTTAAAGCAATTCATCTCTCTGTTTTGTCAATTAAATATGTGCAAGATGTAACACATGATTTATGTACAGCTGTTTTATTTTTCCTGAAAATATTGACAAACTCAAGGTAAAGATAAGTCTGGGCTAAATATCAGGAGTCCTCAGTATGTTTTCATATAATCTTAAGCCTGAAACATTATTATAGTTTTTTAAACTAATTTAGAACAGCAATTATGACATGATCGTGGTGCGTTTAATAATAACACTATTGACTTTTACATACACATAGCTGTAATGTTTGTGGCTTTATATATCCTAAACCCTGGTGTAGTAAACGGTCCACACATGAACATTTATGAAAAATTATAGCAGTTTATATTTTTAATTAATTAAACATTATAGAAACACACAACTCAGGAAAAAAATATACATATGAACAAATATCACATTTTTTAATAATAACTTTTACAACTGTACTGCTAACATATAATAGAATTTATTTTTAACAATCCGCCATTATTCTATCATTCGTTTAAAAAAACAAACAAAATATCAAACGGGTAACACAATCACTGAAAAAGTTCCAGTTCCCTATGAATTTTGTTTGATTTGATTACTTGCAGTAATTAGTCGCAATGAATTTATTATTTCTGCTTTCTTACTTTCAACTAATTCCTTTATATAATTATATCACACAAGTATATGTTTTGACACTTTCCTTCGTCTTCAGAGTATCAGCCATTTTAATATGATCAATGCTTAGCCATTTGAATAGTCTTAGCCAATGAAACATGGCGTACCGCAGGGCTCAATTTTAGGTCCTGTTTTGTTCCTGTTATTTATCAATGATCTCAGCCAGGTATTAACTGATTCAAATATTTGTTTATATGCTGACGACTATGTGTTACGTTTTCCAACTTTCATAGAGAGTGCCTAGAATTGGAAATACTCCCACAAGGCAATACTTTGCTAGACTGGCTAGATCAGAATGATAAAATAAAGCATCACCTCTATAAAACATCTCTAAAACGAATTTTCTTAAGTTTAATATGGGAAACCGTTCATTTAATATAGGTACCTATCAGTATACATCTTGACGAGGAATCAGTTGAGTCTACAACTGACCTACGCTTCCTTGAATTGATCATCGAGTCTAATTTGAAGTTTGAGTCTCATATTAATGTTGTCTGCAAAATGATGAGTAAGGGTGTCTTTGTACTCAGAAGACTATTAGTTTTCGCTTCGGTAAATATTTTTCTTCCAGATTTTTTTTTTTGAACTGTACATCAATTCGTAGCGTATGCTGTGGAAATTTGGGGTTCTGAAAGAGACAAAATTAAGTCTGTATTTAGGCTCCAGAAAAGGGCAATCGGTAGACTTGCTGCACCAAATAAAATCGTTCCCGTAGAAATGTATTTAAAGCTAACAATATATTGACTTTCCCCTCAATTCACATCCTGGAGACACTGTCTTTTCTGCTCCAAAACTTTAGTATTTCTGAAGGCTCCCTTCCCATTCATAAATACAACTCAAAGAGTAAACCAAAATGCACATTACTTGTCCCTCGACAATCAACATATTTCTTTAAAAAAAAAAACTTTTTGCTCTGAAATTTTAATGATTAACAGCCTTCCGATGTACATAGAAAATTAAGGAGGCTACAATAAGGTTAGTAAGGAATTAAGAAAATTAATAATTAACGAAACTTACTTCAGTGTAAAAGATTGTATAGATGATAAGACTTCAATATTAACTTAAGAAATTGTATTTTGTTGAATGAGTGTAAATTTGTCTTATACATGAAATGTATTACGTGGCATATACAATGTACTATTGTACAAATTTCAAATAACAAGAGTTGGATTGAACTGAATTGAATACATGTGGATGTCTTCGTAAACCACAACTGAATAAATTTCCTTAGATAGTACCGTAGTTATGTTTATAAGCGTGAGATATAGACACATTCATTAGCACATGTTGCAACAGCGATGTATTCATCTTCGTAAGTGAATAGAGTGACAACTGGTGATGCCAACCGTGATGTGCTGGATGATAACAACCCTAGCTTTTACATCTTTGTCGATGAAAATAGATGTAGAGTTTAATCTTTAGGAACTTTGTCATTTATTACTTTTAATAGTTTATTTTCTTCCAAAAACAACTCCAGCCTAATCAACCAATTTCTAAAATTGTGCCCATCAACAGGTTTTACATTTTCACCATCTGTTCTTAATAATGATTTTAAATACAGTATTTTCTAACATATAATAGATTTGACCTTTAATACTGCACACGAAGTCATAGATAAAGGTTAAGTTTTACAAACCCGACTAATCGTGCTATGGCTCGTAATTCAAAGGATTTTGAGTTGAGGAAATGGATGTTGAATCTGAATCACCCACATTACTTGGGTAGGTTTTTTTCTTCCTCCATTATACTCTTAATGGTATTTGTATATGTTTTGCGAATCATTATTTTGTTCCTCATAATTTATCTCAATTGGGTTCTTTATCTGTTGATAAGTTGAAAGTTTACCAGTTAATTAATATCTTACTAAGTTACCTATAAGCCTAAATTAAGTTTCCCAGGTCTCAGTGAATTTGTAATATTTAAAGGGAACTTAAAATTATAAAAACCTAGTAACAAAATAAACAAATTTAGTACGTGCAATTTAAAAAATCATGATTAGATTTTATTACTGCCTCACAGTTTTGGGTAACAATCGTTCTAATAAGCATGTTTAGGAATGATTTTTTTATAAAAACCTGACCAGTGCTTAGTTTGATATACAATATTTACACTTTAGTCATTTTATAGTTAAATGTTACTAATAAGTTCCGTTGTAGGGGTATTTGCCGTTAAAGATAGCGGCCAATAAAAACGGCAAGATCCAAAATCGAAAACATCTTCTTCCAGAATATTTTCAGCCGCAAGTGTAACTTACTGACTCACTGAGGTATACTTCTAGACTACTTCCAGATAAGTTATGAACTTAAAGTTTGGTATGCACGTAGCTTGTATATTGTAGTAACTCTCAATAAAATACAAAAGTTACACTATTAAATGTTAATACCGTTAAACAATTAAAAAAGAGGAATTTTGGGACTTAAACAAATATTAGTGTTTTTTATTTTGAATTCGGCGGCCGAACGGATGCTCTTATCTAAAAACGGAGGCCACTAGCTACTCCGGATTTCATACTATCTACATCTTTGGTCCTATGACTTGATACATCTCGTCCCCTTCACCCTTAGCAATTTTCCGTATTTTGAATTGGAATATAAACAAATTATGGGTTAGAGAGTGGATACGTAAGACAGAGGCACAAGGTGCATCTGTCCAGCTACTATAGAACTGCGTAATGAAGACCCGGTAAAAAATTGAACATGTTACCCCCGGGCCTTAAAGGAATTTCCTTCATCTGCATTAGGCGGGATTCTCGTGGATGGCTATCGCATTTATGCAACCTCTCGTCATGATAATTGTGTATATAGGGTGTCTCACGTAAGGGGTCTCAAACAGATTGCAGACAAACCAATGCATAAAATTTAAGGATGAAATAAAATTATTTCCCTCTAAATCAACCGTGAGGAATAATGTATACATATTTTTAATCTGTTATAATTTCAGGGTGTTCCAAAAAATAAGGGTCACTAGTTTGAATTTTGGAATTTTCAAACATAAACATATGTACAGAATGTCATGTTATACACAAAGCAAAGCACGTCATTTTATTTTACATTTATAGCATTTTATTTATCATGTTATATTTGAAAGCTCTACAACAGGCAAACATTTTGGCAAAAACATAATTCAGGTATCTTTATTCGTTTCAGTATGTCGGCCATTTTTTAGAAAAATACTGACATTTACGGAATACTCTGTATCTGATAAACCACAAGACATATCTTTGTTCTGATTCAAAATTCTTACACGTATTAAAATCATCGTTACCCTGATGTAACAGTATTGAAAACAAAATAAAGAAATAAAAAAATACTTAAAAAAATGTTTGTATGCTCAAAATTCCTAACAATCAAGTAGTAACGTATGTTAAAAAGTATCTCATTTAAAAGGTCTTGAAAATCCTAGCAACTTTCTAATTTATATCAACCCCGTATCTCTTTTGATTTTTAGCTATTAACAAATTAAATCAACACAATTATTTCCCCATACCAAATGCATTTGATTTGTTCGTAAAACTTCCAGTTCTCTGTGACCTCTTTTATAAATGGGTTTTGTATAACTGACATGCATTGTTATAAAGAGAAACCATGACTTTTGTTGATTGCTAAAAATAAAAAGAAGATGCAAGGTTGGTGTAAATTAGAAGCATGGTCCTCATTCGGTTTTATATAATGAATATGTGTTGTGAACTATAGTAATCAATATAGCGTGACGGGATTCATTACTGCTTAAGTAAGGTGGTCATATTCACGACAGGCTTTATTTTATACTCGACTAACGATATAGTAGTGAACAGTAATCAAACCCTCGTGCTTGACTTTGAAAGAATAATTAATACATACCACGCCTCACAGGCTCCACGTTACCAACTGAACAACAAGCTTCGGTATTTTAGGATGGGTCACACTTTTTAACCAGTTTGTTTCACTACTTAAATAGTCTGAAAGGTATAATAAATACAGTACTGTATATGTAAATATATATTGTGTTGTATCGTAACAATTACGTGCTTTATTTAATGTAATGTATTTGGTTTAAAATATGTGAATCATTTCAAAGGTTAAATAATTGAACTGACCAAATAATTCTGACCATATCTTCTTAGATAATAGATTACATCCAAAACTTTACAAACAACAAACAAAAACGCAAAATCTCAAACTAAATCCCATACTGTAAATATAAACGACATACATATGTTTACACATGCGAATATTAAAATTCATCAGAAAGCAAGTAACTGAATCACCCCCTTCCTATTCATATGAAGCACATTACATATGAATGGCGGAATGTATTCTGTGTCGTGTGTTGTTGTTGATTATGAGTATATGAGTATGATTATAGTATGAGTCTATCAAACACTTCAGTGGCTTGGGAATTTACAAATAACGTCTCAAAGATAGATCAAACTATAATTACGTCAACACAAATTTGAACTTTAATAAGAAAGGATAATCTAAATACAGTAGCTGGCACAATTTTACGGCAAACAACGAACTTTTGAAAAACAACCACGAAAATAACTTTTCCTAGTGCATTGCAGTACACATTCAAGAAAACGTATAAATCAAACACATTTTACGGACCGATGAATTACTGATACATATATTGATTATGTATATTAAACCAGACTTCATAGCAACACAGCTCGCACCAAAATGGTAAGACTCGAGATTTGGATATCAATGTTTAAAAAATATGATTATGTTAAGATATACCATACAGAAAACCATATAGGTAGTGTTCAAGTGTACACGCCAAAGACCTTGACATTTGCCGCTCCATTGAGGCATGATGAAGTCCTTTCACCTCGGCAAGTCCATCAAGTTTTACATCACGTTTTACCCAACAAATAATCCTAACAAACTTACTTTGAACACCAATGCTTGAAATACTCCTTTCATTTCAGTATACGCTGGATGCCTTCTAAGTCATAGAACAAGTTATCCAAACCCTTGACCCTTCAAAAATACAGAATTGTTTTTAATGTTATTCTCTTGTACATACACTTGACGCCTTCGGCTTTGTCTCCTCTTGATTGATGTAGTCTTTTCCAAGAATTATTGGATAATCGAACGAAGTGAAGTTTATCCTTATACATAACTATACTGCTTAGACTGGTAAGAGAATCAATTCAACAGGCGTGTCTGTGACCAAAATAACTTGAGAACGCTTCCACAGTTAAACCAAATTTTCCAGATAAACTTAACAGTATAAAATCTCGGTCGAGTTTGTTATTCAGATAATTTCGTTCAGTATTAATAAAACTATCTTAAAACCAAATTTATTTTTTTCTCCATAAGAATAATATGGGAAGCTATTTTAGTGGTACTTGAATCGTTAAAATTTAGCCGACGTCTATGTTTAAACAACAGAATAGCAATAGTTAGTTTACTAGAGTATACTTTGTTATACTGGATAACAAAAGTTTTTTTACCAAAAAAAGACACACACACAAGAGAGCTAAATCGAAGTATATTTTTAAGTTGTGAGCATATTTATTATTTTATAAAATTATTAAGTGCACGTTATTAAAAAAATATCAATACAGTTAATATTCCCTTAGTATGCCTACTCTGTGTAGATATCGTCAGTCGTTGGTGGTGACGAGTAACAGTGGCAGACGACGCGTGTGGCAGTCGAAAAACTCAAAATAACTTTTCAAAATAGATGATTGTAGATACTGAGATATTAAATTAACTTATTTTATTACATTGTCTTAGACAATTGGTAATATTGTGATTGTCATGTGTAAAACGTACAAAGCCTCAATTTGTCTAGAAAGCGTTGATCAAGTTAGTCACAGTAAGCGACCAACCTTAAATTTATTTTGTAGAACAACTATTTGCTAGGTTATATTTTCACTAAATTAATAATAAAAATGATCTACATTACCTAAAATACATTGCAAGTAATGTTGTAGCTTTACCACAATAAAAGCTATAGATCCTAACCAAACAGCTTTTTTCGGAAGGTTAACTGAATGATTTGACATAGCCTAGGGTTGGATTACAGTAAGAGTAAGCCGACATTAAACTGGTAATACAACTGTTGTAAAATACTTCAAACACATTACCAGACATTTTGTAGCGAACCAACACAAAAGCTTTAAACTATTCCAACCAAACTAAGGCTTTTTTACTGGTTATCTGAAATGATTAGACATATCCTAGGTTTGGATTACAGTGAGCTGTTTTCATCATAAACTTGGACGTATGGCTATGAAATGTATGCCTATTCACTTAGGCTACTTGCCATTTCAGAATTTTCATGTACGGTCTTGGACCAACCCATGTTTAAGATTTATGGGTTATCATGAAATTTCATCATCATGAAATAAGATTTAATTTCATGATAGGCTTTTGAAACAATGTATTGAAATCTCATTTTGTCATCTAAATAACTAGACCTGACGACTTATTGTTAATCCTTAAGGATATTTTGACGAGGCCTATAGAAATCGTAACATTAGTTCATTTAGGAAACTCATTGTTCTCTTAAAAGTTAAATTAATCGCACTGCTAAAGTCACTGCCTAGACAAAAATACCCTGTTTGTACTACGATAACGCACCCATGCCAATCCTAACAACAAACCATGTCTGAAACCTGCAATTTATTTTAAAAATAAATAAATATACAGATTTATACAACATTTCCTTTGATAAAAACAAGTGATAAACGTATGAATATTTTTCTACGGACAAAAAGTTAGGTCTGCGACAGGATCCGAACCTGCGACCTATCGCTCTGAGGGCCAGTGCAATGCTCACTGAGCTACCGTGATTGAAATGATATAACTATAGCTATATAGACGTAAAACCCGGATTCTGGTGGCAGTTAAATGATACCGGAATGTATTCTGATGATGTTACTCAAATCATATCTTGAATTTTTTATGAGACTCGATTTAAGATTGATCATGTGTTTCGATTATCCTTATACGCGTGGAATGAGCGTACACCTAGTTAAATACATTTACTCGTAAAATGAAAGCTATAACTGAGCTGCTAATTAACTGACCTTTCGTTCCAGTCCTAAAAACCAACTCTTCAAAACATCTTCTCCAAGTTAGATCCTAATTGCTGATAAGGAACTAAGTTTTAATTTCCCTCTAACATCCTGAGGCGCTTCCCATTACCAAACCAGTTAGGAAAAAACTCTGAAAATGAAATCAAATATAAAATTAAATTATAAATAATTTAAACTCAAAGAGCAATCACCTTCTTCACTATTATGTCCGTTATGAAGATTGCACTATAGGCGAATTGTTTCAAATTCATCTCTACCCAAACTAAGCGAAACCATCTCATCAAATTAACTACTAATAACCGAAATTATTTGGATTTCTCTTTTTACACATAGAAACAATTTAGTCCGATAGCACCTGCCGCAAATCCCTCTTTGCATATGTTTAAGATGCATATTCATCAAATGAGGGTGGTTGAGTGGAAGTAAATTCATCGGCCTGTTTTAGTGAGATAAGGAAGTATGTTATACGACCTCGTTTTCACGAAATGTAAACAGAGCCCGCAACTTCAACACGGACCCTTGTCACGCAAAAACTTTCAAAGGAATTAAAAAAAACTAATATTAACTAAAATACCTTATGTATGTAATTCTCTTACTTTTAATTATCGTCATTAAAAGCGTCTTTTAAAGAATATCTGCCTAAGTTTATAAAACATTTTGCATATTCTTATGTGAATTATGTTCCAACATGAAACTGGAAACTAATCATGATTTTGATTTAAACTGGAAGAATATAATCTAAGAGGCCCCTAACCATATCTTGCAGCAGCAATTCTCGAGTTATCACGACAAAATCCCTAAATGAAATAAACTTATGTGAAATAATAAGAGTAATGGCGTTTTTTATCAGCAGTTTGCTTTCTTATCTCCCAAGATTATTACCACCGGAAGATCGTAAACTTATATTTTAATTAAATATTACGTTTGAAAATACATTAATAGTTTTAATGCTGCATAAACGAATCAAATTTCCCCGTAAGACGGTTTAGAGCTCTAAGAGAGGTCACACAACCACTTTTACTCATTTTAGGACTTTAGACTTAGATTCAGCTTCAAGGGTCACTAATTTCGGTGGTGATTGAAGTTCGTAACATGAGTGAACTATTTTGGTAATTTTGTTGCATTAGCATTTAAGTTAAAAACTAATTAAAGCCTATGTTGAAATACACTCCTTTTAGGTTGTCTTTTGTACATTTCTTGCTTTCAGTTTCCCAACACCACATTCCTAATGCAATAAAGAGTTTTCCTCTTAGTCCCTGAGCAATACGGATCGCATAATTTACACACCACTTTGGAGTGGAGCCTACGAGAGATGACCGAGACAATATCCTGAATTGACAGCAACACAATCACTGCCGCGCGACTACCGACATATGTTTTACTTAATCCTCAGCAGTTTTGATAATTTTCGTTATTTTTTGTGCTTAATATTAGTCGCTGTATTGATTGAGTTAGCTTATTTTTAAGTAGAACATTTTGTGGATTCATTTGTTTTATTTTAAGGAGAAAAATTGATTAAAATATCCAAGTTAAAGGGCTTACAAATAAATTTAAAATATTTTAAAACACGATCAACTCAAGCAATTTCTACACCTTCCACAATTTGTGGAAGGGCGGAGAGAATACCGAGAAATACAAAACCAAAATCTCCGCAACAGCTCAACTTGTGAGGGGATGGGGGATGATGTGGTGGTCCGTCCAATCAGGTGTTTGGTTACTATCAACATATCATGTGTTCTATTTCTTTTTTAAAATAAAACAATACATAGTTTTGGTGTATTGGATGTAAACAAATCATGCCTTTCATGTAGATCAAGTTATTTCTAGCATTTTATTAAATAATTGTACAGTTATTTTTATTTTATTAAATCATCTATCTATTTATTGTTTTCTTTTTATGTCTTCTAGAATACAGAAAGTTTGTAAATTTGAGTTGTCAATCATATGTTCCATGTCAAAGTAGTTTCTTAAACATTTTCGGTGAATTCACAGTGGAACTTTCAGTGCTGATTGTATGTGTTGTTCTCTTCGATAGACAGTGGTGCTTACCAAAACAGACGGTCTGTGACTGTGGATCTGTGATTTGTTTTTATAGTGCAAATGTATTTTAAAATGGAGATACTACATTGTATTAATAAAGCACTGTTTATTATTATTATTATTATTATTACAGTTACGACTGAACTTGTCGCCAAAAAAAACAAATAACCTTAGCAGTAACTTAGTACTAGATTTGCAACCGTCCATTCCACCCGCTAAATCAATTTAGGATAACAGGAAAAAAATGTGATAAAAACAACTTGAAAACGCTAATTGTGAACAAATAGTACAACCAAACCAATCAAAACTTAGTCTATTGTACTTTATTACTATTCGAACACCAAATTGGAGGCTGGGAAAAAAGCTCTTTTATTAAGTGTCAAATACATTATCCATACAAATGACTAGGAAAAGTGATATATGTGTTACGAAACCATGAATTTTCTTCGATGATTTATGCGGTGCAACCAACTCAAACTTCTAAAGAAACATTTACTACGGTGTACATTTTTTAAAATCCAAGATGAGCATTACTTAGTTTCTAACATTAAAGACCTTTCAAAATTGCATGTTAAAACTTGTGCTCTAACTAGTCAAGGTCCATGGAATATATTTAAACCTGTAAAAACATTCAGAAAAATTAACGATAAAACAATTATAATACATAAATATATGTTAGACCTAAATGTAATGGTCTTAAAGTAATAATAATAAGAATCTTTAATTTCCAAACAGAATATATTTACACGTTTACATTAATCTCAGAAAATAAACAGGTACTTAAGTCAGCTGGGCTGCGACCAATTAAAGTGATTACGATAGTTACAAATTTCAATAATATATACACAAAATAATTAAAAATAGCCAGGATGACTTTAAAATTATGAAATGGCATAGGTTAAGTATTTAAAGGCAATGATAATATTGTATATAGGATCTTTAGAGGGAATGATATTGAGGGAAAACGTTAAATTTCAACGACCCAAAACTGATTGACTCGGATATAAACCAATTCCAGGATTGCTTGTTATCTAGAGGAACAAATTACCTGATCAGGTTTCTGTAAATCAGAAGAGGTTTTTTCCCAGAAAATAAATTTACTCTTTTATCGTTAATAACAATCAAATTTAATCGTTTGAAGAATTTAAACCAGTGGAATTATTTCCAATCCTAGACCACTTATGTTTTCATGGCTGATGAGTATACAAATAAATAATTTACGATTATTTATAAAGGCTAGTTTGATTAGCGGTATGATGACCCCATTCGCATGTTAAAAAAATATAAGGCTATAAAAATCAATATTTCAACTAAATTTATACTACAGAATCCAAGACGGAATCTCACTTCAGATTGCTCATTCTTCCAACTGTAGTTCGAAATAAGACTTTTAATAAGTCAAGTATTTCAAACGTTTTCCAGTTAGTCTTGTAGAAAGTCTCTGATCAGTTGTAGAACAAGCTTCAACTTCATCATAAGTTGTATGATCTTCGATCTGCTAAAAACTCAAATCAACCAATACGTCGATGTTTCTAGGCCTTTGTTACTGTGTATTTGAACCCAACTGTGTATTTGAACCCTAATTTTTCAAATATTTAAAATGTCCCTACTCTTAAGTGTTTAAATGCAAAACTATCCAGTTACAGTTGTATAATGTTTTTGGTATTTTCATATACATAACGTCAATGTAATGGTTGGTTGTCTAGAGGTTGGTTTGACTGAAATGTATACTCGTACGTTCTAGTGTACCAATAAAGCACTTTATCTTGACTTTCATTTAGTTTCAGAGTGTATAGTTATTATATTGAACACATGAATTATGAAATAAAATGAACTGCAGAAGTGATTCTATTTACTCATTTCCTGCCAATATTTTTCTTATCGATTCAGTTTTACATATTGTAAGCTGGAAATTGGAAAAGTGTTAAAAATGTTATGTTTTGATCGTTCATGTTCAATAAATTTTCAGATAAACAGAGTTTGAAGGCGGAGGAAAGTTTTAAAGTTGTGTGGTTTCCAAGTCTAAGGAATATTTTTGATATTTTTTAGTTGTGCCCTATTTATTTAACTTAATGACGTAATCTATATTGTCTGTATCTAACGTCAGCCCCGAAAATTTGAGTTTATTAAACTATTAGATATGATATAACAAACCACGAGAAAAAACTTGTGTTTGAGAAAAACTTGGTGTTTTGTCTTTTGATTATTAAAAATCGTTTTCAAAATATGCACACGTTCTCTAACAAACTTGTGACTGAGTTTCATAAAGTTAACAGTTGAAAATCTGTGTTTTCGATTAAAATTTACATGAATATAAAAATTAATAATTTACATGAATATAAAAATTAATATGGTTTCATCTATTTAACCAAATTAACTTTGGTGAAAATGCAAATTTAACTGATTTTATTTCATGGAACCTCTAGGTTATGCTACATAACTCTTCAAAAAAGATTACAAAAATCTTCAAAACTAAAACCTTTACCAAAAAAATGTTATCTAACAATATATTAACAACATTATCTAAACAACAATGGACTTTTTTTAGAAAATGTAAATGATTAATACAAATAAAATATTGAACTATTACTTGAGAACCAATAACATAAGATATAGTAACTGGGAGGTAGACCACATTTATCAGAGAAACATTATTTCCACGCTACTAGAGGAACAGTATGTAATTAACCCACCACAGACTAGTCCGTCGATCTATGTCTGCCAAGTTTAATTTCGGCTCCACTTCCTAAAGAGAATGAGAAGTGAGAACCATAATAGAATCAGGCGCCCCTAGTCTGATCCTCCAGTTCTGTACACGATCTTTAAAACAAAGGTTTATAAACAAAATATACGTAAAACAAGTTAGGGTAATCAACATTATTTTGCACGTTAGCTTTTTTATACTTAATGTATAGTGTAGTAGGAGCAGTTAGTACAATAGAGAATCTTGATTACAGTAAAAATGATTTCAAGTTAAATTTGTATTCTTTAATACAAAGAATACAAATTTAATTTTATGAGGTCAAAATTTAAAATTTCTTGGGAGAAATCAGTGAAAATGTGTTTAGTGGTACACAAAATAATTAGATTAAAATATAATTTAAAGAATATTTATATATTTGTTCATGTAGGTTTTCATGTATGTGAGTTAGGATTTAAATTAATCCTAGTTTTTTAAAAGTTTAGTATTATTATGTTTTAAATGCTGGATTACTAATATTTTTTAAAACTAAAGGACATTTGATTTCAGTCTGTAAGGAATCAGAGCGTCAACCTTCGTAAAACGTTGATTGTTTTTTTGCCACGAGTTTTTAGCTCAACTGATGAAATTAATAATACTTTCAAAGCCCAACGGATCGTGTACGACCCAAACAGCCCGTCACCGAAATACATATATTCAGAGGTACGTGCAACGCAACACACTTTTAAACTCAGGTTTCTGCAGATGCACGGATTCTGCACGGATGATTTGGTAGAAAACCACCACATATCATCACAAGTACTTATACTTTAATGAATATTTTAATTCATGATTTAAAATTTCTATTCACAATTCGCACACAATTCATAATGTGTACAGAGATCGGAAAATTTAAAGTACATAGAAACGCATGAAAACCCGTGCACGCATGAAAAAAAGTCTTGCCACTCCAAATGCCCATCACTTCAGGATCATCATCGTATGGTTAAACTTCTTGACTCATCTATTGCGGTAGAGTATCACAGGCTTTGTGGTACGTGTAGTGTGATACTTTTTATTCTAATTTGTTGTTAATTACAGATTGTCTTATTACTTTTATATTAATCTTTTATTTAGTTAATTTTCTCTAAGACCTGATCCATAACAATTTTCTTCTCATCCACATTGTATTTCTTTATTGCTCGATTTAGTGGAAGAACCATTTAATTAGAGAACATACAAAATTGGTTGTAAAATATTTATGATAATGTATCTAAATAATTAGTCACTAGGCCTGGAGACTAGTGTAATGGTCTATTGTATTTAATTAGTGTAATGGCAATGACGTCGAGAAGAAATTCCGCAGGAACAAATATTCACCTGTCCAAATAAAATCATCGTTTGCAATACGTAAACCTTGAAAAATGACCAATAAAGGTTTATTTGTAAGTTATTTTTCAAATCTTTATGTTGAACAAGGATTTGTCATTTAAGTTTACATGTAGGGTTTATTTTTGTAAAAGAGTTTACATTTAATACTGAAAAAGAATGCTATTCAGGATCTTCACCTTTAAAATTAAATATTAATATATATCCCATTTAGATAAATATACATTAAACATTAGGGCATTACTGTTCTATCACGTTTAACTAACCTAGTCTGACCTATGAATACTATGACTAATCTATTCTAGGACCTTATAGTTTAAATACAGTATAGTTCTACTGTGTTTAATAACAGTTGATAATAGTCAACAGTTATTTCGGTATTTGGATAAATGTTTTTTGTTCCCTGTAAATTAATTAATTAAATGGTGTGATTGTACATTTCTAAATAAGAATAACTAAATTTAATCTTCAATGTAACTTCAATGCCTAGGCTATTGAAACAAATATTGAAATCTCATTTTGTCATCTGACAAACCTGACGACTTATTTTTAATCCTTAAGGATATTTTGACTTGGCCTATAGAAATGGCAGGTATAGTAACAGGTATATTATATCTTTAAGTATAGTATATCTTGCCAATAAAATAAACTATTTTGTATTAAAAACCATAACAAATAAAATGTAAATAGCGTTTGCCGTTGAAATAAATTAAATTAAACTAAACTACAATTTCATATTTATTTAATTTGAATACGAAAATCCCAAAGTCCTTTATGATCATTGAATTTTTTGAGATATCAGTGTAGCCTGGAAGGTCAATGAAGCTTATGAGTACAAGGTTATATGTGTGTAATAATAAATGTTTTAAAAATTTAACAGTAATATATCACACGTTTGTCTATAAACAGTAAAAATAAACTACGTCTCACAAAACTATATAAAATATATTTACATTTATGCTGTACTTACATAAAGACGGTAAATATACAAAAATGATGGCCCAAGTATATTTACCGTGTTGTATGTAAGTACAGTATAAATGTAGGCTAAATATGCTTTTTAGCGTTGTGAGACGTAGTTTATTATTAACAATTCGTATTTTGCTACTCAAGAAATTGTCTATATATCACAATTGAATCACAAGTAAGACAATAGATAACTTTGATTAACGTAATTGCAATATTGGCTACATATCGTTATTTTGCTTTGTGAACAATTATTATTTGGCATCGCTTGATCCTCACAAACAATGTTTAACCGGTAATCGACAAAAACCTCACTTCCGCTTTAGCGGTAGTTAATTTAAAATGCATTTAACCATTTCAGATTGTAATCCATTGTATTGTATGGCCTATATTCGCTAAATTTTGATGATTAAATGTACCTATTATTAAGATAAACTAATCCAGATAATGAATGTAGTTGTTTTCCGAGTTTAACTCAATACATTCAAAGAAAGTTGTCCGGGTCGCTTTTAATTATGAAAATCACTCGAATCTACACTTTTTTGTCAGTCTAAGGAAGTTTTTAAATAGGTATATTGGTATACCCAACCATTTATAAAACTGTATCTATATTTATTTTGTTCACAAAAGGCGAAACAATTTTGAATAACAACTAATCAAATACCTTTCTCCTAGTGAAAATCGACTAGTATTTATCTAAAGCAAAAGATGTTTATTAATTTTAAACACAACTTTATATATAGTACAGGACAGTTAGAGTTTAACCTGGAACAAATTAGTTAAAGTATGAAACCTCCTGGGATGTGTTCCTAACATATCCCTCATCGTTTCCTTAAAGTTCCCAAAAGTTCCCACCTTGGGAAAATCCGCCATCTTGGAAAATGGCGGGAAAAGTATATAATTATGTAAGCTTTTATTTAAAACGGTATTATTTAATAACTAACCGATTTGGTATATCCATGTACATTTCGAAATGTTTATTATGAAAATATCCCCACAATATTATATAAATATTATATTAAGTAGTGATATTTTGTATTTAACGGTAGTAATTACAATTAAAATCTGATTTTCAGTTTTAAAATATGATATTTTTCTATTCTTTCGGATTTTCCGCTGTCAGTACTCAAAATAGACAAATTTTACAAATTAAAAAAGTTGAAGACAGTTAAATTCCGCACAATATTCATATATAATAAATGAGATTTGGCCAAAAGTAACGTCAACACCAAGCGCTAAATTCTACTAATTTACTCAGCGTAAATAACAACTCAGAGAATCAAGAATCAAGAATCAAGAATTTTATTTGCCATTAAATAAAACATCTTTACAATAGGCATCGTCAGAGTACATTAAAATCAATAAACCTAACAATAGCAAAAGAGCATAAACAGACTTATCTAATACAATAAAAAACAGATATTACAAGCATTCCTTACACTAGTTCAAGTCATTCATATTAAATTTTAAATACTCTTCAAGTGTATAAAATCCTTGTTTATTAAGCCAATTGGTTACCATTGTTGAAAATTTCCTTGGCGGGAGGGACCTAACAGTAGTGGGAAGCCTATTAAAAATAAAAATTGTTGATACTTGTAACTTTGATAATACTGTGAGTATAAGAGAACTATCTTTCTATTTCGCCTGCAAAAGAGAGCAATCCGACTAGTTTTCTCCATGGATAGGTTTAAAACGTGCAAACCAGTTTTTAAGTCCTCAAATATTTTATATTTTCCATCCCTCTATATTTACGAAACATTATCTTTTTTAAGACAACATATTATAAAAATCAAAATTCCTCAGAATCATCATTATAGTTTACGTATTTCCAATAATCTACAAGTTCCAATTCACAGCACTGCTTCCTTCCAAAAAAATCTCCGCTACAATTCAATAAACTTCCAATACACCTCAAAGCAGAGTCAAACCATTTGAAATTCAGGAAATATCTAAAACACTTTATTATTTATAAGTGTTTTTACAGCGTCCGTGACTTCCTGACTGATGGCTCTTAAGTTATTAGGTTTGCCTGGAGGGATATTTATTTATTTTTCATTTGATTAAATTAACAAAGAGGTTGATTTAATTTAATAATCTGATGCAGTGTATGCACATTTTAGATTGTAAGCATCTTTAAGTAAATTTGTTGCATTTCCATTTTGTTTGACATTCCCAATGCATGGACATAAGTCTTTTGGTTAATAAATGAGTTATTGAGTTATTCTTATTCTTCATAAGTATAACATAATTGCTGCTGAGTACGCAGATTTGCTGCCATAGGGACCACAAAATATGGATTCTGTATGCATATATCAATAAACCCCAAACATATGAAGCCACACATCAAGTTTCATTAATATACTTGCATTAATAAGCGAGATACTGTATAATATTTGACTTATACTCCATAAGATTAACATTGGAAAAAGTACTGCGTTTAGCACTTTCAATATCTCAGTAATCGATTGACATAGAGCAATAATTCAACATACTAAATTGTTTGGTTTTGAATGACAAATTTAATGGTGCAAACAAAAGTTTGGGTTTAAAAATAATTATAAGTAAAAAGTTCAAAAATGTTGTTGGGGTGCAAAATCCCCTTAAAATGGTGCGACCTGTCTAGTTTTTGAAATCATGAAAATAGACACTTCCTTACCTGTGTATCCTAAATTTCATCAAGATCAGACTTCTTTTACGAAAGTTAGCGAGCCTACGGACACACACACACACACACACACACATATATACTGTATATGTGTGCGCAATAAAATTTGTGTGTTTAAAAACTAAATTAGAAACTATTCATCCATAACTTGATTTTTTGAAGTGTTATTTATATAGTTAATCTTAATTAACTTGATAAATCATAATACAAAACTTAACTTTTAAATTTGTAAGCCGTTTTTATAAATTATATCTTCGATTTAGAAATTTAGCCAATTAATCAATAATCTTTTAATATCTGGAAAACCACTATTTTTAAATTTGTACAAAATTTAAATAAAAAAGTTTTTGTTTAAAAACGCATTTTGAACAAAACCAACTTCAATGCCATCGGATATATATTAATCAAGTAATGACAGATTTCATAAATTCAATGGCAGCCATCTTTAATGGCCGCCATTTTAGTGTCCTGCAATGATTTTCAAGTGGCTCCCTATCTGAAAATTTACCTTTTGGCATCAACTATGACCACAGACCTATGTACCATATCTCAATCAAAAAGTGTCGCTTTTTTGGTGTACCCGACGTACTGATATCTCAAAAATCAACAACACTATTTTTTATTATTATTGCAGTATCAATAACGCATATTGTGTTAATCACCTCATTTTAAATACTATTATGAATTTAATTTTAATTTGTAGTCTTTATATTTAATATGTTCTTTTATTTTTATATTATTACTTATGTTGTGACAGCTTAAGAATTAAATTACTTACCAGTTTCTGACTGTTAATTCATGTTAATAACGATAAATCCCCATTGAATTTTAAATTTGTTATTAAGTATTTCACTTTATTTTTTTAGTTAAATAACTATCTTTTATTAAATATAGTTACTATCACAAAATGCTGATGTCCCAGAGCATCTTCAATGAAAGACACGTCAATGTGAGAAGATGAAATGCCAAAGAAGAAATCAAATATTAATGAATATGTAAATAAGTCCAATCAAGTATGTAGAAATTATTAATAATTTTATGACACTTATGTTGTAAGCAGTAAGGGATTAATAAAATCTGTGTGTATTTCGTTTAGAGTTTAGTTTTACTTTGATAAAATACACAACAAAATTGGCTTTTGTTAAGGCTCTTCCAAAAAAAAACTTTCAATTTGATAAAATAATTAAGTTTAATTATTATTATTATTTTTAGTTTAATTTTAAAACAAACTAAGGAAATATCAACACAAAATATGGTATTTTTGTGTAGAGTGAATTACGCTATTTTTTCCGATTTCTAAATGGTATAGCTGTTGAAAAAGTTTAGTGAAAACATGCATTATTGTATTTCTTTCCGCCATTTTCAAATATGGCGGATATTAACTGAGTTTTGATATTTTTAACATTTAAAGAACATATTTCCTCTATTACTTCAACAATTTCAGTGGGTTGTGGATGTTCTTAAGCACAAAATCACAGTGGTAAAAACTTATGGTGGAACGGTAGGTGTCTGTTCTTAAACCCGATCATTAGTCACGCTATAAAAAGTGTTAGTGAGTTTCACCACTTTTTGGACCCATTCGATATAACTACAAAAGAGGAATTGATAATAGCTGTTAACGACTCCCAGCAACGGTACCCAATAGGCGAACAAGGCTCTCACTGGAGCGTTTTGATTTATAAAAAGGAAACAAAAACATTCTACCACATGATTCATTGATGAAAAGTCAAAATGCAAGCGCAGCTGAAACTACTGCGTGCAAGCTTAAGACTTATTTATCGGAAAACTATGGCAAACCTACTAAACCTAGTATAATTGAGGTTAAAGGACCAAAACAAAACAACAGTTATGACTGTGGAGTTTTTGCCATAATCTTTGTGGAATGGCTAATTAAAAAAGCCATTGACAGTAATAGTGACATAAAAATGGAGGTGGTGGAAAAACTGCTTATAACAGATATAGACTTAATTAAAAAGAGAGCAAGTCTTGCATATGTACTCAATAATAGGGCATTTGTGACAGACAAAGTGGTATTGTCTCTTTTGATGAATGATAGTCTAAATGTGACTAAACCAACCCCAACCGTCACCCAACCCAAAACAAATGAAGTGACAACCCAAACACAAAAAAATGAATATTGTACTCCAAAACTCAGAATAATGAGTCAAACAATAAAATAAAATATACATCCAGAAACAAAAAACAAAGTAATAAACCTAAAGTTCTTCTGTTAGCTGATAGCCAAGGTAGGCATTGCGGAGAGCTTCTGCAGCAGGAGTTAGGTGATGGTTATGAGGTAACATCAATTTTTAAACCGACTGCAAATTTCCAGCAGGTAACTGACAATCTAAATCAACTCACTTCTGATTTCACGGACAAGGACTACACAGTAATCATTGCAGGTACAAATTACATTAAACATCCGGGTCAAGATGTTAAACAATTTAACGACTCAGTATTCAAAATAGTAGAGGAAACAGGTAATCACACCAACATATTGCTTCCTTGAATTTTCCTAAGGTTTGATAATCCAAATTTGAAAACAGTTATTAAGGAAATAAATAAAACTTGGTTTAAAAAAATGGAAGACCTGTCTAACTCTACTGCAAGGCTGGTGCCCGTGAAGAAATGTGTCTTTGCCAGGAGTGATCACACAAGACATGGATTACACTTGCGAATAAAGGGGAGGAGAAAGTTATGCTCGGCCGTTGCTGACTCCATAAGACGAGATCGCTTTATTAAACGTAACCAGCAAAATCATGACCTACAATCTGGACAATTTCCACTCGAACTAAGTAACACTTGGTGTTCAACTGGATGGAACTCTACTCTGGAATCAACATGTGATTTTAAGGGCTTTACAGACGATTCCATTGCGGATACTCAACCTCTATCACATATAACTAACAGTGTGCAAAACTTAGATACCAGTGTAACAGCATCTAATCAGTGTAATAATGCTGAGGCTCAGCAACGTGGTACAGTGAACAACCCAGTAGATCGGACTGATTCTTATTTATCTGCCAGCCAATTAATATCTGGACCTACTTTAAATGTATGTACCTTTAATGTTCAATCATTAACACACAAACTGCACCAACTGGAGGCTATTCTATTGGAAGAATCTACTGATGTCATATGTTTAAATGAACACTGGCTTTGTGAAGAGGAAATTGCACTGTATATTTCTGAGGGTTTCGTCTTGGCGGGCTTCTTTTGTAGAGATCGTCCGTATGGTGGCTCTTCTATTATGATCAAAGAGAACATACCTTATGATTGTATTGACATTTCTTCTTTCTGCCAGGAATCTGTTTGTGAGGCAACTGCTATTCGGTAAAGGTCCCCTAATGTCATAATTCTTTGTATCTATCGTACTCCAGATTCTAAGTTTAAAGATTTTTTAAGTAGTCTTGAAAGTTTGTTGAAACACATAACTTGTGAGAAACTTAGACCTAAATATTTACTGCTGGCAGGTGATTTAAATGTAGACATCCTCAAGTCGCTAGATCCTCACACTCTTGAGTATTTAAATGTATTAAGATCTTTTGATTTGTATTGTTCAAACTTTTTTCCCACCAGGGGTAACGCATGTTTAGATAATATGGCAACCAATATCTCTGCAAAATATTTTCATGTATGTTGTATGTTGTAAGTATGTTGAAACAAAATATAATATCAGATCATGCAGGAGTCTGGGTTAAATTTGTCTTTGCCAATGAATCACTTACTGACCTGCAAAATCACTTAGTAAAGTCTAAGGAACCTAATAAGCCTTATACAAAACGACTTATCAATGAAGCTAGGTTGAATGAAACCAAACAATGTTTGAGTATTATTGAGTGGAATAGTTTGATCTATAATAATTGTAATGTAAATTATGTTATGGACATATTTTTAAATATTTTAACTAGATATTTTAATTTCTGCTGTCCAAAACTATCTGTTATTAAGAAGCAAAAAAAAGGTTATCTAATCAATTGGTTTACTGTAGAGTTAGAACAAATGCGTTGTCAACTTTTATGTCTATATGATAAGTGGAAGAATACTCAAAACTTAGAGGATAAGGAATGTTACGAACGTTATAAAAAACAATACAATCAAGCTATTACAAAGGCAAAAATTGAAGCTAATGACAAATTTATTGCTAAATCAAAAAATCAGTGTAAAGCTGCTTGGTCACTTGCTAAAAAAGAATGTAACATGGTGAATGTTAATGAGTCAACAGTACCTATTAGTCCAAATGAATTAAATGATTTTTTTGTGAACGTATCTTTAGATGTAGTCAGTGGTGATAATTCAAATGTTAACGGTGAAGCATATAAGAATTATTTAGACAACTTTTACTCTCAGTTACCACTACCAAGTAATAATTTTGAGTGGAAACCTATTACTGAATTAGATGTAAAGAATGTGGTTAACAAAATGAGCACTTCTCCCAGTGAAGACATTTTTGGTATATCAACAGTATCAAAATAGTTTTATTCCACATCATCTGATCTTAACCAAATGTGTAAATAACATATGATCTGTTGTTTTTGTTTGTCATTCATTTTTTGTGCTTGATAAAGAGAATACCTCGAAATATTGCAACAAAATGGTGTTAATTTCTTAAATGTATATATATATATATATATATATATATATATATATATATATATATATAGATATATATATATATATATATATATATACAGTTTCGAACGAATGGTGTTTTTGGGGTCTGGGAACCTCAAAACGAAAAGTTATCATGGTCCCGGGCCTAGGTCTTACCATGCCGACTACGGTAATAGCTTCTTCCCTATAGGGGAAATTCGCTAAAAGGGGATATTAAAAATCCTGAGAATTATCGTTCGATCACAATTGTTCCGATCTTAAGTAAAGATATTGAATCTTGTATGGTATTACAACTGTATGACTATTTTATGAGAAATAATTTGCTTTATAGTCATCAATTTAGTTTCAGACCTGGCCATTCAACTACACTTGCTGTTGAGTCAATTGTGGATTATATTTTAAACGGGTTTGAAAATAAACAAGTAGTGGGTTCAAGCCTCATAGATCTAAGTAAAGCTTTTGATACTGTTTCCCATGTAGTTTTATGTAATAAGTTAGAATTTTATGGAATAAAAGGCGAAGAACTTAGATTAATAGAAAGCTATCTAAAAAAAAGAAAACAAATGGTTTGTGTAAATGGATTAAATTCTCAATTTGCAGATGTATTTGCAGGAGTGCCTCAGAGTTCAGTTTTTGGCCCTCTCATTTCCTTTGTATTTATTAACGACTTCAGCTGCAAAATGTCTTCATTTTCTGTACTGTATGCGGATGATACCACGTTGGTTCATTCTGATAGGGATGATCATAGAGTTAAGATTAAACTCAGTGAGGAAGTTGATCAGGCAAAGAATTGGTTTTCAGCAAATAGCTTAAGTATGAACAATAATACAACTGAGCACATAATTTTTTCTTTGAAAAACCATTTAGATATAGATGAGGAAATGTTCAAACCTGTCAAACTATTAGGAATATGTGTAGATAGTAAATTGTGTTGGTATGAACATGTAAACAATGTTTGTACAAAATTAGCTAGAGTAACTTAAGAAATATAAAAAAGACTAAAAAAGATCTAAAAAGATCTAAAAAAGAGTAACTTAAGAAATTTTAAGAAATCTAAAAATATGTGTTAGCCTCGAAGTCCTTATCATGGTTTATTTCGGTCTTCATCATTCTCATTTGACCATGGTATTCGTTTATGGGGAAATTCAGCATCAGCAAGAAAAGCATTTACATTGCAGAAAAAAACATTAAGAATAATAGCAGGTATTGCATCAACTGAATCTTGTGGATTAGTTTTTCCAGAATTTAAGATTATGACATTGGCATGTAGTTTTATTCTCTCAAATCTCATTTATGTTAGAAATAATATTGATGACTTTTATGAACAATCCTCAATACATGGGTACAACACAAGAGACAAAGGAAATTTAGTTAAACCAAATATAAGATTAAATAAGTATTATCAAAGTTACAAGTATCAACAATTTTGATTTTTAATAGGCTTCCCACTACTGTTAGGTCCCTCCCGCCAAGGAAATTTTCAACAATGGTAACCAATTGGCTTAATAAACAAGGATTTTATACACTTGAAGAGTATTTAAAATTTAATATGAATGACTTGAACTAGTGTAAGGAATGCTTGTAATATCTGTTTTTTATTGTATTAGATAAGTCTGTTTATGCTCTTTTGCTATTGTTAGGTTTATTGATTTTGATGTACTCTGACGATGCCTATTGTAAAGATGTTTTATTTAATGGCAAATAAAATTCTTGATTCTTGATTCTTGATTCACTGAGTTGTTATTTACGCTGAGTAAATTAGTAGACTTTAGCGCTTGGTGTTGACGTTACTTTTGGCCAAATCTCATGTATTATATATGAATATTGTGCGGAATTTAACTGTATTCAACTTTTTTATTTTGTAAAATTTGTCTATTTTGAGTACTGACAGCGGAAAATCCGAAAGAATAGAAAAATATCATATTTTAAAACTGAAAAATAAACTTTTAACTGTAATTACTACCGATAAATGCAAAATATCACTACTTAATATAATATTTATGTAATATTGTGTGGATATTTTCATATTAAACATTTCGAAATGTACATGGATATACCAAATTGGTTAGTTATTAAATAATACCGTTTTAAATAAAAGCTTACATAAATATATACTTTTCCTACCATTTTCCAAGATGGCGGATTTTCCCAAGGTGGGAATTTTTGGGAACTTTCAGGAAACGATGAGGGATATGTCAGGAACACATCCAAGGAGGTTTCATACTTTAACTAATTTGTTCCAGGTTAGGGCATTTTTTTGCATAACTGTCCTGTACTAATAACTTTATCTGACTCTAGATTACATCAAATATATTTCTACTAAACGTATTTGCGGACATAAAAAAACTGATTTACTTGTGGTAGTACCCGGTCTGGACCGCATTCAAAAGTGATGTTGACTACGAGATTTTAAACATATCGTACACGATAAATCTTCAACCCATTTCCCTTCCAGACAAATTAAAATATGACTAAACATAAATAGCATTGGTAAAAACAGTATTTATTTAAATTTAAAGTTGTTTTTATAAAATCCTAAAATATTAGTTCCTGCCACTGGGATTTGGTTATAAATGTCTAATATGCATATTTATTTAACGATTAACAAATATTTTTACCAAAAGTAGTAAAAATCACCCTATATAAAGATTCTGGACAAAAGCCTTAATTTTTAACCAAGTCTTGTTTTTAAGTAACTCAGTATGCTATGTTCACATTTTTATTTTTCCTTGGTGTTTTTTGTTTCTTTTGTGTTCTTTGAGGAATCCAGCAACAACTTTTTTTTCCTGGGATTCCTACTTGACAAATTCACGCTTTGGCTTGTTCCGTTTGGTTTTCAGTCCAATTATTTTTAGACATATTTAAGTGTTTGTTGTGAAGGGGGCTAGGAGGTGTCTGAGGGAATGAAAAAAATCGATTAATTTGTAAATTAATTTAATCTAATGATTTACCTAAATATATATAATCCTCGACGACTTTCCATGGCCAGTAGCAGCTTCGCCGGCGAAGCCTAGAGGTTCTGTATAGAGGTCTGAAACAGAACAGATCATCGGAGAGTCTATATTCAGTGTGTAGTTCAGAAGTATGGCCCGTAATTTAGGAAAGCTGTACTGTATCTTGATCTGGCATATGGAACAGCTCAGATATAGTTTATAAGTGTTTTCTTAAGGACATAGATTTGAAGGCGTTAGGTATATTTAATTTATTTTTTTGGCTTGAGCTGCCAAAACCTTGTATCCAACAATAGGACTGATAGTGCTTGTACAAGGAAAGAGAAACGATTCCTCTCTTTCATGAAATTATTCCTTAATTTTATAAGAAGTTCGATGTAGTATCGAATATATGGGCTGGACATTACGAATGTTACTTTTCGTTTGCCTTGTATTACTACACGTTAAAACCTTTTGTGGTTTACAACGACTTTAAACTCTTCATAGTTACTTTTATTGCTACAAGATTGGTAAAAATCCAATGGAAGTCGTTGTTGCTCTACCCACTATAACTACTATATACTCTATATACTCTATATACTAGTATCCTAGTAGTATACTAGTATATACTAGTAGTATATATACTCTATATCTAACATATATACAGCCGCTTGTGTAACTGACTGACTCACTGAGGTATACGAATTCTAGACCACTTCTAGAAGAGCTATCGACGTGAAATTTTGCATGCAGGTAGATTTAACCTTGTAACCCCCAGAAAAATTGCCAAAACTCACATTTTTTAATTATTAAATCTTTTAAACAAATAGTTTAAAATATATTAGTTACGTAGACTACGTTACCGACATGCATTATTTCGATATTGTAACCGTTTTGGTAACGTAGTTTACAAAAATCTAAATTGGCATTCTCGTGTAAGCGTTATGTGGCAATCCAGTCACAAAAAATGTAATTTCTTATTAAATATTAATCATTTTAAACTTAACTAAATATGTTTACTTAAACTCATGATTGCTTATTGCTCAACATCTAAACATATAATTTTAGGTTCTCGCTGTTAAGAAAACTTGGTGTTTCAACCACACCTTTTGATGATTCATCACACAATTTCCCTTGAACCCTTCGGTGTATTGCCCAGTTTTTACGTATTTTTGGTAGCAATAACATTTTCTTGCGTTGCCCGTGGATCAGTTTATTAGGTTTGCGTTATTCTCAGCTTGCTACTTTTAGCAACTACGCGCAGTGCATGGCAGTGGTGAGTGGTGCCATAAATTAAACATACTCCTTAGGGATATGCTTAATCTATGGTTGTGCGTATGTGCCATTGACGAGATTCTCGTAGCTTGCGACCGGTTGTATACGAGCTCATGGTGTAACTGACTCAGGTATACGAATTATATCCCACTTCTAGATGAACTAACTAGGAACGTGACATTTTGTACACTTTTGCCTTGGCCACTTATGGTTGAGCTTGGAATGTGACTTTTGGCATACAGTGTAGCTTGTAACTATAAACTATCGGGAAAATTGCAAAAACACGCAATGTTTATATTAACTTTCACAAAAATATAAAAATCTATGAGTACGTAAACTATGTTATTTAAATGCATTATTTGGATTTCAAAATGTTGTCGGTAATATCGGTAATATAGTATGCAGCTTTTGCTGTAGTAACATTTTAACTCTTTTAATATTAAACCTATTATTTTTCTATTAAACCTATTTATTTTTAAACATTTCAAAAGAATTGGTAGTCACTAAACTATGTTCTAACTTAAGGTGGTAACTGATGATTTATCCTTTAAGACTATTAATTCTATTTTATTATATATTCTATTCTATTTTCATTATTCACAACCCTTAATAATACATTGGTGCATATACCTATACACACAATACGTCTGCATGCCAGGGCCAACAGCAGTCATAGAAACAATTTGATTTATTATAACCCATAAGAAATGTATAAATTATTGTGGATTTTTTTTCTTTTGGTCATAACAGGTGGGAAAAGCCCCACTTGAATTAGGTTATATTTTTTACAGATTACTTTTATTCGGCACGAACATAATATTTTATGTTATTATAGTGTTTTTCCCCTTTAACAACACAAATTTTGTCAAATAAGGACAGTTAAAAGTAAGGATTTAAATTATTTCACGCACTTGCATAGTGTCTGGCGGCGTAAAAAATATTACCTGGAACATCATCATTTCATATCCGATTTTTGAATACTATGACCTATACGGAGTATGCAGCATGCATATGACCAATTTGTATGATATAACCCTCTATAAGAAAGCTAAGCCTTAAAATTTGTGTACTTTTAATATTTTTACCTTATTAAATAGATCCTTGAGGAACTCTGTATATTATTTATTCAAGTTGTATGACGATTTTTAAAATGTTTACTGGTTATTTATTTTTTCTTTGTTTTATTTCCACATATTCTGCATGATTTTCAGGATTGGTTTTGACCGAATTTAGAGAATTTTCAAGGTTTCAGGTTCTGAAATCGTGTTTTACTTCAATATTGTTCTGAGAGGCCTAATTTGTTGCACATCATATTTGCAGATTTCACTATATGAACTACAGATTAAAGGTTTTGGTAAGATTTTTTTAATTACGTACATAAACTACAACTTATCGATGGTTACCACATTTCCTTGGTTTTTAGTTGTTTGTGATGATTTTAACCCTTGGAACTTAAAAAAATATATATTTTATAAATCTTGTTTGACAGAAGAAGAGTTGTATTTTGGTACAACTAGATTTTTCAAATTTCGGCATATTTTCGAGATATTGTGGTGGTATTTTATTTTGTATCATGATTGATGAAGGCCTAATATTGGGCATGAAGTATGTCTATAAAATATGTCTTAGTAAATAACAGCAGTAATTTGACCAATCTTGATTAATTAAACCTGTCGGAAAATCAAAAACTGTAAATATCTTAAGATTTGACCATTTTCTTCGTATAAGTAGTAATGCTATGGTGGTTCTATGCCAATTGAGATTAATTGACATGCACGTGACACAATTTATACTTGAGCTATGAAATTGATATTTAGCATGGTGGTGTTTTTCACCTATTAACCCCAGAGAAAATTTCCAAATTTTACTTTAGTCAGTTTAAATTCCCTTAATAAAAATTAATAATGGCAAATCAAACAATTAAATAAAAAAAGTGTCGTTTTATTTGAGTTCTAGCGGCCAAACAGATTGTCCTATCAAAAAACGGAGACTATCACGTTCCACGGATTTTAGGCGATCTACAATTTTCTTCCCATGACTTTTTGGCGTATCTCGACCCCTTAACCCTTAGATAGCGCTATATTTGTTAAATTTCAAGATTTTAACGTGGTTTTCAATGGTTTGCCGTCCTAATACAGAACTTAGAGGCCTAGTATTTGGCACATAGTATTCCTAATGTTGTAAAATTAATTAGTATTTAGAACCAGTCATACGCCCAGATTATATCACTTAAACACCCGAAAGAAAAAAAAAGACTTTGAACTTTTGTAAATTTATTTGTTTTTATTAGGTGTATTTTTTATGTAGCGCTCCAGCAAGGGTAAAAACCCTTATAAATAATGTTATATTTGTTGCAGAATGCTTATTGTTGACCAAATACATAGCAATTTAGGTTGTTAACTTTGTTTTTCCCCCTTATAAGGTTTAGGCGACGTCCTATAAAGGCTATAACACAAAATACAGGGTAGGGTTTCAATTTTCTTTCCAAGCACTTAGGTAATAAATGGAGACTTAAAATTTATCATACAATACTTCTCCATGCCAAGTGGTATTCACCAACTGGCATATGACCAGATTTTATAGGTTAAATCCCTAAAGATAATAAAAACCTTGGAATATTTGTAGAGTTTATAGGTCTTAAAGAAAATTTGGACCAATTTACATTAAATTGTGGCCAAAGAGCGACCTGGGGGCGAAGCCCCCCACAGGGGTCTGGGGGCGGAGCCCCCAGCGAGCGAAGCGAGTACTACTATATACTCTCCTGCAAAGCAAAATAACTCCGCAATAGGCACTGTCAGTTGATTTGAAAGCTGCTGTATCATGTTTATTTGTATTTAAAGAGTCTGCTGAGATATGTGATAATGACAAGTTAAATTGCTATGGGATTGTCTATTAACGAGAAGAGTGTCAGTGTACAGTACTACCATTATTCGCAGCAATATGATACAGAGTTTTGCGTCTGCGTAATAGGCATGTTATATGAATTGTATGTAAAGCTGTCCAGGGGGTTCCATACTGGCATTTATGTCCTGGAAAGAGAACCCCAACGGGTATATTTAGGGTATTTTTGCTGGCCCCAACGGGTCCAAGATACAACCACGTTGTTCCGTAGAAAAATTACAACACGATGAAAAGTATTTTGCTAAAATTGATTTGCATTAGAAGTTCAGGAAAGCCATAATTTTCTTGAAAACTCGTACAGTTTAATCTTAACGGAAGAGTAAGAGAATAAGATTACCTCAACTGTCAACTACTAAGCTTCTTCAGGGAATTCAATTCTCGCTCAATAAACGTCAAACTGTTTTCACAAGTAAGTTTTATTTTTTTCCCAAGGCACTTTAATAAATCAAACAGATGTGACTTTGGTAATCGCCACAAGACCACTAAAGTGATGTGTAAGTTTTAGCACCTACAGGGATTGATGTTATTTACGAATTAGATGTGTGACACATCAGTTTTGAAATCCACTCTATTAATAATTTGATTATTTATTAAAAAGTTTATTAACAATTTTCTTCTCTGAGGTGATTTTGATTAATAATTGTTGTTTCTGAATAATACTATGTTAATTACTTGTTGAATTTTTGTTTAACTAAAACTGGTTAGTAAAACGGTTTTATAAATAAACGAGTTCGCAAGCAGCATGCTGACGTGAGGGAAGTGAATTTCCACATACAAACTTTTAAAACTCAAAATCAGAGTAAAAACATGCATTTGTCGAATTTTTATTAAAATCTGAAAACATTGATTTTTGGCTGTTCTGATACTCCTGGTTTAATTTACTTGCAAAGCTGGGAATACAATTTTGCCCATTAGGATAAGGTCCAGACAGGCTTGAAAGTAGGCGTGAGGTTGCTGGGGATGATAAAAATACTCTAACAAAGGAATAACAGGCTTTCTAGCGTAAAACCCCCCATAAGACAACGTACTGTGTTTAGTCGATACACATTTTCTACAATAACTCGGTAAATATTTATGCTAGAATGACGAGAGAGGGCTTAAAACTTTCGCCTCTCTATTTCCCAACTTTTTACATGCATTTATTTTACATCTGGGGCTTTTATGACCATTTTTGGGCCCAAAACCTCAAAATTTGAAAGATTAATCCCCCAAAAAAGGGGTTTAGAGTTTTCCAATTGTTTTGCCCAACGAACTTGTCCAACTGATTACAGAAAGGAACGCCCCTACCAAATTTGAAGTAAATCGGACAAAAATCACGACCGCTAGAGTGCAAACACACACACACACACACACACACACACAACACACACACACACACACACACACACACACACACACACACACACACACACACACACACACACATATATATGTCTATATATAAAATTTTGAACGACCCCCCAAAACGTGTTCAGGGGGTCACGTTAGGAACTTCTATGGTGGTCTCGGGCTTATGTTTCACCGTGTGGGTCATGCTAATAGTTCACTTTCAAAAGGAAATTCACTAATAAAATGTGTGCTAAGCCAGTATACTTTCAGAAGTCAAGCGTGCTTGCCATCCATCACAATCTTTGTATAACAAATAAATAGATGTAACCTGTTGTTCAATGTAATCTGTAAAATATAATTAATCGTCTTTACTTATTTTAACCTGTTTCAATTTAGGACACTGTGCACTTAATCCGCTATGTGTATATTTACAAGTTGGATCAAAAAGATTACTTCAAAACAAACGTTAAGGGGGGAGTTAAAATATATAACTAAATTTAAGTATTACAATTTATTTCTGGTATCATAACGGTAACTCTAAAATATCCAGTACTCCAACCAAAGTGGATTTTTTTCAAAATGTTATAAATATTGCCTTGATTATAGAAATAACATTTTTTCGTCGGGATTTTCCCGGAAACGGGATAGTGGAACATTTGTCTAATCCAGGGAACCTAGTTGGATTTCGAAATACTTGGGTGGGGACATTTATTTATAACCTGTAATTGTATTTTAAATTAGTAATTTTATATGTAATTTGGAAATTTGCTGGGTAATATTCCCATTATTGTGGGATTCCTGAGTGATTTAATTCTGTAAATGTCCTAAATATTTTTCTGCACTGGTTTTATTAGAATTTAAAGGTGAAAACAGGGTTGCATTAGGTTCTATTAGTTTGTTAAGAGCCATGTCAACTGTGACAGCTACATATTTACTCCTGACCTCTAAATCTGAACTTGTATCATGGACTAAACTATTCAGTTTGACCGCTTTCGTCATCGAACCCAGTTTCACTAACCGGGCCGGCAGCCGCTACGGATTATAAAGAAGTGGGAAGACCGATGTGACTGTCCGCGTGAACACTCGTACCGATTATTTAGATGTCAATATGTGGGTGTCCGTGTTTTTGTGTTTATGTACTTTTAAATTAACAACGACGTCGATTCAACCGATTGATGTGATTTTAGCTTGATGGCTCAATGACAGACTTCTTGAGAATTGCGCAATGAAGCGTTGAAACCAGGTTGTAGTTTTACAACGGAAAATTTAACTGGAGACTAGAATGTAATTTAAAACCATTTTATTTAGTCATACCAGTTGAGGGGCAAATCAAAATGCGTCAATACAACAAATTACGTGACTCTGTTATCATATGCAGCATGGTTACTCTTGACAAAGGCTTCTGGTCTATCATGACGCTGTTATAGCCAGTCCATGTTGTAGAATGTGTAGTAGGCTTCTTGTTCATTGTCAGTATGTATTTTCTCAAAATAAAACCAGACAGCATCAGCTAGTTCGGCCTCATGAATAATGGTTTAAGAGGTTAATTTGAGTGATTGAAACCACAGGATTAATTTATTAAAAACAGGTCCTAAAAATAATGTTAAGCAAGCAAATATGCGTTTGCAAAGCCCTCATATTGAGAATGTTCATTTTATTTTTTAATATAAACATACTTTATATGAGAGAACGGTGATCTTACATAAACACCTGTAATAATATTTTGTGTGCAGAATGTGAAAAGCTACATTATTTGTTTCACACATGTTTTCATAATTCCAACGGATAATGTATAAATAGGAAAACAGGTTTGAGATGGCGGTCATTTTGTATTTTACCTGAAGCGTTCAAACGCACCATTATCAAGAGTACCACCATCGAAGTTATGTTTCCACAAGGTCAAACGAAGAGATTCAGACTACTTCCAAACTTGCAGGAGCACACGGGAGCCTGTTTACGTACATTTGACAGGAGACTAATGTTGCTAGAATCGCACTGTGATTTAAAACCTTACAATAGGGTACAAATTACTTAATTCTATATATATATAAAGCTCTGTTATGACTCCTGGCAATCACTGCCTATCCGAATACTTTGCCCATGTGTGAAAAAGGACTGGAAATAGTTTAGTTGAATCGAATATTTGACGCACACATAGTATATAACATTGGCTTAGGTGTATTGCTATTTGATTTTGTAAACAAATAAATCAGGAGGTAATATATAAATACCCCCGTCGCAGCAAACCTGCATACTCAGCGAATTTCCAATGCATAATATAAGTCTTAATACCATATAAAGCCGCATACCAAGTATCATAAAAATATATTCATATATAAGCGATTTTAATTATTATCCATAAGAATAACATTGGTAATGAGTACGTAGGTTTGCTGAAATAAGGAAGACAAACAATTGGTTTTTATTCAAATATAAATATAATTTAACTAGGCGAAGCCACATATCAATTTTCATCAATATTCAATCATAAATAAGGGCTATATAACATTTTAGTGATTCTCCATAAGATTAACATGGGGGCTGAGTAAGCAGGTTTGCTGCAACAAGGAACAAAAAAATTGGTTTTTATGCAATTATCAATATAACTCAACCAAGTGAAGCTACATACCAAGTTTTATTAATTTATGTTCATAATTAAGGGAGTCAATACATTTGACTTATTCTCCATAAGAATAACATGGGGGCTGAGTACGCAGGTTTGCTGCTAAGGGAATAATTAACAAAAACTATTTTTTTTGTGCAAATATCAATATAACAGACCTACGTGAAGCCAAATACCAAGTTTAATCAACATACATTCATAAATAATCGAGATATCAAATTTTATTTATTCTCCGCAAGGATAACATTGGACAACGTACTGTGTATAGCACTTTGAATAACTCTGCAATGGTTGGGCGTAGAATCAAAATTTAAACACCAAAATGATTGTTTTGTGGAACTGAACACATTGGTAAAAGCAAACATGACAGTTACATTGGAATGAACTGAGGAAAAACCAAAAATCCTTTTCCCATAAGATTAACATAGGAGATTTTATGAGTAGGTTTTTTGGATTTTCTCCGCAACCACTCAACCTAGGTTAATAATTAAAAAACTATATCATTTGTTTTTCAAGCTCTATAACATGGTCAAAACCAAAATTTAATTTTTTTAAAATTATAGGGTGAAAAATGCAAAAAACTGACTTTTGGAAAATTTAAAAACCCCATAAACCCCCCCTCCTATGGTCCGATTTTTCTGGTTTTCGAACTTAGTCATGAATGTCATTTTACAAATTTGAGCCAAATTTTATCGCACCTTTTTTTACTCAAGTTATCGCATTCACGGACACATATATATATCTATATATTTATATATATATAGATATATATAAATTTGAACGAATAGTGTTTTTGGCATCTGGGGACCTAAAAACAAAAAGTTATCATGATCTGGGGCTTAAGACTTACCATGAGACCTACGGTAATAGCTTCATCCCTATAGGGGAAATTCGCTAAAAGCATATTATATATACTTTAACAAACACATTCATTTGTGAAAAAGATGGAAGGAGAATTACCAAACAACAAAAGCCCGCAAGAAGCTGTAAAACAAATGGTGCAGTGAAATCCACTATATAGACTCAGTGACACGATACCACTGCACTAACAATTTCAACTCACCTAAACTTAATAGTTTAAGCAGTTCCCCTAATCCGAAGCATACTTAAGGTGCAACACTTAGCATACTTAGCATACTTAGTCAGGGTGTCGATCAGTCCCTGAGTTGGTCCGTCCCTGAGTCAGCCAGTCCCTGAGTCGGTCAGTCTGTCCCTGGTTCGGTAGTCCCTGAGTCGGTCTGCCCAATGGATAGACAGAAACGAGTTCAAACGTAGCACGCTGACGTGAGGGAAGTGAATTTCCACATACAACACTTTTAAAACTCAAAACCAGTGTAGAAACATGCATTTATTCAAATTTTATTGAAATCTGAAAACATTGTTTTTTTGTAGCTGTTCTGATGCTCCTGGTTTCATTTACCTGCAATGCGAGGAATACAATTTTGCGCATTTTAAGGTTAAGAAAAGGTCCAGTCAAGCTTGAAAGTAAGCGCAAGGTTGCTGGGGATGATACAAATACACCAACAAATGAATAACATGTTTTTTTTAATGTAAAAACCCCATAAGACAACGTACTGTGTTTAGCCGATATACACTTTCTTTAATAACTCGGTAAATATTCATGCTAGAATGACGAGAGAGGGCTTAAAAATTTCGCTTCACTAATTCCCATCTTAATGTAAGCATTAATGTTACGTCTGGGGCTTTTCTGGCCCTTTTTGGGTTCAAAAACTCGAAATTTGAAAGAATAATCCCTAAAAAAGGAGGTTAGAGTTTTCCGATTGTTTGTCCAACGAACCTGTCCAACTGATTATAGAAAGGAACACCCCTACCAAATTTGAAGTAAATCGGATTAAAAATGCAACCGCCAGAGTGCATACATATATATATATATATATATATATATACAAGCCCATACATATACATATACATATACGCAGTCCCTGAGTCAGTCAATCCCTGAGTCGGTCAGTCTCTGAGTCAGTCAGGTCCTGAGTCAGTCAGTCCCTGAGTCGATCAGGCCCTGAGCTAGTCAGACCCTGAGTCGCTCAGTCCCTGAGTCAGTCCCTAAGTCAGCCCCTGAGTCAGTCAGCCCCGGAGTCAGTTAGTCCTTGAGTCGATCAGTTCCTGAGTCGATCAGTCCCTGAGTCAGTCAGTCCCTGAGTCGGTCAGTCCCTGAGTCAGTCATTCAGTCCCTGAGTCAGTCATTCAGACCCTGAGTCAGTCAGTCCCTGAGTCAGTTAGTCCTTGTGTCAGTCAGTCCCTGAGTTCGTCAGTCCCTGAGTCGATCAGTCACTGAATCAGTCAGTCCCTGAGTCGGTCAGTCCCTGAGTCGGTCAGTCCCTGAGTCGTTCAGTCCCTGAGTCGGTCAGTCCCTGTGTCGGTCAGTCCCTGAGTCGGTCCGTCCCTGAGTCGGTCAGTCAGTCCCTGAGTCAGTCAGTCCCTAAATCGGTCCGTCCCTGAGTCGGTCAGTCAGTCCCTGAGTCGATCGGTCCCTGAGTCGGTCCGTCCCTGAGGCGTTCCGTCCCTGAGTCGGTAAGTCTGTCCCTGAGTCGGTCCGTCCCTGAGTTGGTCAGCCAGTCCCTGAGCCAGTCAGTCCCTGAGTCGTTCAGTCCCTGAGTCGGTCAGTCGTCCCTGTGTCTGTAGTCCCTGAGTTGGTCAGTCAGTCCAAGAGTTGGTCCGTCCCTGAGTCAGTCAGTCAGACCCTGAGTCGATCAGTCCCTGAGTTGGTCAGCCAGTCCCTGAGCCAGTCAGTCCCTGAGTCGTTCAGTCCCTGAGTCGGTCAGTCGTCCCTGTGTCTGTAGTCCCTGAGTTGGTCAGTCAGTCCCTGAGTTGGTCCGTCCCTGAGCCAGTCAGTCCCTGAGTCAGTCAGTCAGACCCTGAGTCGATCAGTCCCTGAGTTGGTCCGTCCCTGAGTCGGTCAGTCAGACCCTGAGTCAGTCAGTCAGTCAGTCAGAGTCGGTGGTTCCCTGAGTGGGTCCGTCCCTGAGGCGGTCAGTATGTCCCTGAGTCGGTAGTTACTGGGTTGGTAGTCCCTGAGTCGGTCAGTCAGTCCCTGAGTTGGTCCGTCCCTGATTCAGTCAGTCCCTGAGTCATCCAGTCCCTGAGTCAGCCAGTCCCTGAGTCAGTCAGTCCCTGAGTTGGTCAGTCTGTCCCTGAGTCGGTAGTCCCTGGGTCGGTATTCCCTGAGTTGGTCAGTCAGTCCCTGAGTTGGTCCATCCCTAAGTTGGTCCGTCCCTGATTCAGTCAGTCCCTGAGTCAGCCAGTCCCTGAGTCAGCCAGTCCCTGAGTCAGCCAGTCCCTGAGTCAGTCAGTCCCTGAGTCGGTCAGTCAGACCCTGAGTCGATCAGTCCCTGAGTTGGTCCGTCCCTGAGTCGGTCAGTCAGACCCTGAGTCAGTCAGTCAGTCAGAGTCGGTGGTTCCCTGAGTCGGTCCGTCCCTGAGTTGGTCAGTATGTCCCTGAGTCAGTAGTCACTGGGTCGGTAGTCCCTGAGTCGGACAGTCAGTCCCTGAGTTGGTCCGTCCCTGAGTCAGTCAGTCCCTGAGTCAGCCAGTCCATGAGTCAGCCAGTCCCTGAGCCAGCCAGTCCCTGAGACAGCCTGTCCCTGAGTCAGTCAGTCCCTGAGTCGGTAGTCCCTGGGTCAGTAGTCCCTGAGTCGGTCAGCCAGTCCCTGAGCCAGCCAGCCCCTGAGTCGTTCAGTCCCTGACTCGGTCAGTCTGTCCCTGAGCCTGTAGTCCCAGGGTCTGTAGTCCCTGAGTTGGTCAGTCAGTCCCTGAGTTGGTCTGTCCCTGAGTCGATCAGTCCCTGAGTTGGTCCGTCCCTGAGTCGGTCAGTCCGACCCTGAGTCAGTCAGTCAGTCGGAGTCGGTGGTTCCCTGAGTCGGTCCGTCCCTGAGTCGGTCAGTATGTCCCTGAGTCGTTAGTCATTGGGAGTCAGCCCCTGAGTTGGTCCGTCCCTGAGTCATTCAGTCACTGAGTCAGTCATTCAGCCCCTGAGTCAGTCAGTCCCTGAGTCTGTTAGTCTTTGTGTCAGTCAGTCCCAGAGTCATCCCTGAGTCGATCAGTCCCTGAGTTCGTCAGTCCCTGAGTCGATCAGTCACTGAATCAGTCAGTCCCTCAGTCGGTCAGTCCCTGTGTCGGTCAGTCCCTGAGTCGGTCCGTTCCTGAGTTGGTCAGTCAGTCCCTGAGTCGGTCAGTCCCTGAGTCAGTCAATCCCTGAGTAGGTCCGTCCCCGAGTCGGTCATTCAGTCCCTGAGTTGGTCAGTCAGTCCCAGAGTCGGTCAGGCCCTGAGTCGGTCGGTCCCTGAGGCGTTCCGTCCCTGAGTCGGTCAGTCTGTCCCTGAGTCGGTAATCCCTGAGTCGGTCAGCCAGTCCCTGAGCCAGTCAGTCCCTGCGTCGTTCAGTCCCTGAGTTGGTCAGTCTGTCCCTGAGTCTGTAGTCCCTGAGTCAGTCAGTCAGTCCCTGAGTTGGTCCGTCCCTGAGTCAGTCAGTCCCTGAGTCAGTCAGTCAGACCCTGAGTTGATCAGTCCCTGAGTTGGCCCGTCCCTGAGTTGGTCAGTCTGACCCTGAGTCAGTCAGTGAGTCCGAGTCGGTGGTTCCCTGAGTCGGTCCGTCTCTGAGTCGATCAATATATCCCTGAGTCGGTAGTCACTGGGTCGGTCAGTCCCTGAGTCGGTCAGTCAGTCCCTGAGTTGGTCCGTCCCTGAGTGAGTCAGTCCCTGAGTCAGCCTGTCCCTGAGTCAGTCAGTCCCTCAGCCGGTCTGTCCCTGAGTCGGTAGTCCCTGAGTCGGTCAGCCAGTCCCTGAGCCAGTCAGTCCCTGAGCCAGTCAGTCCCTGCGTCGTTCAGTCCCTGAGTTGGTCAGTCTGTCCCTGAGTCTGTAGTCCCTGAGTCAGTCAGTCAGTCCCTGAGTTGGTCCGTCCCTGAGTCGATCAGTATATCCCTGAGTCGGTAGTCACTGGGTCAGTCTGTCCCTGAGTCGGTAGTCCCTGGATTGGTATTCCCTGAGTTGGTCAGTCAGTCCCTGAGTTGGTCCGTCCCTAAGTTGGTCCGTTCCTGAGTCAGTCAGTCCTTGTGTCAGTCAGTCCCTGAGTCAGTCAGTCCCTGAGTCGGTCAGTCAGTCCCTGAGTCGGTCAGTCCCTGAATCGAACAGTCCCCGAGTCGGTACAGTCCCTGATTCTCATATATATATATATATATATATATATATATATATGGGATCGGTCAGTCAGTCCCTTATTTGGTCCGTCCCTGAGTCAGTCAGTCCCTGAGTCGGTCAGTCCCTGAGTCGTTCAGTCAGTCGCTGAGTCAGTCAATCCCTGAGTCAGTCAGTCCCTGAGTCGGTCAGTCAGTCCCTGAGTCGGTCGGTCCCTGAGTCGGTTAGTCCCTGAGTCGGTCAGTCCCTGAGTCGAACAGTCCCTGAGTCGGTCAGTCCCTGAGTCGGACAGTCCCCGAGTCGGGACAGTCCCTGATTCCCTGAGTTTTATATAAATAATTTTGAATGACCCCCAAAACGTGTTCAGGGGGTCACGTTAGGAACTTCTATGGTGGTCCCGGGTTTAAGTTTTACCGTGCGGGTCAAGCTAACAGTTCACTTTTCCATAGGAAATTCACTAATAAAAGTCTTTAATTTCTAGAGTTATCATTTAAATTCATTTGACGGCTTCCGAGTGTGATTTTATTCGTGTTATGCAATCTAAAACTGTTACTGCTATTTCAACTAGTGCGTTTGAAGTTGTTTATTCTTATTGTTAAAATTATACAACAATTTCACACTGCATTTAAAATGAAAACTGGGTACCACTGACAAGTTCAAGGTGCAAATTTATTAGACGTTACAAATTTCTCACTGGATTTCCAATGAAAGATGTCACTGGAATATTTCTTATCGTTTTATCAAAACTTCAATATAACTTCTGAAGAAAAGTTAATTAATTTCATTTACTACTCTCAACTACTAATAGTCTGGTAAATTTAAGAGAACATATTAATACAAATAAATATAAAAAATTGGCATACTTTTTTTAGTTAAAACCCTTATACAGTCAATTCATCTATTTTTCATCTAGTTGTATGCTTTTAAAAACATCACGGTTTATAAATGTTAACTTTTGAATTTGTGTTTTTGGTTATGTTTGTTTTAACAGTTTTGATAACAACCCCCCCCCCCAACAGACAGTAGGGTGCGTTTAAGGGTATTAGTTATTACCCTTAATTATCTGTCTTTTACACCGATATAATTTGAAAATCTTGTTCTAGATTATACGGTTAAAATTCTTCTACGGAGTCCATTTTTAATTAGTAGTTCACATTTTATCACTGAATGACAGTGCCAAATGAAAGATCCTTCTTGTTTAAAGAATAGACTACAAATATATTAATACAAAATTATAAATATATTTTACCTCATGTAGTGATGGATTTATTTTCGGTAATTTAAAAATTAATTCAAAAGTCTAACACCGTAAAATATCTATTTTTAGTTAGGATATAAAACAAGAACTTTTTAATTCGAAGATAGTTTCTATTAAACATATGTTGAGTGATGAGGAATATATTTTTATTGTGTTTAAATTAAGTAGCCAGTTCTATACAAGGTCTAATGGTCTAATACATCAACTGTTCTCTGATCGACAAGACAATATTTGGATGTAGAATGACATTTTTCTGATAGATGCATTAGCCGGCGCCTGTTAAGGATATTCATGACTTATCTTCCTCGTTGCAGCAAACCTGCGTCTTCAACCCTAATGATATTCTTATGGAGAATAAATAAAATGCTATATATCACTTATTTATGGATGTATTTTTGTGAAACGTTGTAAATAGCTCTATGTAGTAGTGAGTCACATATATATATGCATTGGAAATTCGCTGAGTACGCAGGTTTGCTGCGATAGGGGTATTTATCAGCTGCTGTGATTATTATTGTTGAGGGGAAGTGGTCTATTACCGAGTCATTGGTATTGTTCACCGAGATGTCAACCCCAAGCCACACATTTGAAGATATACTTGAATATTCCAAATAAAAACAAAACAGTAAAACAATTTTTTAACCCAAAGGCGTAAACATACGAGCTGGTCTCGTTCCTTAATTGTAATTTTATTAACCTGTGAATTGGAGTATAAAATTGGTGTTTTTAAATGGATTAATGGCGTATTTTAATTAAAATATTGCTTTCTTTCGAAAACGGAATCGAACCCACGAATATCGTATCACCACCTGGCCAAGGTGTTTCCACGACGTAGCCAAATCAGATAACACGACCAAAGGCCTGGTTTTTCAGTCAGTCCGTGCCCCTAGCGGATAGAACCGTAGACGCCCGCGGTCATTAGTTACATATTTTGCTACTAGAGTGCAGCACCAATCAATTCCCGTTATAGGTTACTGAAAATAGAATAAAATTACTAACTCAATGGGTTAAAGACTAACAATGTAATTTTAAAGCATGAACTATGTCATTTACTCTTAAACGAGCAATTGTCTGTATGCAAAATTATCTCTGAATCCTGCGGGAAGATTTAGCTTATACAGAGGACAGAGCCAGAGGAGTCTTTCGAGCCTTGAAGAATCGATTGGAAAAATCCATAACCCCAGGTATAGGCCTACTTAAATTTAGACCGAATGCTATTTTTCAAATGGGGCTTATGAAATTAAAAAGTATAACAAAATAATCACAGCAGCTGATAAATACCCCCATCGCAGCAAACCTGCGTACTCAGCGAATTTCCAATGCATATATATATATATATGTGACTCACTACTACATAGAGCTATTTACAAAGTTTCACAAAAATACATCCATAAATAAGTGATATATAGCATTTTATTTATTCTCCATAAGAATAACATTAGGGTTGAAGACGCAGGTATGCTGCAACGAGGAAGGTAAGTAATGTGTTTTATTTTCAATTATCAATACAACTGAACCAGATGAAGCTACATACCAAGTTCTCTTAATGTATGTTCCTAATTAAGGGAGATATACAACTTTACTTATTCTCCATATGAATAACATGGGGGCCGAGTATGTAGGTTTGCTGCTACGGGGACTATCAACAAAAAACTTGTTTTTTGTGCTAATATCAATATACCAAAACTAGTTGAAGCCACATACCAAGTTTTATCAATATACATTCATAAATAATCAAGATATAGAATTTCATTTATTCGGTTAGGGTTCATTTACGCTACAGATCGTTGACACAACGACCCTCCTAAATATTTAATAAAATATATCATGGGTTCATTTACTCTACAGATCGTTGACACAATGACCCTTCTAAAATAACTAAACAAAAATAAAGGTTCATTTGATCTACAGCTCGTTGGCACTATGACCCTATCTAAATAATAAAATAATAATTCAAGGTCCATTTACACTACAGATCGTTGAGTCAACGGCCTTAAAATGTAATATTTTAAATAAATATGAAATTAGGTCGTTGATACAACGAACCGTTTAGTTTAACATATTTGTTATTTCAACTTTAGGGCCGTTGGCACAACGAGCCATTTCATATATTTTATAGTGAAAATATAAAGAGTAGGTTCATTTACACTACAGATCATCGTTCTACATGGTGCGCAAAAAGTATCTTTAAACGGAACGCGCTCATCCATTCGCACTGACAACGCGGCCGACACGACGCGACGGACGAAATTAATTTGCGCATATTATTACTAAAAACCATACGCATATATTTATATAAATTCCTTTTAACAAATAAAAGTCAACTATTTTTAATGCAGTACAAAATATATTGCCGTAAAACAATGCTAATGCTAGAAGTTAATTTGATAGCACTATTATACTATATTTAATATTATAATTCAGAAGCTTTGACAAATTCTAACCATTATTAAAAGGTGAACCTTTAAAGTGAGAACTAAGACAAAAATATAAGGTAAGTAAAATGGAGTAAATTGAACCAAGTAAATATATTCAACGGAACTGCTGTATAAAACAACTAACTTACCACAGTAAAACGCCGTGTTTTAATAGACGTTTATTTTGAAGACGTAGAAGCTTAAGGTATTGCCTAGGCGTATTTCGTCCAGGAAGTAATCGAATTCAACCTGTACGTTTTTAATGTTTGACTACATGTGTGTATGAACATGACAATAATAATAGGTACTGTCCTACAAGTAGTAGAATCATAAGGAGCTTTAATGCCACAGTACATATAATTTTAAATTTAAAATTAGCCTATGTATTACGGAAATTGATAATTGAATTGATAATTGTCCTCGGAAATGATAATCGAGGAATTTGGCGTGACTGTAGTCCCTAGTTGGGTACTCCGTATGGAAGACAAAAATTATTGGCCCGGTTTTTCCATTCCTGATATTGACACGGTCTTAACCGGTTGGCCATTTTAACTTAAAAGACTCCTAAATGTGTTTTAAAATATGTAAATGCAATGTTCTTTTGGCCAATTTACCTTTCTCAATACAGTAATCGTTTTCTTTGTATATATTAGTTTTGATAATACGTATGATTGTATCAATCCGATGGACCTTTGGTTCCATTTAAAATAAAACATTATTATTGTAATTTGAAGTTTGGTTTTACAACGAGCGGTTACATAAATTTGCTTGTTTTAAGTAACTGATTCTTTCCACGTTTTGTGACTGGGCGTATCTGTGGGAGATTTCTTGCAGAACTGGTACAACTTAGACTACTTTATTTACCACATCGAATATACATTTTATATGATATGTATATACATTTTATGAGTTTGTTACTCTGCTGTTTTGAATACAAACAGAGAACAAAATTGATATTATATTATTATGTTAATTTAGTCTACAGTTTTGTTATACATTAAAAATTTGAGATTATATAACATACTCTTTAAAATAACCATAAAATAGTAGTTTTAATGACAAGGAGCAAATGTGGTTGTTTTTGGTGCGCATTCGCTCGGAAAACGGTTAAATACTAAAAACACACGTTTGCTCCATGTGATAAACAACTTTTTTTGTCATACTGCTTATATATCACAAACATTTAACTTAAAAATTCATTCAATAGAGCATACCTCTTAAGCGTTGTTGCTTCATGCGCTGATGCATGCGTCTAGTGCACGGAAAAGTGCATAAGTCAAGTGTGCGGACAGGCTTAAAACATTGAAACTTTTAAGGCCTGTGGGATATAGTCCTAAGGGCCGATATAACTAATGAGGGACAAAGGGTGCAAATCTACACGACAAAACGTTTATAACGGTATGCGTGAATTTCTCCTACGATGCAAATACCCTTAAAAAAGGATTCAAATTGTTGTGCTTGATTATTAAAATAATTATCGAATGGGATTATTAAAGCGTGATGTTAACCTCTGTATCCTATTTTTAGGGAATCATTAAAACTCATCTTCATTTCATTGGTTGAATCTTTCACAGCTGTTTACTCCTTATAATCTGAAAGTACTTCTTTAAAATACACTTAAAATGTAAGAATAAGCAGCTAGACATTTTTTAAACTAACATCGAGTGTTTCTAAAATATTAGAACCCTTAATTTAAATTCTGGCTTCAAAATTCTCTTCTACTTAGACTTGTATTTACGTTAGTTATAAAAAAGTCGAGGGATTCTCTTAGATTCTTACAAAAAACACCAACAAACAAACATAAACAATAGTTTATTTTAATATCATGATTATATGTTATATATTATTCTATATCTAATCCTACTGGGTGTTGAGGGAGATGACACATTCTGAATGAACCCCACAATGCGTAGAGTGTCCATGACGTAAGTAAGTATAATAGGAGGCAATTACAAAATAATCTAGCATTTTGGGTACTTACGTTACCACCCTTTACACTTTTTTCTGTTACTGATTTTATAACGGAGATGTATAAAGTGTAAACGTGGACGTAAGGTTAAACTTGTATAGTTCTGGTCTTACCAGATCGCCTACCTTTCGCATAGAATGATATAGTTTTATGGCTTAGTGAGTTTCAGTTTTGGCTTAATCAAAGTTTTATAATTCTTTTAAGTTGTTTTCATACGCACGTCGTCAGGTTTCATCGTAGTATAAAAAAGGCAATCATACAGAATCCTAAACTTATCTTCTACAAAATATTTGTAACACGTCCAGTATATATGTAATCTTCATTCGATGGTTCTACTCACTATGAAATAGGTTGTTACAACTTAGCATGTCTGTTTATTTTTCAGTTCACTCGTTATTTCATCTTAGCTGTTATGATTCTTTTGTTTTGAGTTGAAACTCTATAAGCCTAATATCTATATCTATAAAAGGCAAAGCCATCACTCACTCACTCACACACTCATCACGAATTCTCCTACTTTCCATCTACCTAGAGAGTTTAAATTGTGCACACTGATTCTTTAGGCATACAATATGAAAACTAAATGGTTGTTATCCTGATCTGACCTTAGGGATCCGCCAGAGACCCTGATAAAGTTACCTAGGGCCTAGTTAATTATTTATATTATAATTACATAGATGAACAGCAGTCACCAACATATTTCTCGATATACATAAATTAGTGTACTAGGTAGTTTAAAACCATAGGTAAGAGTAATGAATGTTAATGATTAAAACCGACCGTTCAGAAAACGGGGCACTGTAACCGCGTGAAGTTGGTACTGCAGGCAACGCGTATTATATGCCAATCAGGATGCCAGCTGAGAGACTAAATAAGTCCCGCACGCCCCTGCACGCCCCTAGAAAGTGTTTCTCCAGCTTTAGTACACTGGTAACAGCTCAGATAGCAGATTACCAAGACATTGAATGGGATTATATTAGTTTATTTTATATAAAGCTATTTCTAGTTCATCATAAATAACATTTTTGCAGTTAAAAATTTATTCCCTTGATGTATTGCGTAATGTTAGTGTATAACGTTTCCTTCTTTGCTTCAGATACGTAAATTAATTACATCATTACGATTAAGATTTACATATATAGGGTATTTCCTATTTCGCTAACATAACAGTTGTTTCACAAACGATTAATTTTGTGTACAAATAAATAGGCATACCATAACAATCTTATCTTAAAAGTAATTTATTACAAAATAATTTGTATTATTATACTGCTTGAAAAAAAACACTACAATTATATGTAATCACTTTCAAATACATTTTACACAATAATACCAATAATGGTTATTACCCTTATTGCAGCATTAAGGGGTGTATTCGCGAGTAATGTGGGTCAGGCTTTAGAGCGGGTAGTGTAAACCTAAACCACTTAAACAATCGAACTTGCTGAACGTACAACGGCCATGTTTGTGTCAAAGGTTATTCCTTGGCTCAAAGATTTAGAATAGTACAGTATAATACATTAAACCGTAAAATATTTGTAAATCACAAAATCAAAGTTTTTTTATATTTTTAATTTTGTATTGTTTTGTTTAACGTGCTTGGTGATTCTTTCACTGCATTTGAACGCACCACCACAATTTGGGCTAGGCTGTTTGTGTAAACAAGCAGACAACACACCTACGGTTTGAGTCTTTGGGTACACATTTGCAGACAGTAAGGAACACAACATTGATTTTTATGGGTTTGTATTTTAGTTACTGTAAGCGATTTAGCGTAAAACTGAGATTTTAAATTTTATTTGGCAACAGTACTGCACTGCAATTTATCTCTAATGTTGAATTCAATATGCCGAGCAGCTGGTTTGAATCATGATTTCCGAAATTAATAATCACAGTTCAAATTGTAGTGTTTTTGTCCACTACATGTTTCACCGTAAATACGGGATTTTCAAGTGGTATATACAAACAAACAAATTAAGTCTCAGAAAAATCTATCCTTCACTCGGCACTATCGATGAATCACAGTTTGACAGTTCTGATTGACAGTTTGTTACACCGAGGTTCATAAACAGTTTAATCTGGAAATTGCCTGGCTCTGTGATTGTGCCATCCTCACGTCCACCAATGAACAAGCAACGGAGATAAACACAAATGTAGGTCTATTCCAAAGGGAGGAACGAACATATACAATATTTAATACCGTTCATTTAACCATGACCACTGTTAGAACAGTTCGAATATATTGATTTACATTTATTTACATAAAATCATGTAGTCATATGTTTTTAAAACATATGATTTTTTCAAGTTTAAATTGTTTATTTACAATTATAATGAAAACAGGATCTGGCAAGAATGGTGATTTTAAAAGTGGTTTGTCAATGTTTATAAAGTTTAATGTTTCGTTACATTACTATTAATTTATTGGAATGTAAAGATTAATGTATCAAAGTATTTATAATGTTAAATTAAACAGGGTTAATATTTTGTTGTACTTGAGTTCTTTTATTTCTAAAATCGAATCCAAAGTGTTACGTGTACCGATTTGGAGTCGCAAAAACCACACCGTTCACTACCCGACAAGGTTCCTCGACTTGGCAACAGTACCCGAACTATCTGCCATAGTATATTTCGTTAACTTTAATTTAGTTCTACTTTAAAAGTGTAAAATGTAATTTTAATATTGTAAAATTATGTGGGTTATTAATTTTTTTAGTTAATCTACCATTTATATACAACCCGTACGAAGGACGGGTACACAGCTAGTAATGAATAAAAATGTGAAGATACAAGTTAATGCAATTGATATAATTCAGTAAACTATATTTTGGTTAAACATTTAAAGTCTAAAATTCCGATTTAGTTCTTTTATCTGAAAATTTTGTTTGATTTCACAGAGTATGCTTTATTTGATGAAATTTGATGAAAATATGGTAAGAAGTTTTAATAATATTGATGAGAAAACTAAAGGAGTAATGGACCTATCCCACTATTAGCATTGAATACATAAATATTTATACTAGCTGTCACCATACCCGGTTTCGTCTGGGAATAAACATTGTGTGGTGTGCGCTGCATTATGTGGTTTGGTTACCCATGGAACTACTACGAATCATGATCAGCTGTTTTAATTATAATAAGCTCAAACCATAAGAGCTTATAATAAAGTGAATGTCCATAAGAATAACATTATCTAGTGATTAAATTATCACAAGTAGACTTGGAGAGATCTTGCTGTATTTTAGGCCAAAAGACAAACCTCGGAATTTCATTAGCAAACGTTACATCAAGATTTAATAAATTATTTATTTATAAACATTACTTTATAATAGACTATAACTTTTATAGACAACGAGAAGTAATAAATAACAAATTCTAAGATAAATAAGAAATTTAAATCACAGCCTTAGAGGTTGTGTCTATTATTCACCATCTTTAATTTAGAGCTTGTGAAGAACTACAACAGTGACATTAATTAACTAACTAGAGATCTTTAATTGGATATTTATTCAATTTGAAAATTATTTTTATTGGTTTTAGCGAATTTCCCCTATAGGGAAGAAGCTATTACCGTGGTCGGCATGGTAAGACCTAGGCCCGGGACCATGATAACTTTTCGTTTTGAGGTCCCCAGACCCCAAAAACACCATTCGTTCGATACTGTATATATATATATATATATATAATATATATATATATATATATATATATATATATATATATACATATATGTGTGTGTATCCGTGAACACGATAACTCTCGTAAAAATTATCCGATTTTGATGAAATTTGGTATAAACGTGTAAAGCAGTATTTATGACTTTAAGTTCGAAAACCAGACGGATCGACCTAACCGAAGGGGTACTTTGGGGGGGTTTTGTACCCCAAAAATGGTTTTTTTGAACTTTTTACATATAATCTTTGAAATAGTCAAATTTTAGTTTACACTATTGGGTTCAGTTCTAAGAAACACACAATTTGATATTTTGATCATTTCTCTACGTCAATTGGTTACCGAGTTATTGAAAGTGCTAAACACAGTACGTTGTCTAATGTTATTCTCATGGAGGAAAAGAAAAAATTGATATCTCGCTTATTTATGAACGTATTTGGACGAAACTTGGTATACGGCTTCATCTCGTTGTGGTCTATTGATATTTGCTCAAAAAACCAATTTTTTGCCGACGGCTGCCCTAGCAGCAAACCTGCGTACTCAGCTCCCATGTTATTCTTATGGAGAATAATGAAATGCTCTGTCTCCCTTAATTATGAACAAAAATGAATAAAAACTGGTATACGACTTCACCTAGTTGAGTTCTATTGATATTAGCATAAAAACCCATCTTTTGTGTTCCTTGTTGCAGCAAACCTGCGTACTCAGCCCCCATGTTATTCTTATAGAGAATAATGAAATGCTCTGTCTCCCTTAATTATGAACAAAAATGAATAAAAACTGGTATACGACTTCACCTAGTTGAGTTCTATTGATATTAGCATAAAAACCAATTTTTTGTGTTCCTTGTTGCAGCAAACCTGCGTACTCAGCCCTAATGTTATTCTTATGGAGAATAATTAAAATTGTATACAGTATATCGCTTATTTCTGAATATATTTTTATGAAACTTGGTAAGTGGCTTTATGTAGTATTCAGACATTTATATCTCCATTGGAAATTCGCTGAGTATGCAGGTTTGCTGCGACGGGGGTATTTAATTTAATTTTAGTTAATTTCCTAGTATTTTATTATATAGTACTCAGAGATTTTTAGAGCTTGTCAGCTCGGTCAACCAATACCTTGAGATTAAAATATATACCTTTGTGTAAACCAAAACTAACTAGGCCACCATTATTATATTTAAATCACCTACTGAAAAATTTATTTAATTGAAATCTAGCAAATTTGTAACATCAGTTTGTGATTCCCTTGAATCAGTTAATCAAAACCGAATACACATGTAAAGTCACAATAAAGTAAATCTGTTCATATAAATAGCTGATTTATTTAATTACTGTAGATAAGCTAAACATAAGGTAAACCAGCTGAATAAATAGGGACAGATAAAGTAATTTAACAGTTTATCAGGTAATCTTATTAGGTTTATCTTATTAGCGTAATTTTCAAATAATCTCAGATTTATTTTGGAAGTTTAATTAAATAATATTATAATAATATTATTAAACCCTCTGGAATCCAAACAAACATCGGTATTTCGTGATGATTTTATTATTATTTATTATCTTATACTATTCAGATTATGGCGGGATAGTAGATTCTACCAAATATTATATGTGATTTGCAGGAGGGAATATCTGTTATTTGTTTAATTATGAGGATGTATTTAAAGAGATAAATATAAATGCAAAGGTTGTGTATGCATTTGTTTTTAAGGTATCTACAAAACGGATCTACAAATAACATAATCTGTTGAACAAAAGTATGACACGGTGCGGCAGAACACATCGTACAGCCGAAGTTGGTATAGGCTGCTAAATTAAACTCGTTACGTGTTCAGTTATCTCAGGCTGTATCTGTGTATAAACAGAGCATGAGATACGATTTTACTAATTAGCCTTTTTATAAATGTAATATTTTTTTTAACCACAAATAAGTATTTTATTTACAATTACTTTATAACACATCGTGAAATTTTACGTAATCCAAACAAGTAACTTAATAAATAGTCCGTAAGTTATCCTGTATTTAACTATGGTACAGTAAAAATTATAAAACTAAATGTGGACTTATTAGTTCCGATACCGTTTAAAAATTAGATAACTTCTTATATCTTATAAAATAAAAAATGCCATCAAAGAGAAACTAATTTACGCTACTGTTATTTAAAATGTTAAAATTAAATATATGTTTAAACTAATTTGACTATAAATTTAGCATTCACAAATTTATTTATTTTGCAAAATAGAACATTTTAAATTAATTTACTCCGCTAAACAACATCATTTACTGTTTAAATTGAATGAAATCATAAATACTGTAACGCTACATAATATTAATTTTTTACTGACTTTTTAACAACTTTTAAAATGGAAGCTGAGAACGTTAAAACAGTTAATGGATTATTTTAACTTTACCTATCGCTTTAATTGGGGCTTTAAGAGCCACTGGTGCAAAGCCCAATGAAGGTATATTAGTTTGTATAAGTGATCTAGACATAATAAGCTATCAATAAAAAATTAATGATTAAAATAGGCCCAGTAGATCAGCCCGTTGGACTGGTCAAAGTTTTAATTTGAAATATATATAGTGATATTCACTTACACAAAACCCCGATTTTAGGGAACATATCCCCTAACTTTACCTGCTGAGTTTCTACCAATTATTTGTTCAATTGGTCTAGTAAATATATGATTAACATGGAAATTTTTAAGGTCATTAATAGGAACGAGTCTCATTGGAATTGAAATAAGCCCTTAACTGTTTTTGTGTTGGACCTATCTTCTTCCAAATATTTACTCAATAACTCATGTAGTTTGTGCATGATGGGCTTAAAAACACATAACAAATTCAGCATTATAATCACAATGACTATCTAGATAAATTAAGCTTTAAATACTATGTTGCAAGGTCTTATGTGCTCCCAACCCAATGTTTAGTTGCCGCGCCTTGATTTTATATTGTTTAGTACACCGTTGTGAAGTAGTTAGTAAATCACGTGTTTTTCCATTCTGTGGTAAAAGATAAACGATCTGACTAAATGCTCATTAGAACAAACATGGTGCATTGTACGGTGAAATGTTGAGTAATCTGTACCCATAAACTCTTCTATGGGGTAGTGACGGACCAATGGGCATAACCCTAATGACCTACGTAATGATTTGCAGAAGCCTAGACGTTTCCTGCCCCACACGAAAATGGGCAACATATTTATTTAATTAGGTTCAGTATTTTTTTGAGAAACACTGAACAAATCTGTTTCATAAACGAACAGACAGGTGAACAAAATTTAAATATCTCCGCTGCATACAATATTTCACTGCTCAAAGCGATGTAGAAAAAATGTATTTTATTTATATAGATAAATACATTCCTTATGTGTAACATCTGTTATTGCCTATCCATAATGTGTGAACAGCTACAATTCAAATCAAATTATTCCACATGTTATTATTATGGGCAAAAAACTAACTATGAGGTCAGCCCGTGCCCTTGAGATTATAAATATCGAAAATTAAAAACCTTATTGCAAAACTACGAACTGAGACAAATTGTTTTGACACTTCAATCATTAAAATTGGCCAAGAAATAAGGGAGAAGTTGTGTTTACAAAAAACGGCTTAACGTATTATATACATGGATACTGGAAATTTACCGATCATACACATTTGTCATTTGACTTTCGTAATAAGTCGGCAAAGGGCAACGCTAAGCGCAAGGGTCACAAGGCAAAGCGCCTTCAGTTTGACAGATACTATTACCGCGCAGTGTAGAACGATGATCTGTAGAGTAAACGGACCGTTCATTTCAGTTTAAATTTAGTTCACATGAAATGGCTCGTTGTGTCAACGGTCTTATTTTATAAAATTATAAAAATATATCGATGAAGGTCCGTTGTCGCAACGAGCCTGTAGACGCTTTGGACCGTTTTGCTTATATTAAATGGGTTCATTGGCTCTATGACCCTCTTTAAAAATATAATAATAATATAAGGGGCCGTTGTATCAACGATCTGTAGAGTAAATGGACCTTCTTTTTTAAAATTAAATATAACGGAGGGTCATAGTATCAACGAGCTGTAGTGTAAATGGACCTCATATTAAATTAAATATTATTAAATAGGTCCGTTGTGCCAATGATCTGTAGAGTAAGTGAGCTGTCCCCATTTATTCTCCATAAGGATAACATTGGACAACGTCCTGTGTTTAGCACTTTGAATATCTCTGCAACGGTTTTACGTAGAACAACAATTAAAACACCAAAATGTTTGTTTTGTTGAGATAAACACGTTAATAAACAGAAATATGAAGTTTTTAGTAAAACTATCTGAGAAAAATCTAAAAACCTTCTTCCCATAACATTAACATGGGAAACGTTTTTTTGTATTTTATCCGCAACCAATTAACCTAGGTTAATGACTCAAAATACTAAATTATATTTTTTAAGCTCTATAAAATGGCTATAACAAAAATTGAGTGTTTTTAGCGAATTTCCCCTATAGGGAAGAAGGTATTACCGTAGGTCTCATGGTAAGACTTAAGCCCGAGACCATGATAACTTTTTGTTTTGAGGTCCCCAGATGCCAAAAACACTATTCGTTCAAATTTATATATATATATATATATATGTGTGTGTGTGTGTGTGTGTGTGTGTGTGTGTGTGTGTGTGTGTGTGTGTGTGTGTGTGTGTCCGTTAACACGATAACTTGAGTAAAAAACGTCCGATTTTGATGAAATTTGGCTCAAATGTGTAAAATAACATTCATGACTTTAAATTCGAAAACCAGAAAAATCGGACCTTTGGGAAGGGGGGTTTATGGGGGTTTTAAATTTTCCAAAAATCAGTTTTTTGCATTTTCACCCTAAAATTTAAAAAAAACTTAATTTTAGTTTTGACCATGTTATAGAGCTTAAAAAAACAAATAATTTAGTATCTAGAATTATTAACCTAGGTTAAGTGGTTGCGGAGAAAATCCAAAAAAACCTGCTCATAAAATCTCCCATGTTAATCTTATGGGAAAACGGTTTTTGGCTTTTCCTCAGTTTATTTTAAAGTAAACTTCACATTTGCTTTTACCAATCTGTTCAGTTCCACAAAACAATCATTTTGGTGTTTAAATTGTGATTCTACGCCCAACCGTTGCAGAGATATTAGAAGTGCTAAACACAGTACGTTGTCCAATGTTATCCTAAGGAGAGTAAATAAAATTTGATATCTTGATTATTTATGAATGTATGTTGATGAAACTTGGTATGTGGCTTCAAGTAGTACTGGTATATTGGTATTTGCACAAAAAATTGATTTTTTATTGATTATTCCCGTAGCAGCAAACCTCCGTACTCAGCCCCCATGTTATTCTTATGGAGAATAAGTAAAATGTACTGACTCCCTTAATTATGAACATAAATTAATAAAACTTGGTATGTAGCTTCACTTGGTTGAGTTATATTGATAATTATATAAAACCCATTTTTCTGTTCCTTGTTGCAGCAAACCTGCTTTCTCAGCCCCCATGTTATTCTTATAGAGAATAACTAGAATGTCAAATATCGCTTATTTATGATTGAATATCGATGAAACTTAGTATGTAGCTTCGCCTAGTTAAATTCTGTTTATATTTGCATAAAAACTAATTGTTTCTGTTCCTTGTTTCAGCAAACCTACATACTCATTACCAATGTTATTCTTATGGAAAATAATTAAAATCGCTTGTATGTGAATATATACAATGAAACTTGGTTTGCGGCTTTATGTGGAATTCAGACAAATATTATGCATTGGAAATTCGCTGAGTCCGCAGGTTTGCTGCGACGGGAGTATTTTAACATTTTGTGGTCAAATTTGCAAAAAAGCGATTTATGGAAAATTGTAAACCCCCATAAAACCCCTTCCCATAGTGCAATCAATCTGGTTTTCGAACTTAAAGTCATAAATTCTACTCTCCACATTTGCGCCAAATTTCATCAAAATCGGGTGTTTCTTTCAAAAGTTATCGCGGTAACGGACACACACACATATATATATATATAAATTTGAACGAATATTGTTTTTGGCATCTGGGGACCTCAAAATGAAAAGTTATCATGAACTCGGGCTTAAGTCTTACCATGCCACCTACAGTAATAGCTTCTTCCCTATAGGGGAAATTCGCTAAAACAACCACTGAGTTGTCAAAGTAACACTCACGTGGTGAAGAATCAATTTGTGATTTCCTTCAGAGTATAGGCAATACGAGGTATCTAGAAGCAAATGCTTCTAACCAATATTAGATAGATTATTAAGTGAAGTGGAAAGTAATTTTAATTTTTAGTTTGTGATTAATAATGGAAATTGAATGGGGAATGCGATTTAATATACATATTTAGTTTTTCTTCTATACACTTTTATAAAATGTGTGTTTGAAGAACACATGGTTTAGAATAAATACAAGATGACCCACTAATTTCTAAACTGACCGGTATAAATTGGTCCCCAATTGTACTAAGCTTCAGATTACCACAATTCAGTGCGATATACAGCTCATTGACACCGTGTAGTACAACCTGGGACTGTGACAAGACATTGTGTCATGTCCATTGATTGGTGGTATTACATATTATAATATAACTAAGCCGGGATATTGCTATTTTGCAATAATTCTAGAATATTTTATTCATTTTGTGGGTGGTTAGAATATTTTACTTATGAATATAGTATATTTCTTACATATATTTTAATCAATAAAACATTTTATTATTTTTTCATTTGAAATTTAATTTGCATATCTATTAATTTGTACTATATAATATAAAATAAATACTTGCTGAATCAAAGTGCATAAAAACATTTTCCTTTGCAAGAAGAAGATGACATTTTACGTGGTATTAATGAGAATCAATTTACTTCCGTAAGGAATTTATATTGCCATTGAGGTTGATGGCGACGATTAGTGTATGTTAACAAAGGGCCTTTCACTTCTCTTTGTCTCCTAAACTCAATTAGGTTCTAATATTCCCATTCAAATAATCCAAGTAGATATTTTAGTGGAAATTTGATTAGTTTATATTCATCCGAGCTATTGCCTAAGTTCAGTTGTAGTTTTCCTGTTGTATGAATCATTGTTCTTATTTTATCTTAAGTTATTGTTTTCCTCAGTATACACGTATTAAATAAAAATTGATGAACAACTGTTAGCGCAAGTCATTAAATACAAATTATGATTTTTATTAATGACACAAACCAACTGAATTTAAAATTTATCCAGCAACACCTATTAAGTTAGTTGGGGTAAAATAATTAAAATATTTCAAAGAGGACCCAAACAATTTTGCAAAAGAAATTTTGTAGAGGTTTTCAAAAGATAAAAAATTAATACATTTTTGTAGTAAAATTGTATTATTCAGTAAATCCCACATTAAAGGCAACAAACCGAAGGTTGAAGTTTACTTAGTTGTGCCATAAGGGGCTCCACCAATTGACCGTAAAGACACTTGTGCGGATGACAATTTGGGCGACATTTCAAATATTAATAATTATTAAGAAATAGGTGGCTGAAACCAAATTATCGACAAAACTTCTCCGTTTGACCATATGATCGACATTTACAAAAATCAATAATTATTAATAAAAAGAAGGCTGAAACCAAGTTATCGACATGTCATTTGCCCTCATGGATGAGCGAACGAAGTAAGTGAAATTTTCGGCCTACTACGTCGTTATTTCTCAACCGATTTGGACAATAGATGTGCCATTTTAAAGGTTTTACACTGCAGAGTAACAGAAAAATGTAAAAATAAAAAATACCGGTTTATTTTTTTTAATATTTTCACTTAAAAAAACTGCTCCATGTTATTTAAATGGGAGAATATTTTTAAAGGAACTCGGCCTTAGTTTGAGAATACCAGGCAACGTTGTGGTCATGGAATTTGTACCAATTCGAAGATTAAACATTACCAACACTCCCAACAAATTTGAAATTTAAAATTTCCCCCCTTTAATTTTGTTTAAAGATATAAAGTATGAAGTCCTCAAATGTCCCCATGTTATTCATATGGGAGAATTATTAACCAGGAAATCGGCCTTAGTTAAAAAAAACAGGTAACGTGTGGTCATGCAATTTGTACAAAATTGAATCTGGAAAATTACGGAACTCCTTAAAATTGTCAGATTTATCATTTTCGCCTTTTAAGATTGTTAAATCATACAAAATGTAAATTCATGCAAACTGTTTTGAATGGATATATAGTCTGTTATGTTTACAACAAACAGCTGATTATAATCTAACCCTTTGATATTATTAGACAACTGTTTAGCTCACTATAAGCTTTTGGTTTGTTTTCATGTATTATATAGTAAACATTAACGTAACCATTAAATGTAACTTTTAAATACCACCGTCGCAGCAAACCTGCATACTCAATGAATTTCCAATGTATAGATATGTGTCTTAATACCACATTTTAAAAACTAGAAAAAAAAACATTTTTGGGGTGCAAACCCTTCTCCCCCAAAACACCTCATTGGATGAAGCGATCAGGCTATAGATTTCAAACTTAAAGCCATAAAGGTCACGATTAAACCAAATTTCATCAAAATCGGACCATTATTACGAAAGTTATGGCACCCACGGACACATATATATTTATCTGAGTGACAGGGACATTTAATTATGGACTAACGGTCACCCACCCAACCGAATATAATACATATAGTTAAACATATAATTAAATATATGTCATATATTTAATTTAAAAGTGTGGATTGTACTTAAAAGTTGTAGCCTTGTATGATTCGCTTACGTGTGGTACTGTGGGGACCGATTCACTTACGGAATTAAATATATATGGAAGAAGAAAACATGTTAATTGATTATATTTAAAGAAGATATGTGGTTTCCTGAGGGCATTAAATAAAACCACTGAATAAATACTACACAGTGGTCATATTCAAAATGAATAAAATGGACATTGAGTATGTTGTTTGAATGATGATGTTATTTGCTTAGCTCAAATGCTTATTTTCTGTTTAGGGTAAATCCAGTTGTTATTATAGATCATTGTCAGTTTGATTCATTTAGAATATGACCACTGTGTAATCTTTATTCAATGGTTTTAGTCACTGCTCTCATTAAACCACATGTTCATACTTAACCTACAATAGTACTACTTTGACAGTTCACTTATTGATTATAAACAGCTGTTATGACTCTTTTGTTTTGATTTTAAACTTCTTAAAACATTAATTTATCATATTTCATATTGGTTTGTTTGTCCTATGTGGTGTTTTTGGGGATAAGACCTGTCTAGAACTTATTTATATGCCAGAAGTTATTGAGTATTTCCAAATTTGAAGGAAAATGTTAGAGCCGTTTTCTGAGATCATAGTTGCAAGCAAGCAAACCTCATACTCATATCTTAAATAATAATACGCTAAGCCGATCGTTGTTAAGAGAACTCCTCCATTTGCTTTTGAACTGACTTTGAAGATTAAAGTATCGAAATATTTGTTCTGGATTCGTATTGTGCATTAAAGTTTTTATTTTTCGACATTTCCATTTTAAAAGGCATGGGCCACCCTCAAAGTCAGTTTTTTTACCCACAAGATTAAAATGGAGAATAATTGTATTTGAATTGCAGCTGTTATAAATTATGGCCAGTTTACTAGCAATACAATATGTTACATGTAATAAATGTATTTATCTATATAAATAAAAATTAGTTTAGTTTCTGAATCGCTTCAAACAATGAATGTTGAATGCAGCAGGGATATTTAAATTTGTGTTAAACTTTGTTTATCTACCTGTTTGGTTTTAAACCAAAATTTTTCCGCGTTTCACAAAAAAAGACTGTACGGAAAGAAATAAAACATTTTGCCCATTTTCGTGTAGAGCAGGACATTTTTAGGCTGTTTCAAATCATTACGTATATCATTAGAGTTATGTCCATTGGCGGGTCACTGCTACAAAGTAGATATTATGGGTTTAGGTTGCATAACCTTTCGCTGTAGAATGCACCACGAAATAGGGGAAACACATACTTTAAGTACTCCACAACTGTATACTAAACAATATAAAATAACGTCACGACAATGAAACATTGAGTAGGGATCACATAAGCCCTTGCAACATAATATTTAAAGTTCAGTTTGACTTGGTAGTCATTGAGATTTTAACTATGAATACGATAAGAAACTACATGAGTTATTGAGCATATATTTGGAAGAAGATGGGTCCATCCTAAAAAGCAGTTATGGGCTTGCACCCGTTATAATTAGGCTTGGCCCTAACGACCTTCAAAATTTCCATGAATCACATACTTCCTAAACCAATTGAGCTAAGATTTGGTTGAAAGATAGCAGGCCTATGCTTTTCGTCCCTTTTTAGTTCTTTGCTCCGTTGACCTTTAACAATTTAATTTAAACAACACTGACGTTATTAGTTAACTGGACCGATACTGAGCATTAGAGCATACTTTTGTTAGGAAGATAGTTAATCCATCAGAATAATACCCAAGTCGCAGCAAACCTGCGTACTCAGCGACTTAGCAATGCATATATATGTGTCTCACTACAACATAGAGCTACTTACCAAGTTTCACAAAAATAAATTCATAAATAAGTGATATGTAGCATTTTATTTATTCTCCATAAGAATAACATTAGGGCTGAGTACGCAAGTTTGCTGCAACGAGGAAGACAACAAGCGTGTATTTTTACAATTATCAATATAACTCAACCAGGTGAAGCTACATACCAAGTTTTATTAATTTAGGTTCATAACTAAGGGAGATATAAAACTTTACTTATTCTCCATATGAATAACATGGGGGCCGAGTATGTAGGTTTGCTGCTATGGGGATTATCAACAATAAATAAGTTTTTTGTGCAAATATCAATATACCACAACTAGTTGAAGCCACATACCAAGTTTCATCAACATACATTCATAAATAATCGAGGTATCAAATTTTATTTATTCTCCATAAGGATAACATTGGACAACGTACTTTGTTTAGCACTTTGAATATTTCTGCAATGGTTGGACGTAGAACAACAATTAAAACACCAAAATGATTGTTTTCCAGAGATAACCGATTGGTAAAAATAAATGTGAAGTTTTTCGTAAAATTATCTGAGGAAAATCCAAAAACCTTTTTCCCATAGGATTAACATGGAAAATTTTATGGACGCGTTTTTTTACTTTTCTCTTCAACCACTTAACCTAGGTTAATGATTCAAAATACCAAATTATTCATTTTTTAAGCTCTATAAAATGGCTATAACTAAAATTGAGTGTTTTTTTAATTTGAGGGGAAAAAATCAAAAACTGATTTTTGGACAGTTTAAAACCCCCATAAAACCCCCTTTCCATAGTCCGATCAATCTGGTTTTCGAACTTAAAGTCATAAATGTTACTCTACACATTTGTGCCAAATTTAATAAAAATCAGGTATTTCTTTTAAAAGTTATCGCGGTAACGGACACACACACACACACACACACACATATGTACACATATATAAATTTGAACGAAGAGTGTTTTTGGCATCAGGGGACCTCAAAACAAAAATTTATCATGGTCTTGGGCTTAAGTCTTACCATGGGCTTAAGTCTACAATAATAGCTTCTTCCCTAAATATATTCGCTAAAACCTTTGTCTACTCCAAAAAATGCTTTAGGGTTCTCCACATGTTGGAGCTATCGAATTTATGGGTAAAGAAATGCGTTTTAATCAGGCCTCATCCCCGGAAAAATATGTTTGTGGATATCAAGTTATTAGAAAAAAAACAACATTGAGATTAAGATCAAGATTTGAAAATAAAAACAAAAGAATCATAACAGCTGTTCAAAACAACCAGTCAACTGTAAAAATAACACTCACTTGGTAAAATATAAGTATGTGATTTTTGTGAGAATAGTGATGAGAACCAGTACAAAATAAGTTTAATATATACAAGATTAGGTTATGTATAAATTTCTTAAACCATTAAGGATGAAGATTGAATAAAAAACAGACATGAACAAAATAAAAAGTAACGTGTAAATAAGCAAAGCAAATATGCTCGCCTTGGAAAGGAACCGTAAAGACAAGTTCTCTAGGCATTTTGAACAAACTGACTGGCTTTTCGAGCAACACTCGGTCCCCCAGGTGCTTTAATAAATGTAACTAACTTTTCAAACATAACATTGTACTCTGATCGGAGAGCGAAGCCGCGACGGGCTACTAGTTTATCTGATTATCTGTGTGTATTAAAGGGTTATATGTTAGTACAAACTCCTGTGTCTAATTGAACCAATTTCCTTGGTATCATCTCACTAAGCTAAGCGAGTAATCATTGAAAGTTGTAAGGGAGAGAGAGAGAGAGAAATAGCTTAAAATATTTTTGAATTCAACAAAAGAACCAGGTTTGTTTGTAGTTGGCTTGAAATCATTAGTTCACCGCAACATACATTAATTAAAATCTACGGTGAACACCAACTCAGTTTCAAATCATGTTTGTCAATATAATAAATACCAAGGCTTCAGCAAATAATATTAAGGCTTAAAATTGGTACGATCTGAAATATATTATCATGCCACAAATTTTGCTTTGAAAACATTGTTTTACCCAACTACACAATAAACAATAAACAATTCTCAATTTGTCTTTACTTTAAAACTATATTTTCATTAGAATAACTGAAACAATAAACCAGTTTAGTAATTATACGCTCATATTTAAAATGTAAAATGCATTTTTGACTACAGTGTGCAAACACGATTTGGCAGTTCAATCGCGATGAAATTGACAATTATTGTGTTATTGTAACGACTGAATGATTCTCTGTTGTTTTGCTTTCTCACAGTCATTCGATGTTAACTCCTTTGTTTGGGTTTAATAATTGTTCATTGATTGTAAATCAATCACTTTACTTTAAATGTTAATGAGAAAATCGTAATTTTTGATGAATCTTCACAAACGAATTCTACATATATTTCGTGAGCTTTTCATTCAAAGCTTTAGTAGAGAAAAGTTGTAACTGTAAATGTAAATTTTAGGCATTCATTGCAATTCAACTTATATATACCATTGTCGTCTAATCCATCATCTTTATCCTTTGATTTTGTGTTAAGATTAAGTTGTTCCAATTTTCCAGAGGTTTTCATGGAAAAGTTATGTTTTTTATTTTTAGTTAATTTTTTAAGGTATAATATAGGTTGTGGCCGAACTCAACAGAAACAAATGTGCTGTATGGTTTAACTTCCCGATTTTATTTTTCTGTTTACTTATAATGTTGTCAACGATAGTGCTCCTGTAACCATTACTTGTTGCTATGTATTTTAAAATATTATATTCTAACTTATAATCTCTTTGGACATGAGTACATTTAGTAACAGCTGTACAAAGGTATAATAAGCTGCCATTTTATGGGAATGTGGGTGGTTAGATGAGGCATAGTTTGTTCGGTCTGTTCCAGTGGGCTTCCTGTAGATTTATTTATTTTTCTTTCGTTATCAAATAACAAACTGGCGTCCAGTTTGATCTAGCTACTGTAAAAAATATAGCTGTTTCACATGTTTTCATTTATTAAAATTCGAATATTTAGTTCAATTCATGTTTAACAGCTGATGACCTCGACCAAAATTTTCATTAAATGACGATTTTTGTCCTAGGACGAACAAGATCATTAATACAACCACTTTAATATACAAGGAATACAAAGACAAATTTCAGTGCATGTGTTGAAACAGCTGTTTTTGAAACAGTATGACGAAAATGTTAAAAATTAAAACAACAGTATAGGTTTTTAATTCAAAAAGATAAAGGTGTAACGTAATAGATTTATGAAAAAGTATTTTAAACCCTTTAGAAGTTTCATAATTGTTAAAATGTTTTCAAAAATATATTTGGTTTTTCGTTAATATTTAAACTAAAAAATAACTAATAGGAGTTTAATTCTAGTCACATGTAGACTATATAAAATTTAGTAATGACATTAAATAGCCTCTAAAAAGCCGTTTGGTTTTATTACTATGTAATTTATTGACAATACCTGAGTATTGTAAAGCAAAATGTCCATTTAAATTTTATTTCCTTGATCGGTTTTATTTATTTTGTTCAAGGAGCGAACTATAAGAGAATGTTACTTAATTGGTAGTTAAATAAACACTGGGCCGTTACATCTTGTAATCGTATCAACAAAACACGTTATCACATGACAGCGCAGTGCCAGCAAAACTAATTAAGGTGATTGGAAATGATCAGCTTGAAGTTGATTTGATTAAACCGTCTGACCAGCGCTGTTTGGTGTCCGACAGTTTGGAAGAGTAGGCCCAAATCAGGCATTACCGATTGTAAATAAACAATAAACACCGTCGAAAAAATAAAAATAAAGTAAAATTTCTTTATTATCTTTCACCCATGGTGGGTGGGTGGGGGAGGGGGTAGTTATAAACCCCCGGGAAAAATATGGTTTTATACGTTAGAACCAAGGTATCACCAAATGTGTGTACCCTTCTTGAACTCTATAGAGTAGATTTGCTTTATAATATACTTACAACTAAGTAAGACGTAAATTTTACATACGAATAAAATAAACTTTTTAAGGGAGGACCAGACCTTATTGAAATTCTGGGTGTTCCCTCTGTGAAGGTTGAAAAAGCATACTAAGCATGAAAGTATGACAGTGTACGGTGTAGAGTTCGGAAAACATCAAATTGCTGAAACAGCTCAATACCGTTATCTATATCCACAGGTAACTGTTTATTAGATTAGTATGAAAAATCTGGACCGTTTCGGAAGTATAAACAACTGATTTCCATGAGAGAGTTTTACAAGCCCCTTCATCAACTTACCTGATATAATGTTATACTTGTTGCAGAGTTTCCTCGCTCGGGTAAAATACAAAAGCCAACATGTCAATCCATGGATATAACACTTTAAATAGGCTCAACCCGGCTCTTCGCCAGGTATGAAAATGTGTAAGCAAAGCTCTTGAACATGTGAAGGGCTGTGCATATTTACTTTTTTCTAACTTTGTAGATGAAAAACTCGAGACAATCACTGAACAACATAAGCTACGAAAAAAGATTGTACAATAAGCTTTCATCCTTAATGCCTAGTTAGCAGAAAGTTTATGAAATGCCTACAATGCCTACTCCTTTCGGGGTCGGAATAAGCCTGGAGATGATGGTTTGAATATTTCCTTGGGCTGAAAGTACAATGAGTTCGGTAATGTGTCATTAACAGACTGGCGTGTCTGAACTCTTGATATGTCAGTCCGAAGTTTTAAATTCAATCTCGGTCCCGACCCCCGAGCTGTGGTATTTTTTGGATTTCTCTAGTGATGAAGTTGTCGAGGGCTGTAACCAACGAGACGTGAATGTTATTTTTTAATTTTGAAGTACGAGTTCAATTTTTAAAATTTAGCTAATATTGGAATATTATCTAACCAATATTTAATAATATTAACAATATTGTTTCCAATATTTAATACTATTGGAAATATTATCTAACACTCCAGTGTTTGTTTTCAAAGAGGAGAATTATTTTGTAAAGAATTTTTTTATTTTACAGAGATTAAAAGCGTTAGCCTATGGTGGGGGAAAACTTGACTGAAAAACTAGAGATACACTGATTAATGGGCTAAGTATCGAGGTAAATTAAGTATTGGTTTAATTCAAGGGATTACAACGTTTTATTAAGGCAAAAAAAATAAAGCAAAACCTGACAACTTTAAAAGTTTTATTTTGATGGATGTATTTTAATAAAAGCCAAGCAAGTTTATTTAGGTTTTTTTATTGCAGTTTTTTTGTCTTTTGGCTGTTGTTTCTATTGTTAATGATCGAAAACTAGTCAAATTATTGTTGTCATTTATAGAGAGTCTTTAGGTTAACAAAGGTGGAAAAGGTTTAATTTTTAAAACACAGTTGCCTTGTGCGTGTGGCTGCTTGTCTCTGAATATTAACAGAACAGAGTATATTTAAATAAAGATAAACAATTGAAGCACGTCAAGTGGACCTTGCCGACAAGTTCTGCGTAACTTGGTGGGGTTGTGTGTAGAAACATTGCTTTGTGAATATCATTTTTGTTATTTATGGAACATTAATTTAACATAATTAGATGAAAAAGTATCCAACGGACCTTGATTTTCGTTTTAGCCCCTAAAAAAGTACAAAATCAATGTAAAAACTTTAAAATTGCCTAGTGACCAGCTGTAATTATTTGCAAAGTGAATTAAGCTTATTTTTGTTTACGTATTAAATTTTGATTATATTTTCTTATTAATTTCTGTTCCTCAGGAAATATAAACAGTAAAAGATAGAAAATCCACATACTCTAAAATTAAGTTGTAAACAGGCTATACAGACTCTAAAGCCATTTGTTATAATTATATAATATTATATAAGCATTTAATTGACGATGTATTCCTCTACAAAGACATAGGCTATTGTAATAAGGATATGAAAGGAATGTACAGAACAATGCTGAACAATAGCACCTGCCACTATGCACAATCCATATACGGTATTACTATGTTAAGTAGTCAATCGGGCATGTGTAAACAATGCCAAACATAATTGGGAGAAATACATACAGCTTTTGTATTTATTTTCATATTATACGTCTAATTTTAAATTAATAACATTTAAATTAATTTTTAGAGTTTACGTTCTAAATTGATCGATTAGTTATATTTACATGAGTACAGATTGTTTGAGTAATTAACACTAACACAATGTGAAAAATTTGATTATTTATGAAACAAAAGTCAGACCACGATCCAGTGGATCCAGTGGTGTTGTACGTTTTTTAAGTGCTTTTCTATATGTCTAAAGCCGCCGATATTGTCGTTATTATTAGCGAATTTCCCCTATAGGCTATTACCGTAATTCAGCTATTACCGTAGTCAGCATGGTAAGACCTAGGCCCGGGACCATGATAACTTTTCGTTTTGAGGTCCCCAGACCCCAAAAATACAATTCGTTCAAAACTGATATATATATATATATATATATATATATATATATATATATATATATATATATATGTGTGTGTGTGTGTGTGTGTGTGTGTGTCCGTGAGCACGATAACTCTCGTAAAAATAGTCCGATTTTGACGAAATTTGATATAAACCTGTAAAGCAGCATTTATGACTTTAAGTTCGAAAACCAAACAGATCGACCTATCCGAAGGGGTATTTTGGGGGGGTTTTGTACCCCAAAAATGGGTTTTTTGAGTTTTTTATATGTAATTTTTGAAAAAGGGAAAATTTCCATTGGAATCAGCTTAAAAAGACGCACAATTTGGTGTTTTGTTCATTGCTCTACGTCAAAAGGTTACAGAGATATTGAAAGTGCTACACACAGTACGTTGTCCAATTTTATCCTTATGGAGAATAAGAAAAATTGTATATCTTGCTTATTAACTTATCCTGATGAAACCTGGTATATTGCTTCATATCGTTGGGGTCTATTGATATTTGCACTAAAAACATTTTTTGCCGATATTTCCCGTAGCAGCAAACCTGCGTACTCAGCTCCCATGTTATTCTTACGAAGAATAAGTAACGTGTTATCTCCCTTAATTCTGAACATAAATTAATACCATTTTGTGTATGGCTTTACCTTCTTGAGTTATATCGATATTTTTATAAAACCCCATTTTTTGTGTTCCTTGCTTCAGCAACCCTGCATACTCAGCCGCCATGTAGTTCTTATGGAGAATAATTAAAATGTCATAAATCGTTTATTTATGAATGTATATTGATGAAACTTGGTATGAGGCTTTATTTGGTATTAAGATACATATATACATGCATTGGAAATTCGTTGAGTACGCAGATTTGCTGCTACGGGGGTATTATTTGTTGTACTAGTTTCTAGGATTTGCTTAATAAATATTGCGTTGTTATTAGAGGTTAGAAGTTGCGTTGTAAGTAAATATCCCAATAGCATTGGTTGGAGATGCGTACACCAAGTGGTGGTGGGATTATTAAATATCATAATGTGTTCTTAACTTAGAAAGTTTTGCATCTCGCCTATGTTTCGAAGAAGTTCGCTTTTTCAACGGCCCAGCTATAGTTTAAAAAACGTTCTACCCAGCACCCTTAGCCTTAAAAAATGCTTATGAAAAGAAAATTACTATTATTAATGTTTCACCTATTTATAGCTGGATGTAACCTCATTTAACTTCTTAATAAGAAGCACAGAAAGGTATGTGAATATATTATATCAGTTACATTCACACTTTGGCAGCAGCAGTTGCCAGTTAAGTTAACATTTAACAAAGGTTGGAAGTTAATTGTTTAGGCCATTTGTAGATAAGCCGAAAAATAGATAAAATTATAAAGAAGATTATCTGAAATTAGTAAAATTGTAAAATGAAAAGATGTCGTTTAATATTTGATAGTTTTAATTTCTAAAATACGTACAAATTATTCTACAATATTCCCTAGTTTGTATTAACTTTACTACACATTACATTATCCGTCTCTTTTTTTAATGGAAGTATTAAAAATACTTCCTCGTGAAAGAGTTTGTATGGTCCAAGGTTTTGTTTTATTTAACCAATTAACTGATACATTTGTATTTACTTAATTATCTCCAAAAATATCCAGTCATTAAAAGACACACAACTTATTTTAAAATTTGCTTTAAGGACTACAAATCAATTATATTGATAAAACACTTAACCTACTTTTACAGAGATCAACGATTAATTTACTCATTTGATACCGTTTTCAATTCCGTCTCGAAGATAATTTAGCTTTCCTTCATTACATTGCTATTAATCAACTGTGACTTTAACTCATTTAGTTCAGCGATAGTGGTTGGATTTGAAAAGGCTATTGAATACCTCCACTTGCTTCAGTTTTTGTGACGTTGACTTTCTTATTTTGTTGAAGTCAAGCTGTGAATTTATTGGCAAAAAGGCAAATAAGTTAATAAGAGTTATCGTAAGCTCCATTTACTCCCATTACTTAAACTAACTTGATTTACCTACTACGAACATATTTTCAATCAATGTTCCTAAACAATTGCTCAGCCAGTGAGGTATATCACTCTACAAACTGGCCATATATTTGAATTTATAGGATAAGACATTTACCAAAATTAAATTAAATTTAAAACTGTTTTAAATGAGAAATTTAATTAAATAAACATGTAGCATTTAAAATATACCAAACGAAGGAAGAAATCCCGATCTTAAATAAGTTTACAATTCAATTTTCAATTAAACGCAATACATGTTATGAGTTCCTTGTATAACTTATAGCTTAAATAAATGTTATAAAAAATATAACCTAGCCAATTACTTTATATAATCATGTATTAACACATAAGAAACACAGGCAACACAAAACCCTAGCTGATGTCCCCTAGAACAAGTTACATTGAGACATGACTGAAGAAATAATTATATATTTACGAGCAAATTAAAATATAAGTGGGACGCCAGGGAAAGTAGCTATTCAATTTAAACTTTTTTAGGCAGCTTTAAAATACCATTCGATAGTATAACACGATTTAGTAATATTTCCAGAGCTAAATTCATCACACCTTTTTACAATAAATAAATGTCTTACCTCTCTCAAAAATCAAGCGTAGAAAAACGTATTACTTACGCTATATTTAATATTATTGTCCTAAGCGATAAGAAAATATACTCTACCCTTTCACCTTCCAGGGAAACCAACTTTGATTTCAGTTTGGTATTCTTTAAACATGTAAACAAAATTGTAAATATATATTATAAATTGTATATGTTTTAAGTTAAAATTACTTAATTGAACCAATATTACAGCTCCTCCCTGCAGATTTACATTTCAATTAAAGATTAATTTAATGCGTACTAAACCCAGATTTTCAAAAGATTTACAGTTGTAAATACTAACCATGACACACGACACGTAAAACACTTCGCCGGTAGGACAATTCAACAGCCAACCATTGAGTTTGGTGGATCATCAGTGTTGTTGCAATAATTGGTCTACATCTATCGTCACATTCAGCGGACGCCACCAACAAAAACCCAGCCTCTTGTAATTTACATTGCTAACAACATTTTAGAAGTACTCTCGCAAGGCTTCTTTATCTTATTAAAACAAAATTCTCTATACCAATGTTCTATTGAGGTTTTGGGCCCTATGTAAACAAATACTTGAAACGCCACTTCCCACTTTCAGACTTAAATAGCGTATCGAATGTCGTCTTCAAAAAGTTCACCTCTTTTATTTACAAAGGTCGCAAACATTTTAGGAGGGGTATATATGTAAGGCTCACCGTTCCGCAAAAAAATAAATTTACTAACCAAATGTTAGAATATTTTACCTTTAGCAAAAATATTGTTCTACATTTTAATGATTCTGTTAGAAAATTCGCGCTCCCATCAAGTGAATCTCTGAGACTAAGTGATGCCCAATCTCCATTACTCTCTTAGGTAGGAAGCACGTGTGGCGGATATTGAAGTAGTTTGTCTGCATCAACGATGATCATCACTTTCGGTCACACATGTGTCGAATTACCGAAGCCATCAATAACTCAGGACTGAGTTATGTTTCACTTTCTCATGAAAAGAGTGATTGTTTGTTATTCTATTCAAGTAAAGTAATTTTAATTCAATGCCATATTGTAAACATACTTAAAATATTTCGAAACTTTTTAAAAATCATCACAAATTAAACTCAAAGGAACTTGACTAATAAACATTAACAGGGAGTGCAAAACAAACACTTTTCAATATTAGAAAGCAAACCCAAAATATAATGCGGAATAATCATAATATTTATTGTAGATATGATTCACCAAAACCCTGAATGGCGGGCGAATTGCTTACGTGTAGCGGCAACAAGTCGCAGCGAGCGTTAGCCAAAGAATCACGTGATTTTTCTAAGGGTCTTGGAAAGTCTAAAACTAAGACGTGGGAAAATTTAGAACTAGAGAAGACAAAATAAGGAATCGGAACAGAGGGGGACGAGAGTCAGTTTAGGAATAGGTGGCAAAAGATTTGGAGTTGGGGAGAGGAAACTAATAGGCGGAACCAAGTAGGCCCGTTGGGGTTGACGTTTATTGAACTTGCTGGAGTTATATTATCTTATTAAATTACTTTAACAAAATTCCACTCTCCAATTTCGATCAAATTAAAATAATATGTTTTGGTTTTGATTTTGACCTCGTCACCAAAACAAGTAAAAGGAATCTAACTAATTCAGAATTATTGCAAGAAAATACAAATTTGTCCATTGTATTCTTATATTTGTATTAATTTACTTAAATATACATTTGAGCAATAACTTTAGAAACAATTTTTAACCATAATTTTTGTATTACTAGTTGCAAAAAAAGCTAAAAATACATACTTAATAAATCTAATACGTTCTCGCAATCTATTTTCCTCTACTTATCCATTGAAATTACTTAAGTTGATTAATTTGAGTGCCAAGGGGTTTTATTGTAACACACAATTTAATTATTTGCATGACTGACTTTGATATAAAAGATCATTTATAAATTGACTCCACATAAGAATAGCATTGAATTAAGAATTAAGAACTGTATTTAGTGTTAGAAGGTTTTCTTCACGTTTCTCCGGAGTTGCTAAATACTAAAAACACGATGAAATATACTAAATTGTTAGTATTTGTAAACTCTACAACATGAAGGAAATTGTTTTGGAAAATATATTTAAATAATTATGAAAAACAGCATATTTAAAAAGATAACTCATAAAATACAAGTTTGATCGTAAAATGTCAGTTAATGCTTCACCAGGTCTAATAAGTGTTCGGACCCATTCTAATAATAACGTTCTAATAATGTAGGATGTTATTGACACATAAAAATAAGCCAACAAGTTCGTATCAACATAGTCCTAAAACGTATAGTTTACCGTCTATCTGTATGTACGTGTTTTTACTTAATACGTTATATATCGTAGGAACATCCGAAGATACCAAATTTAAACTTGGGACATGTATTACATCTAATAAGCTCCATTTTGGTAAAGAGTCTCAAGTTTCTACTTTGTACCATTTCAAAATTGTGCCTTTTTAGTTTTTCAAAGCTAAATATCTTAAAAACTGTAATATTTAGAATACCCCCGTCGCAGCAAACCTGCGTACTCAGCGAATTTCCTATGCATGAATATATTTCTTACTACCACATAAAGCCACTTACGAAGTTTCATAAAAATACTTAAATAAATGATATTAGCATTTTATTTATTCTCTATAAGAATAACATTAGGGCTGAGAACGCAGTTTTGCTGCAACGAGGAAGATAAAAATATGTTTTTTTGCAATTATCAATATAAATCAACCAGGTGAAGCTACATACCAAGTTTTAATGATTTATGTTCATGATTAAGGGAGATATAAAGCTTTACGTATTCTCCATAAGAACAACATTAGGGATGAGTATGCAGGTTTGTTGCTAAGAGGATAATCAACAAAAAACAATTTGTTGTACAAATATCAATATACCAGTACTAGGTGAAGCCACATACCAAGTTTCATCAATATACGTTCATAAATAATCCAGATATCAAATTTTAAATATTATCCATAAGGATAACATTGGACAACGTACTGTGTTTAGCACTTTGAATATCTCGGCAACGGTTGGACGTAGAATCACAATTTAAACACCAAAATGATTGTTTTGTAGAGCTAAACTGATTGGTAAAAGCAATTGTGACTTTACAGTATAATTAATTAAGGAAAAGCTAAAAACTATTTTCCCTTAAGATTAACATGGGAGATTTTATGAACACCTTTTTTGGATTTTCTCCGCAACCACTTAACCTAGGTTCATGATTCAAAATACTATATTATTTGTTTTTTAAGCTCGATAAAATGGTTAAAACAAACATTGTATGTTTTAAAAATTTCAGGGTGAAAAGTGCAAAAATCTGATTTTTGGAAAATTTGGAAACCCCATAAACCCCCTTTCCCATGGTTCGATTGTTCTGGTTTTCGAACTTAAAGTCATGAATGTCACTTTACATATTTGAGCCAAATTTCATCGAAATCGGACGTTTACTCAAGTTATCGCATTCACGGACACACACACACACACATATATATATACATATATATATATATATATATATATATATATATATATATAAATTTGAACCAAACCAAAATTAAGTTTTTAAAAAATTGTAGGGTGAAAAATGCAAAAAACTGATTTTTGGAAAATTTAAAACCCCCATAAACCCCCCTTCCCATGGTCCGATTTTTCTGGTTTTCGAACTTAAAGTCATGAATGTAATTTTACAGATTTGACAAAAAACCAAAAAATTATCATGGTCTCGGACTTAAGTCTTACCATGAGACCTACGGTAATAGATTCTTCCCTATAGGGGAAATTCGCTAAAAACGTTGCATTATTTTGTCTTTAAATTAATGGTATAAAGGTTTTAACTATAGGATTTCAAATAACTGATTAGTTGGGATTTTTAGAAGTTTAATTATGTTTTTTTTGCAGATCTGAATTCTGAAAACGTTTTGTTTTAACTTACAAAAATCACAACTCAGTTATTTATGATTTATCCTTAAAATTCCTATATCATTATTTTTGGGACAACTTTGTGCAACTTTATAGATACTATACATTTTTACTAAATATTACAAGTTTTAAAATATTTAGCATTGAAAAACTAAAAATTGGACAAAGTATAAACTTAATATTCCTATGGGTAATTCATATAATACTAGTAGGTGCTCGTCGAAATTCGACAGATTAAATACTATGTTTGGCCGACTGTACCCTTTAGGAACAACCACCAACAATGAAATACTTGACTTAATTATCACAAATTATAAAAATGCACTTTTATATATATAAAGTTGTTAGCGACCCCTCAAAACGTGTTCAGGGGATTACGTTAGGAACTTCTATGGTGGTCCCGGACTTAAGTTTCACCGTGCGGGTCATGCTAATAGTTCACTTTTCCATAGGCAATTCGCTAATAAATCAAAAGCTTGATAAGCTGATCAGCTATCTCATGAAAATCACAGAGTTGGGATTATAATCAACTGTTTTTTGTAAACAAAACATACTATAAATCCCACCAAAATGGTTTGTAGACACTTAAATTTTGTATCATATAACAAACTTAAAAGGAGAAAATTATAAATGTGACAATTCTGGCGAGTATCGGAGTGTTTTAGCTTCAAATTGGTATAAATTCCATGACCACTATTATCTGGTTTTCTCAAACTAAGGCCAAGTTCCTGGTCAAAGATTCTCCCATATGAATAACATGGTGAAATTTGAGGACTTTATACTTTATATTATTAAACAAACTTGAAGGACGCCGTAGCAGCAAACCTGCGAACTCAGCGAATTTCCAATTCACATATATGTATCTTAATACCACATAAATCCACACACCATCTTTCATTAATATACATTCATAAATAAACGATTTATGACATTTTAATTATTCTCCATAAGAATAGCATGGCGGCTAAGTATGCAGGGTTGCTAAAGCAACGAGCACAAAAAATGCAGTTTTATACAAATATCAATATAACTCAAGAAGGTAGCCACACACCAAATGTTATTAATTTATGTCCATAATTAAGGGAGAAAACACGTTACTTATTATTCATAAGAATAACATGGGAGCTGAGTACGCAGGTTTGCTGCTACGAGAACTATCGGCCAAAAAATGTTTTTTAGTGCAAATATCAATAGACCACAACGATATGAAGCAATATACCGAGTTTCATCAGGATAAGTTAATAAGCAAGATATACAATTTTCCTTATTCTCCATAAGGATAACATTGGACAACGTACTGTGTTTAGCACTTTCAATATCTCTGTAACCGTTTGACGTAGAGCAATGAACAAAACACCAAATTGTGCGTCTTTTTAAGCTGATTCCAATGAAAATTTTTAATTTTTCAAAAATTACATTTAAAAAACTTAAAAAACCATTTTTGGGGTACAAAACCCCCCCTCCAAAATACCTCTTCAAATAGGTCGATCTGTCTGGTTTTCGAACTTAAAGTCATACATGCTGCTTTACAGGTTTATACCAAATTTCATAGTACTGGTATATATATATATATACAGAGTGGTCTGGACCTAGCGTTAAACAATATTTTGGGTGATAGAACTACATAAATGTAACTTAAATACACAATTAAAAAAAATTATACCCCACACATCCACTAAAAAAAATTTTATTATATTTTTTAACCGTACTTTTACCCAAAAATTAATAATTTCTGGGATATTTCGAAACATTTGTCAAACTGTAATACTACCATCGTATTCTAAATTAAATTTCAAGTAAGGACAAATAGGTTTTAATGAGCAAGACACAACATAATCACTTATTAAATTCATTAGAAGTGTAAAATTATCATTTCCTTTAAAAAATTAAAAATAAATATTTCATGTATAATTCTTTAAAAAATTTGCTAGAGAGTAGCAAATGCTATAAAAACTGCTTCAAAATTTGGACTTTCAGAAGATACGATACAACATTTGATTCGTTACCATTTTAGTACAGTTATGCGAGTTTGAGTGGTGTAAAACGAGGTTAGGCCAAAATTACACTAGTTAAAAGTCTGGATTTTAGATAACTAAAATACCACTAATTTAACTTGCAGCACTATTTTAAATAGCATTATTTAAGGTCAGATAAAAAGGACAATGAAATCCTCATTAAAAAAAATTATAATTTAGGGACAGTGATTGTCATGTACAAATCATTATACAAATGTTATGCTTTGTTTGGACAAAGTATTTCTAGTGGATTTTGGCCATTTACTCAGTGGCAGTTATGTCAAGATGTCGTTTTCAAATCAAGAATATGCGGAAATACATTTTTTGTATGGCTACTGTAATGGAAACGCGAGTGCGGCTCAAAGGGAGTACACTGTCCGCTATCCTGGTCGGCGCGTTCCCAGTACGCAAGTGTTTACGCGGTTGCATCAGCGTTTGGTAGAACGTGGATCTGTGCACAAGGAGCGGAGTGAGGTGGGTGCAGCAGCTTTGGATGTGTACACTGAACAGCAAATTCTGGACCGAGTTAGAGAAGACCCGGGGATTAGTAGCAGAAAATTTGCAGGTGAAACAGACGTGAGTAAAACTACAGTTTTGACGGTTTTACACAAAAATAAATTCTACCCTTACCATTTCACAAAAGTTCAAGGCCTTGAACGTAAAGACTATGCTGCTAGACGAGATTTCTGTCGCTATCTACTAAATTCTGATATTGAACAATACCACTTTAAAAAAAAAATCTTATGGACAGACGAATCTATTTTTACAAGACAAGGTGTATTCAACTGCCACAACATGCACATGTGGGATACTGAAAACCCAAGAGCAGCAAGAAAAATGTCCTTTCAAAGAAGATTTCATATAAACGTTTGGGCTTGTGTGGTTGGCAATCGTTTCTTGGGACCTCACATTTTTCAGGGAAGTTTAAATGGAGTTATGTATCTTGACTTTTTGCAACACGATTTGCCTCAAATGTTGGATATGATTGACCCTACGCATCGTCAACATATTATTTATCAACAAGATGGTGCACCTCCTCACTTTACTACAGACGTCCGAGATTGGCTGAATGCTAACTACCCAACTTGGATTGGCCGAGGAGGTCCTGTACCTTGGCCTACAAGATCTCCTGATCTGAATCCCATGGACTTTTTTGTGTGGGGATCGCAAGTCTGAGGTGTACGCAACTCCTGTAAATAGTGAAGAGGAACTTCTAAACAGGATCCAAGATGTAACACAGAAAGTTAGGGAAAAACTAAGCCATAAAGTGACAGTTGGTGCAATGCGAAAGAGAGCCAGAGCCTGTATAAGAGAGAACGGAGGACATTTCGAAAATAAACTGAAATTAAGCTGTAATCTCGTGTGATCCATCTAACATTTACGATTTTATCTTGTACTTTTGTAGGTAAAAAAGGAATTTTAACTTCATGATATAGCTGTAATAATGCAAATTTTCATATGTGTCTTTTTAGTATGACAGATTTTAATTATTATTTTCCCAAACCACGTGTTTGTTACACCATTCAAACACGCATTACTGCACTAAAATGGTAACGAATCTAGTGTTGTATCATATCTTCTGAAAGCCCACATTTTGAAGCAGTTTTTATAGCATTTGCTACTCTCTAGCAAATTTTTTAAAGAATTATGCATGAAATATTCATTTTTAATTTTTTAAAGGAAACGATAACTTTACACTTTTAATGAATTTAATAAGTGATTATGTAGTGTCTTGCACATTAACACCTCTTTGTCCTTACTTGAAATTTAATTTAAAATACGATGGTAGTTTTACAGTTTGACAAATGTTTCGAAATATCCCACAAATTCTAAATTTTTGGGTAAAAGTACGGTTAAAAAATATAATACAAAATTATTTTTTTTATTGGATGTGTGGGGTATCATTTTTTTAATTGTGTATTTAAGTTGCATTTATGTAGTTATATCACCCAACATTTTATTAACGCTAGGTCCAGACCACCCTGACCCACTTACAGGACTTAATTATCTTTGTTACATCAACTGTATATGTGTGTGTGTGTGTCTGTGTGTCTGTGTGACCGTTAACACGATAACTTGAGTAAAATAGTCAGATTTCGATGAAATTTGGCTCAAATGTGTAAAGTGACATCTATGACTTTAAGCTCGAAAAACAGAAAAATCTAACCATGGTAAGAGGGGGTTATGGGGGTTTTAAAATGTCCAAATATCAGTTTTTGCACTTTTCACCCTATCATTTTTAGAATACTCAATTTTGGGTTTGAGCATTTTATAGAGCTTAAAAAAACAAATAATTTAGTATTTTAAATTATTAACCTAGGTTAAGTGGTTGCGGAGAAAATAAAAAAACCTACTCATTAAATCTCCCATGTAAATCTTATGGGAAAAAGGTTTTTGGCTTTTCCTCAGTTAATTTTAATGTAATTTGCTCTTACCAATCAATTCAGCTCTACAAAACAATCATTTTGGTGTTAAGATTGTGATTCTACGTCCAACCGTTGCAGAGATATTCAAAGTGCTAAACACAGTACGTTGTCCAATGTTATCCTTATGGAGAATAAATACAATTTGATATCTCCATTATTTATGAATGTAGATTGATGAAACTTGGTATGTGGCTCCACGTAGTACTGGTATATTGATATTTGCACAAACAATTGATTTTTTGTTGATTATTCTAGTAGCAGCAAACCTGCATACTCAGCCGTAATATTATTCTTATGGAGAATAAGTAAAATGTAATAACAACTTATTTTTTCGAGGTCCCCAGATGACTAAATGTATACAGGGTGTCGCGTAATTAAGTACACAAACTTTGGGAATAGGTTATATGGGTCAAAATAAAAAGAAAATCAAGAATAATTTTTTTCTAAAAACGCCTTGTTACCGATATATCCGTCATTTTGTATTTTTTCAATACAAATTTATATCTCAAAAACCATTAAATATTACTTTATGAAACTTGGTATAGTGTTTAAGGTAGAAATAAAATAATTTCAAAAATCATTTTGTCAAAAAATATTTTTCCGTTTAAAAATGGCGGTCATTTTAATGTTTAAAACTAAATTTACTAAAAAAACAGCTGATTTTATGGAAAAAAGACAAGAACACTTTTTTTATTATTTTTAATTTTCTATCAAATGACACCAAGTTCAGAAGGATCGGGCAACAAATAGCTGAGAAATAACGATTTTTATTTGTACATGTCAGGCGCACCCTGACAGCTTCTCCTCATTGTCTGCGACAATCAGCTGATTAACCTGCACACATGGCTCCATTGTTGGTAACATTATGTTTTGCTATTTTTTTCACACAACATGTTATTATAATTATCAACTAAGAAACAACCAAGGGGTGGGTATTGAAGATTGTTCAGCAAAAATATGTCATCTTGCAATTTTTTCATTTGTTTAACTCATTTCCACTGGCGCATTTGTTAATAGATAAAACCGAAAACCCGAGAGTACTTGGTTACCTCTCAGTTTACGTAAATGCTTCGCATAAACAAGACAAGATTATTATAATCCGGGTGTAAGAAAGGCTCCTCAATATACCGACCGCTATTGGTAGGGTAAAGTAAATATTTTCGGCGGCCAGGCACGTGCTCCACATTTTTCCATTGACCGATCAAAACTCTGCGCTGATACTTCTGAGATCCTTAGAGAATGCCTGAATTTAATTTATAATATTGTCTTTCACTGACACGAAAACAAACAAACCATTTCAAAAAAATTTGAGTTACTGGATTATTTGTTTACAGCCAAAATATTTGCTAAAATAACGTTTAGTAATGACGGATATTAAGAATTTCGTCAGATGACCTGTTTTGGTTTCTGTAAGACAAATTATGAGAAGATCATTCATTTCGTGGAAACCTTTTTGCCAGTAAAATAAACGGTATCAGGAAACTGACAAATACTTTCTCCCTTTTAGCCCAACTTTAATGAATAAATTACTTTTTATTTACTAAATAGCCTAAGTAGAGAAGAACTAGCGGTTTAACCCCGTAATCGGCGCTTTTTTCCCATGTTATTCTTATGGGGATCAGTTTTTGCGCCGACGCCCGATCCCGCCTTACACAAGTTTCCTTGTTAGCCTATACTAATGTCCAACCCTTGCCTATATTAAATATATTTTCCCAATCCCCACCCCTCCGCTATATTTTTAAAAATTAATTTTCAAATTCAGGCTAAAAAACTATCTTTAGTGTTTATGGTCCGATTTGTCTGCAATTTGGATATGTTATTGTCCTAGGCAAATGTTTTAATAAATTCCACTTAACATTTCCCAAATTCACTATAACGGTCAAATTAAAAAATATTTTTTGAAAAATACTATAGTGCCAATTGCCACCTTCTTTATTAACTGTCCGATTTGTCTTCAATTTGGATATGTTATTGTCCTAGGCAAGTGGTTTAATAAATTCCACTTACATATCCCAAATTCACTATTACGGTCAAATTAAAAAATATTTTTGAAAAATACTGCCAATTGCCAACTTCTTTATTTACTGTCCGATTTATTTAAAATTTGGATATGCTATTGACCTAGGCAAGTGTTTTAATAAATTCCACTTACATATCCCAAATTCACTATTACGGTCAAATTAAAAAATATTTTTGAAAAATACTGCCAATTGCCAACTTCTTTATTTACTGTCCGATTTATTTAAAATTTAGATATGTTATTGTCCTAGGCAAGTGTTTTAATAAATTCCACTTACATTTCCCAAATTCACTATTACGGTCAAATTAAAAAATATTTTTGAAAAATACTGCCAATTGCCAACTTCTTTATTTACTGACCGATTTGTTTAAAATTTAGATATGTTATTGTTATAGGCAAGTGTTTTAATAAATTAGCCTTACATTTCCCAAATTCACTATTACAGTCAAATTAAAAAATATTTTTGAAAAATACTGCCAATTGCCAACTTCTTTATTTACTGTTCGATTTGTTTAAAATTTGGATATGTTATTGTTGTAGGCTAGTGTATATGCACCATCCACATTTTACAAATATTGCGGTTAAATTTTAAAAAATTTGGAAAAATACTGCCAATTGGCAACTTCTTTATTTATGGTCTGATTTGTTTAAAATTTATATATGTCATTATTCTAGGCTAGTGTATATGTACCATCCACATTTGACAAATTAACTATAATGGTCAAATTTAAAAAATATTTTGAAAAATATACTAACAATTTCAAACTTCTTTATTTACTGTCTGATTTGATTTATTTTCGGATATGTTATAGCTCTTATATAGGTAACAAGACCACACTACCACACGTTCCATTACCCCCTACAATACAGTATTTTGTCTTTTTGTTTGTTTATTTTGCTGTAATCCCAAAACTGACTTTGCTGTTTATTGTCCGATTTGCCTACACTTTGGATATTGTCCTAAGCATTTATTGTCTGATTTATTTTTGGATATGTTATAGCCCCCAACTATTATATCTAAAATTACAATATTATTTCCACCTATAATACAGTTGATGTGTTGTTTGTTTTGCCGCAACCTAAAAACTAACATTGGTATTTGTGTTTTTACAAAACTATATTTTGTAAATTACTTCCAATAATAAATGCAAGCTTATTATATTTGCCACAAGCTTATTATATACATCCAGCTGTTATATTTGCCACATTTCCAATATTGTTGTGACCCTCTCAACTACCTCTCATTGTAATATAATAAGTAATATATATCCACAAAATATTTATGGTCAGAACTGCCTAAATTTTGGATATGTTTTAAGCCAATGCGATAACAAAAAATAAATTTTTAAAACCCAAAACAACTAAACACAAAACACTAATCTTTCTTTGTGCTTGTTTGGAGTAGTCTTTATTTTATCCAACTTAATTTTAATTTTGTAGTTAAAATCAAACTTCCCACATTCTAGCTCCCTTTCCAGCCAGTGGTTGGAGACATAAAGGTTAGGAATATTTTCAAACTGTACAATATATCTTTTTCTACCCCTATGTTGGACTTGTTTAATAGCGCTTATTAATAATTCCGCACCATATTCCAAATCCTCCAGTCTACTACATTCTTTAAATTTAACATTGCCTTTAATATCTTGCATCTCTATGTCTTCTTGTCCAACATCATCCCACTCATTGTTACGGAAACTTAGGTTTTCTATTTTTGGAAAGGAATTGCCATAAAATGTTGCGGTTCCGTTAGTGTTAAAGCTTGCAAGTGGCTCGTTGGTAGGTAGATAAATAATGTCTAAATCACCACTGTATGGCAACACGCTATAACCTTGCCTATTCTTATTTATCTCTATAAATACAGTTTTACAGACACCTTTAACATAGTATACACCCCTCCGTCCATCCTTTTCTGCCAAAACTCCCACAAACTTGTTGTTTACTACAAACGCATACACTATATAATGTCCATAATGCTCTAGATCCTCCCAACGTCGCAGGAAGTAATCTTTTAATTTATCCTCTCTTTCCCTTCTTTCTTGTTCTTTAGCCAACTGTGCTTTGTATTCCTCTGCAACAGTATTTTCCACATATTCCAATTTACGCTTATTACTGTCAATGTCTTCTAATTCCAATTTCCTCTTTTTGGAACAACTCTCTAAGAAAGGCTTGGAAAGTGGCTCTATTTCTTTAATAGTGTATGGGTACAGTTTATTGGTCCGGCTTCTTAAAACGTAGGGAGTAAGGTTAGGACTTTCCACCAAGCCTAATTCTTCTAAATTGATGTGTTTAGGTATAGTGGAGAAAGGTGTATTTGATTTTGTAAAACATGTGCCCCCAGATTTGATGTAACACTTATGCTTTACACTTATGGCATCAGGAAACTCCTCTATTACCTCTACATAGTTAGTTGGCAAACAGTTAAAGCTAAATGCAGATAGAGCATACTTTATTAACTTTTCCCTTTGTGTACTATCTTTTGGCAGTTTTAGTTGTACTCCAGTTATCTTCTTCGTATTACTATTACCCCAATATGCGTATTGTAATAAATCGTTAAACACTAAACAACAACTGGTTTGTAATTGATTGGCAACTTTCACCCACATCTTATGCAGAGGTACAGCATAGAATGGAGCATTTTGGAAGTACCGTTTGTTGTCTTCTATTAGACTTAAACAATCTCTTAAAGGTTCAAACCCTTTACCAAAACCTCTACAATAGTTATAGATTGTTGCCTCTAACCTTGTTATTCCATTGTCTCTAGCTAGTTTAGACGAGAACGTTTCTTTTAGTCTCGCATCTGGACAGTTTACAAAGTTTATTATATGGTTTCCTATACTTTTAATTACTCCAGGGCTTGTAATCTGGCATATAAATTTATTATATATTTTTACCCTGCTATTTACATTAAACCATGTTAAACAGTCTTTACTAACATTATCTACAATAACATTATATCCATTCTTGTACGCCCCTTGGTAGCAAAAGTTAAAGTTTTCTGTAAGATATTGGCACATTTCCTCTTTATTAAATATTCCAGCCAAATCTAGTGTTATATCGAAATCCATAAGATAGTACATTTCTTTTTCCAGATCTTGCAGTATCTTTGGAAGATCTTCCAACAAATCCTTAATTTTAACATTTGCAAGCTCTATTTTATAGGGAATTGCTATAGGATCATCATACTTTTGTTTAATTCGGTCAATATCTTTCTTTATTATTTGTAACACACCCTCGCTTTGGACCCCAGAGGACCTCTCCAAGGAGAATGGTAGTTTGGCCACAACACCATGTCGAGCTAAAGAGAACTTTTTAAATATTCCTCGTAAGTAGCTATTAAACGAGCCACATATTTCCTTCTTAACTAATTTATTCCGAACGTCCCCATCACAATCTGTAACATTGGTTATCTTAACTAACATTATGTTATCACAAAACGCATCCGTTATAGATGTTAAGTTATTTAATTTTGGTTCGCCCTCGCAATAGTTTATATTACCTATGTCTGTAAGAAGGTTATTATTACGTAGATTTTCTAATAAAAACCATATACCGAATCTTTCGTTAGTAGGTTTAATACAATTTTCCAATAAATGGCTAACAGAGTACATTTCTTTTATACAAAAAAGTAGCGGAAACATGTAAACAGGACAGATTACACTATAGGTATATATGTGTTGTAAATATATGGATATTGTATATAAACATAGGCGAGCGGTAAGTGTAACATGTAAGTGGACACCCATATGCAAATATGGAATACCCACTATTAATATAATTCCAAATTCGACTAAATAAGTTTATAGTCTCAATATAATTAACATATTAACTAACGGTGCCATCCCGCATTAGTACCCAAATTGTCGAAATTCTATAATTCTATTCTTAGTCCTTGTATAGTATTAGGTTTTGTACTATTAAACCCTACATTCTTATCCTGTGCAGTAGAGTAGTATATGCATGTTATTTAATACAGATACGCACATTCTACAAGACCTATACATAGATCTGTTGTATAAGCAGCAGAATAGACGTCTCACCCATTGTGTTGTTGTAAAGTAAAACATAAATGTAAATTGTGCTGGATACAACCGGCCAAATATTAGACAGGAAATGTGTTGGAAGTGTCTTGCCAAATAGTAAGACAAATCACATAGTGCAGCATGTACGCAATCCATTACTATTTAGACAAAGGTCAGTATTGGTACAACATCCGATATATTAGCGAAACCCACAATCAAACTTGGAAAACAAACAGTAAAAAATTAATATTATAGTAACAGAAATAGTAAGAGTATAAGGACATAGTAATATTTAAAGTTTATAAAACAACACAAATGCAGAGACACAATAAATGACACACTCCAACACATTACGACACAGGCACAGATACTGGTTTACAGCCATTTAACACAACTTTACAGGTTCTGTCAACTGACACAAAAATAGTTTGTAAATTGTGTAAGAAATATATGTAGTATAAACAAATTTAACACAATCATAACATTTTGAGGACACAATGTTTGGACTGGGTTTCGCTAATATATCGGATGTTGTACCAATACTGACCTTTGTCTAAATAGTAATGGATTGCGTACATGCTGCACTATGTGATTTGTCTTACTATTTGGCAATACACTTCCAACACATTTCCTGTCTAATATTTGGCCGGTTGTATCCAGCACAATTTACATTTGTTTTACTTTACAACAACACAATGGGTGAGACGTCTATTCTGCTGCTTATACAACAAATCTATGTATAGGTCTTGTAGAATTTGCGTATCTGTATTAAATAACATGCATATATTACTCTACTGCACAGGATAAGAATGTAGGGTTTAATAGTACAAAACCTAATACTATACAAGGACTAAGAATAGAATTATAGAATTTCGACAATTTGGGTACTAATGCGGGATGGCACCGTTAGTTAATATGTTAATTATATTGAGACTATAAACTTATTTAGTCGAATTTGGAATTATATTAATAGTGGGTATTCCATATTTGCATATGGGTGTCCACTTACATGTTACACTTACCGCTCGCCTATGTTTATATACAATATCCATATATTTACATCACATATATACCTATAGTGTAATCTGTCCTGTTTACATGTTTCCGCTACTTTTTTGTATAAAAGAAATGTACTCTGTTAGCCATTTATTGGGAAATTAAACCTACTAACGAAAGATTCGGTATATGGTTTTTATTAGAAAATCTACGTAATAATAACCTTCTTACAGACATAGGTAATATAAACTATTGCGAGGGCGAACCAAAATTAAATAACTTAACATCTATAACGGATGCGTTTTGTGATAACATAATGTTAGTTAAGATAACCAATGTTACAGATTGTGATGGGGACGTTCGGAATAAATTTAAAGTTAAGAAGGAAATATGTGGCTCGTTTAATAGCTACTTACGAGGAATATTTAAAAAGTTCTCTTTAGCTCGACATGGTGTTGTGGCCAAACTACCATTCTCCTTGGAGAGGTCCTCTGGGGTCCAAAGCGAGGGTGTGTTACAAATAATAAAGAAAGATATTGACCAAATTAAACAAAAGTATGATGATCCTATAGCAATTCCCTATAAAATAGAGCTTGCAAATGTTAAAATTAAGGATTTGTTGGAAGATCTTCCAAAGATACTGCAAGATCTGGAAAAAGAAATGTACTATCTTATGGATTTCGATATAACACTAGATTTGGCTGGAATATTTAATAAAGAGGAAATGTGCCAATATCTTAAAGAAAACTTTAACTTTTGCTACCAAGGGGCGTACAAGAATGGATATAATGTTATTGTAGATAATGTTAGTAAAGACTGTTTAACATGGTTTAATGTAAATAGCAGGGTAAAAATATATAATAAATTTATATGCCAGATTACAAGCCCTGGAGTAATTAAAAGTATAGGAAACCATATAATAAACTTTGTAAACTGTCCAGATGCGAGACTAAAAGAAACGTTCTCGTCTAAACTAGCTAGAGACAATGGAATAACAAGGTTAGAGGCAACAATCTATAACTATTGTAGAGGTTTTGGTAAAGGGTTTGAACCTTTAAGAGATTGTTTAAGTCTAATAGAAGACAACAAATGGTACTTCCAAAATGCTCCATTCTATGCTGTACCTCTGCATAAGATGTGGGTGAAAGTTGCCAATCAATTACAAAACAGTTGTTGTTTAGTGTTTAACGATTTATTACAATACGCATATTGGGGTAATAGTAATACGAAGAAGATAACTGGAGTACAACTAAAACTGCCAAAAGATAGTACACAAAGGGAAAAGTTAATAAAGTATGCTCTATCTGCATTTAGCTTTAACTGTTTGCCAACTAACTATGTAGAGGTAATAGAGGAGTTTCCTGATGCCATAAGTGTAAAGCATAAGTGTTACATCAAATCTGGGGGCACATGTTTTACAAAATCAAATACACCTTTCTCCACTATACCTAAACACATCAATTTAGAAGAATTAGGCTTGGTGGAAAGTCCTAACCTTACTCCCTACGTTTTAAGAAGCCGGACCAATAAACTGTACCCATACACTATTAAAGAAATAGAGCCACTTTCCAAGCCTTTCTTAGAGAGTTGTTCCAAAAAGAGGAAATTGGAATTAGAAGACATTGACAGTAATAAGCGTAAATTGGAATATGTGGAAAATACTGTTGCAGAGGAATACAAAGCACAGTTGGCTAAAGAACAAGAAAGAAGGGAAAGAGAGGATAAATTAAAAGATTACTTCTTACGACGTTGGGAGGATCTAGAGCATTATGGACATTATATAGTGTATGCGTTTGTAGTAAACAACAAGTTTGTGGGAGTGTTGGCAGAAAAGGATGGACGGAGGGGTGTATACTATGTTAAAGGTGTCTGTAAAACTGTATTTATAGAGATAAATAAGAATAGGCAAGGTTATAGCGTGTTGCCATACAGTGGTGATTTGGACATTATTTATCTACCTACCAACGAGCCACTTGCAAGCTTTAACACTAACGGAACCGCAACATTTTATGGCAATTCCTTTCCAAAAATAGAAAACCTAAGTTTCCGTAACAATGAGTGGGATGATGTTGGACAAGAAGACATAGAGATGCAAGATATTAAAGGCAATGTTAAATTTAAAGAATGTAGTAGACTGGAGGATTTGGAATATGGTGCGGAATTATTAATAAGCGCTATTAAACAAGTCCAACATAGGGGTAGAAAAAGATATATTGTACAGTTTGAAAATATTCCTAACCTTTATGTCTCCAACCACTGGCTGGAAAGGGAGCTAGAATGTGGGAAGTTTGATTTTAACTACAAAATTAAAATTAAGTTGGATAAAATAAAGACTACTCCAAACAAGCACAAAGAAAGATTAGTGTTTTGTGTTTAGTTGTTTTGGGTTTTAAAAATTTATTTTTTGTTATCGCATTGGCTTAAAACATATCCAAAATTTAGGCAGTTCTGACCATAAATATTTTGTGGATATATATTACTTATTATATTACAATGAGAGGTAGTTGAGAGGGTCACAACAATATTGGAAATGTGGCAAATATAACAGCTGGATGTATATAATAAGCTTGTGGCAAATATAATAAGCTTGCATTTATTATTGGAAGTAATTTACAAAATATAGTTTTGTAAAAACACAAATACCAATGTTAGTTTTTAGGTTGCGGCAAAACAAACAACACATCAACTGTATTATAGGTGGAAATAATATTGTAATTTTAGATATAATAGTTGGGGGCTATAACATATCCAAAAATAAATCAGACAATAAATGCTTAGGACAATATCCAAAGTGTAGGCAAATCGGACAATAAACAGCAAAGTCAGTTTTGGGATTACAGCAAAATAAACAAACAAAAAGACAAAATACTGTATTGTAGGGGGTAATGGAACGTGTGGTAGTGTGGTCCTGTTACCTATATAAGAGCTATAACATATCCGAAAATAAATCAAATCAGACAGTAAATAAAGAAGTTTGAAATTGTTAGTATATTTTTCAAAATATTTTTTAAATTTGACCATTATAGTTAATTTGTCAAATGTGGATGGTACATATACACTAGCCTAGAATAATGACATATATAAATTTTAAACAAATCAGACCATAAATAAAGAAGTTGCCAATTGGCAGTATTTTTCCAAATTTTTTAAAATTTAACCGCAATATTTGTAAAATGTGGATGGTGCATATACACTAGCCTACAACAATAACATATCCAAATTTTAAACAAATCGAACAGTAAATAAAGAAGTTGGCAATTGGCAGTATTTTTCAAAAATATTTTTTAATTTGACTGTAATAGTGAATTTGGGAAATGTAAGGCTAATTTATTAAAACACTTGCCTATAACAATAACATATCTAAATTTTAAACAAATCGGACAGTAAATAAAGAAGTTGGCAATTGGCAGTATTTTTCAAAAATATTTTTTAATTTGACCGTAATAGTGAATTTGGGAAATGTAAGTGGAATTTATTAAAACACTTGCCTAGGACAATAACATATCTAAATTTTAAATAAATCGGACAGTAAATAAAGAAGTTGGCAATTGGCAGTATTTTTCAAAAATATTTTTTAATTTGACCGTAATAGTGAATTTGGGATATGTAAGTGGAATTTATTAAAACACTTGCCTAGGTCAATAGCATATCCAAATTTTAAATAAATCGGACAGTAAATAAAGAAGTTGGCAATTGGCAGTATTTTTCAAAAATATTTTTTAATTTGACCGTAATAGTGAATTTGGGATATGTAAGTGGAATTTATTAAACCACTTGCCTAGGACAATAACATATCCAAATTGAAGACAAATCGGACAGTTAATAAAGAAGGTGGCAATTGGCACTATAGTATTTTTCAAAAAATATTTTTTAATTTGACCGTTATAGTGAATTTGGGAAATGTAAGTGGAATTTATTAAAACATTTGCCTAGGACAATAACATATCTAAATTGCAGACAAATCGGACCATAAACACTAAAGATAGTTTTTTAGCCTGAATTTGAAAATTAATTTTTAAAAATATAGAGGAGGGGTGGGGATTGGGAAAATATATTTAATATAGGCAAGGGTTGGACATTAGTATAGGCTAACAAGGAAACTTGTGTAAGGCGGGATCGGGCGTCGGCGCAAAAACTGATCCCCATAAAAATAACATGGGAAAAAAGCGCCGATTACGGGGTTAAACCGCTAGTTCTTCTCTACTAGCCTACAGAATAAAAAGCACGGTAGAATGTACAGAAAACCTTGTAAACAAGATGTTTTTAAAAACATCCACCCAAATCCCTGTTTTAGAGGCACTACGGAATCCACTGCTACACACGTGGTTTTAAGAGGAGAAAAGCCCCCTATCCCCCCCACAGAGTTATTAAGGGGTAACATATTTCAAATTTCCTCTATTGGTCAATGCTAACTTGACAAGCATATCAAGTTTGAACGAAATTGAGCAGTAAATAAGGGAGAAATAGCTATTTTTGCATTCCCCATAACAATAACATTGGACAACGTACTGCGTTTACCGCAAAATGAACATTTAAATTTTCACCGAAACCAGCAATCGTAGAATAGCAATTTAGAACACTAAATCATTTAGTTTTTTGAGTCTTTTTAATGGTGAATAGTAATATTTTTTATATTTATGTATTTTTATGAAAAATCCAAAAAACGGAATTTTTTTGTTTTAATTGCTGTAATTTCTTAAGCCGATTTTTTACAGACATGCAGGTGTTGTCATTTTGTTGGAAAACGAAAGCTCTATAAACGACTAAAGTTTAATAAAAATTGTTATAGCCGTTTTTGAGAAATTTGGATTTTTCATGTTTTTTGGCAGTTTTTGGGGGATAATACCCTTTAAAAAAATTCAACAAAATAAAAAAAATGCCTGGAGATATCGTGGATTAGTACCTACATACCAAATTTCATAAAAATCGGACCATTGGTTAGGGCTCTAGCTCTGTACACATCCATACAGACAGATAGACAGACAGGCAGACAGATAGATAGACACACAGATATCACGTAAAAATCACTTTTTTGGGTTCAGGGAGCACCAAAACGAATATTTCCACTAACAACTCAAATTCGAAAATTTTTACGAAAACAATACTTTCTCCATATACTATGTATAAGGGGGAGAAAGTAAAAGAACATCCAAGTATATGTTAATACTTCTAGGAGTATCAACCGGGTATTTTAAAACTTAGTTCACACTTATGATTATAATACTACGATAATATTTTAAAAATGTAATTTCCATATTACTATTTTGCGTAATAAAGCCATACTATTTTTAAAATATTGTTAAAAATGTCTTTAACATTGATAGTGTATTATTATCATGTCAGGCCAACAAGCTAACTTTCTAATAATTTTGAATCAATTCAAAATCTGAGTATCGGGAGTTACTCAGATTGGTTCTTATTTTTCAACCAATGGAATTCAACTGTTTAAGCGTGACATTACGATTTAGACTTTTAGAACTAACTGGAATAATGCGATGATGATTTAAGGCGAGAAAGATAATTATATTTCATTTTTGCAGAATGTTTACGTTATATGAAGTGGTAATTACTCGTAATGCAATATTTCCTTGTGGTACAAAAGTAATAAGGTATTAAGTAAAACTCTTACAAATTAAAGTGGTTCTTCATCGATTTCAGATAATATACTCTGCTGAAGAAATACAATGCGCATTCAATGGTTATCTTCGGTTATTCTATTCGCCGTCAAAGAATACTGAGTGGTAGAATATTATTGCAACAGTGCTGCTATGTTTGTGTTAAGGGTTCAACTGCGCTATTCATAAAAACGAGCCTCTTTTATTGCTTAGGATTATTGGTTTTTCTTATTTATAATAATCCATAACAGTTGCAATAATTTTGTTTCGTTTGCAAATTTTGCACTTAAAAAAGAATGTATTGTACTTGTTGCTCGAAACCACCTTGTAACTTATCTAAGGATTTAGGCTTGGATACTAAACAAATTTCGTTACCAATTCAATTCGTGTTAAAATACATATTCAGCGCAAATCAGATAAATTCAATAAAATCTGTTTATCCATGTGATTTTTAACCTAATAATTGTAGCGACAGCAATAAACATAGAAAAATATATTCATCCAGAAAAATCCAATGAGGAAGGAGTCTTCTGGCTCACCTAGTTGTTTTTAACTGTTTAAAGCAAAATAAACCAAAGAAATACTACGCATTATTGTTATGAAGTTGTGAGTCTAAAATCTGCGCTAAACGTCTTATACTCAAGAGTTTAGTTGGAGCAGCTGGTGAAAGAGAGCAGTTCTTGGATAACTTGTAAAAAGATCGTTTTAACCTAACCTTTATTTCATATTTATTCCAATACAAAGAAAGGCAGTAGAAATCGTCTCATGATTCACAAATTATCGCTGCGATAAGAATGTTTTGTAGTGCAATAACTCCAGATATTTATTTGTGTTCGGCAAATCTTATAACTCTATCAAGAGTCTTTCGCTTCTGTTTCCACGTTTTTTCCAATCTAGATTTATTGAACTTACGTCTTTTTTACTAACATTATTCAACCAATCAAAAATATATAACAAAAATTTACTCCCTGAATACTAAATTTACTGTCCTACAATACAAAAATGTAAAATTTATAATTCCACTTAAACAAAAATAAATAAAAATTATAACGTTCTTGGAATAAATCAAATCAATACCACAATGATAAATGCAGTGTGCACAACACGTCATAATGGGTCTTATAGATTCAGAACCGTGTTAAGATTTGCTCAAGTTCAAGCAGTTCTTTAGGGACCTACGGTTACTTAAACATGTGTTCAAGGTCAATCGACTCAGTTCAATAGGGTCTCCACAGAATGCAGGACTTGCCACTGTTAATCACCATGTACAGGCTAATGAGTGAGCGATTTCGCTCTTTATGGCAATTTATCATGATTTCCACCAGTTCATTATTCACTTCACGCGAATATCAACTAATATTTGCTAGTTTTTCCTCTTATATCCTATTAATTTTTTTGAAGTATATTGTATAATTGGATTAGTGCAGTTTACGATAATTTATAATTTTGTCAAAATAATTAACTTATTAGGATTTAACCTTGGTATTATCAGGATAAATATGGTTGTGAACTGGTTACACATGCAAATAAACAGGTTTAAAGAATCGAGTACTTAGAAACTGCAACTGTCATCAGACTGGTAAGTTATAAGGTGATGTATGTAATTTGTAGAAAGCGTTATAATGGCTGTAGATAACTAGTCAATAATATAGGTATATATTGAGTTAATAGAATTATTGAAAATGTATACTCAAAGTTTGTGAGACTTGTTTGAATATACATTTAGGATACATGTGTTTATTTATATGTAAATGAGTATTTTACAATTAATTATATGTTAATGTTTATCTATATTATTAAAAGAATTTCTTGATTTTTGTTCGGCGATTTTAGACCAATCAAATTTTTATTTTGTATACGTGTTTGGTATTAATCTAAAGCTCGTACTCTCTAGATGTGCTTTTTGGGGATTTGAAAAACCTGCACCTTCAGAATTACGCCCCACAGGCTTTCAAAGTTGCAATGTTAATCTAATGGAGTAATATTTTATTTAGTTAGTCAGCTGGTTATAATGTAAATCAACTTTTTTAACGTCTGGCTCTATACCTGATAGATCCTGTGCGGAGAACGGGACATGTGCTAGTCATATATTACAGTATATTATTGGTATTATATTCCAATAATTACATGTATTCTCGATCACTCAATAGTCGAATGTATGTAAATAAAAGTAGACAAATTTCAACATAGGCCTTACCTTAGAAGTTATATTTTTGTTTTCTTGATAATGTTTTAATATAGGTGTTTAGTAATATTGAAAAGTTCAGAACCGGCATTTGATTTTTGTTTAAGGTGACATGACTTTTGCATTTGTTATATAAAGACTTGACATTGTAATTTATTGTAATTGTGGGAAAATAAAGTTTCTTCTTTTTCTTCTTCTTCTTCTTATTATTATTAAATATTCGGGACCTTTTACGTTATACGACTACCACTAAATATTTTAGATTCAAATGGTATAATTATCTACAAATTCTGTTTAGGGTTTCATAGTGTGATTAAACAAGAAATTGTCTACAGCAATTGTAAGAAATCAACACATAACTTTAAAATTAAAGCTGAAAGGTTAAATAAACGCAATATGTGCATTGAATTAAATTTCTTGGGGAAAACACACTGTTTAGCAACAATTTCACAGTTGTGTACTCTTTTGACCAATAATATATGAATAGAACTACAGTCCTTAAATCCAAACCAGAACCAGTAAAACAATTTTCAAATTGTCATGAGTTGTAGAATAATAGAACAATTTCTTGATTGTTTTTACGAAGTCGCGGATTATGCAAAATACCCCCCTTTGATGTAAGAATCGCACACCCCTTTCCTTAGTTTCGCATTCACGAGCAATTGCTAGAAAATTCAGGTTTAATTGCCACTCAACTAACCACCAGGGTCCAAGCGCACCTCTTATAAGTAACCGATAACATAGCGAGATAGGTAAATCCAGGCGACAATAACTGAGTAAAACCCTTGCTAAAACAATTCCAGGGTATTATTATCAGTAGTAAACGTCATAATCAGGATTGAGTGTTGTTAAACAAAAATATATAGTGGTAGTTGTATAACGGAAAAGGTCCAATATTCGTCACAATCATAAGTTACAAATGTCCAGTATTACTCCTATACTTTGACCTTTAAGGGAACCTAAGTTTGGTATATAATTACACAACATTCCTAGAATGATATTTTTAATTCCAGATATTGTGTCATAGTATGGTTGGTTACATAAATGTTTACTATCGATGGTATTTTTAAAACAAATTTTTACAATTTAACATTGTAACAGAACAAAACTAAATAGTTGAGTAAAATACCTACCCATTACATTTATGTGGTTACAAACGAAAGTAGAACAATTTTAACGTACACATAGTTTAATCATTCATTTTACTGTGATTAACAGTACTAAACAGATTTAGAATAGCAACATTCTACTTAAAATGCCAAAGCACAATGTATCTAATCCACACTTAGGTTGTTGATTTGGAATAACTAAAGTTACACTACATTACAGAAACATCAAACATTGTACATAAACCTCATTGTCCATTGTACATTGTACATTGTTTCTACATTGTAGAAACATAAAAGTAAATAATTATAAGTAATAATGTTTTTCCCACATCCTTGAAACCTTGTATATAACTTATTCTAATATATTATTCACGTCATATGCCTTTAGATGTCAATTGCAAATGAAGTCTACAAAAAAGGTTTCGAAGGAATTACCCTTCAATTTTTGCGGCAACATCCAGCATTTAAAACAGAGCCTATATTTTTACGTTTAGCGTTGTACTATCATCATGTTTCAACATAAATATTTAAATTATTTAGTTTTTATCTTAAATGTTGTAGGGTTGTAGTCATTGAGAAAAATATATAAATTTGGGCTCTATTTTAAATATTGCCGCTAAAGATGACATGCAATTTCTTCGAAACATGTATGTCAGACTTCAAATGCAATTTGCATCTAAAGGACATACTAACATATTACTGTAAGTAATAGGTAGTAATACGTTTTAAGTAATTGTTTACTTTCAAAGGGACAATTTTAAATCAATTTTCAATATCTCGGGTTTAATAAAATATCACACCACAAAAGAAAAGTGGATAGAAGAAAGAAGTTGGTCTGGAATGTAATATCGTCGAGTGGTAGGAATCTCATACTCTGGCCGCTAGGTGTCTGACAGACACACAATACTCACACACGCACACGTGCGCAAACACTAACACACATACAAGCTGGCAGTGTTAGTGGCGACGCGATGATAATTCCAAATTATGGCTTCATTTGAGATGTTTATGATAAAACATTCTGTTTAATGCGTAGATATTACCTGTTCACTTTTTCCTGAGAGTATGGCTGTTATAGTATATTTTATCTGTTATATAAACAATTACTGTTATAGTAATCTTCTTCGAAACACTCGCCATCACTTAATAAGAAAAACCATTGCAGACCACTTCAAAGATAGTTACGAGGTTTACGAGGAAGTTACTGCGACAGAGGTTAACAGCTCCATAAGAAGAAGTGACATTATTGTCATTGACAGGAAGAAGAGCCGAGGATACATCATAGATCCCACTGTGAGATTTGAAACACATCAATGTCAACCAAATGAAGTGAATTTGGAAAAAATCTAAATATATGAAACACAATCCCTTATTATAAAGAAAAGTATAAGATAAAAGAATTTGAAGTATTCGGAATTTTAATTGGTGCAAGAGGGACCATACCAGTGTTTGTCCAGAAGTTTTGGAGAAAATTCAACCTGGACTATAAAATACTAAATAGTATAGCATTAGCAGCTATCAAACACTCCGTTCAGATAAAAAAAAACCATTTATATAACAACAAACATTAAGTCAAAATTTGTTTAATTAGTATTCTTTGTCAATTAGGTATTTTACGTTTGTAAAAAGATGTTAATTTTGTTTGAATAAATTATCTACATATATAGGACCAAAAGTGAAGCTTTTCAATACAGGTTCAAGTCCTTCGGCCAAGGCCGGAAAAACGAAGATAGAAAAGCCACTTTCAGTCGTTGTGATGAACTAGTTTTTTGTCATACTACTAATATATTAAGATAACAATTTTACAAAAACTAAAATTTTATTATCTGCTTAATTTAAAAATGTTGCTTTCATTTTGATCTTGCTACTGCAGTCAGCTAATACACACTTTCCTCACAGCTGTTTAGTTTATGTTAGTGATGACCAACGATTGCTTGATTTGATACTTCAAACTATTCGATTAGAAATCCACTGTCAGCTTAATAATATATTAGAAAAAACATTAGTATTAATATAAACACTGTTTTCTTAACAATTTTGTTATTAAAACTTTAAACCATACCACTAACAGAAACATTCTCCAGTATCCAATATAACTAGAATATCAAAAATTAACGAATATAATAATTAATTTCAACAAACCAAAATAATTATATTTTCAAAATATAATAAAAGGTATAGTAGTTTGCATTATTACGACCAATATTTTAACAACACGCTGCGGCGGTAATGATAGGTCAGGTTGGTGTAATTGTGTACAGATATTTTTTTCAATAGAATTAATTATATGTCGCATCGCAAAACCCCTTCTCTCCCCCTCACTTGGTCAAGGTCATTCATTGGCCGGCACCGTACATCAGGGGTCCATCAGGGGAAAAAACTGGCCAAAAACGTGAGCATAATCATATTTTTTAACTCGGTCCCTAGTGGATAAATATTAATATTTAGTTCATTATTAAGTGCGATGTTGAACACTGACTATTTTCCTTATGTTGATGTTTCTAAGAGTGAAAGTGATTTTTCACACTTTGTCTTTAAGAGTGAAAACCATGTTTATTATTTATAGACAGATAATTGACATTTTTCCAATATGACATTAGTGTAAGTTTGAATTTTATAAAAACGTCGCAGTGCAAGTGATTTATTTAACTATATATTAACCAAATATAAACTTTCCGAACAATATATATTGTCGTTTGCTGAAACTTTAGGAAAAACTTTACTTCCAAAGTTTAATAAAAAATTGGCTACATCTCATAGAGTAAAAGAAATTTTTTCAAAGAACAACGAAAGTTGGTTGAATGGAGGTTGTTTTGAGTGATCAAAAGAAACAGAATATATATCTTTCTCTATTCAGGAACAATCATATCTCAAGCCGTGGTAGACGGAAAGGGCTTTTGAAAGTCTTTCTGACCACTTGAAAAAACTAAGAGCTCATTTCATAAACGAAAAATATTCAACCGCAGAGCTAAAATATGCTTTTGAATATAATCTCCGTGCGATATGAAAAATACGATTGCAGATGAAATTAATACATAGATGATTTTTTTAAATGATTCAGCTAAAAATTAAGAAATGGATTAAGGAAAAAAGTCAATGAAGTCAAGTTAGTCGAAGAAGAATTGATTACACATTTGAATCAAACATTAGTAACAGTCGAAAATGTCCAGTTTAAAGTTTACCCAGTAATAAAATAAAGTCCCCCAGTTAACCATGATTAATGGCACAGTTCGTCAAACTGTAACTGAAACTTCTTCCTCTGCCTGGTCCATTATTTGTGGGGATAAGCCATAAGAAATTAATAAAACAGATAGCTTTATCACAATAAAATAAAATAATTCGGTAGTGAAATACGGGGTTTCCACACTTCGAACTTTGATTAGGTCATGGAGCGTATTTAACACATTTTTCTTTTGTCTTGATTTAAAAAGCTGGATTGCTGAAAAGCCTTGAAGAGAAGCAAATGATGGCCACAAGAAAACAGGAGCTAAAGAAAAATATAGGAATAACTGTACCGAGACAAGGACCAGGTACAAGCAATTGCGGAAATATTGCTCGCTGATTCTTTCGAAACTGGGAAAAGGTATCCGATATCACAGGAGTCAATAAGGACTTGATCCATCGACTCTGCGCATGACAATTCTACTGCATTTTATTATTCCTAAAATATTTGCCAACTTGCACGGTTGGTATTATATGCTCTCTTCTCTACATACGGTACTAATTAATGAAAACTATTTAATTGAACCCACCATTTTACCGATCGGATGGATGTCTGAAAAAGCTCAAGGGGCGAGAAACAAAGATTTTAAGAGGTTCGAGTTATATAGGGTGTTATAAAAAAACTTGACAACTTTAATGTTCTCCCATTCATGTTCCATGGGACATACAAGTTTCCTAATGCCACCACATGAAAGAGTGGCTCAGAAAGTTTTAATCAGCAGGCAATTTAATCAGCTGATTCGTTTAAATTGTTGCCTGGTAAACAAAAACAAATAATTGAAAAGTCTCATTAAAATCGCAATGGACGCTCATGCTAAAGTACAGTGTGTTAAAGCACATTGAAAGAAATTCTGATGTGGCTGTTCAATGGAGACTTCGATCAAGAAATAATTTTTTTGGGGAACACCAATTAGAATAATTGCAATAATGTGTATGCCAATAAGGTAAACATCAAAGAAGAACTGAGAGAACGAATCAGGGGAGCGTTTGCTGAAATCGATGATCATAGTTACCGTTGTGATTGGGCCGAACTGAAATGTAGACTTGATTATTTTGCGTGCAAATAATGGGAAACATATTGAAATTAGGTAAACTACTTAATACGTCACAAAACTTGAGAAAATTTCTTATATTTTGGTTGTAATTATAACTTTACGTGAAAAAATTAAGGTTTTATGTTTGTTTGAAGTTGTAAAGTTTTTTATAAACACCCTGTATAATAGCCGTAAGCGTTCCCGTCTTTCAACTAATACAGATGTAAAAAAACCGAACTTATCTGCCCTTCGAAGCACAGGTGTCCTGCTTTTTACTCAAACTTGAGACAACCTCAGTAAAAGGTTTATAATTTCACGTAGTCGAGGTTTTGAACTCAAAAAAATAAAACATATTAAATCAAAAACTTGTTTTTTTGTTATAAATATTTGTTCTAGTTTAGGATGTTTAGGTCATCTGATAAGTTTATTATTTTATTAAATCAGCGACAAAGTGACAAGTATTTTATGCTCAGTGACTTTTCTTAGTCAATTACTAAGCTATCATTTCGTTATTTATACTTCCCTCTGCTAAAATGTGTGATATCTAAACACTTAAAAAACTGCCCAAATGGTTTTAATCGTCTTTTCCTAACTAGTTTTTTGGTACCAGAAGGGTTTGATGAAGTTAGATCGTGATAACTGTTGGACATACGATAAAAATACCTTGACAATTAGCAGTTACAACACTTTAGCTTGATAATTAGAAAGAAAAGTGTAGATTAAAAGTTGTTCCATACTATTTTGTTTAGTTAAATATTTATTACAATTGTTTGACACGTGTTAATGTGATCAGGACTTCACCCAGATTCTAGAAAAATGAAAAGGACAGTACCCCAAAATATGTCAGTTACAACAATTGTGTTTTGCGGGGCAGTTATATCTTCTGATCCTTTTATTTCGAGATTACGACCACAATAGTATACTCCTGAACAACTTACACTGGAAGAAGAGGTTAAAGATATGCTGAAAAATCGTATAGATAGATGCCAAGATGATTATGGCGATAACGATGAAGTTCGGGCACAATGGATGCAGAATAATCATCAAATGAAATGCGTTAATACAAGTTAATAAATAATTCATGTTTATTTTAAATTAATATTTTTATTTATTTAACTTATAACAATTTGAAGTATTATTTTCCGATTTTTAACTATTTTTTAGTCATAATAATGTATGGTATTGTTAGTAATACGAAAATCAGTACCATATTTAAAACACCGTCTACCCAAATTCGACTTGTACTTATGTATAAGTCTGATATTTTATCACAACATAAAGTGCCTTTGTAAAGTAGCAATATGTATTTTATTGTATGTAACATATATTTAACAGTATTGACAATGTATTTAAAACATGAGCATGATATTCAAATAATAGATTTAGAAATAATAGTTTACGTTTTCTTTTAAAAAGTAAGTTGTCCACTAAAACATATTTTAATTGTTAGAGGAACTATCAAATCATTTTGCCAGTAGTTTCAATGAATTATAAATACAAAGTAAGATATAGAATGGTAAACAGAGACTTATGTTGCATATTCAGTTTCGGAACAAATTATTGGTATCCGCTTTTTTACGTGCGCACTGTGCGCCGGCGCGGCAACAGTGTCTTGACTAGTGAGTCTCTTTCGACTAATTAAAAGTTTACTTTTGTTTGTGCAGTTAGAATCTGCTATCTGTAAACAGTGATGAGTCACCATATTTTAATCTGGGATCTTTCTTGAACTGAAGATCAAGCAATTAGTTTTCTACAAGAAAAACAATTATTGCCAAAGTGAAAACAATGTCTTCATGGACACGAAATGTATTTGTATTAATTTGAATAGTTTTCACTTTTAAAATTCAAAAAAATCTTGCGTCTGCTTGCAACTGGTTTTCTAATTGTAAAATACCGTTTGTAACCACTATACAGTTTTTATATTGCTGGATTGAGGAACTAACGTAGATCCAACGTAACTTCCTTGAAATACATTTCAATCCCTTCTCGCCAATACTGCTGTCTTCTGGGAGTCTTAGAAATGTTACGAGTCATCCTAAATGCTTGTATGTTTTAGGATAAACAACATTACGTCCTTACTTTAGTTCCATATAGTTTGTTTGGTTCCCCCTAGACAACTCTTCCAAACGTTGGAGGTTGGTATTATGCAAAAATAAACGGTATCAGGAAACTGACACATACTTTCTCCCTTTTTGCCCAACTTTAATGAATAAATTACTTTTTATTTACTCAATATAAAATTCAAAGCACGGTCGAATGTACTGAAACTATTGTAGATAGATGCCAAGATGATTATGGCGATAACGATGAAGTTCGGGCACAATAGATGCAGAATAATCATCAAATGAAATGCGTTAATACAAGTTAATAAATAATTAATGTTTATTTTGTACATATATCTATAATGTAAATTGAACAAGTTGTTTTCAAAAATATCCACCCAAATCCCTGTTAGGAGGCACTATAGAGTCCATCGCTACACAAGTAATTTTAAGAGGGGAAATGCCCCCTATTCCACCCCAGAGGGTTATTAAAGGGTATATTTCGAATTTCCTCTGTTGGTCAATGCTAACTTGACAAGCATATCAAGTTTGAACGAAATTGATCAATAAATAAGAGAGAAATAGTAATTTTTGTATTCCCCATAAAAATAAAATTGGACAACGTACTGCGTTTACCACAAAATGAAAATTTAAATTTCTCCACAACCTGTAATCATAGAATAGTAATTCAAAATACTAAATTATTTAGTTTTTTGAGCTCTTTTTAATGGTAAATATTAATATTTTTTCATATTTATTTTTTTAATGATAAATCAGAAAAAACTTAATTTTTGATATTTTAAGTCTTGTATTTTCTGAACCCGAATTTTTACAGAAATGCGGGTGGTGTCATTTTGTTGTAAAACTAAAGTTCTACAAACGACTAAAGTTTAATCAAAATCATTTAAGCTGTTTTTAAGAAATCTTGATTTTTCATGTTTTTTGGCAGTTTTTGGAGGATAATTACCCTTAGAAATCGAAAATAAAAAAATGAAAATTGGAGATATTGTGGATTAGTACCTTCATACCAAATTTCATAAAAATCAGACAATTGGTTAGGGCTGTAGCTCTGTACACATCCATACAGACAGACATACAGACAGACAGACACACAGACATCACGTAAAAATCACTTTTTTGGGTTCAGGGAGCACCAAAATGAATATTTCCACTAACAGCTCAAATTCGAAAATTTTGACGAAAACAATACTTTCCCCATATACTATGTATAAGGGGGAGAAAGTTACAAGCTAAATGTAACCTCTAACATGACATTAAGCTTTTCAAGATCGATTCTTATTTAATTTTCAATTGTGATAACTGATCTATTTTGAATTAATGTTTACTGTTGAGCCAACTCAGAACTTGCTAATGTAATTAATATCTTATCTTATTAGTAGTTAAATTCATGTTTATCATACACATTTTGTTGTTAGAAAAATGTATTCCATGTTGTAGAGTTATTTTATCATAAATATGATTGACTGTATTTTGGGTTTCACTCAGCATTAATCCTCGTGTGTTCTGGATATTTATGTTAACTTGGGATTTAATTGAGATTTATTGCTCAATTTGGTCATTTTCTGAAAGTCCGTCTACTCCAAAATACTCTGACGTTTGACTCAAGTTATAAATATGTGTTGATGAAGTAAATGTGTGTGGTTAGCTCATTTTAACATTACAAAATTGGTTGCATGGAAACAGAGATTTTTTGCCAAGTCCGTCTACTCCAAAATACTCTGACGTTTGACTCAAGTTATAAATATGTGTTGATGAAGTAAATGTGTGTGGTTAGCTCATTTTAACATTACAAAATTGGTTGCATGGAAACAGAGATTTTTTTCCAGGGAGTCTTGTATTACAGGTGTACTTTGTTCCAAAATTTATTCGTCTTTGCCAGCTTACTGCTAGTTGAACTTTTTTGTTATTATTATAATCACTATCTCTCTGTATTTATTCTAAGAACATTTACGATTTTATTGATTTAAGGAGAGGATGTGGGCCAATTATAATTATTATTTATGCACAGTTATATATTATATTACTAGTATATATTATGTAACGGTAGTCTAGCCTACCGATGCCTACAATTATTTTACGGCAAAACTTTCAACCGTGGAGTTTTGGTGGCGTCTTTTACCACTGGGATGTTTTACTACTGAAGCTATTGCAATGGCTTATTCTTATTCACAACTCTCTCCGAATCTGTCAGTACCTAAAGCTTAAAAATCTTCTTTACTTTTTGTTTTCAAGACATGGCTTCTCTTCTAACTCGCAATCAGCACATCCTTATCCTCTTTCCTATCTCCAATATCTTTTAAATGCGCCACTTATTTATTTATTCAAATAAACATTTACAAATTAGCTTAAAAATTGCGATGCAATACAACTAAATAAGCAATTCAAACAATTAAAAAATGTGTTTGAAAATTAGTTGCACGATACTCTAGGTAAGAATAAATACTAGATGACATAATTGATTGAAAATACAGTCCCACTTCACCACCACTTCTACCACTTCATTAATAATTTCAAACCCCTCTTTGTTGGGCACCACGAACAATTCTGCAAAATATTCTATTCCTCCCAACAATGCGTACATTTTATTTAGGATGTTTTCAGTAAATTCCTGTACTTCTTCAGGATCTTTCCCTTTAGTCCTGCAGCTGGCAACACTTCTGTGTGCAAACAACCGCACAGAGAAAATTCCTGCTAAACTAGTTAGACTAGTTAGTATGTCCATAATACAGAATACTGTTGTATTCCCATGACGGGTTCTCCGCCATTTTGGACAAATGTCCGCCATTTATGTAAGCCTTTATTTAAAAGCATATTGTAAGGCTCCAACTTAACGTAGAATGACAAATTTTATTTTATTCTATTGCTCCTTAGATTTACTTTAAGAAAATATAAAGTGATATACAACTTAACTGAGTAAAAGGCGTTTTATTAATATAGTAATTAAAGAAATACTAATTACCATACTAAATACTAGTTTGTTAAGCACTATGGGCTTGATGAGTGAACAGACATACAGGCATAACAGGGATTATAACTGAACAGGCATACTCGAAATAATATACAGGGTGTTTACGAAACCCGTGGTCTCATTTTTTGGAATTGTTCCTTAGGTCGAGACAATCATAAAACAACGTATAAACATGTGTCTAAAATGCCTAGTTTCCCGTCCGTCGGTCTGTTTGTGATTTTCACTCATTATTTAATAACTTGAGTGTTATTTGAAATAGAAACTTCAAACTCGGCTCAGGGGTGTATGTACCTTAGTAGATAAAACAAGGGTATGAAATTTCGTTAAGATATCTTAAACCGTTTCAAGATGGCGGCCACTTAAAATCTTTTATGTCAAATTTCACGAAAATCGTTTGAATTGAAAAAAATACCAAAAAAGGTAAAAGATGTGGAATTATAAGGAAAATCAAACGACACCTTATTTAATCAAATCAGATCATAAATAACTGAGCAGTTAATCTTTTCTTAAAAATAACATCATTTTCCATTCATTTAGGGGTATCACATTATTACTGTGGTACTGTTTTACCTCTAAATCTATGAAAAATCGTGTAATAAAATGGCTAATATTAAGTAAATAGTTCAGGAACCATAAAATGTCCACCTTTTAATTACAAATCTAACGGTAACTTCATTATGATAATTGGATGATAAATAACCAAAATGTGACACTTTGACAAATCACAAATCAGCTGTTTTCTGTCTAATTTATGTTACAATTGAATCAGCTGTTTATTACTAACGCATTGTTGAAATGAGGAAAGTAAACATTGTGTTTTTTGCTGCAACAAGCTGTGTTAAACCTACAACACAACCTATTTTAGAACATACAAGATATAAACCAATGTGTACTTCAATCTCTTCGTTTGTGACTTTATCGAAGTAGTGGTCATTACCCATCAAGAGTTCGATTTCAGAATCTTCAATTTTGACTCTTTGCAAAGGTCAAAGATGGATCAAGGGATTGTATTACGATACTTCAACTAACTGTAGAGCTAATGTTTAATATTCCGGTAATTTGTGGTACGACATTGCAATTAATACGGTTCCGTCAGTAATTTTAAGCTCAGTAGTAACAGTCTCTGTCGATCAGTTTTTTGTAAGATGAACCTTTGCAGTTTGTAAAATCAGTTTAATTTGGTAAAACAAGATATGTTAAAATATAAAAGTTGTAATTTGTGACAGAGGATTCACTATATCTAGAACTGTGAAGGGATTATTTAGAACAAAGACTTCTATTATGTTTTTTCTCTGTTTAAAGTACCCACATGGTTTATTTATTTTAAAATTCTTTAAATTTCATCCAGATTTCAAACAAATGAAACACATGCCTTTTAACTTACCTTTTCATTCGTCCACAGTTTTGTACTTCTCGTTGCAGAGTGTGTAGTTTGGAGTTTTATTTTCATGGTTAGGGCCTGCGTTGTTGAGAGATTGTCCCTATAGGAGGGCTGTAGATCTCTTTGATATTCTGGTGTAGGCTAAGAGATTTTGTTGAGTTTATACCTAATGAAGATGAGATTTTCCTTAGCTTGGATTATATATTTAACTATATTGCAAAAATGCAATTTACACCCTCATCTAAGTTTGTAAACACCTTCCACTACTTCTTAAGGGGTTAATGAGAGTTTATGATAAGTTGATTGTTGGCAAACCTCTCTTTAAACATTTAAATTGCAATATCAACATTTTCAGAAGTCAGTGACATCCCAACAATGCAAGGTTTTGCGCCACCTGTCAATTGAGCATTGACGAAGTTACATTTATCTTCTTTATTCAGAGATTGAACTACGGCGTCAGATGAGTACCAAAACCCCTGCCTTTTGAGAATATTGCCATAAAAAAAGGAAAAGTTAATTTAGGCAATCTCTTTGAAGTTAAGTTAAATAAAGCTGATAGCAATTGAGGAGGAAGTTGACAAACCTGGAATGAATCAGTGTGTTCATTAAAACCATTCATTGTTGGATGGGTTCCCTTTTCCATAAACGCGATACTGACCTCCAGTTTCTCACAGTTTCTCACACCGACGCGACGTTCAGCATTAAAGCTATGTGATCCTCAGTTACCTTCTCGTTTTCCTCTTATTCTTCTGTCGAGACATCTTCTAGTTCGGCTAAGCTCTTTGCTATTACCTCAACCCTTCTTGCATTGGTTAAGTACGTCCAATGTTGTGGTGAGTTTCTTTGGATTAGCTGTAGTTTCTTCTTTAGTTAATACTTTGGATTCAGTAATAGATCAACTCTAGATAGTTGTTTCTCAATAGTTGGAAAGATATATATGTTCTCCTTTTCTTTACAGTCTGTATTTTGTGAAACGTTTACCTCGCTCTCCTACCATGTACACAAAGATGGTAAAGATAAAACTGTTTCTGAATGTGGAAGCTTTTAATAATATAAGTTTGGGAGCATAGTTTGGCAGGAATTATATGAATAAATGGTAAATCAGACATGATATAGGGGGCCTAATCGTATTTTAACATTTTCTACTCACAAAAAAAACAACAAAGTAACAAACAATAATATATAAATATTGTTTTAAAACCAAAAAAAGTTGTAATTCTTGTTTTAGTATAATTTAAAGAGAATATTTAATAATAATATAACCACCTGTATTATCAGATGTAAACTAAAACCATCTTTAAATGTGGAACTTTGGTTGACATGTTAACACTTATATGGCTTAGCCACTCAGCCTAAATTCACATGGAGGACAATTAGAATTAATTGGCCATCCGCTTGTTTGCTTCAGAATGTATGTTTAATGTCACAGTTTAATTTTAAATATAGCTTTCTTCCATTACCCTGTAGAAAGTTTAACGATTTCATTAATTTACTCAGTTTTTGCTAGATTTATAAAAACTATCTCAAATAATTACTGGTTAGTAGGATACCCCCCACTATAGCAAGCCAATCAGAAGCCAGCATTTTGTAGTGACGTCATTCCAAGATGGCGGCGCCCATGCCACTTTATTTCCCGCCAAATTTCCTAACCTCACTTTTTTAAATTTTAACTCATTTTGCTCAGTTCTGGCAACCTATGCTCTATGATAAATTATTTTACATATACACCATTTTATATATATATATATATATATATATATATTATATACTGTAAATTATATGTATATATGTTCCATGGTTCGACTATTATATACTCTATGCGATTGATACTATCATATGGCAATGTATATACAATATTATACATATACTTTACAGCTGCACCATTATATAAATATAATCTAGGATATATTAAAAAGTGACGTCACACGTCACGTGACCGCATGGGCTGAGTGAATATATACGTCATCTGAGGCTGAGCCAGTGACGTAGACGGTTTTGTGACGTAATGAGGGAAAGTTTAAAGTTCAGGGTCACGGGGAGGTTATTTAAAAAAAGTACTACCTCGCACGCGTAAAATTCGATTGTGATTCGATAGGTTAATCGATATAAAAAATTTAATGAAAACAATCGAATGATACGAGTGCGAGGTAGTACTATTACAAAAATTACTTTATTTTATTTACAATGTTTGTCCTTATTTACAATGCGAAGCTTCCGCCGTTGTTGGTTATAATCGAAGTTGTTGATCTCGACGAGTCGCGGCCATCGTGTTTTTCCCTGATAAAAGACGGTAGATACTTTGATTCCTGCGCAGAGTCCATGATGTTTTTTTTTGACACCGATCTGTTCTGATAGGTGTTTCCATTTCATTACCGTCAGGTAGAAATACTACCTGACGACAATGAAGTGGAAACATCTATCAGATCTCGAGTGACATAATATTATTATTTTGTGAAGAGCGTCTTGGAGAGCTCGATGTTCACCGGTCGAGAGCCGGAGGTGAACTGACTATTCGCTAGCTAGCGTTCTGGTATCAAACAAAATGGTGGGGGTAAAAGTGTGGTGGGGCGGAGCAGATGGTGGACGGCAGATGGCAGGCGGCAGGTGGCAAGTGTGCAGCAGATGGCATCTGGTGCGGGGAGGATGACTTTGAATAAAATATCCATTAGTTAAAACCCATCAAGGATAACGTAATTGCTTCTGTATCAGAAGATTTTGTGGTAGACACTTCTTGTACTTGTATTTGATCAGTCGTTTCATTAGTGTCAGCTTGGTAAATATTAAAAGATGAAGATGTGGAAGAAACATTATTGTCTTGTATTTGTTAATCAAAGTGTACCGCGCAAGAGCTGGGCGTATAGTGATATAGCGTCTGCGTGTAGGTTAGGTACTCGGCTCTTCCCCCACCACACTAGTCCCCCCACCATACCAGTCCCCCCACCAAGTTTTACATCGCACAATAACTAGTTTACATGTGTTAGTTAGGGTTTAGCTCTTAGACTGTCAAGACCTCAGCTCCGTAACTGAAAACTTCAATAATATTTGCTCAACGCTGTATAATGATAACAGTTAATATGATCTAAACCAGTGCATGTATTCATATGGTGCTTTTTGCGTAGCAAACAACTGGCTAAAAGTGTTTCAACCTCGATTATTCTTCTACGAAACCGCTCATTGTCCACTAAAAGCGTAGACCTTCTGTCTTCATTGTCAGAGAAGTAGAAGGTAGTGTCAAGTGGACTACTGAAGGTCACCTTCCTCATGTTCCTGTAAAACTGCGACATCTTTCAGACCCTCTAGGTAGATGTTCATCCGTCAAGAGCTGGAAGTATAATGATGTAGCGTTATCGTGTATGATAGCCACCTACGGTCGCTATACCGTTGGTTAGATTTAAATTCCGTTTGCACCTTCTTGTTCGTCTTGTCAAGCCGCGTAATATAAGTACCCACATGTTATACTTTTAACCAAAATTAAAGAAGTTATTTAGGTTTGTCCTTGAAAATAGTTTTTTTTTCACTGTTGCTGGTATACCCTTGGTCGGATCTGAATTCTAATTGCACCTTATTGTTCCTCTTGCTGAGCCACATCAGTAGAGTGCCCACATGTTATACTTTAAACCAAAAATAAAGAAGTTATATAGGTTTGTCCTTGAAAATAGTTGTTTTTGGCTATTTTACTGCTATACCCTTGGTCGGATCTGAATTCTGTTTGCACCAACGTGTTCGTCTGATCAACCCGCGTAATTGGACTACCAAATTGGCATATTTTAAACCTGAAATAAAAAAATTATTTAGAATTGACCTTTAAAATAGTTGTTTTTGGATATTAATGCTATACCCTGGGTCGGATCCGATTCTGTTTGCACCATCTTGTTCGTCTGATCAATACGCGTAATTTGAGTACCCACTTGGCATATGATAAACCAGAAATAAAGAAATTATTTAGATTTGACCTTCAAAATAGTTGTTTTTGGCTATTACTGCTATACCCTTGGTCGGATCTGAATTATGTTTGCACCATCTTGTTCGTCTGATCAATCCGCCTAATTTGAGTACCCACTTGGCATATGATAAACCAGAAATAAAGAAATTATTTAGATTTGACCTTCAAAATAGTTGTTTTTGGCTATTACTGCTATACCCTTTGTCAAATCTGAATTCTGTTTTCACCACCTTGTTCGTCTGATCAATCCGCCTAATTTGAGTCCCCACTTGGCATATGTTAAAAGAGAAATAAAGAAATTATTTAGATTTGACCTTCAAAATAGTTGTTTTTGGCTATTACTGCTATACCCGAGGTCTAAACCAAAAATAAAAAAGTGCAATACCCTTGGTCGGATCTGAATTCTGATTGCACTTCTTCCAATTATAATCAATTAATATAATACCCGGCGTCAGGCTACTGCGAACCCAAGTTTTGACCAAGGTCAGTTTTAAAGCGTGAAAGAAAAGTTTATTTTTCATTAGTAAACATTATTATTCATTATTCATTATTAAAACACTTCAAAAAACCAACATCAAACACAACAAAGCAGTTAAACTAACTACATTTACTAGCAACAAACTACAAGCGTTACTCTAACATGCTTAATAATAAACATACATGCCTTAAGCTAAGGTAGCATCTCTAATATACAGTGGTACCAACTCTATACTAGAGATACTATTGCGGACAGTGCAGGCAAACAGCTAGCTAGGCTGTCGGCCTGCGACTGCGAGCCCTCTGTGGACAGCCCCTTGGTTTTATAGCCGCCAGCGTTGACGCTGGCAGACAGAGGAGAGCAGATGTCACGGCAGATGCCGCAGCGCGCCGGCGCGGCGGTGCACCGTCTGTGTTTGCAACTATGCTCAAAACGGTCTTCAATAAAGTCGAAACGTAGCACCTCTGGCGGGGACCTAACCGGTTCTTAAATCACGGCTATCCGGTTTTAAATATGCATATAAAAGGTGTTTATTATTCTTTTCACAATTTGTAAGGTAAAACTTCACTATACATTGTGTAACATGTCATAGATTTGTTTTTAAATGTCAATAACAATTTTAAAATAGACTATTATAAATCAAATCTATTACATATTCGTTGTAAATGTGTTATGTACTATAATACACTTTAGACTAATAATAAATGTAAATTCTTTCATAAAAAGTGTATCACATAATTGACTTTTCATAAAATAAAGTGTTATGTTGCATTTATATTCATATAGACTTATGAGGAAGGATATAATTTGATATGTAAAGCAAATTAGGCAGTAAATAATAAGAGACTTATTTGTTACATCGATAAACATATCTGGTTAGTGATTATATTTTACTCGTGAAGCAAAAACTTGAAAATAATTTTTCACCAAAAAAAATACACTTAAAAAACATTTTTGTCTTGCTAACTAGAAAAATAAATTGATGAAGCGGTTTGAGCAATAACGGTTGAATCTTTAGAGATTTTTGATTGCGTTTTTGTTTCATTTTGGAAATGTATTAATATGAACCAACAACATAATTGCAAAAGTTATTAGTGATACTCAATACATGCAGAGTCAAACTGTATTCAAGAACTACGATTAAAAATTCAGCCTAAACCTTCAATTCAGATTTATTCAATTCAGTTATAGTTGATTACTTAAAATGGATTGGAGTTATAATAGATAGATAGATAGATTGGAGTGATGTTGTGGGCATTTTAGCAAAATAACAACAAAACCGAGGCATGTTGTGACGCATGTTTTTTCTCAGTAAAACTACTGTGCAATGATTCTTTTATATTGAGAAGAAACAGATGTGACAACGCAATTGGTTGGTTTAACTTCTATAATGACTGAATAAAATGAGAAATTTACATACAAAATATATTAGGGCTAAATTAACAAGTGTTTTACTACTAATCAAAACAACTTTTACTTCTACAAAGTGTTGCGACTGAGGGTGTTTTATTGCCATGATTATTATTCGTGAGATAAACATACACTCTTAGTACCCACAATTTATTTCAAATCATAATATTAATGGGTACGAAATATACTGTAAGTTAGTCAGGCTAAATATTTGAAAGCGAACATCCGAGGGGCTGTTCAAAAGTTATTACTGTAACATGAACAAAACTTTTTGTACAACGTTAAGACTCGTTTTCACTATTATTTTAATCCTCTCCTTGATTAGTAAATTGGCTAATACAATACTTATAAAAAACGATCATAAATTGCAGATTTAAATGTGACTTGAAAGTCTATTTACAGTGGATTGCATCTTGGAAAGATTTTGTACACTTTTATTATAATTTTATAATATTCAGAGGGTTTAGTCATAGATTAAGCATACTCCTTAGGAGTATGCTTAATCTATGGTTTAGTTTATAACTCCCACCACTATTCCCCTAAAATAGTTGTCTACAATCAATTAAAAATTTCGCATGTACGTAATCACGGTGAAGCGGCACGTCATTTGACAATGTAGGCTAAATAATCAGCTGAAATAACACAAGCAGGAGCGAGTAGTCAGCTGTTGACGTCTGTTACAGTGCGGCCGACGCCCCGATGTGCTGTGGCCTTGGTGATAAGCCGCAACCTTGTCTATTGGTGTATATCTCGGCCCCAACGCCGCGGACTACGGCTCCACGCTGTTCTACCACATTCTGCATAGTTAAAACGCTCCTCATTTTACTTAGATCTTCACCTAGAAAATATTAATTATGTAATTTTTACTCCATATTGCATTGACATTATTGTTTTCACAGCAATAACGTTTGAAAGAAGCGTCCGATTTTGGCACAAATGTGCAGAGTAACATTTATGACTTTAAGTTCGAAAACCAGATCGAACAGTCTATGGGAAGGGGGTTTTATGGGGGTTTTAAATTTTACAAAAATCAATTTATTTTTATTTTTATCCTAACATTTTTTAAACACTAGATTTTGGTTAAAGCCATTTTATATAGCTTAAAAACAAACAATTTTGAATCATTAAGCTATGTTTAGTGGTTGTGGAGAAAAGTCAAAAAATGTGTCCATAAAATGTCCCATGTTAATCTTATGGGAATACGGTTTTTAGATTTTCCTCAGATAATTTTACTGAAAACTCCACATTTCTTTCTACCAATCAGTTTAGCTCTACAAAACAATCATTTTGGCGTTTTAATTGTTGTTTTACGTCCAACCGTTGCAGTGATATTCAAAATGCTAAACACAGTACGTTGTCCAATGTTATGGAGAATAAATAAAGTGTTATATTTCGATTATTTATGTATTTATATTTCATTTCATTTATTGATACAAAAATGCTACAAAACAGGTTCTTAACCCAATTACAAAGTAGCATTATCACTAACATTAATTATTTTTAGGGATTTTCCATTCAAGTCCAGTTTCATGAAGCACTACTCAATGTCTTCCAAAATACTAATATAATACCATGCACATGACACATGCAATCTACTATACATGCATTATTTAAAGTTTTAAACTACACACTACAATTAAATAAATATATTAAATTAAATTACTCCATACCAAACACACTGAGTTAAAAGTAACGTTCAGTCTAAATGCAAAAACTTAATAAATATTTATATATTATATATTTATATATTATATTGATGAAACTTGGTATGTGGCTTCAATTAGCTGTGGTATATTAATATTAGCACAAAAAAAAAGTTTTTTTAATTTTTCCCAGTAGCAGCAAACTTGCATACTTGGGCCCGATGTTATTCATATGGATAATAAGTAAAGTTTTAAATCTCCCTTAGTTATGAACCTAAATTAATAAAATTTGTTATGTAGCTTTACCTGGTTGACTTATATTGATAATTCCAAAAAAAATCAACACATTTCTTATCTTCCTTGTTGCAGCAAATCTGCGTACTCAATTATAATGTTATTCTTATGGAGAATAAATAAAATGCTATATACCACTTATTAATGAATGTATTTTTTTTGTAAAACTTGGTAAGTGGCTCTATGTAGTAGTGATACCCATATATATGCATTGGAAATTTGCTTAGTACGCAGGTTTGCTGTGACGGGGAATTTATATTTTCTGTAGGAAGGTTGATTAACAACTAAGTATCCTTCGTATTCAAGTTCCTTGAATGTTCCTCTACTTTTAACGTCAAACATACTTTTATAGGATAGGTTATATTGTTGATATGTATAGAGGATTAGTTTTGAGTTTTTATATAAAAGACATATATTTATTCATTGTTTTGATTACATTTTTAGCTAGATCAATTAATTTACGACTAAGAAGCCTTCGTATTTGGAGGGGGAATGTTTAAGTAACAGATAGTTTAAAATAAAGTAGATTTTGATGTTATAAAAAGGCAACATTATGTTTTCTTACTAAAGTATTTTATTTCATTATTGATTAAAACAAGTTTTTGCTTCACAAGTAAAATATAATTACTAATCAGATATGTTTATCCATTTTCTTAATCATGTGGTATTCCTTCCAACAAATAAGTCTCTTAATATTTACTGCATAATTTGCTTTACATATCAAATTATATAATTTCTCATAAGTCTACACGGAAAATACGACTCGTTAACCAAGTCCGGGTTAAATTCCACAGGGTTACTATTAACTGAGTTTAGTTTACTGGAACGAATCTGGCTTAGTTATTGCCAACCATGTAAAAATAGTTATGATGGAGGTGGTTATCGGTAACTGAGTAGTTGATAATACTTACAAAGTCTTGATTTTACGTCACTGTAAACGCCAACCACGCACAGTTTGTTAAAACTAACCCATCACACAAATCAAGTTGTTTCGTAATTATAACCGAGTACATGGTAAGATTTCAACCAACGCTAAGGTTACTAACAAACAACCTACAAGGTTGGATGCAACCTAGATGACTTCTTAGTTATCACGTACAATGTTGCTAGGTCAAATTTAACAAACCTTGCTTCGGTGTCTCTTCAGTCTGCAGAGTGTCAGTGTGCAGAGTGCAATAAGTTAAAACAATAAACAACTCAGGTCACTGTACATTAAACCGTGCAAGCTTGTGAGATTTTCGTACTGTGTTCAAGTTATAAGTTCACTAAATATGTATGAAACAGATCCATATGAAGAAGTAAGACAAATTTTAAATGAATGGGGTCTAGATCAATGAACATGATACATCATCCGAAGGTACGTATTCTTTAATCTGTTGTAGGTTATAAATTCAAAGTTTAAGTTAATGTAGGCCTATTGACGATGAATTTTATGTGGTTTTATCAAACCTGTCTTTGATAAGGATAAGGGTCAGTAAACTGTAAGTAGCTACATTACCTTGGACTTTAATTAATTATACTACTACCGAATATATAACTACTATGATAAACAATAATTGCTGGTGGTAGTGGCATGTTCAACTTACTCCATGTCTATATTGTCCTGTTTTTAGAACTTGTAAAACGAAAACAGAGGTGTTAAATTTGTAAAGATAATTTTGTCAAGTGTTGTTAATAATTAATCAAAGTAATAAACACATTTTACGTCAAGAACAACACTTTACTGTCATATAAACTTATATAATAATAATATAACGTACAGTAAATAGTATTATAAATAGTATTATAAATATAAGTTTGTATTACAATAAAATGTTGTTGTTTACATTAAATTTGAATTTTATTTTGAGTTTAATTTATAAACATTTTCCTTAACTAAACAGGTTTTTCTATTAACATTGAAGTCACTAAGGCATGGTTTAGGCAATCTTTAATATCGTTATAGGCCTATACTAACTTTTTTTTGGCGTATTTTTACAAGTTTTAAATGTCTAGATTAATACAAAAAATGTACACATTTTAATGGCTGCCATTTTAAAATGATAAAACCTAGAAACGTCAAATTCAATACCAAATTATCATTTCATCATATCAAGTTACAAGATCATACCTTAAATGTTGTTCACTATGTTTATATAACTTTTTGTGCCTTTTGGGGTTTTGGGGAAAAAAACACCTTTAAGGCTTCGCCCCAGGGTTTATCTTATGGAAGAAAATAGGTCAATTTCATTACACATTTAACAGCTATTAAGTAAAAATGCAGTTCAGAAGCATGAATGATTGTTTTAAGCTGACTTATGGAATGGCATTCTAAATAAACTAATAGGGCCCATATGAGCTGGTTATCCGAAAGTAAAAATATTTAACCTACTCAAATTCGAGCATCAGGATTCGCTCATTAAATTTGAATCAAAAACCTAAATTTTATTAAAGTTGTTTATAGTAATCACATTTTTATAAGTAATTCAGTATTCAAATGCATTTTCTCTACAACCACTAAACCTAGGTTAATGATTCAAAATACTAAATTATTTGTTTTTTAAGCTCTATAAAATGGCTATAACCAAAATTGAGTGTTTTTAAAATTTTAGGGAGAAAAATTAAAAAAACTGATTTATGGAAAATTTAAAACCCCCATAACCCCCCCCCTTCCATGGTTCGATTTTTCTGGTTTTCGAACTTAAAGTCATAAATGTTACTCTGCACATTTGTGCCAAATTTCATCAAAATAGGGCGTTTCTTTCAAACGTTATCGCGGTAACAGACACATATTTATATATATATAGATATATATATGTATATATATCTATATAGATATACAGTATATATATATATATATATATATATATATGTATATATATATATGTGTGTGTGTCCGTTACCACGATAACTTTTGAAAGAAACGCCCTATTTTGATGAAACTTGGCACAAATGTGCAGAGTAACATTTATGACTTTAAGTTCGAAAACCAGAAAAATTGAACCCTGGGAAGGGGGGTTTATGAAGGTTTTAAATTTTCCATAAATCAGTTTTTTTTTTTCCCCCTAAAATTTTAAAAAAACACTAAATTTTGGTTCTAGCCATTTTATAGAGCTTAAAAAACAAATAATTTAGTATTTTGAATCATTAACCTAGGTTTAGTGGTTGTAGAGAAAAGTCAAAAAACGTGTCCATAAAATTGTCCATGTTAATCTTATGGGAAAAAGGTTGGATTTTCCTCAGATAATTTTACTGAAAACTTGGCAATTGCTGATACCAATCAGTTCAGCTCTACAAAACAATCATTTTGGTGTTTTAAGTGTTGTTCTAAGTCCAACCGTTGAAGAGATATTCAAAGTGCTAAACACAGTACGTTGCGCAATGTTATCCTTATGGAGAATAAATACAATTTTATATCTCGATTATTTATGAATGTATATTCATGAAAATTAGTATGTGGCTTCACGTAGTACTGGTATATTGATATTTGCACTCTAAATGGATTTTTTGTTGATTATCCCCATTGCAGCAAACCTGCATACTCGACCCCCATATTATTCATATGGAGAATAAGTCAAGTTTTATATCTCCCTTAGTTATGAACCTAAATTAATAAAACTTGGTATGTAGCTTCACCTGATTGAGTTAAATTGATAATTGCAAAAATACACATTTTTTATCTTCCTCGTAGCAGCAAACCTGCATACTCAACTCTAATGTTATTCTTATGGAGAATAAATAAAATGCTATATATCACTTATTTATAAATTGATTTTTGTGAACCTTGGTAAGTAGCTCTATGTAGTAGTGAGACACATATATATGCATTGTAAATTCGCTGAATACGCAGGTTTGCTGCAACGGGGATATATATATATATATATATATATATAAATATATATATATATATAAATATATATATATATATATGTGTGTGTGTGTGTGTCCGTTACCGCGATAACTTTTGAAAGAAACACCCGATTTTGATGAAATTTGGCACAAATGTGGAGGGTAGCATTTATGACTTTAAGTTCGAAAACTAGATCAATCGTACTATGGGAAGGGGGTTTTATGGGGGTTAACAAATTTACAAAAATCGGTTTTTTTGCAAATTTGAGCCCAAAATGTTAAAAACACTCAATTTTGGTTCTAGCCATTTTATAGAGCTTAAAAAAAACAAATAATTTAGTATTCTGAATCATAAACCTAGGTTAAGTGGTTGCGGAGAAAATCCAAAAAAAACGTGTCCCATGTTAATCTTATGGGAAAAAGGTTTTTAGATTTTTCTCAGATAGTTTTACTAAAAACTTCAAATTTCTGTTTATTAATGTGTTTAGCTCAACAAAACAAACATTTTGGTGTTTTAATCGTTGTTCTACGTCCAACCGTTGCAAAGATATTCAAAGTGCTAAACACAGTACGTTGTCCAATGTTATCCTTATGTAGAATAAATAAAATTCTATATCTCGATTATTTATGAATTTATATTGATGAAACTTGTTATGTGGCTTCAACTAGTTGTGGTGTATTGATATTAGCACAAAAAACAAGTTTTTTGTTGATAGTCCTCGTAGCAGCAAACCTGCATACTCGGCTCCCATGTTATTCATATGGAGAATAAGTAAAGTTGTATATCTCCCTTAATTATGAACCTACATTAAGAGAACTTGGTATGTAGCTTCACCTGGTTCAGTTGTACTGATAATTGAAAAAAAACACATTACTTATCTTCCTTGTTGCAGCAAACCTGCGTCCTCAACCCTAAATGTTATTCTCAATTTTGGTTCTAGCCATTTTATAGAGCTTAAAAAAAACAAATAATTTAGTATTCTGAATCATAAACCTAGGTTAAGTGGTTGCGAAGAAAATCCAAAAAAAACGTGTCCCATTTTAATCTTATGGGAAAAAGGGTTTTAGATTTTTCTCAGATAGTTTTACTAAAAACTTCAAATTTCTGTTTATTAATGTGTTTAGCTCAACAAAACAAACATTTTGGTGTTTTAATCGTTGTTCTACGTCCAACCGTTGCAAAGATATTCAAAGTGCTAAACACAGTACGTTGTCCAATGTTATCCTTATGTAGAATAAATAAAATTCTATATCTCGATTATTTATGAATTTATATTGATGAAACTTGTTATGTGGCTTCAACTAGTTGTGGTGTATTGATATTAGCACAAAAAACAAGTTTTTTGTTGATAGTCCTCGTAGCAGCAAACCTGCATACTCGGCTCCCATGTTATTCATATGGAGAATAAGTAAAGTTGTATATCTCCCTTAATTATGAACCTACATTAAGAGAACTTGGTATGTAGCTTCACCTGGTTCAGTTGTACTGATAATTGCAAAAAAAACACATTACTTATCTTCCTTGTTGCAGCAAACCTGCGTCCTCAACCCTAAATGTTATTCTTACGGAGAATAAATAAAATGCTATGTATCACTTATTTATGGATGTATTTTTGTGAAACTTGGTAAATAACTCTATGTAGTAGTGAGTCACATATATATGCATTGGAAATTCGCTGAGTACGCAGGTTTGCTGTGACGGGGGTATTTTCTTTTGCAGTGAATGAAGAAAAATAAAACTTGGCTGCCTTCCTTCTTCTCTTCCTCAGCTTCTAAACTTGGGCAAGATCAAAGAAGAAAAAATATGGACACCGACGAAAGCGGAGTTTAAAGACGGCTTCAAGACGTTAAAAAGTGACTGTGAAGTTAGTGTAAAAAGTGTGTGAAGTGTAAAAACGTATGCAAACCTTGTAAATGTCTGTTACTGCACATGTAAAGTTATCCTCGAGAGTGGTGAGATTTAAAATTGTGTTATTCTTCAATATGATATTCAGATTATTATTTTTGGAGTTTCCTGGATATCATGATTAGCCAAAAGTTATCTTTTAAGTTGAAATTAGGACCTTACTAAATCGCCATTATGAACCCCCTAATTAAAAAGTATTATTCAGATAAGTCGGCATGAAATGCATAGGTGTGCTAATTCAGGCTGTATTCAATAAACAGCTTGTAAAGCTTGTATTCAATATTTGTTAATTGTACAGCTAAAACTTTAAGTAAATAATAACTACAAAATTCAATATTTGTTAAGTTGAAACACACTACACACTACACAACACTACTACACACATTTGTTAAGTTTCCAAATTTATAATGTTAGGGTGAAATTTGTCAAACTTTTAGGATTTTTATTATAATAATAAATATTTGTTTTGAACTGTGATATTCTTTTATTCCTAGTACCGTAGTATATTGACGTTTTAAAATTCCTATATCACTTATTCGTTCTCGGATTTAGTGGGAGCTTGTATCCACTAAACCTCCCATGCTAATCGTATGGCCAGTAACATTTACTGGATCAGAGCCCGATTTAATAAAGTGGATCAGAAGTCAGGAGACTTCGTAAGTGCTCGATACCGTACTTGACAACTATACGACGCATAGTAGGATAACTCTGATTTTTACTTATTTTAATCAGTTTCACAAAGAAGAAATAATCAAGGGTTTGCTAGGTTGTTACTTAAATAATACCCGGTTCTTTCACAAACAACTCTCAACAGTGCTAACAGCTGAACACACTGTACTTTGATCACCCAAGGCTTTATTACTGTAGGCCTAAAGATTACCTACCGGCGCACAGTGGGGAAAAAGACTATTTAGGAGGTCAAAAGTCGAAAATCGAAAAGATTCCGTTAAAGTAGGAAACTCCTGGTCATAATTGTTTATTTGAAATTGATTGCGAGTGTTTTTGTGACTTGGCGTAACAATGAAGGGGTGGGGAGTCCTCTCTGTGTAGTTAGTATAGAAAGGTCGCCTCCTTATTAGTTTTCTTTTAATGCTGTAGAGTTATTTTTAGCCTGAAACATTCCTCTCTATTATGGTTCGACATTCTGCAATTATCACAGTATTTCCCTCGAGATTGAGAGTAATTTTGGGCTTGAGATGTCCTGAATCTGCAGTCCTGCGTCATGTGGTTATTCCTCTTACATATATTGCAGTACCATTCTCTTACCCTAAGCGTGTGTTAGTTTTTTTATATAAAAGTTTTAAACCCCTTAGATAAATTTAATTAAATCATATTAAAAAGGAGAGTACTTTATTTATTCAATCGTAAAACAAGAATAAAACCATTTTTCTAGTATTTCCTTATAATTACAATATTGTAGGCTATTAGCATTGACTATATAGTCAATGCTATTAGTATCTCGTACTTTCTATCTATTCCGTACGAATCGTACGAACATAGCTGTAAGAGCAGGTGTGGGTACAGCTGTCCGACCGGCTGAATGTCTGTCTGTCCTTGATTTGTGGTCCACGTGTTGAATGAATCTAAGGTCGTCACAACACTTTGTAGAAGAAAAGTTGTTTTGATTAGTAGTAAAACACTTGTTAATTTAGCCCTAATATATTTTGTATGTAAATTTCTTATTTTATTCAGTCATTATAGAAGTTAAACCAACCAATTGCGTTGTCACATCTGTTTCTTCTCAATATAAAAGAATCATTGCACAGTAGTTTTACTGAGAAAACTGTAAAATGCCCACAACATCACTACAATCAATCTATCTACTGTATCTATTATAACTCCAATCCATTTTAAGTAATCAACTATAACTGAATTGAATAAATCTGAATTGAAGGTTTAGGCTGAATTTTTACTCGTAGTTCTTGAATACAGTTTGACTCTGCATGTATTGAGTATCACTAATCACTTTTGCAATTATGTTGTTGGTTCATATTAATACATTTCCAAAATGAAACAAAAAGGCAATCAAAAATCTCTAAAGATTCAACCGTTATTGCTCAAACCGCTTCATCAATTTATTTTTCTAGTAATCAAGACAAAAATGTTTTTTTACGTGTATTTTTTTGGTGAAAAATTATTTTCAAGTTTTTGCTTCACGAGTAAAATATAATCACTAACCAGATATGTTTATCGATGTAACAAATAAGTCTCTTATTATTTACTGCCTAATTTTCTTTACATATCAAATTATATGATTCCTCATAAGTCTATATGAATATAAATGCAACATAACACTTTATTTTATGAAAAGTCAAATATGTGATACACTTTTTATGAAAGAATTTACATTTATTATTAGTCTATAAGTGTATTATAGTGCATAACACATTTACAACGAATATGTAATAGATTTGATTTATAATGGTCTATTTTGAAATTGTTATTGACATTTAAAAACAAATCTATGACATGTTACACAATGTATAGTGAAGTTTTACCTTAAAAATTGTGAAAAGAATAATAAACACCTTTTATATGCATATTTAAAACCGGATAGCCGTGATTTAAGAACCGGTTAGGTCCCCGCCAGAGGTGCTACGTTTCGACTTTATTGAAGACCGTTTTGAGCATAGTTGCAAACACAGACGGTGCACCGCCGCGCCGGCACGCTGCGGCATCTGCCGTGACATCTGCTCTCCTCTGTCTGGCAGCGTCAACGCTGGCGGCTATAAAACCAAGGGGCTGTCCGCAGAGGGCTCGCAGTCGCAGGCCGACAGCCTAGCTATCTGTTTGCCTGCACTGTCCGCAATAGTATCTCTAGTATAGAGTTGGTACCACTGTATATTAGAGATGCTACCTTAGCTTAAGGCATGTATGTTTATTATTGAGCATGTTAGAGTAACGCTTGTAGTTTGTTGCTAGTAAATGTAGTTAGTTTAAGTGATTGTTGTGTTTGATGTTGGTTTTTTGAAGCGTTTTATTTACTAATGAAATATAAACTTTTCTTTCACGCTTTAAAACTGACCTTGGTCAAAACTTGGGTTCGCAGTAGCCTGACGCCAGGTATTATATTAATTGATTATAATTGGAAGAAGTGCAATCAGAATTCAGATCCGACCAAGGGTACCGCACTTTTTTATTTTTGGTTTCGACCACGGGTATAGCAGTAATAGCCAAAAACAACTATTTTGAAGGTCAAATCTAAATAATTTCTTTATTTCTCGTTTAACATATGCCAAGTGGGGACTCAAATTAGGCGGATTGATCAGACGAACAAGATGGTGCAAACATATTTCAGATCCGACCTAGGGTATAGCAGTAATAGCCAAAAACAACTATTTTGAAGGTCAAATCTAAATAATTTCTTTATTTCTGGTTTAATATATGCCAAGTGGGTACTCAAATTAGGCGGATTGATCAGACGAACAAAATGGTGCAAACAGAATTCAGATCTGACCAAAGGTATAGCAGTAATAGCCAAAAACAACTATTTTGAAGGTCAAATCTAAATAATTTCTTTATTTCTGGTTTAAACTATGTTAAGTGGGTACTTAAATTACGCGGATTCATCAGACGAACAAGTTGGTGCAAACAGAATTCATAGCCGACCAAGGGTATAGCAGGAATAGTCAAAAACAACTATTTTGAAGGTGAAATCTAAATAATTTCTTTATTTCTGGTTTAACATATGCCAAGTGGGTTCTCAGATTACACTGGTTTAGACCATAGTAACTGTTATAATTATACAGCGTTGAGCAAACATTATTGAAGTTTTCAGTTACTGAGCTGAGGTCTTGACAGTCTAAGAGCTAAACCCTAACTAACACATGTAAACTAGTTATTGTGCGAAGTAAAACTTGGTGGGGGACTGGTATGGTGGGGGGGGGGGACTGGTGTGGTGGGGGAAGAGCCGAGTACCTAACCTACACGCAGACGCTATATCACTATACGCCCAGCTCTTGCGCGGTACACATGGATTCACAAATACAAGACAATAATTTTTCTTACACATCTTCATCTTTTAATATTTACCAAGCTGACACTAATGAAACGACTGATCAAATACAAGTACAAGAAGCGTCTACCACAACATCCTCTGATGCAGAAGCAATTACGTTATCCTTGATGGGTTTTAACTAATGGATATTTTATTCGAATTCCCCCGCACCAGCTGCCATCTGCCCCGCGCCAGCTGCTTTGTAACTATCTGCCTCTTCCATCTGCCCCGCATCCTACACTTTTACCCCCACCATTGTATTTGATACCAGAACGCTAGCTAGCGAATAGTCAGTACACCTCCGGCTCTCGACCGGTGAACATCGAGCTCTCCGAGACGCTCTTCACAAAATAATAATATCATGTCACTCGAGATCTGATAGATGTTTCCACTTCATTGCCTATCCGTAGTTGGATGGTGTTTTAAGGTCTGCAGCTATCTCTAGCGATTAATAATAAATCTGTATGATTTCTGCGCTCATTTGTTAATATGCGTAAGTATACGCATTATATTGAATGTAATTATCAAATAAAACCGTGAGAGTTTTTTAAAACATCCTCAGGATGACCCTGAACTTGGCCTATCTCACCGTTATATGGTCTACACTATTATATATGCTAGAACAATAACGGGGTTTCTCCAAACCCTCTTCTTCTTGCTCTATTGTAGCGTTTCTGAATTACTGTTAGTCACCTAAAAAAATCCAGTTGTAACAGGTTAAAATACAGCTCTGTGATTGGTCGGAATAAGCTCGCTCCCCATTGGTCGTATTAGGCATTCTGATCGCTGATTGGTTGTTGGTGCCTATATATACCGGTGCAGACAGCCTTCCTCATTCATTCTGTTCCAGACTTTTGTGTTGGTCAGAGGTCCTTGCGCTGCTTCATTCTCTGCTATTGTGGTAAGTGAGTTGTGATAGTATTGTGCAATTATTACAGTAAGTGCTACTATAATTTGTCGTTAGTGTTTAACGCGTATTATATTTGGTGTATCAGGTCTAACCTCAATTTTATTGTATAACATAACCCTACTTTTATATCTTAACCTCACTTTTGAGAGTCAAACATATATTTCTATTTCATAGTCTCACTCTTTTAGTCTGACATAACCTCACTTTAATACTTTTAATTATTACTTTACCAGGCCTAGCGTTGTATTTACGCAAGTTTCTCTTTGGGTTCACATAATCTTACTTTTGCTTAACATAACCTCACTTTATTGTTTTAATTTATATTTAACTTTTAGTTTAATTCAACTAGTAAAATGGCTAAAGTTGTTCAACCCGTTGAAGTACTCAGTGACGAGCAGGTTTATGTTAAAAAGTTTAGATTGTACGGAACGAAAACTATTTTCAAATTTTCTAACCCTCCTTCTGATACTAGTGAGATAGATTGGCTCAGACAAGGTTTTGCCAAGATTGTAAATGAGATGAAAGGCCAAGCCCACGAAAATGATCAGCTCGGGTTCACTTTGCAGAGTCTTAACCTAAAAAGTAGAGATCCGGGGTATGTCGCATTTCGACCCGCTGGTGAAATTGATGAAGACATCCTTTGGCAAATTTTTGGAGGGATCATACAGTCAAATTCTGAATCCGTCAAGTCCACTGACACTTTTAAAGTAGAATGTACTCGAGTTAACCTCCCTGTAGGTTCTGGGAGGGTACGACCTGGTATCTTTAACACATTTGACGAGGAGTGCAGAGCAAGGAAGGGTATCGTAGTTATTAAAAATAAAGACAACTTGTGTCTCCCCAAGGCCTTGGTTGTAGGTATCGCTCATGCAACAAAGGATCCTCAGGACAAGTCAATTCGGCAAGATGATAAAAAAAGGCAAACCGTAAGGGCTCAGGAACTTATTCGTCGGGCTAGAGTAGAGATGCCCGAGGATGGCGTGGGAATCCCAGAACTTGAGAAGTTTCAAGACTTGTTGAAAGATTTCAAAATAACCGTGTTCAATTATGATAATAAAGGCCGGGACGTTTATTTTGAGGGCAGTATTGAAAATGCTAAATTCAAGATCAACCTGTTGTTTTACAAAGGGCACTATAACGTAATAACTAGTTTGACTGCTGCTTTCGTTTGTAAATATTTTTGTGAAGCTTGCCATGTTCCCTATGATCACAAAGGTGAACACAGATGTTCAAGCATCTGTTCTCAGTGTCAGACCATCTCGCCTCCCTGCAAAGAGGAGCATGGAGGAATAGTTTGTTCAAAATGTAATATGACTTTGAGAAACCAACAGTGTTTCACTGCTCCTCAAGTCGATAAATGTAAAGTTGTCAAAAAGTGTCTTGATTGCGGTAAATTAGTTTGGATTAGAGACAGATCCACGCCCCACAAGTGTGGAGAAGTCTATTGCAAACCTTGCGGATCTTTCCAAGATCCAAATCACAAATGTTTCATACAGCGGAACGATGGTAAGCCTAAACCAAAGGACTACCTTTTCATTTTCTTTGATCTGGAGACTCGCCAAGACGAGTTTCTCCCCTCTGATCCCGAACAAAAAGTACATAAAGTAAACTTGTGTGTTTCCCAGCAGTTTTGCTACCAGTGTATCGAAACAGAATTTTGCAGGGTTTGTAAAAACCGTACGAGAGTCTTCAACTCTGACCCTGTTAAAGATTTCATGGAATACGTCATGGAAGTCCGAAAAGGTTTTAAAGATGTCTGTGTAATTGCCCACAACGGTCAGGGCTTTGATTTTCAATTTTTGTTAAAGTATGTTCTTGAAAAAACTAAATTCACACCCGATCTGGTCATGAAGGGTTGCAAAATTATTCTCATGGAAATGGACAACGTTAGATTTGTGGACTCACTTAACTATTTTCCCATGGCCCTCGCTGCACTCCCTAAGTCATTTGATCTGCCTCCGGAGAGAAAAAAGGGTTACTTTCCTCACTTGTTCAACACTCTGGCGAACCAAAATTATGTAGGCCCTATCCCCGATAAACAGTACTATTGCCCAGAGTCAATGTTTAAAAAGTCCAATAAGGCCTTTAAAATCTGGTACCATGAAAGAGTAGCGGAAAACTATGTATTTGATTTTCAAAAGGAAATGTTGGAGTATTGCATCTCTGATGTGGAGATCTTGGCCCAAGCTTGCCTTAAGTTCAGATCGATATTCCTCCAAGAGTGTAATGTTGATCCTTTCCTAGAGGCTGTAACGATCGCTAGTGCTTGTAACTTGGCCTTCCGCCGCAACTTTTTGAAACCAAACACGATCGGCCTCATCCCAAAGAACGGCTACCGTTTAGTGGATAACCAGTCAGCTATCGCCATTCAGTGGTTGAGCTGGGAAGAAGAGAAACGTGGAGTGAGGATCGAGCATGCGGGGCGGGGTAAAGAAGTAAAGATTAACAAACTGAAAGTAGATGGGTTTGACAGGGAAAACATCTACGAGTTTCACGGATGCTACTGGCATGGATGCCCCAATTGCTTCCCATTCAATCGAGAGGTTCCTCTGAAGGAGGATCCCTCAGACTCACTTCACTTAAGATACGAGAGAACTAAGTCCAAAATCGCTAAGTTTAATGACTACGAAGTAGTCGAGATGTGGGAGTGTGAGTTTAGGAAATTAAAGAAAGAACAAAAACTCAAACACTTGGACTCTCTCCCAATATTGAACACACTCCCACTAGACCCGAGACAGACTTTCTTTGGGGGCAGAACGGGTAACTCTAAGACTTACCACAAATGTGTCGAAGGAGAAACGATCCAATATGTGGACGTTTGCTCGCTCTACCCGTATGTGTGTAAGTACGGAAAGTATCCCCTAGGTCATCCCACCATTCATGTAGGAGACAGAGAGTGCAGGCAGAGAGGTCTCCAAGTAGATGGTTTATTGAAATGCAAAGTCCTACCACCTTGGGATCTCTACCACCCAGTGCTCCCAGCAAGGATGAATAATAAATTAATGTTTGCCCTCTGTAAAACATGTGGTGAAAACCAAAACCAAGAAGACTGTGAACACGAAAGCGAAGAAAGAGCCCTGGTAGGAACTTGGACAATGGATGAGGTGCGGAAAGCGGTAGAGAAAGGCTATGTCATCCTCGATATGTATGAATTATGGGAATATGAAATGGCGACATACGAGAAAGGGGGACTCTTTACAGATTTCATCAATAAATTCCTGAAAATGAAACAAGAAGCGTCCGGCTACCCAGAATGGTGTAAGACCCAGATTGATAAAGACCGGTACGTGCGGAACTACTTCACTCATGAAGGAATCAGGCTGGACCCCGCCAAGATTGCTGAAAACGAAGGTTTGAGATCAATGGCTAAACTCATGCTAAATTCATTTTGGGGTAAATTTGGACAGCGGGAGAACCAGACAAAGGCCACGATAGTCAGAGACCCCAAAACACTGTTCGGGATGATGACAAGACCCTATATAATAGTGAATAGAATATAGATAGTAAACGAAGAGGTAGTGGTAGTAAGCTGGGAGTACCTGGAGGAAGTCGGCGAGCCCTTAAGAAACGTGAATGTAGTCATAGCGGCCTATACTACTGCTCAAGCTAGGCTGATACTGTATGAATATCTGGAGGCCCTGGGTGCACAAGTCTTGTACTACGATACAGACTCAACCCTCTATATTTATAAGGGAGGTTTGTACAGGGTCCCAACGGGGGATTACCTCGGGGAAATGACCGACGAGCTGGTTAAATACGGACCTGGATCTTTCATCGTTGAATTTGTTTCTGGGGGGCCTAAAACGTACGCATATCTTGTCTGGTCAACCAACAAACAAAAAATAAAATCTGTTTGCAAAATCAAGGGCCTCACTCTCAATTCTAAGACCTCCAAAACACTTAACTTTGAAAAACTAAAAGAAATGGTTCTTAGTGAGTCAGCTGAAAGCATAGAAATTAAGGAATCTAGAATCAGGAGGACGAAAGACCGCGATATTGTAACTGTGAATGAATCAAAACTTTTCAAAATTACTGGACCAAAAAGAAAGCTTGAGGGTGAGTACGACACACTACCCTATGGTTATAAAATCCAAAAACTTGAGTAAACATGACTGGTAGTATTGGGAACGATTCGTTCCCTTTGTAAAAAAACATGGTCACGTGACCTGATTTCAGGTTTTAACTTGGATGATATAACCTCCAGCTCTGTCTCAGCCACTTTGGTCACCGATCCTGCCCTAAATTGCTCTAATCTGTACTACTGCACAATACTTAAAATAAATGGCTCACTTAACTTCATGAACAGTTCAATTGTAAATATAGTTGAGCATGTCTTGGACATTGTAAAAGTTCCCACTGTATGTATGTCTCTGTGTGTGTGTGTGTGTGTGTGTGTGTGTGAGAGCGTGTGTGTGTGAATGAAGGTCAATGGCGTGGGGGACGAAAAGCCCCGTAAACCTGAATGTAAATTGAAGGGTCTTGTACGTTGAGGCGTCTAGGTAAGCCCTTGGCTACTCCTTGGAAGGACCTAGAGTGAATGGTGTACTCAAGTTATTCCTTGAATCCGTACGGTGGGACTTGTAAAAGTAAAAAATGAACGGAGGAGACAATTAGCTTGTTTTTTTTGGAAGGTCTCCACGGGTCATGGCGGTGGAGGGGCTATGGCTTTTTTTCTAAAAATACTCTATCCTTTGTTTGCTAAAAAGGGAAAGGACATTAGTTCGTACTGGGCATCAATCAGGTAATCTGGATGGCCTACGTATGGAATAATGTTTAACCTGGGTGCATATGCACGGGATGGTCTCAAACCCCACCCAAGCAAACAGAAACTTAGTATACGGGGTTAACGGCTATGAACACCGGGTTTCTAAGCGTTAGCTGTGATGGAATGGATGTCTGATAAGCTCTTTAGCTCGATTTTTTTCATTAAATTTTTTATATCGATTAACCTATCGAATCTCAATCGAATTTTACGCGTGCGAGGTAGTACTTTTTTTTAAATAACCTCCCCGTGACCCTGAACTTTAAACTTTCCCTCATTACGTCACAAAACCGTCTACGTCACTGGCTCAGCCTCATATGACGTATATATTCACTCAGCCCATGCGGTCAAGTGACGTGTGACGTCACTTTTTAATATATCCTAGATTATATTTATATAATGGTGTAGCTGTAAAGTATATGTATAATATTGTATATACATTGCCATATGATAGTATCAATCGCATAGAGTATATAATAGTCGAACCATGGAACATATATACATATAATTTACAGTATATAATATATATATATGTATATATATATATATATAAAATGGTGTATATGTAAAATAATTTATCATAGAGCATAGGTTGCCAGAACTGAGCAAAATGAGTTAAAATTTGAAAAAGTGAGGTTAGGAAATTTGGCGGGAAATAAAGTGCCATGGGCGCCGCCATCTTGGAATGACATCACTACAAAATGCTGGCTTCTGATTGGCTTGCTATAGTGGGGGGTATCCTACTCTGGTTAAATTTGCCACCGGCGGTTTATTCATGTTGTTATGTAAAAAAATGATGTATTATTACTTTATGTATATCAGGAACAGTTTTAAAATATAAAATACAATCACGGATTACGACTGAAGTAAGAATAGTGTAATTTGAGAAACCTTACACCAACATGAAATGTTGGAACCCTGAAGTCCAATATGACATTGTTAATGAACCTTAGTTTCATATCGCTTCATTGTAAAGCTATAAGTTGAAGATTTATCTCACTGTATACCTTGGAGGAGGTGATCATGTCAGTTGAAAACGTTCGTTATTAAATAACATTATAACGCTCGTTTATGTTATAAAAAGCAACGATAGTCTTTTCAAAGGTGTAATACAATGATGTGCCCCAAAACTAGACATGGAAACAACTGGAGATAGATTCTGTAACTCGATTAAATACCCTCAAAATTATTTAAAGCTTAATTACAGTTAAGAGTTCCCGGAAACAAACTACGATTTCTTCGTCGAAAGTGTCCAATCACAGATTTTGTTTAGATTTAACTCAATTCAGTCTTTGCTTATTTGAACTTGTAGTAGTTAAGAGAGGACGTATAAATTGAATTCCTTAAAATGTATTTTCTTTCCACTTGCAATAAATTAATAAACTCCTTTAGATTAAATATAATAATTTGAGTGTGGGAATGTTACATTATTATATACCACCCTATTCCTGTTCTCTATATTGTTAGTGGTAAAATATTCTTAAAACTAACTTTGGACATTCTCGAGGTATTTATTTTAATGAAAGTCTGCATCTCAATCTTAAGTTTGATTGATTTTTTTAACACAGAATTATCATTTATTTTGCCACCGGATCTTGACACAGCAGCCACTTACATATAGCTATGTTTGTATATATGTATGTAGTTTAATATTAAATCGTAAAATAAAAGCTTGTTAAATTAAAACCAAACTATGGTCACGCCAGAAACCCATCTATCTAAAGTTGTCCTCAGCTGCAAACTAGGTTAATTGCTCTACGCCAACACATTCCAAGAAGCTCGTGTAGATAAACCGACGAACAAGCATAATTATTCACTGAACTGCTGTAATATACAGAACTACTGAAGAAAATAAATTCTAACTTCTACATCTACTTCTACATCTACTTCTACAGCTACCGTGATTTCTATATTCTGAACCAAGGTATAAAGAAATAGCCTCAATCCTTAGCTGTGCAAAGTGGTTCTCAATTTTCGATATTTCCACTCTGAAGGGCACTTCATTACCTTTCCATTATTACAGAAAATACTAACTAGTACTAAATAGTAGCCACTAACTTTTTCTTGGTTGCAGTTAAGTGACCCTCAACAGATTCACTAAGAGTTGTTACGATGAGCTGAGTTTTACTTTGATTAACGTTTGGTTAATAGTGACGTTACTTATTTATTTATTCAGCGTGCAGTCATTTTCTCCTGATAATGTTTTTGAGTATTGTGGATATTTAGTTCAAAATAGCCCCTGATCATCCCTATTGTTTTCATAAAACCGCTCATTGAACTGTCCGTCTTATTCCGCGAACAAGGGTTGGTCTGCCTTGTGCAACACAATAAGGTTGAGTAGGTGCTTGTGTTGGATTGGCTGGGTATCACAGTGGTTAGAGTGCTCACTAGATAATCTCTGTTCACTATCGAGTTCATCAAATCGATCCTGAGCAAAATACTGAGAACACTTTGTGAAGGTTCGATACTGGATCCAGCTGCCATTGGTCATTGGCCTATTAAATAATGATCCTGGCTAAAGAATCAGTCGGTCTTAGTCAGTAACAAGGATACACATTCTCACCCATTCTACACTCGTCATTCATTCATATTTTCCTTGCCCTGGTTGCTTCGCCGTCTTACAGAGAGATCAAGGCTTAAATCAATCAGTAAAAGTCCGTAACACAGTTCAACGGCGCAGCGTCCTCGGCAGACAACGTACTCTATGTGTGATCTCCTCCTTACCCCGTACCTCAAAACATTGCCTGCATTACGAGTTCATCAAATTTGCAAGTGGCACCCAATTAAAAAATCGTAAACATGAAATCCGTAATAGACTGTTCCTCTTTGTGTCTTAATCACACTTGCCCAAATGTGTGTTTAAGTAATAACCTGAAAAAATACATTAAATAAATCAACCCCTTAACATTGGAAATTTGAAAGCCCTGAAGATGAATGATTTAAAAACTCCAAGAGTATTGAGTATTCTGGGTGGGAGTGAGCACATATGTATGGCAAGAGCTTTTGATTGCTGCCATCCATACACACAAAATAATAGTTTTAGAAGTCAAAGATATCAGAGATTCCGTTTAAAAATGAAATTATCACTAAGCACTTAATATTATTCTTGAAACTGATTTAAGTGCACTTCTTCGGTAGCAACATTTGTCAAGTACTGAGTGCAGTTTTGGAGCTACTGAAAAATAAAGTTTTGCATTTCATCAGTCCCTTACATGCTATCAATACAAATATTTCACATCTTTCAGAATGATTATCAAGAGTTTATAAAGTAGAGTTAAGTCAGTTATCTTTTATATTGTTGTTTATGAAACTATTTTAAGTTTGAATTGATTTTTGTCTAATTACACATTACAAGTATACTTCTCATTTAAAGTAGCTTATATTGGAACATCACTAAAAAGAAACAATATTTGATACGTTTAACATTGCCTAGAATGACCCAGATTCTTCACGCTCTGGCCGTCGTGCGTCTGATTAGCGCTTCTCACGCACTTACCTCCGATAGTAAACAACATTGATTGTATTAGAGCCTGCCTATTTTGACCCACATTTTTAACACGCAGAACGTGCATTACAATAATTTCTAATTCACGGGGCATACGTTTTCTCAAACTATCAACAGCGATGTCTAGTTCATAAATATCATCGTAGCTACTGTTTTGTTGACGTTTCCGAAAATATTTATCAGTCTATAACTAAATTGTACATATAATTAACTTTGAAATGTTGTACTTTTATATTAGCCTGGAATATTTTCTCATTACATAACTACCAGTTTTTTGTCCGATGTCCAGATGAAAATTTATTAGCCAGAAGTGAGAGAAATTACACGATTTAAGACATAAATAGTTTGTTGGTTGCAGAGGTGTTGGAATATGTTTTAAAGTTCATGATCTGAGATTCCGTACGGTAAAATATTAACTAAATTGATTTAATATTAAATGTTGTCATTAAAGAATAACAAGAAAAATATGTGTTTTTTATCTCACATTCATTAGGTTAGTTGTAATAAACAAATAAGTTTATCTATATTTACGAATGTATTTTCCGTTTAAAAGGAAACAATTGATTTGTGTAATGAAACGTTCATAGCAGTAATTTATATCAAACCATGTGGCATTTACATCAACCATGGTTTTTACTGGCCGGTATATACTCGTAATTTCAAATTTTACTATATGCTTTATGACGATTCTGTGATATTGAAAACAACCGGTAATATTTAAACCACATTTAAAAACAACCGGTTTCAATAAGTTGGTTGATATAAGTAAACAGTAGACTATTTATGACAGTTTACTATTGGAACTGCTGTTTAAAACAATTTTGAATAAATGTTAACACAAGACGTAGTTTTAGTCATTTATAGAAAATTCGCAACTCAATAACTGTAGTAAACAAGCAATTCAGATTAAACGCGTTTTTTTTTGTTTTCCAATTTTATTTTTGACTATACTCAGTAATTGTTGATATATTAAATTACTATTTACTGTTTTCGTGAGTTTTCACATTCCTCTTAACTAGCAAAATGCAATAGGGAAAAAGAGAAACTTACTCTACGATTGGATAAAATACTAATAACTTAGTTATTTGATTAAACAATTGCCTAGGTGTAATATTATCATCGTTTGTAGATAGGTTGCAACACTGAGCTTTATCTAAATAATGGAGGTAACACGTATTAAGGAAACTGCGAACCGGCCACCCGGATTATAATCATTATTTATGAATTAGTTTCTGATAAATAAGGCTGGTTAAATTAGATAACAATTATTAGTTTGTAATTATTACTTACAAATTACAATAATGTAACCTAGCGCAAGCTAACTATCGTTGTAAGAACTTGCCTCGTATTTTGTTTAAACTCGGTTGTTAATGTCTACAAATTTAGGTAAGATATACATGCTTATATACGATAAAAATGCTTTGTATTCTATGTGTTCACCTGTTATGTGTTCCTTTAGCCTATATTTATATATTATTCGAATGACCAGCTGATTGAAATATAAAAATTTCACTTTTATTTGAATTTATAATCAATCCTATACTTTAATATGCGTAAGGTTTGCTTGTATGCTTGCTTGCTTGCTTACTTGCTTGCTTGCTTGCGACACTGATCTCAAAAACGGCTCCATCGATTTCCTTCAAATGTTCGAAAAAAATAATTTCTGGGATAAAAATAAGTTCTAGACAAGCCTCATCCCCAGGAAAAATCAAATAATGTAAAAAAAGTCAAATGAAAAGTTAACAAAATTATCATTGGGCTTATGGAGTTTCAAATCAAAACAAAATAATTGTAACAGCTGTTCATAATCAGCCAGGGAACTGTCAAAGTAATACTCATGTTGTTTATGATTATTAACATGTGGTTTCCTGAGAGCAGAGATTAAAAGATTTGAGTGAAGATTACAAATATAGAGTAGTAAAATAAATCAAAGGGACATTGAGCTATAAATAACAACTGGAGTGACCTTAAAAATGTAGAAAAGAGGCAAATGAGTTATACAAATCTGATTATCAGTAGGGGGAAGTGGTGAAATATGCTCCAAGTAATCTAAACAAACTGACTGGCCTTCCCCCGAGCAAAGCTTGGCCCCCCAGGTGCTGTTATGTGAATGTATTTATCTAATTTATTAAAGAAAACGATACGTAATTTTATTTATAAACTAGCTGTTTCCCGCAGGCTTCGGCCCGCAAATGATTTATAAAACTATGACAGTTGTGTGTGTTGCATTCTGTGGTTAACCCGTGGAACCACTATATACGAATAAAGATCAGCTGTTTGTATTTTCATCAGCTCAAACAAACATTAATGTCCATAAGGATAACATGGGAACTTGGAAGTCCCGTGGGGCCCTGAGGACTTTTCAACACGAAAACAGGCCTATGTATTTATTTGGTATATAAGGAAAATTCCTGTAAACTTTCATGCCAATCGGTTCAGTAGTTTTTGAGTGATTGAGGAACAAAAAGCAGACAGATAGACAGACAGACACACACCATCCCATTTTTATATATTAGTAAGGATATTAATAACAAGAAGTTTTAACGAAAGAACTAAGTGAGCATATGGTGCTTGGTTCTTTCGGATTAAGAATTTATTAATTTTCACAACGAGCTTCACTCAATAACTGGAGACATTTAAAAAAAAGTAATCTGTTGTTTCATTATTGGTATAAATTGCACGTACTTTTTTGTAGTCCTTCTTCGTACAGAGTTTTATGCTGTAATTACCAAAGTGTGCTTAAAGTAGGAATAAGGAGGTCAAAAGTGGTTTCAAGTACATATGATACCTTAACCGTTAAAGATCTAAAACTTAAGTTAATTGATGCACGTCCTCTTCGGAATAATTTGGATGAAGACACCGAGTTTATCAATTAGGTCTACACATGTTATGACACTGCGAAGCTTAATCGGGGATTCATCTGAGGTAAGAGCATTTCCAACCGCTACGTTTCAAGCTCTACCAAAATAAACTATTCTGCAAAATCGAGGGTTCTTTTGGTTATATTAGCCCATTTTTAAAACTTGAAGTATGATTTAAAATGTTAGAATGGATATAATTATAGTTACAATATGTTGTTCGTTTCTTATGGTTTGTTGATTTCTAATTTAAAAAATCCTCGCGTTCAAACTCGATTGTATGGCTCTTGTAGAAGGCAATATGAATCCTCCTTAAGGACTCATTTGATATTATTGAGACACCCGTGATTTTTTTCAGAAATAAATGATTTAATCGTTGTTGATTCATTACCGATGTCGGATAGTGATAATAATTGTATTATAAGTTTATTTTTCAACGGGTGTTACGCTAGTAGTTATAATAGTTAAGTGTGCTGATCTAATCAATATATGCTGCTAATCAAAACTTTTAAAATATTTGAAAATAAGGCGAGTAATGTATAATTTGAACATCTAAAATAATTTACACTGTCTATTCTAAAAACTAACATAACAAATAGTATGTAGGGTAAGAAAAAAACCTAATTACCAGTGCTGGGGAGTAATGAGCTGGAATTTGTTTGTCAACGCCAAACCAGAGAAAGTGTTATTACAGATAATGTGTCAAAATTTAAAAGAAATTGGGCAGCTATGACTCAGGAATTAGTGCTAAGAATTATCTAATTGCTCAGTCTAATTAGGTGTGCTGGTAGTATAAAAGATATTAACATGCAAAATTGGTTTCAGGTCTTCTTGGTTTCTTACTAATAAAATATATCTAAATATTGAAAACATAACTATATAGCTTTGTTTTCTAAAGAGAAACACGATAACGAATGGAAACTTTTGGGGAAACTCGATTTGGGGTTATTCTGGTGAATCTCAATCAAATGTATTATTTTCACTATCGTGTAGGTGTATTAATAATTTGTTATGTAAGCTGAGTGGGCAAATCATACCATAGAGTCCAACTAGTTAGTGTATGAAGTATACACTGGAAATACCTATTCACACAATTGCTGTAGATGCTGTATAGCTGTGTTTCTCATCGTAATTACAACACATACTGTCCGGAGATGCCTTGATATGTGTGTGTGTAGAAATAATGGGGATTGTATTCTTACTGTCGTAAAGTAATGAGCGAAGAAAAAAAAACAAAAACACTGAGTACCGATATATTTATAATTCCTTTATTATTTAATCCAAATTTAAATATTTTATTTCCGATGGGTTCAGTCAGTTTTATTTAGTGTCGCTATTTATATTGAAGGTAAAGACATACAATAATGTAGTCTAGCTTCTATAAATCATACAATTTATTTTGTGGTTTAATAATATGTACATGAAAATGTGGGAAAAAAGTACATGCAAATTAATAGAATAAAAATATGTTACTTCAATGAAAACTGTTAGCAAAATATAATACCGTAAATAGGATAACCCAAGGTAGGATAAAACAGAAGCTGAGGGCAGTCAAGGAAGGTAATTTATGACTGTGTTCAAGATCTATGGCAAAACAATATTTTATTCTCAGCCTGATATTTGCAAACAACGCACATCTCAGGGAGTGTAGATGTCACTATTAACTCCAGGTGTTCGACTGTAAATCATATTTATGTGCAATTCTAGAAAACATTTCATATATAGGGATATCAAAACTGACATACATTTTGCAAATGCATCCTTCTAATTTATATATTTTAGTCATAAAACATGATTGTCATTTACAATACAAGGTGCGAAAATATTGACAATATCAAAAACCGTTTTTGTAGGCAGGTAATGTGGTGATTCGTAAATATAACTGTAATTTACGATTTGTTACGTAGTTGAAGGAATGAATTAGTGCGATGTCTGAAACAGCAGCCAATCGCATGTCTAGGAGTGGTATGATACAATCACGTGATGCAGGGAAAGGAATCTTACTTAAACTCTGTAAATTTCTTCAGTTTATCAAATTAAAAATTTTTAATAGTACAATTTTTAAAAAGTCATGTGTAATACAAACAAAATTTGCACAAACAACTAGTTTCATTGAACTAAGGGGGATGTTCAGCATGAATAAAGTGTGTGATTTCAATGTGGTGTTAGTTCATCTTTTCCTGTGCAACTCCTATTTCGATAATATATTTTACATGTATTCCTCTTATGTAGTAAAAAAATTATAGACCTCCATAAAGTAACTCAGAACCAACAATACCAGACGAAATAAAAAATGTGGTTCGTGGTGATTTTGTTCTTTCTTTTTTGTTATCAGAGTAAAGCTGAGTTCATTACTAGTAATAAATTTAAGTTGGGAAAATAAATGTCTAGTGTTTTATCAAATTTAGGCTATTCTATGAATTTCAATAATCTTTACAAAAATAGCCGCCATTTTGAAACAAATACAGATAGGTGAGTTCTGTTTTTGGCAATGGGACTTACCTCACAGTCACAATCTGAAAGACATAATTAAACATGTACAGCTTGTAAAGGCTTCATTAACGTGGAATGGGAAAGATTAAATCACTAGGGTCTCTGTAGGACGATGATTATACAGTTTAAATAAGAAGTCTCAGGGAAAAGCTAATAACACTTGAAAGTTATTTTAACTAGGAAAATGAAAGAGAAGTCTTGAGAGTCTCGATATCTAGTGCACAGCGTGTGACTGGCCCCAACAAATGGTCGGCGGAAATGGTTGGCCAACGGTAGGCATGTCGCGAGGCGCGAGGTTGGCCCATCGATGGATTAACCAACCATTATCCAACAATGCCAACCAATACCCAACCAAATGCCAACGGTTTATAATTTTGTATTTAAATGCTTATTTTAATTTAAAAAATCATGATTTATCTAATTGAATTGTTTAGTAAACCAATTATAGAAATTATAAAAAAGGAATTAAAATGCAAAAATATCGAGTCATGGTCGGGTCCCGAACCTTCAACCTTTGAGATGCTGAACATTCGCCTTAACCCCTACGGCCAATCTGACTTACGATAATCGAAGGATGGACTGAGATAAAGAAATTACCAATAGTCTGTACCTGCACGACTTTTACTAGCCTATATACTATTATGTTTTATTCTTCTAAGATTGGATATTACTAGGTATACGCTCCTATGTCCCGTAATAGGATGAAGCGAGGATTTGTAATACCACCATAATAGGCAGTATAGGTGCCGGATTAATTAATTAAAAGTAACTTATCTATCCTCACCTAGGCACACATTAATACTTCGACTAGCCTACCACATTCCAGTTTATTGTTGAATCTAGTAGGCCTATTTAGTTGAAGAACCAATATTTATTCGCCCTGAAAAAGAACTACTTACCACATAAACATTTCTCTCAGAAGAGTCATGGTGTAAACAATTTGTCTTTGAATTCTGTATTGTTAATTTGAAGTGGATATAAATAGACTATAGGCATTAGGCATATATTTAAACAAGTCTTTAAAGCCCAGTTACTTCTGGCCTACTAATGCACAACTTCAGTCAATGCCACTTTTGAGAATCAGGCAATAATTATGGGTAAAATTATTGCCAGGGAAAAAGCTAGTACAGTATCCGGTAAGACCTAGGCCAAATATGAAAGTATTCTCATTGGTTGAAATCTAAACAAACATTATCATATTTTTAAGTGTCGCAGATCGACTACAAGTAACTTACCAAACCCCACCTAGGCCCACATTAACACTTCAACTGGTCTACCACACTCCAGTTCGTTGTAGAGTCTAGTATATTAGGTGAATAACCTAAATTTATACACCCTGAAAAATAACTACTTATAACATATAAACATAACTCTCAGAATAACCATTGTTTAAATTTGTCTTTGAATAGAGTTAAGTTTAAGAGAATATAATAGGGGTAACCCCAGGGCTCTGAAGGGTGGGATATTTCCGGCTTAGAGCCCTGGGGTTACCATAGTAGGCTATGGGCAAAAATTTGATTAAATCATTAAAGCCCACTTACTTCGAACCTACTAAGGCATAACTGTAGTCAATGTTACTTTCAAGAATTTCCCATTGCCTTCCTTATTATCAAACATTAATGTAATGTCAAAATCACAAATTAATATAGCTATGAAACTATGTTAAGATAACTAACTTATGACTATTTTTATGAATTTATAGAATATATGAGTTGGAAAACAAAATTTGAGTTTTTCCAAAGGCTAAAATGTTATTTGAACACATGACATGACAGCTGATTTAATAAAAATAATTGTTACGAAAAACAAGAAAAAATAATGGCGTTTTTCCAATGGCACCAAGCATTTCCGATTTAACCAAAATTACTGACACTACGATTTTTGAAGACAAGATATCAGCACTTACAAGTCTCACGCACAAAATTGTGTTCAAATTATAACTACAATTAGGCTATTTTAATCCGTTACTGCTCCGAGGTAATTTTTCATATACAAATGAAAGTTAAGAATCTCCTCTTTTAATTTATTGCCAGAATCACAAATGAAGAAAAGTTAAATATGAAACTATGTTTACAATAATTAACCTATAAATAAATTATCTAGGCGCTTAACAAAATTGAAATGTAGTAGGCCTAGGTTAGAAATCAATCTCTCTTACTGAAATAGACCCTAAAATTTTTTAAGTAACAATTTTAACCCACAGTGTAGGCATAGAACAACGATACATTAACCTCAGGCTCTTTGGTGACTTTAGTATTGATGTAGGCTAGGATTGATTTTGTAAATTTCACAGTTTCTTTTACTGTGAAAGTCATGACCTAAGTCATGCATAACTTACAATATGGTTAGACCTATTGAACCATAGTTTACATCGTACCGTACCTTACATACGTTAAAGTCGTAACCGAGTGGACACAGACTGTGTAGCCTTTCCATATGGCCTACATCTTACATTACATCGTATAGGTACTTTCACTTTAATACTGAATACATAATTTTGATTGTTTTAAAAGGAATAAATGTCGAATGATTATATTAGAAATTCTTGATTCGAAACTCATTTATTTGCAAACGCCATTAAACTGAACTACTGAACCGAGTGAACTGCCCGGCCACTGCCGGCCAAGAGACCACAGACACAGACTACACACAATCAGTTGTTCTGGTTAGCTGCTATTGTCAACATCCGGCTGTAGTCTGTTTGACTGCAAAATCAGTTGAGCGACTGTTTGCTTAACACCTACTACCAAACCCAAGACACATCTGAATATTTCCGGAAAGTGAAAAAATAGAAATAAACCAAAATAATAATCCAATTATAGTTTATTACCTCCCTTTTTACAATTAAAAGTTACCCTTAAAATTTCAAAGCAATTCATTAAACCGTTAAAAAGAAGTTAGCGCAACAAGGGAGTGACTAAACACGAGTACGAAGGATTCAACTCGCTTCGCTCCCTTCATCCAACTAGTTTTATTCTTCTACGTGAATCTACTCGTGCAAAAATCAGTGTAATAAAATTAGGAAAAAGTTAATTTGATTTATGTATCTATGAAATATGAAAAATACTAGAAAATTAATATATATTTAATATAATTATAATAAAAATATATAATGTTAATTTATACCCAATCAGCACAAATCGTTGGGCAAACGTTGGGCCATCGTCGGCATTGAAGGATATGGTAGGGAAATGGTCGGTTGGCATTAACGCGGTTGGGCCAACGAACCAATCGTTGGATAACCCAAGTTGGCAAATCCTACCATTATATTATTATTAATTATATATTAATATATATCATATATATATATATACCATTATATTATTATTACTTATATATTCATATATACCATATATATAATTAATAATAATATAATGGTAGGATTTGCCAACAATAGCGTTTGATGGCCCAACGTCGGCTATGGTTGGATTTGCCAACGTGGGCTAGCCAACGATTGGTTCGTTGGCCCAACCGCATTAATGCCAACCTACCATTTCCCTATCATATCCTACAATGCCGACGATGGCCCAACATTGGCCCAAAGATGTGTGCTGCTGGGGAGGTAGACTTCCTGACGTCTGGTCAGTAATCGCCTCTACTTGATACGAGTAATACGAGCTTAAATTAACCAAAATAATTTAGTCATCCAAGCACATTTAGTTGGCAAACAAGAAATAAGATATTAGGAGAAGTTACTGCTTAGGTTATAGCTTCTTTTGTGTTAAGAGTCAGTTATTTTTGATATTATAGTTAACGTGTTTTCAGTTCTTCACTGTTTCGCACTGTACTGGAACCTACAAAACCGCATAAGTAAAAATAGCAATACATGCAGTTGTCTTTAATATCTGTTTCCAATAATTCTGCCTTGATACAAATATAGCTAACATATATCGTGATTCTGTTTACTTTATAAATCTTTATCTAATGGTTTCTCGTTAGAAGTTGTACAGCTATTCTTGTAAAAATATAAAAACATTTATGCAACATCATAAAGGACCATAATTGTTTTAAAAGATCTAGTATGGAGATATAAAGCAGAACAGAGGAATTTTACTAGGACTTATTGTTAAATACCCCCGTAGCAGCAAACCTGCGTACTCAGCGAATTTCCAATGCATATATATGTATCTTAATACCACATAAAGCCACTGTTACGAGTCGAAACAATATTTAGTTTTGTTCGACTCACACCATTGTCTGACACCGGCCAAGTTTCATTTATATACATTCATAAATAAACGATTTATGACATTTTAATTATTCGCCATAAGAATAAAATGGCGGCTGAGTATGAAAGTTTGCTGAAGCAAGGAACACAAAAAATGGGGTTTTATACAAATATCAATATAACTCAAGTAGGTGAAGCCACATCCCAAATTATATTAAAATCAAAATCTGATTATTTTTACGAGAGTTACTGTGCTTACGGACACACACATATACTGTATATATATGTATGGGTGTCCCACGAAGAGGTTTAAACGTTTGATTTTATATTACGTGTCCATTCATGCACCGAACTTTTTTAAACTTTACACAAGTTTACAAAGTAGGTTCTAAAAATAATCTGGAAAAATTTCAGCTCCCTAACCTTAATAGAAACAAAATGGCGGCATACTGAAAAACGATACTTTAAAAGCATTAAAAAAGGTGTTTTTGGTTTTATAAAATATTTTTATTGTTACATTCTAGGGCAATATGACTTTTAAATAAAAGAACTAGAACATAGCCTAATGGAAAACCTTAAAGTCCAAAATTATTCAAACTGTAACCCATCCACAGCAACACACTGATAACAGCGCGTAACAAATGATTCGTAAGCTCTTACAAAGAAACTCCGCAGTATCCGGAGAAGTTCCTCTTCTATTGATCGTTTTAGTTCCTCATCATTATTGAAGCTATGGGTATAAAATTGTTCCTTCAAATAACCCCATAAAAAAAGTCACAAACAGTTAAATCAGGTGATCGGGGTGGCCAATCTAAAAAATCACTTCCACGACCAATCCAACGGCCATGAAGGTTGCCATTTAGTAATTGCTTGACAGGATTTGCAAAATGAGGTGGAGCACCATCTTGTTGAAAGATTGCTTGATTCATTTCTGGTACCGTCAAATGGGGCAAGACCTGTTCATTTAAAACTCGTGCATACCTAATCCCAGTCATTGTATTGCCTGAAATGTCGTAAGATAACACGCCGTTACAACTGACACTCGCCCAAACAGTAATTCCTTTTGATTTAATTGGAGTCTCTTCAAGAATGTGGGGATTGACGGTATTATAATAATTACAATTATTAGTACCGAAGAAAGTTAGGTTATGTTTTTATGGCTCAAGCGAAATTTTACAATCAAACAGCTGTTCTTCAACAATGAGCGTTAGAACCGCAACGTAGTAAACAAATCAGATAATAAATCATGAAAGTAGTTTTTATAGGAAGCAAATTGGTAAATTTTTCAATATGCCGCCATTTTGTTTCTATTAAGGTTAAGGAGCTGAAATTTTTCCAGAATATTTTTAGAACCTACTTTGTAAACTGTGTAAAGTTTAAAAAGGTCGGTGCATGAATGGGCACGTAATATAAAATCAAACGTTTAAACCTCTTCGTGGGATACCCGGTATATGTGTCCTTGAGCACAATAACTCTCGTAAAAATAATCCGATTATGTATATACAGTTTTGAACAAATGGTGTTTTTGTCATCTGGGGACCTAGAAAAACGAAAAGTTATCATGGTCCCGGACCTAGGTCTTACCATGCCGACTACGGTAATAGCTTTTTCCCTATAGGGGAAATTCGCTAAAATACACCTCCTATCCTCCTCGTCAGTCAACACGTCTGAGGGCGTACCGAGGGCACTATATGAAATGTTTAAACTAATCTTGCAGTATAGAGCTCCATATATCTTTTATGTCCCAAAACACGCGAAAGTACTCTATCGATGGCTGTTGTTAATATTGATGATTTGCAACACTAACAAAGGTATTCGTTTTTACTTCGAAATAAATGTAGAGAAAGTTTGTACTTTTTATACTGTTAAATACACTTATTAAATCAATTTTGATTTACATGATACTAAACCTGGCATCTTGGGAGAGGTACTTCATATTTATTTTAAACTATAACCATAGTACAAATTTAAATCACTTAAGCTAGGCTGCTGATATTGTTAGATTTTGTAATGTTTTAGTCAATATTGCTTTATTATTTGTACTCTTACATTTTCAAGAAGCTAGTTCGTTCTAATACATGGCGTTAAAATTATGGAGACACGGAAAATCTTGAATTTGAGAGTTCTCTTCGTTGAAGATTCCTCGGATAAGAGGATATACTACGTGCGTTCCATGGGAGCGTAGGCATTCGGATGATTGTTTTGGAACAGGAGCGCGCTCGGAGCAGAGATTGCGCTGTCAGCACAGGATATTGACTCATTCGTCTCTCACACAGTGTGCGACTTTTGTAGTTAAGTCAGGCATTTTTGTTTGTTAGATTTTATTTATTTATTTATAAAAAAGGGTTATCAAATCACTTTTTACTGTATGTAACTAATATATGTACATTAAAACTACTTCGAACAAAAAAGATTCATAGGAATAAATTAATAATAATGACTATTAAAAAAATTTACATGTACAGATAAAAGTCGTATTTGGTAGAGGGGTAAAAGAGGCAACTAGCGCCATTATTTAATTGAAGTCTTATTTGTTATTTTAATGCAATAAACTAACAATAAATCTAATTCTAACTATTCTTATTAGTCACACAAGAAAACAAAAATCAATAATTAATCTAGGACAGTAATATCTATTTTACTGCAAATCGAAACTAATTGCTATTTATAATCTTCTTTTTTAATTCCACCTAAACCCGTTTTCTTTTATAATACAAAACTAAACATTCCTTTGACGAACGTTATGACATAATCCAGCAATAACGATGTAAGGTTTAATGTCTGAGGTGTTGGCAACTGGCAAATTAAACATTAAATGCCAAAAAGCTCTGTCAAAGATTTAAGCTCCCCCAACCTCAAAAACGTATAAACGTAACTTACCTTGAAATTACACGGATGAATTATCTGTTTCAATTGCCACATTAAATACTAAAATGAAAGACAAAACCAGAAAAAATACTCCTGAAAAGATAAACGTACAGCCATGTCTGATTACAATATAAGAATAAGAATAAAAATATTTGATTTTCTCAAAATAAGATTACAGTTTTTTACAATGTTGTGTTTTTCTACAATACAATAGTGTACGTTCTCATATATCAGCATACATTTTAACACTGATTATACAAACAAGGAATATTTGCTCACAAACATTTAATGCACATAAAAACACACATATTTTTACACTATAATTCATTAAGTTAAATACCGGGTGTCCACAAATGATTAGTACAACTTTGATCAGTAATAACACAACGGCTGTATGTTTATATTGCTTTATTTACATAAAGTACTAACAAATAATTTGTCTTCTGTCTAGCTAGTAGAACTCTACATGCCCTCCATTAGTGGCACGGACAACGTCAAGGCGGTGGTCGAGTTCCATCCACGTGTTCTCCAACATTTGAGGTGAATCCTGAAGACCGGCTGCCGTAATTCTTTCTCTGAGCTCATCTACTGTGTCTACTTGTATTCTGTTAACAATATCCTTTATGAAGTCCCATAAGATATCACAGGGGAGGTTTTTGGCAAAAATGAATGGTAAAACAAAACTCTGTCATATGGTACCATAACACTACTAGCACATCATAAGTACAGTAGTAAGGTTTTGGCTGAAGTTTAAAATTGTACCAATCATTTGTGGACCCCCGGTAAACATATTGAGAAAATCTAGGACCTCTGAAGCTATACAGCCTTTTTAGAGGTATGCGTTTACATAAATCCTACTAATCTTACAAAGCTGGGTTTATGTTTATTTGTTGTTTATTGATTTGAGGCTCAACGACGCATAAACAACAGGACAGACCGTGTTGAAATTTTGCATGGAAACAGTTTACATATCCTCATAACGCATAGGCCTATTGTCATCTTCCTTTAACGGTTTCGACCCACAGGTCGAATTTGGTATGTTAATCTTTTGGAAAAACAGTGGTTTGATTACTTTTAAAGTGAGGCTAAAGTTGTTTCCAGCGGTTTCTTTACCACCATATTAACATTCTACCCGTTGTCATTGATTAATGTTCCACTACCCGTTTGTTCAGTAATTTTTTAGTGTATACAGTCAAATTTTAATTTAAATAGGTTTTGTTATGATTGTGTTTTTGTACATCAAAAATAGATTATCGTGAGGCCACGCTTTTGTAATCTAAAATCTACTCAATTTTAAATGACTGAGCTACCCAAACCGAGACGCCGGACGGCGCAGTACGCCAAATGTGGAGTCGTATAGTACCGTAATGTACATTAAAATAAGATTAAAATCAGTGAACTGGGATTGCTTTCTGATAATAAATACCCCACAACTTATAGACATTGCAGCAATTTAAATTTGACTATGGAAGGTAATTTTTATCAATTTCACAACCATGAAATTGAACCATGACCTACCAAAAATACTAGAGAGACTTCTATAATCTCTATTACGAATTGAAAAATCTAAACATGGTTGTTTTTCAGAGTTGACTGGAAGATAGTTATTGTATAACCATAGAATTAAGTTGTTTACTTCTTTTAAAATACTGTATATTGTTCGAGTGACTCTCTACAAGGTCCCGTGACTGTTACGGTGGTGTCATTCACAAACAGACAAACATTTGCAACGTTCAGATTCCTTCCAATGTACCTATTAACAGTAAGAAAAGCAACGGTCCGAGAACCGAGCCTTGTGGTACACCTGTCAAAGTTATCTTCTGCTCAGACAAACAGCTGAAATTTGAGCAGATAAAATTAAATGGGTCCTACATTGATCACTCACAAATCGACCTTTTACGTACTGTGTTATATGTCGTGGCTAGGAGAAAGAATTTAATCTTAAATTGACAAACACGTTCTCGTATTTTCACTCCCACTTAATTCAAAAAGTCAGATGAGCTGAAAATGTATAACGACTGTACATTGCATATATTTCTTATTTTCAATTATATCCTCTCAAACAGCTTAATATTTATTGATGTAACTACCGACAAGGTGCAATCCGATCTGTCGTTGACTCTGTAGATTCAAGGAGTTGTGAGGTATCAGTTAATGCTCACGTCACAAATCTATATTTGATTTTATTTTGCGCAGCTTATTTTTATCATACAACGCACCCATTACAAGACCTGAAATTAATTAATTCAAGAATTTGTAAGCCTTCCTTTCTTAAGCTATACATGGCGAAAATAAATTCCTTTATAAATTATTAGTTTGGGATCCAAGTAGACAGAATTTGGATACTGATTTTAATATTTCTAATTATTTTTATTTTTATTTTAGTTTAACTAATTACTTTCATTGTTTAGAATCTTAGAGTTTTCACTTATAAACATTGACAGGCTCAGAGACTAACAATACATTTAATATTATTGTATGCGGCAAAACATTATCGCAATAGTCATTATAGTTTTTTTGATTTTTTATTAATCTTTTATGTCATTGCTGAAATAGGGAAACATATTATTAAACAGATACATAAATATTAAAGTTAAACCGACGGTAATTCATCAAATTCAGGCATAAAATTAATTAGTTTAGAATAATTAGCTAATTAATATTACGTTCAGTCAATCCACAATAGGCGCAACAGTTCATTAGTGCGGTAATAAGCCACTGATGTGACAGATTCAATGGCCTTTATAGGTGTAAATTGTAAGTGCCATTCTGAATGGTCCATTGGTCAAACTGTATACGTTTATGTTTTGTGTTTTTTAACGTTACCTTGCTCATTGTAAGGGTAGTTGAAATTAGCCATTATTATAACATATAGTAATACATAATAATATTATAGTTTAAACACTAAATATTCAGCAATAATTTATTGGGACCAGCTTCGTTAAAACAGCTAATGCCTGTTTTACAATTTATTAATTTTTACGTTGCTTGTTCTAAGATTGCTTTAACTTTCTAATATATTTTTTGAGCTATACCTTCCCCGGTGTGGTACGTGTTGGATGCGATCCTAGTTTCATGAAATATTACCGTCTACTGAATAGGCAGACCACGCGTCAGTGTTTACAGGCTGGGAATCCAATCAACCCAGTGCAACAGTTGCTATTGTTATCCTCAAATACAACGCGAGCTTGGAATTACTGTGTTCGCAATGAGGTAACAAAAGGGATGAATGTTTAAAACCTTCAATTTAGTAATGCAACATTGTTTGTATTTATAGTGTATTAAAAACAACCCAAACTACACATGACCATTACACAGGTTAAAATAGTTACACTTAGAAGTTGCGGGACGTAAAATGTCCTGTACCTTGTTTGTAATACTTTTTTATATAGAAGACATGTCTGGGAAAAGTTGGCTGATGAGTTTTATTTTATTAAAATTGTTGCTATTGCATTAGCTGTTATTCGACCTTGGTGAGAATATACATGTACTAAATACATAATGTACTTGAAATTGTAATGCCATATTCTCTTCCCTTTTAAGCATTAGGCTACCATTTTTATGATAAATGTAAAGACCATTTGAATTGCACCTTCTCTTGCATGCAACGTTCGTTTTATAAATTGGCGTCAGAGGGGCGAACTTTGCTTGATGAAGGTCAATCAGTTTGGTAAAAAAATAGATTTGTCACCACTACCCATCTTTATAGAAAGCAGACTCCCTTTAGCTTTGATTTGTGTTAACTCGGAAATAATTGCTGCTCATTTAAATAACAGATAATACAATTAGGTTACCTCTAAATTCAACCTAATATTTAACTAAGCTTCTCACAGTAAGTAAGTCAGTCTACAGTGAAATAAAACAAAAACTATATATGAAATAATATCTTATTTTTCTGTTCTTTTAAGTATCATGATGTAAATACACATTTCAAAAGAAACTGATCGCCTACGACACAATAATTCAAATCATTTGTTTTTTTATAAACTATCATAGTGTTGTTCTGTTCATTTGGGTTTATAACATACATGTACAATGTACACACAAAGGTAAATAATATGGTGATTAATAAAAGTTTTTGTTTCCTGAAATAATTAAATAATATATTTGTTATTGGGTGTGTGAAATTGGTTTTATCGATTTGAATAAAAACACCCTCTTATAACAACTGGGTCACCAGGATGAACATTTCTTATCCTTCTATCATATAAAAGATAAGTAAACATTCAAGCAAGTTATTATTTTTGTCATGTTAAGTTTGCAGTTTCCATAAATTTCAATTTCTGAATAATTTAGGGACAATAACAGTACCAAGTAAGTGCCACTGCTTAAATTTAGCACTGCTGGTTTTAGAATCTAAACCAAGCAAAAATGTCGTTAGAAAAAAATTTAAAAAATATAAAAAGCTGTTTGAGTTTAATATGTTTGAACAATTGAATCCCACCGAGAGAAGCACCACGAATGACAAAGCGAGCCAAGCGGCGAAAACAAAGATCCTGCGCGTTGTTACAATAACCCAATAACTGTCATTTTCAGCGCGATTGAACAGCGAAATCATGTTTGCCTGCTGCAGTCAAAAATTCACTTTGTGACTTATATAGGACTAAATCAGATTTTAATGTTCAGCTTTATATTTGATATAGAAGTATACAAGTTAAGTACTAATCAATTGTTTAGTTATACAAATTCACACTCTACACATTTGTTACATAAAATTAAAATGGTTTAACAGTTGATACCACCCATTAGTGCATAATTCACGACAAAACCGGTCATGTCTTTGTCCTTGATGTTATTTTTTAATAACGCTCATACTTGTTTGAGACATGATGAAGATATCAATATGCATTTTATTCTATTTACAAAATTGTTGGCTTATTAATGCATTATTATCTAGTTGAAGTTTTCAGAGTCAGAAATAACATTTTTGGAGCTACCATACTTGATTGAGAGGGCATTCTTCGCACAGCCGCTCTTACTCAAGACAAGTGCGGTTCAGCATCTCTGAAAATATTGACTTTAGTATTGGACTGTATTAGTAAAACTTTTATGGTTTAGTTGGATATAAATAAAATGGGATTAAACCTTTCTCAAACTGGGTTTCTTAGCTTAATGAGTATAATAAAACTGTAAACATGGACTGTAAAATAGAAGCATGGATCGTATAGAGTGTAGAAAATGAGTTATATTGTTATTTTTTTACTTTGGGAAAATACCATAAAATGTAAACAAACGCCGTTATCTCAAACGTTTGTTTTTTAACGAAATTGGTAATGTTTTAAAAGGGAACAGAGCCAGTGTTCAAAAACCCTTTCGTGTTCTATTTTAGGTCGACCTGTTGTTTCAACGCCTCCCTAATTAATAAGCCAACTAATAAAAGGCTTCAAGGTCCAGTATGACCCTTCGTACAATCGTACAACCTTCAGATTTAGCTCATGATCGAACTGGTGAACCTCAGACTGAGGCGAGCACACTGCCCACTACGCTACTCAGCCAGTAAACTTCACGGCTTCAGGGTCCAGTATGACCCCTCCTACAATCGTACAACCTTCAGATTTAGCTCATGATCGAACTGGTGAACCTCAGACTGAGGCGAGCACACTGCCCACTACGCTACTCAGCCAGTAAACTTCACGGCTTCAGGGTCCAGTATGACCCCTCCTACAATCGTACAACCTTCAGATTTAGCTCATGATCGAACTGGTGAACCTCAGACTGAGGCGAGCACACTGCCCACTACGCTACTCAGCCAGTAAACTTCACGGCTTCAGGGTCCAGTATGACCCCTCCTACAATCGTACAACCTTCAGATTTAGCTCATGATCGAACTGGTGAACCTCAGACTGAGGCGAGCACACTGCCCACTACGCTACTCAGCCAGTAAACTTCACGGCTTCAGGGTCCAGTATGACCCTTCGTACAATCGTACAACCTTCAGATTTAGCTCATGATCGAACTGGTGAACCTCAGACTGAGGCGAGCACACTGCCCACTACGCTACTCAGCCAGTAAACTTCACGGCTTCAGGGTCCAGTATGACCCTTCGTACAATCGTACAACCTTCAGATTTAGCTCATGATCGAACTGGTGAACCTCAGACTGAGGCGAGCACACTGCCCACTACGCTACTCAGCCAGTAAACTTCACGGCTTCAGGGTCCAGTATGAACCTTCGTACAATCGTACAACCTTCAGATTTAGCTCATGATCGAACTGGTGAACCTCAGACTGAGGCGAGCACACTGCCCACTACGCTACTCAGCCAGTAAACTTCACGGCTTCAGGGTCCAGTATGACCCTTCGTACAATCGTACAACCTTCAGATTTAGCTCATGATCGAACTGGTGAACCTCAGACTGAGGCGAGCACACTGCCCACTACGCTACTCAGCCAGTAAACTTCACGGCTTCAGGGTCCAGTATGACCCTTCGTACAATCGTACAACCTTCAGATTTATCTCATGATCGAACTGGTGAACCTCAGACTGAGGCGAGCACACTGCCCACTACGCTACTCAGCCAGTAAACTTCACGGCTTTAGGGTCCAGTATGACCCTTCGTACAATCGTACAACCTTCAGATTTAGCTCATGATCGAACTGGTGAACCTCAGACTGAGGCGAGTACACTGCCCACTACGCTACTCAGCCAGTAAACTTCACGACTTCAGGGTCCAGTATGACCGTTCGTACAATCGTACAACCTTTAGATTTAGCTCATGATCGAACTGGTGAACCTCAGACTGAGGCGAGCACACTGCCCACTACGCTACTCAGCCAGTAAACTTCACGGCTTCAGGGTCCAGTATGACCCCTCCTACAATCGTACAACCTTCAGATTTAGCTCATGATCGAACTGGTGAACCTCAGACTGAGGCGAGCACACTGCCCACTACGCTACTCAGCCAGTAAACTTCACGGCTTCAGGGTCCAGTATGACCCTTCGTACAATCGTACAACCTTCAGATTTAGCTCATGATCGAACTGGTGAACCTCAGACTGAGGCGAGCACACTGCCCACTACGCTACTCAGCCAGTAAACTTCACGACTTCAGGGTCCAGTATGACCCTTCGTACAATCGTACAACCTTCAGATTTAGCTCATGATCGAACTGGTGAACCTCAGACTGAGGCGAGCACACTGCCCACTACGCTACTCAGCCAGTAAACTTCACGGCTTCAGGGTCCAGTATGACCCTTCGTACAATCGTACAACCTTCAGATTTAGCTCATGATCGAACTGGTGAACCTCAGACTGAGGCGAGCACACTGCCCACTACGCTACTCAGCCAGTAAACTTCACGGCTTCAGGGTCCAGTATGACCCTTCGTACAATCGTACAACCTTCAGATTTAGCTCATGATCGAACTGGTGAACCTCAGACTGAGGCGAGCACACTGCCCACTACGCTACTCAGCCAGTAAACTTCACGGCTTCAGGGTCCAGTATGACCCCTCCTACAATCGTACAACCTTCAGATTTAGCTCATGATCGAACTGGTGAACCTCAGACTGAGGCGAGCACACTGCCCACTACGCTACTCATCCAGTAAACTTCACGGCTTCAGGGTCCAGTATGACCCCTCCTACAATCGTACAACCTTCAGATTTAGCTCATGATCGAACTGGTGAACCTCAGACTGAGGCGAGCACACTGCCCACTACGCTACTCAGCCAGTAAACTTCACGGCTTTAGGGTCCAGTATGACCCTTCGTACAATCGTACAACCTTCAGATTTAGCTCATGATCGAACTGGTGAACCTCAGACTGAGGCGAGCACACTGCCCACTACACTACTCAGCCATTAAACTTCACTTTAACTTTATTAACTCTTTAGAAATCTTTATAAATTTATTCTATTGGTTAAGAATTAGTATGTAGTGTTCAGCGCGGTCTTCCTTCGTTAACGGTCTACATTGTAATATGACCAAATGTATATAATATGATCAATGTATATAATATGAGCATACTAACAAATTAAAATATCTGTAGCTACTAATCACGAACAACGTACATAACCTTTATAACCCATTTATATTTCATCAAGCTACTGGGAATTTAACTTTTTATTCGACTATTAATCATGTGGGATGGCTCATTCGATAAAAATCACTTGACTTTTAAGGCTAAGTGAAATGCGATTATTTTACGACAGTTATCTATATTAAAATATTATGTCATTAGGCTCTTAATGTTCAGTATTTTAACCCTTAATTATATTTAGATCACTACATTAAGAGTCATAAGTCCTTGTTCTTATAATATAAGAATATATAGACAAATTTATTAATACACCCTGATATAATAATTACAAATAGTTCATAAGACGCTATGTTTCTCCATCAACTATAAATAGTTGAAAGAAATAAACTATGCATTTTTCGGCATACTTGAGAAAAATATTAGCAAACATCCCCTTAAAGTAAGAAGCTATTACCGTTGGTGACATGATAAGACTTAAGCACAAGACCATGATAACCTTTCTTTTTGAGGCCTTCAGGTGCCCAATATATACATTCTTTTGGAGAATAAATAGAATGGTATGTTTCACTTTTTTATTAATATATTGTTATGAAATCGGGTAATTGGATTTATACTGAAGTGGGAAGTGGGATACTGAAAATACATATATATATTTTTTTAGATTTCTCTACGGGGGTATTTTATACGTATTATCATGTTCCTAGAATCTAAAAAGCGATATTTACTCTAAGAGTGTCTGTCCAGACATAGAGACCACACTATATCACAAAACAATCGAGGTAGACAAAATTTTAACTGTACAACTCTTTAAAGTCAAATTTTTCTTTCATATAAAACATCATCGTTATTGTTTTAAATTTATTATCTAATTATTCGGTACTTTGTTTAATGTTTAAACCTTAACATTAAATATACAAAATATTAAATTCTTTGGATGATTCAGGCTAACTAGAATTAAAATGCGTTAAATTAGGCCACAATTCTGCTACAGATTCTATCAATAAGCCATAATTAATTCCTACATGTAAACATTTGTATCATGCAAGCACACACATTATTATTCGTTGAGACCTGATTAATAAATATTCAACTTAGTGTATAAAGGATTATATAAAATGACAAGAGTTGTTTTTTATTGTTACCATCACCCTCTCTCATTAAAACAACATAACACGATAACAAAAAATGAAATCACTCAAGACCGATGGCCCTTAGCTTTTGAAATAAAAGCCTTCCTTAGGGTTTGGTAATGAAGTTCGTTAACTGATCGTGAGAAGAGGTAAAGTTCAAAGTAATAGGTTTGTTTTTCTTTGGTTCAATCAACTGGTTGGGTAATCTTGAGATCTTTCAAAATCTTTTTAAAAGGGCATGCCTCTATAAAAAAAAGTGGGGAAACATATTCTGCTTCGGTTGACGAGAGTGCAGCTGACGTCTGTCTTTTTGAAGACGATACTGATGCTGAACCAAGCCTGAATAGGTAGGTATATGTTAATTGTCGAGCTTCGACATATCCAGCCCAATCAGCGTCAACAAACCCCTTTCGTTATAGATTTACTTTCCGCTATACAAGTTTCAGTTTCAACACCCCTTTTATATCTGAGGACCCTTTTAGTGCTGATCAAAGTTCTTCACTTATTCGGGGGGGGGGGGTCCTGAAAACGGTACACAAAATAATGTACATACAGCTATAGGCCGAGTACCTAACACAGACATGATAAGACTTTAACACAAGACCATGATAACCTTCCGTTTTGAGGCCTTCAGGTGCCCAATATATACATTCTTTTGGAGAATAAATAAAATGGTATGTTTCACTTTTTTATTAATATATTCTTATGAAATCGGGTAACTGGATTTATACTGAAGTGGGAAGTGGGATACTGAAAATACATATATATATATTTTAGATTTCTCTACGGGGGTATTTTATACGTATTATCATGTTCCTAGAATCTATAAAGCGATATTTCATTACTCTAACATAGCATACATCAAACAACCAATAAGACCTTTGACATTTTCATTCCAAAATTGTATTTAGTAAAATACATGATGTTAGCACATAATTGTTTTAACAACCTGTGGAATACTTTATTTATTTTAAAAGCAATACAGTTTCCTTTTTTAATTCCTACATGCAAACATTTCTACCATAAAACACAACACTTGATTATTTGTTGAGGGCTCACAGCCTGACTAATAAATATTCCTTCTATGTTCTATAATCCTTTAGTGCATAAATGATTATTTTAAATTACAAGAACTGTTTTTTATTGTTCCAAACATAAATGCTTCTGGGTAGTATTTCTATGGAATTGTGGAGCTTCGTTGATAAGCTCAATTGTAAACTTGTGATCAGTAATTCAAAGGGAGCAGGTTCACGATTGCAGAGCCCGCATCGCATCATGATGTCACTAATCAGACTTGATTCAACTGAGTGAAACCACCTCCATATTAATCCATCCCTAATTCTTTATCTGCTACAATAACAGACTTTATTAACTGTACATATTTGAACAGCTGTTACGGGTTTCCAACAAAATAGGAAATAGCCGCATATGTAACTCACTCAGGTATACGAATTCTAGACCACTTCTAGATGAGATAGAAACCGTCACCGTGAAATTTGGCATGCATGTAGCTTATACCTATTATAGCGCTGACTAGCAGGCTATAATATTTATTGAGGTTAGGAAGTGGTCTTTCAAAATAAAAATGAATAAAATAAAATCTTCGTGTATTTATTTAAACAAACAAATTAAAAGTCTTTGCTGTAAAATAAAATAATTTAAAATTCAAAATAAAATTAAAACTTGGTTTTGCTTATCACTTCAATATTTCAAAATAAAAGTAAACTGTTCGATTTTTGATTTTACTGAACTTTAATTATATAATTCTTCTTTCTGTACTTTAACAGTCTGGTTTTAGTTAATCTTCAACCCAATTATACAAACGCTTCGAACCCTGAAAAAGAACTAATTGTTTTACAGACTGTTCCCCTTTTTGAAAAACAACAAAATGAGAAATGGAGCAATTAAGACTCTAAGTTTTAAAACAACTTTTGTACCTTCCAATCTGAAGAAATTCACGTCTCGTTGGGGAGACTAGCGACAAACTCACGACACCAGAAATGTACGTAAAATGCCGCAGTGCCCCAGCGACCGTGAATATATAAGCTTTGCTCAGAAAGTTCTCGAACGCCGGCCGTTACGTGACTCGGCTCCTGTCCCTTCAGGCCAAGCAACAATTCAAATCTTTGTCTCCAACTTCTTTCCGACATCCCCGGACAAGAAAATCGCGAGTTTGCCCAAACTTGCAAAACCAAGTAGCACCAGCAATTCTAATTTTAAATTGTCAGCAATTATTCACAAAACTTCTTTTATAATATTTCCATTTTACATGTCACAAATATTATATTAAATATATAGTGTTTCAATGGCAATTGGAACACTATACTATAAACCATAAGAACAATTCCCAAAACTCACAATTTGTATTTATGAAACCTTTAAAAATTTAAAAATATTCTTCACATAAACTACGTTATCGACATATTATATATAATTTTTGTAATGCAAAAATTTTCAATATTATCAGAAATGTAGTATGCAGCGTAATTGGCATGTTGTAAACAATAGACGCTCGCTAATCTGGCACGTTCAAGACTTTGGCAGTGCCGGATTACCGAAAATTCCGGATAAAATGCATCTCGCTGATTAAATCAATTGTCCCATGTTTGACAGTTAAAACACTTGTTCTTGGTTGATTTAACCCCTTTCTTTGCGAAGTGTACATTCTGTTTTGCTTTTTAGGTGGTTTCCATGTTAATGATATTAACAGGACTCGACCTGGTGCCCACGTATACGTTGGCGTTGTTCAATTTCATTAAATGGCAACAATTGTATTCATAGATGTCAGGTATCGCCGTTGAAAAGCCGATAACTCTTGTTATAGTGAACCTTTTCTTGGAACGTCTCATCATCTGTTTGGACTAAAATGTGAGTCAGAAGTCTTGAAAGGAAACTCTCTCGTGAAAGGTCGTTCGTGTGTTATAACTGTTTTTTAATTTCTTCCCCTACACGTAGTATAAGGAGAAAGTATTATTTTAAACAAATTTCGAATTTGAGTTGTTAGTGGAATATTCGTTTTAGTGCTCCCTGAACCCAAAAAAGTGGTTTTTACGTGATGTTTGTGTGTGTGTACGTGTGTGTGTGTGTCTGTGTACAGAGCTAGGGCCCTAACCAATGGGCCGATTTTTATGAAATTTGGTGTGTAGGTCCTAATCCACGTTATCTCCAGGCGTTTTTTTATATTTTTTATTTGTAAGGGTAATTAGTCCCCAAAGATCGCCAAAAAACATAAATAAATCCAAATTTCTCGAAAACGGCTCTAACGATTTGCATTACACTTTAGTGGTTTGTAGAGCTATAAGTTTCCAACAACATGACACCACCCGCACTTCTCTAAAAATTTGGGTTCAGAAATTGCAGGACTTAAAACATCCAAAATGAAGTTTATTTTTTATTTTTCACTAAACAACATAAATGTTAAATACCCCCGGCGAAGCAAACCTACGTACTTAGCGAATTTCAAATTCAAAATATATGTCTTAATACCACATAATGCCGCGTACCAAGTTTCATAAAAATATTTTCACAAATAAGCGATATATCAAATTTGAATTATTCTCCTTAAACCCTTTGCTTCCCGAAGAGTCCATCTGGAATCATGATTTGTTTTCACGTTTACTAAGTCAGTTGTTTCCCAATGATTCCATCTGGACTCATGTTTGGGTAGGTATATTAATTTTCTTGAAGTTGGCCGCACTGGAATCACTTGTTTCTCTAGTCAAAAAGTTTTTATGTGGGAAGACAGAGCACGGCGCATGGCTTTGGCTGCAACCTCGTTTTCCAACGTTTTGGGAATTTATTGAGGTAAGATATGACCTTATATAGTAAAGAGAAAAATAGTATTGCATTAATTATGATTACAGCATACTATATAAATAATTTTAGGTAAATATTTCAAAACATAACCTGTTCAGAATCAAAATAAATCATGAGTCCATATGGAGTCATTGGGAATCTACGACCAATTTTGCAGCGGGTTTTTTAATTATTTGAACAATGGCAGATATGCTTATAGGTACAAAATATGAGCTTTTATAATTTATTTTTGTGTAAATTCATACACAAATATATATATATATATATATATATATATATATATAGGCCTCTATATATATATATATATATATATAAAATCACACACATACGAATGTATCACAATTATATCGAAAATATAATTTATTTTTACAAATTCTTTTGAGTTTCATATAGAAGTTTGGTTTTTACCATCTAAATATAAAAATAATTAATACAATCCCTAACAATATGATTAAAATCTTTGTTTATTTTTACAGGATATGGATAGAAGAGGGACCACTGAATCCGAAATCGACCGAATTATTATAGTATTGTACATAACAACATTTTAGATTATTTTTTTGGATTTCTATATTTTTACTCTTATATGATTCACTGACATTTATTTTGACAATTATTATAGCATTGTACATAACAACATTTTAGATTTTTTTTGTATTTCTATATTTTTACTCTTATATGATTCACTGACATTTATTTCGACATTATAATTTAATTTTTGTATATATCAACAACACGGTTTTTCAATATTCCTCCAAGTCGTGGATTCCCAACGACACCATATGGACTCATGATTCTAAATTTTTATTTAAAAAATAACTTTTGCAAAACTTGATGTATTTTGCTTATTTACAACGTATATAGTTAGATAAACCACAAAAACAATTTTTTAATTAGCTATTTATATGCTTGGGAACCAAAGGGCTAAGAATACCATTGGGGATGAGTACGCAGGTTTGCTGCAACAAGGAACAAAAAATATTGTCTTTCATGTAAATATCAATATTACTCAACTAGATATACCAAGTAACCAAGTTAATTAATATAAATTCATAAATAAGCGATATATACCATTTTGATTATTCTCCATAAGAACAACATGGGGGATGAGTACGCAGTTTTGCTGCAACAAGGAAAAATGGGGTTTCATGCAAATATCAATAGAACTCAACTAGGTGACCAACATACCAAGTTGTATTAATTTATGTTCATAATTAAGGGATATATTAGATATATTACATTTTACTTATTCTCTATGAGAATAACATGGGGGCTGAGGACGCAGGCTTGCTGCTACGGGAATTATCGGTAAAAATGCGTTTTTTGTTCAACTGGCAATAGACCACAAAAATATGAAGCCATATCCCAAGTTTCGTTAGTATACGTTCATAAATAAGCAAGCTATAATTTGTTCCTTAATCTCCATAAGAATAGCATTGGACAACGTGCTGTGTTTAGCACTTTCAATATCTCTGTAACTAATTGACGTAGATAAATGATCAAAACATCAAATTGTGTGTTTTTTAAGCTGAATCCAATGGTAAAAACTAAAATTTGACGTTAAAATGTTACATGTAAAAACTTCTAAGACCCATTTTTGGGGTACAAACCCCCCCCCCCAAAAAAAAGAAAGAAATACCACTTTGGATGGGTCGATCTGTCTGGTTTTTGACCTTAAAGTCATATATAAAGCTTTACACGTTTGTACCAAATTTTATCAAAATCGGACCATTTTTACGAGATTTATCGTACCCACCCACACACACACACACACACACACACACACACAGATATATATATATATATATATACACAGTTTCGAACGAATGGTGTTTTGGGGTCTGGGGACCTCAAAACGAAAAGTTATCATGGTCCCGGGCCTAGGTCTTACCATGCTGACTGCGGTAATAGCTTCTTCCCTATAAGGGAAATTCGCTAAAAGAATTACTATTCACCATTAAAAACAGCTCAAAAAATAAAAAAATTAGTATTTTGAAGAATTACTATTTTACAATTGCTTGTTGAGGAGGAAATTTAAATTTTCATTTTGCGGTAAACGCAGTACATTGTCCAACGTTATTCTTATAGGGAATACAAAAATTACTATTTCTGACTTATTTACTGATGAATTTCATTAAAACTTGACATGCAGGTCAAGTTAGCATTGACAAACAGGATGTTCGAAATATGTTGGCACTTAACCCTGGGGGGCATTTCCCCTCTTTTAACCACAGTGTGTAGCAAAGGATACTGTAGTGCCTCCGTAAAAGGGATTTGGGTGGATATTTAAAGGAAACTTATTTAGAAGATTGTCTATACATTTAACCGTACATTATATTCCATATTTAGTAAATAAAAGTTTTTTTTTTTTTCATTAAAGTTCGGCTAAAAGGGAGAAAGTCTGTGTCAGTTTCCTGATACCGTTTTCTATTATGATCTATTATATTCATCTTGCCTCGTTTGGACATCTGTTTTACCATCCAGTTGTTTATGATTTGTAATAAACCAAGCAGTATCTTTAGTGTTTTACATTTTACTTTCTCCCCCTATACATAGTATATGGAGAAAGTATTGTTTTCGTAAAAATTTTCGAATTTGAGTTGTTAGTGGAAATATTCGTTTTGGTGCTCCCTGAACCCAAAAAAGTGGTTTTTACGTGATGTCTGTGTGTGTGTGTGTGTGTGTGTGTGTGTGTGTCCGTGTGTGTGTGTGTGTGTGTGTGTGTGTGTCTGTGTGGATGTGTACAGAGCTACAGCCTTAACCAATGGGCCGATTTTTATGAAATTTGGTATGTAGGTACTAATCCACGATATCTCCAGGCGTTTTTTTTCATTTTTTTGAATTTTTGATTTTTAAGGGTAATTATCCCCCCAAAACCGCCAAAAAACATGAAAAATCCAAATTTCTCAAAAACGGCTCTAACGATTTTCATTAAACTTTAGTCGTTTGTAGAACTTTAGTTTTACAACAAAATGGCACCATCCGCATTCCTGTAAAAATTCGGGTTCAGAAATTACAGGACTTAAAACACCCAAAATTCAGTTTTTTGGATTTTTCATAAAAAGACATAAATGTAAACAAATATTACTATTCACCATTAAAAAGAGCTTAAAAAACTGAATAATTTAGTATTTTGAATTACTATTCTACGATAGCTGGTTTCGGAGAAAATTGAAATTTTCATTTTGCGGTAAACACAGTACGTTGTCCAATGTTGTTCTTATGGGGAATAAAAAAAATACTATTTCTCTCTTATTTACTGGTCAATTTCATTCAAACTTGATATGCTTGTCAAGTTAGCATTGATCAACAGAGGAAATTCGAAATATGTTGCCCTTAATAACCCTGGGGGGGGAATAGGGGGCATTTCCCCTCTTAAAACCACGAGTGTAGCAATGGATTCTGTAGTGCCTCCAAAGCAGGGATTTGGGTGGATGTTTTTTTAAACAACTTGTTTACAAGATTTTCTGTACATTCGACCGTGCTTTGTATTCTATATTTAGTAAATAAAAAGTAATTTATTCATTAAAGTTGGGCTAAAAGGGAGAAAGTATGTGTCAGTTTCCTGATACCGTTTATTTAGCTTTTGTTTCTGTCCTGTTGGTGCAGTGTTTGTAATGTTGTTACGGTACGGTAACAGTATGGTACTAACAGCTGGTGAATTACTCTGTTAAAAGTGCTGTAAAGTTTGATCCTTTAAATTTACTTATAATTTAAAATTAATTTAAGTGGTTAGGTAATTTATTTACTTTCAATATAATTTTAATGTAAACACATCTAAAGGTTTTTGTTTAAGACTCATTAGTATTCACACAACTTCAGATTAATATATTTATAACCTATAAATATCCATCTCAAAAAATAAATAAATAAACAACAAATAAAGTAGGAAAGAAAGCTCAGAATAAAATTTGAATCTATAATTCAAACGCGATCTCAAAAAATTAAATGCAAGAGCTATTATATTCTTAAAGACGTTAATGAAGAGGACAACTGTTTGCCTTTTAGCAGTATTCTTAAAACAACTTTTCAAGATGATAAAATTGAACAACTAATGGTCTTAATCCAAAAATTAAAATATAAATACGAGACCATGGAAGAAGTAGGATTTAAATTAAAGGAATTATTTTATAGCATTAATGCCACTGGAAAAACAGTTTTAAGAAATATAAACTGTAATAAACAGTGTCATAATTTGTCTAAACGCAAATGCATCAACTGATGCCCTATTTAATCAAGTGCACATGTACTTCAAAAGGAACCTGGATTAATATTTATCAAAGATATTAAAAATTCCATTGAACCCAGATTTATCACAATACCAAATAGACGTAATAGTAAGATCTGCTGCATGGGAAAACTAACAGGTTTTCTGTATCTAACAGGTTTTATATCTTCACTTTGGGAGAAAGCAGCTTGGAAAGAAAACTCAAGAGAAATAATATAAATACATTAGCTAAACATACAAACCAAAAGGATAGACAAGAAAATATCCTGAACTCAAATTGTGTGACCATCAGCTTAAATAATAGCAACGGTAAATTATTAACAGATGAAGAAATATGGGAGGGAACAAAATCACTCATTTCACCAAATGTTCAAGTACTTCTCTCTTCTGTTATCACTGTACTACGGTTTATTCCTACTGATAACTTAATTTTGAACATGTTAAATGTCAACTTAGAAACCCAAATCCTGATTTTAACTCTTTCTAATACAGCACTGAATTTTTGTTACCAAGTTAATACCAAAGGATCTCACTGGAGCTTAATTGTAGCAGATATAACAAGTCAAAAGTATATCTATATTGATTCAGTGTCTGGCTGAATAACTGCATAGATAAAAAGCTATCAAAGAAACTTAATTCTATTTTAAACATTGGAAATTTTGTTTTTAAAGTTGGAAAGTGTTTTCAGTAAAAAGTCAGTTACAGTTGTGGTACAAATGTCAAAAGTAATGCAACATGTTAGATTTGTACGTTTCTAAAATCATAAAAGTATAATTCAAGGAATAAACAAATAACAGATTTGAACTATTGTAACTTTGTTACGATTATAGACAACCAGAAATTAATCTTGATATTTAAATTAACCACGCACGTTTTTCAAAAAGAACAATGCAAGAAGTATTTAATGTAACAATTAGGGAAACAATGTTTTTAGGGTATTTTGACCCCACTGAATACTAATATGCCTGTTGCCAACGCGAATTTTGGACCGGAAGTGCGGTATCCAAGATGGCGGCCAAAACTATGTTTGCCCCATGACTCCCTTGTTTGTTGGCTTAAAATAATGATTTGAACGTCTGCATAGGGGTTTTCTCGGATGCCAAAGACATTGCAACGTTAAATACCCCCGTAGCAGCAAACCTGCGTACTCAGCGAATTCCCAATGCATATATATGTATCTTAATACCACATAAAGCCACATACCAAGTTTCATCAATATACATTCATAAATAAACGATTTATGACATTTTAATTATTCTCCATAAGAATAACATGGCGGCTGAGTATGCAGGTTTGCTGAAGGAAGAAAAACAAAAATGGGGTTTTATAGAAATATCAATATAACTCATTTAGGTAAAGCCACATACCAAATTTCATTAATTTATTTTCATAATTAAGGGAGATAACACGTTACTTATTCTCCATAAGAATAACATGGGGCTGAGTACGCAGGTTTGCTGCTACGGCAGCTTTTGGCAAAAAATTGTTTTTTGAGCAAATATCAATGGTCCACAACCAGATGAAGCCGTATACCAATTTTTGTCAGCATACGTTCATAAATAAGCGAGATATAAAATTTTTCTTTTCCTCCATAAGAATAACATTAGACAACGTACTGTGTTTAGCACTTTCAATATCTCGGTAACCAATTGACGTAGAGAAATGATCAAAATACCAAATTGTGTGTTTTTTTAAGCTAAATCTAATGGTAAAAACTAAAATTTGGCTATTTCCAAAATTATATGTAAAAAATTCAAAAAACCCATTTTTGGGGTACAAAACCCCCCCAAAATACCCCTTCAGATAAAGCGATCTAGCTGGTTTTCGAACTTAAAGTCATAAATGTTGCTTTACACGTTTATACCAAATTTCATCAAAATCGGATAATTTTTACGAGAGTTATCGTGCTCACGGACACACACACACATATATATATATATATATATATATATATATATATATATATATATATATATATATATATATATATATATATATATATATATATATATGTGTGTGTACATTGATGATATTTAACTTAACTTAAATAACTTAACTTTAACTTAACTTAACTTAACTTAACTTTAACTTAACTTTAACTTAAATTTTATTTGTTTACCTGTACCTAATCATATTTTTTAGTTTTTAAAAGTCAGATGTAAAATATTTGTTTATTTTTATTTATTTACTGTTCAATTCCATTCTTTATCCTTTATTGCTTGAAAACGTTTGTATTATAAACGAAAATTCGCAAAAAACTTCTTTTTCATCATTTATATCTATCTGTTTTAATGTGTTAGTATAGATATATATATATATATATATATATATATACTAACACATTAAAACAGATAGATATAAATGATGAAAAAGAAGTTTTTTGCGAATTTTCGTTTATAATACAAACGTTTTCAAGCAATAAAGGATAAAGAATGGAATTGAACAGTAAATAAATAAAAATAAACAAATATTTTACATCTGACTTTTAAAAACTAAAAAATATGATTAGGTACAGGTAAACAAATAAAATTTAAGTTAAAGTCAGCTGAGTTGAATTATTTTAGACTTAAGAAAATATTACCTGAGATTTAACCCAGAAGGAACCTTGGTCTTCAATACCAACTGATGTGCCAATTCAGAATTTCTTAATATCAGTTGGTTATATTTTGGATTTTGATGTGGTTTAATTTTGTGAAGTGCTTTTAGTTCATAGCACCCTTCAAAATTTTGGTTGTGGTGAGTTGCATGATTATAAATTTGTTTTCGTTTGTCTTTATGTACCACATCAAAACGGTGGCCAGTCATACGTACTCGCAAGGAATTCGATGTCTGACCAACATAATCTTTTGGGCAGTGTTTACACGATAGTTGGTAAATCACATTGTGGGCGTCACAGGTTGATTTACCAACTATTGGGTAAGTCTTGTTTGTGACACTGCTTTTAAATTCAGTTGTATTACACATAATTTTGCAAATGCCACACCGAGGTTTGTGGCAAGGTTCGCAGCCGTGATTGATTTCCAAATTGTTTTCAGGCCGAGAATTTTGAATTTTGGGTCTCACCAACATATTTTTCAAATTTTGTGGCCGTTTAAACACGACACGTGGTGGTCTGGAAAACAAATTTTCTGTGGTAGGGGATGATTTTAAAACATTGAAAGCTGCTTTCATTATATTGTTAATTTTTTGAAGCCCAGGAAAATATTCTGTGATAAACTTTGGATCGTTAGAAAAATGTGTGTTTTGTACAATATTCTTTGGTTTTCTCATCTGATTATCTAAAAGTTTTTGAGGATAACCTCGGTCAATAAAAGCAGAGTTCAATTTAGATATGTATTTTTCAAAGTCAGAACTGTCACTACAAAGAGATTTTGCACGAATTGATAAACTTTTTGGAATAGACTTTTTCATATACATAGGATGGCAGCTCTGGTAATGCAAATACTGCATTCTATTAGTATCTTTTACATGGATTTTAGTTTTAAGTTTGTTGTTGTCAATCAAAACGTCTACATCTAAGAAGGTGACAGTTTTATTAGAATAACTCCAAGTAAAATTTAAGCAACAACATTGATTTAAATTTTGCAAAAACTGTTTTAAGGATTCTATGCCATGCTGCCAAATAATAAAAATATCATCAATGTACCTGAACCAAACAAGAGGAGAGAAAGGACAGTTTGATAGAAAATTTTGTTCAACTAGACCCATGAACAGATTAGCATAAGATGGGGCCATACGAGTACCCATCGCTGTACCTTTAATTTGTAAAAAGTGTTTGTCCAAAAATTTAAAATTATTCATGGTCAATATCATATGCATGAGAGTGGTTACAAAATTAGTTGATGGTTTAGAGTTAGTGGGTCTAGAATTAAGAAAGAATTTGGCAGCCTTCAGACCATCATCGTGAGGAATATTTGTGTACAGTGATTCAACATCAGCTGTTACAAGTATTATTTCAGAGGTTTGAGGCAGTTTTACATTGGAAATTTTGTTCAGAAAGTCATTTGTGTCTTTAATATAAGATGACAGATTTTTTACCAGTGGTTGTAAGTGATCATCAACGAAGGCAGAAATCCTCTCGGTTGGTGACCCGATACTCGACAATACTGCCGTCTGCCTTCTAGCCATATTTAGCTAAGGCTAAATACCTATCATGTGCTTTCCATAACCTTGAGAAATTGCATAGCTATGTGAACCCTAGTGGAAGTGATCAATAGAGATCAATAGAAATCAATAGAAATTTCTATTGATCTCACTAGACTGTTCGGTGATATCAATAGAAGTCTATTGATGTAAATACGTATCACTAGACATCAATAGTCATCAATAGAAATCATTAAAACCGAGGTAAATAGAAATCATTAAGAGTTTATTGACATGTATCAATATCAATAAAGATCACTACAACAACTACAAGTAAATAGACATCATTAAAATCATGGTAAATAAACATCAATAGACATCATTATATAATTTTATTAATTGACAAAGATAACCATTACAATTTTTTTACAATGCCAAATTGATAAATTTAAATAAAATTATATATATATATATATTATATATATATATATATATAATTTATAAATTATCAAAAAATGTTATTAGGCACTTTATTATTACAAATGTCTATAGCAATTTGCTAGTTTTCTTATGACATGTTTACTACATTATTATAACAAGTCTGCATTAATATATTTTTTAATTATAAAATTGTATTACTAAATCATTATAATAATCCTTTATTAAAATATTTTTTAACTACGGAATGTTATTATCAAAAAATCAATTACTGTTATTAAACTAATTTTTTAACTGTTTTGGTACATACTAAAGGTAAAAACTTTCTTGTTTACTTCCCAATATTATGCTGACTAATGAAAGTTTATATATATAAAATAATCAGTATTACTATATACCTAGTTTTATTTATAGTTTTAGTATTTAAACAAATTGAATAAAAAGGTTGATGATCAGAAATTATCAATAAAACATGGAGTATATAAATTTAATTAGAATGTATTTATTAATTATACAGTTTACATATCGATGGCGTATATACAATTCTATTATAAAATAAGAAAATACAAATTGCATAACTTGTAATTTTACTACCAATAGAATTTAACTACCGATCCCATAATCTTATTGTAAGAAATGAGAAAAAAACTGCGCGCGGCGCCTGCTCAGGTGTTAAAACACTCCACCAACCACCAGCCACCAACAGACGTCTGCTGGTGGAAGCTGTAACCAGTAACCGTCAGTCTGTGTTTGTCAATTGATTATGTTTCTTACCAAGTTTTAAGTTTTGCAGGGTTTGTTGGTTTCTTAATTGAGTATATTTGCACAATCTTCATTCAAGAGTTACTTCCGTTATACAGTTTTGCATTAAAGCTGTACTGTTTCATGGTAAGTAACATACACTTTAAGTTTCTAGCTATAAGCATAACCTCAATAACTACTTGGTACACATTTCACACATTTTATTTGTATTGAAATTTAAATATGCGTACTGCCGTTGGGATGATAAATAAATAGACTAACTTAGTCCTGGATGCCAGGATCCTGTCATGCATATTTTTGGGAAAGCATAGAAACTAGGCCTTTAGTAACGTACCTAAGTTATAACTTATAATTTGCATTATTACGGTGAGTTTTTTTATTTTTCTTTTACCAAAGTAAGTTAATTCTGTATTATAAATCCTGACACTAGGCCTACCAATCTCCACGAGGTGTAGGATACACTGTCATAGGCGGAACGATGTAGGCCTAAAGAACCGAATGAAATTGTTCGATACGTTATATCGATTAGGTCGATATTTGTATCTATTGCAAAATATTTTATAGTCTGTACATTAATCCTTACATCATGATTGTTTTGTTTAGTTTGTTTTTTAATTAGGCCTAAACTTTAAATTAAATTAAAAAACATGACAATGACATGAGACGATAATGTTATTCCTGGCAATACATGTTTAAGTAATAGTGGAATCAACGTTTGTTATCTGGACAGATTTCAAGACACCTAAAACTGAAACATAACATAACCGAATGACCTAAATAATCGTTATACCAGATCAAACCATTATGTTTAATGTAGGCGTATGACATATTAACTATGTGCTTTCAGAAGATGTGTTAGTTTTTTAATCAATTAAAACTTATTTTATTATCATGTGTCCGATTAGGTGCTGATATGATATGATTCAGTTTGCTGAGACCAAAGTAAAACACATTGAAGGAGTCATCAAGGATTGTCTCGGACCGAAAATGAATCAACTCCTTACCCAAGAAGAAATCCAGGTGACATTATTTTTAAACTTGTTCTGTTAATATGTTAAAGAATAAAGGTAAAATACTATGATTGGGTACAGTAGGCTTCACTCTCAACTATCCAAGATCTAAGATTTTAAACAGCCTTGACACTTATCAAGATCATTATTATAATGGTCGCCACATATCTTGACGGATATGAATCGGCACTACTAGCCATACAGACTGTTTTGATGTCCCCCCTGAATCACTCACAGATGTATGTGTATGATTGTAAGGTTGAAATCAGTTAAACTTACTCAGTTGAACTTACTGTAGGCCTATGTAGGAAAAATAAACTAAAAATTAATAATCCCATATATCCTCCCCTCGCCATACCCAACACTTGCCAAACCATCAGTCAAGATCTGTGAAGACCCTTATGGCTGTGCCTACTTACAAAATTAGCATAAAATGTGAAAAAGGTAATAATATAGAGTTGTATCAAATTATTTTCAAGTATTTATTTCATACAACAAATTTTGCAGTAGGCCCTAGTGTTTTTATGATTTATTCACACGAAAATCATTGTAAGTTTTTTTCACAACGTACCGGTAGCAAAATGTTCAAAAATCATAAAATATGATATAAAAATGTGATTTTTCATTTACCGGCACTGATTTAACGTTTTATCACATGAAAAGTTGTGAAATATTGACGATTGCTTCATGTAAACAAATGTTATAATAATGTGTTACAATAGTAATAAACTGTATCACAAAACTGACACATACTTTCTCCCTTTTAGCCCAACTTCAATGAATAAATTACTTTTTATTTACTAAATATAGAATTCAAAGCACAATCGAATGTACAGAAAATCTTGTAAACAAGTTGTTTTCAAAAATATCCACCCAAATCCCTGTTTTGGAGGCACTACAGAATCCATCACTACGCTCGTGGTTTTATGAGGGAAAATGCTCCCTAATCCCCCCCCCCCATGTTATTAAGGGGCAACATATTTTGAATTTCCTCTGTTGGTCAATGCTAAATTGACAAGCATATCAAGTTTGAACGAAATGGATCAATAAATAAGAGAAATAGTAATTTTTGTATTCCCTATAAGAATAACAATGGACAGCCTACTGCATTTACCGTAAAATGAAAATTTAAATTTTCTCCGCTACCAGTAATCGTAGATTAGTAATTCAAGATACTAAATTATTTAGTTTTTTTTAGCTCTTTAATGGTGAATAGTAGTATTTTTTATATTTATGGTTTTTTATTAAAAATAAAAAAAAACTTATTGTCCCCACTCCGCAGGGTCAGAGTAGTTGCGCACTCACCCGGGGATGGGATGGCACCATTGCACCGTGCCAGGTGTCTAGCCAATGCGGCGTCAAATAAAAACGTCTAATGATTTGTTGTCTGTTTCATGTACCGCCTCCGTCGATGATGGAGTTCCGTGCTGACCACCAGCCAAATGGAAGGAGGAACATTCGTTAAAACAAATCGGGAGACCCCCTGGTTTCTTACAATGCTAAGTATAATTAGGTTAAGAAAGGGAATCGGTGGAGGGATCAATCTTGTAACCCAGGTGAGAACCCCAAAAGTGAGAAAACCCCATTCCAGGAGTGTATGGACGGTGCGGAGCTAGCATCAGGTAATGTAATGCAATAAGGCCAATGGTTTTTTATTTAAATTGTAACCCCCCCTTCCTATCCCCAAGGTGTTTGAAGCTTCTAGGTTTCAACCAGCAAAGCACCTCCCTTCCCCATGATACAGTAGCTGGGTTCGCCCAGGGGTCTGTATCAATATCAATATCAAAAATCCAAAAAACTTATTTTTTGATATTTTAAGTCTTGTAATTTATGAACCCGAATTTTTACAGAAATGCGGGTGGTGTCATTTTGTTGGAAAACTAAAGTTCTACAAACGACTAAAGTTTAATCAAAATCGTTAGAGCCGTTTTTGAGAAATCTTGATTTTTTATGAATTTTGTCGATAATTGCCTTTAAAAGTTCCAAAAAATGGGGAAAAAACGCCTGGAGATATTGTGGATTAGTACCTACATACCATATTTCATAAAAATCAGACCATTGGTTAGGGCTCTAGCTTTGTACACATCCAGACAGACACACAGACATCACGTAAAAATCACTTTTTTGGGTTCAGGGAGCACCAAAACAAATATTTCCACTTACAACTCAAATTCGAAAATTTTGACGAAAACAATACTTTTTCCATATACTATGTATAAGGGGGAGAAAGTAGAAATATAGTAGTGATGTAAAATTATTAATTTTAAACATTAATTTCATGTTTTTATAACCACATAACTTATTGCATGTTTATTTGTTCACAGAAATCGTCAAAGTAAGAATCCCGGAAGAAAATCCTAACACATCAAAAGAAGAAATTGAGCTTGGAAGTGGCAGTATCAGCCAGAACATCACTCAGAAAATTGCCACACTAAACAAGAACATCAAGAAAATCAGTGAATAGTATATAGGCCCAAATTTTAATGTTGGCTGTGTATTTTACTTATGTGAACAAGTAAATTAATATAGGCCCTGATTTTAGTGTTTTTTGGTGCATTTAAAAAAAATTAGTTTTAAGAAGTAAGTAAGTAAACATTAGTCCTAGGTCATAAATTTACTGTTTTATTATTATTTTTTTAATATACCTGTTAGTACATTAATTTGTTGTGTTTTAATTACAAAATACCAGTTAAAGACTCAATAGAATTTCTAATTGATGTCTATTGATACTATTGATGTCTAGTGACCCAATTACGTAGTGATATCACTACGTATCAATAGAGATCAATTGATGTCTAGATGATCAAATTGTTTCTATTGATGTCTAGTGATACGTATTGATGTCTAGTGATCCAATTACGTAGTGATATCACTACGTATCACTAAAAATATTTCTATTGATTTCTATTGATCACTTCCACTAGGGAAGGCCGTCCATCCTTATAATAACTCGACTCCTTAGAATACCCCTTCCGAACACTATTTGAGTTCCAACCGCTTGCAGTTTTTAAGGCTTGGTCTGTTGTCAGTATTAAATACAGCTTCCCAAGTTTGTGAGCAGTCGCATTGTATCTTTGAACGACAGTGTTCAGCGTTGTCATCTCATGAGTGACGTTCAGGATCAAGGACATCTATCCTATGGCCGGACTTGTAAGTACATATAGTTTATTCTTGATTGAATTCTGTCCACTCAAGCTTGATCGTGCCTTGTAGTACACGAGACATCCCGAAGGCAACACCTTGTAATCGAATCTCCTGGACTCATAGCAGCAGGTTTTAGATATTTCCGGGCTCACCGATGTGAAACAAATTGGCTTCTACTGCTTTCGCACAATAAAGGATTCCGGCCTCACCTTTGAAATTTTTGGGAGAAACTAGTCATTCAGAACGGCGGGGACCTTTTATATTGATAGTTAGTACGCAAGCCTTAATCTGTACTTTGGTCACCTCATTTGAAAGCGACCATCTTGGTTAGAGAGGTAAATGCGAGACCAGAACACCATTTTGCGAAAGATGTTGAAGCAAACTGGTCCAACGGTGCATTGCGACTGCTGACAAACCATAAAAGCTTTATCAGGTATTGTGCTGAAAGCTGTCGTAACTGAAATAGTGTTCGGAAGAGGTGCAAAGTCAAGCTATTCTAAGGATGGACGGCCTTCACATAGCCAAGAACTTCAAAGTACTCAAAGTTATCGGAAAGCACGTGATAGGGAGCGGCCTCAGCGAAATGTGGCTAGAAAGCGGACTAATGTATTCCAAAGTTCTCGATGACAAGGCTTATGGAAAAGGGATGTGGGCTCAGACAAGCTATATGCCTGAGCATATAGTGATAACATATACTTCAAGCTATATGGCAGATTTTCCCACAATATCGCTACACAGTAAATTATCGATGTTAAATACTATAACCGCTTACATAGTTTATAATTATTGTTAAATCGATTTTAATGTACTGTTTATTTATTTATCATTTCAACGGCAATAAACCTATTCGCATTTTAATACATGATAATGGCTACAATTAATAATAAACAATTTACAAAACAATAACACCACTTAACAAATGCAACAGAATGTATAACAGTACAAACAGCAACAAAAATAACATAAGTAAGCAAACTGAATTTAATAACTTATAGTTGAATAACCGTTGTCTAATTTAATTTAGAAACATTACCTCTTGCCGTTTGCAGGAATACTCTAACATCATATTTAAGAGTTTGGTTGGGGAGTTCTAAGCTTCATCAGTTGTGCCGCCAGAGTGCATGTATTTAAAAATTCGGCTTCAAACTTAAACATTGCCTTAAATCCCTACTGTATTTTAATAATCAAAGGTAGTATACACCCAACCACTAAAAACGATCTGACCGATTTTAAACTCCAAATACAAGAAGACGCACGGAGTTCACGTATACACAACAAAGTTTTGGCGGCCATCTTGGAAGCTATGCCCTCCAAAATTATAGTAAGTAAATGTTCAACGTTGCAATGTGTTTGGCATCCGAGAAAACCCCTATGTAGACGTTTAAATCATTATTTTAAACCAACAAACATGGGAGATATACGGCAACAGAGTTTTGGCGGCCATCTTGGGCGCCATCTTTGAACTTATGCCCTCCAAACTTAAAGTAAGTAAATTGTTAACGTTGCAATATATTTGACATCCCAGAAAACCCCTTTGCAGACGTTCAAATCATTATTTTAACCAACAAACAAGGGAAATATGGGGCAAACATAGTTTTGGCCGCCATCTTGGATACCGCACTTCCGGTCCAAAATTCGCTTTGGCAACAGGCATATTAGTATTCAGCGGGGTAAAAATACCCTTAAAACTTTGTTTCCTCAATTATTACATGAAATGCTTCTTGCACTGTATAGAGATGGATTTCCTAATTATGGGCCTGCTCTAATAAACATGCCGACACATCTGAAATGGTTCTAGTGTTAATACGAATACAAATTAACACAATCATGAAACTTTAATATCTTTGGTAGTTTCATGACTTATATTTTGTTTCAAATAGAAACCTGTGTCCACAAATATTTCAAAAACCAAAGTTTACATATTAGTAGAAAGTCATGGGAGGAAATGAGCTTCATTCCTTAAGCATAAACTTCCTCAATGTAATATAAAGTACTATATTTCCTGGAGCCCCTCTAAATTTCTTAACTTCAAAAGTTCACAAAATTAAAAATTAAATTGACAAGAAATTATATTTTATTTGTAATTGGGGATACAAATGACTTGGTAGACAAAAATAATGTTATATGAAATGATGCGCTGAATATTAAGGTAAAACTTATAGATATGAAAAAGGTTATCAAAACACCACCATTAAAATTATGAACTTAAGATTTTAAAAAGAAGTAGAAAACCTTAATAGAAGAAACTACAGTGTGATACCTTTATATTCGCTAAAGCGTAAACACATTATGCTTAGGAAAGTATGCTTTGCGCAATCTCATAAAAAAAACATTCAATTCACAAGCAATAGTGAAAATAAAGACAGTTACCAATAAAAATTACTAGAAAAGAAATTCTTACGTAGCAATATAAAATATATTTGTATATGTCACATAAACATTCAGGATATTTTGAAACGAGTTTGCACGCAGCACGCTGACGTGAGGGAAGTGAATTTCCACATAAAAACTTTTAAAACTCAAAATCAGTATAAAAACATACATTTGTCCAATTTTTATTGAAATCTGAGAACATTGATTTTTTGGCTGTTCTGATACTCCTGGTTTCATTTACTTGCAAAGCTGGGAATACAATTTTGCGCATTATAAGGTTAGGCGAAGGTCCAGACAGGCTTGAAAGTAGACGTGAGGTTGCTGGGGATAATAAAAGTACTCTAACAAAGGAATAACAGGCTTTTCTAGTGCAAAACCCCCATAAGACAACGTACTGTGTTTAGTCGATACACATTTTCTTTAATAACTCGGTACATATTTATGCTAGAATGACGAGAGAGGGCTTACAACTTTCGCCTCTCTAATTCCTATCTTTTTACATGCATTAATTTTACATCTGGGGCTTTTTGACACTTTTTGGGCCCAAAAACTCAAAATTTGAAAGATTAATCCCCAAAAAATGGGTTTAGAGTTTTCCGATTGTTTTGCCCAACGAACTTGTCCAACAGATTATAGAAAGGAATGTCACTACCAAATTTGAAGTAAATCGGACAAAAAATGCGACCGCTAGAGTGCATACACACACACATATATATATATATATATATATATATATATATATATATATATATAATTTTGAACGACCCCCCAAAACGTGTTTAGTGGGTCACGTTAGGAACTTCTATGGTGGTCCTGGGCTTGAGTTTCACCGTGTGGGTCATGTTAATAGTTCACTTTCCAAAGGAAATTCACTAAAAAGAAGATGAATATTCAACATTTCTTGATGCAACTAATCTCAATATGAAAGTATTAATGATAACAGAAAATTGGATCCCCAAAGCAAATGATCATTTATTAATTAGAGTTAAAATATTGAAATTAGTTTCAGGATTTGTTAGGGATGCATTTTTTGTGAGAAAGGATTTAGTTGCATTCTCGTACAAAACAGTTGCCTTTCTGATGCTTATAAACAAACATATTATTAACTCAAGAATTACAACTTTTCTTACAAAATATGAAATTTAAATCCTGAAAAATTTGGTTTTATTGAACATAAATAAACTTAGAGAGCTCTTTCAAGATATGTCAAACGGTAAATGATTTGACTGAACAAAAATTTCGTATTGCCTCTATACAAAATTCACAAAATTGGAGTAATCGGAAGGAAATAAATACAAAATTGAAATAAATTATAATAAATAATCCTTTATTTTTATTGGATGTATTATTTATAGAAAAAAGATAACATGAAGAAAATTGAATAATGTCATTAACAAGATCTTTAGACATACGATTTTTTGTAAGAGCCTACACCGTTTGTAATTTTTTTGCAAATAAATATTATTATTATGGTTACGTTAATCGTTTACACGTATGATCAATTTTTTTCAATACACATTTTTCGCTCTAAATTGGGAATATCTGAGGAAAATTGTAAGTCAGTATTATGAACTACTGGAGGATTTATTAATGCAGGGTGTTTTTTGTAAAGGCTGATAAACCGTTGTTTATCCTTTGTAAAAGTTTTGATCTATAGAGCTTACATTAAGCGATGAGTGGCCAATTCATTACGTTAATGTTCCACACCAAATGTCCGCCTAATTGACCATCACTGTGTGTTGCTGTGAATGGCTCGGTCCCAGGTGGCCAGCGATGATTAACACCTTCACAGCAACGGGTAATAATACTCTCAATGACGTCAATATGTTATTCAATAGGCCCTACTGTCATTGTAGAGTTACAAATAGTTTTGTCCCAGGTGGGTTTTAAATACTATGTTTTTTGTTTATAATCAATCCATCATTTAATTGACGACCTAATGTTTTGGCTCGTGAGCCCTTTATTATAATCAACAGAATCCCAACCTAAGATTACGATAAAAAAATATTCCCGTAATTGGTTGAGCGAACTGAGAAATTGAAGATGAAAGTTACTACTGCTGCAAGTCTCAATAAGAATGTCGTCACAAAATATCAAACAGATAGTCTTTATCGAGAGGAAAATATATATATTTTTGGCTGAGTTCATGTCCAGTCTTAAGATAAACAAGTACAATTTCCCCAAAAACCGGCGCAAGTGGGTTTTTCCTACTTTATCCTGTTATTTATTTTTTTATCCGGAAATTCCCTTCCTTCATTTCAACGCGCCGCGAATCTGACGTTTTGTTTTTCAAAGCTAATCGCGACACCCAATACTTAAACATAATTAATTTTGTTAGTTGACAATAGATTGGTAGTAGCTATGACGTGTTTCAGTAGTATTTCATAAGCGGACACGGTTTTAAAGGATTGGAAACAGCTTTTTGACCTGCCCAAAGGTTATCTCTATTACCACTCTTTCCCGAGTATGTGTAAGATTGGAATGTATTTCTACAGCATTCATAACTGCAGGAGCGTCCATCCCCCCAAAGTCAATAGCGCGATTCCCCCCAAAATTATACATGGTGTTTACTTCCCCCTCCCCAGAGTTTAGGCCTTGAATGTAGTCGTTTCCCATAAAATTATGTAAAATGATGTTAACTAGGGTTAGTTATAAATGCAATATTTGTATCCTGCTTACTGAATAAAGCAAATCTCATTATCAAAACTCGAATTTCCTACATTTTTTATTATTTAGTGAATTTTGTATTCTTTTGTAATAGTTATATACACGTCAGTAGCGTTTATATTGTACCTAAATTTATTTTTGTTAAAAAAATATGTTTTAATAGGCTACGATGAACGGCCTTATATAATAATTATCTGTTTACGGTATGTGGCAATGAATATGTTAATTAAATATAACTCTTGTCACCGGCTGTTATTATTTCAGCAGTTATTTGCCAAATCTTCTCATATAATAGGGTGCAAAGAGAATAAAGTAAGGCTATGAACCATTGACCCGAATAAACATGTTTTCCGGATAAAGAAAATGACAGTCACGTACTTCGCCGGTGACAGGCCAAAAAAATTTGCTTTATTATGGCATCTATCCATACTTATTATAGACCAGGCAAGTTTTTGAAAATGAACAATGTAAGAAGCATTTCATGTAAAAATTCGGGAAAAACAATTTTAGGGTATTTAGACCCTGCCGGATACGAATCTACCTGTTGCCAAAGCTACATTTTTACTGGAAGTACGGTATTCAAGATGGCGGCTAAAAATCTGTTGCCCTATATCTCCTTGTTTGTGCTGAATGACTTGTTTCCCCCAAATTTTCCAAAGGTGAGACCAGAACCCCGTTTTGCGAAAGCAGGAGAAGCCAACTGGCTTCACATCAGAGAGCCCGGAAATATGAAAAACCTGCTGCTGTGTGTCCAGGAATCCCGAATACGAGATGTTGCCTTCGGGGTGTCTCGTGTACAAGGCACGATCAAGCTAGGGTGGACAGAGTTCAATAACAAATAATGGACGGCCTTCACATAGCTATGAACTTCCTGAAGGTTATCGGAAAGCACCTCAGGAAGTGGCCTCAGCGAAATGTAGCTAGAAAGCGGACTAATGGGTGAAGGCATAATTTCCAATGTTCTCGATGGCAAGGCTTATGGAAAAGGGATGAGAGCTCACAAGATTGCGCTTCAAGCTATTAGGCAGATTTCCCCACTAGATCGCTGTCCAGTACACAATCGATGTTAAATAGTTTAATTTACGGTCATTACCTCTTTTCGTTGGCAGAATGACTCTAACATAATTTCTAAGAGCTTGGTTGGGAGTTTCTAAGCTTCATCAGGGGTGTCAGCAGGGTGCATTTAAAATCTCGGCTTCAAACTTGAAAATTCCTTTAAATATCCAATGGTATTTTTACTAATCAAAGGAGTATACATTTAACCACGAAAAACTATGTGACCGATTTTAAACACCAAATACAAGAAGACGAATGGAGCTCACGTCAACACAACACAGTTTTGGCGGCCATCTAGGAAGCTATGCCCTCAAAACTTATAGTAAGTAAATTTTGAGCTTTGCAAAGTGTTTGGCTTCCGAGAAAACCCATATATGCAGACGTTTTACTATTTTTGTTAAGCCAACAAACAAGGGAGATATAGGGCAACAGAGTTTTGGCCGCTATGTTGGATGCCGCACGTTCTGTCAAAATTTCATTGTCAATAGACTCGTATTCAGCGGGGTCAAAATGCCCTAAAAACGTTGTTTCCCCAATTGTTATGAAATGCTTCTTGCATTATAGAGATGGATTTCCTAACAATGGGCCTGGTCTAATAGGTCAAATTTGTTTGATTTACTATCGCCTTAATTGTTGGTTATAGAAATAAAATGTATTTATGAGCTAATTTGTAGCAACTATTGTTGCTATGTTACCACTTAAAATTAGTAGTTAATCAACGTAATATATTCCTAACCAATGTTAACTTGAGGATGAATAATTAGGTCAATTTGGTAATAATTAGGTAAATAATTATAAGGTGCAATATTTTTAGACAAGCGCAATCGATATTGCGTGCTGGATTTCATTACATAAAAATAATGAGATCTTATCTAGTGGTCATATGACTCCACCGTAATAACATGTTACCGAACAGCTATCAAACCCCTGGAAGTTAAAGTTAAAAGCGATAGAATCATGTCACGATATTTAAACCTTATTAATCTTAGCATGGTTTTTTTACAATTTAGAATTCACTTTAGCCATCCTAGTAAACTCGTTTTATGAAAGTAACAAACTACGACACGATTTTTACAGGACAAGCTTTTCTCATCCAAAAAATTTGTAAGAATAGCTAATCTGATATTATAAGTTAAATCATAGTTTTCCTTTATTTTTCCTTCATTTTTCCTTACCAGTAAATATTTGTTTACTTGCGATGTTCTTCATTAACTCTTTATTAGTTCCTTTTCTTCATTAACTATAAACGTTTTTCAGCTATAAATTGGCAGGTCACTATCTATTATAATAATAAGGTACCAAGTTACAAATATGATTCATCACACAAATTTTCATTAGGGTCGTTTTTAAAATTCCCCAAGAAATATAAATTAGAAAATTACAAATAATAAATACCCCCGTCACAGGAAACCTGCGTACTCAGCGAATTTCCAACGCATAATATGTCTTAATACCACATAAAACCACATACCAAGTTTCATCAATATACTTTCATAAATAAGTGATATATAACATTTTGATTTTTCTCCTAAGAATAATATGGGGGATGAGTACGCAGGTTTGCTGCAACAAAGGACACAACAAATTATTTTTTATTCAAATATCAATATAACTCAACAAGGTGAAACCACATACCAAGTTGTATTAAATTATGTTCATAAATAATTAAGGGAGACTTCACATTTGACTTATTCTCCATAAGAATACCATGGGAGCTGAGTACGCAAGTTTGCTGCAATGGGAATAATCGATACAATTTTTTGTGTGTAAAAAACAATAGACCACAACCAGATGAAGCCGTATACCAAGTTTCATTAGTATCCGTTCATACATAAATAAGCAAGATATAACATTTTTGTTACTCTCCATAAGAATAACATTGGACAACGTACTGTGTTTAGCACTTTCAATATCTCTGTAACTATTTGACATAGAGAAGAAATGATCAAAACACCTAATTGTGTGTTTTTTTTTAGTTGAATCTAATGGTGAAAACTGAAATTAATCTTGTTTAAATATTTAATGTAAAATAAAAAAAAACATTTTTGGGGTACAAAACCCCCACAAAATACCACCTCGGATGGGGCGATCAGTCTGGTTTTCGAACTTTAAGTCATAAATGCCGCTTTACACCTTTGTACCACATTTCATAAAAATCGGACCATTTTTACGAAATTTATCGCACCCACACACACACACACACACACACACACACACACACACATATATATATATATATATATATATATATATATATATATATATATATATATATAGTTTCGAACGAATGGTGTTTTTGGGGTCTGGGGACCTCAAAACGAAAAGTTATCATGGTCCCGGGCCTAGGTCTTACTATGCCGACCACGGTAATAGCTTCTTCCCTATAGGAGAAATTCACTAAAAGCTAAATTATATAATATTTTCTAATTACATAATGGGGTATGGTAGATTATAAATAATAAATAATTTAATTTAATAACGATTGCCTGATAAATTTGCGGTTCAATTATCGGGGACCACTTGCTTAAATGATGTTCTCAATATTGTGTCAGTATAATTGGGGAATGCGTAACATAAGATTGCACGTTTTAGAAGAAGATTACAAATATACATCCTGTCCAGTGTTGAAGCCATTCCACTATTATAAAAGAGTGATATTTTAAATGCAGTAAGGAAATAACCCAGGAATGTCTTCAGCCTCAAGGAAATAATCATCTGTAATCGAGGGTATTTAAACTATTTACATCATACTACACAGAAACAGGTACTTTTCCATCCGTATTGATAGGCTGGAAAGTTGCCCTTTGCCATGCCTACACACGGAAAAGTACTTTACCGTGCACTGCACGGTAAAAGCTTTTTACCGTGCACTTAGTCAGCTGATGAAATAAACAGCTGATTGCAACAATACAACGTTAAACCACATGAGTAATTACGAGTGTTGAATAGTAAACACATTTTGAGAGAACAAACAATTCTATTTGATACTAAAGGAAACTTTTGAAAATGCATTTCAGTGAGGAATACAATGAACTAATTAAAATGCACTAATTTTTCTGTGTAGTATGATGTAAAGTATCGTACGTTACTCGCCCGGTAAGCTTTACCGTGCTCGCACGGTAAAACACCACTTACCGGGCTAGTAACGTAATATACTATAACAGGACTCAGCCTACCTGTTTAGACTTTAACTGAATTTCTACAATAATCCTTACTTACTGCTGCTTCGTCCCGTAGATCATATCAGCGATATGGGACCAGTCCATAAGAAAATATTGAATAAGATTATAAGAGGAAAGTAGTCATAATGCCGCCTCTCTCGTGCAACACCCATGTAGACCCGAGACTAAATAATCCTAGTTTATTAGTGAATTTCCTTTGGAAAGTGAACTATTAGCATGACCCGCACGGTGAAACTTAAGCCCGGGACCACCATAGAAGTTCCTAACGTGACCCCCTGAACACGTTTTTGGGGTCGTTCTATATATATATATATATATATATATATATATATATATATATGTGTGTGTGTGTGTGTATGTGTGTATGCACTCTAGCAGTCGCATTTTTTGCCCGATTTACTTCAAATTTGGTAGGGACGTTCCTTTCTATAATCTGTTGGACAAGTTCGTTGGGCAAAACAATCGGAAAACTCTAAACCCATTTTTTGGGGATTAATCTTTCAAATTTCGAGTTTTTGGGTCCAAAAAGGGTCAGAAAAGCCCCAGGTGTAAAATTAATGCATTTAAAAGATGGGAATTAGAGAGGCGAAAGTTTTAAGCCCTCTCTCGTCATTCTAGCATAAATATTTACAGAGTTATTAAAGAAAATGTGAATCGGCTAAACACAGTACGTTGTCTTATGGGGGTTTTACACTAGAAAAGCCCGTTATTCCTTTATTAGAGTACTTTTATTACCCCCAGCAACCTCACGCCGACTTTCAAGCCTGTCTGGACCTTCTCCTAACCTTATAATGCGCAAAATTGTATTCCCAGCTTTGCAAGTAAATGAAACCAGGAGTATCAGAACAGCTAAAAAATCAATGTTTTCAGATTTAAATAAAAATTGGACAAATGTATCTTTTTACACTGATTTTGAGTTTTAAAAGTTTTTAAGTGGAAATTCACTTCTCTCACGTCAGCGTGCTGCGTGCAAACTCGTTTAGTATTATTTGGACTATAAAATTATCTAAGGATTACATCATCCTGACAGTAGCTTTAATTTGGAGTTTTAAGTAGCAGCAAGCTGCAACTTAACGATTTTGGTATTATATACAAGAATCTGTTACGGATAAAACTTCAGTATCTATAGCCAATGCTAGTTACCAAAAAAAGTCTGTCCAATATGTATATAGCCTAGTGCTTAAAACATAATGCGAAGTATTTTTGAGAAATTGATGCAGTGTTACATCTACAGAACATTTACAGAGTTACATAGCAGCTATGAGTAAGTCAACTTTAAGAATTATATGAGTCTTGTACTGAGTGAAAGAGAACTCATGTTCGTTTAGAAGGAAGACACGTGTTTTTCTGGTCCAGATGATGCAACTATTATTCTTAGTCTCTTTAATTGCTAAGTGTGCTCGATTGTTTATGAAATAATAAGTTGACTGTTACGTAGGAGTGGATGTTACAGCTTGTTTTGGATTGCCATATTTTACCATGGCTAACCTAAGCTTCCTTCGGTTGTTTTACGGTAATCGGTAAATGAAAATCATTCTTAATTTCAATTTTAGACATTATTGTATTAATTTCAAAGAATAAACATCTTTCATTCAAATTATTTAAGTTATAATAATCATTACTTTTATATATGTTGTTAAAGACTTTTACTATATCAGTAACTAGTCTAGTCTTACTTTGACTGATTACTTGAAACAGGAGTGATTCCCATCGGATGAATCCTATCTGGAAAGGTGCCCATGCACTGGAACTCGTCTGGAAATGTTCCAAACTAAATAATACACGGTAATACTAATTATTTTCTTGTTTTTAAATACAGTATTTTGTTACAAAAATATTATTTTACACTCAGAATTTGTAGTTATAAAAATATTTACAATCATGTGATTATCGTGCATGAAAAATGACATTACATTATAACACATTTACATAGTTATTAACTTGAAATCAGCAAAAATGAACCAAAGCAATAATAAAATATCCAGCAATTAAATTGTTAACATCTATATATGAATAAATTCATCCGAAATATGTTTAAATAGATTTTACACTTACTTTATCATTGGGTATGCTTCCAGTTTGGGAATCAGTCATTAAGTAACAATTAACAAGCTAATTACAACTCAATATTTAGTTACAGCTGAAACGGCAGTTCTGTCAACCAGGGAAAATGAAATTCTTATACTTAATTAACTGAACTCAATTTTCTTGTATTTTATATATATACCTATATATAATTTCCATTGCCCTTATCTACCTGATGATTATTTTTTGAAATAATTGAATTTATTTATTGAAAAACAGAACAACAGTACCAAAACTTTTGTTAATACGTTTATTAGTGAATTTCCTAAGGAAAATTGACCTATTAGCATGACCCGCACGGTGAAACTTAATCCCGGGACCACCATAGAAGTTCCTACTATGACCTCCTGAACGGGTTTGGGCGTCGCTAAAACTTATATATATATATATATATATATATATATATATATAGGAATCTATATATATATATATATATATATATATATGTGTGTGTGTGTGTTTGTGTGTGTGTGTGTGTGTGTGTGTGTGTTCGCACTCTAGCGATTGCAATTATTTTGGTCCGATTTACTTGAAATTTGGTAAGAACCTTCCCTTTTGTAAACAGTTGGACAAGTTCGTTGGGCAAAACAATCGGACAACTCTAACCCCCTTTTATGGGATTTAAATTTTGAGTTTTTGGGCCCCAAAAGGGGCAGAAAAGCCCTGAATGTACAATTATTGCGTATTAAATTATTTTACGTAAAATGCCAAAATTTTTAAGCCCTCTGTCATCATTCTAGTACAAGTATTTATCGAGTTATTAAGGAAAATGTTAATTGTCTTAACACAGTACGTTTTCTTGTGGGGATTTTACACTGGAAAAGGCTGTTTTTTATCTTGATGTAACCTTATAATGTACAACATCGCCAGCATAATAGTGAATTTAAATATAACCAGGAGCCAAATTTTTCAATTTAAAAAAAAAAAACATGTTACCAGTATTGTTTTAAACCTGTTATTCGATTTAATGGTGGTTTTAATGCGGTATTAATTTAATAATGGTTTTAATGCGAAAATTCACTTCCCTCACGTCAGCGTGCTGCGTGCGAACTCGTTTTTCAATTAAGAGCTACCTAATCTGGCCAGTATCTGGGTTCTTTTCACAACTAATTCAAAACTAGTTTCTAATAATAACTTTCACAGAAATGCAGAAGAACGAAATCCAGGTTCTTCTGCTATTTAGGTCAAGAATAACATTGCATAAAATTAAATTGTTACAAGTGAAACTCTAAAACCGTAAAACTTTATGCAATACTTTAGCTACACATGACATAGTGCCCACTGTAGAGATAACATGTAATCTCATAAGCCGGTAATGGGTTTGAAATAAATAAACATTGACTTGCTAATTAGGTCAGCTAAATGGCTACCCATCCCATTTTCCCTATATATGTGCAATATTTTGCATCGATCTGATCACATTAGATCAACTTAATGCAATAAACGTCACAGCTAAAAGATAGGAGGATCACAGATAAAGTATCGCATAAGTCTCATGAACGTGCAGCGGCGCCAACTGCAGTTTTCAATGTTGCATCTCTGCTGGCGATCTACATAAATATCAGTACCCATGACAATTTGTTTTACTAGCTCCGTCGCATTCTGATTTATTGGATCGTTCTTTGATTTTTATGCATACAAAATTATTGTCTTGTACGGGCTAATGATCAACAAATATTAAGTGAGAAATATATACGTAAACGTTTACAATGCACACTCTGTTTTTTTGTACTTGCAATATTAAAATGTGATAAAATACACAATTTATTTATTCTAGAAAGCTGAAATGTTTTTAATCTGCGCAGTCAGACATGCAGGTAAGTGTTATATAGGTGTGCCATTGCTCAGACTGACACTGCAATGTCCCCCTCGGGACACGGGACGCTGCTGGTGCTAGAACCAACTGTTGCTGTCAAACTTGATTTAATTTATATACTAGTCTACTTAGAGGTTATGGACTTAAATACAAATTTTTAATATACTAAAAAAATAAATATCATTTTAATATGCTAATTTAAAAAAAGAATAAAAAATAATCGTAACTCAGCAATGGTTTCTTACCTATCTTTTATAGTATACTTTTATTAATAAACCTACAAGATATTTTAATTATTTAACAAATAAATTAATGCAATAATTATATAATGTGGCTTATACAATGATTTTATGAGACATTTATATGCGCTAGTCCAGTGGTTCCCAAAAGGTGATCCGCGGACCCCAGGGGTCCGCGAGTGGTTTTCAAGGGGTCCGTGGTCTAGCTGGTATTTTAAATCGAAGTAGGGTGTATATTTTGTTATTCAAGAAATTTAATTTCTATAACAACAAATTGTCTAAATAGCCTTATAGCCTAAACTGTCGAGAATAGAGGATCTATTACGTATGGTGTTCTTCCCACTAAACCTGCATACAGGCATAACTGGCATCTGGCATTAACATCCCTGCGTCCCTTCCACCCATTTTTTCCGCGCTGCAGTAATTGCCTGGGTACTAACCCAGCTTTGGGTATTTTTAAGATTGTGTAGAAATTATTTGGAGATTACAACTCTATTCCCGACTAAAAGATGGTATTTTCTTGGCGGATGGCGGGCAATATTTCAAAGTCAGTCTGGCAACACTGTGTAAGTGTAGGCCTAAATGAAGTCCAGCTGTCAACAGCCTAGTGCTAGCTTTAACAGCGTGAGTAACAAATTCAATTCTAGTACAAAATTTAGAAAGTACAACAGTAAGTATTTCGAATTAGGATTTACATATGTTGGCTCTGAAGAAGAGCCACGACCTCAATGTTAATTTGCCTTGGCGTTTTGAAATTGTTATATTTCTGGCTAACTATGCAACGAGACCACAAGATCTCTGAAAGCAATGTCACATTTAATACCATTTAAAACCGAAACATGTGAATAGGCTTTACATGAAGAATAGATATAGAAATATTCTCAACATGCATGATGGTTTCTGTGTGATTGTCTCCAAACTGCGTCCCAATATTGAAGAAATTTTTGAAAAATTATAGATTTAATCATGTACACCGAACAAAATAACTTTGCTTAGTCCACTTACTAATTTGCACCTATTTACTAATTTAAACTACTTTGTCACAAAATATAACTCACTCATATGTTTTATAAAATAAAATAATGTTGAGTTTTATAGAAAAACTCGCTTCGCTCGCTGGGGGCTTCGCCTCCAGGTTGCTGTATGGCTTCAGGTTAACGATGCAAAATCTCACGTTCCTAGCTCAAGTCGTAGAAGTAGTGTCATCTCAAGTGGCTCAAAACCAACATATTACTTAACATATATGTGTACTCATACTATGAAGCCGCTGGAAATATAACCTAAAACCGGTATGTAATTCTATTATAAAAATAGTGTCGTTTAATCATTAAGAAATTAAATCTTTTGTTTTGAAGCAGGTTTTACATAATTTTATGAAATTAATGTATAGGTTAAATGCCAAAGTTAGTTCATGTTACATGTAATAATTTTATGACCAGCCATAATTATTTACATTATGTTATATGGTTTGATGATAAATATTATATGGAAAAGTACATAAGGTGATAATTACAACAGTCTAATGCCTTACAATTTCATACGTCGACATTTGTTTCTTGAATTTTTGTAGGGGAGTCGGCATGTTTCATTAATTCAATGTTAATTAAATGGAACGTCAAGTTCAACTTTAGGTACCATTATCTCCTAAACTATATGATATATCAATAAAAAAATGCTAACCACTTTTTAATTTCATTAGGTTTTACACCCTGTAGCTTAATTATTAAATATACCAATTACTTAAAAAAATACAAATATATATATATATTTTGTTTTTATTGTATCCATGGTAACAAATTTATATTTTAATATACCTTAATAAATCTGCTACAGGAATCTCATTTTGTTGTACTGTAGCTGTATGCCAAATTTCATTTATGTATCTCAAACAGTTTTTGTAATATATGTACCTAAACTAAGAAAAACACAGGTTTCGGAAAAACACATTTGAGTCACACATTCTAACTATATAGGGTGGCAAACAATTCAAACCCACGAAGAGACCTTCACAAATAGCTAAAATTTGGAAAATGTAGCGTTACCTATACAATACAGTGCCACAAATCGACTTTAAACGAACAATAGCAGTAGCTCGAGCTTTGCATAAGGTGTCTCTTCGTGGTTTTGAATTGTTTCTCGTCCTAGTATATATAGTTCTTAGCGGCATACTATCTGACACACATTATGCCTACATCATTCTAGATATGTATCTGCAGTCATACACCCAGTTTTGATAATATAAATAGCCAACAAAATCGTAAACTTTAAACTGACACATATTTGTACATTTATTTTTTGGTATGTTTTGCACATTGTGATCAACCAAATGTAAAAAACCTACGTAATCATGCTAAATTTATTTCAGAAGACTTGTAGCATTGCAAAGATTTTGTTTGCTTATTTTTTAATAGGATCATAACTTACTAACGTGAAATAATGTTTCACCAATATGAAGCGTTTAGTTTTGAGGGGTTGAAACAATTTAAATTGTTGATTTGACTGTTGTTTCGTATATGTCATCGTATTGAGAAATCGGATACCAAAATATGAGACTACTGACTACTGATATAGTTAAGGATATTTCGTATGCCATTTTTTACGCCACTAGGAAGTTATAATACCCACGTAGCAGCAAAACTGCGTACTCAGCGAATTTCCAATGCATCTATATGTATCTTAATACCACATAAAGCCACATACCAAGTTTCATCAATATACATTCATAAATAAACGATTTATGACATTTTAATTATTCTCCATAAGAATAACATGGCGGCTGAGTATGCAGGTTTGCTGAAGCAAGGAACATAAAAATGGGGTTTTATACAAATATCAATATAACTCATGTAGGTAAAGCCATATACCAAATTTCATTAATTTGTTTTCATAATGAAGGCAGATAACATGTTACTTATTCTCCATAAAAATAACATGGGGCTGAGTACGCAGGTTTGCTGCTACGGGAGCCTTTGGTAAAAAATTGTTTTTTGAGCAAATATCAATGGTCCACAACCAGATGAAGCCGTATACCAAGTTTCGTCAGTATACGTTCATAAATAAGCGAGATATAAAATTTTAATTTTCCTCCATAAGAATAACATTAGACAACGTACTGTGTTTATTACTTTCAATATCTCGGTAACCAATTGACGTAGAGAAATGATCAAAATACCAAATTGTGTGTTTTTTTAAGCTGAATTCAATGAAAAAAAACTAAAATTTGACTATTTCCAAAATTATATGTAAAAAATTCGAAAAACCCATTTTTGGGGTACAAAACCCCCCCCAAAATACCCCTTCGGATAGAGCGATCTGGCTGGTTTTCGAACTTAGTCATAAATGTTGCTTTACATGTTTATCCCAAATTTCATCAAAATCGGACCTTTTTTACGAGAGTTATCGCACCCACGGACACACATATATATATATATATATATATATATATATATATATATATATATATATATATATATACAGTTTCGAACGAATGGTGTTTTTGGGGTCTGGGGACCTCAAAACGAAAAGTTATCATGGTCCCGGGCCTAGGTCTTACCATGCCGACTACGGTAATAGCTTCTTCCCTATAGGGGAAATTCGCTAAAACCACTACATAAAAACATAAAATATTATGCTCGTGTGACTCAAAGTAATCTGTAACAAATATAACTTAATTCATGTAGGGCTTTTCCCACCTGCTATGGAACCCATCATCCCAAAATCCCAATGATCTAAAATAATTTTGAGATATTTATTTCATGTGGGTTTTTAATAAATAAACTGTTCATGTGACTGTTGATGGCCCTATCATGCAGACGTGTCGTTTTTTATGGAATAGGCCTTATATTAAGTGCCTGTGAATAATGAAAATCGTAAAAGAATTGTTAACATTTTAAATTGTTTATTTGATGATAGATTTATAAAGTTCACAGTTTTCATAAATCGGAGGCCAAATTTTAACAATTCAGATATAGTTTAAAGAAAGAGGCCTTGGTATGGAAATACCGTATGTTAATTACTATGTCATCAGGTAATATCTAAGTGCGTGAAATAAATTAAAATCCAGAAGAAATTATTAAAATATTACCCTTATTTGGCAACTTTTATTTGTAAATGGATTAGACTACCATCTATAAACGTTACAACAATAACATATTATGTTTGTAGCGAATAAAAGTCATCTGTAACATATTTAACCTAATTCATGTAGGTTTTCCCACAAAGTTTAATAACAAAAATATATAAATTCGTAATTCGTAATACAACCAGTACAATATACCAATTGGGCAGAATACTGGATTACCGAAATACGTTAGCCTCAAAAACGAGAACTAAATGATTTTATATTAATTTTTAAGAGATTTCTAATATAAAATTGGAAATGTTGTGAATTTTCCTAGGGGTTCAAATATTAAGCTACTTGCATGCCAAAGTATCAAGTTCCTAGCTTATCTAGAAGTCGGTTATAATTTGTATACCTGAGTGAGTGAGTAACACATACGGCTGTATATATGTTAGACTTTGGAAATTAGTTTTCCACAAGTACCTTTAATTGTTTATACCCAATTGGATGTTGTTGTTGTTGTTATTGGCGGATTAGGAAACCCCAGCTTTGCTGCTAGGCACCTCTTCCACAAGCAGGAATATTGCGAAGGTTACCGGAAAGATAGGATATAGCAGGAAAGGAAAGGGTGGGAAGGGACGGCAGCCAAATCGACCCCTCAGAGGGCCAATTCCCGTGCCCCTGTGACAGCTGGGATGAGGCTCTCAACAGGGGACCCTCATTTTGCCCTCCAACAGGTCAACTCAACTGACAGGGTATCCATGTACAACAGCCAGGGACCATTCATTCTCTGGTTGGCAAGAGGGACCAAACCCGGAGACTCTGTCCCTAGCCGCTGCAAATGGAGGGACCAAAGGTGAAAGGGAAGTTAGTCATAACGGATAGCCAAAAGACTTCCCATATGTAATGACAACTTCATTTGCTCTACCCAATGTCAGCCTCAAAACTGGTATAGAACAGTCTTAAGGTAGTCCTGGGACCAATTGATGAAATAAATTCGGCAACATGCTGACACAATAATTTTGTTATTTATAATTATATAATTACATTTTAGGATTTCTTCTCATAATATTTGGGTTTCACATAAAATACCTATCTGAGTTATTTGTTACCTGGAAATTTATTAGACAGTTTTGATATTCCTCATATCAAAACCTTGTTTGAGGTGTTCTCGCTCATAAGAAAATTACTTGTTTAAGCCACACCCTTGGCTGATACTGTAGAATGGCATTACTGTCTTGATCTTGAAACTATATTGACATATTTTGCGAAGTCATGATTATTTCTTGCGTTGTCCGAGGTTCTTGATCCTCGATTTGCTTTATATAACACTAACGCGCAGTGCATGGCGAACTGTACTTGCGCTCTGGCTTGGCAGGCCCTCGGAGGTGCGTTTTCAACATCCACCATAGACGGGATCCTTATACTAGCGTCTAGCGGGGCCGGTCACTAAGAGAAGAGAACCACCTGACGTGTAGGAGTGGGGGAACCTATAGAGGTGAAGGGGTGGTAAAGCGCGTGAGTGCCAACATTTAACATTTGCTTGAGCTGTAGATGTCGGTGTCGTCTGCTTGTGTTTACATACAGTTCGTATACTTACCTAGAACATACTTTTATTCCCTATAAAATATTTCACTCCTTTTAAAATCAGGCAGTATTATTTTACTCTTGTTCGTATTTTCCATTTCAGGTTTACCAATACACATTAAGAGATTGTAAATAATGATAAACAGTACAGACGCCATTAATGATACATATGTAAGTATTTAGGCATAAAGAAATATAAATTATGTTATTTATTAAACTAAAGTTTCAATCGTTAATCTGAATTACCGATTCTCAAATAACATTATTAAGATATAAGTTTGTCCACAAAGAAAATCAGTTTGTCTTTAGATGCAACAGTATTTGTTTATGTATTAATTAAATGCAGCATAAGGTAACTTCTGCAAAGAAAATACTACTTATCTCATTAAATTCCTAATTCTTTCATAAATAATCTTGTCCAAAGGATAACAAATAAATTACGGTATGTAAATTACCTCGATTGGACGTCTACAGCTCAGGGTTCAGCTAAAACATCGCTCGGGGGAAGGGGTTGGTGAGGGGGAGGGGGGCAGAGACGTAAGGGGCTCTTCTCACCGACCCAGCTACCCCTACTCCTACGCGTCAGGAGGTTCTCTTCGATAAGTGACCGGCCCCACTAGACGCTAGTGGATCCTCATGGTTGGCGATAGCATTTATGCGAAATCTCGTCATGTAGATGAGAGGTACTTTTTCCCGGAAGACCTTACCCGCGAGCTCCACATTATAGAGAACACTGCCTTCATCGAGGATGTCTCATTTGTTTGCAATGGGCTGTAACCTTCGTCTAGGGATGGTCTCGATGAAGCAGCCAGTCGTATGTCAACCGTCTTGCAGGGCTTAATGTCCGATTATTCTAAAAGTGGAGGATCTATGTTCACAGGGCAACTTTTTATAGTGGCTTTTTGGCATTTTCAAGAGCGACTGTACCTTTTTGACTCTCACGCCGTGATCGAAATCCGCCAACGAGACCATAATAGTAAAAATAACCTGGCACGGCTGTTTTCGTGTAACAGTTATTCGTCCCTAGCGTCTCTATTATTTACAAATTCGGCTTTAAATGGGGGAGAGTTCAACATTACACGCCTCAGATTTGTTCGTCTTGTTGAAGAACCTCACCATATGATTATTGACCTTCCGATTCAGTATACTGAGTTTGAACCTAAATTAAATACGGACTGCAAACAAAGTAAAAAAGGCCCAGGAAGGCCGTAAAAGGTTAAGCGAGGGCGTCCTAAAACTCTTTTGACTACACGTGAAGAGCAAGTGAAAGAGGCTAAATGAGGTTTTCAGTTTCTCACCCTGAGAAACACAGAGATGATGTTCGGCGTTACAGTCAGCAGCACCCCGAAGTCATCCGCGATGCTGTTGAACGGTACCAAACATAACCCTAAGGGCCGCAGTCGAACGGTACACTCAACGGCATCCTGAAGTCCACAGGGAAGCTGTTCGACAATACTACCCGCGTCATCCTCAGGACTCTGTTTAGAGAGTTCAGATTTTTCTTTAAAAAAATCCTAAACTTTCTGAACTCAGACATTTGCCTGTTGCACTTGGTCGGCTCCTGGTTTATGCCGGGTACCATGGCATGTTGGAGGGGGGGGGGTTAATTGATGCAATCATTACTTATAAATTACAGAAAGTTAATCTCTGGGATGATGACATTGACAGGTGTCCCTATTGCACTGCCCGACTTTTTGAGGAAGAGAAGTATAGGAAAAATGGTGTTGCGGAGAAGGAGCCAGCAACGTTCTCGATCTGCCTCCTCTTTAGGAACCATTTTATTCTAATCCTCAATTCCTCGAGAGAGTGCGTGCCTACAACGACCTATTTTCCTTTTGTGCACTCGAGGTGTCTGGCGGGTACCGGCATCCTAGCGGTCTTTATTTTTTCAAGATTGAAGGTAGGATGTACCATAAGGTTTACAGTTTAGACGCTCGTGGTCAAAAGTTTACGACTTTTACTATGGACGAACAATTTGTAAACCGGTCCCGCCTGTATATCGACGGTGGTGAAGAACGTCTTATTATTGCCAAGGGTTACTGGACGAACTCCTGGCGGCACAACCGGGAAGGCAGGTTCGGGTCAACATCAATAATGATGAGACCGTCCAAGGCGAGGGTGGGGCACAACCCGGTAAAGTTTAACTCGTGAGGTTCTGCAACTAGGTGAGGTTCTTCAACAATACGAGCAAATCTGAGAAGTGTAATGTTGAGCTCTCCCCCATTGAAAGTCGAATTTGTGAATAACAGGTGCTAGAGACGAATAACTGTTACACACAAACAGCCGTGGCAGGTTATTATTACTATTATGGTCTTGTTGGCGGATTTCGTTACGTGAGAGTATAAAGGTACAGTCACCCTTGTAAACGCCAAAAAGCTACTGTAAAAAATTGTCCTGTGAACAGAGAGCCTACACCATCAGAATCATCGGACATTAAGCCCTGCAAGACGGTTGACATACGACTGGCTGCTTCATCGAGACCATCCCTAGACCCCTAGACGAAGGTTACAGCCCATTGCAAACAAATGAGACATCCTCGATGAAGGCAGTGTTCTCCATAATGTGGAGCTCGCGGGTAAGGTCTTCCGGGAACAAGAACCTCTCATCTACGTGATTCTCATGACGAGATTTTGCAAAAAAGCGATTCCCAGCCATGAGGATCCCGTCTATGGTGGATGTTGAAAACGCACCTCCGAGGGCCTGCCAAGCCAGAGCGCAAGTACAGTTCGCCATGCACTGCGCGTTAGTGTTACATAAAGCAAATCGAGGATCAAGAACCTCGGGCAACGCAAATCGTACTTACACTAGGTCCCTCCTGACGGACAATCATGTAGGGTCTATTGAACTTTATAACTAGCTTAATTGCAATAGCTTTAGAACCGTCGGAAAGATCGTGTCTCCGACATACAATTAAGTGTATATTTTTTTTAATTTGCTCGTCTGCGCAGATTGTAATATTTAGCTTGACGTTAGCATTGATACGTTTTGTTCACACAAGGCGTAACAACGTCGTTACTACTTATGTTCGCTTGTCTTCATATTTTTCTTTGATGGTCTTAATCATCTGTTGTCGGTTATTTCCTGGCTTGGTTCTCCAACGTCATTTGTAATTTCCTGGGAATGAGTATCTGGTAAACGCAATCCTTTTCCTAAATTTAGAAACGCTGAGTTGTATTCGTTGGACTTTTGCACTGCCGCATTTGTTGATAATATGAATTCGTTATAAGATTAAGTTCGATGGGGGTGCAGCGTATGACTGGTCCTACTTGGTAGTAAGGTATTGTGATAAAGAATGATACATCAAAATAACCATGGTTGGTGTATTAAAAGAAGAAAAGTTAGTGAAATAGTTTACTGTTACCAAAACCATTTATTGGAAGGTACTGGAATTACCCAAAGGTTGGTTCGTACCTAACCCAGAACTGTGTTACATCTCGAGCCAGCTTTAATGAGATGTTATACGGAAAGTTACCTTATCTGAAATATGATTCAGCAAAGATTTTCCCGGATGAAACATGTTGACGTTTACAACTAGTGACTAGAATAATTGCAGGAGGATAGACTTAAAATTAAATATAAATACTGCAATTAACTAAATGGGAGAGCTTATCAAATGATACGAGAAACTATTAATTTACTTTTACCCAGTAATAAGCACATCGTGGTTGTATGAGCCGGTAGGCTCAGACAAACTTGGAATTTGGTGAAACTACTTAAATGATATCTCGGGACACAAAATTCCCCCGAGGCCCATATACAAAAAAAATCCATTATGAAAATTGCCTGTTGAACTTAAAAATCTAATCTTCGCTAATGATAATTTATATGATACTTTTTGAGGTACTGCCTATGATGAAGTGGGAACATTTTAAACTCTAATTTAACAGAGAAGAAGGGGAAATGGGCGATTGGTTTTATGCGGCCAGCGGAATGAGATGATTTACCGCATATATACATATGAAGGTGCGCACAAGGGTACAGGGGGTGTGAGTGGGGGGTTGAATTGGCCACGTTGAAATGCTTGAATAAGCTTATATTGCAGACGAATTAGAATTTAAACCGGTTTATTTTGCTAGGATAGAAGAGTGAATGAACAAAATAGATCCATTCGCTATGAAGTCAGGATCTGTTGAAACATTACTGAAAATAGTCATTATGATATTCTCAAAGCAAATCTATATCTCTTGGAAACTGAGCACTTAGCATTATTTACAACTGTTTTATTTGTTTTTACATACTCGTTCATGTAACTAGCTTTAAAAACTGAATTTATGAAAAACTTAAAGGTATAAAAAAGAAACAAATATTTCACACCATACATTTATGTAGGGTCCAACACACTTAATGTGATATTAAATTAGGGATAAATAGAATATTTACTAAACCAGTTGAAACGGAAATCAATACATTCCGTGATCCCATTCCTCATGCATATTTATATAATGCTCGCTACCGTCATTGTCAGGCGGCCCTGGTCACGTGACTGAGGGCGGTGGGATGGAACGCATGAATAAAACAGCGGCAATCTGGCTGATAACTGGAGGGAAACCTCGCAATGGATAGGCAAATCACTACTCTTATACGAAGCGGATAAGAAGGCCATATACATACGGCAGCATAGAAATGTCGTTAAATATTGTATGATTTTGATAAATGTATTGGTTTAATAGTTTAGTCCCACTATTTGTATGACTGAAGAAATGAAAGCTCTGTTACTTTATATGTGTTGCTAAAACCATAAAATATGTAACAAAACTGGATAAAATACCTAAGTCTTCTCACCAAAGACTGAATAACATTACAAAGATTACGGCATGCTTAAAATTTGTAACCGAAAAGTAAACTGAATCTGATTGTTCTGGTTCCAAGTGATGGAATGAAACTAGCATCATTTTGGAGCCTTAAAAGCCTTATTTTCAAGGGGGACATAACCTGTGAGTTTTTTCTCTTTGCGACTAATAATACGAAAAAGGTCGACACATTACAAAATACACATCGTAGATACACGATTCATAAAGAGACTGATTTAAAATTAGCCGGTACAAAATTACAAGAAATCACTGTTCTAAAAAAGAGTAGCACACTTTTCAAAACAATTATTATGAAAATATTTAGGAGTGTTGTAACTATGTAATTGTAGTAGAGAACATTTATATCAAAAGTAAATTTTAGAATCTACCCTTTTTGATTATGTTTTGAAATATGACTAGTTTATTCAAGGAATGATACTAACATAACGTTGATATTGCAGGCGTGGCTGAGATATACGTCTAAGGCGCAAAACAAGGGTGGAATATATAGATAAAACTAAGCAAAACGTTGAATACTTGGACTATTAAGATACAAAAAATGCATGGAAAGAAAAAATAGAGAATATAAATCATAAGAAACTGTTTGCTCAGCAATTTTAACTGAAAACATAGCAAATTGTTTAAATCCCAATCAATTCGCTGGCATTACTGATCTTATTAGTATGATCAGTAAATCATATTAATAAGAAGAGGAGGTGAATTTTTTTACGTTCACAGATTGTTTAAATCAACAATATATATGTCTAATAATGATCAATTACATAGTTTTATACCATTTTATTATAAGTATTGACTCACACAAGTAACTGGTTGTTTACATAAACTCCAAACATAATAAACATAAAACACATGATTTAAGATTAAATAAAACATCATATGACATCTTCCCTTCCTCTTTTTTCCTTCTTTTTTTATTTTAGACTTCATATTAAAACTTTAATCTTTGAGTAGGTTTTATGATACGCCCAAAAGAGGAGATGTTTATTCTTTCATTTCCTGTTGGTAATTGTCTCAACATGGCTCCATTTCGACGTATTAAACCGTCATTTGTAGTTACTGTATACGATCTTGGAGCCACATTTTCAACAATCCTTCCCTCTGCTCTCCGATCGGGAATGTACACATTGGAACCTACGATTAGGGGTCTTTCTAGCTTTGCTCTATGTCGTTTGTTGAAGTACTCAGCTTGTTGGCTACGATATTGCTTGTCCCATTCCCTGAATTGCTTGTGATCAACGCTCCTTGGTTTCAATTCTTTTTTTAATGAAGGTAATCTTGTCCTTAATCTTCTTCCCATCAGCAGTTCTGAGGGACTATATCCTGAAGGTCCTGGTGTTGTTCTGTATTCTAGCAGGGCAAGTGTTGGGTCTTTGTTTTTAACTAGAATGTTTTTAAGGGTCTGGACTGCTCTCTCAGCTTCTCCGTTCGCCTGATGGTACAAAGGACTGCAGGTAACTATTTTAAATCCAAAGTCAGCTGCAAAGGAACGCCACTCTTCACTTGTAAACTGGGATCCTGAATCTGACACAACGATTTCAGGGATTCCATATCGAGCAAAACAAGCCTTCATCTTTTTTATCAATTCATCCACAGTCATCGTAGAGACATTTATCATTTCTAAGTATCGTGAATAATAGTCTACAACAGTTAAGTATTTGCCTTTTAGAAAATCAAAATAATCAACTGCAATCTTCTGCCATGGATAGTCAGGTGTGTCTGATTGGATCATTTCCTCTGACATTTGGTTTTGATTTTTCGCACAAGTATTACATTTTTCAATCAAGTTGCTGATATCAGTTGTAATTCCTGGCCAGAAAACTGATTGTTTTGCTCGAAGAATCGTGCGAGTGATTCCAAAATGACCATCGTGTAGCTTACTTATGATATCATGTCTAAGTTCTGAAGGTATAATTATTCTTTCCTTGAAACATACTAGGTCCTCAATTATTGATATGTCGTTTTTGAAAGTGTACCATTTTCTCAGGCACTCAGGAACATCGTTTTTGTATCCAGGCCATCCATTTTCAGTATAATGGACTAAGAATTTACACTCTTGGCACTTATGTTGAACGTTCCTTATGTGCTCCAATCTAGATTGTGTAGCAGGGAAGTTTAAGGAAACTACTTTTATATGAGCTTCTACTTCGTTTGTAAATTCATCAGTAGAGTCAGGAATAGGAGCGCGACTTAAAGTATCTGCGGTGAACATTTCTTTTCCAGGAATGTACTCGATAGCATAGTCAAACTTCATGAGTCGCATCTTAAATCTTTGGATTCTAGTAGGAATGGTATCCAAATCTTTACTTCCAAGAAGAGGAATTAGTGGTTTATGGTCTGTTAGAATTTTAAACTTCTTACCGATTAGAAACCTTGAAAACTTTTCAGCTGCCCAGGCGCAACCAAGGGCCTCTTTTTCTATTTGGGCATATCGTCTTTCGCAGTCTTGCAAAGTTCTTGAAGCAAACATTACTATTTTAGGAACTCCTTCTTCAATTTGCAGTAACATTGCGCCCAAACCATAAGCTGAAGAATCGGCTATTACTATATTGTCTGCTTCCAAGTTATACTTAGTTAAAGATACTGATTCTTTTACTACTTTGACAATATCCGAAAAGGCCTGCTGATGTTGTTGAGTCCAACAAAATTGCCTATTTTTCCTAGTGAGCTCACGGAAGGATTCAGTTTTATCAGCTAAATTTGGTATAAACTTGTTCATTTGATTTAGCATACCATTTAAACGGCGAACTCCTGCGATATCTTGGGGCGGTGAGAGTTCCTCAAGCGCTCGAATCCGATCAGGATCAATTTTTATACCATCAGAGTCAATCAGGTTACCTAGAAATTTTACAGATGGCTGTGAAATAGAACATTTCTCTTTGTTTAGTACCACGTTAGCTTCTTTCAAACGATGTAACACCTGAGTCAACCGATAATCATGTTCTTCTTGAGTTTGGCCATGGATCAGGATGTCATCCATATGACACAGAACTCCGTCAATGCCGTTTAAAAGTTTGGACATTTGAGCTGTGAAAAATTCAGGTGCACTTGTGATACCAAAGGGTAACCTTTTAAAATAAAATCTCCCAAAAGGAGTTATAAAGGTTGTTAATTTGGCTGTATCTGGTGATATTTTTATCTGCCAAAATCCCGACTGGGCATCCAGTTTACTAAATATCTTAGAGCTCCCAATCTGGCCAAGGGTTTCTTCTACATCTGGTAAAATAGCTTTTGGGCGCTTAACATTTCTATTTAGCTCTGTATAGTCAACACACAAACGTATGCTGCCATTGGGCTTTATTACTGGTACTATTGGTGCACACCAATCTGTGGGAGACTCCACTCTTTCTATTACTCCTAACTCTAACATTCTACTTAATTCTGCTTCTACTTTAGGACGTAGGGGAATGGATATGTTTCTTGGAGCACGCACTGAATATGGTTGTGCATTTTCAACCAATTCAATTTTATATTCTCCGGGAATGTTACCTAGGCCTGAGAAAAGCTCAGGATAGCTATACAATACTGAATCCATTGTAATAGAATTAAGCCCTACAGTCTGATTTGGGGTTGTTATTGAGATCAGGTTCAAAGCTTTAATAGCAGGAATTCCTAATAGTGGTTCATTTAAACCTGAAACAACATAAACCTTTTCTTTTATTTGTCTTCCATAGTATGTTATGTCTGCAATAAACATACCTACCACATTTAATTCCCTCTGGTCTGCATTCTTTAGTATACGATCTGATTTTACCATGTTTGTTTGTATAATATTAGATGGAATAGCTGTCACTTCTGCCCCTGAATCTATTTTAGCTTTCACTACATGACTGTTAATGGAAATTTCTACATACCAAGGAGAGGAGCTGTTGCAGTTGACATTTACCGGTCCTAAATATGCAACTGTAGCTTCACAAGAGCTTGACTCTTCTGACTGTACTATTTCATTTACCTTCTTGGCGTTTCCCGCTGACTTAAGTGTTAATGATCTGCTTCTACAGTGCCGAACGAAATGACCAGTTCTATTGCAATAATTACAGGTTACATCTTTAGCAGGACAAGAGCTACGTGGATGTCTTGGCCCTCCACAGTTCCAGCAATAATCTTTACCCTGAATCTTGAAATCTGATACTTTATTAAATGGAAAATTAACATTTTTCTGTTCTGATTTGATTTTATCCACAACAGCATGTTTCTGTCGATCAATCATTTCTAGTTCTGCCGATTGTTTGCTGATAGCCTCCTTTTGTTTGCATTTTTGAATGGCTTTTTCTAAGGTTAAATTAGAATCTTCTTGTAATTGAGCGGATAAATGTTTATCTGTGATACCAACAACAATTCGATCACGAATAAGCTCATCTCTTAGGTTTCTAAATGCGCAATGTTCAGCCATAGAGCTTATGTCTGCTAAAAAACTGTCAAAAAGTTCGTCTTGTTGTTGAAGTCTGGAATTGAATTTTGCTCTTTCATATATTACATTACGTTTACCAATAAATATATTATCAAAGGCCCCCTTTACTGTATTATAAGAATTCTGATCATCTTGTGAAAGGTGTATTGATGAAAGGATATCTTCAGCATCTGATCCCATACAGTAAATAAGAGAGCTTACTTGTTTTTCTTCGGGTTCGTGGTCTAGACCTGAAGCAAGCCTATACCTTTCAAATCGTTTAGACCACTTCTCCCATAGCTCTGGCTGTTTAAAATCAAAATATCCTGGGGGCTGAAACATGATTGCTGAGGTTGTTTTCTTGTTAGACCTTGAGTTCTGCAGTTCATCAAATGTTTCTGTATTTGATGGCTGATTAGTTTTACTGGATGGTTGATTATTGTTTCTTTTAGCTCTTGGCATTATCAAAAAATAACTACCGCTGCCACCATGTCTAATAATGATCAATTACATAGTTTTATACCATTTTATTATAAGTATTGACTCACACAAGTAACTGGTTGTTTACATAAACTCCAAACATAATAAACATAAAACACATGATTTAAGATTAAATAAAACATCATATGACAATATAAACCCCATCGAACCTCACTAAATCAAATGACAAGGTCAGTACTTCAAGACTCTGTATTTGCACAAAAGCAATACTCTTCCTTTTAGTAACAAACGATTGCTCCTTCTTTTAGAAAGGCATGCTGATAATATTACACTTTTGACCAATTCAGCTGCAAAACAAACAACAAACATAAAAGCAGCTTTGGATGCAGCAAAGCAATACTGTAAGAAAATTTACCTACGATGATAACTTAAATACATTTCTGTACTAAAAAACCCCTAGAAAAACAGGAGTAAGTAATTTGTTGGCATTGTGCTTCATAGCAAGCTCACTTAGACAGAAACTATTCATAATCCTTGCATACAATAACCCCTGTATTCCTATTGTAGTACGAAACATCAAGTGGATTGCACAATAACTTACTTACAGCATATTATGGGTCTGTAGAATCTCACAGCTGTTATGGTCCGTCCTCTATTCAGGGGGAGAACAGAAAATCTACAACAATTCTGTTGAAGCGTTGGCAAATCATGAGCCGCGACAAACCTGCAAACAAGCATTTCAATACCTTGATATAATGACAGTTGTATCTCTGTTCATACAGGAAAATAAAAAGGTATATAAATAAAGGAAAATGTGCATAAAGTTTGTGGTAAAACCTCAACACCAAGAATCAGATACTGTAATTTATTCTACACCCGCCATAGCTTTAGATTCAACTTGCTTTTAATTTTAACTTACGAGAAAAAAAAGCTAATTTTGTGCTGGCTGTTGAAGTTCAGTTGAAGATATGATTCACAGAGGTGTGGCTAACAATTAGACTCTTTTATTCATGCTATTTGTCTTTTGAATTGTTTGTATGACTTAATACCCCCGTAGCAGCAAACCTGCGTACTCAGCGAATTTCCAATACATATATATGTATCTTATTACCACATAAAGCCACATATCAAGTTTCATCAATATACATTCATAAATAAACGATTTATGACATTTTAATTATTCTCCGTAAGAATAACATGGCAGCTGAGTATGCAGGTTTGCTGAAGCAAGGAACACAAAAAATGGGGTTTTATACAAATATCAATATAACTCATTTAGGTAAAGCCACATACCAAATTTCATTAATTTATTTTCATAATTAAGGGAGATAACACGTTACTTATTCTCCATAAGAATAACATGGGGCTGAGTACGCAGGTTTGCTGCTACGGGAGCCTTTGGAAAAAAATTGTTTTTTTGAGCAAATATCAATGTTCCACAACCAGATGAAGCCGTATACCAAGTTTCGTCAGTATACGTTCATAAATAAGCGAGATATAAAATTTTTCTTTTCCTCCATAAGAATAACATTAGACAACGTACTGTGTTTAGCACTTTCAATATCTCGGTAACCAATTGACGTAGAGAAATTATCAAAATACCAAATTGTGTGTTTTTTTAAAGCTGAATCCAATGGTAAAAACTAAAATATGACTATTTCCAAAATTATATGTAAAAACTTCAAAAAACACATTTTTTGGGTACAAAACCCCCCCAAAATACCTTTTCGGAATGAGCGATCTGGCTGGTTTTCGAACTTAAAGTCATAAATGTTGCTTTACATGTTTATACCAAATTTCATCAAAATCGGATAATTTTTACGAGAGTTATCGTGCTCACGGACACACACATATATATATATATATATATATATATATATATATATATATATATATATATATATATATATATATATAAAGTTTCGAACGAATGGTGTTTTTGGGGTCTGGGGACCTCAAAACGAAAAGTTATCATGGTCCCGGGCCTAGGTCTTACCATGCCGACTACGGTAATAGCTTCTTCCCTATGGGGGAAATTCGCTAAAAAATAAGTCGATCTTGTCGTTATCAATCCACTATGACTAGTATTGCCCCAATATCAAATATATATATCACAAAAGCTGAACTACTGTCATAGTCTTGAGGTTTAGACATTATCAACAGTAAACATGAACTTGTACGTGACAAAAAGAAACATTAAACACTTCAAAATTCACAATAAGTGTACCCATTTTTTATTCTCCTTGTGGCCGGCCAAGGACCAGGGTAGTCTGACGAAAAGGCCTCTGCTTTTGAGTCAGTTACCTCATTAAGGGTACTCTGTTAAAAATAGTAGTAATTATATTAGTAGCCCTTTTTACTGAAAACTATATATATATATATATATATATATATATATATATATATATATATGTGTTTTGTGTGTGTGTGTGTGTGTGTGTGTGTGTGTGTGTGAGAGAGAGAGAGAGAGAGAGTGTGTGTATGTTGTCAGAGGGTGTGATAACTTTCATAAAAATGGTCCGATTTTTATGAAATTGTGTATAAACGTGTAAAGCAACATTTATGACTTCGAAAACTAGACAGATCGACCTATCCGAAGAGGTATTTAGGGGGGTTTTGTACCCCAACAATGTTTTTTTATTAATTTGTTACCTACAATATTTTTAAAAGTCAAATTTTAGTTTTCACCATTGGATTCAGCTTAAAAAATACACAAATTAGTGATAATTTATCTACGTCAATTGGTTACAGAGATATTGGAAGTGTTAATCACAGTACGTATATGAAGAATAATAAATATTTTATATTTCGCCTGTATATAAATGTATGATTATGAAACCTAAATAAACGGGGTACAAAATATTTACACAACAAATCAATTTTCACAAATGGTTCCCGTAGCAGCAAACCTGCGAACTCAGCCCTATGTTTTCTTATAGAGAATAAGTAAAATATTATGTCTCCCTTAATTATGAACATAAATTAATCAAACTTGGTATGTGGCTTCACCTAGTTGTGTTCTATTGATATTTGCATAAAAACTCATCTATCGTGTTCCTCGTAGCAGCAAACCTCTGTACTCAGGTCCCATGTTATTCTTATGGAGATAAATTAAAATGTTATGTATCGTTTATTTATGAAATCACTCATTCATGAGACTTCGTTAGTGGCTCCGCCTAGTAGAATTCTATTGATATTTCCATAAAAATAAAAATAAAATTATTGTGATCTTTGTTTAGCAAACATGTGAACTCTTCTCCAGTGCTATTCTTTTGGAGAATAATTAAAATATTATAATTTATTTGGGAATGGTTATTGATGAAACGTGGTAAGTGCGTTATGTGGTATTATGACACATATGTTATTTATGCATTGGAAATACGATGAATACGCAGGTTTGCTGCGACAGGGGTATTTTAAAGAGGCTTTTGTAAACATAAAAAGATGAATTTTTGCAAATAAAAAACTAACAACTTTAGAATCCAGATTCAGAAAGTAGATTCATTGCATATTGGTTGGTCAGGTCGGCAGTTTTGAAGATTACATATGCTGAATTATATCTGTTTTGGAGCTCTGACGATACAAACTACAAAAATACCACAGATACTTGACGGTCTTGCTTTAAATTTTCTTTAGTAGACGATTCTTTTCACTAGTCGGCATTTTAAATATTCGGCTGGTACTTCGAGCTTTTAGCGAATTTCCCATATAGGGAAAAAACTATTACCGTAGGTCTCATGTAAGACTTAGCCCAAAACCATGATAACGTTTTGTTTTGAGGTCCCCAGATACCAAAAACACTATTCGTACAAATTTATATATATCTGTGTGTGTGTGTGTGTGTGTGTGTGTGTGTGTGTCCGTGAATGCGATAGCTTGAGTAAAAAACGTCCGAATTAAATGAAATTTGGCTCAAATGTGTAAAGTGACACTCATGACTTAAGTTCGAAAACCAAAAAAATCGGACCATAGTTTATGGGGGTTTTAAATGTCAGAAAAAGGTTTTTTGTATTTTTCACCCTAACATTTTTGAAACGCTTAATTTTGGTTTTGACCATGTTATAGAGATTAAAAAAAACAAATAATATAGTGTTTTTAATTATTAACCTAGGTTAAGTGGTTGTAGGGAAAATCCAAAAAATCCTGTTCATAAAATCTCCCATGTTAATCTTATGGAAAAAAGGTTTTTGGCTTTCCCTCAGTTCATTTTAATGTAAACTTCACATTTGCTTTTACCAATCAGTTCAGCTCCACAAATTTTGGTGTTTAAATTGTGATTCTACGTCCAACCGTTGCAGAGATATTCAAAGTGCTAAACTGTCCAATGTTATCCTAATGGAGAAAAATTAAAATTTGATATCTCAATGATTTATGAATGTATATTGATGAAACTTGGTATGTATACTTGTGTACTTGTATATTGATGAAACTTCAAGTAGTACTGGTATATTGATATTTGCTCAAAAAAGAGTTTTTTGTTATTATCCCCGTAGCAGCAAACCTGCATACTCAGCCCTAATGTTATTTGGATAATTGAACGAAGTGAAAGTATCCTTATACACAACTTTACTGCTTAGACTGGTAAGAGAATCAACTCAACTGGCGTGTCTGTGACCCTAATAACTCGAGAATGCCTCCACAAATAAACTTAAAATTTTACAGAAAAACTTAACAGGTCAAAATCTCGGTCAAGTTCGTTATTCAGATAATTTCGTTCAGTATTAATCAAATTATCTTAAAACCAAATTTATTTTTTTCTCCATAAGAATAACATTGAAAGCCATTTTAGTGGTACTTGAATCGTTAAAATTTAGCCGACGTCTATGTTTCAACAACAGAGTAACAATAGTTAGTTTACTAGAGTTTACTTTGTTATACTGGATAACAAAAGTTTTTTTACCAACAAAAAACACACAAGAGAGATAAATCGAAGTATATTTTTAAGTTGTGAGCATATTTATTATTTTATAAATTATTAAGTGTACGTTTTTAAAAAAATATACATACAGTTAATATTCCCTTAGTACGTCTACTCTGTGTAAATATCGTCACTCGGTCAGAGGCGATTATTGTAACGGTGGCAGACGACAGACGACGCGTGTAGCAGGTCGAATAACTCAAAATAACTTTTTGATGACTGTAGATACTAAGATATTAACTTAACTTATAAATTAGTTTGTTTCATTACATTTTCTTAGACAATTGGTAATATTGTGATTGTCATGTGTAAAAAGTATACAAAGCCTCAATTTGTCTTGAAAGCGTTGATGAAGTTAGTCAGAGTAAGCGAACAACCTTAAAATTTATTTTGTAGGACAATTATTTGCTAGGTTATATTTTCACTAAATTAATAATAAAAATTGTCTACATTATCTAACATGCATTACCAGTAATGTAGTAGGTAACCACAATAAAAGCTATAGATTATTCTTACCAAACAGCCTTTTCGGAAGGTTATCTTGAATGATTTGACATAGCCTAGGATTGGATTACAGTAAGAGTAAGCCAACATTAAACTGGTAATACAACTTTTGTAAAATACTTTAAACACATTACCAAATGAATGTTGTAGCGAACCAAAATAAAAGCTTCAAACTACTCTAACTAAACTAAGCATTTTATACAGGTTATCTGAAATGATTTAACACATCCTAGGTTTGGATTACAGTGAGCTGTTTTCATCATAAACTTGTACCTATGGCTATAACATGTAGGCCTATACACTTAGGCTACTTGCCATTTTAGAAGTTTCATGTACGGTCTTGGACCAACCCATGTTTATAGAATTTAATTTCCTGATAGCCCAGGCTATTGCAACAATATATTGAAATATCATTTTGTAAAATACAACTGTTGTTAAATACTTTAAACATTACCAGGAATATTGTAGCGAACCAAAACAAAAGCTTTAAACTATTCTAACCAAACTAAGCCTTTTGTACAGGTTATCTGAAATTATTTGACATCTCCTAGGTTTGGATTATATTGAGCTGTTTTCATCATAAACTTGGACCTATGACTATAAAATGTAGGCATATACACTTAGGCTACTTGTCATTTTAGAAGTTTCATGTACGGACTTGGCCATGTTTATAGCATTTAATTTCATGATAGCCTAGGCTATTGAAACAATATATTGAAATCTCATTTTTTCATCTAAATAACTGGACCTGACGACTTACTGTTAATCCTTAAGGATATTTTGACTTGGCCTGTAGAAATTGTTAACATTAGTTCATATAGGAAACTCGCTGTTCTCTTAAAAGTTAAATTAACCACACTGCTAAAGTCACTGCTTAGCCCAAAATGCTCGGTTTGTTCTAAGATAACGCACCCATGCCAATCCTAACAACAAACCATGCCTGAAATCTTCAATTTATTTTAAAAATAAATAAATTTACGTATTTATACAACATTTACTTTGATAAGAACAAGTGATAAATGTATGTATGTTTTTCTACGGATAAAATGTTAGGTTGGTGGCGGGATCCGAACCTGCGACCTTTCGCTCCAAGAGCCAGTGCGATAACTCTCAGCTACCGCGATAATTGATTCTTAGAGAAGTGACTAAAACTATAGCTATATAGACATAAAATCCGGATTCTGGCGGCAGTTAAATGATAACGGAATGTATTCTGATGATGTTACTCAAATCAGATATTGAATTTTGTATGAGACTCGATTTAAGTTTGATCATGTGTTTCAATTATCCTTATACGCGAGGAATGAGCGTACCCCTAGTATTATGGAGAATAAGTAAAGTTTTATATCTCCCTTAATCATGAACATAAATTAATCAAACTTTGTGTGTAGCTTCACCTAATTGAATTATATTGATAATTCTACAAAAACATATTTTTCTCTTTTTTTGCAGCAAACCTGCGTACTCAACCCTAATTTTATTCTTATGGAGAATAAATAAAATGCTATAATAACTTATTTATTTATGTATTTTTATGAAACTTGGTAAGTGGCTTTATGTGGTAGTGAGAAACATGTGCATGCATTGGAAATTCGCTGAGTATGCAGGTTTTCTGCGACGGGGGCATTTTGCAAATCTCGAGAACCGAGTCGAATTCTGCAATATTTGGCTCGGCTCGAGATTTGCAAAAAAGCTCAAAGTGCGAATATCTCTAAATAGTATAACCTAACGAGTGGAAAACACCTTGAATATAGGACACAACAACATACCAGTAACCTCAATTCAATACATTTTAAAACTCACCTAAATCTTTCCACATAGCTTAACTTGTAGCAATGTCTCCATCGCGAATAGCTTTTAAAACATCTTCGTCATTACTATAGCGAATATGTCCTTTACTAACAATAGAATCTAACAAATGTTCCTTCGCAAATTTTGCTGTTTGAGGCCCTCCATGGTCATCGAAAATGCCAAAAAATGCATACTCTGAATCTTTTAAAACTGTCTGCTGGTAAGCAACAGAAATCATTTCCTCCATAGAGGTTCTCTCTCCCTGACTGCAATACTCAGTTATACGTAAATCAACAACTATACCAGATATTACGCTAACTAAATCCACCAATAACCACAAAATTACTAATTCTTACCGTTGCACAATAACATCAAGGCGAAAGCACTATTACTTTATCAATCTTCAACAAGTTCTCAGTTCTTCTTCTTCTGTTCTCAGTAGTTTTGCCACCACGGTAGACTAGTTACCCTAGGACTTGGCTAGCTCTACACTACACAATTGTGAAGACAGCTATCGCCAGCTACTTAGTGATGGGCGATTCACGAACGAATCGTTCAAATCGAACGAATCATCGAGTGGATCAAATTAATCACTATCTAACTATTAAAATAACCGATTCGTGGCGCGAATCAACTCTGGTAAGTATGCCATGTTGCTCGGTTTCGTTCACTTCGTTCGCGAATTGGTGTAGGACATCGTTGTTCGAGATTCAATTGCGTTTTCGCTGAGAAATGGTTGGGAGGGCCTGAAGCGGAAAGAAGGGTGGGAGACGGGTAAGAGGAGAGATCGCTATCGCAATCTTATTGGTTTGCGTATGCACGGCAAACGTTTTGTGAGATCCCACAGTTCTTTGCAAATTTAATTTGTTTTGACCTCACATTCTTTCAGTACTACAGTTACATTTTCCTTTTAGTCATGTCGTAAAAATCACCATTTGAAACTTGTATGTATTTTCCGCACATAACTTCCTACACAGAATGGAAATCATATACCCTTACGAGTCTGAGTTTTTTTTTAATATTTAAGCTTTCCCTACTTAATAAATATAGGTAAAAGAATATCACTATTCATCGGATTACAAAGTTATATAATAGCCTGGCAAAATAGAGCAGCGCATGTATCACCTGAATGTGCAGCGGAGAAGCAATTTGTCAGCTGCAGTTTTCAATGTCGCATTTTACTGGCAATCATGCATAAATATCTACCGACAATAATTTATTAGTGAATTTCCTTTGGAAAGTGAACTATTAGCATGACCCGCACGGTGAAACTTAAGCCTGGGACCACCATAGAAGTTCCTAACGTGACCCCCTGAACACGTTTTGGGGGTCGTTCAAAATTATATATATATATATATATATATATATATATATATATATAGACATATATAGATATATATATGTGTTTGCACTCTAGCGGTCGCATTTTTTGTCTGATTACCTTCAAATTTGGTAGGGACGTTCCTTTCTGAAATCAGTTGGACTAGTTCGTTGGGCAAAAGAATCGTAAAACTCCAAACCCCTTTTTTGGGGGTTAATCTTCCAAATTTCGGGTTTTTGGGTCCAATAAGGGTGTAGAAAGCCCCAAATGCAAAATTAATGCATGTAAAAAGATGGGAATTAGTGAGACGACATTTTTAAGTCCTCTCTCGTCATTCTAGCATAAATATTTACCGAGTTATTAAAGAAAATGTGTTTCAACTAAACACAGTACGTTGTCTTATGGGGGTTTTATACTAGAAAAGCCTGCTACTCGTTTGTTAGAGTACTTTTATTATCCCCAGCAACCTCACGCCTACTTTAAAGCCTGACTGGACCTTCTCCTAACATTATAATGTGAAAAATTGTATTCCCAGCTTTGCAGGTAAATGAAACCAGGAGCATCAGAACAGCCAAAAAATAAATGTTTTCAGATTTCAATAAAAATTGGAATACAATATGTTTTTACACTAATTTTAAGTTTTAAAAGTTTTTATGTGGAAATTCACTTCCCTCACGTCAGCGTGCTGCGTGCGAACTCGTTTTAATATTTCAGTGTCAATTGAATTTGTTTGTTGATTGTTCTTTTAAGTATGTTTCATGTAACATCTGTTAAATGGATGTAAAAACATTAATAAAACATAAACTTACAATTTTAACTAAGCTCACCCATATACAATATTTAAAATACCAGTATTTATAATTTCAATGCATATAACACATTATGACTACGGGATAACTCCAATCGAATATGAGGCATAATTAATTTAATGTTATTCAATCTTGTAGGAGATTTATTTGTCTGTTACTGTAAATAATATTGATTTCTAATTGTATTGTTTGCAGACACCAAACTTTGAGTGAGTGGCAAACCACTGTTTGCCACACACTCAGTCAGCAGTTAAATACCATAATTACCTTACCTACTATCAGAACAATGTTTGGAGATCTAAAGATACTAATCTAATTGCTGCAGAATGGAGTTGTTTCATTTGACTATATTTCAATTCCTACTACCCCACAATACCCGATATGCCACTAGTACCAAAATGGTTCTTGAAAATGATTTATTATTACTATAAGACGAAATGCATAAAATTCGATGCGGATGTAGATCAAATGGCTTTCCCTGTGGATCATCATTGTAGGGAGTGTCAGATCAATGAATGAGACAGCGTGTCAGTTATTGATATTTTAAAACTTGTTTCGTGTGCATGTAAAGGAAGCTGTTCCATTCGGCAGAGTACATGCCTGAAGAGTCGTATTGAATGTTCTACCATACGATAGGATTGTGAGGGCACGTCATGTATGAACGGAAGTCAAGAATCGGAAGTTTCAAATGAAAGTTGTGATAAATCCCAAATGGTCCACGTTGACGATCCTGAGAGTTGGTAGACAGTTAGACTGGCAATGGATACAATGCAATACGTTGACTTTAAAACAGAGTTTAAAGCATTATTTTATGTTTGGATGTTTAGAAAAAGCTGTGTTAATCTTTTTCTATCTCTACTATAGTTTTTCTTCTGTCTGAATGCGTTCCAAATCTATTCCAGCAAATCAAACATATAAATTATATGATCTATAATGGTGCTTATTTGTTATAATGGGGTGAATTCAATTAACTGTAACAAATTGTCAAGTATTAATAATTTATGTTTAAATATTTTTACTTTTTATGTTTAACTAAATAACTAATAATATGTTTTAGAACAATATTGTATTTTATTGAAGAAATCATGACACGTTTCTTATTTAGGTGATTATATCGACCAAATATCGACTATAGGTGATTATATTATATCGACGTAGAAAAACATTGTAAATGACACCCATCAAATCATAAGTAAAAAATCATAAATTATTAAAAATCATAATTTTTATAAATTATTTAAAATTCTCAACCCCCCCAAACAAAAGGGAAAAACAACAAAAGCATATACTCCTATGCTAATTCTCTCATAAAGATTCTATTGACAGAACCATGGCTCTTATCGTATCACCGTGTATAAAAACCTTGAACCGTGAAACATAGATTATATAGAATTTCACCTCCTCGTCCCTTAAAAACCATTTCGCCCCATTGGGACTCTTCGGATATTGGCTTTTATAGGTAAAACAACGTTACAACCAATGTCTCATCAATAACCATTTTTATTTTTCCTGCACTAATAACATTTGGTTAGCTCGAAAACATGACTGGAACATTTATATTATTTTTGTTCACTAAAGGTTGCATCACATTAGGATTTTGAATGAAATTGTGAGGGGTTTAGAGACTTTTCCCTAAATTAAAGATATCGTTTATTTCTATTGTCTCCGAAAGGTTCAAGAAAAATGTATTATATATAATTCTTGTATCAGCTGTTTATTTATATTATTAAGATAATTTCATGATTCTTGTTCGGCAATTTTCGACCCCTAAAACTATTGTTGTATACAAGTTTGGTATCAATCAAAAGCTCTTACCCTGTAGATGGGCGTTTCCTGGGTTTGAAAAACATGAACCTTTAGGGTTTCTCCTCATAGGCTTTCAAAGTTCCAATGTTAATCTTGTAGGGCTATATTTTATTTGGTTAGTCAGCTAATAATAAAGTAAATGAAACTTTTTAAATTTCTGTCTTTGCCTGCCTGCTAGATCCCCGTGCGGAGAATTTAATTTAATTCAATTAAGAAAAAACACATGTAACATAAACCAAATAAACTCTTCTCCATTTGAATAACACGGGGACTTGGAAGTCCTGTGGGGCAGAGCCTTGAGGCCTAAATCGAAATTCTAAAGCCTGTTTGCACATCTGCATACTTAGACGTCCATTTTAGTGTATAATCAAAATAATAATAGTGTGGTTTTAACATAATCTTAAAACAAATACCCCCGACGCAGCAAACCTGCATACTCAGCGAATTTTCAATGAATATATAACATAACACATTAAAACACTTTTAATTCATAAGAAATATGTTTACAAACAAGCGATATTTATAATATTAATTATTCACCATTTTAATAACATTGGGGATGAGTACGCAGGTTTGCTGCAACAAGGAACAAAATAATGGATTTTTATGCAAATATCAATAGAACTCATCTTACTGAAGTCACATACCAAGTTTCATCCATATACATTCATAAATAAGCGATATATAACATTTTAATTATTTTCCATAAGAATAACATGGGGACCAAGTACCTAGGTTTGCTGCTAAGGGAAACATAGGCGAAAATTGTTTTGTGCAATCAACAATGAACCAAAACCAGATGAAGCCATATACCAAATTTCGTCAGTTTATGTTCATAAATAAGCGAGATATACAATTTTTCTTTTTCTCCATAAGAATAACATTAGACAACGTACTGTGTTTAGCATTTTCAATATCTCAATAACCAATTGCCGTAGGGCAATGATCAAAATACCAAATTGTTTGTTTTTTATGCAGAATTCAATGACAGAAATTAAAATTTGATTTAAATAAAAATTACATGTGGAAACCCGAAAAACCCCATTTTTGGGGTTCAAAACCCCCCTTCGGATGGTGCGATTCGTCTGGTTTTCGAACTCGTTCAAATAAATTGTACTTTACACGTTTGTACCAAATTTCACCAAGATCGGACCTTTTTTACGAGAGTTATCGTGCTTACGGACACACACACACACACACACACACACACACACACACGCACACACATACACACACACATATATATATATATATATATATATATATATATATATATATATATATATATATATATATATAACAATTTGAACGAATGGTGTGTTTGGCATCTGGGGACCTCAAAATGAAAAGTTATCATGGTCTCGGGCTCAAGTCTTACCATGAGACCTACGGGAATAGCTTCTTCCCTATAGGGGAAATTCGCTAAAAAGCCTTATAGTTTACACAATTTGCATTTAGCTTATTAATAATATAGATAGATAATGCAGATGAAAACGAATTAATTAATTTAAGTAATTAAATTAAAACAAAAGCTCTCGGGCTTCTATTTGTCTGTTGTCCAACATCATATCGCACATAACTCGGTTTTTTTACTGTATTCTATCACCAAAATGTAATGAATTTATAAAAAAGCAACATGCTTAATATATATCATTTGACATTAGCAAAAATAATTAATAAGTAGAGATAAAATAATTCTTTATGGTGCTAACACATGTGATGTATGATTATGTTTTAACATCGCTATTGAATGGTAAAAAATAACTGCTAAAACCTTCCACGTGTAATTGTTTATCGTAACAATCGTAAAGATTGGTGATTGGTGTGATTGGTGTTACTACGAACTACGCATATTTATTTATCTCAAGTCCTTTACCCAAGTAAAACAAAAATGTTCATGGTTTTGGAAATTAAAAACCAGGTTTACATAACTTTTCATTGTTTAGTTTCAAAGTTCACGAGTTTAACTTTTGATTACTCAGTCTCTTGCCTTCATAGGGGGCGTGGAAGTTTGAGAACATGATGATAGAACGATGGGAAATCACTCTCTATAAGATTTATTTGCTGAATGGCTTTCAGTTGAAAAAGGTTTATACTACAGGAGTATCAAGCCAGTTAGACTAATAGCAAGGCGGTCTTCTTAAAAATATAAAATATTTGTAATTCCTATAATAAATTAACTATAGTTTTCAGCTTTCACATTTGTCATTTTTACATGACTGATTCGTAGTCGATAACTGTGTGATACTAGCAGCATAGAACGCCAGGAAATGGTTAGACTATTTTACCATACATTTCTGTGCGGAATATACTATTTATCTAATGATGTCAACTATGAAATCAAATTGAATGTAAATTAATGACAAGGATTGTGTATTCTTTTGAGGACTAATCATATTTAATAAGACGTGTTTAGACCAATTTTTCTTAACTGTTTACATCTGAGAATAATACTTCTTACAACTTAGCTTTTTATTCATTGGATTCATAAATTGGAAACATAAAATGCCATTTGTTTGTGCATTATAAAACTTGATACAGTAATGTATTCTGAAATTGGTTTTCATAAAACTATGAGGGAATCCGAGAATATTGTTAGTTAAAATATATGATAACGTATTCGAGAATGGTTTTAGAGTAAGAGTGTATGATAATACGAGTAATAGTTGTATTAAACTGACCGTCATCAGACCGTGTGGCCTCGCTAGCCAGTGGTGTGGCGCCAGACGTGGTTTAGTTGAAATTCATCAATCTTAAAACGTTTGTATACCTATTCATTGTTCCTCCTATTTAGAATTTTCGTTAAGTATAGCTTGAAGACGGAAAAAACTTTGTATGCCAGGACCAACAACGACTTCTTTCAAAATATTAGTCTGTCTACTATATTTTTCATTGTAAATAGTTAGTCATACATTGTATCTTTTTTTAAATTTATTGTACCTAGTACTTTGTCAATCAACTAATATTAATACATTATTATTCATGCTTTTGACTTGAATCACCTTCTAATATAATGAACCAGTTGTATTTAATTGCTTTTTAAAACACAGTCAGATATACTGTACATTCGTCAACCTGCAAATTGGGCATAGGTCAAAAACTCAATAAATAAACAAAACTCATTTTTCACAATTCATCAATCCTTCATTCTATTTTTATATTTCTTATACATGTGATATAGCGGTGGAGCTCTTTCGTGACGTCAAGTCTGGCCTACCTCTTTATTCATTTTTGAATTACCCACCCCCCATATGTGAGGCCATTTAGACTTTTTTCTCACGGTGAGCTTTATTTTTAATCTGGGATAAATTAAATTGCAAATAAATGAATTATCAGTAGTTATGGTAAAAAAGAAAAGCGAAATCGTTCTCCGTTACTCTATTGGTCTTTTCTGTATATTTGACTGACTCGTACGTTAGCAGTACTGCCAGGATTATGACTAAGGTTATATTTCATCATATTCATAAGCTCGAGCCTCTCATATTGAATTCTCATAAAGACCTTGGTGTCTAGATATGCCTTTTGGGATTCGTTCACCCTCATATTGAGGCATATTCAGGCATATTTTCGTATGCCTGGAAAACGTTCACCTTCAAATTGAAGGATATAAATTAATTCAATTGAACAATTGACAGCTGTTGATAGTAACAAAGCACAGTAAGTTACAAAAAGCAAGATCAGCTGTTTTAAGCTAACGTCTGGAACGGCATCACAATATAATCTACAATAACTGAATTTGAGCTGGTTAATCCCAAAACAAAAAGTACTGCGCTAATTCCAGCAACTGGATTCGCTCGTTATGTTTAAAATTTTAACTGAATATCCCATGTGCAGCTTGTAATTTGATGGGTACGGACGCCTATTTAGAGTTATTTGAATGTGCTCTTATAAGATGGTGCAATCTTCAAAATTATTGCTCATCCAGTTATTAGATCCGATGAAGTATTAAGGGAGTTATGGCCTACCGAAAAAAGCACCATTGAGAAATAATATAAAAAGATTGTATTTACTGTTTTCTTTACTAGATAGGCCTACTCATGTCCAATTGTTCAAACTTTGTCTGATTATTGTAAGCAACATTTTGAAATATCGTTTGTCGTATAAATAAAATAAAATAAACGTTAGATAATTTACCGCCAAATCCTTTGAGCCTTAAAGAACTTAATTAATACTATTAAGAATTAACAAAATTTTAAGTAGTAAATAATACCCACTCACTATATCTTCTCTTTAAAATCACATCATATTAACTTATTGCCACCTGTTCTCAATTTGTTCTGTTCGCTGCAAGATGGCGCCACTACTGTGTTAATTAGTAGGTGAGTACAAGTAAAGTTTTTATGACAACTTTTTGTAATTACAATTCGTTGATAGTAGCTTTAAATCAGTACCTTTCTGATGGGGAAAAAGTACCTCTAAAACATAACTTAGAAACAATAGATATATAATTTTTATCGGTACACCTGGTAAAATCATATAAAATGAAATATTAATTAAACTTTTTGACTTGTAAAATCTGTATCATATGGAAATATTTTTCGCATTCAACTAAAAGTTGCCTTAATAAATGGTCATAAACATTTTATGGGCTTTGAAGTGAAGTATTATGTTTACTATCGAATAAATAAATCCCTTTTATTTGAGATTAAAATATCAATTTCTAAAATTTAAACCAGGATTAAACCAAGTTATAATTACATTTACCATTTTAATTATGTATCACCGGTCGCCACTGGAGTATTCTACATGAAGTTTATGTTGGTTACTCTACATTTGAACGAGTAAGGGTTCCACACGCTTTATACATAAATGCACAACACACTTACGCTTTTCAATGGATTGTTCTTTAAAATTTAAACATGCAATTACATTAGCAGCAATTAAAATCATATGTAAAAAAAATTAAAATCATATAATCAGAATTAATTTTTGGATGGATCAAAGGTAACAGTGTTCTCTTTTATAGATATTAATCAAGGCAGATTCCTTTCACGACAGTAGTTAATTACACAAGTTTACCATTTTTATTTTTATTTTCTTCGAAAAAATTAGATTATTATTACATATTCATGCAAGAATTCGTTGTTATTCAATTCAGTTATCTAAAATTCAAGCTGTAAACTTTTATCGTTTTGATATGTAACAAATTCTTGTTTGCAGGTTACATTACACAAAAAATAATCTCAAACAGAACACAAAAAGGTCCCTGATTAAAATAGCAGATAGATTCAGCCTGAAACGTACAGCGGACATTGATTTATCGAAAGGGTAAACATGTATCGTAAAAATGTATCGTCATGCCAACAACTCTCAAGAATTATACTAATACGTGTTCAGTCGCTCTATTCTCGCAAACAACATCTAGCTTATACATGCAACTCATTTTGTATGATTTTTCATATCAATAATTTAAATTCACCAATAATGTTTAAAAATAATAAGATTTTACGATGGGAACGTTTAACTAACCAAGCCGTTAATCTTTTAGTGAGTGAACAAGTTTGGCCTCATCCCCCAAAATAGGAACGTTTGGGGCTACGTTAAAAATGTTAAATAGCAACCCTTACTGATTGATACATATTTTTAAAGGTCTTAAAACAAGAAGATGAATGGTGCAAACTAGAGGTCTCTACGTCATCTAAATCATCACAGCTTATTAAATAGCATCGTAAAATTTGATATTTAATAAGCTGCCATGTTTCATGGGAGGATCATCGTAAAAAGAGGTATCACTCAGTAAGAGTTGCTACTTAACAACCCCCAAAACCCCCTATATTGGGGGATGGGGCCAAAATTGTCCACTCACTAAAAGATTAACGGCTTGGTTACTTAAACGTTCCCATCGAAAATCTTATTATTTCGAAACATTATTGGTGAATTTAAATGATTGATACGCAAACATAATGCAAAATAACGTTTTAAAATTCATAAGTTCATTCAAACGCTGTGTTTGATAGATCAGAGCCAAAAAACCCCTAACTTGCACCATTTTTCTTCTTTCTTTACGCCCCTTAACATGATACATCACTCTAGGGGGGGGGGGGTAACATTTATTTACATTTTTTGACTTACCCCCCAAAACCTCTATTTTGGGGGAGGGTGTTGAAAATTTGGACTAACCAAAAGTTTCCTTTTTGGGTCACTAAGACTTCCCCGGAAGATAATCTCGTTATATGCAGTTGTTAAAAAAATAATAACGGAGGGTGGGACTTTTGACTCTTGGGACACACGGTATTATTCAAAAGACAAAATTGCAAATTCGGAGGTTCTTATGTTGATTTTACCTGTAACTAAAAAATTGAGGGGTTTGGAATCGACGAAAGTGGACTGGTGATAATCTAGTCTAGGGAGATTTCTTACTACTTAATTGTGTTAGTATTTATGAATATACTTGATAACACCCACTCAAAAGGTTATTGAAATAAAGAGTTTATTTTGTCTAACTATAATTCATAAATATACTTCGCATATCTCATAAAAAGTGTCCAACAATCTTAAAATTTTTAAATCTGCGTATAGATAAGTTTTTAATGAACCTGTCATACATTAAAATCTATCTGGTAGAACTCTATATTTAGCTGGTCAAAGCAATTTCTTACTTTATTTGTATGATAGTATTAACAAATTACCGTAACTGTCGAAAAATTATTTTTTTCAATCACGGCAACATAATTTAAATGGCAAGCCACTGAATCAAAAGGTTCTGGTGAACACGTGTTCAATACCGTTTCACAACGTTCCTAATATTGCAGTGATACGGATTAAATATCATCAAGTTCAGGAATGTGCGGATATTTAAAATAATTTTGTTCAAATATAAATAGAGAGGTCTTGAGGGTTTCATTATCCAGTGTGTAGAGCGGAACAAATATTTGCTTTCCCCTTACAAATACCGGGCGTTGTAATTAGTAGACTTCCCGTCGTCCGATCTGAAGTCTCCTCTGCTTGAGAATTCTTTATAAGGTTAAACCCTACAAAATGATGAACGATTTAAAATTATCATCTGGTCAGCCAGTAACACCGACTTTAATATTTTAAAACGTATATTGGACTTAAAATGTTTTCACAAACTTCTGCTGTGGCTAAACGAGCTACTGTATAAAATAAAGAGAAAATGTTATAGATTAGTTTTTAATTTATATCGTTTGCTCAATAACACATTTTTCTAATACATATTTTAGCCAATCGTTATTCGAGTTGCCAAAATGCGGAAAGTTTAAGCTAACAAGTTTACTACTTCGTAAAAATATCCAAACTATATCTCACTAAACTGACATGGAATGTAATCACAAAAGAGAGATGCACATTAGCATCTTATGTAAAACAACAATATGCACAGGTTTTAAAAATACGTTGCTCAACTTTGTCTACCTTAATATCTACACATATCATTATAAACATATGAACATTATAAAAGACCAATATTGTTACTATAGGGATTAATATTAAGAACTAAACGGGAATGGAGGTTTTTACGTGAACTTATTGTTAAACAAATAGTGGTCTTAATTTCATAACTGAATGTTGTTATAAAGCCCACTCTGCCAACGTTAACACACAACCTGAGGAGGGAGTAGACCCAAAACTGAGGTTAGGCTATACCATAGCAGGATCTCCCTTAATTATGAACATAAATTAATAAAATTTGGTATGTGGCTTTACCTACTTGAGTTATATTGATTTTTTTTTTTTTTTAATGTGTTCCTTGCTTCAGCAAACCTGCATACTCAGCCGCCATGTTATTCTTATGGAGAATAATTAAAATTCATAAATCGTTTATTTATGAGTGTATATTGATGAAACTTGCTGTTATGTGGTATTAAGATACATATATATGCATTGGAGATTCGCTGAGTACGCAGGTTTGCTGCTACGGGGGTATTTATTTTATGATATTTACATATTTTTGTTGAACTGATTGATGAATTATCACATTTAACTACACGTATATAATTTTCCAAGTATAGTAATTTAATTTTAACGGTGTATTTTTTCTGCAAATACGATTAAAATAATGTATTAAAGATAAAGTAAGCATTAAACTATGAGGAATTAACCTCTTCTGAAATCTCCACCAGAATACACTTTATGTACATCAAAACTGTTCTAGATTTAAAAGAAAGTGTCAGAAGTTCTACTGTGAAAACAAACTACTTGAAAACTGTTCGTCCCTCTCAAAGCCTGAGAGTTGAAACTTGGAACACTTGGAATGTGGCAGCTGTCCGTCCGAAATATACTTTATAAATAAAACACAACTATTGAATAATCTAATTGCATTTAAGGATGAAAAACCTCATACATTTCCATTCATAGAATTAAAGGGTAAAACATTAGTATTCCGTTTACTTATATTAAAAAGTTACAATAAAATACCGATTAATTTATATTATATCAATACCAATGACACTAATCACTATCACTTAACCGTTGATATATCAGAGTCTGCTTGCCTGAAACAATATCCGGCCAGCCCGAACTATCTTTAATCGATCAAATATCGTATCCCTTTAACGTAGCACATCATAAGAACTAATTGTCAGTTTAATCCCTGAATCTTCTGCTAGAGCTTCAGTCACGTCCATTAGAAAAGGTAAAGATAAATACATCTCATTCAGTCTTGACGGTACATGGTTCAGAAATTGCTTCATGAAAAAAAAATCGTTTTCTCTTGTAGTTTAAAGAGAAGCGATAGTTTCAATATTAACGTAGTTTCTCTTGCGTGGTAGAATTCGTTCAACATTATTGTTGTTAATGTTACCGTCTACTGAATACGCAGACCACGCGTCAGTGTTTACAGGCTGGGAATCAAATCAACCCAGTACAACAGTTGCTATTGTTATCCTCAAATACAACGCGAGCTTGGCGTTACTATGTTCGCAATGAGGTAACAAAAGGGATGAATGTTTAAAATCTTCAATTTAGTAATGCTACATTGCTTGTATTACGACTCAACACAACTCGAACTGCACACGCCCATATTAATTTCTTCTTAACACTTTCTAAACACCAATTACTTTTTAACTTAGCACATAAAGCGGGTTATAACTAAGATCTTTTTAAAGGTTGTTCACCATTTAGGATAACTCCGTTCCCACCTTAAATTCCTTTTCATTGGGTCTGAGTTATTCAATAGCAGTTTGTGGGAAACTTCCAACTTTAAAAATAAAAATACTGCCTTAAGTCGAGGTACAAATGCGACCAACTAGGATGCAGTGTGGAAGTCCCAAGATTGTCTACCACTACACTCCCTTCCTCGCAGGTTGCAGTGTTGATTTCGATCTTGAGATTTTAATTATTTTTAAAAGTTAAAAGTGTTTAAAAATTAAAAATATCAGTATGTCTTAAATGGTATTTAAACTATTTAAATCCAGAGAGAGAATAACAGCTCATATAGAGCGAGTGAGGAAAAAACAACAACAAAAACAGCATCAGCGATTTATTACAATAATAGGCCAAAGAAGGCCTTCTATGTAGACTACTTTATATCCTTTATATCGTAAACAGAAAAGAACTTTGCTATTTTTCGAAGATTTAAGGGTGATGACTTATGTATCGGTTTCCTGAACCGTTTATGATCCCGGCGCCAAAATACAGGTGCTTAAGGTGCATTCATTATATCTCTGGAAGTGGCATAAAGACTGCACAGTGACATAAAATAACCGAGTTGGGTAAAGATTTGTACTATCAAATTGGTACGGTGTAATTTGGTTTTCGTAAACAATTCCGAGATTTTTTATATTTTGTATTTGTAAATTTGTTATTCTATTTTTACGTCAGTCATGACTTAATTAATACGTATTTTCATTGAAAGTCCGTTGTGGAGTACAGTATGAAAGCTTACTATTTACGGGCACTAGTAAATTAGGTATTGACCAACGATTGAACGATTCAGTTGTAGAGCTTCGTTGATAACCTCTATTGTAAACTTGTGATCAGTAGTTCAAAGGGAGCGTGCTCACGATTGCAGAGCCCGCATCGCATCATGAAGTCACTAATCAGACGTGATTCAACCAAGTGAAATCACCTACATATTAATCAATCCCTCATTCTGTCTCTGCTTCTGTATCTAGCTATAGATATTAGATCAGCTATTTTATCACAGTATCATAAAAACTTTCTTATTTAGTATTAATGATTATATTCTGTTTGATTATGTCGTATTATATTGCTTTCAACATGTAAATCTATTTTTGTTTTATTTGCCAGCAGTTGTAAACGCCATTGCGTGAGACTAAATAATGGTCGTTTAATGCTAGTCATAAAACACCAATTGTCCGACGGCTCAGACTACTCGCTCGGCCTTGTCCGCTCGTACATGCTGATGTTGTTCAATTTCAGTATATTGCAGCACTTTGTATTCATGGCCTCAAGCATCCCTGTTGTGGAACCGATAACTCTTTTGAAATGTAAATTTTCCCATGGTACCGGTCTGGTTTACCTGAAATCAATATCCTGTCGTTTTAACTCAAAAGTACATATTGTTTTGGTTTTGGATAGTTGTTCAATACATCATCAAGCAAACAATAATATACCGAATGTCATTTTTAAAACTTCACAATATTTTTGTTTGTCCTAATTTTTCCCATTTAAAAAGGACTATTTAAATACTAGTCCACTACCCTCTGGTATACTAGAGGACTGTTTGCTATTTAGTCATAGCGTTTGTTCTTGTTCTACAATAATTTTTTTATCAAAACTAATAACATATACACATAATAACATAATGGTTATAATAAACTAATGTTATAATCACCAAATTAATGAAAAAGGGTCGTTATAAAATGTCTATTAAAGTCTTACATCCGTAAGGGTACGGAGCCGGGATACAAGACTGACGGATGCAAGACTTTCATACAGGCATACAAGATTTTATATTAGCTAATCAGAAGCGAGGAGCTAGGATGGTGGCCAAGATAGAAGTAGTAAGCAAAGATCATATCTAGGATTGTTCGTGCATGAAAATAAAGGAGGTTGCTATGACTAGACGTTATATGATTTAAAAACACCAACCATTGTTAAGAACCATTCATACTAAAATACGCTTTTTCAGCCATTTATATGCAAATTTAATTATTGAATAATGGATTTACAAACATTTCTTACAGCTTAAATATAATAATTGAACTTTAATAAAGGAAAGTTAACCTGGATATTATGCTTTGTTGGAGAAAGTACAAAAAAGTAGATATAGCCTAGTGTACATGTGTTGTAATGTAATTGTACTTTAATATTTTATGTAAATTCGGAAATTACTTGAGATTAACAGTGAAGTTTATGTAGAGGTAATGTAACTGTTATTTATGGTATAGCTCTGAATTTTAGTTGTTATTTTATTTTGATTTACGAAATGCTTACTTGTGGTTGATTATACGCTTAGTTACCTTTTAATATGTGTTATATTTAAGAATTAAACATTTTTGTATATATGAAAACAGTTGGAATGTTATTAAGTCTATAAAATAAATTTTACAAACTTTTTATGTTTATTTTATGATGGGTACTCATAAAAAAGGATAAGCCAAAAGTCACCCAACGTTAGATCATACCAGAGACAATCATTTTGTTTTTAATTCCATCGAAACATAATTGTAATCAGTTTTTTAAATCTGTTTAGTGAAAACAGTTAAACGCTAATCAATTGATTTCATATTAGTTGTATTTCTAATTTTGTTATATAGCCTAATTAAAAATTAAAGCTTGTATTAGTAAAATGAATTGCATTTTTTTATTACAAGGCAAACTTTTATGTGACATATTTAAGACGATTCAGGAAAAGGTAAAAAGGAACTGCACAGTAATATTGATGTTTTTGAAATATACACAATATAATCAAAAACGTTTCAGAATTTTATAAATTATTAACAAACATACTCTACAGGCTTATTCATCGTCTTAAACCATGTAGACTGCAGACGAGCGTTTGTCTAGTAAGATTACCAGTTTCATAACACCGAGGACTAATGCTCTTATTCCAAAAAATATATTGACTACTTTAATATTCCACACCAAACGTCTGCCTAATAACCACCACTTTGTGTTTCAGTGAATGGCTCGGTAGTTCTGTGGTCCCAAGTGACCAGTAATGTTTAATACCTTCATAACACCGAGGGCTGCTCTCAGTCATGTCAATATAGTCACTTCGTTAATGTTAGTAGGGGGGTATAGCCGATAATGTGCCAGTAAGTAAAGTGATCGTGTGGAGCGCTCCGCATGACGTCATCCCCCCGTGACCTTTGACCCCCCCCAACATGCGTCATCCCCCCCCCCGTGAAAATTTTCCTTTTTTGGCGCCAATGTTGCGTAACTTGTTTACCTGTTTTCTCCCGTCCAGAATACTACAACTTATTTTCCATGGAAATCCCAATGTCATCCGAGAGTTGTCTACCGCCTTCACCCGCTTCGGGCGCTTCTCCACCGATGCCTATACTGTAGCAGTGAGTAAAGTGCGTGTGAAGCGCTCCACATGACGTCATCCCTCCAATTATGTAACACTTAGTGATCCCTGCTTGGGCGCCAATGTTACGAGTTTGCCATGGAAAATCCCCAAGGTCATCCGAGAATTGTTTACCGCCTCATCTCCTGAGGTTACGTCATACTCCCCAGTACGTCATCCTCTATATTATGTCATCCTCCCCATGACATCACCGCCCCCATATTGCGTAACTTATTTACCTATTTACTCCCGTCCAGAACACAACAACTTGTTTTCCATGTAAATCCCCAAGGTCATCCGAGAGTTGTTCCGCTGTTCTATATATTCTGCTGTTCTCCATAGTGTCACATACGTCAGGATGGAAAGCGCTGATTCACTGTTTAATGTTTAGGTTATGTTTTCTTGTCGTGCTGCACTCTTAAAGCCCCGAGGGATGACAAGATCCTCCAGATAAAAGGCTATATCTCCGTTATTTATCGGTTGATATCGACGCAAATTGGTATTTAGACATTAAATATCATGCGTTAATCGATGACGTCATCATTATTTGCCGGAACATGTTTTTAAGGTCACTTCACTGGAAGCCGAACAATTAAAATGGCTGTATCTCCATTATTTCCGGTCCGATTTCCACCAAACTTCGTCCACACTAAATACCTATTTCCGGGTTCCCTGTAATGCGGGTTGCCTATCCGGGAAATTGAAGGTCCTAAAAAAACTTATCTCAAACTAATAAGACTTTTTTGACGAAACTCGGTATTTAAGTATAATAAACTACATTCTACAAGACTAGGTGGCTGCCATCTACCGGAAAATTTGTTCAAATCCACTTTACTGGAAGATCAAAATATAAAAAATCGTAACAAATCACTTTCCGGGGGATTTCAACGAAACTGAGTATTAAAGTTTTATAATGTATGGTATCACATTTAAGGTGCAAGTAATACGTCTAACACACGTTTAAAGGTCACTTGACTTTAAGATCGAAATATAAATAATTTCCTAAACAAATCACTTAATCGGTAGATTTTCACGAAACTCGGTATTCTGGTTTAGTATTATGCAGTACAGAATAGAGCATACAGTATAGAACTGCAAAAACAAGTTTAAAGACATCGTTATTAAAAATAGTAACTCATATTGGAAATATAATTGTACTATGAAACTCTCATTTCAACCCATTGTATCACGATTCTAAAGTTCATGATATATACTTTTTCTGTCATGTGACCTTAATTCAAATGTTCAGGTTTTGTAACAGTCAGGTTGTAACTTGGGGGTTCTGTGACTGTTGGTGGGACAATGTACAGAGGTTGCTCATTTGTTGCGTATACTCAGTTTTGTGTTCTGTCTTCTGATGGATCAGTCAATTTTTCCCCTCAAACAAACTTGGTGTTTATTCTTCCGGGATGATTGTGAGGCTAGTGGAAGTTCGATGACGGTAGGATAAACCCACACGAACTACGATGCGTTTCCGTAGTGTTGAGTAGTAGCCAACCGCGTAACAACATACAATTGGCGGGTGCGCAATGGTTCTGCAAGTTCTTGTGTTGATCGCAACGCAGTGTGTTGGTCTTTTGATAGTAATTGATAATTATTTGACAGTTTTGATCAACCTCCTTGTTTATAATTCTACCAAGGATTCCTGAGATGTAACGCTCGTCGCTACTGTGCATCGAATATCGTCTTCAAAGTGAAAACACTCTGGTCTGCGGTAAATACTGATTTGTATATATGTATTGTCACACTCACTACAACATGAGAGTCTGGATGTGTTTTAGTATCGTTACTGTCAGACTAACAATACCAATACTAATTTACCGCACTTAAATCATAAACTTACAATTAAAGGAGATTGTGGTTGAGTGTAATGATTAACACAGTAGTTATATTCTGAAAGTGGCTATAAGCACAGTCCAAAAGGTTCAAATAGCAGATTCACACATTTGGAGTTTACGTAAATATGTAAAGCAAGACTTGAAGCAAGACCAAATGTGTGAATCTGCTATTTGAACCTTTTGGACTGTACTTCAACAAGCGAATGCGACTTCTAAACCCACTGTTATAGTGCTCGATATGGGTGATGCTCAGGACCTCGTTGAACCGCCTAGGCAGGTAGACCCGCAGGAAGAAGTCGTCCCTAATCTGCCGCTCCAGGATCACGATGACTGCTCGCCAATGGGTGAGATGACCTTGCTCCATTGCAGTGATGAAATAACCATATTCCTCCAGGAGACCGGATACTCTGGTGTAGAGCGGGGACTCTAAGTGTTGTTGAGCGTAGTTCTCAGGTCCGTGGTCGCAGCGCTGTCCACACTCACAAACTCTGGGACAAAAACGTTCCCAACAAACATCTCGACATCTTGACACTAGTATTAGGTCTAGACGGAATGTTGGTCCGGTGAAGAAGGTGATGATGCTCAATCGATGTTAATGTGGCTATAGGTATTAATCTTAAAACTATTAAACTCACACTTGAAATTAAAGATTGGTTAGTTCCTTCTTGAATGTTCCTAATGCAATTTTCTTTTGTTTTACACCTGCACATCAGCCTCAGGTGAGATATGAACGTTGTTGGCGACAACACCGATGCGACTCGCTGGTGTCACTGTCCTGCGTTTCCCGCCGAGTTTAGTTGTGTTACCTACATTAGTATTGGTATTACACCTCGCCGCTATCGGTATCACTGTCTTTGTCAAACCAGTGACTCTGGGAACTCCAAAATTCTGGGGGTCTACCCTCAAGTTTTCGAATAGCATTACGATGTTCATAATCATGATTTCTATTTCGTAGTCTTTATTTTTGTCCAAATATAAATTTCAACTATGTGTATGTCGATTCCTATGATATAACTGGATATTCAAGAACACGTTACCCCAATTGGTGAGATTCTGTACTGTATATTGATAACCGGCATCGGCCCAGCTGACAGTTGGTGATGAATTGTTTACCACGAGCCCGAAGTCTCCAGGTAGCTCCGGAGAATTCTCATAGACACTTCCAATGTTGTTGTCGTTTATGCAACTGCTATCGACGCACCTGGTACTGCCGTTCTGCGGACCTCTCCCGGCAGAAATTTTTGAGGGTGATGGTATTGGTTCCAAGGAATGATTTTTTCTTCGCTCTTTCATAACAACGCCACAATGGAGTCATAGATGGCGACGAAGTTCACTCTGCATCGTGAATGAACTCCCGCAGTGCGGACACTCGCAGGTTGATGGCAACGATGATGGCGCAGTGGTGGCCAATGATCGTGGCAGTGATGATGGTGCTGGCGGTGGTTGTGATTTTGAAGTTTGTGGGGGAAAGTACATGGAACTGTCTTTCATCACTTTCAACTCCTTCAACAACTTAAGGATCGATTCGTCCACTTCGGCTGCACTAGTTATGTTTGAGTGCACTCTGCGACAGCACTAGTCGAACTGACGGTACGATGCAAATGCGTACCTATTCAAAGAATGTTCTGAGACGATCTTTCCTGTGGATGTCTCATCGCTGTTATAATTACATAATGACTATTGATGTTTCATTTATAACATGTTTTACAATAGTAACAACATTTTGAGAGGCAAGAATGTTGATGTATGGAGAGTCATAGTGCATACAATAACTGTTTATAAATTATTTTGTTTTATGCTGGATGATAACTCCATTGGGAACATTCTCTATCATGAAATAAACTTCGAAACCTTCTTTCTTTGCTTTACTTAACGCGTGATTAAAGATTCCTTTCTCTAGACGAATACACTTGTACTCACAAACGCCATACATCTCCACAAGTGTTTCTTTAATCAGCACACAAAGCATATGTTTGAGTTCTGGATCTTCAGGTAACACTGCCACTTTAGGTGCTTGATCAGCCAAAATTTGATTCATAGATTGATTTTCTTTTTCCAATTGCATGTTTTCTGCTTTTAGCTGAATATTATTGGTAACAAGCTGTTGGCTAACTTTTATAACTTGCAGATTAGTTTCCAAACACTGATTGGGAGTCTTTAACAACTGTTGGTTCTCGTTTCTAAGTTTGTACTGTCTATGCCTTCGTATGGAAGGAGAACGTCTAATTTTGACCGATTGGCGGGCAGGATATTTCCACCAGTCACAGAACCCCCAAGTTACAACCTGACTGTTACAAAACCTGAACATTTGAACTAAGGTCACATAACAGAAAAAGCATATATCATGAATTTTAGAATCGTAATACAATGGCTTGAAATGAGAGTTTCGTAATACAATTATATTTCCAATTTGAGTTAATATTTTTAATAACGATGTATTTAAAATTGTTTTTGCAGTTCTATACTGTATGCTCTATACTGTACTGCATAGCACTAAACCAGAATACCGAGTTTCGTGAAAATCCACCGATAAAATGATTTGTTTAGGAAATTATTTATATCTTGGTCTTAAAGTCAAGTGACCTTTAAACGTGTGTTAGACTTACTACTTGCACCTAAAACGTGATACCATACATTATAAAACTTTAATACTAAGTTTCGTGAAAATACCCCGGGAAACTGATTTGTTACGATTTTTTATATTTTAATCTTCCAGTACAGTGGCTTTGAACAAATGTTCCAGCAGATGGTAGCCACCTAGTCTTGTATAGTGTAATTTATTATACTGAAATACCGATTTTCGTCAAAAAAGTCTTATTAGTTTTTGAAATATGATTTTTTTAGTTTTTAGCGCCTTCAATTTCACGGATAGGCAACCCGCATTATATGGGACCCGAAAATAGTTATTGGGGGAGAAGAAGTTTGGCTTTGGACAAATTTTCCGGCAAATTTTTGACAAATATTCTACTTTTGGTAACAGAAAAGCGGCTGATATCTTTCATGCTTCTTCAAAAATATAATTTAAAATATAGTTACAACAAAATTTGAAAACGCTGCACTCAATACCTTTGTTTTTGTTACACAAATTTCTTAACAGCTTGGTTGTAGATATTCAGGAACGACTTAAAACAATAGCATCATAACATTTAAAACATACAAAAACAAAATCATATGTAAGTTGTTTTTAATTACAACTGTATCACAATATATCACAAGTTTAGACCATGAGAAAATTTTGACTACATAACCATTTTATGTGCCTATTCCATATATCTCAACTCTTGTACAGTTCGCGCCACGGTGCTTGACGCCTGGGAAAGGCGAGAACACACTCAAACTTCTCATAATTAAAAGCAGACAATAACAAAAATAACTAAAACCAATATTTTAAAATTAAATTACTTAATTTTGGTTTCTGTTGACAAAAGTATTCTGTAACACTAACAGTACTAAGCCATATAGAAGTGAAAAGTCATTCCAGAGCATACGCCAACCAGGTGCCAAGCACTGTGCCCCGAACTGTACTGTGGGGTCTTTACTGAGTTGTCCGATTGGTGTTATTTTGATAAGTCTTCAAATCTTTCTTTGTAAGAACCGATGTGCTTTGCTAATGCTTCTCAAAAGTTGATTGATTCTTCGATTTTAAAATTTTAATGTTGAGTTTAGAGTAAAGTAATTCACTTGGACAACCCCTCCTCACAAAAGATAAAATAAGTTGTCAATGTAGTATTCCAAATGAATTATTTCAGTACGTATATCGGTCTTTTTCCAGGCCTTTTAGGGTGGATTTTTTCATAGGTGGGGGATGTTGTAATGTAGGTACTGGAAAGTAATAGTACTTCTCACATTAATGTCACTTTTTAAAATTCCTTTGTCTATATATACATTTAAATCTAGGATCGTAACAGATGATGTTGATATGGTTCATGTGAATCTCAAATTACAAAATGATTTAGTGCTTGTAAGAAGTCGTCAATGGTATTTTTCTATTTTATCCATGTAAAGATTTGTATAGGAGGGTGCCATTTACTATAACTTACCATTTTCACATTTAAATTTGACGTAGCTTAATTTAAATAATAGTAATGACCTTTAACACAACTGGTAAAAAATATGTAATTATAATGTTTAAGATTACTGGGTTTTCAGAGGTACATACAAATAAAAGCGTTTTAGAAAAAATTGGTTTTTAGGAAGCAACCCTTATAATCAATAAAGTGATCTCTTGAATATTCAGACACAAGCAAGCGTAGTGGCGGTTTGACGGCATGATGAGATCAAATTAGTCCGCCTTAGTAACTCTCTTGCTTTATTGAGATTTGTTAGCATAAGAAGATTGTGAAGGAAATTTGTCTTACTTCAGGGTCGTCTTCGACTCTAGAAAATAGTAACTAGTGAACCAATTAAGTACTCAGGCGTTGACGTGTGTATATTCGGAAATAATTATATTAGGCTCCGACTCACACAGAACCTTTATTGCAATTGATCCATGAAATAGTCAAAGTCAGTACAGGCTACAAAATCCTTCTGTTAACTGGTTTTGGGGTACCACAGTGGTTGGTACTTGGAACTTTCTTATTTTTAATCATGAGACCGACCCCAAAACCTCGATGTAAATAGTAAAACTATCATGTTCGCTGACGATGTTACTTTTGCAACATCAGCTAGGCCTCCTGCCAGTATTGATTGTGATGTACGGTGTTTTGTTGGCCTAGCTTATATCTGGTACCGTAGTAATGTGTTTTACTTAAGCTATGACAAACCAACACACCCTCTTTTCTCTTAAAACTAATGTCTATGCAGAGGTTAATAGAATGTAAAGCTTTTGGGTATCCACCATGACTCAAAGTTAGCTTGAAATGAGCATGTTTGCATGAAACTAAATAGAATTATATATTTGTTAAGGCACTTGAAACTGTACACATCTGACACTTACTTAAGAGTAGTACATTTTGCAATTTTTTACAGTGTTTTGTCTGTTTAGTCTTATGACCTGCTTTTGTGGGGAGATTCAAGTAGTATAACTAAAGTACTTATTTCACAAAAGAAGGCTTTGGTAATTCTAGCTGGTGCAGACTGTAAAGCTCACTGTAGATCTATTATTATTAATTATCCTATACAAAGAACAATTATACCAACATGTGTTCAATATAATTAAATAGTTAGTATTTTTTACCAGACACTTATCGAAACATGAAATTAGTATCAAAAAGTACACGTTAACTTTATATAAAATCTTATTTCTGCTCGCCCAACATCTTAATTCTGTTAAGCGAGATCCCACAGGTATTATAAGTTTTAAGCGACATAAGTTAGACAATAGATGTTGAATCTCATTAGTTATGGATTAGGTAGTTTAATTAGTGAGTTACATTAGGTGTTAAGAGGATTTAGTGATGTATAAGGCAATATGTATATAGATGTAAAATTTACATTAATAATAAAGTTGAACTTACTTAAATTTTTAGGTTTTATAACAACAAATGGTAGGTCAAGTATGCATTTGATTGCGCTTAAATAGAAAATAATAACGGCATTTTATGAATTTACCGTTATGTGATAACAAAGCTAAATAGTTGATACTTTAAACTGAGGAATTTATTTATAATCAACGAATGATTTTCTGTCAATAACGTTCTTTCTTTAGAGATTTCTACTTTTACTTTTATATGCCAAGAGAATTATCGACCACGGTCCACGCAAAGTTAATTATCAGAGACAGTAGAGATTATCAGAGATTCTATGTTTTTATACAAATGCGAGATTTATTGTCTTTACTACATATTGAAGTAATAATTCAAATAACGTTTCCAATGGTAGTTTATATTTAAATTCAATGGTAGTGTTCAGAATTTAAATCCCTATTTATATGTTTAGGACTTAAGTTTGTTTAACAAAGGGCAGTTAAATGTACTCAATATATTTCAATTGAAATTATCTTACGTTATTAATGGCCTTTACTTTTAGCCAAAGTAAATAATATAACTTGAAAATTACCTATATTGCCGAAATTACATGAATTTTTTTATATTTTATAAGGTACAATATTTGTAAGTGAATTATATGAAAACTTAATAGTTAATTTTCATATTACAATAATTGTAAATAGTAAAAACAACATGATAACCAGAGCAAGAACCCCTAAATTAAATATATTCAGCGCAGATTTGAACTGTTTGTTAATGATATTGATATTCTTTAAACTTACTAACTAAACAAAGAATTGTGTGCGTAAATTAAAAAGGATATTACTGATTAACATGTTACTTTAATCCGTGTATTCATGATTTTTGTAAACGGGAAATCTGTTGAGCGGAAACAGGTTCATCTGCATTGTAAAATAATTTAATTACGAGACAGTTATCGACGATACAACAACGGGGCCGAGAACAATGAATATAGAGTGTTGCGGTCTATTGGTCTGCATCCGCCCCATCTACCGTAATGAGAACCATCACCCGGGTATTTGTGCAATTGTTAACCTTTAGAATACTTAAGGTGACAAGGTAATAGAAGAAATTATACTATCGCTAGATATAGTTAATGAGAGAATTGTAATTCAAAATATACATAGTTAGATAACTTTGCCCGACTATTATAACTCCCACAGTAAATAGTAAATGCAATTAAATTTTAAAATTATTTATGGAAATTGGATTATGTCCTTATTTACGGGTACAATTGGGACTGAAATATATATTGTAAATGTATTTACGTCGCAATTATCACATGGACCAGTAGTAGGCAATGCACAAGAAATAACACTCATAATTCAAACAAATTCGTTTTATGCAAAAGCTTGCACAGTCCTGTTAGACAGTTTTTTTTGCAACCATAAAAAAATACTTAACCATGTTACTCAGCAGGTCAAAACAAACAAATAATGTAGCATAACATGTGTCTTTTCTCGTCTCGTTTTCTGTCTGCCGGATGTATCTTTTACAGAAACCGTAATGTCTTTGAAACGGTTTGGAATAAAATCACGAAACTTTGTATGAGTGTTAAAGTAGGCAGTTGACAAATTCCATACAAATTTGGTTGTCATAAAACGTCCCTTTCCAAGATGGTGGCAGTTCCAAGTTCTCAAAGTTAAATATCTAAAGAAAACTACAAATGTTTTTAAATGGTGATGTTGTACAAAATATAGACAATTTTAAGACAAAAGAAACGGTGTGCATATATAAAGATTAGTTTACGGTGTTCGCAACTAGGGATTGGACCGTACTCTGCAGCAACAAAGGCCAACCTTTGACACGTAAACTTGAGTTATGGCATTTGTTAACTACCTACAGTAACACGCATACTAATTTTCATGATTTTATTATAAACCGTTTCAAAGATATTATGGTTTTTGTAAAAAATAAATACAGACCGACAGACAGAAAACGGGACGACATAGAACACATGTCGTACTACATTATTTGTTTGTTTTGGCCTGCTGAATAACATAGTTAGGTATGTTTAGATGGTTGCAAGACACCCTGTATAATGAGATAGTGGCACTTCAATCCTGGCAGCAATGTATGTTTTTTAAGCGGCTTAGAGACTGATTACATGAACGTTTTAAGCATGCACATTGTTAAAAGGCCATGGAGAATAGAATATCTCAGGAATTATATCCTGAAAGCCCCTACATAGAGAATTTCTTCTATTACCGGAGCGTTAATTTCTGTTTGAAAGGGAAATCGCAATAGTTCAGAAATTTCAATTTTCTATCAGAATTAATATTACTGTCCGTTTAGTATAACCAGGGGTGATTGTCCATGTTGATACGAAAATTAAAGTTTCCAAAAGCGATTTAAGGAACCAAACCGGAATTTAAGGAATAGTATATGTTATATTAACCAATCGCTACTTTACTTGCTGCATTCTTGGTGAATCGTCATCTGTAGTTTATTGTCATTGTCATCATGCATATTTATGCAAAACAGTTACCAAGTCCAAATGTAAAAATACCCCCGTCGCAGCAAACCTGCGTACTCAGCGAATTTCCAATGCATATATATGTGACTCACTACTACATAGCGCTACTTACCAAGTTTCACAAAAATACATCCATAAATAAAAGACATATAGCATTTTATTTATTCTCCATAAGAATAACATTAGGGTTGAGGACGCAGGTTTGCTGCAACGAGGAAGATAAGTAATATGTTTTTTTTTTCAATTATCAATATAACTGAACCGGGTGAAGCTATATACCAAGTTTTATTAATTTAGGTTCATAATTAAGGGATATATACAACTTTACTTACTCTCCATATGAATAACATGGGGGCCGAGTATGCAGGATTGCTGCTACGGGGACTATCAACAAAAAACTTGTTTTTTGTGCTAATATCAATATACCACAACTAGTTGAAACCACATACCAAGTTTCATCAATATACATTCAAAAATAATCGAGATATAGAATTTTATTTATTCTCCATAAGGATAACATTGGACAACGTACTGTGTTTAGCACTTTGAATATCTTTGGAACGGTTGGACGTAGAACAACGATTAAAACACCAAAATGTTTCTTTTGTTGAGCTAAACACATTAATAAACAGAAATGTGAAGTTTTTAGTAAAACTATCTGAGAACAATCTAAAAACCTTTTTCCCATAAGATTAACATGGGACACGTTTTTTTTGATTTTTTCCACAACCACTTAACCTAGGTTAATGATTAAACATACTAAATTATTTGTTTTTTTAAGCTATATAAAATGGCTACAACCAAAAGTGAGTGTTTTTAACATTTTGGGGTCAAATTTGCAAAAAACAGATTTTTGGAAAATTGTAAACCCCCATAAAACCCCCTTCCCATAGTGCGATCGATCTGGTTTTCGAACTTAAAGTCATAAATGCTACTCTCCACATTTGTGCCAAATTTCATCAAAATCGGGTATTTCTTTCAAAAGTTATCGCGGTAACGGACACACACACACATACACATATATATAAATTTGAACGAAAAGTGTTTTTGGCATCTGGGGACCTCAAAACGAAAAGTTATCATGGTCTCGGGCTTAAGTCTTACCATGCCACCTACGGTAATAGCTTCTTCCCTATAGGGGAAATTCGCTAATAAACCACCGATTTTTAGTCCAATAGTGTAAGGCCAGGTAAGCTAATAACACATGTTCACTGCAGCTGACTGGAGTTCCAGCTAACGATTAACAAAGAAACATATGCAATTGGCACGTTAAAACATGTTAGCTGCAGTGAACGTTTTAAGGTTAATTTTTAAATCTTTGTGGTAACCATACTTATTACCTATATTACTAAAACTAATGTTGAAATATATGTAATAAATAGTAACCCTACCATTCAGAACCCTACCAAATTCAAAAAAATCTGTTGATAAATTTAACAAGAAAAGTCAGAGGAAAATAAAACCCATGTGAGCCATTCATTTTGATTTATTGCGAAAAACAGTTTTCAAATACAAGTTGTTTGTAGCCAAAAGTAATAAAATAACTTAGCTTTGAAATCTTAAAAATTGAGTTTCAACCTCTTTACAAGATTACTATTAAAGACCACAGCCACAAACTATGTATCACAATTTAGCTTTTTTAATTTTATGTCAGGACTTAAGAATAAAACATTTAATTTGTTGCGATTGCCTCATAAAAACAGTTTTGAGAAACTGTAGGGCTAATCCTAACTTTAAAAATATATTCGGCAGATAAAAGTTCGAGATTTATAAAATTTTAAGACAAAACAACATAGAAATATTTATTAGATCCTATAGCCTTATACATTCGAATAAATCCTTCGTACAGGCTTTTAAAATATTGGAATTCAAATTTAAAATACCCAATGATTACTCTTTCTCTTAAAGAGTATCTTGTTATTCTGTAGAACAGTAAAGAATAATTTGTCTCCTATTAAATCTTACACCAGTGGTAATGCAGCTCGTGGCAGTGCAACATCATGCATATGTAAATTGAACAGCGGGCCTGTGTTTATGTAAATACAAGCTGTTAGCCTGTCAAAAATGACGGACTTAAATAATAATGGAATAACGTCTGAAAGTATTCCCGCTACAATAACTTATTTACATTATCAAATCAACAATGTAAATTTGTCTCTACTTTTGATAAATAATTAGATAAAGAATTAAAACCAAGTAGCTTTAACATTGTTATTTTATTTTTGACGATTGATCTAATCAGTCCCACTACCTTAGTAAAACTACTAAAAAATATTGTGACTACGACCATGAGTTTATGAACAGACCCATTTCACTAGGCAACTAATTCATGCAAGCGTGATTTAAAAAGTAGTTTTAAGATAACTTACTGTAATGTATATAGCAGTTATAGTGTTATACAATACTCAACTCATTTTGTAAAGATAAAGATGGTAAAAAGTGTTTATTGTTTAACATTTTGATTTCTATTGGAAGAACACAAATTCTAAACAACAGTAAAAATAAAGAAAACAATAATACATTTTATGGTTGAATGCCATTAATACTATATTGTTTAATGTAGAATATTAAATGTATTCTTTAATGTAAAATATTTAATTTATTGTTCCAGTATATATAGTATTTTATTTTACTTTGAATTACAAAGTATGTCATGTTTGTACATACATATAACACATTGGGTGAACCAATGATGAAATAATAATATGAAAATATCAGCCGCTGTCTAAATTTACAAATAATTAAAAAAGTTTCTTATTATTTACAAATCATTTTATTGCAGCTATCTTGAGCCCCCAGAACCGTAGTCTGTATCAGATAGATAATAGCATATAGAGTTAATCAAAATTATCAAGGTATTTCGACTGTCTACTCATAAATTCATTATCAGGAAATGATTTCCTTAAATAGTTAAAGTAAAGCTTTAAAAATAAATAAATACAACAGTTTTTTATCCTGAATAAACTACTTATTTGATACAAGTTCCACGTTGCTTTTCTGTTACTAAGAAAAAAACAGATTCAATAGATTTAATATAAAATCATAAATACCAAAAAATAAACTAACGTAATCCTCAAATAATTGTCTTATTCAAACATATATTAGTTGGTATAAGATTAACTGTGTACATATATAAAATAAAATATCCAAAGCACTTTTAAAATATAACATTACGAAATCGCTCAGAAAACTTGACAATCTGTTTTACTATATTAACAATTGGTCTTAGCGTTAACCTTAGCGTCCTAATTAGGGTTTTACATTTTAGTTGAATGGAAATTAGTTTTCTATTTCTTAACAAATAATAATTTCGTAAAATACACGGTTATTTGAATTGGTATGTCTATACATATTCATCAATCCTTTATTTTCCTCCAGCAATTGCCTAATCATAATTTTTATTTCAAATCCATAATTCTGGCTGGTAAGATAATTTACACGTCACACCAAATTATGGCTCAATGATAAATTATTTAACTGTATTTAATTATTAAATTATAAAATTTAAATTGATGTATTGTCTTATCAATCTACTATCATTGTACAACTCTTAATCATAATACTTCAATGGTGAAACTATGGAAACCCTATACTCGTCTAGCATGTTTCCAGAGCTAATGAGGTAGGGTCCCAGACCATTCCACACAAGCAACACCTGTGGTCAAGCGGTCAGTACTCGGCCCCTGAGACCGCTGCCAGATATGAGCCTCAACTCTCCTAAACTGCCGAACATTAACTATACTGGATATTTAGTAAGGATTTAAATGTACTCATGAAATTTTTAAAATAGCATTTACTTCAAATGATAATAAGATCATTTATTATATCGTGTGTGTATATATAATATATTATAATAATATAATATATAATACATGTATATAAATACCCTTTTATATAAAATTATTCATATTAAAATTATAATACCCTTTTAAAAGTAATTTATTGTGAAATTACTTTTATTAGAGGTTATTGTTTACCTAGTTTTGATTAAAATTATTATAAGTTACTGACTGAAAGAGTTACTTACCTTTTAATTCATCTAAGAATTAAAACGAGTTCGCACGCAGCACGCTGACGTGAGGGAAGTGAATTTCCTCATAAAAACGTTTAAAACTCAAAATAAGTGTAAAAACATACATTTATTCCAATTTTTATTGAAATTTGAAAACAGTGATTTTTTGGCTCTTCTGATGCTCCTGGTTTCATTTACCTGCAAAGCTAGGAATACAATTTCGTGCATTATAATGTTAAAAGAAGGTCCAGACAGGCTTAAAGTAGGCGTGAGGTTTCTGGGGATGATCAAAGTACTCTAACAAAAGAAGGAATAACAGGCTTTTATAGTGTAAAACACCCATAAGACAACATACTGTGTTTAGTCGATACATATTTTCTTTAATAACTCGACAAATAAGTATGCTAGAATGATGAGAGAGGGCTTAAAACTTTTGCCTCACTAATTCCCATCTTTTTACATGCATTAATTTTACATACGGGGCTTTTCTGATCCTTTTTGGGCACAAAAACTCGAAATTTGAAAGATTAATCCCCAAAAAAGAGGTATAGAGTTTTCCAATTGTTTTGCCCAAAGAACTTGTCTAACTGATTACAGAAAAGAATGTCCCTACCAAATGTGAAGTAAATCGGACAAAAAATGCGACCACTAGAGTGCAAACACACACACACACACACACACACACACACACACACACACACACACACACACACATATATGTATAATTTTAAACTAACCCCCAAAACGTGTTCAGGGGGTCACGTTAGGAACTTCTATGGTGGTCCCGGGTTTAAGTTTCACCGTGCGGGCCATGCCAATAGTTCACTTTCCAAAGGAAATTTACTAATGAACTATTCTTCTTGTAAATGTGCGACATGAACTTCCCTTATGGATCTGCAGGCGAAACACTAAAGAAGCCATGAGGCTATTCATAGAGTCATTCCCAAACAGGATACTCCTGAGTGCTCCAGCAATTGTTGCAGTTCACAATATGCTACCTGTATCCCTACCGGCTCTCTTAAATTTGTTAGGAATGATGCGGGTCGCAGTAGGATGGTAATAACTGTAGAATTCGACGAGGATGTGCTACTTCGGTTTGGCAAAAATCTAAACACCCCCTCGCAGCAAACCTGCAGACTAAGCGAATTTCCAATGAATGTATATGTTTTTCACTACCACATAAAGCCATTTACCAAGTTTCATAAAAATATACTTATAAATAAGTGATACATAGCAATTTATTTATTCTCCGTAAGAATAGCATTAGGGCTGAGTATGAAGGTTTGCTACAACAAGAAACATAAGAAATGTGTTTTTATGCAATTATCAATATAACTTAACCAGGTGAAGCTACGTATCAAGTTTCAATCGTTTATGTTCATAATAAAGGGACATATAAAACTTTACTTACTGTCCATAATAATAACATTAGGGCCGAGTATGCAGGTTTGCTGCTATGGCGACAGTCAACAAAAAATCATTTTTTGTACCAGTACTAGTTGAAGCCACATACGAAGTTTCATCAATATACATTCGTAAATAATCGAGATATCAAATTCAAATTATTCTCTATAAGGATAACATTGGACAACGTACTCTGTTTAGCACTTTGAATGTCTCTGCAGCGAATGGAGGTATAATCACAATTTAAACACCGAAATTATTTTCTTTAAAGAGATGAATCAATTGTTAATTAACAAATGTGAATTTTACAGTAAAATTAACAGTGTAAAAGCTAAAAACCTTTTTCCCATAAGATTAACATGGGAGATTTTATGAATACGTTTTTTGTATTTTATCCGCAACCACGTAACCTAGGTTAATAATTCAAAATACCGTATTATTTGATTTTTAAGCTCTATAAAATGGTCAAAACCATAATGGGTGTTTTAAAAATGTTAGGGTAAAAAATAAAATAAACTGATATTTGGAAAATTGTAAACCCCCTTAAAACCCCCTTCCGATCAAAGCCCGAGACCATGATAACTTTTTGTTTTGAGGTCCTCAGATTCCAAAAAACACTATTCGTTAAAATTCATATATGGCCCATGGTCCGATCTTTCTGGTCTTCGAACTTAAAAGTCATGAATGTCACTTTACACGTTTGTGCCAAATTTCATTGAAATCGGATGTTTTTTCAAAAGTTATCGAGTTAACGGACACATATATGTATATATATATATAAATAAATATATGTCCGGACACATATATGTAAATATATGTCCGTTAACTCGATAACCTTTAAAAAAACATCCGATTTCGATGAAATTTGGCACAAACGTGTAAAGCGACAAACATGACTTAAAGTTCGAAAACCAGAAAGATCGGACCATGGGCCATATATGAATTTGAACGAATAGTGTTTTTGGAATCTGAGAACCTCAAAACAAAAATTTACCATGGTCTCGGGCTTAAGTCTTACCATGAGACCTACGGTAATAGCTTATTCCCTATAGGGGAAATTCGCTAACAAGTACTAGAGAGCTGTTGATAGTAAAGTGGACGCAAGTAACAAAACTGTTCGGAATGACTTACGAGAGGAGAATTTACATCCCTACCATGAGCAAAAGGTTCATTCTTTGATTCCGGAAGCCTCTCCTCAAAGGATTAAATTTTCGGAATGAATTTTAAATAAGGCTAATGAATTGCCAGATTTCCTTAGTAGAGTGTTGTTTAGCGAAGCATCATCATTCACCAGAGATTGTATTTTCAACACTCGTAAAAGCCACCCGTAAATGTCTGGGCCTAGAGAACCCACGCGAAACAGTACAGCTCGGGTATCAAGAACAATGCTCAGTGAATGTGTGGGCGGGTATACTTCATAACAAATTAACAGGGTTTTAACAAACAGCCCAATAGGAACATTCAGTGACACTATTTTATTTATTTTTTCTGAAGGAAATTTTTAAATGTTGAGGTATACTCACATTCTAGCTTATAAATACTAAGGATTTTGTAATTTTTCACACCGAAATGCAAGACGTAGGTTACCTTGCAGTTACGTTCCTAGGTTACCTGACAATAACAACTCATTATTTGTTGTCTGCAGAATACTGCAGTTCCAACATGCTTAGGTCATTGTCATATCTTAAAACTTTATGTTTGATCACAAATGATGTTGTACACTAACATTTAAAAAGATAATAAACCCAAACACATAAACATTTAAACAGTTACTAAAGTCCCGGGTTTATATATTAATGAGTGTGCCAGCAGATCTAGACGTCAGTGATAAGAGGTGATTTTTCAAGTTAGTTTAAATACTGTTCATGTAATTTTCCAGCAAGTATCATACCCAATTACGACTTATGTATTGGAGGCATCCTTCATTTCATAGCGAGCTATCAAATTACTTTACAGAATGCACGCAACAGTACATATCAATAATTCTGTAGATCGATGTTGCTGTTATTTTCATGAACACTGAAAATAATCGTGATCTGCGCAGGTAGACCCACAGCTAATTCAACGTCCCCCTAGGGACTCGGAACGCTGAGCTACTCTGACTGTTGTTATCAAATAGCTTTATTTGCTGTCAAATTTGTTTAAATTTAAATATTTAAATCATATAAATTGCGACACTGCAAAGTTCTAATCGATACACTTAAGACAAAATGTCCCGAATCATATGCTGCCAAATAATACCGTATATAGATCCGTTTACTATAAGAACTATAGATAGAATGTCCTGCTTATCCATTGCGAGGTTTCCCTCCAGTTATCAGCCAGATTGCCGCTGTTTTATTCATGCGATCCATCCCACCGCCCTCAGTCACGTGACCAGGGCCGCCTGACAATGACGGTGGCGAGCATTATATAAATAAGCATGAGAAATAGGATCACGGAATGAATAATTTCCTGTTATAACACATGTGGATTAGTGGAAATAATCAATAACAACCTTAAGGGCGATATGATTAAATGTATGGTGTATATAAAGTTATAACACTATCGGTAATATGTTGATCCTTGCAATACTACTAAGTGTACCATAGTTTGAAAACATACCTAAAACTGCCGGTTTATTTTTCTGTGAGTTTTATCATACCTGAATCAGATATTAAATCTAACTTTTATATAATTTGCAACTTGCTACAATTATTTTCAATGAGAATATGTATTGATTTAAATTAGTTTTGCAAATGAAATTGTACAAAAGGTTTTCGAATACAAATACAAAACACATGAATAGCGTCAAATTACCAAGAGGTTGAGATTTGATGCTTAGTAGTGAAGATTACTCATTAATGAAGATGTAAATGACAAAAAATGGAATAAAATATGTATTTCTAATCAGAAATAATATAAACCAATTTCGAACAACTGATATTATAAAATGAAACTATTCCACAAAACTTAGTATTTATACATAATATAAAAAAACTATAATATAGATATAAATATAATGGCATGAACCATATTTGTAAAACGTAGAAGGTTTTAACAGATTATTATTGTATATATATATGAGTGTTATGTTTATATAACAATTTGAACTGAAACATGACTTCGAATGAATTTGGTTCAGTTTCTAAACGTTAAATGAAAAGAAAGAGATACCCAGGAAAACTTATTTTATAAGAACTGTCTTTTATGGATTATACTTTATTATTAGGTTTCAGGATATTCATTCTTTGTAAGATGGTAAATGTGCGGGTGTAAAATGTGTTCTTCGATTAAGAAGCTAAGGCAAATGAAAAAATACACACAAATTATAATATATTATAAACATGTCACAATAACATAAGGTATTGCAAGTAGCTTACATTTCCTGGCAACCATTTCACCTTGCTGCTGTAGCAAGTTACGTTTGATTACTGTACACAGGTGTGTTATTACGAGAGTGTGAAATGAAGTCGGTCATGAATATGAGCCACAAACACTGGTGATAGAATGGAAACCAGCACGCTATATTGATCGTTATTATTACGCCTAACATTGATAAGTTAATCAATTATTTCTATCTGTTATGCTTTAAATTATACTATGATTACGTTTTAATACGTCAACATTCAAATCTCCAATAAACGTTAAATTAATCAAACTTAAAAGTTTTGGGCAAGTTTGAAATATATTCAAATGATTGTAGCATACTTCAAACGGAGCTTTAATCCCATTTTTAACTCCAAAGTGCGGAGTATGCTTCATTGAACGTGCTGCCTTCGAAGATGCATTTTATACACAACATAGAAACAGAACGTTCTACTTTACAATCTCGGATAAAATTTGATATAAATCGTCTTTATATTTTAACACAACATAGAAGTAGGAGAAATTCATTGTACTAAATGAACCTATGGGTTCCGCTCCCTCCCACTATTTACCTTTTAAAATAAAATAAAATAATATATACCATTGATTTCCGATAATTTAAATCTGTTAGAATGTTTGCCATTTTTACTAATTATATCACTAGATTAAGGGCGTTATTGTATCGTTAAATTAATGTTTTCCTCAATTTTTCTCACAGAGAACTTCCATTCGAGGATGTCGCAAATGTTTGCCAGACTTACAAGTTTATCAAAATTTTTTGGAATGATTAGCATAATACAGGGGTTCAGGTATCACTGTTCTAAACTCACCAAAGATGAACATTAACCAAATTCACCGTATGGTATATAGTCATATATTACTTAGTTTTTAGCGAATTTCCCCTAAGAAGCTATTACCGTAGTCGGCATGGTAAGACCTAGGCCCAGGACCATGATAACTTTTCGTTTTGAGGTCCCCAGATGCCAAAAACACCATTCGTTCGAAACTGTGTGTGTGTGTGTATATATATATATATATATATATATATATATATATATATATATATATATGTCCGTGAGCAGGATAACTCTCGTAAAATTCATCCGATTTTGACGAAATATGGTATAAACGTGTAAAGTAGCATTTATGACTTTAAGTTCGAAAACCAGACAGATCGATCTATCCGAAGGGGTATTTTGCACCCCAAAAATGGGTTTTTTGAGATTTTTACATATAATTGTTGAAAAAGTCATATTTTAGTTTTTCCATTGTAATCAGCTTAAAAAGACGCACAATTTGGTGTTTTATCATTACTCTACGTCAAATAGTTACAGAGATATTGAAAGTGCTAAACACAGTACGTTGTCCAATGTTATTTTTATGGAGAATAAGATAAATTGTATATATCGCTTATTTATGAACTTTTCCTGATGAAACTTGGTATATTGCTTTATATCGTTGTGGTATATTGATATTTGCACTAAAAACATTTTTCGGCCGATATTTCCCGTAGCAGCAAACCTGTGTATTCAGCCCCATGTTATTCTTATGGAGAATAAGTAACGTGTTATCTCTCTTAATTATGAACATAAATTAATAACATTTGTTATGTGGCTTTACCTACTTGAGTTATATTGATATTTGTATAAAACCCCATTTTTTGTGTTCCTTGCTTCAGCAAAACTGCATACTCAGCCGCCATGTTATTCTTATGGAGAATAATTAAAATGTCATAAATCGTTTATTTATGAATGTATATTGATGAAACTTGGTATGTGGCTTTATGTGGTATTAAGATACATATATATATATATATATATATATATATATATATATATATATATATATATATATATATATATATATATATATGCATTGGAAATTCACTGAGTAAGCAGGTTTTATAATACGGGGGTATTTATCTATCTGTGTGTATGGAATATTTACGAACATTTTAACGTCTCTGAGACGTTAAAAACTCATGAAACTTGATATATACATTTACGTAGGTAGCTTTCAAGTGAATTTATTATTTCTATTTCTTGAAGGAGTTCGTTTAAAAGTGTTAAAAGTTTAATATTTTTAATGTTAAACCAAGAACTATTTCTACAAAAATCTACTAACATATAACATTATTTGTTGAAATTTTCGTAGAGTTTTCAATGCTACAATTTGTTCGTATAAGGAGTTCATAAAAATCCATTTTTGTAACTCTTATACACGCATGTAGATTTTTGATATGTGAAACTTTAATATACGGTATAGCCAAAATTACTCTATTTTACTTCAGTTACAGTGACACCCTTACATGATTAATATAGAAGGATAAAAATAAGAAACATTGTAATATTTTCTTTAAAGTGAATTTAAAGAATTTACACTGACAATAATGGATTGCACATTAAATATTTAGGTTAACTAGTTTTTATCTAATATTTGAGTAAAAATACGATATTTGAATATACCACAAAGACACTTTCATAGAATATACCTGGAAAACCCAATTTACCTTGATAGCGTAGAAAAATAGGTTGAACGTAATTAAAAATTAAAAATGAACTTTTAAATTCATGTTCTGCTACTGACAACACAGTTTCCTTTTTTGTTTACTTCGTTTATTACTATTTTAAAATATCCTTTCAAGGAGTCTTTGATATTAGAAGTGTTTCATGAACATGGGAACGCGACATTGCATTTCATTATGATCTTTGTTTAAAGAAAAAATGGTCTACATGTTGGCAAGGCAGAAATTGTTGGTTAAGGGTGCGCCGTACCTCACTTCCGCACGCTCAAGTAAGGGGTTTGCATCTCCCTCATTGTAGGCTAAATTGTTAACCAATTAAAAATAATTTGATGTTATTTAATTCAATAAATGTTCATCTAGAGATCATACGATTTAAAAATTGTGATTTTAATTCAAAATAAGTGGTAGGCCATTAGTAATGCTCTCAAATTAAGCGTTTTTCTAAAGATTCCTAACGTATGGAGAAAAATTATTTTGGAGAAAAGGAACCGTATGATCCCTAGATTGGAATCTGAAAAGTGTGAAACTGCAAATAGTTTGGTAGAAATCTGTAAAATAACAGTGCGATCGAGGAGAACAAAATGGTCTTGAAGCGTAAATATGCATGGTCCTGCTTGTTGGCGGCGCCGGCGCGGCGCTAAACAACAATGAATTCAATCTGGGTAGGGCGCACCCTTAAGTATATTATATTTATCGAGCGTCTTCTCTAGTTTGCTCATAACATTGACTAGCAATGAATTACATACAACCTTGAATTTCTCTCCGTGTATTCGCGAGGCAATGGCAATGTGGTGCCTCGTTCCAGTCGCAGTCAGTTGCTCTTGTCTGTCGTGATTCGAACATTTCTGTCGCAATTCCGACATCACTGTTGATCCAACTAATGGTGTTACCAGTCCCGGTCGGGCGAATATGTACTTGTTGGTGGGATGTTTTTTAAGTTCTCTGCTACATGAAATAATTAGAGCTATATGCTAATTTGGTTAGTTGAGCCTAGAGTTGAGCTCAGTTGGTTAGAAGAAAGAGGCCCTGGAACATGTTTATATTTTTTTCCAGGATCCTGGAATAGGGTATAGTAGAATTTTTAGTTAAACGGACAGTCTCGCAGGTAGCCCCCTCCGTCCTAATCCTCTGTTTACTAAACAACCCCATTGTAACGCGCCTGGAGCGCGCCGATCGGTTAGGCGGCGGAAGACACCCTCACTGCCCGGCGATTCCTAGAATTTCGCCCTCATGTGTATACATATATATATATATATATGTATATATATATATATATATATATATATATGTGTGTGTATGTATATATTATTTTATTTACTGTACTAGGAGCTTTTTCATCACTACTGATATCTCAGGAACCACACGATTTACAGCCATATTGTTGACACTTCCAGTTCCTCCCCTAAAATCCCGCAACCCCTCCGCAAAAGGCACGTTAGACACTTCATTTATTAATAAAATTTTATATATTGTCATGGATAACAAAACCACCGTTTCTTAGATAAAAATAGAGATAAAATACAAATAAGACTAGTGTAAATGTCGTGCAGCCAGAACAAATAAAAGCTTGAAACAGCAGGCGGGTGGGCCGAGCCGACTTCTATTGAAATTGGAGCATTGACAACAGTACAAGAATTTACCATCAGTTTAACCTCTAAATCGTCCACAAGAATTGTAATTACGTACAATAGCTAACATTCATTACATTCCATTCAAACTGGACGGTACACGAATCAGCAACTGCTTTTGCCATCTTTACTTTTTTTAATTCCTTCCCCAGGGGGAGCGTGGTGAATGCGTTCACAATTTGATTAAATTTTACCGTCTAGTGAATACGCACACCATGGTCAGTGTTTTCGGGATAGGGATCCAATTAGCTTAGTGCAACAGTGCTATTGTTATCCTCAAATACAACGCGAGCTTTGGCGTTACGATGTTTGCAAAGAGGTAACAAAAGCAATGAATCTTTAAAACTTCCAGTTCAATGAATTAATTTAAAACCACTCGAACTTCACATGCCTATATTTAATTTCTTAAATGAAACCTTGGTTTTGACTGTGATATGATAAAAGGCATCTTAAACAATTAATTTATTAAAGTTTGTATTTTAGTTAAGTGAAGGTTAAAACCACTCGGACGGGTACAAGTTAACTCAGTAAATCAAATATATACCAGGGAAAAAATTTGTTAATAAAATGAATAAACAAGAAAAAATGAATAATTATTGAAAATTTATCTCACGAATTTATTTTGTGAATATTAAAATAATATAGATTAATTTGATAGATACATAATAACAATTAACTGAGCAAAACACTTGGCCAATTTAATGATCCTTGGTTACTGAAAGTCAATGTTTGTCTCTGTTCCAACAATGGTTGAGCGAATGGCAATTTTCTGTTCTTTGAATACTAAATATAAGAAACTTTGGATGAAATAAATGCTGAATTTAAATTGTCTTTGCTTCTTATATCACTACTATTATAAAAATGAGGTGGTGTCTGTCTGTCTGTCTGTCTATTGTTCCATCAAGCCAAAACAACTGGACCAATTCTGCTGAAATTTTGCGCAAATGAAGTCTATGTACCGAGGAGTGTCATAGGTCTATCACCGTTTAGAAATGTCCTCAGGGCTCTACCCCACGGGATCTTCCAAGATCCCATGTTATTCTTATGGAGGTGAGTTTTATTTGGTTTATGTCAGTGTGTTTTCCTAATTCAATTCATTTAAATAAACAGCTGTTATAATGAGCATATAACTACAGACTGTCATTGTTTTGTTTACAATTTTTCTATCCTGAATTTTCACCCCGTTGCGAAGCACGGGCATAGCGGCTAGTATTTAATAAATAACCGTCCTAATTGATAATTTATTAAATTTATATTAGATAATTCCTCTTTTTCTTTATGCAAGTCAGATGTCAATGGATAAAAATGGAAGGCAAAATTTTGTTTGATCTCACCGAATTAATAATTCTTCGCTCTAGTTTTAGCGAATTTCCCCTGTAGGGAAGAAGCTATTACCGTAGGTGGTATGGTAAGAGTTAAGTCCGAGACCATGTTAACTTTTTGTTTTGAGATCCCTAGATGCCAAAAACACTATTCTTTCAAATTGATACCTTGAGTAAAAAACGTCTGATTTTGACGAAACTTGGCTCAAGTGTGTAAAGTGACATTCATGAAAGTTAGTAAACCAGAAAAATCAGACTATGGGAAAGGGGAATTTATGGGGGTTTACAATCTTCCAAAAATGAATTTTTTTCATTTTTCACCCTAACATTTTTAAAATACTTAATTTGGGTTTTGACCATTGTATAGAGCTTAAAAAACAAATAATAAAGTACTTTGAATCATTAACTTAGGTTAAGTGGTTGCGGAGAATATCCAAAAAACGTATTCATAAAATCTCCCACGTTAATCTTATGGGAAAAAGGTTTTTAGCTTTTCCTCAGTTAATTTAAATTTAAACCTCACATTTGCTTTTACCGATCAGTTCAGCTCTACAAAACAATCATTTTGGTGTTTAAATTTTGATTCTAAGTCCAACCGTTGCAGAGATATTCAAAGTGCTAAACACAGTACGTTGTCCAATGTTATCGTTATGGGGAATAATTAAATTGTGACATCTTGATTATTTATGAATGTTTGTTAATAAAACTTGGCATGTGGCATCATCTTGTACTGGTATATTGATATTTGCACAAACAAATTATTTTTTGCCAATTTTCCCCGCAGCAGCAAATCTGCATACTCTGCCCCTATGTTATTCTTATGGAGAATAAGTAAAATGTAATGTCTCCCTCAATTACGAACATAAATGAATAAAACTTTTTATGTAGATTCGGCTGGTTAAGTTATATTGATAATTGCATAAAAACACATACTTTGTGTTCCTTGTTGCAGCAAACCTGCGTACTCATCTTTCAATGTTACTCTTATTCTAAAATGCAATATATCACTTATTTATTCGTGTATTTTTATGAAACTTGGTGAGTGGCTCTATGTGGTAAATAGAAACATGTACAAGCATTGTAAATTCGCTGAGTACGCAGATTTGCTTCTAGGGGGGTATTATTAATTCTTGCTGTTTGCCAAATAAAAAAGGATAATCTACACTAGAGCTCCGTTGACTATAAAAAAATCAGACCTTTAGTGTCCGATATACTACTTTAATGGAATAATTAAATTTGGTAAATGTACCATATGGAAACATGACTAACACACGCTATCGTCAATCTTCAAGTCCTTCTCAGCTGTTTGTAAGTCACACATAATGTGGCACTGGTTGACACAAATAAATCAGAGCATAAAACTTTCCAACCCCTATCTGACTTAGAAAATTAGTCATAACATTAATTATAACAACTTCGGTTTTTGAAGAATTTATGAATGGATCTATTTAGAATTTTTTAAGCTTAATATATATTAGGTATTGTTTGAGGAAACCTTTACATGCATATCAATATTAATTAAATAACTAAATTTAGCTAATTAAGTGAAAATAGATTATATTTATTAGGCTACATTTAGTTTACATTTAGTTGATATTAAAAATTGAGTGAATTCTGAGGGCATTTGATGAAATATAATTAAAGTAACATTATAATAAACACATTGAACATTATCAAGAACACAAGGGAAATTAATAAACATTAAAAATTTTAAAGACTTAAACAAAACATTAAATATTACCTTTGGTTTATTAATGAATGAAATATGCGGGATCATCTATGATACATCTCAAGTTATTCTATTAAAGCATCATGTGATCTGCAGTTAAATGTTCATTCGAAATGCCCTTGTATTTATTACGCTATCCAATGTGTTTTGCTCCACATGTGTCCACCTAATCAACCCTCACTTTGTGATGCTGTGAAGGTGACCAGTGGTGATTAACACCTTCATAAGACCGAGGACTAATGCTCTCAGTCATGTCAACGTATTTCACTAATCAGTATTTCACTACTGTTAGGGATTGAGTTTTAAAATATTATCGTCACAAATTGCAAACAGTTTTCACTAAAAAATATTTTACTATATTTTAAGCAGAACAAATGAACAAACTATAACAACTATAAGCAACTTTCTGCTACAGTTCTATTTCTTTAAATTTGTTGGAAGTTCAAGAATGTTATTATTGAAAACTTAAAAAGAATATTCAGGTTGGAGAAATAAGCACTGACAGTTTTGAAGCACAGAGAATTGTTTGCCTTCGCGAGTCTGTATTAGGTACAGGCGAAATTCATCCGAGACAATTTCTTGAACAACTTTTTTATTAGCATATTGCGTGTTGTTATTACTTACGGGATGTAATAAAAGACGTCTTACAACACTTAAGATATATTTACACTTATACTGATTCACATACAGACGGTAAACATATATAAAAGATGGTACTAGGCTATCGATTTCGACCAGTCACACCAGTCATCATCAGGCCAATGAGAGAACTGACAGAATCAAAATGGCGTCCTTGCTTATATCCTATTGGCTACCGGAAGTTCCGTATACAGGTTCCTAAATGTGCCACCAGAGTCGAAGTTAACTTGTTCGTTAATCAATTTATCTCTATTTTTACATTTTTCTTTAAATATAAACAATTCTTCCCATGCATTCATTTCATTTCCTTTTTTACAATTTTTGAGGATGCTGAGGTTTTCTTCTATTTTCCCTATGGTGTGGCCATTTTCTAAAAGATGTTTTGCTACACTTGATCTTTCGGGTTTCCTGTTCTTCCAAGCTGATACATGGTTCTTAAATCTTTTAATACAATTAACAGTTTGACCAATATAAAAGTGATCACAATTGTTACAATTAATTTTGTAAATGCCGGGCATGTCGAATTTGTTACAATCTTCTATCTTGGGATTTAGAATTTTGTTCATGGTGTTTTGCGTTCTGTAGGCTATATTAACTCCATATTTCTTGAATCGATTTGCGACCTTTTGTATCTTAGTTCCTGTGAAGCTGAATGTTGCAAAATTACTTGATATTTCTTTTCTTCCGTCTAACGTTGTTATTCTACACAATTTTTCTTGGTTCTTTATTTTCTTATGTATTTTCGCTCCAAGTTCGTCTATTATTGTCGGGTTGAATCCGTTGGCTCGAGCAATCGCCTTTATAGTTGTTATTTCTCTTCTTCTGTTATCTTCATTTAGAGGAATCTTGAAGGCTCTATATAACATCGATCTAAATGCAGCGGTCTTATGGCTGGTGGGATGAAGAGACTTGTTGTTGATTGTAGTATCCGTCTGCGTAGGCTTTCTGTATATATCAAACTCTAGCTCATAATTTCTTCTTGATATCGTGAGATCTAGGAAATTTATCTTGCCGTTCTCTTCATACTCCCTAGTAAAGTTTAAGTTTTTGTGATGATTGTTAAATAATCTCATCATTTGTTCCGCTTCCTTTTCTTCGGTTTCCTTGAAAATAACGAGTATATCGTCCACATATCTGACATACATTATGATTTCATGTTCTTTCTTCAACTTTTCTAAAATGATCTCCTCATTATATTGCAAAAATACTTCTGATAATATTGATGAAAGGGGGCTACCCATGGCTAAACCATCAATTTGTGTATAAAATCTATTGTTAAACCTAAAATAGTTTTGTTTCAATACGATTCTGAGCAGTTTTACAAGCTGATTTACATAATCATTATCCAACTTATTACGTATGAGTCTAGCCTTGATTAGTTCAATCGTTTCATTTACAGGAATATTTGTATATAAATTTGAAATATCAAATGAAACTAGCCTGCTATTTTCATTAACATTAATCTCCATAACTTTATCAACAAGATCATAACTATTTTTTACATTGTATTTATATTCAAGCTCTAGATCATTACTAAGTCGACTTGCTATCATTCTTGATACATTGTATGTAGGAGCACATTTGAAGTTTACTAGAGGTCTAATTGGTACGTTCTTCTTATGGATTTTTGGGATTCCCCTCATTACAGGTGCTTTAGAGTTTAAAATGTTCATTTTCAATCTACAATCTTCAGTAATAACCTTGGTACATTTTTTAACAACGTCGGTGAGCTCCTTTTGATATTTCTCCGTGGGATCTTTTGGTAATTCCTTGAAGTTATTTTCTTTAATGAATTCTTCCGTTTTCTTGATACAAACATCTTTTTCCATAATTACTATGGCGTTGCTTTTGTCGGCTTTAACTGCTATGGCATTATTATCTTCTATCTTATTTCTTATTATAACACATTTTCTCAAATCTTCTTTTCTGTCCTGGGTCAATTGTTTGCTGTCGGTCGGGATATCTTTTGTGATTTCCTGTCGTATGGCAATATGATCCACATTTTTAAGTTTTCTGATGTTAGCTTCTATATCCGTGGCTAAAAGATCGTTTTCTGCTTTTTTGTTGATGGCAAAATTGTGTTTTAAACCGTATTCTAATATATCATTTTCTTCTTTACAAAATTGAATATCTGTTAAATTTACAACTCTCTTCTGAAACAGATGTGGTGTGTGTGTTCCCTTTATTCTTTCAACACGGTTGTCAGTTCTCTCATTGGCCTGATGATGACTGGTGTGACTGGTCGAAATCGATAGCCTAGTACCATCTTTTATATATGTTTACCGTCTGTATGTGAATCAGTATAAGTGTAAATATATCTTAAGTGTTGTAAGACGTCTTTTATTACATCCCGTAAACAATTTCTTGCTCATCCCGCATCTTATTCAGTAGGGAGGTTTTATGGGCCACACTAGCTGAGATGAGCAGAGGATGTTTACGGTGGTTGAGGCAGTTGTCATTTTATTTATTTGTTTACACTCCTATTGTGTTCATGTGCATTCTTTCTTGGAATTAGTCTAGAACTGTTTGTTTTGCAAATTTATTGTATGTGGCAATAAATACTGACCATTGTTATATACAAAAAACACTCGTATCGAGTTCGAATATTAGTACAATAAATGACAAATCACAATAAAGTCATTAAAAAGCAGATTGTAAATTAAAATTAAAATTAAATTTGTTTACAGTCATGCTTTTGAAATTAAAAAAGTTAAGTTTTATTATAATGCATTATCTTATACTCTGGTACAATGATTCGTTATTATTATCTTGATAAAAAATGTTATAAACCTTTGATAGGTCAACTGGATTATCAGTTAATTAAGTTATTACTTGGAAACAAAATTAAAAGTTGTAACTATTGTAAAAAGTCCTAACTTGTTTAAATCCAGCTATTCAAATGATCTTAAAATCAGTCTTATAAAATCAACCTTGCTAAATTGCCTTTTTTATTTTAATTACTAATAAATAATAAATTGTCTAACACGCAAAACATGTGTAAACCATTTTAAAAGTCAATAAATGAAAGCCAAGAAAGAATATACAATACATTATATAAACAAATGTGTACTCAATGCATTCTAATAATTCAAAATGTATAATCAAAAAAACTGTTTTGTGCCTTAAAATATGTTAGACCAACAGCTAAAATGTAAACCTTAAAAGGATACAACAAATGGTTCACTTAAGGACTAACGTTTACACTATAATTCATTACATATTTGTTTAAATGGTGCATTTTAATCGCACAAGAGACAATTTTTACTAAAACTATTAAACAATATATTTTGATAATTTTACTTTAAATAATTACGAGACTTCCATAAAATAAAAGCAAGTTTTAGTAATCACACAACACTTTCACACAGACATGATCATATAGGTGGTTTGACGCTTTGACAGCAACACAAACTATTCCGCCTCAGTAAATATCTTGTTTTACAGGGAGTTGATAGCATAAGAAGATTGGTGAAGGGAATTTGTCTTATTAGAGAGCTGTCTTCAAGTCGAGATAATGGTAACTAGCGAACCAAGAAACTAATACTCCGACTTTGACTGCTGTGGAATCAGCAACAATTGTATTATAACTCAGCTTAATCATAACTAATGAGAGGGAGGTTACTACATCCCGTACAACACCAATAGCGAATTCAATCAGTTTACTTAAATATTTCACAAATTTTTATTTTGTGCGTAATATATTTAATGTTTTGGTGTTGTATTATTTTGAACAAAAAGAGATTATCACAGGTTTGAATCACATGAATACATCAAATAAAAAAGATTATGGAATGGTTAGATACTCATGATTATTTATATGATGGGCTTAAACTGTCGGCTAAATTCTCATTATCTGCTTCAATGCACGCCTAGTTGGGAAGCTTTAACAAATCTACCAACAGAAACTGGTATTATATTCGTCCTGGATAATGGTGAAATCTGCACCATTATCTCCCCTAATATTTCCTCTCGGTTTTTAACTTTACTTGAAATCCTGCCCACTTATAGTTTTAAAAATAGGTTTACAAGACCAATTAATCCTAGAAATTGTATCAGGAACTCACTTTTTGGGTTGGTTAATAACCCAATTTGTATTTCACATAACATTATTTGTAGATTTTAAGTTGTGTGTTGTATTAAACAAACTTAAACAACATTGTCTTCACTATCTTCATTTAAAAGTGCTTGAAAAAAAGATACAAAATTGTATTTAGTTAAACTTTAAACGGTTACATACAGGGTGAGTTTTAAATGTCCCCCACCTACCTTTTTTCAACCCCGGACCACAGCATATCATTTTTCGGTAGTAAAACTTTACTATGATCGAATTTTTGGCTGCCATAAAGGATTCAAAACTTGCTTTAACGGCCGAACGGTCCTATCGAAAACAGATACCACAATGGAAGACGGATTCTAGTCGAACTACAACTTTGGTTCTATGAATTTTGTCGTATCTCAATTCCTTCACCCATAGGTAGCAAGATTTTTTTTCATTTTTGGGAATTTCGCAAAATATTTTTTCAAATTTGTATTTGTACCATTTTAATATTGTACTATCAAGAGGCCTTATTTTTTTCATAGGATACGTTTTTGTACTTTTCTATCGTAGTAGTTAGTAGATAAATTAGCATTTTCTATAGTTTTATTCCCTAAACAAATTATTGTTCTATATTTTAGCAAAATTATTGTTCGAATTTAAAATATAACATCATTTTGTAAAAGCTTTATTGGCCGAACGAATGGCCCTACCGAAAAACGGACACCTCCGCATGCCACGGATATTAATCTGCCATATAAGGTACCCTCACCCGAAATGACTTATATTATATATTAGTTACAGATAAATTTTGAAGTTACTACAAATATTATAGTTCAGCTAGTAATAGCAGTTTTATATACATGTATATAAATAAAACAGAGATCGTCAACTAATGCCTCTTAGAAAGTTACCGACTCTCGGACGCTTACTGACTCTCAGTCTATTACAATAAATAGATGTATTCATGACGAAAAAATAATGTTTAATCCCCGCATTATTAATTTTGTATCACCGAAGCGTTTTTCAATAATGCTTTGTCCAGCGTTATTAAGTTCAGATAAATTTATACCGTTATTATTAAATATTTACAAGTATTATAATAGGTTCTCGCTGTTAACAAAATTAGTAACGTATATAAGAAAATCGACAACAATACATCGTTAAATTAAACGTTATATATCGCCTTTAACGTTACATTAATATATTAAAAGTCATAAAATCTCTTTATTAAACTATGTTTACGGTTTTATTAAATTTAGAACGTATTTCCACAGTAATGTCTTTGAAATTTTGAGCTTACGACAGGGAAATAAATAGCTGGCCATGGTTAAATACTGGCTGTGGTAGGTAAAGTAGGGATGGCCGATTGTCGATAGTCCCTTGCAATCGATTGTCCCGATAGTATCGAGCCTAACAATCGATAGTATCGATAGACAATCGAGATTTTCAGTACTACTTAAAAACCAAACTTATATGGTTTTTTTCAATATATAATTGAGAAAATTGGATGAATGAAACAAATGCTTAGTAATAACATGTGTTTATTAGTGTTACACCACTTATTCGTCTAAAACCCACATATTTGTCTTTAAAAATACTTGCATGTCAGCTTTGGTTGGGTTTAGACGACTTCTGTTTTCATTGATGATCTGCCCTGCTTTGGAGAATATTCTCTCAGCTGATACAGACGTGGCAGGAACGGATAAATATTTTTTTGCAAGTTGCTGCAAAGTAGTAAAATTAGTATCCCTCCAATAGTGAAATACGTTTGTTTTGTCCTTCTTTGGTATAGCCAGTCCCTAAAACAAAGGATTTAACAGTAATAATTTAGCTTCATTGGTGAACTGGCATTTTGCAGTTATATTTATAGCATAAATCAAAGTATACGTCAGCACTGGTTTATTTTTATCTCAAACTAATTAGGGGTTTCCGTTTATACCACTAATCTTACCAATTAATACTCTTAGTACTCTTAGTAATTGGAACATAAAATTTGGCTTATTGTTTATTAAACATACTATAGACCTACTCGTAATTTAGTTTGTACAACATAGCAATTGGGTTGATATGCAAATAAACAAATAATAACAGAGGCGGTTACCTGGAGGTATTGCCGAACTGTAATTATACTGTCCGCACTGTTCGTTCTTTGGGTCTTAGCGGCTTCCTTCTTTTTTTCCAGGATAGAAAAAAGGGAGAAAAGCTTCCCTGGCTCTTTTTCATTCCGTTCTTCTGATTCTGGTTCGTGGGTAGTTGGTGCCTGTTCATTATTCCCATCAATTTCAGCCATCCTTTTAAGATGGTGTGAGACTGCATTTTCGAGTGCCTTCTGAGCAGATTCAGCATTTTCTGTGTTTAGAAATGGAGTTTTCTTCCAGTGAGGATCCAGGATTGTAGCCAGTTGTGTAGTTGTCCTTCTTTCATAGGGTACAAGTCGTCTTATAATCCCCTCCACTATCACAGCATGCACTAGTTTGCCAGTTTCTGTTTTCATCTCTTTTGAAAGTTGATCCATGTTGTGTTTCAGACAATAGGCAATTGGAATTACCAGTGAAGATGTGGCATAGTTCTCTCCTGATATTGTTTCAGTTGCTTCATTAAATGCTGCAAGCAACTGCACAAGATCTTTTAAGATTAAAACTTCTTCAGCTGTGAAATATGATATTTTGCTTTTTTCTAACTTGGATATAGCTATTACCAGAGGCTCTCCAATATTCAAAATTCGCTGTATCATATGGAATGTAGAGTTCCATCTGGTTGGTACCTCCTGTATTAGTTTCAGCGGAGGTTTTGAGAGCCGTTTTTGCTCAGCCTTCAATATTTCTCCTGCCACGTTACTGGTTTTGAAGGTGGTGACGATTTCCTTTGTTTTTGAAATTAACGGTTTGACATCGGTGATGCCAAGTGCGTCAGTGATAACTAGTTGTAGTGTATGAGCGAAGCACCCAATGTGTTTTGTGTTCAATATAGTTCCGGCTTTTGCCATGTTGCTAGCGTTATCTGTCACCAGACAAACTAACTTATTAGCTAGGTTAAATTCATTCAAAATGGAAAGAATTTCTTTGCTGATATTTTCAGATGTATGTCTCTCTACAACTTTTTTTGTTGTCAAGACAGCACTTTTTAATTCCCAGTCTAAAACAAAGTGTAAAGTCAGGGTCAAGTAGCTATCTCCAGATAGGGATGTCCACATATCCGAAGTACATGAAATGTAGTCAATATTTTCTAAAATACTCATTAGCTTTTCTTTGGGTCTTATGTATAAGTCTGGCAACATAACTTCTGAAATGGTTCGCCTTGCTGGAAGGGAATACCTAGGATCTAGGGTTTTCACAAACTGTACAAACCCAGGCTTATTTACAATGTGAAAAGGCTCTAGGTCTGTGGTGATCATTTTGATAAGTGCTGAATCTAGCTCTTTTTTCTTTATACTTCCATGGACGTAGGACTCGGGATAACATTTTGAAGTAAAATCACTCAATTTTCTTTGTTTAGGCTTACTAGGGCCAGCATCAGGTTCACCATCACCATCTGTAGGTGAACCACCTGCCTTGTTTTTGCAGGCTATGTATTTCTCTTTGTGTCGTCGGACAAGATGGTCTCTTAAATTGCTAGTGTTTGATTTGTTGTTAATTACCTGTTTACATATTTTGCACGTAGATGATTTGGCATCGTTCCGGTCAAAAAACTCCCACACGTCAGACTTCTTGTTCTTACTCATTGTGTCTAGCTAATAAGCTAACACTTATTCACTACACTATTCCTAAACAATAATACATATTAACTAATCACTAACACTAAGGCACAAATAAGATCACAAGCACAGTGTAGGTACTAGGTGTAGGTAGATGGTAGATAGACTAACGACAACAGAACAACGCAACTATGTTTAGGTTAAGGAATGACTCGAAACACTGAAACAGGAAACAGACAAGCTGGAAATAGCGCGCTCCGTGCCTGCCTTCAGTTCCAAGAAATTCAATAATAGGTATACAATCGATTGTTGACGAAACTATCGATAGTCTATCGATTGTTAAAAACAATCGATACTATCGATTGTGCAATCGACAATCGGCCATCCCTAAGGTAAAGCCCTACCCTGTCTAAAGTTTGCCATTAAACATTATTTATAGTTATAGAAAATGCCAGGCGAATGGGAAATTGTCTCCGAAATAGAAATGGCAAATGCTGCGACGGATCGAGTGGGTGATTTTTTTTAGGATAAACAGCCAACAGCTCTTACCCTCTGTGACCTTAGTCGGGCACTCTCACAAAACATACTCTTGCGAAAGCTTCATTTTCATGAGCTAAATGGTGTGGTGCTCTCTGTCGGATCTTACCTTTGGGGCAGAAGTCAGCTTGTCTCCCCCACTGGCACTGTCTCTATTTGTAGGCCTGTGGAGCCTGGAGTCCCACTTTTGGGCCTCTTGTTGTTTATTGTCATGATCAACGACCTGGACGACGATGGTGGCACCCTCCATTTTGCCAACGAAACACCCTCTTGTCATCTGGTACCAACTTAAATGGCATTGAAACCTAAATTATATTAAACTGCAAGTAGTATTGATTTTTATTGTGTTTGTTGCATGAGTTTTATTTTATTTTAAAGTGTTTCTTATTGCCGCAATCAATCCCTCACGTGCGTAAATAATGAAGAGGGATGTAATTAAGAGAATGATGGGTGCCAGCGACGTGCAACGCTTGCTGGTGCTCTCAAATGTTTCTACTTCTAAATCTGAGCTCAGTGTTGAGAGTCTTCCTGTACATCTGGAGGGAAAACAATCTGCCTGTTTTCTCCCTGACGAGCTGGCAAACGCAACTTCCAGAGAAAGCTGTAGGCTTTTTGTATATATATTGACCTTATGATTCCATATTTAACAATGAGACGTATTTGAAAATGTGATTTTTATGAAAGATTCGTCGTACATACAATACGACGTCCCACAATCTTCTAACATATTAACAGCTGCGTGTGTAACTTGCCCACACAGAGATACAAATTCAAGACCACTTATAGCTAAGCTATGGACATAACATTTTGGAATGCAGGTAGCTTGTACCTAAACACCTTCGGAACAATTTCCAAAAGTTCAAATTTTTAATTTTGACCTGTAAAAAATGGCGGAATGTTTTGAATTTTTTAATAGTGTCTTTTTCTCTCTCTTCAATGACTTTTGGTCGTATCTCGTCCCCTTCACCTTCAGGAAACGCTAGATTTTTCAAAATTTGGCAGTTTTCGAAGATTTATTCGTGGTTTTTGATGTCATGTTTTTATCAAGGGGTTGTGCTTTAGACACTCAGCCCCAAGGCTACTATCTTTTAAAATAAGAACTTAAGTAGGTATAACATTTAAATAGAATTATCTACCTTACAATTTCTTCGATTATTTATGTGGGAAAATATCTATTACATGGAAGTTTTACTATATTACAGTGATGTAAAATGCCGGTATATAGTATATTGTAGCCTGCCCCCTGCCCCATTGAAGTATCCATAAGCTTTGGTTTTTCAAGATTATACACACGGTTTTGTTCCACTTCCAGAGGAGGCACAAGGAAATTGCTTGCTGGTCCATCTAATATGGGCTGTACTTAATCGTGCTCTGCCCTACAGACCTTCAAAGCTTCAACGTAAATCTAATCTAAATATCATGGGGGAATAGATATAAACTAAATTTTATTTTAGCTGTTGACACATTAGCAAAACAAAGTGCATCAACATGCAACATTGATTCATATAATATGTTTCACTAGAATTCTATACGCAAAATACGCTACGATTTTTAAAATAAGAACTTAAGTAGGTATAACATTTAAATAGAATTATCTACCTTACAATTTCTTCGATTATTTATGTGGGAAAAATATCTATTACATAGAAGTTTTACTATATTACAGTGATGTAAAATGCCGGTATATAGTATATTGTAGCCTGCCCCCTGCCCCATTGAAGTATCTATAAGCTTTGGTTTTTCAAGATTATACACACGGTTTTGTTCCACTTCCAGAGGAGGCACAAGGAAATTGCTTGCTGGTCCATCTAATATGGGCTGTACTTAATCGTGCTCTGTCCTACAGACCTTCAAAGCTTCAACGTAAATCTAATCTAAATTACATGGGGAATAGATATAAACTAAATTTTATTTTAGCTGTTGACACATTAGCAAAACAAAGTGCATAACATGCAACATTGATTCACATAATATGTTTCAATCGAATGCTATACGCAAAATACGCTACGAGGCGTTTTGATAATTAAAAAGCATAAAAACTAAAAAGAACATTTGCTTGAGTTTCAGCAGCAGGTCTAGTTATACTAAAACAACAACTAAATATAATCATTTATTAAAAATCGCCGCTAGTAGAATTTTTAAATTAAAATACCTTAAAAACAATTTTTGTATAAAAATTAAAATACGTATTTTGTGTAGCTTGTTTGGTTCTCTTTCGAGCTGAACAATCGTCACAACGATAAGACGAGATATATAAGTAAAATAGGTCTATTCCTGTGAAAGTGTAAAAACATTTCACCTGGCCTTACATGGTGAATATGAGCTAGGCTATTATTTTCAATAAAGCACAAAATAAATAATAAATACTACTTAAACTTAAATGTTGCTTAACATCGATTAACCCTGTAAACGGAACGGAAGACCTTGATATGTATAATTTAATTTTACATGTATCTGACGGGTTGAAAAAGTGGCATCACGCAATATTCTAGTCACGGGACTGTAAAGTTCTAACCAATATCTCCATTTAAAACGCTAATTTCGAATTACATTCCATTAAATGAAAAATCCGCCGTGCCATATTTAAAGGTGTTACGGGACAAAACCCTTACATTTTAAATATTAAAAGGATCTTTTGTAGTTCTTATCTACATTTGAAAAATCAGAACACTTTCAAAATTTTCCTCAGGGTTTCGCTCTATTGGTCCGTAAAGTTGCAATGTTTGTCCATACAGACGATGATTTTAGTTGATTAGGTGATAATACTTATAAAAATGTGTATGTTAGTCGAAAAGGTTTATCAACTTCCCCACAAAATGCAGCACAAACAAGTTTTCCTCTCCATGAATCTCCTTGGTATAACTGGGATCGTGTGGACTAAAATTATTAACCAAAAATAAAATATAATTTCAATGCTGCCATGCGGGGCTCCATGTAGACGACCTTTTTATCCGGTTAGTATAAGGTAATGTTTTTTGTTTTTTTTCTATCAGCTGCAAGGATTTCCCTCGGTTATCAGTTGAATTGCCGTTGTTTTATTCATGCGTTCAATCCCACCGCTCCTAGTCACGAACCAGGGCCGCCTGGCAATGAGGTTTTGAAGCATCTTTATATTAATAGGCAAGCAAAAAACTGTCCCTCCTTTTTTCTCAGCTTGTAAGCATCGTAGGAGAAATTCACGCATACCGTTTGAAAGGTATTGTCCTGTAAATGATCAGAAACCCAATATAATTTACATCTGCCTTCAGGGCTACGCCCCACAGGCTTTAAAAATTCCAATGTTATTCTTATGGAAGAACATTAATCAATGGAATTGTGTGTTTGACAGCTGATATAATAAAAAGTGCTAGCTCAACAGGAAAAACGGATATTTCAGGACTAATCTTATCCGTTTTAACTCCACGTTAAAAAACTAAACCTGCGAGTGAGGGGAAGAGGAGAGGGAGAGAGATAAAAAGAAGTTATTCGTGATATTCAGCATAAGGACACTGGTTCAAATGCATTTTATTTAACGCAGGATGTGGAAAAACATTCACTCAAACTGTCATTATTCGTATGTGCCACTTTATTTAATTGAGCTGTAACGATATTTTTACTATGTCGATCCTGTGCAATCGAGAGTATCATTGTTTTAGCAAGTATCTAATCACATATTCTTTTAAGTATTTGTCCGATTTTTAAAAAATCTTTAGGTATGATATATTATTTCATTTTTACTGCTTTAAAGTCATTTGGGTTTATTGTTATTAATGCATATCTATGATAATATAGATACCAATTCAAATAGAAAACAATTTCAAACTTCATAACTTAGGTTTTTGCCAAGCCTATTTATTGCCTGCATGATTTGAAGATAATTATACAAGAACATTTAACAGTTTAGGTTTTTATATTTTTCTGTACATTAATTACGGTTTATAATAAACGAAAAGTATAATATTGTAATCAACATACACTTAAGAGGATGTTTGAGACGGCAACCATGTTAGATTTTTACTCCTTAAGAACCAATGTTAAATTTAATGCATGGTATCTAGTTTAGTTGTGATAGTAGCCCTATCATTCATATCTCAAATTACATTGATCTTTATATAATAACTACATTACAGTACTTTAAAATAATAAAACTACTTTTATTAATTCTTTAAAGTTGTTTGGTCAAACTTAAAACAAACATAACTCACGAGCAAAATACAAAATATTATCAGGTTTCGACAAAAATAATGCCTTAAGTAAAGACATGTAGAACGCAAATCGACATAGAAATTGTCGCTGGTTAGCATAAAATCAGCTGGCCTGTTACAACAACTGTCCCCTTTATTCGGCACCTATCGATACAAACTTCTTGGCAGGTGTTTCAAACTAAATTAAAATAAATACAAGATGTATTATTCAGATGTGTTATTCCAGCGATCGTGCAGTTTTCGCTTACGTAGACAGCCCGCAAAGTTGAATTTAGGATTTAAATCCAATTCTGACCACAGTAGAAATTATTTAGGTCAGCACTACTTTATAGTATTGTAATGTGTAACATCTTTGGCCATGCAATTAATGATTAGGTTAGTTTCGATATTCACAACTTTCACATTATGTTTATGTGTTGTTGTAGGGACCAAAGAAAATGTGTTGTTGTTCAGAGATCTAAAGATTCAAAGATCCTCACACGTCATCGAAGCTAATTGTGTGCCCCTAGTACGTTTGGCAAACCGATTCCCGTAACCTTTACGAGATCCAGGGGTTTTTACGCAATACTATCGTCCCAATCATCACCTGAGCCCTTCTCCTTGCCCCGACTCTCTTGCAATCCAGTATGATGTGCTTGGCAGTATCTTCAGACTTATTGCAAAGCCTAAATTCCTGACTTTCATTTATAAGTGAAAGAGTGTGGAGATGTTTCTTGAAATGGCTGTGACCAGTTATCAAAACGATCACCAGTTTAACCCGACCTCACCAACCAGTTAGTGAAGTAAGAGCTAGTGTCTGCTAGCAGCCTTTTGCCAAGTGCTTGACCAGAGTAATCCTGCCATTGCTGGCGATGTAGGTCCCTAGACCATGTGTTGATCTTGTGAAAAGCAATTGTTTTGCTTATGCCACAGCTTGGCCTTGGACCGAAGAATGACACACCTGAACCTATTTTAGGAAGCTTATCTGCACTCTCATTGCCACCTATGCCTACATGGCCAGGTACCCAACGAAGATGCACAGAGTTGCGTGATGCGACTGAGGGCGTTGTAACACTCCCATACCAATTTTGACTTGATTTCGTTGGAGTCAAGAACCTTGAGGGCAGCCTGACAATCTGACAACATATGCTTGTCGCAATAGCGTCTGGCATGGCCTAGGTTGGCACAAACCATGATGTCACAAATTTCCGCTTGAAAAATAGTACACTGCTGTCCCAGACTTGCACAGAGTTCTGTTCTGGGTGATTCACTGTAGACCCCGTAGCCAGATTTACCTTAATTGAGAGTCGTCCTTGTACCAGACAAGGCTGCCTTTCCTGAACCTCAGATTTCCACTCTTCCCTGTAGCAGAATTCCACAGAATTTAGTGAAAATCAGTTTAGTGAAAATCATCTCAGTACTCATGACTTCTGAAGTCATTACAAGCACAGGGCTCTGAGCAACAGCTTTGGTGATGGTGCAATGGCCTGTTACATACAGGCCTTCCCTCAATTGGCCTGCGATTTTTAATCGATAGCCTGATTTTCGTGCTTCTGCCTTGATGAAGATGTCCAAAGGCAGTAATCCAAGAGCAACTTCATGAGTTGCTGACGGGCTGCTCCTGAAAGCTCCAGTGACTAGAAGTGTGCGCAGCCTTTGTAAACTTGGTTCGGGGGGTGCGTGGGCGTGCTCTTGCGTCTGCTATACGTAGGTGGTTTGAGACCGTGCTCTGCTCCAGACGGATTAGAGCCGATCTTCAAGGTGAATCGATAGTGATCCCACCCACAAACTGCTGTCCACAGGGAGGTGTGCTTTCGCCTCTTCTGTGGAACCTTGTGGTGGACGGTCTCCTTCGTGAGCTCACTAGCAGAGGCGTCTTTGTCCAGGGCTATGCAGATGACATAGTCCTCATGGTACAGGGAAGGTTCACGAATATTGTTGCTGATATTATGAATGTCAATCTTCAATATGTCAATGTCTGGTATCTTGGAGAGGGACTAAGCATAAACTCCTCAAAGACAGTAGTTCCATTCACAAGGAAAAATAACCTGAAGTCTCTTTCCCGGCTGAGACTTGGACCAACGACGGCTTGAAGTATCAGGGACAGTCAAATACCTAGGGCTGTCAATTGACTCTAAGCTGACATGGAATGATCACTTGAATAATACACTGCACAAGGCTAAATGGACGCTAATGACGTCCAGGCGATTCGCAGGCTCCACATGGGGATCAAGCCTCACATAGCGCTGTGGCTGTTTAAGGCAGTAATAAGGCCTGAAGTCACATATGGATCACTAGTCTGGTGGACAAAGGTGAACCAGACTACAGCCATATCCAAACTACAAGTTTACAAAGGCTGGGCACACTTCTAGCATTGACTATAAATACTGAAGTAGACTTCTCATTGCCATTATAAAATGTGTCCCTAGTTTTGTGTATTCCAGGATTGAAAGAGGTCGTAATTTACACCTATCACCAACAGAGTATACTGCTGTAAACTTATCCTCTCAAGGAGGGGATAATACAACAGTTGGTTTGTCAGGAAGCAAACATAAGTTGATTATTAGTTGCTTTCTGGGGTGGAGATATTTTAAAAGTTAACGTAAATAACTAAAATAATAGTTGACAGCAGCACAATCTGTCAGTGACCTAATCAAACTACTTCAATTATAAATTCTAGCATACACTTAAAGAGGGACAGTTGGACCAAATGGATGGGATGTCTCCTTCAGTATTTATAGTCAATGCTTCTAGTCACTAGAGCTTTCAGGAGCAGCCTGTCAGTAACTCTTGAAGTTTCTCTTGGATTACTGCCTCTGGATATCTTCATCGTGGCAGAAGCACGAAAATCAGCTTATCGTTTAACATTTGCAAGCCAATAGAGGAAAGGCCATTGTGCTATCACCAGAGCTTTTTCTCGCAGCCCTGTGCTTGAAATTATTCAGATGTCATGAGTTCGGAGTTGGTTTTTACTAAATCTTTTGCTGTGGAATTCTGCTCTAGGGAAGAGTGGAAATCTGAGAAAGGGCCCTATTTCAGGAAAGGCATTCTTGCCTGGTACATGGACTGCTCTCTCATTGAAGGTAAATCTGGCCACGGGGTGTTCAGTGAATCACCCAGAACAGAACTCTGTGCAAGTCTGGGACAGCACTGTACTATATTTCACGCGTAAATTTGTGGCATCATGGTTTGTGCCAACCTAGGCCATGCCAGACGCTATTGTGACAAGCATATTGTAATCTTGTCAGGCTGTCCTCAAAACTCTTGACTCCAACGAAATCAATTCAAAATTGGTATGGGAGTGTTACAACGCCCTCAGTGAACTCGCATCACGCAACTCTGTGCATCTTGGTTGGGTACCTGGCCACGTAGGCATAGGTGGCAGTGGGTGTGCAGATAAGCTTGCTAAAATAGGTTCAGGTGTGTCATTCTTCGGTCCAAGGCCAAGCTGTGGCATAAGCAAAACAACTGCTTTTGACACGATCAAAAAATGGTCTAGTGACCTACATGCCAGCAATGGCGGGGTTACTCTGGTCAAGCAATTGGCAAAAGGCTGCTAGCAGACACCATCTCTTACTTCAGTAACCGGTTTGAAAGGTCTGGTTAAGCAGGTGATCGTTTTGATATTTGGACATGGCCACTTCAGGAAGCATCTCCACAATATTTAACTTAAAAATGAAAGTCTGGAGTGTAGGCTTTGCAATCAGTCTGAAGGGATAGCCTAGCACGTCATACTGGATTGCAATTGGATTGAAATCCTAAATTCAACTTTGGGGGCTATCTACGTAAGGGAAAACTGCACGATCGCTGGAATAACACATCTGAATAATACACCCTTTATTAATTTTAATTTAGTTTTAAACGCCCGCCAAGAAGTTTGTATCGATAGGCGCCGCAAAGAGGGACAGTTGTTGTAACAGGCTAGCTGATTGTACGCTAACCAGCGACAATATCTATGTTGATTTGCGCTCGACATGTCTTTACTTAAGGCATATTTTTTTCTAAACCTGATAATATTTTGTATTTTGCTCGTGAGTGATGTTTGTTCTAAGTTTGATAAAACAACTTTAACGAATTAATAATAAGTTGTTTTATTATTTTAAAGTAATGTAGTTATTATACGGAGATCAATGTAATTTGATGTATGAATGATAGTGCTACGATCACAAATAATCTATTTACCATGCATTAAATTTAACATTGTTTTTCAAGAAGTAAAAATCTAACATGGTTGCTGTCCCTAACATCCTCTTAAGTGTATGCTGATTAAATATTCTATTTTTCGTCTGTTATGACCCGTAATTAATGTACATAAATATACAACACCCTAAAATGTAAAGTGTTCTCGGATAATTATCATCAAATCATGCAGACAATAAATAGGCTTGCCAAAACCAAAGTTATGAAGTTTTAAATTGTCTTCTATTTCTATTGGTCCCATATTATCATGGACATGCATTAATGACAATAAAACACTAACTGAGTTTAAAGCAATAAAAATAACCTCGAATATTTTGTAGACTTTTTTACAGATTTGTGAAAATACGACAAATACTTTAAATTATATGTGATTAAATATTTACTAAAACAACGATAGTACACACTATAAGGATCGACATAATAAAAATGTCGTTACAGCTAAAAAAAAACACTAATTAGGTCGTCCTAGTGACGAATTTGGAATACATTTAGTTATTTTATTTCTCATAAATTTCAATATAAATGCTTGAAAACTTCATTGACAGGCGGCCCTGATACGTGACTAGGAGCGGTGGGATGGAAAGTATGAATAAAACAAAAGCAATTCAACTTATAACTGAGGAAAATCCTTGCAGCTGATAGACAAAACACTACCTTATACAAAGTGGCCCCACATGGCAGCATAGAAATTACAATTTATTTTCGATTAATGATAGTCCAGATGAGCCCAGTAATACCGAGGAAATTCAAGGAGAGGAAATCATTCGTTTGTGGGGAATTTGACAAGCTCTTACGACTAAAATACACATATTTATACGTATTATCACACATCAACTAAAATCATCCTCTGCATGGAAAAACATTGCAACTTAAAGGGTCAATAGGGCGAAGCCCTGAACAACATTTGGTAAGTCTTTTTTTAGGAAATAACTACAAAAAATCATTGATGTGTAGGTTTTGTCACGTAACACCTTTAAATATGTCACGGCGGAATTTTCATGCAGTGAAGTGTAATTCGAAATTAGCGTTTTAAATGGAGATATTGGTTAAAACTTTACAGTCCCGTAGTCTATATATCTAAAGGATCGACTAGAATATTGCGTGGTGCCACTTTTCCAACACTTCAGATACATGCAAAATTAAATGATAAGAAGTGTCCTTTTACATCAATTGCTTGGTCAGTACTTCCAAGCGACCGTTCTTTGTCCTTTCTTTTCAGATGAACTTCAAGGCACTGACCCACTATGGACTTCATAGAAGCTAGATTACAATCTTTGACTTTATCGCAGTTCACGCGGAGAGTTTGAACCTAAGAAATAATAATTACCTCTCTCGCAGCAAACCTGCGTACTCAGCGAATTTCCAATGCATAATAAATGTCTTAATACCATATAACCGCATACCAAGTTTCATAAAATATACTCACATATTAGCGATATATACAATTTTAATTATTCTCCATAAGAATAACATTGGTGATGAGTACGTAGGTTTGCTGAAACAAGGAACACAAACAATTGGTTATCATGCAAATATAAATATAATGGTGAAGCCACATACCAAGTATAAATAGAATTTAACTAGGTGAAGCCACATACCAAGTTTCATCAATATTCAATCATAAATAAGCGCTATGTAACATTTTAATTATTCTCCATAAGAATAAGCACCATTCTCCATGGGGGCTGAGTAAGCACGTTTGCTGCAACAAGGAAAAAGAAGGTTTTTTTGCAAATATTATTATAACTCAATAAGTTGAAGCCACCTACCAAGTTTTATTAATTTATGTTCATAATTAAGGGAGTCATTACATTTGACTTATTCTCCTTCAGAATAACATGGGGGCTGAGTACGCAGGTTTGCTGCTACGGGGATGATCAACAAAAAATCAATTATTTTTGCAAATATCAATATATCAGTACTACATGACGCCACATACCAAGTTTCATCAATGTACATTCAAAAATAATCGATATAACAAATTTTATTTATTCTCCATAAGGATAACATTGGACAACGTACTGTGTTTAGCACTTTGAATATCTCTGTAACGGTTTGACGTAGAATCACAATTTAAACACCAAAATGATTGTTTTGTGGAGCTGAACTGATTGGCAAAATCAAATGTGAAGTTTACATTGAAATGAACTGAGGAAAAGCCAAAAACCTTTTTCCCATAAGATTAACATGGGAGATTTTATGAGTAGGTTTTTTGGATTTTCTCTGCAACCACTTAACCTAGGTTAATAATTCAAAATACTATATTATTTGTTTTTTTAAGCTGTATAACATGGTAAAACCCAAAATTATTTTTTTTTTTAAATGTTATGGTGATAAATGCAAAAAACAGATTTTTGAAAAATTTAAAACCCCCCTTCCCATGGTCTGATTTTTCTGGTTTTCGAACTTAAAGGCATGAATGTAACTTTACACATTTGAGCAAAGTTTCATTGAAATCGGACGTTTTTTACTCAAGTTATCACATTCACTGACAAACACACACACACACACACACACACACATATATATAAATATATATATAAATTTGAACGAATAGTGTTTTTGACATCTGGGGACCTCAAAACAAAAAGTTACATGGTCTTGGGCTAAAGTCTTACCAAGAGACCTACGGTAATAGCTTCTTTCCTATAGGAGAAATTCACTAAAACTAAAACATTGCCTGATGGCTGTGATTATTTAATCGTATAATGATTCAAGCTACTTTTTTTACTTGAGCCTGTTGATATACACGGTAGCAGTTCTCCCTTCCAGCGAACGAAGTAGGGGAAGGCGTAGGTAACTCAAAAATAGACTTGATTGATTGATTTGCTACTGTTCTCATGTAAATTCGATGTCTGGCACTATCCAACGTACTAGTGCAGTCATACAATGCTAGAAGAAAGCATTCTCCAGCTGATGCAAGCGCATAGGGTGAAGCGTTAGCCTTGGTAAACACTTGGACCTTTTCTGAATGTAGTAGATGCTGTATAGCAACTCGTTTCTGCATGAGTTGGACACAGATACACGAGATTTGCCCCGGTTTTGTTACTCATTTTTTTGTACCAGAAATAAGCATACGAACATCAGTCGACTCATCGGTCAAATATTAACACAACAGGATGAGTAGATTTGTGTCCTCTCCAAAAAGGACCGGGTTTTTTCCATTCTTTGCTAGGTCAAGGCTAATCAGTGAATCATGAATATGGATTACATCTACACAAGCTGGCTGTTTTTTATGTTTTAAATACAGTATGTAGCATATCAGGGTAAAGCTGAGTTCAATACGAGTAAGAATTTGAATCATAATAAAATTATGTCTTGTGGTTTAGCAGAAATAAGCATACGAACATCAGTCGATTCATCGGACAAATATCAACAGAACAGGACGAGTAGATTTTCCGTAAATGCTAATATTTTGCGCAAAAATGGCCGCCATTTTAAAATGGATGAGATAAGCGAGTTCTGTTTTCATCATAATGTTTGTAAGTCAAAGGGCTTTAAAATGGTGCATAACATGACGTATGTTGTATGTTTACATTTGTAAATTCCGAGATTTGAACTAGTGATCCTCAGCTTTTCGTACACCCTGTATTTTAAACGAGTTAAAATTAGTTTTACGTTACTCCTTGGGGTTGATTTAGTGGGAAATAAATTTATTTCACCGTTCTAGGACAAGTGGTTCGTCTGTAATCGGTTTGAGACACCTTACGTGAGACAACCTGTATATTCATACCCATACGTGAGCGTAAAATTGTTTGTGGTGTATAGTACACTATACATGTCACTATTAATGTTATGAGGGTTTGTTGTTCACGTAAAGTACGTACCAAAAGTCTTTCACAATTACTTAAACATGTTGACTTAAGGGTTAAACAAAATTCAACGTACCAAAGAAGGTAGCCGAGCCGGATTAATAAGGTTTTATACCATAGGATCTTTTAACACTTATTTGTCACAAAATAACTTTGGGGTAGATACCCCTAATTTATGTAGTACAAAATACAGAATAATTATGGGTGGTGGTATTTATTTTTGACTTTGTTTGTAATGCGAGTACAACAGAAAATTAAGTTTTAACACAACATAGTTGGTTTTGAACAACGGTTATGCAAATAAGTTTTAAGTAAGTGGTAATGTTTCTAGTAGCTACTATAAACACAACACATGTTGTTTAACCAATTTTTTTTAGAATTAGTGTTTGATTTAACAATTAATTTATTAAAATTTGCACTCCTGTCTGTTATTTAAGCAAACTGGTATTTATTTTGTAAGGTAAATATCTCATAATTTAAGGACACATTTTCTTTATTTAACTTTAATTTCTGACAGTGTTGTAATGTAATGGGCATTGATCTTAGGAAGCATTAATTCGGGCATTGTTAATGTATACCAAATTATATCTGGTAGTCATCCGATAATTTCTCAAAGTAAATAATATAATATTTATGTGAATTGCATGCTAATTCTGTTATTTTTCAACCATTGTAAATCTACACAAACTTAATAACCCAATATCCTCTGTACTATATGTTCAGTCACAATCCTGGGACGTTAAATTCAGGTTATCGGTTCACACAACAGAGCATTAAATGGAGCTACTACACTACACGGCTCGATTGCTTGTGCTGCATAGAGCATTAAATGGAGCTACTACACTACACGGCTCGATTGCTTGTGCTTCATAGAGCATTAAATGGAGCTACTACACTACACGGCTCGATTGCTTGTGCTGCACAGAGCATTAAATGGAGCTACTGCACTACACGGCTCGATTGCTTGTGCTGCACAGAGCATTAAATGGAGCTACTACACTACACGGCTCGATTGCTTGTGCTGCATAGAGCATTGAATGGAGCTACTACACTACACGGCTCGATTGCTTGTGCTGCATAGAGCATTGAATGGAGCTACTACACTACACGGCTCGATTGCTTGTGCTGCATAGAGCATTGAATGGAGCTACTACACTACACGGCTCGATTGCTTGTGCTGCATAGAGCATTGAATGGAGCTACTACACTACACAGCTCGATTGCTTGTGCTGCATAGAGCATTGAATGGAGCTACTACACTACACGGCTCGATTGCTTGTGCTGCATAGAGCATTGAATGGAGCTACTACACTACACGGCTCGATTGCTTGTGCTGCATAGAGCATTGAATGGAGCTACTACACTACACGGCTCGATTGCTTGTGCTGCATAGAGCATTGAATGGAGCTACTACACTACACAGCTCGATTGCTTGTGCTGCATAGAGCATTGAATGGAGCTACTACACTACACGGCTCGATTGCTTGTGCTGCATAGAGCATTGAATGGAGCTACTACACTACACGGCTCGATTGCTTGTGCTGCATAGAGCATTGAATGGAGCTACTACACTACACGGCTCGATTGCTTGTGCTGCATAGAGCATTGAATGGAGCTACTACACTACACGGCTCGATTGCTTGTGCTGCATAGAGCATTAAATGGAGCTACTACACTACACGGCTCGATTGCTTGTGCTGCATAGAGCATTGAATGGAGCTACTACACTACACGGCTCGATTGCTTGTGCTGCATAGAGCATTAAATGGAGCTACTACACTACACGGCTCGATTGCTTGTGCTGCATAGAGCATTAAATGGAGCTACTACACTACACGGCTCGATTGCTTGTGCTGCATATTTCATTCGAGTCTCGGCGTTGTCGAGTGTCAGGGTGACTACATACAACTTTCAATGTCGAATACAAATGTTTATTGTTTACATACACCTGGTTACAGAAATATTTTCTCAAACACAATAATTAATTTTGTATTTATTATTACACAGAATAATATAGAATTTACGATACAGAATAACTAACAAAGTATACATTAATACGATAAATTAATCGAAGACATTACATTTGATAATGCTCATATGTAATAAAATACCTTTATTTAATAATTTAATAAATTTCACTGATATGATAGTCAATTACATTTAAATTGTATAAAACCTGCAATCGATTAAAAAAATTCCCTTTTAATTTATATATTTCGTAGTTTCTACGATAATTCTCCTATTATTCCCAATAGCTTTCATAATATTCGGTACATGTTTAAATTAGTTTAAAACTGTGTTTGACTGATAGGGTAATGCAAATTTCTAAATTAAAATGTGGCATTAAACGTATGACAATTTACCACATTATTTAATTATCATACCCATACATACAATTATCATATACAATTTTACAATTTGTCTATACAACTTGTCATATTATTTCTAAAAATATTCATACAGTGAAGGTAAATGTAATATATTATTTAGTTGTTTAAATAATGGTTTGCAATATCAAAGAGGAATTTGCATAAAATGCCTTTTTTAAATTTCTTTAAATACATTTATGTATTGTGTCCGCTTTAAATTTTCATCAAGTTGTAGACTTAGAAGCTTATTATCATGCACATTGATCAAATAAAATTAATTTATAGGAAATTGTTATTTTAGTTTTTGAAAAATAAATAAGTAGAGTTTTATTTAATTCACCCTAAGACTATTAATTGAGAACCAATTTCCTAAATTATATTCCAACATGATTTCCAAAGTTAATTTATCTGGAGATGAACATATGAAGAGTGTCAATACGCTGATTCTGCATCAGCGTATTGCAGAATTATACTATAAATTTTAACTAATGGTAGGTCATTTACATAAATTTTAAATAATAGTGGACCTAGGATGGAACCTTGAGGTTCACTATTTTTTATATCACGTTTTAAATCTATAAAATTGTTATAATTTATAAACACACTTTGATATATTAATTGTAGATACGATTTCATTAAGTTTTGAGCTTTTTAGCAAATTGCCCTATAGGGAAAAAGCTATGACCGTAGTTAGCATAGTAAGACCTAAGCCCTGGACCATGATAAATTTTCGTTTTGAGGTCCCCAGATGCCAAAAAAACCATTCGTTCAAAACTGTATATATATATATATATATATATATATATATATATATATATATATATATATATATATATATATATATATGTCCGTTGGTGCGATAACTGTCGTAAAAATGTTCCGATTTTGATGAAATTTGGTGTACTAACATGTAAAGCAACATTTATGACTTTAAGTTCGAAAACCAGCCAGATCGCTTTATCCAAAGGGGTATTTTGTGGGGGTTTTGTACCCCAAAAATGTTTTTTTGAGTTTTTTACATATAATTTTTTAGTAAATCAAACTTTAATTTTCACCATTGAATTCAGCTTAAGAAAACAACAACTTTTTTATCATTGATCTACTTCAATTGGCTACAGAAATATTGAAAATGCTAAACACAGTACGTTGTACAATGTTATCCTTATTGGGAATAAGAAATATGCTATATCTTGCTTATTTATTAACTTATCCTGACGAAACTTCTTATATACCCTCATACCGTTGTGGTCTAATGATATTTGTACGAAAACCGATTTGTTTTTTAATAGTTTCCGTAGCAGCAAACCTACATACTCACCCCCATATTATTCTTATGGAGAATAATTAAAATGTTATCTCCCTTAATTATGAACATAAACTAATACAATTTAGTATATGGCTTCACCTAGTTGAGTTATAAAAAAAGTTGATAAAAACTCATTTTTTGTGTACCTTGTTTCAGCATACCTACATCCTCAGACACCATGTTATTCTTATGGAGAATAATTAAAATGTTATAAATAATTTATTTATGAATTTATATTGATGAAACTTGGTATGTGGTTTTAAGTGGTATTAAGATACATTTATACATATACATTGGAAATTCACTGATTACACAGGTTTGCTGCTACGTGGTATTTATATAAACCATAACATTTTCAATTATTCTTAAATCAATTAATGATTAATGCAAAATCAAACATTTTGAAAACGTCACAGAAAATTCCAGCAGTTTTCTTAGCTCTGTCCAATTCCAATGATAGTTTATTAAAAAATGTATTTACAGCCATTATTGTTGCTTTATGTTATGTTGTTTTTTCTCTAAAAGACTAACATTACATTCACTAGAGTATGCAGCACGGTTAAACAATTTGTGTTTTATTGCGAACGGGGAACTGCAATCTCATTCCGATTTAACACAGGGTCTTGAAGCTGAGTCCAACTTTACAAACTCTGTGGTACGCTTTAGATGGTATTGTATTTTGTTATATTTTAGTGTTAAAGTCAGCGTATTTGGCGGGATGGCGACCTTACAGAAGCATGAATCAGTTCTCGATCGAGATGAGAAGAGAATAAGAGGTGGCTCCATAACGAGTGAAAACTCACCTCCCCCACTTAACCATAACTGTGAAATAAACAAAAGTAATGCGCTGTAATTTAACAGCTGATGACCAACTGTTAGCACTACCAGCTGTAATGAGTTCCTTTGACAACAGAGCAAGAGTGTAAGAGGACGTTGGAGACACAGGTGCTACTGATAAGGTACAAGTTTTTGGCGTAGGGATGTGGCGAACCCACTGCTCGGTGGCTTGTCTATTGCAGCTAGCCTCTCTGGCTCCCTACTCTTCATCTGGGTCAAAGACTTTTCTATTAATCCATGTTCTCATTTATGTACATTCGGATCAGCTTTCTTCATCTTGCTATCTCCAACTTGCTCTTCACCCCAATTATTCCTTTCCCCCTTCTTCTATCTCTGTTTCAGGCCAACCCAAGATGTGATGTGGACCCTGCCGAGGGGTGTATGGCACCAGGTATTTTGTATAGTGTTTTTAACGGTACCTGCAGGATACTAGGTACCCTCCTGCAGTAACCAGCCTTGCCCGGGCATGCGGGACTCTATCCGGGTTGACTTCACTTCTCTAGCTACTCGTGGGAATCACATGGACCGTTTTTTGACAAACCAACCAAAACAAAACCTCGAGGCAACTCCAGAAGTTGCCTTGCCTTCAAATAATTGAGGTAGGCCTATAGACTTACTTTCATCAGTGCATAAGCTGTTATGTTTATCAACTAAATTGTTTTTAAATGCACCTTTTACAGCATTATTACTACGAATTTACTTTTATAATTACAAAGGCCTAATAATTTGATGTTTACTTTTAGGTACTTGGCAAAAGGACTACCTTCCTACCCATCGGAAAAAATTGCAATGTATATTGTTGAAGATGGATGATATGAAAAACTTTCATGGTGCTTTCTATGGTATACCAGAAAAAGATAAAAAAGATGCATTATTACTGAAATATTGCAAGGTAGACCAACCTAAAAGGCGCCGTACAGGTAATAAAACACCTAATGATAGTTCCCAAAGAAAACCCAGAAAAAGTACTTTTGAGTATTTTGTTGAAAATGCAGCTGGAAATAAGCTCTCAGTTTGCCGGGATGCTTTTTTGGGAATACTGGACATAACCAAGAGTGTTGGGTGTTTTTGATAGGTTTAAAAAAAAGTGGAGCCCTGGTTCCTGTTGAAACAAAAGGTGGGTTCAGGAAAGAAGTGCTCTTCAATGCAAAACATGAAAGTGTTGTAAATTTCATAAAAGGTTTGGAAGGCACTGAGTCTCAATATGCAAGAGGAAAAAGTGAGAGAGTGTACTTACAATCCGATGTGTCTATATCGAAACTTGCAGGGATTTATAATGAAAATATGCAAGAGGAAGGTAGATATGAGTTAAATGTTAAGGAAAATTACTTCAGGAATATTTTTAACACCAAATTTAATATTTGTTTTAAGTGTCCAAGTACAGATGAGTGTAGCACTTGCTTAGAGCTGGAGCATCGGATAAAAATGGAAAAATAAGAATAAAAAAGGAAAGAGCTCACAAAAAAACAATCAGTGCATAAAAGACAAACTAAACAGTTTTTTGAGCACCTTAAAACCAAACCTGAGAACTGCCTTCTCCTTACTTTTGACATGCAAAAGAATTTAGTATTACCTAAGGTTAGTGACTAATCAGCCTACTACTCCAGGCAGTTGTACTGCCACAATTTAACAGTTGTCACAGGAACTTCTAAAGATAGCTTGACTCCAGAAAATGTATCTGTTTATACCTGGACGGAAAATCAGTCTAAGAAGTCTTCCAATGAAGTAGCATCAGTGATATTTAATGAACTTAAATCAAATAACTACAAGGATGCCACTTCTGTCAGATTAGTGGCCGACGGCTGTGCTGGCCACAACAAAAATAGAATACTAATAGCTATGGTGTGCAAATCTGCTGCTTGATTATCTCCCTAAGGAGTTAAAAAAATGATATTATTTACCCAGTTACAGGTCACTCATTCCTCCCATCCGATCGTGTATTTGGTCTAATTTAAAGAGATCTTAAGAACATTAAAACTATGATCAACGTTGAGGAGTATTACAAAGTTTTCGAAAAGTATGCTACAGTTAAAGTTCTCAAAGATGACTGGAGGGCGTTTAACTGGATAGAAGAAACATAAGAGTTTGTAAAACCAGCAAAGGACCTCCATTTTCAAATATCTAAAATTAAAAAAATTTGTTTGCGACGAACCAAGAAAGTAAATGTTTTTATTCGAGGCGAATATACCTATAACCTCGACACCTGCACTGCCAAATCCATTGTTAAGGAGCGGAAGAACCTAAACAATATGAATCCAAAATTACTTCCTGTTGGAGTGCCTGTCACAAAAGAGAAAATCAAGGATGTCCAAACCCTACTTTCAAAAAATTTTGGGGAAGGGTGGAGAGAAATGGATTCTTTGAAGTGGTACGTTTGTGCGGGACCGGTCGGAGGCGAAGAAACTGTATGTGAATGTTTTGAAAATACTGAAGCAATAGATGAAATTGCTCTTGTAGATATAGTACAAGACTAACAATAAGGTTTATGGAGTGTTCAAGTCTCTTTTCAGACCTTTTGGATAAGAAAATCATCTGGATTTTGTAACACTATCTTTTTACTGTTAGTTTAATACTTTTAATAAATTACCCTAACTTTTAAAATGTGATTAATTGTTAATAACCCTCAAAATATTAGGATAAAAATCTTTGACACTGTAATACTTAGTGTCAAATATGGACATCCAACTCAATTTTGGTACCAAAACGGATATATCCATGTTTCAGTATCAAAAGCGGACATTGTATTTTTTCTGTGCTTGTTTTAGTGCCTTTATTTATAGTGGAATCATTAAAAATGCTTCTTAAACTATTTTAAAATAGTCTACTACACTACAGTCAGAAAAAAACCAAAGGCATTAAGTGGCGCCAAACTACCTAAACTAAAAAACCCTTCGTAAGTGTTTAAACGTGTCTTTTAAAGAATATCTTAATAAAAAAAAAATATTATTTTGCTATTTTTTGACAATTAATAACCTATAATATTATTAAAGTATTTAGTACCGAATGCATGTTTTGTACCAATAAAAAAGCTTTTACTCCCTACATTTGACTTCTAGTGGCTTGAAGACCTTCAGGGGTATTCCCCTTTAAGATTCCTATTATTATGTTAATGACCATTAAATGAAACTATTCATGGGTTTAAGAAGATAACTAATGGCGCAAATACTTGTAAATTAATGAAAAATAAATTGACGTCATTCACAGTTAGTTAATGCCCAAAGACAAGGTGCATATTACATGGCAATAATTGCTACTGTAATGTTTTATTAGGCAATTGTTACCTCTCAGTACAATATTTGCAACAAAAACAGTTATTCAACATGCATTATGATATTGGAATATATTTTTTAGGACCTTAATTAGCAGAATATATGTTTTTACAATTTATTATGTAAATTCCAGTTCCATATATGAAACTGCGTTTGACAGGTGTGTTTCTTTCACTCGCAATTCATTTAACTTTTGCGATGTAGTTTCAAACTGCTGATCACGTGTCAATATGATCCCACACAACTAATAAATGGAAGCCCTGGAGCTTTAGTTTTAATTAATTAGTGCGAACACATAGGTATAATAGTCCAGTTCATTTAAACAAAAATATGACAACCTGGAAATTGTATATAATTAGCTGAAATTTGTTGGAGATGATCAGAAGAACATTTTATAAAACATATCCAAATTCTCAAAATGTCCCACGTGGGGGAAATCCGCCACCTTGGATTTTCCAGTTTTCCATAATTTCACAAAATGTGCTAATTTTGTAAATACAAGATTTGAAAAAAAACAAATGAAAAACAAGCCAAAATCTGGTAGAGATGTTTAAAAGACCTTTTTTTATATGCAAATTTCCAAAATATTCCAATCAGAGAAAATCCGCCATCGTAGATTTTTCAGACCTCCAAATTAACACAAGAGGTGCTTACTTGGAAGCGCTTGGATATATTACGAGGTTTTGAGCAAAGTAAAGGGGAAAAAACAAGCTGAAATTTGGTGGAGATGTTAAGAAGACCATTTTTAAAGCATATAAAAATACTCTACAAATGTTCCGTTTTGTAAAAAGTTGCAATCTGTACCGTTTAGGCCAATTCGATATCAGAATATAGTTGTTTAGATATTAAAAATTATATCCATCCCCTCGTAAATTATGGTTTTAGGCAGTATGAGGTATGCAATATATTAGGTCCACTTCCGTTGTTCTGTTTATTGAACAAAAAATATAAACAATTCACAACCAAAATATATCTTCTAACGTACTTTACATAATCTGATATATCTTTTAACTTAGATAAAAAGGAAAGTTCTTACTTTGAATTTAGGGTGTGAAATGAACGTTGGCATTGAACATAGGACAGAAAACCAACTGCGGAAAATCAGGAACCCGTCTGTAAATATTAACAGACTAAATAATTCTTGCTTATGGCATGTTAAAACAATCGAATTAATCCTTTCACCATGTGAAGTACAGTTAACACTGGGAGTACTATAGTGACAATAGCTAATTATTTAATTAAAATAAGGAGTAGAAAAACTTGAACATGTGTTCTCATAAGATTAACATTACAACATTGAAAACTCGTTGTACAGAGCCCTAAGGGGACCTATCTATTTACTAACGAATGCCACATATGGAATATCCCTTATGGCTTTGTCCGCGAGTCTGGTCCGCGCAGTAAATTGTATCTCTTAGCGAATTTCCCCTATAGAGAAGAAGCTATTATCGTAGGTCTCATGGTAAGACCTAAGCCCGAGACCATGATAACTTTTTGTTTTGAGGTCCCCAGATACCAAAAACACCATTCGTTCAAATTTGTATATATATTTATGTGTCCGTAAGCACGATAACTCTCGTAAAAAAGGTCCGATCTTAATAAAATTTTGTACAAGTGTGTAAAGTACTATTTATTCGAACGAGTTCGAAAACCAGACGAATCGCACCATCGAAAAAGGGGTTTTTGGGGGGTTTTGTACCCCAAAAAATGGTTTTTTGGGGTTTTCACAACTAATTTTTATTTGAGTCAAATTTTAGTTTTCACCATTAAATTCAGCTTAAAAAAGCAAACAATTTAGTGTTTTGATTATTTCTCTACGTCAATTGGTCACTGAGATATCGAAAGTGCTAAACACAATACGTTGTATAATGTTATTCTTATGAATATTTTATAACTCGCTTATTTATAAACATACACTGACGAAACTTGGTATGTGGCTTCATCTGGCTGTGTTTGATTGTTGTGTGCACAAACAACCAATTGTTCGCCTGTGGTTCCTGAAGCAGCAAACCTAGGTACTCGGTCCCTATGTTATTCTTGTGGAGATTAATTAAAATGTTATATATCGCTTATTTATGAATGTATATGGATGGAACTTGGGATGTAACTTCACCCAGATGAGCTCTATTGATATTAGCATGAAAACTCATTATTGTGTTCCTTGTTGCAGCAAACCTGCGTACTCATCCCCAGTGTTATTCTTAACACTGAAGAATAATTAATATTTTATATATCGCTTATTTGTGAATACATTTCTCATGAATTCTGGTTAGTGGCTTATTGTGATTCTATGGCAAATATTCATTGGAAATTCGCTGAGTACGCAGGGTTGCTGCAACGGGGGTATTTTATTTACGTATGTTTTAACCAACTACGTGAGTTTCATATTTAAAAACAGAATTGTTTTACTGTATATGGCCATATTTCGTGGACAATCTAAAGTATTCTATTATATTTTCACTTTTTTTTAGGTAGTTTAAGAAGGCCTACAAAAACCCTCCTTCTTTTTGATTACGGTTTTGCTAATTAAGTTTAAGCTATTTTTAGCGAGCGGTTTAGCCCAAGCGGCCGTGGTATTACTACGCTGTTCTGGAATATTGGAGGTCAAGTGATGTTTAACCTATTTTTGTGCAGACAATGTAAAAGTAATTTCCGTTTCATTTAGTTTCTTCCTTATCGTATCTGGTATATGTGGTTTTTAAATCAGGTGGCATTAAGTTTTGCGTATACTACTGTGTTAGGTTTTGCACTTAAATTGCAATCTTTTAAGATATTACTTTTCTTGGGGGGGGCTGAAGATAAAGGGCGCGGAATGATTTTACACAAATTAAAACCTCTTGGTCGAAATACATTTTGTGAGGCATAAGGTTTGTTTCGTAACCCTTCCTTGAATTTCTTAAAAATAACACAAAATTTAATTTATAAAAGAATTAAACGTTTATTTTTTATCCGATTGCCGTGGAATTAACATTTTAAAATATCAATGCAACGTAAATATTCGGGTTGACACAGAAGAAACATAATATCCTATTGTGCTACTTCCACAGGACAAATTGAATATCATCAGACCGTGTGGCCTCGCTAGCCAGTGGTGTGGCACGAGACGTGGTTTTGCTGAAAATCACCAGTCTTTGCACGTTTTTATATGTATGGTACTGCTAATGCATTGTTCATTACAATATTTACTTTATTACCTGCACGGTGAGACTTAAGCCCGGGACCACCATAGAAGTTCCTAACGTGACCCCCTGAACACGTTTTGAGGGGTCTCTAAAACTTTATAGATATATATATATATATATATATATATATATATGTATGTATGTATGTTCGCACTCTAGCGTTAGTAGTGGGGGTTTGCCGGTGCTGGCTCACTTGATTAATTGCTTCCGGAAGCGCTGCGTCATTAAATACGTCATCTGAGGCTGAGCCAGTGACGTAGGCGGTTTTGTGACGTAATGAGTGAAAGGTTAAAGTTCAAGGTCACGGGGAGGTAATTTTAAAAAAGTACTACCTCGCACGCGTAAAATCCGATTGTGATTCGATAGTTAATCGATAATAAATATCGAATAAATATCGAATGAAACAATCGAATGATACGAGTGCGAGGTAGAACAATTACAAATATTACTTTATTTTATTTACAATAAGTTATGTTTACAATAATTCATGTTTACAATAGTTCCTCGTTGTTCGTTGTCATCGATGTTGTTGATCCGGACGAGTTGCGGCCATCACTTCGCTTTCTGAAGAAAGACGGTAGATACTTCGATCCCTGCGCAGAGTCCATGTTGTGTTTTTGACACCTATCTGTTCTGTTAGGTGTTTGCATTTCATTGCTGTCAGGAGGAAAGAATACGTGACGGCAATGAAATAGAAACATCTATCAGACCTTGAGTGAAATGATATTGTTATTTTGTGAAGAGCGTCTCGGAGAGCTCGATGTTCACCGGTCGAGAGCCGGAGGTGTACTGACTATTCGCTAGCTAGCGTTCTGGTATCAAACAAAATGGTGGGGGTAAAAGTGTAGTAGAACAAAGCAGATGGTGGACGGCAGATGGGTGGCGGCAGGTGGCAAGTGTGCGGCAGATGGTAGTCCCCCACTACACCAGTCTCCCCACCAAGTTTTACATCGCACAATAACTAGTTTACATGTGTTAGTTAGGGTTTAGCTCTTAGACTGTCAAGACCTTACCTCCGTTGTAACGAGAAATAAAGAAATTATTTAGATTTGACCTTCAAAATAGTTATTTTTTGCCTAATACTGCTATACCCTTGGTCGGATCTGAATTATGTTTGCACCAACTTGTTCCTCTGATCAATCTGCGTAATTTGAGTACCCACTTGGCATACGTTAAACTAGAAATAAAGAAATTATTTAGATTTGACCTTAAAAATAGTTATTTTTGGCTATTACTGCTATACCCTTGGTCGGATCTGAATTATGTTTGCACCAATTTGTTCCTCTGATCAATCCGCGTAATTTGAGTACCCACTTGGCGTATGTTAAACCAGAAATAAAAACAATTATTTAGATTTGACCTTCAACATAGTTGTTTTTAACTATTACTGATACACCCTTGGTCGGATCTGAATTCTGTAATAACTAAACCTTAATCTCTCCCGAAAAATCAATACATATCTTCCAGTATTTTAAGAAACGAGAATTTTCTGAATTTTCTAAGTCCTCAAGGTCATCTGAACATTTTGCCAAAGCGGGGAATAGAGCAGTAAGTGATTCTCACTTTGACCACAAACTGCTCTATTCCCCGCTCTGTATTAGGAGAAGAGGACTAGTTTAAAGCTCGCAATTATAGGCAATAAACCTGATAACGGAACACTAACCTCTCCCCCGAAAAGTTATCCCCCAAAAAAAAAAAAATAAAAGCAAAATGGTCAGTTAACAACAGTCGCGCACTCTGAAACCGCAAGGACGTTCATCGCTGTGTAGGCGTCAGAGTTTTACGAACCGAAGTACAATAATTACCTGACCAAGATCCCCTTAAATTTAACCAAAAATAAGCAAACTGATTGAATCTGTTTCTCGTGAGTAAGGGCTAAGATGGGCAATGTCAACCGGTTTGCGCGTCGTATTGACATAAGGTCGGTTTTCACGCCATACCTTTTTTGTAAGGGGCTAGGAAAAGGATGAGAAACATACTGATTAGTTAAAGTTAATTGTACAAAGACCAACCAAGGACGGTTTTGCAAAGGTCAACAGTATCACTGAAACCCGGTGGGACGTAGACCCAAACACCCGGCGTCAGGCTACTGCGAACCCAAGTTTTGACCCAAGGCCAGTTTTAAAGCGTGAAAGAAAAGTACATATTTTATTAGTAAATAAAACACTTCAAAAAACCAACACCAAACACCACAATCAGTTAAACTAACTACATTTACTAGCAGCAAACTACAAGCTATAATCTAACAAACAAACTAACATGCATAACAAACTAACATGCTAAGGTAGAATCTTTAGTATACAGGGGTACCACCTCTATACTAAAGATGCTATTACAGACAGCTAAGGCGAACAGCTAGCTAGGCTGCCAGCCTGAAACTGTGAGAATACTGCGGCCAGACCCTCGCATTTATAGTCGACAGAGGAGCAGATGTTACGGCAGGTGTTACGGCTCAAGGCGGGCCGGTGCCAGCGCGCCGTTGTCCCAAGCGCCTCTGGCTATTCGAAAGCTCAGTAGTAAACTGATTAAAAATTTGTATCGGAGGCTTGTGAGATTTTTATATATTCATATTGTAATTAAAATTAGCTATTCAAATCGCCGACTTGGAGGTTGATCAGACTAACATTAAGCGTTTTATGGAATTAACCGTGTTCTAGTTTAACAAATATTTACAATGGTTTATTCACTAGCTTAAAACACTGAACACCTATCTATATTTACAACACATTAAACTTAAACAATGTTGAATGTTATTAAAAAACAGTCATCAACAGATAGGAGAAAAATATTTCAGAGAATAAATCAAGTTAATAAAACAAAACAAAAATGCATATTGCTCTCTGAAGACTAATAAAAAAAAAATAAATATAGCGAGATGGTTTTGGAATAAGTCTTCTAAGAGTCTCAACTCCTTAAGAATCAAATGATAGTTTTATTATATCTGTACTAAACAAAAACAGTTTGGTTGGATGAAAACTATAATTTATTTATTCCATCAATAAAGTATTTTATATTATCAATGAACAATTCTAAAGAAATATCACAGATAATCTGTTACGAAAAAACACTTACTTTTGTCATTTTACATCTACAGACCTCCTAACAGAGAAAATACAAGTAAGAATGTTCATTTCTAGCTTTTTATAGACTATTTAGCAGTCAAATTATATGTTTACCGTTTTTTCAGAAGACTGACAGATATACATAAATCACAACAAAATGACTAAAATCGCCCTAATACACTGTAAATAATTAATTTAAAACAGCATACTACTGAAATTCATCAATTTCTATTTTAAACGTCTTTTTGCTGATATATTTTTATTTAATTTTTTATCAAACTTGGTGAATGGCTTTATGTGATAGTGCGAACCATGCGCACTTAACGTAGTATTGAAACTGTTTTGTTTTAACTATAAATTTTGTCTTTTCATTTTTTGCCCATATTGAAATTTAATTTTTTATAACCGACGCTTAAATGTAATAACATCTTGGTTCGTATTTTATTTAGTTTTTCCAACAGTTATTTATAGGATATTACTCTCAAGGAAACGATACACAATAATTATCTACATTATAATTGACAGGTTATTAACATGAAATATTGTGCTATATGTAAGTATTTTGAATTGTAAGTATAATAACATAATAGAATAACTTATAAAAATACGTATTAAAATATTACTAAACCAAACTCCAAATATCCAATTTTGTTAAAATAATTTTGTAGTGTTCTTAACATAACTAAAGCATTATTTGTAATAAAACATCAACATTTTTAAAACCCTTCAATTATTGTCTAACCTCTTTTTATGAATTTCTTGTGATTTACCAAAGTTTTAACATTATTATTTGGAAGTTTATTGTAAATTCTTGGGGCAATAAAATAATATGTGTGAGTGAAAAATGTTGAGCTTGGTTTCGATACATAACAAAAACTTGCATTTCTCATAGTAATTATAATTTGATATGTAGCAAATTTAATAAACTAAATATATTTAAAGGTTTGTGGGGCGTAGGTCTGAGAGGCTATGTAAATTATAATGGGTTTCTGATCATTTGACAAAGCAATACCTTCCTAACGGTATGCGTGAATTTCTCCTACGATGCATAACAGTTAAGAAAAAAGAGGGGCAGTTGTGTGCTTACCTATTAATAAAAGGTTAAATAAAATAAATGTTTATAAATTACATATGTAATCACTAATTTATGTAACCCGATTATTAATCAATGACGCTCGTGACGGTAATTACTTTATTGCAAATAATGTTAAGATGGTCGATCATTGGCTACTACGTTAGTTATCGAGTCACAGCAGTATGCTCTGTTGGTGATTATTGTAAACTACAGCCTCTTTCAATCCTGGCATACACAAAACTAGGGACACATTTATGGATTTGTTTTTAAATGTCAATGGTACAAAATATACTGTAAGTTAGTCAGGCTTATATTTGAAAGCGAACATCCGAGGGGCTCTTCAAAAGTTACTAACATGAACAAAACTACTTGTACAACGTTAAGACTTGTTTTCACTGATTATACAAACTTTTCGAATTAATGTCACTTCCCCATATTCATTTGATATAATGCAGTGAAACAATATATCATCATGTGGAAGAAGCATATGTCAGTGAACTTAATTTTGAATAAAACTCCAGAATATACTAAAATTAAAGATGAAATCACAAGATAAAAGACATTCATTTTAAAAAACACTTCTTTGTAAACGCAACAATTAACAAGCAGTTAAGATGTATAACAATTTTTAACCGTCATTTCCCAAGATTGTTGTGTGAATATGTTAACAGTCCAATCAACCGACGAATGGTGCAAACTAAAGGTATCTACAATGATCCTCCCCTAAAACATGGCAGCTTATTAAATGTCAAATTTTACAATGATATTTAATAAGCTGTTATGATTTACAGGATCATCGTAGAGGCATCTAATTTGCACCATTCATCTTCTAATATTAAGACCTTTAAAAAAGAGGTATTACTTAGTTAGGGTTGCTATTTAACTTTTTTTTTTTTTTTTTTTACTTAGCCCCAAAAATTCCTGTTTTTTGGGGGATGGGATTAAACTTGTTCACTCACTAAAAGATAAATGGCTTGATTACGTAAACGTTCCCATGGAAAAATCTTATTATTTCGAAATGTTTTTGGTGAATAAGTGCTACACATAATGACGTTTTAAAATTCAAAAAATTCAATTGAACGCTGTGTTCGATAGAACCAAGCCATAAACCCCTAACTTGTGCCATTCTTCTTCTTTTTGTGCGCCTTTTAAAAGTATATACCACTCAAGGGGTTATCTTTTAGGTTTTTTCTTTACATATTGAAAATTTTAGAATCATCAAAAGTTTCCTTTTTATGTTATTTTGATAGAACATATAGTTTGTTCAATAATCCGAGGTAAGTAAATAAATAAATAAATGTTTATTTTTACACACATAAATATTACAAAATTCACAATCAATCATCTTTCATACAAAAAATTAAAACCAGGCTGAACCATTAAAACGAATTTTTGAGCAGAAAAATTAAATAAATAAGACCCCTAAGACATAATGTCCGTTTAGAGGTTCCTTTACATAAAAAAATATATATATATATATATGCTTTCAAAGATTTTAGGAGCTAACAAATACATGCATTACATTCTGTGTACAGGTTATTAACATGAAATATTGTGCTATATGTAAGTATTTTGAATTGTAAGTATAATAACATAATAGAATAACTTATAAAAATACGTATTATAATATTACTAAACCAAACTCCAAATATCCAATTTTTGTTAAAATAATTTTGTAGTGTTCTTAACATAACTAAAGCATTATTTGTAATAAAACATCAACATTTTTAAAACCCTTCAACCATTGTCTAATTTTTTTTATGAATTTCGTGTGATTTACCAAAGTTTTAACATTATTATTTGGAAGTTTATTGTAAATTCTTGGGGCAATAAAATAATATGTGTGAGTGAAAAATGTTGAGCTTGGTTTCGATACATAACAAAAACTTGCATTTCTCATAATTATAATTTGATATGTAGCAAATTTAATAAACTAAATATATTCAAAGATTTGTGGGGCGTAGGTATGAGGGGCTATGTAAATTATAATGGGTTTCTGATCATTTACAAAGCAATACCTTCCTAACGGTATGCGTGAATTTCTCCTACGATGCATAACAGTTAAGAAAAAAGAGGGGCAGTTGTATGCTTGCCTATTAATAAAAGGTTAAATAAATTTTGAGCAGTGAAATTGTGGGATATTGCTTTGCTTCAAGAAAACAATAGAGCACACCTCTTTCAACTCTTGAAGTTAAATATTGTGCTATTACTGAAGCTAGCAAAGAAACACTTTATTTACGCAATTAATAAGTGATTGATGGATTTTCATAAAAAAAAAATTGCAATATTTAATGACAATCAATCAGCACAACATATAGCATAAAATACCGTGGTCAGTGCTAAAAAAAAAAAAAATTATTGAAGTAAAGATTTGTTGGCAGGGTAGGCTTAAAACTTTAAACTTGCAATCAAATAACTCTCAAACATTATAAGGCTTAAAAATACATGATGTACTTGTTGTACCGTTTTTGCCTCTTAAATAAACTTAATATTACTGTACAAAAATAAAAATCATGTAGCTGACTTTGCAATCAAATAACTCTCAAACACTATTAAGGCTTGAAAATACATGATGTAGTTAACAATCCTGTACTCTACTAAACAAGTGTTCAGATTTTTAGAATAATATAATTTATATTACAATGGATCGCTCCAATAATGTCATCAATATCAGGCAATATTTACGACTCCAACCCATATTAGACATATAACATAATATACAAATAAAATAACTCAATTTAATTATCTCCCTTAAAAAAATATTACCCTTGATTAATGTCAATAAACAAGACTTAAACTAAATATCTCCTTCCACTGAATAAACAACTGAAGGAGTCTGCTAATAAGACATACACTACCATTACTTGAGAAACAATGGTTGGAGTGTCAGAAGAAGATCCATATAAAACCGGGTTCAAGTTAATAAGATAAGACACTCACCAAAATAGTCTTGTACCTCGTCTGAATATCCAGTCCGATTTGATTGTGTTCACAATAAGGTTGCGCGGAGAAATACCGATTCAGGTTGAGATGTCCCACTACCCGACAAATCTCGAAGTTGCAGGAATGCATTTTCAAGACACCATACAGAGTGTAGATCAGGTTGTAGATCACCAGCCGTAGATCCCAACGTAAAATCCCTAAACAATGAATCCTTTAAATAGTTTTCAAATCTTATATTCTTTTTTTAAATTTGATACAATAATAGGCTAAACTAAGTTATTTACAAAAATAATAATTATTGGTATTTGCTGTGTTAAGTTTCCTCTTTTTATGAGCAGTCCAAGAATATTCGAGTAACCTTGTACAACTGGAAACTTTAATGTCACTGTCAACGCTACGAAAGTTTGCGTTACTCAATAACACACACACACACACACACACACACACACAACACAACACAACACAACAATAATACACTTCAATAGTACACTTTAATAATAAGCGACAAAATAGCAGATGGGATCGAACAGGGACCACAACCGACACTAACAATATCTTTAACTTCTGATCCACAGGGCCCCTCTGCGCTTTCCAAAAGATAAACCTGTTTTAATGATATAGCAAAATCCGGTTCGGTCGCAACCTTAGTACAGCGTTTAGCGTACCGGCATCGCGTATTAGCATCGCGTACCGGAGACCCTTTGTTATAATAAAAGGATTTTACCTAGTTTTAATACGATTTCATTAGTTGATAGAACATTGAGCTATTTGATGTTACTTGAATCACGATCCTATACTCACATATTAATTACTAAGGTGAATGTACTACCAATTAATATTTTAACACTAGTTGTTTTGTTGCTCAAATCCGAGCAGGTTTGTACCCAACAAAAAGTTTCTTTAGTTGTAAACAAAACATTTGTTATTAAAACGAACGATAACAACATACAGTACTTTCAATCAACACGTATAGTTTAGACCTCCACCATCGGATGGCGCCACTTTTCCGAAAATTCAAATTTTTACTGAGTTTACTTAAGTGATTCATTTTCTTAAATTATAGATATAATAACATTTGATTAGTAAATGCTTAATTTACCGCTTTTTAATGCTTAAAAACATCATTGGTTTAAACGTTACAAGATTTATTTACTCAACATGTGATAAAAATACCCTTTGCAGCAAACATGCATACTCTGCGAATTTCCGATAAAGCTTTTTATTTAAATTTACCATAAAGCTCCCGTGGGTGTAAGTATGCAAGGTAGCTATAACTTTATAAATATATTGTAATGATACTTGGTAAGTGGCTTCATGTGGTAGTAAGGTAAAAAAATATGCAATGGAAATTCGCTGAGTATGTAACGGGGGGTGTTTATAAATAAATGCTTAATTTACCACTTTTTAATGCTTAAAAACAACATTGGTTTAAACGTTACAAGATTTATTTACTCAACATGTGATAAAAATACCCTTTGCAGCAAACATGCATACTCTGCGAATTTCTAATAAAGCTTTTCATTTAAATTTACCATAAAGCTCTCGTGGGTGTGAGTATGCAAGGTTGCTATAACGAGACTGACGCATGTTAACAATAGCGAATCCTAACTAGGGGGAAAGTACTTACCAAGTTAAATTAATAGACTTTAGTAAACAAGCATAATATCATATTATATTGAGTCCCTCATAAGAATAACATGGGAAATCACTACTTGAGAAATAATGGTCTGAGGACAAGAAGAAACCCTATGTAAGTTTAGGTTCAGGTTAAAAAAGATAAGTCACTCACCAAAATAGTTTTGTTCAGGCTGGGTTGTCCCACCGCCCAATCAAATTTGCACAAATAGGTTTTCAAGGCAGCGGATAAGGTATCACAATTGCTAAAAATCCCAAAACAACTAATCTTTTTAAATAGCTTATAAATTTTATATTCTATTTGGTAAATAATATTTACAATGAACAATTGTCTAAATCAATAATAGGATAAGTTAATTTATTTAGTAAATTATTATTATTATATTTACAAATCAAAATTTAATTATGAAACACTGAAGCAATAAAAAACACAATATTTTAATTCTGACTAGCTTTATAACTATTTTAAACAAGCATAATATCATATTGTATTGAGTCCCTTATAAGAAAAACCATAGACTTGCTCCATGTATTCTTGGGTAAACCAGCGCGCTGGAACTTTGTTTGGTCTCACAACCGCTAAAGCCGAACAAAAAAAAAAAATATATATATATTTATATATATTCTTTTTGCAAAACTAATAGTTCTTTCATATTATAAAAATCAAAACCAAATCAACCATAACTGTCTCATTTTATATTAGATTGATTACTACAATTTTTTAATATAAAACTTAAAAATGGACAGGTCTATGTTACTTTTAATTGTAAAATTCAAAGTTTTTATCTCATTACTACCTGTTACATAGAGATAAATTAAATTAGTGTTTTGAAAACAACAACAAAAAACACTTACCGACCGGTTTGTTTGTGTTTTCGGGACCCTGGACCGCAGGGTGGCATACGGTAGGGGCCGATGATGTACCTGATCAAAAATAAAATAAAAACTAACATAACTTGTGAATAAAGCATTTTTTATCATCAACATTAGAGGGTATTAAAAAAGTTCTAATTTTTGAATTTTCCTTAGTTAGTTTCAATAATGTCAATTTACACATTTGAGTCAAAATCGCACGTTTTTTTTCACTCAAGTTTATGTGTTAACGAACATACATACATACATACATACATACATACATAGATATATACATACATAGATATATAAATTTGAACAATTAGTGTTTTTAATATCCGGAGACCCCAAAATACTGGGTTTTCATTAATTGTTAGTCACTGACTAGCAATGTCTTGAACCGTGACCGGCCCGCCGGCAAAACACGTCTTAGCTCAGTAAAAAACGTTCATATATATATATTGTTTTTTTTTTTTGTTGCAAAATTAATAGTTTTATTTCAGAATAAAAAGGTTTTTTATTTAACTTAGATTTATTCCTTAATTCTTAAAAAATGGAGTTATTACTTTTATTTGTAAATTTTAAATTTTTTTTTTTTAATTATCATAGGTTTTACTTAATAATATAGAATAAATATATAACTTTCGCCCTGTGTTAAAAAAAAGAATCACTATCCTATACCTACATAATAGTAATACATACCTAGGATTAATCAGAATCGCTATCGATAAATATTATCGGTATCACACTTGGAGCAGGCTGGGGGTCCCTCCTCGGTCCAGGACGAGAATGACGGACCCCACTAGGACCTGGTTGAGGATCGATGAGCTCCAGGGCTTGATGACGAATTCGTCTTTCTTCTCGTCTACGTGCCCTTTGGAGTCGTCTTTCTAGTCGTTCAGCCTGCTCCATGTATTCTTGGGTAAACCAGCGCGCTGGAACTTTGTTTGGTCTCACAACCGCTAAAGCCGAACAAAAAAAAAATATATATATATTTATATATATTCTTTTTGCAAAACTAATAGTTCTTTCATATTATAAAAATCAAAACCAAATCAACCATAACTGTCTCATTTTATATTAGATTGATTACTACAATTTTTTAATATAAAACTTAAAAATGGACAGGTCTATGTTACTTTTAATTGTAAAATTCAAAGTTTTTATCTCATTACTACCTGTTACATAGAGATAAATTAAATAAGTGTTTGAAAACAACAACAAAAAACACTTACCAACCGGTTTGTTTGTGTTTTTGGGACCCTGGACCGCAGGGTGGCATACGGTAGGGGCCGATGATGTACCTGATCAAAAATAAAATAAAAACTAACATAACTTGTGAATAAAGCATTTTTTATCATCAACATTAGAGGGTATTAAAAAAGTTCTAATTTTTGAATTTTCCTTAGTTAGTTTCAATAATGTCAATTTACACATTTGAGCCAAAATCGCACGTTTTTTTTTTTTTTTTACTCAAGTTTATGTGTTAACGAACATACATACATACATACATAGATATATACATACATAGATATATAAATTTGAACAATTAGTGTTTTTAATATCCGGAGACCACAAAACAAAAAAACTTATTATAGTCTAGGCGACATTTGAAATAACAGTTGAAATTTGTATGCCTTAGTTTATCCGTACGGTGCGCAGACAAGAAATCTGCTTTTATATATAGATAAATCAGTGTTAAAAACAACAACAATTAAAAAAAAAAAACACTTACCGATTAATTTGTTTGTGTTTTCGTGACTCTGGACCGCAGGGTAGCATACGGTAGAGGCCGATGATGTACCTGATCAAAAATAAGATAAAACTAACATAACTTGTGAATAAAGCATTTTTTATCATCAACATTAGAGAGTATAAAAAAGTTCTAATTTGTGCAGAGCAAGACAAAACCTTTATTTATATATTTGAACAAATAGTGTTTTTTTTTGCCATCTGGATACCTCAAAACAAAAAGTTATTAGTCGTTCAGCCTGCTCCATGTATTCTTGGGTAAACCAGCGCGCTGGAACTTTGTTTGGTCTCACAACCGCTAAAGCCGAACAAAAAAATATATATATATATTTATATATATTCTTTTTGCAAAACTAATAGTTCTTTCATATTATAAAAATCAAAACCAAATCAACCATAACTGTCTCATTTTATATTAGATTGATTACTACAATTTTTAATATAAAACTTAAAAATGGACAGGTCTATGTTACTTTTAATTGTAAAATTCAAAGTTTTTATCTCATTACTACCTGTTACATAGAGATAAATTAAATTAGTGTTTGAAAACAACAACAAAAAACACTTACCAACCGGTTTGTTTGTGTTTTTGGGACCCTGGACCGCAGGGTGGCATACGGTAGGGGCCGATGATGTACCTGATCAAAAATAAAATAAAAACTAACATAACTTGTGAATAAAGCATTTTTTATCATCAACATTAGAGGGTATTAAAAAAGTTCTAATTTTTGAATTTTCCTTAGTTAGTTTCAATAATGTCAATTTACACATTTGAGCCAAAATCGCACGTTTTTTTTTTTTTTTACTCAAGTTTATGTGTTAACGAACATACATACATACATACATAGATATATACATACATAGATATATAAATTTGAACAATTAGTGTTTTTAATATCCGGAGACCACAAAACAAAAAAACTTATTATAGTCTAGGCGACATTTGAAATAACAGTTGAAATTTGTATGCCTTAGTTTATCCGTACGGTGCGCAGACAAGAAATCTGCTTTTATATATAGATAAATCAGTGTTAAAAACAACAACAATTAAAAAAAAAAACAAACACTTACCGATTAATTTGTTTGTGTTTTCGTGACTCTGGACCGCAGGGTAGCATACGGTAGAGGCCGATGATGTACCTGATCAAAAATAAGATAAAACTAACATAACTTGTGAATAAAGCATTTTTTATCATCAACATTAGAGAGTATAAAAAAGTTCTAATTTGTGCAGAGCAAGACAAAACCTTTATTTATATATTTGAACAAATAGTGATTTTTTTTTTTTGCCATCTGGATACCTCAAAACAAAAAGTTATTAGTCCCAGGCTTAAGTTTTACCATGAGACCTACGGTAATAGTTTATTCCCTTATAGGGGAAATTCGCTAAAACAGTTGAAAACTGTATCCGTAGTTCTTATTTGATTAACATCAAAATCTTAAATGTCTAAAGGTACACAAACAAGAACTCTGCTTCTACATAAATAATTGTATAAAAATAATAATAATAATTTATTAATAAAAACTATTTTATGTTTGAAATTACAACCGCTAACACCAAACAAATATATTTATTTATATTCATATTAGAAAAATCAAAACCAAATCAACCATAACTGTCTCATTTTATATTAAATTGATTACTTGAATTTATTAAGAAACTTAAAAATGGATATATTACTTTTATTTGTAAAATTCAAAGTTTTTATCTTATTAGTTTTTTGCCATCTGGGAACCTCAAATTAACATTAGACAAGATTGTTTGGAGAGTACCACATGTGCGACTAAACGATGAACATAGTATTACATTACCATAGTTCTTATTTGATTAACATCTGAATCTTAAATGTCTAAAGGTACACAAACAAGAACTCTGCTTTTATATAAATAATTTATTAATAAAAACTATTTTATGTTTAAAATTACAACCGCTAACACTAAACAAATATACTTATTTATATTCATATTAGAAAAAATCAAATCAACCATAACTGTAAATTGATTACTTGAATTTTGTAAGAAACTTAAAAATGGATATATTACTTTTATTTGTAAAATTCAAAGTTTTTATCTTATTAGTTTTTTGCCATCTGGGAACCTCAAAACAAAAAGTTATTATGGTCCCGGGTTTAAGTCTTACCATGAGACCTACGGTAATAGTTTATTCCCTTATAGGGGAAATTCGCTAAAACAGTTGAAAATTGTATCCGTAATACTTATTTGATTAACATTTAACTTTAAACAACATTTAATAGTTAACATTATAACATCTAACATTAATATTTAACATGAATGTTTAAAGGTACACAAACAAAATTGCGTCTATATAAATGAATGTTTGAAAAAAATTTATTAATAAAAACTATTTTATACCTAAAGAATCAGTGTACAAATTGACAGCTCTCTATCTACATGGAACACACACACACACACACACACACACACACACACACACACACACACACACACACACACACACACACACACACACACACACACACACACACACACACACACACACACACACACACACACACACACACACACACACACACACACAGACACATACACACAGCTAAGACAGTAGGTCAGTGAGTCAGTCAGTAAGTCAGCCAGGGATTTGCCTTTATTTATATATATATATATATATATATATATATATATATATATATAAGTTACTTTCATTAAAAATTAAACAACTTACCAATCAGTCTTCCTGCAGAGGCTGCTTGAGCGGGGCCGGTCAGCGGTGCTGATTCAGAGCTGACTGCAGAGCCGGCAATGGTACTTTGCGAAGTGCTCGCAACTCCGTCGGTATAAGGTCCCCGTGCATGTATGTTCAAATGTCTCAACATCTTATCCCGTCTTTGAAACAATTTGCCGCAAACGGGACAGGAATGAAAAGAAAGTCGTCCATCAGCATGCACGGTGACCAAATGGCGACGGAGGTGATCACTACGCGAAAATACGTTGCCGCAGATCGAGCACGTGTGCACCATCGTGATTGATTGCGGAGAAAAGTTGAAACACGCATATATATAGTGCATATAGTACAGGATGTGGTTGCTGTTAAAGTACCGGTTGCATGATAAGTACCAATTTCTTACTCATAAAAATGAGGTTAAACATTCACCTTCTCCGCAACATAAAACCTGTTTTGCGGTGCAACTGCACAGCCAGAAAATTGACAAGGTAATACGATTATTCTAATTACATGTGGTTGAGGGGATCTTATAATTTGCTAAGATTGTATATTGAGGGGTTTATAGCTTAAGACTGTTTGAAGGACCACACAAGGTTAATTTGGTACCTTGTGAAACCAATAGTAATAGTTGAAAAAAAGAAAAGACTAGGTCGAGAAATAGTACATTTATTGTATTTTCTCAAACAAACTTTATTACATTTTCTGTTAACTGAGTCGTTTAAGAACCAACATAAAACAAAGAAAATTAAATCATATTTGTAGTTTACAAACATTTCTAGGACATTACAAAAAAGCAGAGTCAAGTAAGGTAAAACTTTTAATAGTTTTAATTATATATTTTATTTTAATATAAATCTAATTTTGAATAATGTAGTTTGACGTCCGAATTACACGAATTACACGTTAATGATTATACACATGTAAAACAAGATATTTTCCAAGCTTTTGCAATAGATATTAAACTATTTTGTTCAACAACAAAAAAACACGATGTTAAATAAGATATTTTAAAGTTAGCAACCGTATTGGAAAATGGTGGTCGAACTTGAAAAAATCAAAGTTGTAATGGACACTTAAATGTCACCCGTTTAAAGTTTTTTTTTTTTTGTAAATGTTATCGTTTCTGAACTACCATGCAGAACCATAATAAAGACCCCAGAGTTAAGAAAATACTTTGTCTCATACTGTTCAATTATATTCAGTTTGTCGCTTATCGAGGCTTTATAAAGTATTTCTTTGAAATTTCATTTAGAGTTATAAGAATAGTTTTCACTGATAAGGTGTTTAACAACTGATGATTTATTTAACTGTGTGGTTTTTGGAAGGTGTTCTTTTTATATCGTTTTGAATCTACGGGTAGTCTAGCTGCTTCATATTTAGGTTAAAAAATTTATAATTTTATTGGTGTTTTAATGTATAAAAATGTGCTTGGTTATTATACATCTTCAAAAAGGTATATAATATTAATGGATTAAATTGCGCTTTATTAATGCGGTGGATAGATAATGTTTATTTATTCGAAAATTTAAATTAAAAGTTAATATATATAGCTTAATTCATTGCAAAGAAAAATGACATGTATTGTGTATTTTATCGAATGAAAAAAGTTCAACGCGATTTTTTTTTATTGTTTAAGATTAGGTAGTTATAACTGATAGTATGGAGTTACATTATAAAACAACTGAGGGGCTTTGGCTTTATATATATATTTAAAAGGAAACTAAAAACTTCTTAAGCCCGCTTTGAGTTGATATATATGTATATTTTTCTTCAACAAGTTCTTTTACATGATGGTATACATTTTTAACACTAAGTTAAATAACATTCTTCTATGCATAACTGTTTACAGAGTCACAAGGAGTGATCTATCCAGCTTATCAGTGCAACACGTATTGTCGTTTGCTTTATTAGCAGCTAAACTGCCCAATGGAACCAGTCCGAAGAATGAAAATTGCGCTAATGTTGGAAAATATTTAAGATCCTTGACATACTATTAATAAAACCCCGTCGACGGAGGGTTATAACTTATTTTGGACACATTTATACTGTAATTCGTAGCAATAACGAATCCATTTATTTAAATAACAAGCATGTGTGATAAAGATGGATTAACAATTTTTCCTAATAAGAGGGTATTAACACATTAAGACACGTAATAAACGTAAAGACATTTTAAATAATTATTGTAATAAGCAATCGACAGTTGTAATAATCAGCTGAGCCCTTGAATTAAGTCGTTCAACACAATTTTTATTGGGGAAGTAACCTTAATATCAAGTTTATTTATGATTATTATATCACGATTACCACTTTTAATTGGTAATTACTAATTTGCTTTGTGGTTTAACATTGTTATGACCCGTTTCATACGCTTTGTTTGGATTAAAATAAGACGCCGCGGTAAATGTGTGTCAGCGGCTACATATTGTTAGCCCATCTCTACTCTGGACCAACCATTGGTCTAGAGTCTGGCTTGCATAGTGAAAACAATACAAAATAGCATGACTGAATCTTTACGTTTCCATACGTCTCCTTGAAATCTTGTACGTTTAAATTATATAGAAATTTGATTTTTTTTTTGTGATATATTTAATGACTACTAAAGGCCGTTAGCTCAAAGAGTATATAACATCCTAATTTATACTTACAAGGGGTATTGTAATAATTTTACTTAATAGCTAATCCTTTGAGAAACTTGTTTAACCGGGTGTGTCCAACTGTCCACTCCGGCGGGGTAAATCCATGTCGGAATTTGCATAGGGTCCTCCCCAATTTGAAGTCCCCTGAGACAATAAATTTGTTTGAATTTGATTTTCGTGAGCATTTAATGACTTTCAATTAAAGAGCTATGTTATAATCTGGCAGCTTTGTGCCGTTTGTAAAGGTCGATTCCTGACGGTAGGTAGTCATTTTGGTTTTTTTTTTATAATACGTTATTTTATACAGTTTGAGTAATGAAACAGTTGTTTCCTACCATGTAATTGTATGACCTAGAACTAAAATATATTAATTGAGACTACCCAAAATAAATTTAAAAAAAACTCTCAATAATTACACGTTATCACATTTGCTATGTCACACACCAATTGCGTTTCACCTTCGATTGGTTCATTAAACATGCGAAAAACCAACAGCAATCATGATGTAATCGTTGCAGAAATTAAACGCTATCACCGACCAGCCACCGCCGCCGCGTAATGACGGGTAACTGACGCTTCCTGCATCCGATCATAATTGTACGTTTCATTTTTATGGGCAGTTTAGTTTGAGGCGATGCTGGTTTTTTTAAAGTGTCCCCGCGTGTAAGTGTTACGGCGGGAAAATGCAAGCAAAAAAAAAAATGAAATCGAGAACTTTGTAACGTGTCAATTATAATGTAGATAATTATTGTGTATCGTTTCCTTGAGAGTAATCTATAATATTATAAAGAAGAGGTGGTTTCTGTCTGTCTGTCTGTTTGTCTGTCTGTCTGTCTGTCTGTCTGTCTGTCTGTCTGTCTGTCTGTCTGCCGGTCTGATGTTCCGGGTGAACGCAAAAACTACTTAACCAACTGGGCTGAAACTTTACACAAAGGTAGATTTTGAACATGCAACACATAGGCCTATTCACTTCCTTAAAATTCCCTCGGGCTGCACCCCGGGAACGTTCTATTTTCCCAAGTTTAAATCGGGTTACATAAATTAGTGATTACATATGTAATTTATAAACATTTATTTTATTTAACCTTTTATTAATAGGTAAGCACACAACTGCCCCTCTTTTTTCTTAACTGTTATGCATCGTAGGAGAAATTCACGCATACCGTTAGGAAGGTATTGCTTTGTCAAATGATCAGAAACCCATTATAATTTACATAGCCTCTCAGACCTACGCCCCACAAACCTTTGAATATATTTAGTTTATTAAATTTGCTACATATCAAATTATAATTACTATGAGAAATGCAAGTTTTTGTTATGTATCGAAACCAAGCTCAACATTTTTCACTCACACATATTATTTTATTGCCCCAAGAATTTACAATAAACTTCCAAATAATAATGTTAAAACTTTGGTAAATCACAAGAAATTCATAAAAAGAGGTTAGACAATAATTGAAGGGTTTTAAAAATGTTGATGTTTTATTACAAATAATGCTTTAGTTATGTTAAGAACACTACAAAATTATTTTAACAAAATTGGATATTTGGAGTTTGGTTTAGTAATATTTTAATACGTATTTTTATAAGTTATTCTATTATGTTATTATACTTACAATTCAAAATACTTACATATAGCACAATATTTCATGTTAATAACCTGTCAATTATAATGTAGATAATTATTGTGTATCGTTTCCTTGAGAGTAATATCCTATAAATAACTGTTGGAAAAACTAAATAAAATACGAACCAAGATGTTATTACATTTAAGCGTCGGTTATAAAAAATTAAATTTCAATATGGGCAAAAAATGAAAAGACAAAATTTATAGTTAAAACAAAACAGTTTCAATACTACGTTAAGTGCGCATGGTTCGCACTATCACATAAAGCCATTCACCAAGTTTGATAAAAAATTAAATAAAAATATATCAGCAAAAAGACGTTTAAAATAGAAATTGATGAATTTCAGTAGTATGCTGTTTTAAATTAATTATTTACAGTGTATTAGGGCGATTTTAGTCATTTTGTTGTGATTTATGTATATCTGTCAGTCTTCTGAAAAAACGGTAAACATATAATTTGACTGCTAAATAGTCTATAAAAAGCTAGAAATGAACATTCTTACTTGTATTTTCTCTGTTAGGAGGTCTGTAGATGTAAAATGACAAAAGTAAGTGTTTTTTCGTAACAGATTATCTGTGATATTTCTTTAGAATTGTTCATTGATAATATAAAATACTTTATTGATGGAATAAATAAATTATAGTTTTCATCCAACCAAACTGTTTTTGTTTAGTACAGATATAATAAAACTATCATTTGATTCTTAAGGAGTTGAGACTCTTAGAAGACTTATTCCAAAACCATCTCGCTATATTTATTTTTTTTTTATTAGTCTTCAGAGAGCAATATGCATTTTTGTTTTGTTTTATTAACTTGATTTATTCTCTGAAATATTTTTCTCCTATCTGTTGATGACTGTTTTTTAATAACATTCAACATTGTTTAAGTTTAATGTGTTGTAAATATAGATAGGTGTTCAGTGTTTTAAGCTAGTGAATAAACCATTGTAAATATTTGTTAAACTAGTAATCACTTCTTAATTATGAAATGTATTTAACAATGTTGATTGTTTGGAGGTTTAGTTGAGAGTTTTTATTTCTGCTGTTTGTGTACTTTTGAGCATTTGCTAATCACAGTTGTCTGTACAAAGAGGTCTTTAGTTATCTACAGTAGTTCCTGTGATGTGTACAATTTGTACTAAACTGTAATGCTAGTTTAATTATCCCACATGTAATGTATGTATGTATAAGAACTTTATAAGTTTCCTTGTTTATCTATTTTCTAAAATTACATGATTAAAAATTATTGTTAGTTTGAATACAATTTTTTAGTCAACTTATTTTTGTTGTGCTCCTTTCCCCTTGGATAGTAAGAGAAGGATTGACCTGCCCGATTTCTCCCACAACATGGGGATAAAGTGCCACTTCGGGTTACATAAATTAGTGATTACATATGTAATTTATGAAAATTACTTACATTCATCAGTTAACAATGCTGTACTCATTTGAATGAATCTTATTTACATTTGTATTGTATATTAGGATATAATAATAATATATAAAACTGTTGATAAATAGCGTAAAATGGCTAAACGTTCAAACGGCCGTCCAGAACACGGTTAATTCCATAAAACGCTTAATGTTAGTCTGATCAACCTCCAAGTCGGCGATTTGAATAGCTAATTTTAATTACAATATGAATATATAAAAATCTCACAAGCCTCCGATACAAATTTTTAATCAGTTTACTACTGAGCTTTCCAATAGCCAGAGGCGCTTGGGACAACGGCGCGCTGGCACCGGCCCGCCTTGAGCCGTAACACCTGCCGTAACATCTGCTCCTCTGTCGACTATAAATGCGAGGGTCTGGCCGCAGTATTCTCACAGTTTCAGGCTGGCAGCCTAGCTAGCTGTTCGCCTTAGCTGTCTGTAATAGCATCTTTAGTATAGAGGTGGTACCCCTGTATACTAAAGATTCTACCTTAGCATGTTAGTTTGTTATGCATGTTAGTTTGTTTGTTAGATTATAGCTTGTAGTTTGCTGCTAGTAAATGTAGTTAGTTTAACTGATTGTGGTGTTTGGTGTTGGTTTTTTGAAGTGTTTTATTTACTAATAAAATATGTACTTTTCTTTCACGCTTTAAAACTGGCCTTGGGTCAAAACTTGGGTTCGCAGTAGCCTGACGCCGGGTGTTTGGGTCTACGTCCCACCGGGTTTCAGTGATACTGTTGACCTTTGCAAAACCGTCCTTGGTTGGTCTTTGTACAATTAACTTTAACTAATCAGTATGTTTCTCATCCTTTTCCTAGCCCCTTACAAAAAAGGTATGGCGTGAAAACCGACCTTATGTCAATACGGCGCGCAAACCGGTTGACATTGCCCATCTTAGCCCTTACTCACGAGAAACAGATTCAATCAGTTTGCTTATTTTTGGTTAAATTTAAGGGGATCTTGGTCAGGTAATTATTGTACTTCGGTTCGTAAAACTCTGACGCCTACACAGCGATGAACGTCCTTGCGGTTTCAGAGTGCGCGACTGTTGTTAACTGACCATTTTGCTTTTATTTTTTTTTTTTGGGGGATAACTTTTCGGGGGAGAGGTTAGTGTTCCGTTATCAGGTTTATTGCCTATAATTGCGAGCTTTAAACTAGTCCTCTTCTCCTAATACAGAGCGGGTAATAGAGCAGTTTGTGGTCAAAGTGAGAATCACTTACTGCTCTATTCCCCGCTTTGGCAAAATGTTCAGATGACCTTGAGGACTTAGAAAATTCAGAAAATTCTCGTTTCTTAAAATACTGGAAGATATGTATTGATTTTTCGGGAGAGATTAAGGTTTAGTTATTACAGAATTCAGATCCGACCAAGGGTGTATCAGTAATAGTTAAAAACAACTATGTTGAAGGTCAAATCTAAATAATTGTTTTTATTTCTGGTTTAACATACGCCAAGTGGGTACTCAAATTACGCGGATTGATCAGAGGAACAAATTGGTGCAAACATAATTCAGATCCGACCAAGGGTATAGCAGTAATAGCCAAAAATAACTATTTTTAAGGTCAAATCTAAATAATTTCTTTATTTCTAGTTTAACGTATGCCAAGTGGGTACTCAAATTACGCAGATTGATCAGAGGAACAAGTTGGTGCAAACATAATTCAGATCCGACCAAGGGTATAGCAGTATTAGGCAAAAAATAACTATTTTGAAGGTCAAATCTAAATAATTTCTTTATTTCTCGTTACAACGGAGGTAAGGTCTTGACAGTCTAAGAGCTAAACCCTAACTAACACATGTAAACTAGTTATTGTGCGATGTAAAACTTGGTGGGGAGACTGGTGTAGTGGGGGACTACCATCTGCCGCACACTTGCCACCTGCCGCCACCCATCTGCCGTCCACCATCTGCTTTGTTCTACTACACTTTTACCCCCACCATTTTGTTTGATACCAGAACGCTAGCTAGCGAATAGTCAGTACACCTCCGGCTCTCGACCGGTGAACATCGAGCTCTCCGAGACGCTCTTCACAAAATAACAATATCATTTCACTCAAGGTCTGATAGATGTTTCTATTTCATTGCCGTCACGTATTCTTTCCTCCTGACAGCAATGAAATGCAAACACCTAACAGAACAGATAGGTGTCAAAAACACAACATGGACTCTGCGCAGGGATCGAAGTATCTACCGTCTTTCTTCAGAAAGCGAAGTGATGGCCGCAACTCGTCCGGATCAACAACATCGATGACAACGAACAACGAGGAACTATTGTAAACATGAATTATTGTAAACATAACTTATTGTAAATAAAATAAAGTAATATTTGTAATTGTTCTACCTCGCACTCGTATCATTCGATTGTTTCATTCGATATTTATTCGATATTTATTATCGATTAACTATCGAATCACAATCGGATTTTACGCGTGCGAGGTAGTACTTTTTTAAAATTACCTCCCCGTGACCTTGAACTTTAACCTTTCACTCATTACGTCACAAAACCGCCTACGTCACTGGCTCAGCCTCAGATGACGTATTTAATGACGCAGCGCTTCCGGAAGCAATTAATCAAGTGAGCCAGCACCGGCAAACCCCCACTACTAGCGTTTGCAATTTTTGTCCGATTTATTTCAGATTTGGTAGAGACATTCCTTTTTATAATCAGTTGTACAAGTTCGTTGGGAAAAACAATCGGAAAACTCTAACTTCCATTTTTGGGGATTTTAAGTTTTCAATTTTTGAGTTTTGCGCCCAAAAAGGGCAGAAAAGCCCCAAATTTACACTTATTGCACATTAAATTATTGTACGTAAAAAGCCTAAGATTGTAAGCCATCCCTCATCATTCTAGCATAAGGACTTACCGAGTTATTAAAGAAAATGTTAATTGTCAAAATACAGTACGTTGCCTTATGGGGATTTTACACTGGAAAAGGCTGTTTTTCATATCTTAATATCGTTTGATCACCCCCATACCCCTATACCAACTTGTTATCCCGACAATACCTCCTTCTAACTTTATAATGTACAACATTGACATCCTATTAGTGAATTTAAATATAACCAGGAGCATCAAAACAACCAAAAAATAAATTTGTTTTTCAATTTTCAAAAAATGTAACCAGTGTTGGTTTAAACCCTTTATTTGATATTTTTAAGGTTTTAATGCCGAAATTCACTTCCCTCACGTCAGTGTGCTGCGTGCGACCTCGTTCCTTAATTAAGAAGAGCCAAAAATAAATACCTCGAAAATACGCCTCTATTGTGTTCATTCATTGTTGTTACCCATTGTGAATGCATAATACATTTTTAAACTATAGTGTGGATTACTTGCTCATTTACCCAACCCCTAAAACGTTACATATTAGCGAGTAAAAATAATATTTATTTATTGTTATATTATTTATCTATTTGATAAAGTAGTAAATATTATATTGAATAAGTATAAATAAAATATATTTTGATACTTTTTGTCAATTGAATCAGAACTACTGTAGCCCTATTTGTTTAGGAACCGTAAAAATCCAAAAAGAGTGGTGTCGAAAATATACAAAATTATTATTCTAAGACAACCAGCAGATCCTACCAATAAATTAGGCATTGGCCAACCATTCACTAAAAAATTAAATTGATTATTCTTCATTCACCATTAACCCTTTATTTTGCCATTCATTGTTGGTTATCAGTACAGTATTGGTTATAGACAAACATGCGTTTACTCTTATCATGAGCTTCAAAACCCTGCAACAAATTGTTTTCCAAATTAAGTTAATTATATTAGTAAGTTAAAAAAGGGTTAGAAACATTGCTTTAGAAATTCTCTTAATGCTCTTGTTTTCTTTGACTGGGGCTATAATGTAGTACAATAATGAATTAAGCCCCTCTACAGAGTCAATTAGCGTTTCTTTCTTATCACGAACGGTAAGCTTTACTTTTAATTTGTGAGAAATAAAACGACAAACAATTGAATCTTCAGTGTATAAAGATATTATTAAGACAAGGAAGTAGTGCTCAGTGATTCTATTGGTTTTTAAATGAAATGTTTCGATTGAAGTTTACTTTACTAACCGTGTTGCCACTTCTAGGGTGATTGCCCTTTTCTAGGGTAATTTTCACTCGTCTAGAGTAATTCTAGGGTAATGACGTTTCTAGGGTAATGGCATTTCTAGGGTAATAACATGTTCAGGGAAGAACAAATTAAAAATGTAATAGAATTAAGAGCAGGTAAAAACTAAAAATTCATTATATCTTTAGCCGAGACATATTACCACTTCTCACAGATATTTATTTGTACTTGTTCAAACACTGGCCTTATCCACCGAGATGTAAATAAATATAGAGCTCTCGTCTCATGTTAAAAAGGCGAAGCCTCACTGGAGGATATTTTTGTAAACAAATCATCTGGTCAAAGAGTAATAAAGACTAACATAACTTGTGAAGAGAGGATTTGATTCCAAAGAAATGAGGTTTTACTTCAGAATTGGGAAAGGTCTGTCCTAAAACTACCATGAAATAAAAATAATCTTACTTTAAAAGTTTATTATATTTGATATTTCAATTTATTTGTGTTTAAGTTTGCTTGGTTTTTCCTCATAAATATTATTAAGAGTAATTAAATACAAATATTATGCATTTAAGAAATTCTAGGGTAATATAGGGTAGAGCTGACCAAATTCTAGGGTAAAACCAAACTGACGTGGTCGCATCACTGTTTACTAGTACTGCCAGGTTTATGCCGAAGTTTCTATTTCAGCATTCATAAGCTCGAGCCTCTCATGCTGCAACTTATGTTTGCTTCGCATGTTCATTGCGATCCAGTTGGGATCGATATCGTTGTTGATTTATATCCGTCATTACATTTATATTTGTGTCTGCTACTCACCCTCAGGCTGTGCTGTGTGCATACCGTGCGTTAGCAGTGGCATTATTGGTTTGTAATTACCAGTAAATCTGGAGTATTTAGGCATACCTTGCGTTAACAGTGGCATTATTGGTTTGGAATTATCAGTAAATCTAGAGTAATTAGGCATACCTTGCGTTAACAGTGGCATTATTGGTTTGGAATTACCAGTAAATCTGGAGCAATTAGGCATACCTTGCGTTAACAGTGGCATTATTGGTTTGGAATTACCAGTAAATCTGGAGTAATTAGGCATACCTTGCGTTAACAGTGGCATTATTGGTTGGAAATTACCAGTAAATCTGGAGTAATTAGGCATACCTTGCGTTAACAGTAGCATTATTGGTTTGGAATTGCCAGTAAATCTGGAGTAATTAGGCATAACTTGCGTTAACAGTGGCATTATTGGTTTGGAATTACCGGTAAATATGGAGTAATTAGGCATACTTTGCGTTAACAGTGACATTATTGGTTTGGAATTGCCAGTAAATCTGGATTAATTAGGCATACCTTGCGTTAAAAGTGGCATTATTGGTTTGGAATTAAGAGTAAATCTGGAGTTATCAGGCATACCTTGCGTTAACAGTGGCATTACTGGTTTGGAATTACCAGTAAATACGGAGTAATTAGGCATACCTTGCGTTAACAGTGGCATTATTGGTTTGGAATTACCAGTAAATCTGGAGTAATTAGGCATACATTGCGTTAACAGTGGCATTATTGGTTTGTAATTACCAGTAAATCTGGAGTAATTAGGCAAACCTTGCGTTAAAAGTGGCATTATTGGTTTGGAATTACCAGTAAATCTGGAGTAATTAAGCATACCTTGCGTTAACAGTGGCATTATTGGTTTTGAATTACCAGTAAATCTGGAGTAATTAGGCATACCTTGCGTTAACAGTGGCATTATTGGTTTGGAATTACCGGTAAATCTGGTGTAATTAGGCATACTTTGCGTTAATAGTGACATTTTTGGTTAGGAATTGCCAGTAAATCTGGAGTAATTAGGCATACCTTGCGTTAAAAGTGGCATTATTGGTTTGGAATTAAGAGTAAATCTGGAGTAATTAGGCATAACTTGCGTTAACAGTGGCATTATTGGTTTGGAATTACCGGTAAATATGGAGTAATTAGGCATACTTTGCGTTAACAGTGACATTATTGGTTTGGAATTGCCAGTAAATCTGGATTAATTAGGCATACCTTGCGTTAAAAGTGGCATTATTGGTTTGGAATTAAGAGTAAATCTGGAGTTATCAGACATACCTTGCGTTAACAGTGGCATTACTGGTTTGGAATTACCAGTAAATACGGAGTAATTAGGCATACCTTGCGTTAACAGTGGCATTATTGGTTTGGAATTACCAGTAAATCTGGAGTAATTAGGCATACATTGCGTTAACAGTGGCATTATTGGTTTGTAATTACCAGTAAATCTGGAGTAATTAGGCAAACCTTGCGTTAAAAGTGGCATTATTGGTTTGGAATTACCAGTAAATCTGGAGTAATTAAGCATACCTTGCGTTAACAGTGGCATTATTGGTTTTGAATTACCAGTAAATCTGGAGTAATTAGGCATACCTTGCGTTAACAGTGGCATTATTGGTTTGGAATTACCGGTAAATCTGGTGTAATTAGGCATACGTTGCGTTAATAGTGACATTTTTGGTTAGGAATTGCCAGTAAATCTGGAGTAATTAGGCATACCTTGCGTTAAAAGTGGCATTATTGGTTTGGAATTAAGAGTAAATCTGGAGTTATCAGGCATACCTTGCGTTAACAGTGGCATTACTGGTTTGGAATTACCAGTAAATACGGAGTAATTAGGCATACCTTGCGTTAACAGTGGCATTATTGGTTTGGAATTACCAGTAAATCTGGAGTAATTAGGCATACCTTGCGTTAACAGTGGCATTATTAGTTTGGAATTACCAGTAAATCTGAAGTAATTAGGCATACCTTGCGTTAACAGTGGCATTATTGGTTTGGAATTGCCAGTAAATCTGGAGTCATTAGGCATACTTTGCGTTAACAGTGGCATTATTGATTTGGAATCACCAGTAAATCTTGAGTAATTAAGTAAATAAATAAATAATATTTATTGTACTTTTTCCAACGTCAAACTATTAAATCACGTGTATTCAAATATGATGTTGGATACGATTAAAGTCTCATAATTTTAACTATTTGTTACTTAACAACGAAAAATCTAAACAATTGGGTGAAAATATTCACCTGAAATATTGTCATACAAATTAATATGTTTATATTATAACGTTCAATGTAGAACCTTGTTTAGTTATTTACTACAAATAATAAATAAAATAATTTTATCCCACCATTAGCTGAGTCGTAACCAGATCTATGGTTTTAAATATGTTTATCTTTAATGACTGCAAGAGTTTTACACGCATGACATGAGTAAATAATACATTTCAGTAGATAGCTCGTAACCATTTTAAATGGATTGCTCATAAAACATTAATCATGCAATTACATTAGCAGTAGACAAAAGCAAAATAAACAGATAACATTTCAGTAGAATCACAGGTAAACGGGTACTCTTTCATACATATTAATCGAGCTCTGCGCTTTTTAGGTTAGTGGTTGACAAATTCATCAAACTAATTTGGAATAAGCGCATTCGAAAAGTTGAACCACAGCAATTTAATCGTTTTAGTTTCATTTTCGTACTCCTGTATTTTATCATAAAATCCTTAATAACGACGTTTTAATATTCTGAGACTGGTCATATTAAAAGTTTATTGACGTGTTGTTTTTCATTCAAATTCAATTCATAATAATATCACAACTATTTTTGTTATTTTGGCCTTAAATATGTAATGTACATTGTTCGGCAAAAGTCTGGAATGAATTTCATAATTCCAAAACAAATCAGACTTCAACCATTAAAACATAATGAAACTATTCACTATGATTGGTCAACTTGACTAATTTTTTAACGCATTTTACTTCTCTTTGATGTCTTAGGGAGACGGCTGTCCAAGGAAGTTTTCAAAGTTTCGAATGCAAGCCTAGGTCGATGTATAAATTAGCTTATAGGCATTTGAGTGAAAATCACTGCCGCACCGCCACCCTCAAATGAACGACTGAGTGAATAATGACAGCCGGTGTCGAACTTTTCATTTGAGTGCTGTTCACTCAACTTTAAAAGTTTGATGTGACATGGAACTATACATGTGTTATTTGACTGAATACATATTTCAAAAGAATTAATTAGTTTTAAAACAAGAAATCCACTGGGGTTTAATCTAAGATAAATTTGGTATCCTCCAAAACCTACACCTAAAAATATTTTTTATAGGACCAGCAGCCGGCAGCTTATTGGATTTATTTACATTTACGTTTCACTTTTTTTTATTTGTATTTTTATGTGTTCGTTTTATTATTTTTGTTTTTAAGCATTTTCATCCTGAAGAAATAAGATTTATACAAAATCTAAACTCCTCCGAAATACAGAGGTAAAACTTGACATGTTTTGTTTTTAATACAAGCTATTATACAGTATACAGGATATGTGTTGTGTTTGATTTATTAAGTAGGGCTACTAATATAATATTAATAAGTAATAAAGGAATAAACCTTGAGTACCCTTTTATAATGCTTTAATTATCACGTGAAAATTACAAAATAATCAAAGAGTACTGAAGGTGAATTTCTTTATTATTAATATATATAAATCTAAGCACCATGCAGCGTATTTTTACCTTTCCTCTCCCGTCCACATAGGCTATAGATCTGTGCGTGGAAAGTATCAAGCAAAGCAAAGAGTGAGCCGTTACAGAACTAGGTATCTTCCTTGTGAAACTCAAGCTGCAGTATTGCTATGCCGCATAGTCGCTTGCTGGCCATACCAGCACAATCACATCGATCGACTTGGGTGCATCCAGTCCGGATTTGTACGACTGGTGGGATGCAAGTTGACCCATAACTATCGTAATGTACCCATGTCTGAATTGATTGTGTGTCTTGGACTGAATACCCTGGAAAAAGAAGAGAGTTTGCTTTACAAGATGCAGTGTTTCTTTACAAGATCCATCGTGATCAAATAAGACAAAGTTTGTAATATTGATGTGTCGCATTTATATTACTGGTAATTGTAATGTCTAATTTGTATAAAGAATAGTCACTAAACAACTTATAATACATATATTTTCACTGTTAAAGTACAGCTATGCTCAGTTTTGGATTTTATAAATTAGAAACGGCGTCAAATTTGAAAATACAAAGATTAAGGCTAATCAATATTTTGTTGCTAAACATGATTAAGTTGAAGTGGACATTTGCATAAAGGTTTTATTGGATTAATAAGGCTTTTCGTGTCAGACGCCTAAGACTGTTTACTCTGACACCCGAGCCCGTAATGCAATTAAGACGGGAAGTTATGAGCTAAACTGCTACGATCTATGATACCCAATCTAATAATCAATTCACTGTAATTCCAGTAACCGCACTTAAGCCTTTGTGTTACTGAACTGTTTACAAATTGCAGATATACATTCTTCGCTAATTTAGTATTTCTGTCTTGATAAACTTAGTGCTAATTGATTGAGTCAATGGTGAAATATATTTGCTGTGAAACGTTGAAAATTAATATCATAAGCCTAACTATATGATTAAGATTAATTATCATTAGATTAATCATATTAAAACATAAAGCTCATGACTAAATATAATTATATTTCAATGGGATTTACATTACAATGGGATTAAACTCATTATGGGATTAACTCATTACAATGTACAATGTTATTATTAGAGCGGATAAATGTTTTACTTACTACTTCTCCGCGATCTTGCGTAAGCTCAAAAATATGTCTTCTACTTAGTATTAAAAGTCAATTCGATTTATTTTAAAGGTGTCAGTGTGAATGTAATGTTTTGTATTTAAATTATAACTTATAACTAATTAGTCATGATAAAGACTTACAAATTTAAAGATAAACCATTACCGCTTCTGAATCAGTCCTGTAAAATGCTGATTAAAAAGAATTTTCAATTACCAAACTGTATGTGTCAGTGTGAATGTAATGTTTTGTATTTAAAATATAACTTATAACTAATTAGTCATGATAAAGACTTACAAATTTAAAGATAAACCATTACCGCTTCTACATCAGTCCGGTAAAATGCTGATTAAAAAGAATTTTCGATTACCAAACTGTATATCTTGTATTCCCTTCTAAAGCATATTTTGTATGAATTATGTGAAAACTAGTCCGATTTTATTGTTAAGGTGTACGGCCTTATATTTTATAGAACATGCGTGCATTAAAGTTAAAATACAACTATATCCCTTATTTTAATTTGATTTGAACCAACAATATAAAACACTTTTTATCAAATTCTCCCCGGTCATACATACGCATTTTCTATACTTGTTTTATTCTTCATTAATCAATTTGGCCTTGTAAGAAGCATTTGAAAGATATATTGTTTAGAGTCAAACACTTTAATATGCCCCAGGATTTAAGATACATAATTTTAAAAATTATTTAAGCGTTGATCTAAAGTCACTGGCTCTTGGTTTAAGCCACTTTTCTGTTTTACTTAAAAAATGTTCAGGTTATTTTAGTTGTAGGTGGAAACTGATTTATAGGCCCTTTTAAATGTTTAAATATGGCTAGTAAAGATGTTAACAACTCAATTAGTTCAGTTTTTAAATCAGAAACATATTTTATGAACTCCTCATTTTGGATTCAGAGAAGGCTTAAGTACAATATTGTATTTCTCCACATTCGGTCAAACAAATTTATTCCAACCTACATCATGGTAATAGAACATCAGTACCATTTTCAGGCATATAAAATGTGTTTGACTGAATAAATCATAATGTTTGTTGCCATAATTTTAGACCTTTGGTATAAATTTAGGCAAAGAATTGGGTTTGATCTTACTTACAGCAGTTCGTTTCAATTGGCAGCTTTAAAAGTTCGCTTAAGTTATATTATGTGGTTATATTATGTGGTCCTCAGGGTTCTGTTTTGGGCCCTATTATATTTTAAGTTTTTATTAATTACCTTTGATAATAAATAAAAATATAAATGTATTTGCTGATAATAATGCATTATAATTAGCTTTAGGATTTACTACCATTATATCAGAACAACAACTGCGGGGCTTTGCTTAACAAGCAAGCTATCTTAGCCTTTGGTTTAGTAAAAATAAATCGGCACTTAAAGTCTTCATACTTAAATTTCTCTTTGAGACAGTCATTCACATTTTTAAATCTACTTCATTTCCAGAAGCTGGACCGTAAAGCCGAACCTTGTATTTGAAATACAGTAAATTAGAACAGTAGTATTAACTACCTTGGCATTTGTCATTATACAAATTTGCTATTCAAGAATCATGTAAATGAGTCAAAGAGTTATTTAAAGAGTTTTGTATTATTGTCTTACAAAGTTTAACTTTAAAAAAATTGTTCCTAATAAAAAATACGATGTTGAACTTTTATATGAATTTATTCATTCCAAAGTCTGCTATAGTTTATCTTGATGGGTTAATACTTGCGATTCATTTAAACCAATAGCTTTTTGCCAATTTACAAAAATTCTTTTATTAGTGTTTTCACAACCTATAACAACAGTTTTTTCCCCTCAAGAAAAATTGTTGTCTTTAAAGTTATTTAATTTTCATTTGATTTATTTTGTAAGTGGACGCTGGGATATGGTGATAAACAATATTATGGTTATTACCAAGAGCAAAAGATGTCCTCGATTTCAAAAATAATTTGGTAATTTTTAGGGCCAAAATGTTACAATAATAAGCTACCACTCAATATAAAAAACTGCAGTACTACAAATCAGAAAAAGTCTGATCTTTTTGACTTCGAAGTAGAACGGTTATTCAGTCTTTCCGTTCAGATAGTAGCAAAATATCACTTAACTCACATTATTCGTTTGTTTTCCATGTTAGTTGACGTATTCTTTAGTAAGATTGTGTTGATAACTAAGATATACGGTATTATGTAATTTATTGTATAAATATCAAGGAGCGAACAAATTTTATGTATGTAATAACAACAATAAATGTTTTTAATCTGAATTTCAAGCCACCAGAAAAGTAATCAAATTTTTAAATTATTAGCATTAATACAATGGTTTCAATGAAAGCAGTCTATGCTTGCAGCAACCTTAACGAGTTGCCAATGTAAATATTTGCTAACCACGTGGTCACAGCCATGCATGGCAATCAGAGGCTTTATTTATTCGAACTGTATGATTTATATGTATACGAACTGTATGATTTTATTTCACTATAACATGAATGCATTTTGTATTTACACTGTATAGAATTTTAATTTTCGTAGCCACGTTTTTGCTAGAATTTCAAAAGTTTAAAAGTTACAAAATACATTAGTAGGTGCAATTAATAGAATTTGACGATATTTGAAGACCTAGGTAAACCCTCTAAACCACCCTGACTTTCAAACAAATGTTTCTTTCCTTCCAGCAAAGGCTAGTCACTCATTTATGTAGCGGTAAAATGCAATCAGAAAAAAAATCGTGAGTATTAGATTTTTGAAAGATGATCTGAGAATTCGTGTGATTTTATCATATTCAGGTTGGCTATTGCCTTGAGTACATTTAAAGCTGTGTAAAATCGATGCGTTGTTCTATCGTTCATTTACAACTTTATCACGTATGGTATGCATAGAAATTACTGCATAATGTTGAATTTGTCGTGTAGGAAATAAATTGTTGGTCTACATGTATAATTAAAAGCCTCAGTTACATTGGTACGGTATGCTGTCACGGTTGAAGTATCACGATCACAATTAAGTCGACGTGTCACACGGCAGTTAGACATGTGCTAAGACCATTTCAGGCTATTACCACCTGTGTCCTTGTGGCCGCCTGCAATTACAAGACCGTTGTTTCTGTGATTGCCTACGGCTACAAACACTTCATATTATAAATAGCATTGCAATGTAACCAAGCACATATTTGATGAAATAAAAATGCAAATAAATTAATTATTGATAATTAAGTATACTTCTTTAGATTCCAGGAACAATACATACCGTATGAAGTCTTCCTTATCAGGACTGAACCGATATCTTAGATTAATACTGTATTAAGTTATGGGTTTTATTTTCACTGTGATATTAAACTACTAGCTGGTACTCGCGATTCCGTTCACATATGGTATTTCTTAATCCCCGATATTCCAGTTGTTTCACGTTGATTCCCGGCGTTAAAAATCTTGTTACCATGCAAATTCAAATAAAATCATGACTCCATAAGGATAACACTGGTGACTTAAAATATAACAACTTTGGAGGCCAGTAGGTTGGAGCCAACAATATTTTCAGTACGGAAGTAGGTCTATGTTTGTTTCTAACGTACTATCTTCCCACCGAATTTCAGCTCCACAGGTCCAGTAGTAGGTGCATCAAGGTAAACATACCTTTAAATACAGTTGCGGTGGAGTTCCTAAGGATTTTCGAAACGGGAATAGAATTGTGTTTTATTCTGACATATTAGCTACGTTCCTACCGAATTCGAGTTCACAAGGTCCAGTTAGTGCCCATAAGATTCCAGTAGGGCGGAGCCCTATACAATGTTTTTAAACTAGCCTTATTCAACATAAGAGTATCCACCATGAAAATTTCAGCTTCATAGGCATTGTCGTTTTTGTGATATATAATAGAGATGAGAAAGTCAGTCAGTGGAGAGGTATTTGTTAATATGGTTATCGATAAAAAAAATGGAAAATGGATTAACCACTGTTATATTATTATCATTCCTAAGATACGATGATATAGATTTCCTGCAACTGTGCCTAAAGTTTAGAATACTCTTAACTATCAAAAAGGGCTGCGTGAAACAGCTGTGTTTAGCGAGCGAAAAACTATGAACTTATTTTTCCGCTCGCTGGCAGCTAATGAACCGATTGATTGTTAATTTGGACCAATCGAAGTGACTCGGTGTTTATAACCTCATCTAGTGAATCTAGCCAAAATGTATGAAAGTATTTATTTTACAGAATGGTGGTATCCAACATTGCAATTGTACGAGACAATGAGTATTTAACTCGAGTGAAAAGTGTCTCTTCGCTTTTAATACATGAATAACTATTAATGACCATTTCTTTCTTTTGTGTTTTGCTTAGAACAGACGCCCACTCCTGGAGTCCTGGGGTGAGTTTTGGTGTCCTAGATGCCGAGTAAACCAGTATCGTCCAATGGAGAGTGATGTATTTCTTCCTCCATGAAATGGATATCCACACCACGTGCATCATAACGTCTCTCCAAAAAATGGTAGGACGGAATTGGCGCATCTTTACCACCCACCCCAGTCGTACTACGGAAAGTCCCTCGAGCGGGAAAGAGGAGTCCTGAAGAAAGGAGAGGGGTTGGATATGATAACGAAAGGTGCTGGTGATGTTAATAATTGTGATGATGATTCCTTGCTTAGGCACGGAACGATCCGTATGATTCCTTAGACCGTGGAGAGTCAGTGTGAAGGTGCTAATTTTTTTTGAATGGTTGTGTTAAGAGCAAGGGTTCGCAGGTGTTGGTTACTTTTTCCATGCTTGGAGCGTTGGGGGTGGGTTGAAAGAGAGACAGACGGCTGAGGGCCTTGTAGGCAATTTGACAGATTTTGGACTGTTGGGCAAAGATTGTGTGGGGTGTTGTAGACATTCCTCAAGGCTCTTGAATATTGTGTCGCCAGTTATGGTGGTCCTGAGAGACTTATGGGTCGTTAGTACTTTTATCTATCGTCCTTTAAGGCTTCGGCGGAATATGTTGGTGATGTCGTTTACTGATCTGTCTTTGATGAAGGCCGTCTAGTAGAGGAGGAGTTAGGCATAAATATTGTATCCAACGCTGCAAAGTGAAACCTTCTTGTAATCAACGATGGATCTTGCCTGGACATGTTTTGGGATGAGTATCAGGACAGTTTCAGCCTATTCCGTTGAAGCAATGACATTTATAAAAGGGTGTTCGAGCTGTTTAAAGAAAACGGTCGGGGCTTGTGCAACAAGTTCAACGTTGTATTCGTAATGGCCTACGGTTTTTTATGTTTCCTGGAGATGCCGGAGAACGTAAATATTGTCAGGAGGAGCTGTTAAGGCGAAAAAGACTGTTTTAGGTTGGAGAGGAGTGTAAGTAGAACTTCAACAACTCTTGCTCCCATTTGGTCATTTGGACGTAGGGTTTTATTTATCTTCTCGGTGTCCTGCATGTAGGTTGAAAAAGATCTTCCATAGCCGTTTGTAGAGAAAGTTTTAGAGAGATTGGAAACAAGTCTCTGTTTTCCTAATTGTGTGTAGTGTGTAAGCTCTTTTAGGGCAGGTTAGGCATTTTTTACGTTGATATTCCTCTTTTTCCATTTTGCTTTGTACGGTTTTCTCTCTGTTTTGCCAGAATATTGCCTTTTGTTTCTCAGGAATTGCCCTGCGACGTCCAGGTATCGCTGGGGGACGCTGGCCCTGGTGCTTTCAGGGCTTTATGTTTTTCGTGCATTACTAGCGTTGTCTAGGAATTTATTTTGCAAGCCTTGCATTTTATGTTCCGTTCTAAGTTTGACTTAAATCATTTGGAAAATGTAGGATACTGCAGTGCGCTGATGTGCCAAAGAATCCTGCTCCACTGAAAAGGTTGATGAGCCCTGTAGGTGTTTTATTTCTATTCTAAAGTTGATAATTTTGTGATCTCAGTTCTACTACGTCCTCCATTTTGCGTGGAAAAAGGAATGGTGTAGGGCCTACTGTGGGGAGTCTTCGGTCATTATGTAATATAGTTGGGAGTTTGACTTTCCATTTGACCAGGTTAATCTGAAAGATTGTATTTTTATTTTATAAGCAAATGTTGAAAGTAATATATTGTGTGATGCTGCAAGGTTTTTTTATGAAAATTCCGTTATTGTTGGAATAGTCCTGTTACGAGGCTATTCCAATTCTGTCTGTGTCTTCAATTATTTTATCTTGCCGAAAATAACCTTTGTGCGTTCTCAAGTTGTTGGTTGCCAGATATATCAGCAATTTTTTTATAAGTAGTGTTTCATAAGCGTCGAATTTCTCTTTAATTTTGAGTTATTTTAGTAATTTTATTGTTTTAAATTAATGATTTTTTTCGATTGCATGTTTGGTCATTACGGATTTTTCAGAATTTTTATATTTGAAACGTTTGATGCACTTTATATATAGTTTTTATTTTCTTCATATTTGTCCAGTATCTTCACAATCGATTCTATTTATTCCTTATTTGCCTTCTTCAGGAATCTTGTCTTTAGGATTTCCTAATAAATATTTCAGTTTGTTGCTGGTACAAAAAACGATTTTAATTTGCCGTTTCTCTTAAAACCTTTTTGAACTTGCTTCGCAACTGGATGGTAATTAATTGATTCCGAAATTAATTCTTATTCGTGAAATTATAATGAAGTTATTCTTGACTTCTTTACTTGTTCCTTTCTCTTGTTTTTAATTATAGCATCTACTAAAATAGTTCGAGTATTCTTTAAATGTAAATACGTGTACAACCAGTGTCTTATGTTTGACCAGTGTCATTATTAAAAGTTTAAATTATGAAATTTTTTGATAAGTAGATCTAATATTCGTGACTAGAGCGCCCTCAGTTCATCAACTGATAGTCGAGTCGACAGTCATTTCACGTAATTCTTTTCAATCTCCGTTGTGTTTTTTCGGCCTGCGCGGCGTGGAGAGGATCAACGATGGATCCTCTACGGAATACCTCCGTAGCGTGTGCATTATAGTTGCACACGCTATGTACTAACTGTGTTACTATCTATGTTACTAATTAATAACTTGTGTTACTAACAAGTAACACTCAACTGACAACCAAAGCCACATCACTTCATTGTTTCCAAACTCCGTTGTGTATTATTTATTGATATTAAATATTAACTAAACCATGACTTTGTCTCTCAACAGTCATCACGGCCTGTCTAGTCGGTCTCTCCGACTCCAACTCCCACTCTCAGCTTAGCATTAGGAGGGGCTCCCGTCAACACGGCCTGTGTAGTCGGTCTCTCCAACTCCAACTCCCACTCTCAGCTTAGCATTAGGAGGGGGCTCCAGTCAACACGGTCTGTGTAGTCGGTCTCTCCGACTCCAACTCCCTCTCTCAGCTTAGCATTAGGAGAGGCTCCAGTCAACACGGCCTGTGTAGTCGGTCTCTCCGACTCCAACTCCCACTCTCAGCTTAGCATTAGGAGGGGCTCCAGTCAACACGGCCTGTGTAGTCAGTCTCTCCGATTCCAAATCCCACTCTCAGCTTAGCATTAGGAGGGGCTCCCGTCAACACGGCCTGTGTAGTCGGTCTCTCCGACTCCAACTCCCACTCTCAGCTTAGCATTAGGAGGGGCTCCCGTCAACACGGCCGCTGTAGTCGGTCTCTCCAACTCCCACTCTCAGCTTAGAATTAGGAGGGGGCTCCAGTCAACAAGGCCTGTGTAGTCGGTCTCTCCGACTCCAACTCCCACTCTCAGCTTAGCATTAGGAGGGGCTCCAGTCAACACGGCCTGTGTAGTCGGTCTCTCCGACTCCAACTCCCTCTCTCAGCTTAGCATTAGGAGGGGCTCCAGTCAACACGGGCTGTGTAGTCGGTCTCTCCGACTCAAACTCCCACTCTCAGCTTAGCATTAGGACGGGTTCTAGTCAACACGGCCTGTGTAGTCGGTCTCTCCGACTACAACTCCCACTCTCAGCTTAGCATTAGGAGGGGCTCCAGTCAACACGGCCTGTGTAGTCGTTCTCTCCGACTCCAACTCCCACTTTCAGCTTAGCATTAGGAGGGGCTCCCGTCAACACGGCCTATGTAGTTGGTCTCTCCGACTCCAACTCCCACTCTCAGCTTAGCATTAGGAGGGGCTCCAGTCAACACGGCCTGTGTAGTCGGTCTCTCCGACTCCAACTCCCACTCTCAGCTTAGCATTAGGAGGGGCTCCAGTCAACACGGCCTGTGTAGTCGGTCTCTCCGAATCCAACTCCCACTCTCAGCTTAGCATTAGGAGGGGCTCCAGTCAACACGGCCTGAGTAGTCGGTCTCTCCGACTCCAACTCCCACTCTCAGCTTAGCATTAGGAGGGGCTACAGTCAACATGGCCTGTGTAGTCGTTCTCTCCGACTCCAACTCCCTCTCTCAGCTTAGCATTAGGAGGGGCTCCCGTCAACACGGCCTGTGTAGTCGGTCTCTCCGACTCCAAATCCCACCCTAAGCTTAGCATTAGGAGGGGCTCCCGTCTACACGGCCTGTGTAGTCGGTCTCTCCGACTCCAACTCCCACTCTCAGCTTAGCATTAGGAGAGGCTCCAGTCAACACGGCCTGTGTAGTCGGTCTCTCCGACTCCAACTCCCACTTTCAGCTTAGCATTAGGAGGGGCTCCAGTAACACGGACTGTGTAGTCGGTCTCTCCGACTCCAACTCCCTCTCTCAGCTTAGCATTAGGAGGGGCTCCAGTCAACACGGCCTGTATAGTCGGTCTCTCCGACTCCAACTCCCTCTCTCAGCTTAGCATTAGGAGAGGCTCCAGTCAACACGGCCTGTGTAGTCGGTCTCTCCAAATCCAACTCCCTCTCTAAGCTTAGCATTAGGAGGGGCTCCAGTCAACACGGCCTGTGTATTCGGTCTCTCTGACTCCAACTTCCTGTCTCAGCTTAGCATTAGGAGGGGCTCCCGTCAACACGGGCTGTGTAGTCGGTCTCTCCGACTCCAACTCCCACTCTCAGCTTAGCATTAGAACGGGTTCCAGTCAACACGGCCTGTGTAGTCGGTCTCTCCGACTCCAACTCCTACTCTCAGCTTAGCATTAGGAGGGGCTCCAGTCAACACGGCCTGTGTAGTCGTTCTCTCAGACTCCAACACCCTCTCTCAGCTTAGCATTAGGAGGGGCTCCAGTCAACATGGCCTGTGTAGTCGGTCTCTCCGAATCCAACTCCCTCTCTAAGCTTAGCATTAGGAGCGGCTCCAGTCAACACGGCCTGTGTAGTCGGTCTCTCCGACTCCAACTCCCACTCTCAGCTTAGCATTAGGAGGGGCTCCAGTCAACACGGCCTGTGTAGTCGTTCTCTCAGACTCCAACACCCTCTCTCAGCTTAGCATTAGGAGGGGCTCCAGTCAACATGGCCTGTGTAGTCGGTCTCTCCGAATCCAACTCCCTCTCTAAGCTTAGCATTAGGAGCGGCTCCAGTCAACACGGCCTGTGTAGTCGGTCTCTCCGACTCCAACTCCCACTCTCAGCTTAGCATTAGGAGGGGCTCCAGTCAACACGGCCTGTGTAGTCGGTCTCTCCGACTCCAACTCCCACTCTCAGCTTAGCATTAGGAGGGGCTCCAGTCAACACGGCCTGAGTAGTCGGTCTCTCCGACTCCAACTCCCACTCTCAGCTTAGCATTAGGAAGGGCTCCAGTCAACATGGCCTGTGTAGTCGTTCTCTCCGACTCCAACTCCCTCTCTCAGCTTAGCATTAGGAGGGGCTCCCGTCAACACGGCCTGTGTAGTCGGTCTCTCCGACTCCAACTCCCACTCTCAGCTTAGCATTAGGAGGGGCTCCCGTCAACACGGCCTGTGTAGTCGGTCTCTCCGACTCCAACTCCCTCTCTCAGCTTAGCATTAGGAGGGGCTCCCGTCAACACGGCCTGTTTAGTCGGTCTCTCCGACTCCAAATCCCACCCTAAGCTTAGCATTAGGAGGGGCTCCCGTCTACACGGCCTGTGTAGTCGGTCTCTCCGACTCCAACTCCCACTCTCAGCTTAGCATTAGGAGAGGCTCCAGTCAACACGGCCTGTGTAGTCGGTCTCTCCGACTCCAACTCCCACTTTCAGCTTAGCATTAGGAGGGGCTCCAGTAAACATGGCCTGTGTAGTCGGTCTCTCCGACTCCAACTCCCTCTCTCAGCTTAGCATTAGGAGGGGCTCCAGTCAACACGGCCTGTATAGTCGGTCTCTCCGACTCCAACTCCTTCTCTCAGCTTAGCATTAGGAGGGGCTCCAGTCAACACGGCCTGTGTAGTCGGTCTCTCCGAATCCAACTCCCTCTCTAAGCTTAGCATTAGGAGGGGCTCCAGTCAACACGGCCTGTGTAGTCGGTCTCTCCGACTCCAACTCCCACTCTCAGCTTAGCATTAGGAGGGGCTCCAGTCAACACGGCCTGTCTAGTCGGTCTCTCCGACTCCAACTCCCACTTTCAGCTTAGCATTAGAAGGGGCTCCCGTCAACACGGCCTATGTAGTCGGTCTCTCCGACTCCAACTCCCACTCTCAGTTTAGCATTAGGAGGGGCTCCCGTCAACACGGCCTGTGTAGTCGTTCTCTCCGACTCCAACTCCCTCTCTCAGCTTAGCATTAGGAGGGGCTCCCGTCAACACGGCCTGTGTAGTCGTTCTCTCCGACTCCAACTCCCTCTCTCAGCTTAGCATTAGGAGGGGCTCCCGTCAACACGGCCTGTGTAGTCGGTCTCTCCGACTCCAACTCCCACTCTCAGCTTAGCATTAGGAGGGGCTCCCGTCAACACGGCCTGTGTAGTCGGTCTCTCCCACTCCAACTCCCTCTCTCAGCTTAGCATTAGGAGGGGCTCCCGTCAACCGGCTTCTAACTGCTTCTTCCATAAGGCCAATGATATATTTCTAAGTCCGGCCCTCCTCAACGGATTTTTCGAAATCGTTGGTGTATGGTTCATTTAAAATAACAAAAATCTAAGCTATTTAGTAAGCAGATATTAGATATCACAACCTAGATATCAGAGATCACCCATACACAATTATTGTGTATATTAAATATTTTAAAAATATCTTGATGTTTTATTATTCATGATATCGACATTTTGTTCACTGGGTATATCGTTGGGTATTTTGCTGTTTAAAATGATCATACATTAACGATATCGGAAATTCCGTTTAGGAGGCAGGTTTTGAAAGGTAGCAGTACCCTTATAGGGGAAGCAGGTAGAAAAACAATGTTTGCGACTGGAGCTCTCTCTAAACCGTTTGCCTCGTAACGGTATCAATGTCTCCGCAGATGTGACAGAACAAGAGTTGACGCCGATTACTCAGGCAGTAGTGGTTTGTTGGTGTTCCATCGATGACAAATGTAAATAGGGCAATATATTAGCTGCAGAAAATATCTAAGGTATATCAATGTTTATAGCAAGTCTAAGGTAAAAGTAACAGAAGAATAGAACTATTAGCAGGGACTCATATCGTAATGTTTACCAAGGGAATTTTGAAGTTCATAATTTAATAACAATTGAAGTTTTATTAAACTTGCAGACTTTTTAGTGAAACAAAAAATGTGTATTTTTGCAACCACCCTAAATTAATATAGAACACGATATAATCGTCAAAAGGACATTTTTTTGAGATAGTAAGAATTTAAAAACTAGTAGATTAGCTATTGCAATTTAGAGCTTCCAAGGATTTTTGAAAAGGAATTCCAGTTAAAAAATTAATTAAAGTTTAAGGTTCTATTTAGAATGGCTTATCTAAAACATTTTAATGTAAATAACTTTGCCAACCGATTTTAAATTACTTAGGCACAAAGAAGCAAAGCAATTAGCTCGAGGAGGTCTGTTTCTTGTGAAGACAAAGCGATTAAGTTAGTACCGAAGTGCTTTTAGATGACAGATAAATGGCTAAACTCAGCCGTTTATCATTGTTAGACATTATAAATTAGTTGTGTAACCCTTGGCAAACGTTGATTACAATTAAATAATTAAATTCATTACCGTTTGTTAATATTGATTGATAGATATAAGAAATTATGCAGATTTCAAATAACGCTCAACACGTTTTAAAGGGTGGTATAACATTATTATAACGCTGTGGTGGTATAACATTATTATAACGCTGTGGTGGTATAACATTATTAAGGCTGTGTCAGGCTCAGGTCTCACAGCTCTGGTGGTTCTTGGCTACAGTAATGATAGTAAATGATTTTGTTTTGCGGTAATGATAGATTGAAAATATGTTTTACTAACCTGAATAATATAATAGTACTGAAACATGTTTTACTAAAGTTACCTCGAGTTTTAGATTAATTATGTACGTATTTTGTATTAATATGTTAAGACAGGATTTGTGTAGTAATTATGATGCCTACCTTCAAACTTATACCAGTTAATAACGAACATTGGTTTATTGATAGAAAATTGACGTTACCCATTTATAAAAACTCTAATTTTTAAACCAAAAAGACATTTTATTATTTTTCAACGAAATACATAATATCTCAATTAGCCTACTGGTAACTTGATACAAAACTCAGGTAACCTGAGAGTAAAGCAATTAATTAGGTATCAAGAATGTAATCTCTGTGATGCAAGTTAGTTGATCTGTTACTGGGTATTATCGTATACCGGTATATGTCACGTAATTGCATGTTAGGCCTTGATGGTATATATTATTGAGATAAAACATGAGCACTAAGCATTATTTAATTACATTTCGTGTTGATTGGTGGTATTTACTTACTAGCTAATTCTCTTTTGAGCTTTCCACTTCCTATTTCTCTCCGAGCATGACAGATAAATAATACATATACGAGAACAGTACACGCTACCGTAAAGTCGATTCTAGCACTCTGGGACCGCATATATGTAGTGCCTTAGGGCCTATCGTTACTTTTTGTCATGCTTAAGCCAACTACGACAATATATCTCAATATTAGTAGCAGTGTCAATATCTCTGTAGTGTCTGTGTGAACAATTGTTTGAGAGTTAAAGTAATGACGTTGAAAACATTAACTTTTTGGGGGTAAGTTCAATACCAGCAACTGATTAACATATATGAACAATATTTATTACAGAAAAATTTTAAATAAATATGTACAGTTATTTGTTAAAAGTAAACTATATTTTTCTTTATAACTTGATGGTAAACAGATGTTTTAACACTGTCATTATGTTTTGAATTTTGTTTACATTTTTTCTGTGATTAAAAAAATGAAATAATACAAGTCTACATAATGGTTACATTCTTAGTTATTTTATTAGTATTTAGATTTTCAGCATTTCAGCTCGAGTTTTAGAAATTTGGTGACCGTGACAGGACACGAATCATAGATGAGTGAAGCTGAAAACTAAAGCTGGTTACATATAAGCTGGCACTTAAAGCACGATTTAAGTTATTACAAATTTGACATTGGAAAATTAATTAGTAAGAAAGATTTATAGTATTTGTTTAGGCATTTTTTTCAGTGTAAAAGTTTAAATAAATGTGTTCATCTAAATTTTGAATTTTGGTTCTTGGTTTAAAACACGTTGACTACCAATCGCCACGTATATGTGACGCAATGTTAAAAAAATCCCTTAAAATAGACCACATATACGTGTTGCTCAGGCTGATTCCAGTGGACCGACGACACGTATACGGGACGCTCAGGCCAAATCCAATGGACCGACGACACGTATACGGGACGCAGTCACCGTTCAGTTATTATAAATGACTTGCCACGTCAATACGGTACACTATATCGATCTGAAGCCTGTATATGGGTCTATAGGAATGTGTGACACGTATGCGTGACGCTCGGTCTCGGGGTACCACCTCAATATTTTTTTTACAGATTTTCAAAGTTGGCCATCCATATTTGATAGGTTTCCTATTTCATTGTCTGATACAAATTTTATAATTTTGTTTTAAAACCGATTTCAGTTTATTCTCAATAAAAGAAATGTAAAAAGGTTTTTTATTTTATTTCTCAGTCATCCAAAGTTTGAAAATTCACGTCACGAATGTGAGACAGTCGGTCTATCGCAAAAAATATCGTATCAAATTTTACTATAGACTGACGTCACACATATGTGACGCAATCAAAATGCTAAAATAGCACTTAAATAATATTATATTGCTACTTTTATGAGTAAATATATATATATTCTATTTCAAAATATATAAAATACGGAAACAAATTTCGGTCTCTGGGTTACAATTGGTCACAATGACTTGGTCTATGGTGAGAGTTTCGTGTATTAGGTTTGGTCTGCTGGGAACTCCCGGCGACCCGAATTCCGGACCGTCCGTAGCCAACGTGTTAAACGTAAGAAGATCGTCGAATGCCAGCTCAGCTGTAACCAGCTATAAAGATTTTGAGAAAAATATGAAGCATAGGAAAGTTGTGAGATCTACATTTAAACCTACTAGATTTGTAAACTGGTTGACTGATGACATTGGTAAGGGAAATTTGTAGGTGAACAAAACGCAAGGTAGGTTTCAAACTGTTGAAAGAATATATGAAGAAGTTAAGGGTTTGAATAAAAAAGTTTCCACCTATCTTTTTGACATTGAGGTAAATGAGGTACCACAGCATAAAGTTACTTGGAAAGCTCGAACCGATTAAGTGTATTAGTAAAAAGTAGGTTGAATAGGTACAAATCTGATGATTCAACTCGAATAGAACTATGTATGAAAACCTAAATAGTAGGCTTAAGCTTCCAATTACTTAATTTACTAAATTGAGTAGAAATCTAAAAGAGTGGCTTCCGTTTTGGGGACATTAAAAGCATTTATGAGGATGACACAGTTGATGATATAAACAAATTTCAATATTTAGTCCAGGCCACTTTACCAAATTCAAAGGCAAGGAGAATAGTTGATAGCTACAGGAGAAGATTAATTAAGAGTTTAAAGAGTCGTTTTTGTAGAGAAGATTTTTAAATAGCGTTCTATATAAGAGAACTCTTGCATACAATATTACTATAAAATAACATGAGCGGTAAGGTAGTACGTTCTACATTATTTGATAGGTTGGAATCTCAAATCAGAGCTCTTGACACATTAGGTGTCACAACTAATAAATGATCCGCAATTCTGTATCCATTAGTGGAATCATGTTTACCAGAGTAACTGTTCAGAGCGTGGCAAGAGACACGCGAATTTCGATTCAGAGGCTGATCTGAAGGATAGACGACGTCCTCATGAATTTTCTTCAAACTGAAGTAACCAACGAAGAACGCATAATGCTTGTTTCCTCAGGATTCGATGACTTGAGTTCTAGCATTGAATCTGTTTAGACCTCAATTCATAAATCTATCACTAGTAACGAGGGACTACATCACCACTACGACTGGTCTTGTTAATCAAAAGGTCTTAAAACCACCCTTAAAATGTGTTTTTTGTGGTGACCTGGGAACAACATTTGACAGAAAATTGGAGAATTTATTTTAGCCAGTAACCTAACTCTGTCAGAAAAGGTAAACTTGTTCAGTAATAGATGATGTTACCGTAGCACAAAGTATGGGCATGTCAGTAAATGTCATGTTAAATTAAGCTGCTCTGTTTGCAATGGACGGCATGCAACCATAATGTTTGAAAATTACAGGCAAATCTGATATTAAAGATAGTACGGTTACTGAAGAAAGAAGTTTAGCTAATAACGTGCATAATGATGTATTTTTGCAAACTGTTCGAGTAAATATTAGAGGGAAAAATAATGAACGACTAGCACGAGGTATTTTTGACTCCGGGTCACAAATAATCCTATATTTTGAAGAAAAAAAAACTGCCGTTGAAACGGGGTAGGCAGAAAATACCCCCGTCGCAGCAAACCTGCGTAGTCAGCGAATTTCCAATGCAAAATATATGTCTTAACACCACATAAAGCCGCATACCACGTTTCATTCAAATATATTGACAAATAAGTGATATATCAAATTTGAATTACTCCCCATAAGAATAACATTGAGGATAAGTACGCAGGTTTGCTGCAACAATGAAAAACAAATCTGGGGTTTCATGTAAATATCAATATTACTCAACTAGGTGAAGCCACATACCAAGTTGCATCAAAATAAATTCATAAATAAGCGATATTACCATTTTGAATATTCTCCATAAGAATAACATGGGGGATGAGTACGTAGGTTTGCTGCAACAAGGAACACAAAAAAATGGGTTTTTATGCAAATTTCAATAGAACTCAACTAGGTGAACCAACATACCAAGTTTTATTAATTTATGTTCATAATTAAGGGATACATTAAATTTTACTTATTCTCCATAAGAATAACATGGGGCTGAGGACGCAGGTTTGCTGCTACGGTAATTATTGGTAAAAAAATTGCGTTTTTGTGCAAATAACTATGGACCTCAACCAGATGAAGCCGTATACCAAGTTTCGTTAGTTTACGTTCATAAATAAGCAAGCAATAATTTTTTTCTTATTCTCCATAAGAATAGCATTGGACAACGTACTGTGTTTAGCACTTTCAATCTCTGTAACCAATTGACGTGGAAAAATGATCAAAACACCAAATTGTGTGTTTTTTAAGCTAAATCCAACGGTGGAAACTAAAATGTGACTTTTAAAATATTACATGTAAAAACTTCAAAAACCCATTTTCGGGGTACAACCCCCCCCCCAAAAATACCACTTCGGATGGGTCGATTTTTACGAGAGTTGTCACACCCACGGACACACACACACACACACACAGACACACACACACACACACACACATATATATATATATACACAGTTTCAAACGAATGGTGTTTTTGGGGTCTGGGGACCTCAAAACGAAAAGTTATCATGGTCCCGGGCCTAGGTCTTACCATGCCGACTACGGTAATAGCTTCTTCCCATAGGGGAAATTCGCTAAAAAGAAAGGAGAAACTCAATTATGCGTTGTTTGGTGGTTTAGTTACACGGACTATTGAACACAATTGTTACAGAATGTGATTCATCTAATACTTATTATTGCAACTTTGAAGTCTTGGATCAAGACGTTATATGCAATACTGTTTCTACAGTTAAAGTAGGTTCTTGGATGGATGAACAGCAGTTTTTATACATTAAATTTCTGACTGCGGAGGGGCCGATTGAAATTTTAACTGGATCTGATGTTGCTTGAGAGCTCTTTACAGGAAAACCTCATGAGTTATCAAGTGGGTTAGTTGCAATGGAGATCTTTCTTGGCTTGGGTCTAATGGGGATAGTCAATTTGAAAGGGACTCGTTAATCTAGTTCAATGACCGTCACATCATTGTTAACACTTAATATGTCAATTTCTGACATGCGGGGTTTAGATATTTTGGGAATTAAACAGAATTAAGTGTTAAGACAGAATCTGAAACAAAATCAGCTGCTATGAATCATTTGATAAAAACTTTCAGTAAACAGTGATGGCAGGTGAGGTAAAATTACCTTGGATCGAAGATCATCCTCCACTTCCAACTAACGTAGAGATGGAGAATAGGGGGCTTGATTCTTCTGTTGTTAAGCTTAATAAAAGGGGGCATTTTGGTAATTAACAACATGTTTTAACTGTTTGGGAAAAGCTAGGCATTATTAAAAAGGTTCCTTAAGCCAATCTTCAATTAAAGCATGTTTACCACATGTCATGTCATAAAAGAGAGTGTGCTACAACAAAACTTAGACCAGTTTTCGCTGATAAAGACCTCAGCCTTCTCTCAACGATTTTCTTTGGAAAGCTGAGAATTCAATAGAGTTTATTTCGTATATACTTAATCGGTTTAGATTAAACAATCTCCCATCAAGAGGATGTTCTCCTGGTAGAGTCAAGATTTTGGGAGGGACCACATTGGGTTAAAGAATCTCCTGACAACTGGCCTGATCTGAATCACAGTATTGAATGTGATGAAGACGCCGTAACGAAAAAATTGAAGAACAATTCCCAGACGACTACAGAAGACAGATAACTACATAGCTTGGTATTTGTACTTCTCAAGCTATATAGTGAGAATCCTTCCCCAGCTCCTCAGAATGATTGGGTGGATTTTGAGATTTATGATCAAGACGTGAAGACATAACTTTCGGACCCTTAGTCAAAGATGAAAATATGGGATGTAGTTACATTAAGCGAATCGAGTGAAAGTTCAAATCTCCTGCATCACCATGATGGGACGAATGATGGGAGAGTGATAATCAACATGTTCAAGTCCAAAACCTCGTGATCAAAACGAAGATGTTAAAGAACCATGTTAACCAAATTCAAGTTACAAAAAGAGGAAGACTTATCTAATTGCCAAATACCCCCGTCGCAGCAAACCTGCATACTCAGCGAATTTCCAATGAATATATAACATAACACATTATAACACTTAACAGGATTCATAAGAAATGTATTCACAAACAAGCGATATTTAAAATATTAATTATTCTCCATAAGAATAACATTGGGGATGAGTACGCAGGTTTGCTGCAACAAGGCACACAAAATAATGGGTTTTTATGCAAATATCAATAGAACTCATCTTAGTGAAGTCATATACCAAGTTTCATCCATATACATTCATAAATAAGCGATATATAACATTTTAAGTATTTTCCATAAGAATAACATGGGGACCGAGTACCTAGGTTTGCTGCTACAGGAGCCATAGGCGAAAAATTGTTTTTTTGTGCAAACAACAATAAACCATAACCAGATCAAGCCATTTACCAAATTTCGCCAGTTTATGTTCATAAATAAGCGAGATATACAATTTTCCTTTTTCTCCATAAGAATAACATTAGACAACGTACTGTGTTTAGCACTTTCAATATCTCGGTAACTAATTGACGTAGAGCAATGATCAAAATACTAAATTGTTTGTTTTTTTAAGCTGAATTCAATGGTATAAATTAAAATTTGATTTAAATTAAAATTAAATGTGAAAACCCCAAAAACCTCATTTTTGGGGTACAAAACCCCCCAAAAAACCCCCTTCGGATGGTGCGATTCATCTGGTTTTCGAACTCGTTCAAATAAATGGTACTTTGCACATTTGTACAAAATTTTATTAAGATCGAACCTTTTTTACGAGAGTTATCGTGCTTACGGACACATATATATATATATATATAAATATATATATATATATATACATATATAAAAATTTGAACGAATGGTGTTTTTGGCATCTGGGGACCTTAAAATGAAAAGTTATCATGGTCTCGGGCTTAAGTCTTACCATGAGACCTACGGTAATAGCTTCTTCCCTATAGGGGAAATTCGCTAAAAGGCTTTGTGAGTGAATAATTATTTTGAAACTTAATCTTGGCAGTAAAAGTAAGACCCTAAAGGTGGGAGAATGTTAAAAGTTAACCATATTTTTCTTTATAACTTGATGGTAAACAGATGTGTTTTAGTAACACTGTCATTATGTTTTGAATTTTGTTAATCTCGTTGCTATGCTTAAAAAGTTAAATGGCCAAGTTTACATGATTGTGACAGTCTTAATTATTTTTCTTAGTATTAAGTCGTTTAGCATTTCAGCTCGCTAGGGTAGTTCATACAACATATTTAACTTAGCACTAGGTCTAGTCCTATTATGCACGAGTTGACTGAAATTAATTAAAATTATAACGATTTCGTATTTATTGAACGGAAAGGTAATAGCCACTTACCACTTCCCATCCATTTGATACTGAAACGTTAAAATTAAGCAATAAACATATGCTTCCACCTCCTCCCCTCCACGCAACCATTTACATGCAACAAATACACCGTTCATGAATAAATCACTTCCAATCTGGAAAAGCTGAAATGAAATATAATGTTTATGCTATAAATATGTTTGTAATAAAAAAGAGTGTTGTGTAGTTAAGGACTGATAAAATAGCTAATTTACTAATTTACAGATTTTATATATATTAAGTGTAGGTTATAATCATGATGATTTTTGGTTACTGATTAGTTGTTTAGGCGTATTGTGTATGCGTTACTTATAATCCTTCAATTTAATCATTGCGAAAAAAACAACCTGTACAAAACAAAACGCTACTAACTAAGCGACTACCGTGATCACTCCATTACCAAGCCTCATTAGACACAACTGTCCACCCCGTCAGCTCATTATCTCTCTGCTGTGACCTAGCACAACCTGTACAAAACAAAACGCTACTAACTAAGCGACTACCGTGATCACTCCATTACAAAGCCCCATTAGACACAACTGTCCACCCCGTCAGCACATTATCTCTCTGCTGTGACCCAGCACAACCTGTACAAAACAAAACGCTACTAACTAAGCGACTAACGTGATCACTCCATTACCAAGCCCCATTAGACACAACTGTCCACCCCGTCAGCTCATTATCTCTCTGCTGTGACCCAGCACAACCTGTACAAAACAAAACGCTACTAACTAAGCGACTAACGTGATCACTCCATTACCAAGCCCCATTAGACACAACTGTCCACCCCGTCAGCTCATTATCTCTCTGCTGTGACCCAGCACAACCTGTACAAAACAAAACCCTACTAACTAAGCGACTAACGTGATCACTCCATTACCAAGCCCCATTAGACACAACTGTCCACCCCGTCAGCTCATTGTCTCTCTGCTGTGACCCAGCACAACCTGTACAAAACAAAACGCTACTAACTAAGCGACTAACGTGATCACTCCATTACCAAGCCACATTAGACACAACTGTCCACCCCGTCAGCTCATTATCTCTCTGCTGTGACCCAGCACAACCTGTACAAAACAAAACGCTACTAACTAAGCGACTAACGTGATCACTCCATTACCAAGCCCCATTAGACACAACTGTCCACCCCGTCAGCTCATTATCTCTCTGCTGTGACCCAGCACAACCTGTACAAAACAAAACGCTACTAACTAAGCGACTACTGTGATCACTCCATTACCAAGCCCCATTAGACACAACTGTCCACCCCGTCAGCTCATTATCTCTCTGCTGTGACCCAGCACAACCTGTACAAAACAAAACGCTACTAACTAAGCGACTACCGTGATCACTCCATTACCAAGCCCCATTAGACACAACTGTCCACCCCGTCAGCTCATTATCTCTCTGCTGTGACCCAGCACAACCTGTACAAAACAAAACGCTACTAACTAAGCGACTAACGTGATCACTCCATTACCAAGCCCCATTAGACACAACTGTCCACCCCGTCAGCTCATTATCTCTCTGCTGTGACCCAGCACAACCTGTACAAAACAAAACGCTACTAACTATGCGACTAACGTGATCACTCCATTACCAAGCCCCGTTAGACACATTTGTCTACCCCGTCAGCTCATTATCTCTCTACTGTGACCCAGCACAACCTGTACAAAACAAAACGCTACTAACTATGCGACTAACGTGATCACTCCATTACCAAGCCCCATTAGACACAACTGTCCACCCCGTCAGCTCATTATCTCTCTGCTGTGACCCAGCACAACCTGTACAAAACAAAACGCTACTAACTAAACGACTAACGTGATCACTCCATTACCAAGCCCCATTAGACACAACTGTCCACCCCGTCAGCTCATTATCTCTCTGCTGTGACCCAGCACAACCTGGATTTAGTTTTAGTTGTCTGGAGTTTCAAAACCATATATTACAATCATAGTTCTATCATTAATGATGTATTTCTAATATACGATTCATCTAAGGATTTTAAGATTACGTGTATAAATTGTATAAAGAAATAGCAAAAACCTAGCTGCAATTTTAACCACCCTATTAAAGACAACTGACTTTAACGGAACTAGTTTTCACTTTATTGTTACTTAATTTACTAGTAACTTTTAACTGAACGTCACGAATCAAAATTCTTGTCCATAATGGTTTGTGACAAAAGCACCCAGTTTTTAAGTGCTACTAAAGAACCAATTTGTTACCTAATCGAAAGGATGTAGGTAATGGAAGTATTATACTTATTTTTGTCGTTTATATTATTTGTAATATTACAGGTATAAAAACAATCAAGGAGGTAGTAAGCAAATTACAACTTATCAAATGCTGTTTTTTTATAAAAATAATGATTGTTCAACTTTAATTATAGCCAAATACAACTAGTAATCATGTTTTATTTAGGAAAACTCAATTCTTTGCTTAATTCATTTTTGTTTTTTAAAACTTAATTTTTATTAAACTATTCATATCATAAATATGAAAAAAAATTTACAAATAATAACTGAGCCAAGGCATTTTTAACCTATTTTTCATTTATTAAACAATTGAACCTCGACAGAGGTTATAAACTGATTGACTAGGTTCCGCAAGAATTTAGAACAACATTTAATTTAATTGATGAGTATAATTTTAAAACCTAATCTCGCGATAAAACCTCATGTTAATTTTTATATAAAATTAATTTAAATGCCAGATTAACCTAACAGCACTCTAACAGGTTAGATAGATTTCATAGTTCATAAAATAATAAAAAAGCTATAAGTCTCAATCAGCAACCTAGTGTACACCAACAAAGAATATTATTTGCATCCTAATGTATTTATTAAAAAATGCATTTATAAAATAATTTTACCAATAGCAAATATTTTTATTTTCTCTCTGATTTATCACTGGTATTTCTCCTATTTCGAAAACAAATATTCATGTTTGGTATTCTTTAGTCTTGTTATAATGAAGTAGTTCCCAAAAAAAAAAAAAAATCCAGCACACATTTATCCTAAGGGAAAAGCATCTAAAGAGTGAACCGAAAGTGAACAAGCGGAGCTTTCAAGCGGATCTAGTGAAATTTCGAGACATAAGTCAAAAGTATCGGAATGAAAGTTATATGACGAGAATAACAAATGAAAATCCTCTTTCATCTTTCTTATACTTTTTAGAAGAGTATACGTTTTATTTTACTAGATGAAAACAACTTAAACAATTAGAAGGAAAAAAAGGATCATAGTTTAATTTTGTAAAATAACGGCCATGCAAAAGTAGCTTGCATGTCCGTAACGGACAACCGTTCAATTCGACCTAATGATATCGTTTCAAAACTCCAAGTTCTTAGAAAATAAGTATTTAATATGCACTTCTTAGGCTCCATGGAATTGAAGTCAGATTATTTCCATGACAGGTCAGGGGACCTGACCATATTTAACAAAAGTAAATCATTTTAGGTGTATCAAAAAATATAACTTAAAAAAGTGTTATCATGCGTTTAAATGGACGTAGAGACATTAGTGAAGATCGCAAAAGGATATGGAAGTATGTTTGCAATCACGTGAACAAAATTGAAAAGAGGTATGCGACAAAAGAAGAAGGTATGGTTGAAACACACGAGAAGCTTTAGAGTAATTAAAGATTGTAATTTAATAAAACATGAGTAGGCCTACAGAAAATATGGTATTGAGTAAATATACTATGACTATTATAGCTTTTATAGTTGACATGACTTACCACACAAATTTCAGTTGCCCTAGCAGATCAATGAGAGCAGAAAGGCCTTGAAAAAACAAAGTACGAATACAAATATATTTGCAATGAAAAGAAAACGGAAAAGTAGAAACGTTTGCCGAGAAAACATTTTACCTCAGTCGTTTCCAAGGTTTTAAAATCTCAAAAAGAAATCGTTGCCTTTGTTATTGTTTCATTGTAATCACTTTATAATAAATAAGTTTAAACTATGAGGGGAAATGAAATGTGAATATTTTATAAAAATAATATTTCATGTCCCTTTCTTCGATCGGGGGATATTAAAGGGATAGCCCAGTCATTTGTAAAGATTTTGCATTAGAATCAGTAGACTACGTAAATAAAACTAATCCATAAAACTAACAGTGGAACTTTGACAGCCCATTTGGAACTCTAAAAGAAGTTGCTTCCCAAAACCCTATTTTTACAGAACCATTTCAATAGTCCTAGATAGGGTCTATCTAGAACACAAAAATAAATAGAACCTCTAGACCACCTAAATACTGTTTTCAAACAAGAAATAGTTCAGGGATAAGCAATTAGGTCACTCTATTAAAGTGTTGTCAATCGCATAAAAGAGCTAATTTTGATTTTTAAGTAACATTCTATGAAATAAATTTTTGTTGTATTCTAGTTTACCTTAGAGATTTGGAAACATTTTTATTCCTTGTATTTTATCACTAAACTTTAAGGTAATTTTTATTGTATTTAGCAATGATTATCTCACCTAATGTGTAGCTCTGGAGGCTAAACAGGTTGAACAGAAAGAAAGATTAGGTTTAGGAAAGAAATTACAAGAATAACGTTTTAAAATTACTTTTCTACCTCATTAGGGGAAATCTAATTGCAAACATTTTCCCGCCATTTTTTTAAATATGGCAACCGATTTAAATTTGTCTTATGAAACTCCCCTAATTTTATTGATTAACATTGAAGAAAACATAGTTTTAATACTTTCTATTCTTAGTTTTTAGCCTCCAGAGCTACACATAAGGTGAGATACTAATTGCTAAAAACAATAAAAATAACCTGAACGGTTAAGTTTAGTGAAAAAAGACAAATAATTTAATCGTTTTAAAATTGTATTTTCTACGTGATTGAATAATAAAACTATGGGCATTTCGTAAAAAAACTAAAATTGGCTGCCATATCGGAAAAGAGGCGGATAAAATAAAAATTTTAAAATCACAAAATTATACAAAAAAATACTATTTAACTTTTTTTAACAGCTCTTATACTTTTCAAGAAAAACAGCCGGCACAATTATATTAATCACCCTGTTTAAATACAAAATAAAACATGTAACATATCAACAAAACGGAAATCGATATACACATAAACAGGAATAATTATAAGAGGAAAACAACAATTTATGTAAATATACAGACATTATAAATAAGCAACATGCAATCAGTATACAAGGCACATGCTATTTTTAAAAACGTTCCAAAGCTTTCCTTTTGGGGGTTAAATCCGTTTGGTGGAAAATGTCTACATCAGCTATCAGAGAAAAGACTCTACAGACAGGACATTGCACTCTTGTCTAGTGACGACATAAAACAGCTGTTGGTTTAGAGTCAGTGCTATTGCTTCATTTGTAATAAAATTAACATCAAAAGTCATGGCGTAATGGCTCATTGGTTATGACATTGGTTTGGTACGATGGAGATTCCCAGTTTGAGACTGCACATTATGGTTATCTTTTTGAAGATGAAAAATTGCTAATTAATCATAATGTTTCGTTTCTTAGAACCTAAACAATAATATTTTATTTTGTTGTGTATTAATATTTAATCTACGTATAGTTGATTTAATAACATACATATACAGGGGTCCTCTTGTAAGGCACACAAAAGGCACTGAATTCCGAAAGGAATTATAGTCTAGCTATAGTTTCCATTTTAAAAAGAGCGTGACTTAAACCGTGTTTGTAGATTACATTTTAAAACTTTAAAAACATAGTCAAAACAAAAGTAAATATTGAGAGTTCTTCGTTCGGGTGTCATCGTCAAAACTCGTGAACGTTCTGTTACGACGGAGTGGGGAGTGCGATTTCCTCTCTTTAGAGTCTTGTCAGTTTGTAGCTTCGCCTAGTTGAAATGTACTGATATTTGCATAAAAAGCCATAATTTGTGTTCATTGTTGCAGCAAACCTGCGAACTCAGCCCCCATGTTATTCTTATGGAGAATAAATAAAATTGTATAAATTGTTTGATTTGTTAATGGACAAGGATGAAACTTGATATGTGGCTTCACCTGGTTGTGGTCTATTAATATTTGCATTAAAACCTAATATTTTCTGTTCCTTGTTGCAGCAAACCTAAGTAATCAATACCCATGTTATTCTTATGGAGAAAAATTAAAAATTGATATGCGACTCATTTGTGACTACGTATCTATGAAACTTGGTAAGTGGCTTTATATAGTATCTATCTATCTATCTATCTATATATATATATATATATATATATATATATATATATATATATATATATGTATGTATATACCCGAGAAATCGGTACCACAAAAATGTTCTTAGCCTATTAATATATAGATTATATCTGAAAGATTTGTTCATGCTGTTTTGCTGGCATTTGTTACATAAACAGCGGCCAAATACATAATTCAATCAATTACTGTTCTTCCATAAGATTAACATTGAAACTTTGAAAGCCTATGAGGCGCAGCCCTGAGGGCCGATGTAAATTATAATTGGTTTCTGCTCATCTACAGGACACTCACTACCTTTCTAACGGTATACGCGAATTTCTCCTTCGATGCACACAAGCTGAGAAAAAAGGAGGACAAGTTTTGTGCTTGCCTATTAATAAAAAGACTAGAAACCGCCACCCAATGGTCGAAATTTGACCAAATATTATTTGACGAATATTTAGTGGGTTTTGTTGCGCTCATCTCTCTCTCCTTCTCTCTTCTCTCTCTCTCTCTCTCCCTCCCCCTTCCCAACCCTCACCCCGAGGTAATTTTTTTAATATGGAGTTAAAAAGGCTAACAGAAGGGCGTTACCATTCCAGTAAACAGTAGCCTTTTTTATTTATACCTGAAACCTCTCCACCTCATCCTCTCCCCAGCCCTCATCCTTCCCCCTCACAAACATTTTTTTTAACGAGGAGGTAAAAGGATAATAGAAGGGTGTTACCATTCCAATAGCTAGTAGTATTTGTATTTACATTAAGCCTGAAACATCTGTTCTCCCTGTTTTGCTAGCATTTGTTATATCAACAGCTGTCAAATATAGAATTATTTAATCAACTACTGTTCTTCCATAAGATTAACACTTGAACTTTGAAAGCCTGTGAGGCGTAGCCTTGAGGGCCGATGTAAATGATAATGGGTTTCTGCTCATCTACAGGACACTGCAGTATGCGCGAATTTCTCCTACGATGCACACACGCTGAGAAAAAAAAGGACAAGTTTTGTGCTTGCCTATTAATATAAAGATTTTTAAGTACTATAAATAATTGCTTCTAGAGTTATTCCACTTCACCCTCCCCATGCAAATGTAATGTTTCCATGTAAAAGTAATAATTACACATAAATGAAATACGCATTTTTTACAAAAGAGCCTGGACAGCCAAAACCAGGTAGGTAGTGTGTGGTGATGGTGCTGTGAAATACCACCTTCGTCCTGAAATAAGACAAAACATGGCAATTTTTGGTAATACCTGAAATTACATCTCCTTTTTCTAAATTTTAGGATATGGAGCCAATGAAAATGGTATAATGGACAAACATTTGATATAATTATAAGATTGTCATAAAATAGGGTTTGTTTTAGCGAATTTCCCCTATAGGGAAGAAGCTATTACCGTAGTCGGCATGGTAAGACCTAGGCCCGGGACCATGGTAAATTTTCGTTTTGAGGTCCCCAGACCACAAAAACACCATTCGTTCGAAACTGTATATATATATATATATGTGTGTGTGTGTGTGTGTGTGTGTGTGTGTGTGTGTGTGTGTGTGTGTGTGTGTGTGTGTGTGTTGTTCGTGGGTGCGATAGCTCTCGTAAAAAAGGCCGATTTTGATGAAATTTGGTACAAACGTGTAAACCAGCATTTATGATTTTAAGTTCGAAAACCAGACAGATCGGCCTATCCGAAGGGGTATTTTGGGGGCTTTTGTACCCCAAAAATGGGTATTTTGAGTTTTTTACATATAATTTTTGAAAAAGTAAAATTTTATTTTTTAAAATGGAATCAGCTTAAAAATACGCAAAATTTGGTGTTTTAATCATTGCTCTACGTCAATGGGTTACTGAGATATTGAAAGTGTTAAACACAGTACGTTGTCCAATGTTATTCTTATGGAGAATAAGAAAAATTGTATATCTCGCTTATTTATCAACTTATCCTGATGCAACTTGGTATATTGCTTTATTTCATTGTTTTCTATTGATATTTGCACAAAAACCCATTTTTTTGGCCTATAGTCCCCGTAGCAGCAAACCTGCATACTCAGCCTCATGTTATTCTTATGGAGAATAAGTAACGTGTTATCTCCTTTAATTAAGAACATAAATTAATAGAACTTGGTATGTGGCTTTACCTAGTTGAGTTATATTGATATTTGTATAAAAACCCAATTTTGGTGTACCTTATTTCAGCAAGCCTGCATACTCAGCCGCCATGTTATTCTTATGGAGAATAATTAAAATGTCATAAATCGTTTATCAATGAATGTATAGTGATGGAACTTGGTATGTGGCTTTACGTGGTATTAAGACAAATTTATATGCATTGGAAATTCGCTGAGTATGCAGGTTTGCTGCTACGGGCTGTTATTTTATAAACCAAATAGCACAACAAAATAAAAATATATGCAAATATCAGGAATTTAAAAACGATGAACCTGTTTAAGCAGTTAAATAGAATCACAGATATGACACGTGAAGTGTTAGACAACAGTAATGACTTAGATACGTAATATTAAACTACAACGAAGAAAGTTCCATAGAATTGTTCTACCTTAGCTGTGTGTACCCAATAGAAAGAAATTATCCTTCGATAACAAAATAGTGACCATTGCAGTTGACAATAAACACAAAACAGCTTGACGGATCGTCTTTTGGATGCGCAGCAACGTAGTTATTAGAGAATTCGGGAATGCAGTATCCAGGGTGTCCATCTTAACTGAGCCCCCATTGGTATATCAGAAAATACAAGATCTACGGGAAACTTTAATCGGGGGACTTCACTTAATTTTCAGCGACCATTAAAAATATGAATTTTGATTATTCCAATTTCTTAGGAAACCCCCTGTTTTTATTTTATCCTCCAACAAAACCGAACATTTAAAAACATTTCTTTCTATTCTTAGCAAATTTTCTATAAACCTACTTGTTTAGAAGCTATGGCATGCAAATGTTTGGAAAACACCATATCATTTTTCCTATGTCTAAGCACCATTGTAATAAGAAATTTAATGCCCCCGTAGCAGTAAACCTGCGTACTCAGCAAATTTCCTATGGATATATATGTATCTTAATACCACATTAAGCCACATACCAAGTTTCATAAATAAACGATATATGACATTTTAATTATTCTCCATAATAATAACAACATGGCGGCTGAGTATGCAGGGTTGCTGAAGCAAGGAACACAAAAAATGGGGTTGTATACAAATATTTATAATATTTATAATATAGATTTGCAATAACTCAAGAAGGTAAAGCCACAAAGCCAAATACCAAATTTTATTGATTTATGTTGATAATTAAACAAAAAAATATAACACGTTACTTATTCTCCATAAGAATAACATGGGAGCTGAGTACGCAGGTTTGCAGCTACGGGAACTATCGGGAAAAATATGTTTTTTAGTTCAAATATCAATAGACCACAACGATATGAAGCAATATACCAAGTTTCATCAGGATAAGTTGATAAATAAGTGAGATATACAATTTTTCTTATTCTCCATAAGAATAACATTGGACAACGTACTGTGTTTAGCACTTTCAATATCTCTGTAACCATTTGACGTAGAGCAATGATCAAAACACCAAATTAAGCGTATTTTTAAGCTGATTCCAATGGAAAAACTAAAATTTGACTTTTTCAAAAATTATATGTACAAAATTCAAAAACCCATGGTCCAAAGTTATCATGGTCCCGGGCCTAGGTCTTACCATGCCAACGACGGTAATAGTCTCTTCCCTATAGGGGACATTCGCTAATAAAATTTAATTAAAAAGCGAATTATTATCATATATAAGATTACATTTGGATATGATAATAATTCAATTAATAATAAAATAATTTGCTTTTAAATTAAACTTAAAATTACTAGTTTAGGGCTAACTTGGTATTAAATTAGGCTGTTCTGCCTTTAACCGTTTCAAAATGGCAGCCATTTAAATCCTTTTTTAACTTAATATATAGAGTATTTTATCTTCGTATTAAAAAATGTGAAATTTTAAGCCAAAAAGGATGGTATAAAAACTTTAAAGATTACCTGACAAGTAGCTGAGCAATAGAGAAATACAACTGGGTATCGAAGTGGTTTTCGTGCTCTCCTCGTAATCTGAGGTTTGCTAGAACGATCCTGAACAAAATAGCTAAATTTTGAAAAGGTTCGAAAACTGGACCTCATTGCAATTTGTTATTGGGTTATTAATTAATAATGGTTTCTAAGAACAAGTTGACCTTAGACTAGGGTTTGGACAGTTCCCTATCAAAACGTTAAAAAAAATGGCCACTGGTGTAGATACACAAACAAAATAAAATAAAAAATAATTGTTACACGGTATATTTTCCTGCCACTTACTCTCCCCATTCACCACCAGCACATTATCATGTCTTCGAGTATTATAAGTGATATGGTGCCGATGCTTGCTTTGCCAAACTATATTGTACAGATACATGTCATGTTCTTATCAGGTCCCGAGGGAGTATCCGTGTTATCAAGTGGACAGCGCGCCAACCAACACCCTCTGCTGGCATCGACGTTGTGTCAATTTCAATATAATAATGTTAATCTCAACAATTTATCCTACTATGGCATTTTTTAAATACAAATATTTATTTTTCTTCTAAATCCTTCTGTTCTTGTTGAAGATGGTGATTGTATTCTTGGTTGACTATTAGGCACTCTCATCTTCTATAAAACCGAAATTTTTTTACAAATTGATATTGATTATAAGTTTCTTATTTTTCAAGATACATAAAAACCTGTCAGATAAAATTAAATGTCAGTTTAAATATTTAGTTTACTTTGCTCATTTAACCTTCCTTGTAACTATTATGGTTTACGAGATGGCTATGGTGAGCAATAACAAAATAACCCACTGTATATCTCTTTATCTACATATCCTGTCCACTGTACTATATATACATATATATATATAATATATATATATATATGTACAATTGTCTTAGATGTGAAATATTGTGTAATGAATTTTTAGTTGCATATCATTTTAGCGAATTTCCCCTATAGGGAAGAAGCTATTACCGTAGGTCTCATGGTAAGACTTAAACCCGAGACCATGATAACTTTTTCTTTTGAGGTCCCCAGATGCCAAAAACACTTTTCGTTCAAATTTTTATTTATATATATATATATATATATATATAAATATACATATATACACAAATATATATATATATATGTATATAATGTCATTTTACACGTTTGAGCCAAATTTCATCAAAATCGGACGTTTTTTACTCAAGTTATCGTGTTAACGGACACACACACACACACATATATATATAAACACAAAAAAACAGCTTGACGGATCGTCTTTTGGATGCGCAGCAACGTAGTTATTAGAGAATTCGGGAATGCAGTATCCAGGGTGTCCATCTTAACTGAGCCCCCATTGGTATATCAGAAAATACAAGATCTACGGGAAACTTTAATCGGGGGACTTCACTTAATTTTCAGCGACCATTAAAAATATGAATTTTGATTATTCCAATTTCTTAGGAAACCCCCTGTTTTTATTTTATCCTCCAACAAAACCGAACATTTAAAAACATTTCTTTCTATTCTTAGCAAATTTTCTATAAACCTACTTGTTTAGAAGCTATGGCATGCAAATGTTTGGAAAACACCATATCATTTTTCCTATGTCTAAGCACCATTGTAATAAGAAATTTAATGCCCCCGTAGCAGTAAACCTGCGTACTCAGCAAATTTCCTATGGATATATATGTATCTTAATACCACATTAAGCCACATACCAAGTTTCATAAATAAACGATATATGACATTTTAATTATTCTCCATAATAATAACAACATGGCGGCTGAGTATGCAGGGTTGCTGAAGCAAGGAACACAAAAAATGGGGTTGTATACAAATATTTATAATATTTATAATATAGATTTGCAATAACTCAAGAAGGTAAAGCCACAAAGCCAAATACCAAATTTTATTGATTTATGTTGATAATTAAACAAAAAAATATAACACGTTACTTATTCTCCATAAGAATAACATGGGAGCTGAGTACGCAGGTTTGCAGCTACGGGAACTATCGGGAAAAATATGTTTTTTAGTTCAAATATCAATAGACCACAACGATATGAAGCAATATACCAAGTTTCATCAGGATAAGTTGATAAATAAGTGAGATATACAATTTTTCTTATTCTCCATAAGAATAACATTGGACAACGTACTGTGTTTAGCACTTTCAATATCTCTGTAACCATTTGACGTAGAGCAATGATCAAAACACCAAATTAAGCGTATTTTTAAGCTGATTCCAATGGAAAAACTAAAATTTGACTTTTTCAAAAATTATATGTACAAAATTCAAAAACCCATGGTCCAAAGTTATCATGGTCCCGGGCCTAGGTCTTACCATGCCAACGACGGTAATAGTCTCTTCCCTATAGGGGACATTCGCTAATAAAATTTAATTAAAAAGCGAATTATTATCATATATAAGATTACATTTGGATATGATAATAATTCAATTAATAATAAAATAATTTGCTTTTAAATTAAACTTAAAATTACTAGTTTAGGGCTAACTTGGTATTAAATTAGGCTGTTCTGCCTTTAACCGTTTCAAAATGGCAGCCATTTAAATCCTTTTTTAGCTTAATATATAGAGTATTTTATCTTCGTATTAAAAAATGTGAAATTTTAAGCCAAAAAGGATGGTATAAAAACTTTAAAGATTACCTGACAAGTAGCTGAGCAATAGAGAAATACAACTGGGTATCGAAGTGGTTTTCGTGCTCTCCTCGTAATCTGAGGTTTGCTAGAACGATCCTGAACAAAATAGCTAAATTTTGAAAAGGTTCGAAAACTGGACCTCATTGCAATTTGTTATTGGGTTATTAATTAATAATGGTTTCTAAGAACAAGTTGACCTTAGACTAGGGTTTGGACAGTTCCCTATCAAAACGTTAAAAAAAATGGCCACTGGTGTAGATACACAAACAAAATAAAATAAAAATAATTGTTACACGGTATATTTTCCTGCCACTTACTCTCCCCATTCACCACCAGCACATTATCATGTCTTCGAGTATTATAAGTGATATGGTGCCGATGCTTGCTTTGCCAAACTATATTGTACAGATACATGTCATGTTCTTATCAGGTCCCGAGGGAGTATCCGTGTTATCAAGTGGACAGCGCGCCAACCAACACCCTCTGCTGGCATCGACGTTGTGTCAATTTCAAAATAATAATGTTAATCTCAACAATGTATCCTACTATGGCATTTTTTAAATACAAATATTTATTTTTCTTCTAAATCCTTCTGTTCTTGTTGAAGATGGTGATTGTATTCTTGGTTGACTATTAGGCACTCTCATCTTCTATAAAACCGAAATTTTTTTACAAATTGATATTGATTATAAGTTTCTTATTTTTCAAGATACATAAAAACCTGTCAGATAAAATTAAATGTCAGTTTAAATATTTAGTTTACTTTGCTCATTTAACCTTCCTTGTAACTATTATGGTTTACGAGATGGCTATGGTGAGCAATAACAAAATAACCCACTGTATATCTCTTTATCTACATATCCTGTCCACTGTACTATATATACATATATATATATGTACAATTGTCTTAGATGTGAAATATTGTGTAATGAATTTTTAGTTGCATATCATTTTAGCGAATTTCCCCTATAGGGAAGAAGCTATTACCGTAGGGGTCATGGTAAGACTTAAACCCGAGACCATGATAACTTTTTCTTTTGAGGTCCCCAGATGCCAAAAACACTTTTCGTTCAAATTTTTATTTATATATATATATATATATATACATATATACACAAATATATATATATATATATATATAATGTCATTTTACACGTTTGAGCCAAATTTCATCAAAATCGGACGTTTTTTACTCAAGTTATCGTGTTAACGGACACACACACACACACATATATATATAAACACAAAAAAACAGCTTGACGGATCGTCTTTTGGATGCGCAGCAACGTAGTTATTAGAGAATTCGGGAATGCAGTATCCAGGGTGTCCATCTTAACTGAGCCCCCATTGGTATATCAGAAAATACAAGATCTACGGGAAACTTTAATCGGGGGGCTTCACTTAATTTTCAGCGACCATTAAAAATATGAATTTTGATTATTCCAATTTCTTAGGAAACCCCCTGTTTTTATTTTATCCTCCAACAAAACCGAACATTTAAAAACATTTCTTTCTATTCTTAGCAAATTTTCTATAAACCTACTTGTTTAGAAGCTATGGCATGCAAATGTTTGGAAAACACCATATCATTTTTCCTATGTCTAAGCACCATTGTAATAAGAAATTTAATGCCCCCGTAGCAGTAAACCTGCGTACTCAGCAAATTTCCTATGGATATATATGTATCTTAATACCACATTAAGCCACATACCAAGTTTCATAAATAAACGATATATGACATTTTAATTATTCTCCATAATAATAACAACATGGCGGCTGAGTATGCAGGGTTGCTGAAGCAAGGAACACAAAAAATGGGGTTGTATACAAATATTTATAATATTTATAATATAGATTTGCAATAACTCAAGAAGGTAAAGCCACAAAGCCAAATACCAAATTTTATTGATTTATGTTGATAATTAAACAAAAAAATATAACACGTTACTTATTCTCCATAAGAATAACATGGGAGCTGAGTACGCAGGTTTGCAGCTACGGGAACTATCGGGAAAAATATGTTTTTTAGTTCAAATATCAATAGACCACAACGATATGAAGCAATATACCAAGTTTCATCAGGATAAGTTGATAAATAAGTGAGATATACAATTTTTCTTATTCTCCATAAGAATAACATTGGACAACGTACTGTGTTTAGCACTTTCAATATCTCTGTAACCATTTGACGTAGAGCAATGATCAAAACACCAAATTAAGCGTATTTTTAAGCTGATTCCAATGGAAAAACTAAAATTTGACTTTTTCAAAAATTATATGTACAAAATTCAAAAACCCATGGTCCAAAGTTATCATGGTCCCGGGCCTAGGTCTTACCATGCCAACGACGGTAATAGTCTCTTCCCTATAGGGGACATTCGCTAATAAAATTTAATTAAAAAGCGAATTATTATCATATATAAGATTACATTTGGATATGATAATAATTCAATTAATAATAAAATAATTTGCTTTTAAATTAAACTTAAAATTACTAGTTTAGGGCTAACTTGGTATTAAATTAGGCTGTTCTGCCTTTAACCGTTTCAAAATGGCAGCCATTTAAATCCTTTTTTAGCTTAATATATAGAGTATTTTATCTTCGTATTAAAAAATGTGAAATTTTAAGCCAAAAAGGATGGTATAAAAACTTTAAGGATTACCTGACAAGTAGCTGAGCAATAGAGAAATACAACTGGGTATCGAAGTGGTTTTCGTGCTCTCCTCGTAATCTGAGGTTTGCTAGAACGATCCTGAACAAAATAGCTAAATTTTGAAAAGGTTCGAAAACTGGACCTCATTGCAATTTGTTATTGGGTTATTAATTAATAATGGTTTCTAAGAACAAGTTGACCTTAGACTAGGGTTTGGACAGTTCCCTATCAAAACGTTAAAAAAAATGGCCACTGGTGTAGATACACAAACAAAATAAAATAAAAAATAATTGTTACACGGTATATTTTCCTGCCACTTACTCTTCCCATTCACCACCAGCACATTATCATGTCTTCGAGTATTATAAGTGATATGGTGCCGATGCTTGCTTTGCCAAACTATATTGTACAGATACATGTCATGTTCTTATCAGGTCCCGAGGGAGTATCCGTGTTATCAAGTGGACAGCGCGCCAACCAACACCCTCTGCTGGCATCGACGTTGTGTCAATTTCAAAATAATAATGTTAATCTCAACAATGTATCCTACTATGGCATTTTTTAAATACAAATATTTATTTTTCTTCTAAATCCTTCTGTTCTTGTTGAAGATGGTGATTGTATTCTTGGTTGACTATTAGGCACTCTCATCTTCTATAAAACCGAAATTTTTTTACAAATTGATATTGATTATAAGTTTCTTATTTTTCAAGATACATAAAAACCTGTCAGATAAAATTAAATGTCAGTTTAAATATTTAGTTTACTTTGCTCATTTAACCTTCCTTGTAACTATTATGGTTTACGAGATGGCTATGGTGAGCAATAACAAAATAACCCACTGTATATCTCTTTATCTACATATCCTGTCCACTGTACTATATATACATATATATATATAATATATATATATATATATATATGTACAATTGTCTTAGATGTGAAATATTGTGTAATGAATTTTTAGTTGCATATCATTTTAGCGAATTTCCCCTATAGGGAAGAAGCTATTACCGTAGGGGTCATGGTAAGACTTAAACCCGAGACCATGATAACTTTTTCTTTTGAGGTCCCCAGATGCCAAAAACACTTTTCGTTCAAATTTTTATTTATATATATATATATATATATATACATATATACACAAATATATATATATATATACATATATACACAAATATATATATATATATATATATATATATATATATATATATATATATATATATATAATGTCATTTTACACGTTTGAGCCAAATTTCATCAAAATCGGACGTTTTTTACTCAAGTTATCGTGTTAACGGACACACACACACACACATATATATATAAACACAAAAAAACAGCTTGACGGATCGTCTTTTGGATGCGCAGCAACGTAGTTATTAGAGAATTCGGGAATGCAGTATCCAGGGTGTCCATCTTAACTGAGCCCCCATTGGTATATCAGAAAATACAAGATCTACGGGAAACTTTAATCGGGGGGCTTCACTTAATTTTCAGCGACCATTAAAAATATGAATTTTGATTATTCCAATTTCTTAGGAAACCCCCTGTTTTTATTTTATCCTCCAACAAAACCGAACATTTAAAAACATTTCTTTCTATTCTTAGCAAATTTTCTATAAACCTACTTGTTTAGAAGCTATGGCATGCAAATGTTTGGAAAACACCATATCATTTTTCCTATGTCTAAGCACCATTGTAATAAGAAATTTAATGCCCCCGTAGCAGTAAACCTGCGTACTCAGCAAATTTCCTATGGATATATATGTATCTTAATACCACATTAAGCCACATACCAAGTTTCATAAATAAACGATATATGACATTTTAATTATTCTCCATAATAATAACAACATGGCGGCTGAGTATGCAGGGTTGCTGAAGCAAGGAACACAAAAAATGGGGTTGTATACAAATATTTATAATATTTATAATATAGATTTGCAATAACTCAAGAAGGTAAAGCCACAAAGCCAAATACCAAATTTTATTGATTTATGTTGATAATTAAACAAAAAAATATAACACGTTACTTATTCTCCATAAGAATAACATGGGAGCTGAGTACGCAGGTTTGCAGCTACGGGAACTATCGGGAAAAATATGTTTTTTAGTTCAAATATCAATAGACCACAACGATATGAAGCAATATACCAAGTTTCATCAGGATAAGTTGATAAATAAGTGAGATATACAATTTTTCTTATTCTCCTTAAGAATAACATTGGACAACGTACTGTGTTTAGCACTTTCAATATCTCTGTAACCATTTGACGTAGAGCAATGATCAAAACACCAAATTAAGCGTATTTTTAAGCTGATTCCAATGGAAAAACTAAAATTTGACTTTTTCAAAAATTATATGTACAAAATTCAAAAACCCATGGTCCAAAGTTATCATGGTCCCGGGCCTAGGTCTTACCATGCCAACGACGGTAATAGTCTCTTCCCTATAGGGGACATTCGCTAATAAAATTTAATTAAAAAGCGAATTATTATCATATATAAGATTACATTTGGATATGATAATAATTCAATTAATAATAAAATAATTTGCTTTTAAATTAAACTTAAAATTACTAGTATGTCATTTTACACGTTTGAGCCAAATTTCATCAAAATCGGACGTTTTTTACTCAAGTTATCGTGTTAACGGACACACACACACACACATATATATATAAACACAAAAAAACAGCTTGACGGATCGTCTTTTGGATGCGCAGCAACGTAGTTATTAGAGAATTCGGGAATGCAGTATCCAGGGTGTCCATCTTAACTGAGCCCCCATTGGTATATCAGAAAATACAAGATCTACGGGAAACTTTAATCGGGGGGCTTCACTTAATTTTCAGCGACCATTAAAAATATGAATTTTGATTATTCCAATTTCTTAGGAAACCCCCTGTTTTTATTTTATCCTCCAACAAAACCGAACATTTAAAAACATTTCTTTCTATTCTTAGCAAATTTTCTATAAACCTACTTGTTTAGAAGCTATGGCATGCAAATGTTTGGAAAACACCATATCATTTTTCCTATGTCTAAGCACCATTGTAATAAGAAATTTAATGCCCCCGTAGCAGTAAACCTGCGTACTCAGCAAATTTCCTATGGATATATATGTATCTTAATACCACATTAAGCCACATACCAAGTTTCATAAATAAACGATATATGACATTTTAATTATTCTCCATAATAATAACAACATGGCGGCTGAGTATGCAGGGTTGCTGAAGCAAGGAACACAAAAAATGGGGTTGTATACAAATATTTATAATATTTATAATATAGATTTGCAATAACTCAAGAAGGTAAAGCCACAAAGCCAAATACCAAATTTTATTGATTTATGTTGATAATTAAACAAAAAAATATAACACGTTACTTATTCTCCATAAGAATAACATGGGAGCTGAGTACGCAGGTTTGCAGCTACGGGAACTATCGGGAAAAATATGTTTTTTAGTTCAAATATCAATAGACCACAACGATATGAAGCAATATACCAAGTTTCATCAGGATAAGTTGATAAATAAGTGAGATATACAATTTTTCTTATTCTCCATAAGAATAACATTGGACAACGTACTGTGTTTAGCACTTTCAATATCTCTGTAACCATTTGACGTAGAGCAATGATCAAAACACCAAATTAAGCGTATTTTTAAGCTGATTCCAATGGAAAAACTAAAATTTGACTTTTTCAAAAATTATATGTACAAAATTCAAAAACCCATGGTCCAAAGTTATCATGGTCCCGGGCCTAGGTCTTACCATGCCAACGACGGTAATAGTCTCTTCCCTATAGGGGACATTCGCTAATAAAATTTAATTAAAAAGCGAATTATTATCATATATAAGATTACATTTGGATATGATAATAATTCAATTAATAATAAAATAATTTGCTTTTAAATTAAACTTAAAATTACTAGTTTAGGGCTAACTTGGTATTAAATTAGGCTGTTCTGCCTTTAACCGTTTCAAAATGGCAGCCATTTAAATCCTTTTTTAGCTTAATATATAGAGTATTTTATCTTCGTATTAAAAAATGTGAAATTTTAAGCCAAAAAGGATGGTATAAAAACTTTAAAGATTACCTGACAAGTAGCTGAGCAATAGAGAAATACAACTGGGTATCGAAGTGGTTTTCGTGCTCTCCTCGTAATCTGAGGTTTGCTAGAACGATCCTGAACAAAATAGCTAAATTTTGAAAAGGTTCGAAAACTGGACCTCATTGCAATTTGTTATTGGGTTATTAATTAATAATGGTTTCTAAGAACAAGTTGACCTTAGACTAGGGTTTGGACAGTTCCCTATCAAAACGTTAAAAAAAATGGCCACTGGTGTAGATACACAAACAAAATAAAATAAAAAATAATTGTTACACGGTATATTTTCCTGCCACTTACTCTTCCCATTCACCACCAGCACATTATCATGTCTTCGAGTATTATAAGTGATATGGTGCCGATGCTTGCTTTGCCAAACTATATTGTACAGATACATGTCATGTTCTTATCAGGTCCCGAGGGAGTATCCGTGTTATCAAGTGGACAGCGCGCCAACCAACACCCTCTGCTGGCATCGACGTTGTGTCAATTTCAATATAATAATGTTAATCTCAACAATTTATCCTACTATGGCATTTTTTAAATACAAATATTTATTTTTCTTCTAAATCCTTCTGTTCTTGTTGAAGATGGTGATTGTATTCTTGGTTGACTATTAGGCACTCTCATCTTCTATAAAACCGAAATTTTTTTACAAATTGATATTGATTATAAGTTTCTTATTTTTCAAGATACATAAAAACCTGTCAGATAAAATTAAATGTCAGTTTAAATATTTAGTTTACTTTGCTCATTTAACCTTCCTTGTAACTATTATGGTTTACGAGATGGCTATGGTGAGCAATAACAAAATAACCCACTGTATATCTCTTTATCTACATATCCTGTCCACTGTACTATATATACATATATATATAATAAATATATATATATATATATATATATATATATATGTACAATTGTCTTAGATGTGAAATATTGTGTAATGAATTTTTAGTTGCATATCATTTTAGCGAATTTCCCCTATAGGGAAGAAGCTATTACCGTAGGTCTCATGGTAAGACTTAAACCCGAGACCATGATAACTTTTTCTTTTGAGGTCCCCAGATGCCAAAAACACTTTTCGTTCAAATTTTTATTTATATATATATATATATATATATACATATATACACAAATATATATATATATATATATATATATATATATATATATATATATATGTATGTATATAATGTCATTTTACACGTTTGTGCCAAATTTCATCAAAATCGGACGTTTTTTACTCAAGTTATCGTGTTAACGGACACACACACACACACACACACACACACACACACACACACACATATATATATATATATATATATATATGTGTGTGTGTGTGTGTGTGTGTGTGTGTGTGTGTGTGTGTGTGTGTCCGTTAACACGATAACTTGAGTAAAAAACGTCCGATGAAATTTGGCTCAAACGTGTAAAAAACATTCATGACTTTAAGTTCGAAAACCAGAAAAATCGGACCATGGGAAGGGGGGTTTAGGGGTTTTTAAATGTTCCAAAAATCAGTTTTTTTTTTTCATTTTTCACACACAAATAAAAAAAAATTGAATTTTGGTTTTGACCTTGTTATAGAGCTTAACAAACAAATAATATGGTATTTTGAATCGTTAAACTAGGTTATATGGTTGAGGAGAAAATCCAAAAAACGTGTTCATAAAAATCTCCCATGTTAATCTTATGGGAAAATGGGTTTTAGCTTTTCTCCAATTAATTTTACTATAAACTTCACATTTGCTTATACCAATCGGTTTAGCTCTACAAATCAATCATTTTGGTGTTTAAATTGTGATTCTACGTCCAACCGTTGCCGAGATATTCAAAGTGCTAAACACAGTACGTTGTCCAATGTTATCCTTATGGAGGATAAATAAAATCTGATATCTCGATTATTTATGAATGTATGTTGATGAAATTTGGTATGTGGCTTCACGTAGTACTGGTATATTGATATTTGTACAAAAAATTGATTTTTTGTTGATTATTCCCGTAGCAGCAAACCTGCGTACTCAGCCCCCATGTTATTCTTATGGAGAATAAGTAAAATGTAATGACTCCCTGAATTATGAACATAAATTAATAAAACTTGGTATGTAGCTTCACTTGGTTGAGTTATATCGATAATTATATAGAAACCTTTTTTTGTTCCTTGTTGCAGCAAACCTGCTTTCTCAACTCCATGATATTCTTATAGAGAATAACTAGAATGTTATAAAGCGCTTATTTATGATTGAATATTGATGGAACTTGGTATGTGACTTCTTCTAGTTAAATTCTATTTATATTTGCATAAAAACCGACTGTTTCTGTTCCTTGTTTCAGCAAACCTACGTTACTCATTACCAATGTTATTCTTATGGAGAATAATTAAAATCGCTTATATGTTAATATATTTTTATGAAACTTGGTATGCGGCTTTATGTGGTATTAAGACATATATTATACATTGGAAATTCGCTGAGGTCGCAGGTTTGCTGCGACGGGGGTATTTAAATTAACAACTAACCAATATGTTATAGTAAGTATTTAATGTGCACATCAGTGTACTTATATGTACAATATTTACCTTCATAGTAATTGCATTAATAATCAGGGTGCAAACATGTATATTCTTATATATTTTACTTATTGGTTTATATTGAGCAATATTGTCAAATACCCCCGTCACAGCAAACCTGCGTACTCAGCGAATTTCCAATACATGCATATGTTTCTCACTAGCACATAAAGCCACTTACCAAGTTTCATAAAAATATATAAATAAATAAGTGATCTATAGCATTTTATTTATTCTCCATAAGAATAACATTATGGCTTAGTACGCAGGTTTGCTGCAAAAAATATAAGAAATATGTTTTTGTGCAATTATCAATATAACTCAACCAGGTGAAGCTACATACTACGTTTTATTAATTTATGTTCAGAATTAAGGGAGATATAAAACTTTACTTATTCTCCATAAGAATAACATTAGGGCTGAGTATGCAGTTTTGCTGCTACCGGATAAACAACAAAAAATCAATTGTTTGTGCAAATATCAATATACCAATACTACGTGAAGCCACATACCAAGTTTAATCAATATACATTAATAAATAATGGTGATATCCAATTTTATTTATTCTCCATAAGGATAACATTGGACAACATACTGTGTTTAGCACTTTGAATATCTCTGCAACGGTTGGACGTAGAATCATAATTTAAACACCAAAATTATTGTTTTGTGGAGCTGAGTTGTTGATTGGTAAAAGCAAATGTGAAGTTTACATTAAAATAAACTGAGGAAAAGCCAAAAACCTTTTTCCCATAAGATTAACATGGGAGATTTTATGAGCAGGTTTTAGCGAATTTCCCCCATAGGGCAGAAGCTATTACCGTAGTCGGCATAGTAAGACCTAGGCCCGGGACGATGATAACTTGTCGTTTTGAGGTCCCTAGATGCCAAAAACACCATTCGTTCAAAACTGTATATATATATATATATATATATATATATATATATATATATATATATGTATGTATACATTTATACATTTATAATACATTTATGTGTGTGTGTGTGTCCGTAGGCACGATAACTTTTGTAAAAATCGTCCGATTTTGATTAAATTTGGTACAAACGTGTATAGCCTTCACCTAGTTGAGTTACATTGATATTTGTATAAAAAGCCATAATTTGTGTTCCTTGTTGCAGCAAACCTGCTTACTCAGCCCCACATGTTATTCTGATGGAGAGTAATTAAAATTGTATAAATTGCGTATTTATAAATGGATACGGATGAAATTTGGTATGTGGCTTCACCTGGTTGTGGTCTGTTGATATTTCCATTAATACTTAATATTTTCTCTTCCTTGCTGCAGCAAACCTGAGTACTCAATCCCCATGTTATTCTTATGGAGAGCAATTAAAATTTAACCTATGGCTAATTTTTTAATATGTATCTATGAAACTTGGTAAGTGGCTGTATATAATATATATATATATATATATATATATATATATATATATATATATATGCATTGGAAATTCGCTGAGTATGCAGGTTTGCTGCAACGGGGGTATTATTTTATTTTGTATTTGTATTAAATAAGGTAGTCTTGCTAGTAGAGAAGAACTAAGGGTTTAACCCCGTAATCGGCGCTTTTTTCCCATGTTATTCTTATGGGGATCAGTTTTTGCGCCGACGCCCGATCCCGCCTTACACAAGTTTCCTTGTTAGCCTATACTAATGTCCAACCCTTGCCTATATTAAATATATTTTCCCAATCCCCATCCCTCCTCTATATTTTTAAAAATTAATTTTCAAATTCAGGCTAAAAAACTATCTTTAGTGTTTATGGTCCGATTTTTCTGCAATTTGGATATGTTATTGTCCTAGGCAAATGTTTTAATAAATTCCACTTACATTTCCCAAATTCACTATAACGGTCAAATTAAAAAATATTTTTTGAAAAATACTATAGTGCCAATTGCCACCTTCTTTATTAACTGTCCGATTTGTCTTCAATTTGGATATGTTATTGTCCTAGGCAGGTGGTTTAATAAATTCCACTTACATATCCCAAATTCACTATAACGGTCAAATTAAAAAATATTTTTGAAAAATACTGCCAATTGCCAACTTCTTTATTTACTGTCCGATTTATTTAAAATTTGGATATGCTATTGACCTAGGCAAGTGTTTTAATAAATTCCACTTACATATCCCAAATTCACTATTACGGTCAAATTAAAAAATATTTTTGAAAAATACTGCCAATTGCCAACTTCTTTATTTACTGTCCGATTTGTTTAAAATTTAGATATGTGATTGTCCTAGGCAAGTGTTTTAATAAATTCCACTTACATATCCCAAATTCACTATTACGGTCAAATTAAAAAATATTTTTGAAAAATACTGCCAATTGCCAACTTCTTCATTTACTGTCCGATTTGTTTAAAATTTAGATATGTGATTGTCCTAGGCAAGTGTTTTAATAAATTCCACTTACATTTCCCAAATTCACTATTACGGTCAAATTAAAAAATATTTTTGAAAAATACTGCCAATTGCCAACTTCTTTATTTACTGTCCGATTTGTTTAAAATTTAGATATGTTATTGTTATAGGCAAGTGTTTTAATAAATTAGCCTTACATTTCCCAAATTCACTATTACAGTCAAATAAAAAAATATTTTTGAAAAATACTGCCAATTGCCAACTTCTTTATTTACTGTCCGATTTGTTTAAAATTTGGATATGTTATTGTTGTAGGCTAGTGTATATGCACCATCCACATTTTACAAATATTGCGGTTAAATTTTAAAAAATTTGGAAAAATACTGCCAATTGGCAACTTCTTTATTTATGGTCTGATTTGTTTAAAATTTATATATGTCATTATTCTAGGCTAGTGTATATGTACCATCCAAATTTGACAAATTAACTATAATGGTCAAATTTAAAAAATATTTTGAAAAATATACTAACAATTTCAAACTTCTTTATTTACTGTCTGATTTATTTTCGGATATGTTATAGCTCTTATATAGGTAACAAGACCACACGTTCCACTACCCCCTATAATACAGTATTTTGTCTTTTTTGTTTGTTTATTTTGCTGTAATCCCAAAACCGACTTTGCTGTTTATTGTCCGATTTGCCTACACTTTGGATATTGTCCTAAGCATTTATTGTCTGATTTATTTTTGGATATGTTATAGCCCCCAACTATTATATCTAAAATTACAATATTATTTCCACCTATAATACAGTTGATGTGTTGTTTGTTTTGCCGCAACCTAAAAACTAACATTGGTATTTGTGTTTTTACAAAACTATATTTTGTAAATTACTACCAATAACTCCTTTATTTACTTTTCGAGTTGTTATATCCCCTTATATCTAAATTTACCGTATATTTTTTCCCTTTTAGTGCTGTTTTGTCGTAACCAAACTTTGGATATGACTGCAATATATTACTGGCCATTGCATAAGTAAATACCCCATTTCCAAATTCACTATTACGGTTGGATTAAAAAAAATAAATACAAGCTTATTATATACATCCAGCTGATAAGTAATATATATCTACAAAATATTTATGGTCAGAACTGCCTAAATTTTGGATATGTTTTAGCCAATGCGATAGCAAAAAATAAATTTTTAAAACCCAAAACAACTAAACACAAAACACTAATCTTTCTTTGTGCTTGTTTGGAGTAGTCTTTATTTTATCCAACTTAATTTTAATTTTGTAGTTAAAATCAAACTTCCCACATTCTAGCTCCCTTTCCAGCCAGTGGTTGGAGACATAAAGGTTACGAATATTTTCAAACTGTACAATATATCTTTTTCTACCCCTATGTTGGACTTGTTTAATAGCGCTTATTAATAATTCCGCACCATATTCCAAATCCTCCAGTCTACTACATTCTTTAAATTTAACATTGCCTTTAATATCTTGCATCTCTATGTCTTCTTGTCCAACATCATCCCACTCATTGTTACGGAAACTTAGGTTTTCTATTTTTGGAAAGGAATTGCCATAAAATGTTGCGGTTCCGTTAGTGTTAAAGCTTGCAAGTGGCTCGTTGGTAGGTAGATAAATAATGTCCAAATCACCACTGTATGGCAACACGCTATAACCTTGCCTATTCTTATTTATCTCTGTAAATACAGTTTTACATACACCTTTAACATAGTATACACCCCTCCGTCCATCCTTTTCTGCCAACACTCCCACAAACTTGTTGTTTACTACAAACGCATACACTATATAATGTCCATAATGCTCTAGATCCTCCCAACGTCGCAGGAAGTAATCTTTTAATTTATCCTCTCTTTCCCTTCTTTCTTGTTCTTTAGCCAACTGTGCTTTGTATTCCTCTGCAACAGTATTTTCCACATATTCCAATTTACGCTTATTACTGTCAATGTCTTCTAATTCCAATTTCCTCTTTTTGGAACAACTCTCTAAGAAAGGCTTGGAAAGTGGCTCTATTTCTTTAATAGTGTATGGGTACAGTTTATTGGTCCGGCTTCTTAAAACGTAGGGAGTAAGGTTAGGACTTTCCACTAAGCCTAATTCTTCTAAATTGATGTGTTTAGGTATAGTGGAGGAAGGTGTATTTGATTTTGTAAAACATGTGCCCCCAGATTTGATGTAACACTTATGCTTTACACTTATGGCATCAGGAAACTCCTCTATTACCTCTACATAGTTAGTTGGTAAACAGTTAAAGCTAAATGCAGATAGAGCATACTTTATTAACTTTTCCCTTTGTGTACTATCTTTTGGCAGTTTTAGTTGTACTCCAGTTATCTTCTTCGTATTACTATTACCCCAATATGCGTATTGTAATAAATCATTAAACACTAAACAACAACTGTTTTGTAATTGATTGGCAACTTTCACCCACATCTTATGCAGAGGTACAGCATAGAATGGAGCATTTTGAAAGTACCGTTTGTTGTCTTCTATTAGACTTAAACAATCTCTTAAAGGTTCAAACCCTTTACCAAAACCTCTACAATAGTTATAGATTGTTGCCTCTAACCTTGTTATTCCATTCTCTCTAGCTAGTTTAGACGAGAACGTTTCTTTTAGTCTCGCATCTGGACAGTTTACAAAGTTTATTATATGGTTTCCTATACTTTTAATTACTCCAGGGCTTGTAATCTGGCATATAAATTTATTATATATTTTTACCCTGCTATTTACATTAAACCATGTTAAACAGTCTTTACTAACATTATCTACAATAACATTATATCCATTCTTGTACGCCTCTTGGTAGCAAAAGTTAAAGTTTTCTGTAAGATATTGGCACATTTCCTCTTTATTAAATATTCCAGCCAAATCTAGTGTTATATCGAAATCCATAAGATAGTACATTTCTTTTTCCAGATCTTGCAGTATCTTTGGAAGATCTTCCAACAAATCCTTAATTTTAACATTTGCAAGCTCTATTTTATAGGGAATTGCTATAGGATCATCATACTTTTGTTTAATTTGGTCAATATCTTTCTTTATTATTTGTAACACACCCTCGCTTTGGACTCCAGAGGACCTCTCCAAGGAGAATGGTAGTTTGGCCACAACACCATGTCGAGCTAAAGAGAACTTTTTAAATATTCCTCGTAAGTAGCTATTAAACGAGCCACATATTTCCTTCTTAACTTTAAATTTATTCCGAACGTCCCCATCACAATCCGTAACATTGGTTATCTTAACTAACATTATGTTATCACAAAACGCATCCGTTATAGATGTTAAGTTATTTAATTTTGGTTCGCCCTCGCAATAGTTTATATTACCTATGTCTGTAAGAAGGTTATTATTACGTAGATTTTCTAATAAAAACCATATACCGAATCTTTCGTTAGTAGGTTTAATACAATTTCCCAATAAATGGCTAACAGAGTACATTTCTTTTATACAAAAAAGTAGCGGAAACATGTAAACAGGACAGATTACACTATAGATATATATGTGTTGTAAATATATGGATATTGTATATAAACATAGGCGAGCGGTAAGTGTAACATGTACGTGGACACCCACATGCAAATATGGAATACCCACTATTAATATAATTCCAAATTCGACTAAATAAGTTTATAGTCTCAATATAATTAACATATTAACTAACGGTGCCATCCCGCATTAGTACCCAAATTGTCGAAATTCTATAATTCTATTCTTAGTCCTTGTATTAGGTTTTGTACTATTAAACCCAACATTCTTATCCTGTGCAGTAGAGTAATATATGTATTTAATACAGATACGCACATTCTACAAGACCTATACATAGATCTGTTGTATAAGCAGCAGAATACACGTCTCATTGTGTTGTTGTAAAATAAAACATAAATGTAAATTGTGCTGGATACAACCGGCCAGATATTAGACAGGAAATGTGTTGGAAGTGTATTGCCAAACAGTAAGACAAACACCACATAGTGCAGCATGTAATCAATCCATTACTATTTAGACAAAGGTCAGTATTGGTACAACATATTGGTGCCAGGGCAGAGCATTGTATAGTCGTAGAGCAGAGTAGTGGATGCCCTTTTCAAGTAGTGCCAATCTATGGATAGGGTAGACCATGTTACACTTATGACGTGTATTATAGGGATGTCTAGCAATATTCTCTTCAAAGAGATGGAAGTTGCATTTAAAAAAGGATAAAACCTCCAGAATATAAATACTTGGGAGAGTGAGAAGATGCAGTTGTTGAAAAAAAGGCTTACAATGCGCTCGGTAGCCAGCTCCACACATAATACGAACAATCCTTTTTTGGAGTCTAAATACCCTCACTAGACGATCCCCAGAAACCAATTGCATATTTCATTCTACTATATGCATAAGCATAGTAGATCTGAAGGGTAGTTTCTTTACCAACTTCAGGCATTAATATTCGAAAAGCGAAAGTAAGTGAAGACAGTTTTTTACATAGGGAGTCAATATGTTTGGACCAGTTCAGCCTATCATCAATGGTAACGCCAAGAAGAGAGGCGGACTCTGATGGACTTATTCCGTTTACACTGAAATTTGCTAGATCACGTTTAACTGTTGATAATACCATAATTTTAGTCTTCTCGTCATTCAAGTAAAGATCATTTGATTCAAACCAGCTATTTAGGCTAGTGTATGACTGATTCATTACGATCTCTAGGTTATGCATGTTATTACAAGAAGTCAGAGCAGTTGTGTCATCAGCATAACAAACGATGTCAGAATTTATATTAGCAGGAAGGTCATTTAGATATACGGAAAATAGAAAAGGACCCAGAATAGAACCTTGAGGTACTCCTGAAGTGACCATCATCCAATTCTCCTGAAAGTGACCTCTATTTGTCAATGAAACAGCCTGCTTCCTTTCAGAGAAGTATGAGGACAGAAGTGACAGCGCTGCACCACTCACGCCGTATCCCTCCAGTTTACCCAAAAGGACAGAGTGATTCACGCAATCGAACGCCTTGGACAAATCACAATAAATTGCACCAACACACTGTAACTCGTCCAAGGCACCCAAAACTGCTTCCACGACATTATTGATAGCGCTAGAAGTTGAACATCCTTTTTTAAAACCAAACTGAGATGTCGTCAGAAGAGTGTTAGAATAGAAATAAAGCTGGAGTCTTTCTAGAATGATGATTTCAAACACCTTTGCAAAAGAGGAGAGCAGGGAGATTGGCCTGTAGTTGGAAATTTCAGTTTTCTGGCCTTTTTTATGAATTGGGCAGACAACAGATAGTTTTAGATTTTCTGGAAAAATGCCATCCATAAAGCACCGATTTATAATGTGTAGTAAAGGAAGTACTATAAAATCTGCACAACTTTTCAAAACTTCAGATGTTACTCCATCCCAACCACTAGACTTAGTTTCTCAGCTTTGATATAGAGTCTAGAACCTCAGCCTTTGTGGCTGGTTCAAATACATGGAGTGAAGGTTTATTTTGTTGATGCAGAGCTGGAATAGTATCAACATACTCGAGTGCTTTCCCCAAGGAAGCATGTCGTGACAATTGATTTCCCACTGAAACAAAGTATTCATTGAACCTTCTTTCTACTTCTCTTGGCGTTTCAATAGTTACGTCACCATCGGAAAGAATTATTGGTTGGTTTGAAGATAAAGAATTTCCAAGTTCATTATTTACAACTTTCCAAGTTGCCCTACCCAGATTTCTGCTTTGATTTATAAATTTGATGTTGTAATTCTTTTTTGCCTGAAAAATTACTTTGCGAAGAATAGCCTTGTACCTTTTAAAATATGAGATAAAATCTGGAGAAGAATTTGTCTTAGTTAAAATATACAGTTCCCGTTTTCTTGCACACGAAGTTCTAATTCCTGTCGTTATCCAAAACTTTTTTCTCTGGATTTTTTGCTTTCTTGAACGTTCAGGACAAGCATCATTGAACAACCGAAGGAAAGAATTTAAAAAGAGCCTAAATGCCGAATCACAATCAGGAGATTCAAAGACATCGATCCAATTCTCACGTTGAAGGAAAAAATTAAGGGCACGAACATTGTCATCGTTTATCACTCTGAACTTTGTTTCCACCGTTGATGATTGTTGTGGTGAAAGAGGAAACACCACTATCAGCTGAGCAAAGTGATCAGAGAGACCGGTTTCAATCACGTAGGATTTCATCTGATGTTCTTTCATGGTGGTAATGATATTATCAATACAAGTTTTAGAACCATGGCTAGTTATTCTAGTAGGAGAAGTGATATTGATTTGTCCATTACCTGAATTAATTACATCAAGAAACAAAGTCTTTCCCCGTGATTCCTCCAAAATATTAATATTAAAATCACCACATACTATGAGATGATTACGACCTCGACTGTGACCATCCAAGAGCGATTCAAATACATCAATAAAACAGTCGATATTGGATTTAGGGGACCGATACACTGCAGCCACTGTGATCCTTTCTGAAAAGGCATTGTTTAGTGTGATAGCACAACATTCAAAAGTAAAAGGTACATCCAGGTCACTAAGTTGAGATTCCAACCTGTATTGCACGCCTCGCTTCACCAAAATGCAAGTACCTCCTCTGTACGAATGCTCACGGCCATAAAACGCTGCAACCTCATAGCCTGAAAAAGTATTTAGGTATTTTTTAAAGGGTTTACTCAACCAGTGTTCAGTAAGACAGACAACTGTTGGATAAAATTTAAAACGTTGAAAAGTGTCACTAAGTTCATCAATTTTATGCAAACATCCTTGGATGTTTAAGTAAAAAAAACAGAAAATTTATCATTGGAATTTAAAAAATCCATATTGTTAAAATATTCCAAAGTTGGTACCGAACCTACGTCAAAATCAGATAAATAGATGCCAGAACTCCTGTCAGACGCACTCACTTCACTAGATTTGGCCAAGATTGAAATTTTAAAAAATTGTTCTCCAAACAGAATGACTCTGATGAGCAGGCTCCTCCCCAAGGCTCAGACGTAGCCTTTAACCTAAAGCCCCAAGGCTTATGTACTTTAACCTAAATATTATAATTATGGCCGGTACAAGTAATTGTGAGAACTGTCACGTATTATACATATCAGATGTTGTTTTACCCGAGAACCATTTAATTTGCTCTAAACTCTAAAACTCTAAAATTGAAAGTAAGGCTACTTGAAATATGTGGATTTTAATTCAATAGTACAACTTTATTTTGCAGCAACATGAAATGTTATTATTAGCTCTTCGTCAAAAGGTATATCTATAAATTAGTGTTTAAGTTTTTCCCAAATCTCTTCCCTTGTCTTCACTATGGAAGAAAGTTAAAATGCTTGGACGTATTTTTTAAATGGTATTTAAGAGATTAAGAACTTTAAAAACTGATTTACCGTGGGTCTTATTTTTGTCTTACCATTCTATCCTTATGTTTAATTATTGTAACCTAATTAAAAGCAACTAAACAAAGAAATCCCGCACCATTTGTGGAATTTTTGTGGGAGGGAGAGCCATAATATTGTTTCGAAAAAATACTTAAGTTAATGTTGTGTTAGGCCTATACTTTTCTACCTATGTTTAAGTAGATGTATGTGTAGATGTAGATGAATGTTAGTTACTATAACCCTTTACGTTTTAAGTGTTATATTATTATATAAATCTCCTTAGATAAGCAATAGAATTAAAATAAATTAAAGTACCTTTTTACATTAAAAACTATCACACCATTAGTCGATTTATGCGTAAGAAAAACATTACTCCCGTAATGTACTTGGTATGCGCAAATGATTGACAAGGTAACAAAGTAGCAGTATTTAGTCATGCCGGTTCAGGGAAAATCGAAATGAGTAAATAAAACAATCTGTTACTATACTTAAAACAAACCGCTTAAAACCAGATTTTATATAGACAAATAAAAGTAAATGCTATTTTTTTAAATATATTTGTTTGCTCTGGCAGTAAGTGAATGGAGTTACAGTACTTTGAAACTGTTAACGAGGGGATTTAACTAATACGCCACAAGTAATCCTATGTCAAATTGCAATTTTGTAAAAAAATGTTCAACTCAAATTTATAACGCTTGAAGCACTATTCGTGATTTTTCCACGACTTTTGGGCTAGGAAGAACTCATTTCACTGTGAGCTAAAAGGGAACTGACATCCGAAACCCTGAAGGATTTGCCTTTGTTATTAATTGAATTTGTTGGTATATTTAATTTCGTAATAATTCTAAAAGAGTAAAGATGTAAAAAGATAAGTAAAACCAAGCTTTATTCATTGGTATTACTCGTACATCGGGTTTTCATTACACATGTATAGCCCAGTCTATAAAGGATCTCCTACGGAAGGAATTAGATACTCGCTGAACCTTTGCCAGTTGATAATACATGACTCGGTGTATATTTCATCTTAAGACCCAGGGTTTCCTCCTGGCACTCTTCCCCCTCAACGTCAGGAAACTCAAGCATATATCAAATTGCTAACACCTCCATCATCATTAATCCTATGTGGCCTAATTTAGTTTGGTATACTCTATTTAGCATTGGGGTTTAAACAAAAAGGCTTTTAGTGAATTACCTCTATAAGGTCTAAGAAGCTATTACCGTAGTCGGCTTGGTAATAACTAGGCCCGGGACAGTGATAATTTTTCTTTTAGAGATCTCCAGATGCCAAAACACAATTAGTTCAAAACTGTATATGTATGTGCCCGTGAGTACGATAACTCTCGTAAAAATAATCCGATTTTTACGAAATTTGGTACAGACGTGTAAAACAGCATTTATGACTTTAAGTTCGAAAACCAGGTAGATCGTCTTATCGGAAGGGGTATTTTGAGGGGTTTTGTACCAAAAATGGTTTTTTAGTTTTTTACATACATTTTTTAAAAGTCAAACTTTTGTTTTCTTTATTGGCCTCAACTTAAAAAAAACACGCAATTTGGAGTTTTGATCATTGCTCTACGTCAATTGGTTTCAAATATATTGAGATTGCTAAACACAGTACGTTGTCCAGTGCTATGCTTATGGAGAATAAGAATAATTTTATATCTCGCTTATTTATGAACGTAAACCGACCAAACATGGTATGAAGACTTCATCTGGTTGTGGTCTATTGTTATTTACACAAAAAACAAAACGTTTTTTCCGATAGTTTCAGTAACAGCAAATATGCATATTTAGCCCCTATATTATTCTTATGGAGAATAATTAAAATATGATGTCTCCCTTAGTTACTAATAAATTAATAAAACTTGGTAGTGGCTTCACCTAGTTGGGTTATAACAAGATTTGCATGACACCCCATTCTTTGTGTTCCTTGTTACAGCAAACCTGAGTGCTCAGCTCCCATGTTATTCTTGTGGACAATCATGAAAATGACATATACCGGTATCGCTTATTTATGAATATTGATGAAAGTGGGTATGTGGCTTCACCTAGTTAAGTTATATTGATATTTGTATAAACCCCATATTTTGTCCTTGATGCAGCAAACCTGCGTACTCAGCCCACATAGTATTCTTATGGAGAATACAGTAATTTAAATGTTATATATTGCTTATTTATAATAAAGAAATTTGGTAAGCGGCTTTATGCGCTATTAAGACACATGCATGCTTTGGAAATTCGCTTAGAATGCAGGTTGGCTGCAACGGGGGTATTTAAATTTCATATTAGAACTCACAGTTTATTTACTTTGTTTTTATTACTCAATATATTACAATAAACAACAATACTAAATAATTAAATGAGAAAAACTGAAATACTCTTACATCCATAGTTTTAAATTCCATGGTTATGTTGAGGTTTTGTAAATTCCTTCTTGATCAAAATGTTGACCGCGAGATAAAGTTTCTGTTCTGTATTCACTACTATCCATAGATATTTGATCTTTGGTATACCTTTTTTTATAAATTAAGAGCATGTTTCAGATGAAATCTCTTCCTCCGTATGGTTTTGGATCAGTTTCTATGTCATACAATCGAGGTTTTTTTAAGATGTTCAAAACCGTTCCGTGTCTCCTTACATCAATTTTAGCGAATTTCCCCTATAGGGAAGAAGCTATTACCGTAGGTCTCATGGTAAGACTTAAGCCCGAGACCATGATAACTTTTCATTTTGAGGTCCCCAGATGCCAAAAACACCATTCGTTCAAATTTGTATATATATATATATATATATATATATATATTTATATATATATATATATATATTTATATATATGTGTCCGTAAGCACGATAACTCTCGTAAAAAAGGTCCGATCTTAATGAAATTTGGTACAAATGTGTAAATGTGTACCATTTATTTGAACGAGTTCGAAAACCAGATGAATCGCACCATCCGAAGGGGGGTTTTTGGGGGGTTTTGTACCCCAAAAATGTGTTTTTTGGGGTTTTCACATGTAATTTTAATTTAAATCAAATTTTAATTTATACCATTAAATTAAACTTAAAAAAACAAACAATTTGGTATTTTGATCATTGCTCTACGTCAATTGGTTACCGAGATATTGAAAGTGCTTAACACAGTACGTTGTCTATTGTTATTCTTATGGAGAAAAAGAAAAATTGTATATCTCGCTTATTTATGAACGTAAACTGGCAAAATTTGGTATATGGCTTTATTTGGTTGTGGTCTATTGATATTTGCACAAAAATCCATTTTTTGCCCGATAGTTCCCGTAGCAGCAAACCTGCATACTCAGCCCCATGTTATTCTTATGGAGAATAATTAACGTGTTATCTCCTTTAATTATGAACATAAATTAATAGAACTTGGTATGTGGCTTTACCTAGTTGAGTTATAATGATATTTGTATAAAAGCCCATTTTTAGTGTTCCTTATTTCAGCAAACCTGCATACTCAGCCGCCATGTTATTCTTATGGAGAATAATTCAAATGTCATAAATCGTTTATTTATGAATGTATATTGATGAAACTTGGTATGTGGCTTTATGTGGTATTAAGATAAATTAATATGCATTGGAAATTCGCTGAGTATGCAGGTTTGCTGCTACGGGGGTATTAATTACCCATACCGGGTAGTTTTCTTGATAAGCATTAAAGAGTCGATATATCGCTTAACAAGGAGAAAATATAGTTTGGAAACACTAGTATCAAATTTTGTAGTTATTATCAGGGATATGTTGATATAGGAAAGGTTTCATCCACCCTTGAAAGGTGTCATCCACCCTTGAAATAAATTGACCTAAAACTGTGAAAGGCCTAAGACTCAATTGAACGGGAAACTCCCTCACAAAGATTATACCTAAAAAAGCAACGCTTATAGCGTATTACAAATAGTTAGTTCAAGTGAATACCGAATTTCGCTTGAAGTTTATTACTTCAGCTCATATTCCATGGAGTTGGAGTCTAAAACATCAGGAGGTGTTAGAATAAATAATGTTTTCTGTCAAAATCACCTTGCTTTGCCATTTATGGTGATGATAGTGAAACATGATCTCATCTGATGCGTAATCAAGGGCTTATGTTCAAGATTGTCCTAATTATAAGAAGATAAAGCAATAGGTTCCGTATCTTTTGAATCTAGACGTCTGCTTCCCGCAGGGAGCTAACCTTGAAATGGAGACTACTTCTGTCGCTTGGGCATATGATAAATTAAATTAGTTACTGATAAGATAATCTAAACTGATCACAAACCTCTGCGTAAACTGATGTAACCTAAACATCTTATCAAACTTTCACCAAGAATTAAAAGTATTCCTTTTCACCTTATGAGTTATTATTTCGTAATGATTTATGTTCCTGGAAAACAACGCCTTGTTGCTGACACTCTTTCCCGAGCACCTCTTCCTTTTAAAGTTCAAAACTAACGTGAATTAGAAGAGGAAATACATGCATATGTTTTGTTGATTTTTATGTGCATTGATAAATATGATTGCATTATTGCAAAAGTATCACAAGAAAAGAACAAGGTTCCAAATTTAATTAAATTTAAAAGTATATTCATACAAGAATGACCATCACAATTATTACAAGCGATATCATGAGCCTTATTACTTTGCCGAAGATGAACCATTTGGACAGTGGTATTATTCTTCGTTGTTTTCGTAACCAGTTATTTTCTACTTTTAACAAATGATGAATGACTACTTTTACCATGGATGGTATGAATGCCTTTTTATTCTGAAACCATATTACTCTATTAAAGATGAAGTAACTTTGTACAATGGTATTATTTTATTCGTGGTATAAGTTAACTTGTTATTTTACTCTTTTATCAATGTAAGTAGATCAAAGAATGTAGGCCTACATATTATATCAAAGAATATGTATAGTGGATTGTTATTCATATACTGCTGTAACTGTAAATGTTTTACTGTTACTGTTAGGTCCACACTATTGTTGGACTTCTCGTGTTCATTATCATTACTATTGCATTCATATTTATTATTACTATTACATTTATAACTCGATAACGGCTGGACGGATTTTAACGTTTGAGGTGTCAAATAAAGATTGTTTAAGTAGATTTGCCAGTACGCCTCAGAAGTTTAAGAAACCAATCACTTAAGAGGGCTCTAAACCTTCGCCAAACGGCTGAAAAACACACCTCCGTATTACTCAAATTCTAAGGTTATTAAAGCACATAGCGACCTCCAGTGAACGATAAAATGTTTCTCATGAAATTAACTAGGTTAACAAAGTTCTTTTAAGGTTTTAAGTTATTGTTATACATATTTTATTCGGGGTTAAATTAATTGAAAATTTACCATTTTCTACTACGTAAATGTCAAACAGTTAAGATCAATTTAAAAGGTTTTTCTGTTTTAAAACCCTTATTAGTTATTCAAGATAATTTCCCGCTAGGCAGGATTTCATAAAAACCAATATTTATCTCATAAATCGAGTAATTTGTGAGGGTTGTTTCTGAAAAGCGCTTCACAAAACACCCCCGTACAGAGGACGCTCTGGCGAGCGGCGATGGAACTACCACCGCCAATGAGACATTCGTCAGTGTCGCCAACCTATTTCTCTGTTTCTCTACCTATTGGGATATCGGACGGACGTAATTCCCCAGAAAGGTCCTCGTGTCCTTGCTTCAAACTGCTCTAAAGACATCATATTTGCCCGTCGTACCATACCGTCATTCTTGATGATATAGCTAAATCAAATTTCAAATGACATTATCTGGGCTTTTTACCGTTCAAGAATGTGATCAATATCATTCAATATGATTAAATGATTAAAACTAATATACTGTAATACACCAACAATTTTAATAAAATTAATCCTTCCTTAAACAATATTTTTTTACAAAAATTAAGATTTGTTCTAGTTATCAATGTTTACAGTTGATACAAATAGTAACAGTTATATTTAACGTTACCAAGTGCAATCAGTTTTACATTGGTTTTCCTTAACCGTATAGTAAGAAGTTTCTCATTAACCATCATAACTGTAACTCGGCGTAGGTACTACGCGGCTTTAGCCAACTTCATCACAATCTGTTTCATGTCATTTTCATGTGTGTGGTTTTAAAATACTTGTAACGCGGCGCGGCGGCCGCGCCGATTTCCAAGAGCACTGAGCCGAGAGGTGACGAGGCACCCCTCGACCAAGGGTAAGAGTGCATCACCTTACTTCCTGGAAGATCATCCCCTACAGCATTTTCATTGTCCGCAAACCTTCAGTTCATCTGTTGCTCTTTGTGACAGTGAAAATACCCCCAGTGTGTAAAAGGCAGAAATATTGCCATTTCGTCATGTGGACACCTCAAGGAATGAGGATGGAAGCGTTTGGATCATGATTATTATAACAGATGATAATAATAAACCATAGTCTGTTATCATACTCAAGATGTTTCATTTCCGTTTACTAGTGATAATAATGCGGAAGCGGATTGCAGACGATGATATGAATCATATTATCATACTTTATCCCTTTTATCATATTATCTATGTTTAACTTTCTCCCCTCGCATGTATAGACATTGTGTAATACGAAAAAAGAGACCCTGGACCAAAAATACTAAATAATTTTGTCTGGTCAAAAGAATGTTTTTTCATTCACGCAAAACTGTAGACCTTAGTAACGATCGAAGGGGCGCCAAAATCGGGTGGGAGCGCATCATATTTTCTCCCTTATTACACAAAAGACATACGATACTCTGATAGACTGACTCTGGTCAGTTAGTGTCATTTATAACCGTCGGATTTTGTGGGTTGCTTGTATAATAGCAATATTAAACTCGAATCATTACAACTTCAATTAAAGATGAAACCCCAGTTGAATACTCTCCAATCCCCAAACCATATATTTCCTCATCTAGGAAGTACGTTAAAATAATCGAAGAGAGCCGGTTAAAACAATTAGTTGCATCATGTAACTTGATATTTTAACATTGTAATTTTCTTTCAAAGTATTGCAAGTTTTATCCAGCACACTCTCAATACGGTACCAATCAGAATACCCTGAAGTTGTCACAAATCGATTAAGGTCAAAACAACTTCTCAATTTGGAATTGAGGGGAGCGGAAGATTTGTTATCTGATATGTAAATTTAATGTTTAAGTATAATGAAGGTGCAACATGGTGAATACACAACTTTCTTTCCAATAATGCCTTTCAACAACTTAAAAATACTAATATACAAAAAATTAACAAAATCAGCTGGGTTAACATTACCATGATATTACATATTTACAATTTATTTATTTTACAACTACGGATTACGCACTCCACCCGCACCCCGCGACCCGTCATGAGCGCCTAGCGTTTCCCCTCACCCCCCCCCCCAAAAATGGTGCCGCGCCGTGCTGGAGCACGGCTCCCACTGCCCTAAAGCCGGTACTGATTATTACCATTTTATTTTAATTGATATAATTTTCCTTTTTATTACGGAAATGTCTTTAATTCCAAACGAAGTATTTTGTATCTTAGTGCCGATTTTTATCTTTAAAACCATAAACTATAACCAATTCAATGTTTATTAGTGATTGTTACATCGGGCTACTTTTCATGTTTTTTATTAACAGTTAAAATGTTGCAGTCTAGCCTAATCCTAGAAATTCTGTATAGCATATTACAGTACACTGTATACAAAACCTATGTGTAATACAGTCGAGTTTTTACTTTACAACTTGTTTTTCTTCGTCCCTTATACAACATGATTGATAACTATTTATCTGAGTAATGATTCCATAATATTACACAATTACAACGTTTAAATGTTATGTACTATTCCGAAATTAAGTTATATAATAGCTTAAGTTTTTACAACTATTATTTATATAATCCAATTTCACAATTATTATTTGTTCTTGGATCTATTCTTAATCTTTAAATAATCTCACATGTTTTATCATAGAAGGTACATTTTATATCCTATGGACATTTTTATTGACAACTACGTAAGAACTACATGAATTTTCTATGCATTCATACATTTTAATAATATATATATTCATTGTTTATACATTTGTTATCCATGCAAAATGGTTGTGACAAACATTTTGAGTTCGGGGCTAAATCCAAAGTGATATTCTCGAAGAGAATTTTAAAGGAATATAGAAGCAGTGAGGTGACAGCCAAAACATCAGCCTGCCTCCTGCCACTGGCGGCATCGGGAGTTATTGTTCGTTTAACTTCCCCACGAATCCATGGATTCCCTTTCGGTTGGCAGTAATGCGAAAAACCGGTTAAGAGGGTGGCTCGCCTAGCGCGGCCACTTGTGAAAATTGAAACTACGTGGAGCTTTGTGGGACACAGATCGTTGTACTCCACTGTGGCCACGGACCTTTAGAGCCACCTTAAATACAGTAAAGGGCTGAATTTTCGGAACAGTGACGCTATCCGACGGCGAAATTCTAAACTACGTCTTGATTGAGATTACGTTATCCGCATTATTCTGAGATATTGACATCCGTTTTAGCATCAGTTTTTTTGTTATGTTTGTTTACAACTGAAGTAACAACTCTGCCCCCCCCCAAACACCAATAGAATCACATTCAGATATTTTACTCTATTCGGACCGGATTTAAGTGTTTAAGGATAAAGTTAATTGTTAAAATTCTAACAGGTGACTGAAATATATTGACAGGAATCTGTTATTTATTAGTTTGTTTTCAAACAAACATACGTATGTTGACGTATTAAAGGTAAACAGTAGCGCGCGGACGGGACGAAGGTAAATTAACAGGGACAGTCAGCGCTATATGCTGACTGAGGAGTGCTCCTCTGAACTTGGAGGGCAAAACTAAAATAAATAACATGGAGTGTCCCTACTTATAGGGTTATGCATACATTGTACCAATTTATACATAAATCTTGCTTGGATTTGAGGAACAGGACACTAGTTTATATTACTCGAACAAAACTTTTTATTACAAACAAAAACAAGGCTGAAGGTATTGCTGCAAGCGTGTAGGTTTAATTAATTAATTTGAGCGCCACTTGTGTCTAAGGGTAATGGGCAAAGTTTGATTTGTATGTTAAGTAATCGTAATGTTTACAGAAAGCAATAAAACAACTTTTATTTAATGGCAGCTTTGAGTCTGAATTCAATCTCGATCTCATATTGTTTATTAATATGATACCTATTTTAATGTATGTATAGTTATGTCCTCTTCATATTATTTACAGATTTGATTTTTATGGAACATTTCAAAACAATATCTAAAATATCTGTTACTGCCTGGCCAATTTTGAATTGTTAAAGTCTGTAACTCATCTTTTTTCCCCTCCATACGTTTTTGATAACAAGTCATGGTATACTGGCCCACAGACTGACATCTCTAGGGTCTCTGCTTTTCTGAGCATATCAATAGCCCCGATACACTTAATTACAGTCGGCGTTTCACTGTGATGTGGTCTAATACGGTGGCCGATATTGCGGTACTCTTGTTGAGCAATAATTCAATTGATATGAACCTCTGGAGCTTCACGTTCCTTAAAATTGATTAAAGCCTGTCAATTGTTTATATTCCTAGTCAATATTTGTTTAGCTCGTTCCAAAAAATACCGTATGCTAAACCCAACCTAATGAGTTAATGTTCGGTGATATAAGTAAATCCCCCTGCCTTAATTAGTGTGTCTTTTGGAAATAATGATTTAATACACTGCGATTTGAGATAAGAGTATTTGGAAAACCACCAATTTAACCTAGTGATTAATGAATCCCTTTAGTGCTTTAGAAATTGATTGACTCTAATTCAATAAGGGAGTAAAGTGAACTGTACTTTAAAAGACTACGTTTCTTCTATGGTTCTATGGTGGTCTTAAAGTATTAATATTTCCTATTTTATGATTAGATCTGTGCTTGTGACATAGTAAAATCTTTGTCATATAATATGATTATTAAATTGCAAACATAACCGAGACTTTGAGTTTTTGTTTTGGTATTTAAACGCCAGCAGCATTTTTTATTTTCAGAGTAAACTTCAAAGGCTATTTATAATAGCGGACAAATAAATTGCCAGTTGAGGGCTTGGGTTGCCGGGCTATCAACCAAGATCAGGCAGTAGTGGATGTGCTGCGTCGCCAAAAATGCCCACCAGGTGATCGGAATAAAATTCGAGTGATTTTTTTTATGGCAAAGTGGCAACAGTGACAGCGCACAATCATGATTTTTACTACAGCCCAACTGCCAATAAATTTACCGCTATTGTAGAAAAAGCGGTGCAAACCTCTCAAAAATTCGTTAAAATTTTTAGGTTTGAACCCGTGACCTATTATCGATTATTATAACATGGGATTTTACCTAAGAACGTATTTAAAGTAAAGTCGTTATGATTTAGTAATAATTACCATACACTAACATGTAACATTTGCCTATTAAATAAGCTATGACGTTTTTAATTGCCAAGAGTTTATGCGCTGTCTTTTTACTGACCAGAAGTCCGCATTGTCGGACAGGCCAGACAGCTGTGGGCGCCATAGGCGGACTGGAGCCGCCTGATTGGCCGACGCTGGCCGCCCACGATACTATAAAAAGGCAGTAGGGATCACGAAGTTGATGCGCAGTAGCAAACGGTCGCGGTGACGTCAACGGAACCTAGTGGCCCGGCGCTCCCATTGCCAATGCATTGTAAACCCGACGCGCTTTCAATGATTTACTCCTTACGGGCAGCTTGCAAACCCCATGCAATTGAATCATATATATTTGTATTCTCGATAAACCACCAATTACGCTGATATAGGGTTTATCGCAATTAACTGTGAAACTAAATTTATAGAATGAGTTTAATTCACTAAACCTTTTTCAGGTGGTTGACAAATTAAGATGTTATAATTCCATTAACTAAGGTCGTGGTACATCAAATTGTTATGTTACTATTAGATGTACAACTACGACGTTTAATTGTAAATAATAATATATTGTGATAATTTAAAGAGGAACTTATAAATTTATCTACAAATCTCTGATTTATTTTGTCATTAACGAGGATAACATTTTAAATTGGGAAAATATGTCTGATATATTGAACAAATTAAGACTAATGGGGTCTAATTTACATGAGGAAACCCGAAAGTTAGAAAATCAAAAATCCTACATCCTTAAAACGCGTGAAATCCACAGTATTTTTGTTGCGTTAATCTTTGATAAAAGTTTTAATTCGCAGCTAAATAATTTACCACCTAGTTTGAAGCAACTACTATTTTATTGCTCATTTTATGTTGGAAATGTGCGAGGAAGATTAGGGGATTCTTATTACAGATAAAAATAATAAATATATTTCGGCACATAATATTATATTAACCTACCAAGTACTGTGCATGTATTCTTGAGGTAATGTAAAATACTTTACACCTTATATATAATTTTAGACATAATTCATAAATTTTGCAGATAAACTTTTTTAACTCTGGACGTTAAAAACACTACTTTTATTTGATTGCGCCTGCTAAAACAATGCGGACCTTTAGGTTTGCACGACTGTTAAGCCGCGGGTAGTATTTGAAGGCACTTTTAGGAAAGAAAACGTTTACATTGCAATTTATTTTCAAAATATTAATTACAAATGTGTTAGTTTTTGAAGTTGTTAACAGTTTTATCATATTTAACTCAGTTTTGGTTTAACTTTAAACAAATTATAGTGTATAATCGGTAAACGAACTCGAGGGAATATCCTAATATTCACGCGGGGTATTTTCCCCCCTTTGTTGTCTCAGAACTGTTGTAATGTGAGTTTACAAAATCCACTTTATACGTGTATGTAATATTAGTATTTATTATATTCAAATTCACTTTTACAAAGAACTCGTATCACAAAACAAAAATGTGTGTCAGCTGTAACGCAATGTGTTTGTATTTTCGTGCGGATCATTCTCGCGGGAAATTTCGCACGCATTAACAGCATTTATCAAGCTTTTTTTATCAATAATGGAAAATCAAATTCACGAAAGGAATGACCGTGCAGAAAATGTTTTTTTTTCAGAATTCAAGTTTCCTCTAAAATTATAAAAAGGAAAGGAAAAGGAATCATGTATGTCCACTGTCAGATTTATGCCATAAAAATATTAAGTAACCATCGAAAACGTTCATCGAGATGTAATATTATTTTTAATTGTTACAGTTTTAAGTACAGTTCTGTACAAAACATCTTTCACCAGATGTTTGTCAAAATTAATAATAAAAATGATTTACATTTTTTTCTCGTAATGTATTTTTTACCTTTAAATTGCAAAGCAGCTAGTTGGAAAAGCTAAACATTATAAATTGTAAGGTCAAGGCATGAAGAAAACAGTTTTTCAACTTTATTTTAGTTTTGGCATTTTATTTCAGTTAACTATTTTTATCTTGCCTAAATAACAATAATGAATCATCTAAGGATATGCGGAATATATCAATGACATAATTAATGAAATGCGGACTATATCAATGACAAACTTAGTGAAATACGCAGTATCATAATTCATTTCTCTTATATTAATTAATATTTTGAGCTAGAATCAATACAGCAACTAACAACTTTACAAATAAACCCTTGTATTATATTTTGTTTAGGTAAAATAATTATAAACTATATATTACTGTGTTCCCTTATTTGTTCCGATGTCAAATATATTATAACCCATAAGAGCATTGCATAGTTCTGCGATGTGTCCAAGCAATTATTGGAACGCATGTAGAGCTTGCAATGCCGCCGTTGTAATGGGAGTGATCGGCCGCTAGGTTCTGATGACGTCACAGAGACCTTCCGCCGCCGCACCGCCTGTGCGTAATTCTAAACATGGGCCTAACAGCGACTCGCGTCATTTCTCCGCGTCTTCGCTGACAATTTACCGGTCTGGATGCGTTGCCAACGCTGACGCTGAGTTTACAGGGTTCGACTTACTGTCTTCTTTTAGCGAATTTCCCCTATAGGGAAGAAGCTATTACCGTAGTTGGCATGGTAAAACCTAGGCCCGGGACCATGATAACTTTTCGTTTTGAGGTCCCCAGACCCTAAAAACACCATTTGTTCGAAACTGTATATATATATATGAGTGTGTGTGTGTGTGTGTGTGTGTGTGTGTGTGTGTGTCCGTGAGCACGATAACTCTCGTTACAATGATCCGATTTTGATGAAACTTGGTATAAACGTGTAAAGCAATTTATGACTTTTAAGTTCGAAAACCAGCCAGATCGCTCCATCCGAAGGGGTATTTTGGGGGGATTTTGTACCCAAAAATGGTTTTTTTTTAATTTTTTACATATAATTTTTGAAATAGTCAAATTTTAGTTTTGACCATTGGATTCAGCTTAAAAAACACACAATTTGGTATTTTGATCATTCCTCTACGTCAATTGGTTACCAAGATATTGAAAGTGCTAAACACAGTACGTTGTCTAATGTTATTCTTATGGAGGAAAAGACAAATTTTATATCTTGCTTATTTATGAAAGTATACTGACGAAACTTGGTATACGGCTTCATCTGGTTATGATCTATTGATATTTGCTCAAAAAAAAAATTTTCCAAAGACACCCGTAGCAGCCAACCTGCGTACTCAGCCCCCATGTTATTCTTATGGAGAATAATTAAAATTGTATATATCGCTTATTTGTGAATATATTTTTATGAAACTTGGTAAGTGGCTTTATGTAGTATTAAGACATTTATATATCCATTGGAAATTCGCTGAGTATGCAGGTTTGCTTCGACGGGGGTATTTTTATCCGAGCTGGCCGCCAGGTCGGACCGGGTGCGCAGGCGCGGGCAGAGTGGTATATCGCCCGAGGCCATCTGGTATGCTCTCAACTTGGCTAAGTTGTGTAAGTGCACTGGGATTGCGATTATTTCCTCCAAAAGTTAGAAATTTGTTCCGAAGTTTGTGGCCTAATTATTTTTCAATTGGGTTGAAATGTAAGTCAAGGTAAAATTGAATTGAAATAGTAGGACGGGCTGTGATGATTTATGGGTATTTATTTGCAATACCTTGCAGTAATGGAACATTGGGGGATAGAGTTGGCAATTGGGTTGAAATGTTAAGTCAAGGTAAAATTGAACTGAAATAGTAGGACGGGTTGTGTTGATTTATGGGTATTTATTTGCAATACCTTGCAGTAATGGAACATTGGGGGTTAGAGTTGGCAATTGGGTTGAAATGTTAAGGTAAAATTGAACTGAAATAGTAGGACGGGTTGTGATGATTTATGGGTATTTATTTGCAATACCTTGCAGTAATGGAACATTGGGGGATAGAGTTGGCAATTGGGTTGAAATGTAAGTCAAGGTAAAATTGAACTGAAATAGTAGGATGGGCTGTGATGATTTATGGGTATTTATTTGCAATACCTTGCAGTAATGGAACATTGGGTGATAGAGTTGGCAATTGGGTTGAAATGTAAGTCAAGGTAAAAATTGAACTGAAATAGTAGGATGGGTTGTGATGATTTATGGGTATTTATTTGCAATACCTTGCAGTAATGAAACATTGGGTGATAGAGTTGGCAATTTGGTTGAAATGTAAGTCAAGGTAAAATTGAACTGAAATAGTAGGACGGGTTGTGATGATTTATGGGTATTTATTTGCAATACCTTGCAGTAATGGAACATGGGGGGATAGAGTTGGCAAATCTATTTCCCACTGTACATTCATATAATACATGCGCTGCTTTAGCATTTAGCTACTCCGATTTATTTAACTGGAAAGTTTATCGACGTTGTTTACTACTCGTATCATTTGAAATATAGTTTACATCAGCTAAACAGCATCGTTCTTAAAATGATATACCGGATATCTAAAAAAAACTTACCAACTTATAAGAATGTCATAAAATCTTTGGGTACATATAAATAATTTAACAGATGATATATTATAGTATTTTTCCTAAAGTTGATTTTTTCCAAAGATAAATTTTGCATTGTAACAGAATTTGAATAAACCATTTTCTTCATGTGTCCCCCCATGAATAAAAATCAATAGGCATAAAATTGGGAGATTGATTACTGTACTGGCCCACCACGTCCTATCCAACAATTTCTGTAAGTTGTGTTTAGATAATCTCTGACACGGTTTTATCCATCAGCAAGTCCATAAATGTAATGAATATCTGTGTACACAACCTAAGTAAAAAAATAAATTTCACTATGAAAAAACTTTCACAAAGCTTTAAGGTATATGAAACCTCAAATATAACAATAAGATGAACAAACTAAAAAATATTAACAATTAAACAACTATATTTGAAAAAATAAATAAAGTACTAAGTAAGTGTTAAGTCTTTGTCTCCAGACGTCTTCATCCAGACTGAAAGAACATCTGACAAATTTGTTTACATGTGTTTTATGTAATAAATGTTTACAAGAAATTCAGTTCACTTTTTGTTTTAAAGAATTACATACAAATTTAATAATATAGATGAATTAATTTCATTTTAGTTTATTGCGGATTTACAACCCGTTTTTAATTACATCAACATCAAACCGTAAGACTGATGATAACAAACTGAAAAGTCAATAACCTGTGTAATGTACTTCAACAATTTATTATTATTAGTGAATTTCCTTTGGAAAGTGAACTATTAGCATGACCCGAACGGTGAAACTTAAGCCCGGGACCACCATAGAAGTTCCTAACGTGACCCCCTGAACACGTTTTGGGGGGTCGTTCAAAATTGTATATATATATATATATATATATATATATAGAGACATATATATATATATATATATATATATATATATATATATATATATATGTGTGTTTCACTCTAGCGGTCGCATTTATTGTCCGATTTACTTCAAATTTGGTAGGGACGTTCCTTGCTGTAATCAGTTGGACAAGTTCGTTGGGCAAAACAATCGGAAAACTCTAAACCCCTTTTTTGGGGATAAATCTTTCAAATTTTGAGTTTTTGGGCCCAAAAAGGGTCAGAAAAGCCCCGTATGTAAAATTAATGCATGTAAAAAGATGGGAATTGGAGAGGCGAAAGTTTTAAGCCCTCTATCGTCATTCTAGCATAAATATTTACCGAGTTATTAAAGAAAATGTGTATCGACCAAACACAGTACGTTGTCTTAGGGGGTTTTACATTAGAAAAGCCTGTTATTCATTTGTTGGTGTACTTTTACCATCCCCAACAACCTCACGCCTACTTTAATGCCTGACCTTCTCCTAACCTTATAATGCACAAAATTGTATTCCCAGCATTGCAGGTAAATAGAACCAGGAGCATCAGAACAGCCAAAAAATCAATATTTTCAGATTTGAATAAAATTAGAATAAATGTATGTTTTTAACTGATTTTGAGATTTATAGTTTTTTATGTGGAAATTCACTTCTCTCACAACAGCGTGCTGCGTGCGAACTCGTTTAACTTCCTTATGACTGTATTCAGCACGACAGTAACTTTACCCTTTACCATTAAATTGGAATTTTCTCACTTATCCGTGAACCGATTTTAAAATTTTATAGATCGTTGGATTTGCCTTCAATTGCCAAATAATTTTGTATTTTGTGTGTGTGTTTTTTTTAACTATTTAGGGTTTAGGATTTTTCACGTTTAAAGTATTTAACATGCCGCCATTTTGAAACGGAAAGTTGTACGAAAATAAAATGTGTATGCAATATTAACCTACATAGACAAACATGTGTACTAAGTTTCATTATTGTATCCTAAACTGTTTTTGAGATATTGAGGTTTTTATAAAAAAAAACAAAAGAAAAAACACATACAGACCGATTACAGGAATCCGTTTGAGATAGAACACATGTTATATTGCATTCTTTGCTTGTTTTGACCTCCTGGATAACTCGGTAATTTTTTTAACGTGGAAGCTGGACACTATAAATCATTTCCTATCTGACATATACGAACAAGTGATTCATTTTTAATGATGGATCTGCGATCCCAGGTAAGTATTGTACATTTTATATATAAACCTATTTTTGAATTATATCTTAATAGGAAAAATAATGCTTGCGTTAATAGATGTTTCTATTTTATTTTGTTTGTAGTTTTATCACATATTTAGAGTTTGAAAAATGTTGCCAGGATGATCAAGCTATAAATTTGGTATGTTTTGTCTAATAATTAAATTACAAAACAAATTGATTTTTAGCTGCTCGTTTTCACTCCTTTTTAAGTAAGTGACCATTTTCAAAGGTTACAAATTAATAGCGGGAGATTACAGATTCAAAAGTAGTAAATATTTTGTTTAAATTATATTATCTTCTTATAAATACTTATACAAATCTAGTTAATTAACTTTTTATTTATAAATAACCTCTAAATAACAATTTCCAGAGGTGGATTACGAACTTTATGCCTTAAAACTCAGATTAGTAAAAGATTGTGCAAATTATATACCGTTCATTATACTACTTTAATTTAGTTTAATAAAGCTAGAATATAATAAAACCTGGCTGCATGGATCTCGCCTAGACCCTCATAGACCAAGGCCTTGGAGTTTTTAACTTCATGGCTTACAGCTATCAAATACGCCTAGAGATGATTTGCATACTGTGGCGACTAATTGTTTAAAAAAAGGATAATGCCAAGGTTTGTTGCTGAATCAGCCCTTTTGAGTACTGGAGGTTAAAAGTAGGATGATTTCAATAACCATTTAATTTGTCACATAATAATTTGTTTACATGATATGTATATTGTGCTTAATAAAGTAAATTAATTATATAGGCTATTTATTATTTGTAGTTTAAAAATGTATTTGATGAAAATCTAAAATCTTGTGGGTTTTGTATTTACATAACTGTAAACCTCCTGTTTCCTGAGCGTAATATTCTGTTTTACTATAGAGATTCTTCCAAAAGTCTCACATCGCGCGCGTATTAGTGTTGTCGCGCGTAGCAACATTTTTACGGTGTAGTTTTTGTCGTATTCCACTTAGTTTTTTACTTTCTCCCCCTATACATGGTATATGGAGAAAGTATAGTTTTCGTCAAAATTTTCGAATTTGAGTTGTTAGTGGAAATATTCGTTTTGGTGCTCCCTGAACCTAAAAAAGTGGTTTTTATGTGATGTCTGTGTGTGTGTGTCCGTGCGTGTGTGTGTGTGTGTGTGTGTGTGTGTGTGTGTGTGTGTGTGTGTGTGTGTGTGTGTGTGTGTGTGTGTTTGTGTGTGTGTGTGTGTGTATGTGTCTGTGTGAATGTGTACAGAGCTAGAGCCCTAACCAATGGGCCGATTTTTATGAAATTTGGTATGTAGGTACTAATCCTCGATATCTCCAGGAGTTTTTTAATTTTTTTAATTTTTGATTTTTAAGGGTAATTATCCCCCAAAAACCTCCAAAAAACATGAAAAATCAAAATTTCTCAAAAACGGCTCTAACTATTTTGATTAAACTTTAGTCGTTTGTAGAACTTTAGTTTTACAACAAAATTACACTACCCGCATTCCTGTAAAACTTCGGGTTCAGAAATTACAGAACTTAAAACATCAAAAATTCAGTTTTTTTGGTTTTTCATAAAAAGACATAAATATAAAAAAATATTACTATTCACCATTAAAAAGAGCTCAAAAAACTAAATAATTTATTATTTTGAATTGCTACGATTGCTGGTTTCGGAGAAAATTCAAATTTTAGTTTTGCGGTAAACGCAGTACGTTGTCCAATGTTATTTTTATGGGGAATACAAAAATTACTATTTCTCTCTTATTTCCTGATAAATTTCATTCAAACTTGATATGTCAATTTAGCATTGACCAACAGATGAAATTCGAAATATGTTGCCCCTTAATAACCCTTGGGGGGGATAGGGGGCATTTCCCCTCTTAAAAACACGAGTGTAGCAATGGATTCTGTAGTGCCTCCAAAGCAGGGATTTGGGTGGATGTTTTTAAAACAACTTGTTTACAAGATTTTCTGTATATTCGACCGTGCTTTGTATTCTATATTTGGTAAATAAAAAGTAATTTATTTGTTAAAGTTGGGCTTAAAGGGAGAAAGTATGTGTCAGTTTCCTGATACCGTTTATTGTTAATAAAACAAGTATCTTTAATGCAATTCAATACTTAAGTTCTTCGCTTTACAGTTAGACCGGGTAGGGTTACAGTATCTGGGCTAGGGCGGGCAGGTTAAGCAAGCCAGTGTCTGAGTAAAGCTTGCAATGGCAAGAGAGACAAGCATGAGGCTGTCTGCGAGGCTGCGTTCAATTATAGTGTTGTTGTTGTTTTATGCTGTTGCTGTTGATGAGAAAAAGCAACAAAGAAGTGGAAGGCCTCTTTTTCACTGAAATACTCGAATTTTAATACGAAGATCGTTATGCCTTTATCAGGTTAAGAAAGCACAGTGAGAATATCTTCACTTTACGTTCACTGTATTGTTATGGTCAACTGACTATTTAGTAGGAAAACTGTCTACTCCCAGCTAGTTGGTGTCCTGCAGCTGAATTTTGCCTCGCAGATGCGGTGGTTGTTACACACTGATGCATTGAATTGTGGAGGGACGGTGGAAGTGATGACCCGCGGCATTGGACAGCAACGCAAGAGCGTCATTATAATAGAGTTTCATTGAGCAAAATGATCATAATAAACACTAAGCTTACTGGCGATTTCAATTAGCCAGCAATTAATGAGCTCAATATTTTATTTAAACAACGATTACATCGCTTCTTTAATTTTGTTTGGAATTAAATCTAATTTATTTTTAATTTATATAAACTTATTTAACACATATGTGCCTGAGCTGATAAATCTCTAGAAAGGAAGCCAAAATAATCAACATTAATATGCAAACTGAGCCATTCAATTTAAAACTAATATAAATGGTGTTCAATAGTTGAATCGTAATGTAGAAAGCACTGTACATTAATCAAAGAGAGTAACTATTACTAGAGTAACTTTATCCGTGAAACTATTACGTAGTTGCAATCACGGAATGTGTTTGCAGTTGACCATTAGGGCACAGGTGGTAACTGCATGGAATGGTCTTGCTCATTCCTAACTACCTTCATTTACACGTCAGGTCATCGCATTATTCCAAAGTGATATTAAATTATCTTCTTTTGAAATCTTCGTAGACCACCGTTGATCCGAATAAAATAAAGAATAAAATAAAATGTATAGGCCCCTACATTTAAACATAAAGCTAGTTTTTAAGAAAATAAAGTTAAATAAAATAAGCAAATACATGATGGTTGGCAAAATTCCCATCAGGTAAAATTACATTATTATACTAAAATATTATGTAAACGATTTGTCCAAGTGTTGGTATGTTTGCATGTCAGAAACATATAAGAAAAAGTGTATAGCCAAAAATTCCTGTCTTAATAATACTATATTATATTATATATACTATATATATTATATAGTTTGGTTGAAAAAAGGCTATATACATGTAAAGATTGAATTGAAATTTTAAATTGAACAGTTTCAGGATTTCGGTTTAAAAGCTCTGCCCAACTTACTCAGTTAATCATCACGTCTTTATATGCTGTATAATTCAACAATTAAATTTTCTATAATCGTTTAGTTTCATCTTAGCATTACATTTTGATTTGAAGTTGGATATTTTAATGTCCAGACCAACAGGAGAACAAAAAGTTTGATGGTGAAGTAGGTGTTAGAAAGTAAAAACAATTTTAAATATTCCTGTACCCATTGATTATTAAAAACATCTATACCAGAAGCTAAACTCAAAGCTACGTTTTGTATAAACTAAAAATAAAATTACTACAGTTATTGAATCCCATGTCTATACATTTTTAAATCCCATAAGTGTATCAACACATGTCCAGATTCCAGATTTTCTGGAGTACGAATGTATAATTTGTTAAGGTCAATATATTTAGAACATTTACATGATACTCTGATCAGTGCAGTTATTTTATTTTGGGAAACCATTATAAACTAGAAAAACAAACAACGAACAGTAGAAAACGAGTTAAAAACGAGACTTTTCGTTTGCAAAGCACATTATGCAGATGGACAGATGGTGCTAGCAAATGTGTTAACAGAAAAAAACATTCCAAATTTTTTCTGTGGAAGGTTTTAAAAATGTTGTTTGTGCTTCACTGCTAAAGGAAACTACTTTTAATATATATTTGTTTGCATTCAGATTGAAAAATCTCCTGGAAATATTATTATTATTATTGATATAAAAATCTAAAGCATCTTCATATTTTAAGAACAATACCTAGTCTTTTACGATGGGTTTTATGAATATGCCAACAAAAATAGCTTCATGAAAACATACCATTTATTTTCTTTCTTTAAGCTAAAGGAGACATCCTTAAAATCAGCACTGTATTACGCAGTTGCATTGACCTTTATGTTACTTCCTACTTACTGTTGTGTTTGTGTGTGTGTGTGTGTGTGCTCTCTAGTGATCGCATTTTTCCCCGATTTCATCCAAATTTGATTGGGACATTCCTTTCTGTAATCATTTGGACAAGTTCGTTAGGAAAAATAGTCGGAAAACTCTAACCCCTTTTAGTGATTTTGAATTTTGAGTTTTTGGGCCCAAAAAGAGTCAGAAAAAAAAGATGAGTCAGATGATGAAAGATTAATGAATAATCAATTATAGGACTAAATAGGCGGAAATTGTAAGCCCTCCCTTATCATTGTAGTACCAATATTTACCGAGCTATTAAATAAAATGAAGATTGAGTAAACACAGTACGTTGTCTTATGGGGATTTTACATTGGAAAAGGTTGTTTTTTATATCTTAATAAAGTTTTACCACTCCTAATACCCCATACCGAGTTTTGATCCTGATAACTAATACCCTATGAAAAGCTCTTTTGATCCTGATGGAACCTTCCTTCTAAGCTTATAATGGACAACATTGCCATTCCAATAATGTACTTAAATAGAACCGGGTGCATTAGAACGGCCAAAAAATCTAATGTTTTCCATTTTGCTAAAAATTACAAAAATTTTTGTTTAAACCCGTTATTTGATTTTTAAAGTTTTTAATGCGGAAAATCTCTTCCCTAACGTCAGCGTGCTGCGTACGAACTCGTTTTCGTTTACAGTACTGTAGATTTTGGACTGATCAGTGTCAATAAGACAAAATACATTTATCGGAGTGGCTGCCGCGTGTAATCGCAACAGCGTGCACGAGAATCAAATGATAGCTGAGAATCAAACTAGTTTGCACGCAGCACGCTGATGTGAGGGAAGTGAATTTCCACATAAAAACTTTTAAAACTCAAAATCAGTGTAAAAACATACATTTGTCCAATTTTTATTGAAATCTGAAAACATTGATTTTTTGGCTGTTCTGATGCTCCTGGTTTCATTTACCTGCAATGCTGGGAATACAATTTTGTGCATTATAAGGTTAGGAGAAGGTCTAGTCAGGGTTTAAAGTAGGCGTGAGGTTGCTGGAGATGTTAAAAGTACACCAACAAATGAATAACAGGCGTTTCTAATGTAAAACCCCCATAAGACAACGTACAGTACTGTGTTTGGTCAATATACATTTTCTTTAATAACTCGATAAATATGTATGCTAGAATGACGAGAGAGGGCTTAAAACTTTTGCCTCTCTAATTCCCATCTTTTTACATGCAATAATTTTACATCTGGGGCTTTTATGACCCGTTTTGGGCTCAAAAACGCGAAATTTGAAAGATTAATCCCCCAAAAATGGGTTTAGAGTTTTCCGATTGTTTTGCCCAACGAACTTGTCCAACAGATTATAGAAAGGAACGTCCCTACCAAATTTGAAGTAAATCGGACAAAAAATGCGATCACTAGAGAGCACACACACACACACACACAAACACCACAGTAAGTAGGAAGTAACATAAAGGTCAATGCAACTGCGTAATACAGTGCTGATTTTAAGGATGTCTCCTTTAGCTTAAAGAAAGAAAATAAATGGTATGTTTTCATGAAGCTATTTTTGTTGGCATATTCATAAAACCCATCGTAAAAGACTAGGTATTGTTCTTAAAATATGAAGATGCTTTAGATTTTTATATCAATAATAATAATAATATTTCCAGGAGATTTTTCAATCTGAATGCAAACAAATATATATTAAAAGTAGTTTCCTTTAGCAGTGAAGCACAAACAACATTTTTAAAACCTTCCACAGAAAAAATTTTGAATGTTTTTTTCTGTTAACACATTCGCTAGCACCATCTGTCCATCTGCATAATGTGCTTTGCAAACGAAAAGTCTCGTTTTTAACTCGTTTTCTACTGTTCGTTGTTTGTTTTTCTAGTTTATAATGGTTTCCCAAAATAAAATAACTGCACTGATCAGAGTATCATGTAAATGTTCTAAATATATTGACCTTAACAAATTATACATTCGTACTCCAGAAAATCTGGAATCTGGACATGTGTTGATACACTTATGGGATTTAAAAATGTATAGACATGGGATTCAATAACTGTAGTAATTTTATTTTTAGTTTATACAAAACGTAGCTTTGAGTTTAGCTTCTGGTATAGATGTTTTTAATAATCAATGGGTACAGGAATATTTAAAATTGTTTTTACTTTCTAACACCTACTTCACCATCAAACTTTTTGTTCTCCTGTTGGTCTGGACATTAAAATATCCAACTTCAAATCAAAATGTAATGCTAAGATGAAACTAAACGATTATAGAAAATTTAATTGTTGAATTATACAGCATATAAAGACGTGATGATTAACTGAGTAAGTTGGGCAGAGCTTTTAAACCGAAATCCTGAAACTGTTCAATTTAAAATTTCAATTCAATCTTTACATGTATATAGCCTTTTTTCAACCAAACTATATAATATATATAGTATATATAATATAATATAGTATTATTAAGACAGGAATTTTTGGCTATACACTTTTTCTTATATGTTTCTGACATGCAAACATACCAACACTTGGACAAATCGTTTACATAATATTTTAGTATAATAATGTAATTTTACCTGATGGGAATTTTGCCAACCATCATGTATTTGCTTATTTTATTTAACTTTATTTTCTTAAAAACTAGCTTTATGTTTAAATGTAGGGGCCTATATATTTTATTTTATTCTTTATTTTATTCGGATCAACGGTGGTCTACGAAGATTTCAAAAGAAGATAATTTAATATCACTTTGGAATAATGCGATGACCTGACGTGTAAATGAAGGTAGTTAGGAATGAGCAAGACCATTCCATGCAGTTACCACCTGTGCCCTAATGGTCAACTGCAAACACATTCCGTGATTGCAACTACGTAATAGTTTCACGGATAAAGTTACTCTAGTAATAGTTACTCTCTTTGATTAATGTACAGTGCTTTCTACATTACGATTCAACTATTGAACACCATTTATATTAGTTTTAAATTGAATGGCTCAGTTTGCATATTAATGTTGATTATTTTGGCTTCCTTTCTAGAGATTTATCAGCTCAGGCACATATGTGTTAAATAAGTTTATATAAATTAAAAATAAATTAGATTTAATTCCAAACAAAATTAAAGAAGCGATGTAATCGTTGTTTAAATAAAATATTGAGCTCATTAATTGCTGGCTAATTGAAATCGCCAGTAAGCTTAGTGTTTATTATGATCATTTTGCTCAATGAAACTCTATTATAATGACGCTCTTGCGTTGCTGTCCAATGCCGCGGGTCATCACTTCCACCGTCCCTCCACAATTCAATGCATCAGTGTGTAACAACCACCGCATCTGCGAGGCAAAATACAGCTGCAGTACACCAACTAGCTGGGAGTAGACAGTTTTCCTACTAAATAGTCAGTTGACCATAACAATACAGTGAACGTAAAGTGAAGATATTCTCACTGTGCTTTCTTAACCTGATAAAGGCATAACGATCTTCGTATTAAAATTCGAGTATTTCAGTGAAAAAGAGGCCTTCCACTTCTTTGTTGCTTTTTCTCATCAACAGCAACAGCATAAAACAACAACAACACTATAATTGAACGCAGCCTCGCAGACAGCCTCATGCTTGTCTCTCTTGCCATTGCAAGCTTTACTCAGACACTGGCTTGCTTAACCTGCCCGCCCTAGCCCAGATACTGTAACCCTACCCGGTCTAACTGTAAAGCGAAGAACTTAAGTATTGAATTGCATTAAAGATACTTGTTTTATTAACAATAAACGGTATCAGGAAACTGACACATACTTTCTCCCTTTAAGCCCAACTTTAACAAATAAATTACTTTTTATTTACCAAATATAGAATACAAAGCACGGTCGAATATACAGAAAATCTTGTAAACAAGTTGTTTTAAAAACATCCACCCAAATCCCTGCTTTGGAGGCACTACAGAATCCATTGCTACACTCGTGTTTTTAAGAGGGGAAATGCCCCCTATCCCCCCCAAGGGTTATTAAGGGGCAACATATTTCGAATTTCATCTGTTGGTCAATGCTAAATTGACATATCAAGTTTGAATGAAATTTATCAGGAAATAAGAGAGAAATAGTAATTTTTGTATTCCCCATAAAAATAACATTGGACAACGTACTGCGTTTACCGCAAAACTAAAATTTGAATTTTCTCCGAAACCAGCAATCGTAGCAATTCAAAATAATAAATTATTTAGTTTTTTGAGCTCTTTTTAATGGTGAATAGTAATATTTTTTTATATTTATGTCTTTTTATGAAAAACCAAAAAAACTGAATTTTTGATGTTTTAAGTTCTGTAATTTCTGAACCCGAAGTTTTACAGGAATGCGGGTAGTGTAATTTTGTTGTAAAACTAAAGTTCTACAAACGACTAAAGTTTAATCAAAATAGTTAGAGCCGTTTTTGAGAAATTTTGATTTTTCATGTTTTTTGGAGGTTTTTGGGGGATAATTACCCTTAAAAATCAAAAATTAAAAAAATTAAAAAAACTCCTGGAGATATCGAGGATTAGTACCTACATACCAAATTTCATAAAAATCGGCCCATTGGTTAGGGCTCTAGCTCTGTACACATTCACACAGACACATACACACACACACACACACACACACACACACACACACACACACACACACACACACACACACACACGCACGGACACACACACACAGACATCACGTAAAAACCACTTTTTTGGGTTCAGGGAGCACCAAAACGAATATTTCCACTAACAACTCAAATTCGAAAATTTTGACGAAAACAATACTTTCTCCATATACCATGTATAGGGGGAGAAAGTAAATACCCCCGTAGCAGCAAACCTGCGTACTCAGCGAATTTCCAATGAATATATATGTATCTTAATACCACATAAAGCCACATACCAAGTTTCATCAATATACATTCATAAATAAACGATTTATGACATTTTAATTATTCTCCATAAGAATAACATGGCAGCTGAGTATGCAGGTTTGCTGAAGCAAGGAACACAAAAAATTGGGTTTTATACAAATATAAATATAACTCATGTAGGTAAAGCCACATACCAAATTTCATTAATTTATTTTCATAATGAAGGCAGATAACACGTTACTTATTCTCCATAAGAATAACATGGGGCTGAGTACGCAGGTTTGCTGCTACGGGAGCCTTGGGTAAAAAATTGTCTTTTTGAGCAAATATCAATGGTCCACAACCAGATGAAGCCATATACCAAGTTTTGTCAGTATACGTTCATAAATAAGCGAGATATAAAATTTTTATTTTTCTCCATAAGAATAACATTAGACAACGTACTGTGTTTAGCACTTTCAATATCTCGGTAACCCGTTGACGTAGAGAAATGATCAAAATACCAAATTGTGTGTTTTTTTAAGCTGAATCCAATGGGAAAAAATAAAATTTGACCATTTCCAAAATTATATGTAAAAAATTCAAAAAACCCATTTTTGGGGTACAAAACCCCCCCAAAATACCCCTTCGGATAGAGCGATCTGGCTGGTTTTCGAACTTAAAGTCATAAACGTTGCTTTACACGTTTATACCAAATTTCATCAAAATCGGATAATTTTTACGAGAGTTATCGTGCTCACGGACACACATATATATATATATATATATATATATATATATATATATATATATATACAGTTTCGAACGAATGGTGTTTTTGGGGTCTGGGGACCTCAAAATGAAAAGTTATCATGGTCCCGGGCCTAGGTCTTACCATGCCGACTACGGTAATAGCTTCTTCCCTATAGGGGAAATTCGCTAAAAACTAAGTGGAATACGACAAAAACTACACCGTAAAAATGTTGCTACGCGCGACAACACTAATACGCGCGCGATGTGAGACTTTTGGAAGAATCTCTATAGTAAAACAGAATATTACGCTCAGGAAACAGGAGGTTTACAGTTATGTAAATACAAAACCCACAAGATTTTAGATTTTCATCAAATACATTTTTAAACTACAAATAATAAATAGCCTATATAATTAATTTACTTTATTAAGCACAATATACATATCATGTAAACAAATTATTATGTGACAAATTAAATGGTTATTGAAATCATCCTACTTTTAACCTCCAGTACTCAAAAGGGCTGATTCAGCAACAAACCTTGGCATTATCCTTTTTTTAAACAATTAGTCGCCACAGTATGCAAATCATCTCTAGGCGTATTTGATAGCTGTAAGCCATGAAGTTAAAAACTCCAAGGCCTTGGTCTATGAGGGTCTAGGCGAGATCCATGCAGCCAGGTTTTATTATATTCTAGCTTTATTAAACTAAATTAAAGTAGTATAATGAACGGTATATAATTTGCACAATCTTTTACTAATCTGAGTTTTAAGGCATAAAGTTCGTAATCCACCTCTGGAAATTGTTATTTAGAGGTTATTTATAAATAAAAAGTTAATTAACTAGATTTGTATAAGTATTTATAAGAAGATAATATAATTTAAACAAAATATTTACTACTTTTGAATCTGTAATCTCCCGCTATTAATTTGTAACCTTTGAAAATGGTCACTTACTTAAAAAGGAGCGAAAACGAGCAGCTAAAAATCAATTTGTTTTGTAATTGAATTATTAGACAAAACATACCAAATTTATAGCTTGATCATCCTGGCAACATTTTTCAAACTCTAAACATAAAACTGACGAATTTATGAACATAAACTGACGAAATTTGGTATATGGCTTCATCTGGTTGTGGTTTATTGTTCTTTGCACAAAACATTTTTTTCACCCATGGTTCCTGTAGCAGCAAAACTAGGTACTTGGTCCCCATGTTAATGTTATGGAAAATAATTAAAATGTTATATATATCGCTTATTTATAAATGTATATGGATGAAACTTGGTATGTGACTTCACTAAGATGGGTTCTATTGATATTTACATAAAAACCCGTTATTTTGTGTTCCTTGTTGCAGAAATCCTGCGTAATCATCCCCGATGTTATTCTTATAGAGTAATTAATATTTTAAATATAGCTTGTTTGTGAATATATTTCTTATGAATCCTGTTAAGTGTTTTAATGTGTTATGTTATATATTCATTGGAAATTCGCTGAGTAAGCAGGTTTGCTGCGACGGGGTTATTTTATAATAAAATAGTATGGATGAAATAATTGTTTAGCTACTGTTTCGGTGTTAAGACTATTCGCAACGTGAAAATTGGAAATAGGTAATCATTTAAGCATCAAAATGGTGCAAACAAGTTTCTAAAATAAAATATTTTAAACATTTATGGTAATAATATAACTGATATTGTAGTAACTAATTTACCAGATGCGGATACCTTTCTCACATACTAGATCATTAAATTAGACGTAATAACTAATAACCGACAATTTAAAATCCTAATTCCATTCTAAGGTTTTCTATACAAACTTGTATTGGAATCAGTAAGAAGACTATGGTTTGACTTCTCTTCTTAACAAAATGCTGTTGACGTAAAAACACAAAAAAACATGACTGGGAAAAATTGAAAATGTTAATGTAACTAGTTTTGAGAAAAACTTTATAAGAACAAAAAGTTATATTTGAAAAGTAATTGAGTCGTTAAACTATTTTAAAATTGTATTATAATAAATGATATGTAGACCTTGTATTTACAGTTAACCATGTTGAAAGCGTTCACATTTACAAAATGATCACATGTCCAATTGGATCCAAACACACGCTAAACAAACATCAAAATGCAATATCAATGGCTTGAGGTTATGAATACGGGAGTAGACATCATATACACAGACATAACCATTGTACCACACAATCGCTATGCGATATAAAAAATAACTCTATACTATTATAATGCGAAATTAGTTGATCGTTCCTTTTTATTACTGTTACTGTATGTACTACATATCTTTGTTATATCAAAATGGTTTCCTTCGTTTTATTTTTCAAAAATAATTTCCTTTTCCTCTAAAGAAATTGCATAGGAAATAACTGTACATTGTCTTTTTAACTGGTTCAAGAATTGATATTTATAGACTTTAGATTAACAAGAATGCATTACGATTCAATAAGACAGTAATATCATAGGGAAACAAATGTTACTAGCTATGTGTTTGTATAAGAAGAAAGAGAGGTATATTTTGCTGTATTGAAATGCAGAAAATAAATACCTACAGATGTAAACTTTCCTATACAAAACTAAAATCCTACAAAGGATCCCGCCATGTTCAACAGATTTGCTTAAGTCTTAATGTATTCACTGACCTTTATTCATACAATTTGGACGATTTATTTCATTTGACAGTTAAGTTTCACACCTATTTATGTAAATTTCATCTTCTATTGAGCCGTAAAGCAGTCTAAATATTCACACCATATTCTTTGGCCGTACTGAGCACCTCTAGTTTAAATAATGAAAGTAGTAACTTTCTAATATTTTATTTCTCTATTAAGGCACATATCTACGAAAGGCTTTAGAGGGTTGAAAAAGTAGGTGATATACTCTTGAGGAAGACTAACACAATCATTACATAAGTAGACTCACATTATATGTTAACACAGCAAACTTTATTAGATAACTCCTGAGACAAACATAGCTCCTTTAAGTCTGCCCAGAGTGGAATGCCTTATCTATAAACAGGCAATCAGGATATCTGGTGGGGGTAAGACCTCTGATACATCAGTAGGTACACAGTTTTAGTTGGTTGGTAGTATTTAAGCGAGATATTTGTTCATTATTATCAAAGGCTCCCCCCCCACTTAAAAAACATCGATTGAACTGGGTATTAAATGTAGATCTCTAGTTTGCCTAGTAAAATGGTTATATACGAAAATGTACGTCCCAACGCATATTCATGAACTACTGAAGGACGACACTGATAGTCGACTGCAGTTTTGAGATAAAATGTTAAATAAAGTACCACAATGTGCTGGAATTATTAGAAACACCAATTGAGGCGATGGGATAATTCAAGCTTTCAGGTGCTGTCAAGAGATACAATTGTGTATCTATTACTGTTTGGAGAATCCATACGTAACGTTGGAAGAGCAGATGAGTCAACCAGGAGTTACGGTTACAGTTTGTTCTAGAATTTATTGTAAAGGTTTCATTGGAACTGATATTTTCAAGCATGCTTTATAGACCGGCAAGCTGACCGAGGTAAAGCTGATATACTTTGACAATCTTACCAACGTTATCCCACGAATATTAAACCCAACAATAAATTAAGAATTCTACATTCAACAAGATGGAGCTCCTATCCACTATGCGTATTTTGGTCATATCTGTAATTCATAATACAAGTATCTAGGAATAATTTCGATCAACATATTATTCAAACAAAACAGAAACTATTTTTAACGATTTTAGCAAGTCATACAATTCCTTGGTTTAATAAACACTTTCTATATTTTTGAGAACTCCATTTTTACAATCGCTTCCATAAAAAATATGTTTTGATACCAAAATACTAATCTCTGTTAGGTAGCAGTATAAGTTTATGATCTTAACAAACATCGCAATAATTCCAAAGTTGTGAAATAAAAAAACATAATCTAAATTGTTTGTTTGGTTGTAGCAATCAATAAAATTTTCAAGGTAAGGAAGTCTAAACATCAGCAGAAGATAGCTTTAAGCCACGTAAAGTCATTTAGTTTTTTCATTATATTAAAAATGGTTGTAAGTATGATAAATCTTAATTAGTAAAGCATTTGTATGGTAATTTATTTTTACATCAGTATATGGTTTTTAATTAAAAGCTGTTATTTATTTAATAGTTAAAAACAAACACGACTACCAGCATTGGTATACATAAACATAAAATAGTCAAAAGATGTTTTTCAGTTGCAATAAACACAGTGAACTATGATGCAAGGCGAACTTGGCCCACAAACATAGGCTATACATCACTGGTAACACGGACACAGGTGGCACAGTCCTCGCTCTAGTTTCGGCTGGTATGACCTATCCATGTGTTCGATGCTAAAGGTGCGTCGCTCCACCGGCAATGTTTTGTGATTATAACCCAATTTGTATTCCAGCAATGTGTCTATCGATTTAATTACAGGCTGAATGAAATAGTTCCTTCAGAATACAACATGTTTTTCTAGCGAATTTCACCTATAACAATGGTGGGCATAGTAAGTCCTACGTCCGGGGACGTTATAACTTTTAGTTTTGAGAACCCCACAAGCCATACCACCATTCTTTTACGCTTTTCTAGGCAAAGTATGAAACCCAGGCATTCTATAAATTATACATTTAAACACCTACTTGCAACTTTTTGATAAAGTAAGAAACAGTTACACATACTTTATCCAGGCATTGTAATTATTGTGTACGTATTACAAAATGCCGAAAATGGCTTTGGAAAAAGACTATCTAAATTATTTTCAAACAAAGTACATTGTTATACAAATATTTTTACAGTTAATGTATATGAGTAACCTCGCCTGTCCTAACCGACAAAGCGCGCGTTACATAGAAAATTTGATGTAGCCTATGCACAGTAATTACGGTACTGCTAGGTTAGGTTATATTAGAAATTAAAGAGCAGTAAAATTAATATGTTTTTTCCTCAATAAATATAATTTTTAAATTAAACAAACATCAAAGGTATAAAATTCACATGAGTTACATTTCACAGAGGCCAACACATATTACGTAACACAATTGAGAGGGGAAGGAGTATGGCGTAGCGAAATGCTGCGTTATGAGGCGGAGGGTGGGGGTTTGGATCAACGTTACGTAACTCACACATATTAACCCTAAGAGCTAGCGTACTTCCTTATTTATTGATACCGTTATAAATCTTTCAAAATTAAAAAATAATCAAATTGATAAAAAAATGAGTTAGTTATATACAAAATACTCTTACATTTTAATGACAGTTAAAGTAAAAATAAATTCATAACGTGTTTTGAGTAGGTTAAGTTCTGTATTGCTTTGCACCTATGTTTTGTGTTGATTTATAGTGTAAAATCAGGAATTGATATTGCGCAATGCCACCCACATCATTAGTTGTTTAAGTTATTTTGTATTTTTATTAGTTATAAACTAAATTTGTTACGTTTTAGCTGAGATCGTTTATTTTGTTGTTTATATTATTTTAACAGTCTTTTTGTTTGTAAACATTTTGCTTTTAAATAAGTTTTAAAAAATATTGTTAAAAGAAAGTCATTTAAAGTTTAAGGAGTTATTGAAATCCATATTCCAAATTGCTAATAAAACGATGGTTAAAATGTTTAAGCTATTTTGAAGCGTACTAGGATTGAGTTATGTAACACATTAGAGGTGGGGGTATGGTCAAGCGTTATCGTGCGTTACATGGGGGAGAGGGGGTCTGAAATGGCGAAAAATGCGTTACGTAATATGTGTATGGCCCCATAGGATTTTTGGAGAAAGCCGGCATCAAACTGATTCTCATCTGTCTTAAGTCATAGCTAGCTTTCTATATATAATTCCTAGGCAAAGTACAAGTACCCTTGTAACTCCTTGACAAGGTTTACCTGTCGGGCATTGTATACGCATTCTTTAAAATGCCAGACAGATGGTCACATCTGAAAGGAGGTTTTCGGGGGTTATGTACCCCAAAATTGTGTTTAGTATACTCAATTGAATTTACTTTTAAAATCAAACGATTCAGTACTTTAAATAATTAATAATAATCAAGTATTGGCCATAAACAATTCCGTAGTTTTGCATAAGCATAACAAAAATATTATTTGTATTGGGGTTATGAAGGCAATAATTTTACAACAAATCATACTAAACACAAACATTTAATAAAACTGCTAACATACATCTTGCTTAGAACAACACTCAACAAAACATTACAAGGTAACCATTATTGACATGTGTTATAAAACATGTGATTGATATTTAAACCAGACAGTCCAATAAGTAAATACTCTCAACACTCCTCCTGGATTTGAATTTAAGTAAATGAAAAATCGCATAGTTCATAAACTTTTGATCGACTGATAACACGTTACAAAATACCCAGTTGACTCCTTAAGTACACAAATTTGTCTTTAGTTAAAGCCTTTGTTAAAATATAACTCAGGGTTTCTTCACTGTAAACGTATTTAAGGTCCATCATCTTCTTGTTCACCACATCCTTTATGAAATGTCTATATGTTTACTTCTCTTACTGTTCTCAAAACTTTGCACCATCTTGAAGGCAGCCTGATTGTCCATCTAAAGATTGGTTTCAACATTCAAACCAAAATCTGTTGCAATTCCATTAAGATTAATTGCTGTTCCTGCAGCTGCTACATATTCTGCCCCAGCAGTTGACTGTGCAACACATTTCTTTTTCTTTGACGACCATGAAAGAACGTTTCCATTGTATGCAATCACAGATCCTGAAACACTTTTTCTGACGGTCTTATCTCCGGCCCAATCAGCGTCGCTGTATCCGTCCAAGGAATTACTTATATTTGATTTGCAGACAAGCCCATAACCTTGAGTATTCTTCAAATATCTTAAAACTCTTTTGCCTGCCTTCCATTCTGTTTGTGTTGTTTTATCAAAATATTGACTCAAGTATGACACACTGAAAGGAATATCAGGCCTTGTTCCTAGAGAAATATACATTAGTCCTCCAACTAATTCTCTAAATGCGACATCAATGATTTCTTCGTTTTGTTCTATCTGTAATCCTCGTTCAATTGGTGTACTAGCATGTTTACATTCAGACTTATTAAATATTTGTAAAAGATTTCCAATTATTTTATTTTTGGTGATTTTCAACTCTTCGTCGCTCCTCCTGAGTTCAATTCCTAAAAAGAGTAAAATTTCTCCCAAGTGTTTTGCATTGAACCTTTTTTGAAGTTAGATACACTATCATCACAACTTCCTGACATTAATGTATGATCAACATATAAAAGTATGTCTACACCTTCTTTGACATACAGACATAAATCATTAGCTGTTCTCTCAAAACCATTTCCTTCTGCAAAACTATCGAATTCTTCATTCCAGCACTTTGGAGATTCACGCAATCCATGCAGTGCTCTATTTAGTTTCAGTACTTTGCCTTCATGTACTTTTATCCTTTCGGGTTGCATGATATATACCTCGGTTTTAAGTTTTCCATTCAAGAATACAGTTGGAACATCCATTTGAATAACATTTTCTTTCTTACACACTGCGTTAGCCATGAACATTCTAATAGTGCTTAGTTTAGCAACTGGAGAATAGAAGTGGCTTTGTTCATCTTTTGTTGAAAACCTTTAGCTACTAAGCGAGCTTTCTTCATTCAATTTTGTTTGTTCTGAAAACCCTCTTGGTTTCAATCGCTGTTTTTCCATCAGGTCCCACGTACTTGTCCCCACGTATTTAAATTTTCAAGAGCATTTACTTCCTTTTGAATCGCTTCTCTACATTCGGGTTTGCTTGCGGCTTCCATGTATGTTTCCGGATCATTACTTCACATGATAGTAAACTATATACCATGTTTACATCATGATCAAAGATCCCGGCTTCTTTACAATCTTTTCTGATTGTGTATTCACTATATTTTTGCTTTGTTGGTTCTCTTCGTAATTATAGTATTTTCCTTGTGAAATCTCTTCATTCTTTTCATCTTCTTTGTCTGATTATTCTTCAGAGAAAAATCTATCTTTTTGCTGATCTTTTGCCGCTTTGGAAAATACTCTTGGCTCATCTTTAAAGAAACTCACATCTCGGGAAACAACAATATTCCTTGATTCAGAGTCAAATAGCCTATAGCAGTTTGACGCATAGCCTACCATTATAAGCTTCTTACATTGGATTTAGTTTTGTTCTCCTTAGCATGGACTTCAGAACCAAACAACCTTATTCTATCATAGTTTGGAGGTTTACCATACCAGAGTTCTACCGGTGTCCCATTTCATCTTGGAGTTCTGTTGTACAGGTAAGCAGCACACCTTATTGCTTCACCCCATAAATACCTTGGCAGCTCTTGATCGTTCACAACCATCATCGATCGTGCTTTATCTAGTAGTGTCCGGTACATTCGTTCCGACTTACCATTGAGCTGAGGAGTATAGGGAGACGTATACTCTATTTCAATTCCCTTGGCTCTACACCAACTTTTGAGTTCATTAGAAGTACTCACCTCCATTGTTGCATTTGAGTTTTCTAATGTTTAGACTTTCTCCAGAGAATTGCCTATCAACGGATTTTACATAATGTTTTATGTTATTAAAAATCTCTGACTTCTCTCTCAGTAAATAAACTATGACAAAATTAGAATATCCATCAATCATTGTTTTAAAATACCTCTAACCATCAAATTTATGTGGGGATACAGGACGACAAACGTCACTACAGATAATTGCCAAAAGTCTGCTAGGTTTAGGTGAATGCTTACTAAAAGGTACCCTTGTCATTTTACCTCAAAAACAATTGTTACAGTTTTTCCTGTTATTTCATCTTCAAAATCAATTTCCTTTTTAAATAACCTCATAGTTTCTCTGCCAGGATAACCTAGTCTTTCATTACATAATACATTATCAGACACAATAGACTTTATTACATTAGGTTTAGCAACAAAGAGTTTACCAGACTTTTCCCCATAGAAAACTACTTTCGTGTAATACTTTACAATAATTTGTCCTCGTACAAATATTACACAGCCACCTGCCTCTTCAATTTGTAATAGACAACAGTCAAAACATTTGTTTAGTGTACACTGCTTAAGTTTTAAATTACCTTTTTCATAAGCAACTAGTTTACTTGTACCGTCAGCTACAGTAATTACAATTGGAGTTTCCAGTTCTACAACAACAGTCATTGAGTTCCTATTTTCCTCTCTTATCATGTGCTCTGATGCCCCTGATTCACAGATAAAATATATTAATGAACTATTTAGTCATAAGTGATGTAGTTGACGCAGCTACAAATGATAACTCATCTTTATCGGACAATGAAGAATTTACCTGAAAGTTTCCTCCTTTTCCACACATTGAATGTCTTTTACCCCTATTAGATTCGCTAGTCTTCTTGAGCTTCCAACAGTCCTTCTTCCTGTGTCCTACCTTGTGACAACGGTGGCATTTGAAAAATGGAAAGTTTGTCCCGAAAGCAGAAGTCTCGTCGTTTGTGATATTATCTTGACCTTGCTTCAGTTCTTCATCCAATAATCTTGTTTTCACCAAGTCGAGAGTGAGTTTCTCCTATATGGTTTCCAAGGCAGTCACTACATAGTCGAATCGTTTAGGTAATGTTAATAATAGATGACATATAATATCTTAATTTTTCAAGTTTTCTTCAGATTCCTTGGGTATGAAAAACTTTACTTAAAGCCTCTATGATTTCCTTTGCAGTCTTTGCAGTCATTAATATTGATGTATTCCAAATGACTATCACTTATACATTGCACTAATATTGATTTTGCCTTTGCATCATCTCTTATAAAATTTCTTTTTCTTCAGACTTTTCATCCTAAATTACATAGGACAGTTGTTGTGTTTCCAGCAAATCGTTTATTCTGAATAGCCATTGTGAGTAGTTACTTCTATTACTCTGTGATACACCAAATTTATTTTCCATGATAACAATTTCTTTAAACAATATAACTTGTCAAGTATTCAGATGAAAAATTGTCTGGGCCCATAACTGAACATTATGTGTGTTGGGAGTATGAAGGCAATAATTTTACAACAAATCATAGTAAGCACACAAAAATAACATACATATTTCTTAGAACAACACTCAACAAAACATTACAAGGTACCGTAACCATTATTGACATGAGTTATAAAACATATGATTGATAATTAAAACCGGCGGCCCAAGACATAAATACCCTCAACAGATATAAATTTAAAAGATTAATTCTAGTCTTAATTGTATACTCTAGTGAACTGAATTGCTTGTTCTTTCTAGGAAATAATGAATTCTATAATACACTCCAGATTGCAGAATTCTCTTCACAATCTTCTTCATGTTTTTGAGATTTCTCTCTTCTTTATAATGTCCAGGAAGTTTAACATGTAAAATTACACCATAACATATATATAAATGTTTCTTGAGAGAAACATTTATTTAGAAGGCGGGGATGAGGTTCGTGTCTCACCCCGAGGAGCTCTTCTCTGGCAGGGGGAGGGTGAGGGCCAACACGACCGCTACGCCCCACACGCCCACCGCCGGACTCTAATAAAAACAATGTTCTGTGAACATTGAATTTGATATTAAGGTTGTGCCTAATGTTAGTTGAAGTTTTGTGTGTCGTCAATGGTTATTGAGATAGTGAAGATGCTAATAATTTATCCAATTAGTGTATGTAAAATAAATGCAATCGGATATATTGTATTTAGTAAACTAAAATTAACTGAGCTTTTTTGCATTAGACCTTTACTTTTCCTTTAAATTCCCTGGATATTATTTATCAGTATTGTAACAATCCTGACTGAGAACCCTGGAACTACAATATATTCGTTTTTGTATTTAAGACTGTCGTATCATTTTTCAGAAGCTAAATGCGGATTGCATCCACAGAAATAATATTCTTCTTGTCATAGCTCGTAATAATCGAGCAATGATATCTGTTCACGGGCTGAAGGAAATTTATGGTAAAATACTCGTGTCTGAAAAAGAATGGTACAGCAGAAAAACTACAATTTGTACTATACATATTTCTCACGGTCCTGGTTTTACAAAAATATCATAGGTTTCAGAGGTATGTGTGAATACGTCTTGGTAGTAGGGAATAAACCTCCAAATATGAATATTTTATGATGAAATGTCCACGTAGTATTCGTATACTGCAGATTAATATTGATAATTGAGGAACATTTGAAGATACTTTAAAGTTACATTGACCAAAATGTTTAAAATAATAAAGTTTAAACGCTTACATAATTTTATATTACTGCTTTATACGAATTAAAACAAGGTCATATTCTAAATTGTCATAAATAAAACGTCGTAAATAAGACAAACTAGCCAAATAAAGCCAGATAAGGAAGAAAAATAATCCTTACAAATTAGTATAATTAGCCTTGGACCCATCCTAAGTAAGGTTCCAACCCAATGACCCTTACTGAAGAAAAATAGTAAAAAAGGTGAATATTTATTCAGCCACTTTATGAACTACAGATGAAGCAGGCTACTCGTAACTGACATCCGTGTATGAATTTAATTACTTTTTCGAGGCTTTGGAAGACACTTATTTTTTCTATATTCAAATAATGCCCATTTTTAGACGACCTGCTCTTGAAATACGTTGAAATACTATATGATCATTTTTAAATTTTTAGTATTAAATCTGTTTTCAGATATCATGTTTAGTAGACAAATGAAATTCCAATTTGAATTCGTCAACAAATTACTCCAAAAAGTAGATTTCTGAACAAAAGTAATATTACATGACTAAATTTAATTGAAATAACTGCTTTGACTCCCAATACTTTTTTCAAGAATATAAATACTGGTTAAGTAATTCTTTTTCAGAAAGTTGGAGTGTGTTTGTACAGATAAATATTAAGTTTCTAGATTTATATAAATTATCCTAACATTAATTAAATATTTTAGCCCCTCTAAAGTATATAATTTATTTTACTTATTAAATTTGGAAATGGCTGATCCATTACGTCTAAACTATGCATAAAACTATTTGAAACTATGCATATCATACATTAAAAATAGTTTTAAACAACAGTAAACAGTTAAACGAACAGTAAACTTGTTATTTAATTGTTATGGTTTGTTAATACAAGATAAAATTAAATTCTAGTTAAAATAAAGCATATATTTTATTTAGTTTGTTTTCCATCAAATGGCTCTTAAATTTCAATATAACAACTAATCGGTTGTTAAACTTAACGATGCATCGTATTTCGATGAAACACAAATTTTAACTGTTGAAACCAATAACAACGTCCGACTGCAGGAGACAAGCCAAACAACAGAAATTCAGTCAGTTGTTACAATTACACAACAACATCAATTTAATCTCCATTCAACAGTTGAACGATGATTGATTTTAATTTGTTTGTCTAATTTCCAATCTCCTTTTAACAATAAAAATACTATTTAGTGAAATACACATAAGTTACAGTAATTACATAAAACACCACAAATCAACCTTTAGTACAGTAAAGTCTATATTTCAGTACTGGCTAAACATTTTCGGGTATCGGCAAGTAATGTATGTATAATAGAGGACAATTAAATTGACAGTTGGACAGCAGTCAGTAGCATGGTTGTACGCTTTCATTGTTGCCATTTTGCCATAGAAAAATACCACTCGAATTTTATTCCGATCAGTTGGTGTCGAGCTTTAGCAATGCAGCACGTCTACTACTGCCTGATCTCGGATGATAGCCCGACAAACCACGCCCTCAACTTAATTGTCTGTTATTATAAGTTCGGGGTTATGCGTCGGAAACCGCCTTAACAAGAGACTGAGTGAACGTAGCTTTTAAAATAAGTTACAAAAAGAGTTAGGTAAATGTTTTATTGGACAAGTCTATTCCATTATTATTCTGTATAATGAAACTATAGATTCCTACAAAACAAATACTTAATATTTCGTTGGTTTTAAACTAACACAAAAAGTGTTTTTTTATTGCCGTATAAATAGTAATTAAAAATCTCCTTATGTTATCGCTAGCGAGGTTTTTAACCGTTAATTTATATCCTTCAGGTAGAAAAATTCAAAAGTTTGTTTGGTTTATGTAAAAGTAGAAAGAAAACATTAAACACGTTTCGAAAACTATTAGTAAAACAGCGTTCCAAGATACTAAAATTATACAAAAAGTATATAAAAAGGTGAGTTGGTAAACCTAAATCTGCAATTCAAGTTTCCTAGATTGTAAAAGCGACAAAAGATAATAGACAATAATTCTATAGTAGTACCCGGAACCAGTTTCGCGAGCGTATTCCGAGGAATATTTTCTCATTCATATTTAAATTAAGCAAGCCACCGTCATTGCCAGGCGGCTCTTGTAGCCTGATTGAGGGCGGGCTGCGGGATGGAATACGACCATTATTATAAAGGAACATTATACCCTATATGTTATCAAATTCGTCACAGCAAGTCTACGTACTCAGCGAATTTCCACTGTTATTTTACTTTGAAACTATGTAATTATTTTAGCAATACTACCTACTGCTGACGCATCATAGGTGAGGCTATTTTAATTGAAGATAAGTTTAAACAACTTTTGATAATTTCTTGGATAGCATAATACGTGTTGTGAGACGTAAAACCTATTGCTAATGGTTTTAATGGAAATATTAACTGATTTTAACCTAATTTGTTATGAAGTTTATAAACAGTATCGACCCATCGTAATTTTGATATACTTTTAAACAATTAGAAAAATAAAATTAATTATCCAGATGAACAAATACAATTATCAAGCTGCCACGAGCTAAGACCAGGCATCTAGCGGGCAGGAAGTTTCAAGTTGCCGACATCCTACTATTGAAACAAGTATTGTATTACTCCATGGGAGAATCACACGCTGGAATAAACCCAGCATGCTGAGCAGTAAGGTTCACTCACCGATGATCAGCAACGCTTGCAAAATTACCAACAAGATGGTGCCAACCAATAGCAAGCAATCGACGAGAAGTCAGATACAATGATTGGTCGGTAGGCGGAGTTAATAGATAGTTGGGGTGAAAATTAATAGGTAAGGATGATTGTGGAGTGATGGAAGGACACAGAACATAAGTGAGCCCTGAAGAATCGACGGAAGATGGAAGAGGTTTAACGGGAAGGCAGTGGGACCGTGGAGGAGGGAGGACGTCCGGGGGCGACCTGAATTGAGTAGGGTCGTAAGTCCGCGCAGAATTAGTAAAATTTGCCACCTGCCGACTCCTGGACGTCAAGTCACTTCACTCCAATCCAGGGGACTTACCACATTTCAACGTGAACTTCATATCACCCGAGAGGACGAGGCTCAACACCATCGCAGTAGAGGGCCGGACCGACGCGATCCAAGGCGAGGACCGCTACTGAACAAGGACATCGGGAGGACCACTGAAGTACACCGGACAGAACACTTCGAGGACACCCTAGGACCATAACCGACGGACGAAGTGATGCAGAGAAAAGTCACTCATCCATCCCGGAAACACGGCCAGGGCAGAGTCCCAACTAAGGCCCTTCGAAACTCTGGTATGTCAAATATTTTCCTTATTGGTTCGCACAGTAACGAGGAGTAAAACTATGTTAAATAAATATAACTGAGAGAGAGAGAGAGAGAGAGAGAGAGAGAGAGAGAGAGAGAGAGAGAGAGAGAGAGAGAGAGAGAGAGAGTTCAAAAAATAAATAGGATAAATTAAAGCTAAATATCGAAGCTTAAAGTGTAAAAATAATAAAATAATCAAACAACTTATTTTCGTGTAAATACAATTTATAGATTTAATAAGATTTGTGAGTATAAAATAACATATTTTAATAATTAAACTAATGTAAGGAAAATAAGATACGTCATGAGATAGACCTTCCACATATTAATTAAGAAATTAATTTGATCTATTGTGTAGTATTTTAATCTAGTTAGAAAGCATTTATTCGTATAGTATTTTTGGGTGTTTGTCTTTGTAGAGAGCGATATTTAAAGAGGGTTACTTCGCATTGAATGATAATTGTATAATAAATTTGTGTCATTCATTATAATATTTGGTAGTCCTTTATTCCAGTAACAATAAAAGAGCATTAATTTGATTTTTGTATAGCATTTGAATCTAGTTAGAAAGCATTTATTCGTGTAGTATTTTGAGTGTTCATCTTTGTAGAGAATTTTGGTTTAATATTTTATTCAGTGCTGACCGAAGTGGAATAGACAGTGGAAGGACAATATCAAGGGATGATTTATCCTTGAATGCAAACTGCATGTATTTCAGAATTATTGTTTTGTACCATATATTAACTACATGTGTATAATAAAAGGGTTTTATGGCTTGATTATGTGTTCATTCAATCCACGATCCTTTGAGTAACCTATTAGCAGCCGAGCGAGTTAATATTAATTGTTTTAGTTGCCAAATTTATTTTTAATTTAGTGCAAGCATTTTAACCACCTTCAAGTTTACAAAGTTAATTTCACAACAAATTTTACAAGTTGCATTAACAAATATTTATAAGGAAGGTTTATTCTTCATAAAGAATGAACAAAGAAAACTCTTCCTTCAGGAAACAGGAAGAACTATGAATAAATAAAATAATGCAATGTTCTTAATGCTCAAGACGTGTTGTATAAATATTATTATAATTCGGATATAAAAGGTACTTCTTACACTTTACAAAATATATTTTCTTAAAAAGTAAGGAATGAAATTGTATCTACTCTCCAAATGAATAACACCTGACAATGAATGTTCACAACTTTTATATCCTTCGTTACGTTATGGACATAAAACAATAATAAATATTCCAAAGGTTTGTTTTATAATAGCAGCTTTACTAGTGATTATTGTGTATTGTTTTAAATAAACTGTAAAATAAAAGTACTATTCCATGTAACATTGGTGAGGACTATGATGGTGGGGATATTCAAATGGCCGGTGACACTAATTATATCTAAGTTCAATTAGAAATTGACATTTATAAACGCTTTGTTGCAATTAAATAAACTCATTATATTTCAAACAGTGCCTTTGTCTTATTCCACATTTCCAAGTTTGCTTTTTCTGCGATAAACCTGCGTCTTGCGTCGTTAATATGTATCCCAAAAATAATTGCAAGAGACTTTGCCGCCGATAATATTTTTAATTTATCTGTATTAGTTGGGCTAGGATTTACTATATACAACTCCGACATACAATCGTGCGTATTTTAATGAAAATGTAATGAAATTATACCAGTGCAATATGAGTAAAATGACTAGTGCATCCTGTCTTCTGACTACAATTTTAAAAATAACTAATAATTGTGAATTTTTGAAATTGTGCTGTGGAGAATACTCCGATTACACATCCCTCCCCATCTTTCTGGTATGCGAACCTATGAATGATAATTCAGTCCTACACTTTTTTTTACAAAATTCTACCACAGTTGTACACTTAAAAAACTAAAAGAATAAACTACATTGTTATTGTAAATGAAAATACCAAAACGAAAAGTAATCTCACTGTGTCTTATTATTTTTTTCTAAGTAACAGCATATTATTTGCGTTAAATTGGATCAATATAATCTGTACGTACATCTCATGGAACACTCACGTTGTAGTAGTTTTTTCGTTCCTGAAAATTATACAAATTAATATTCCCATTAAAAATACTTTAATTATTAAGCTACTCGACTTCTAGACAATATGCGGGCTAGCCCCGCAAAATATAAGTTTTTAGAATGACCTAGACGAAATATTTGTCCAAACAAGATAAACGATCTTACAAATTAACTAATTAAGCTAGTGCTTAGCTAACAAATTAACAAGTTTTGCGAGTGCTTGATTTACAATTTTGTATAGTATGAGCCACACGAGATAAACTTCAAAAAAGTTTAAAATACCCCCGTCGCAGCAAACCTGCGTACTCAGCGAATTTCCAATGCATAATATTTGTCTGAATTCCACATAAAGCCGCATACCAAGTTTCATAAAAATATATTCACATATAAGCGATTTTAATTATTTTCCATAAGAATAACATTGGTAATGAGTACGTAGGTTTGCTGAAACAAGGAACAAAAACAATTGTTTTTTATGCTAATATAAATATAATTTAACTAGGCGAAGCCACATACCAAGTTTCATCAATATTCAATCATAAATAAGCGCTATATAACATTTTAGTTATTCTCCATAAGAATAACATGGAGGCTGAGTACGCAGGTATGCTGCTACAGGAATAACCAACAAAAAATCAATTTTTTGTGCAAATATCAATATACCAGTACTATTTGAAGCCACATACCAAGTTTCATCAACATACATTCATAAATAATCGAGATATCAAATTTTATTTATTCTCCATAAGGATAACATTGGACAACGTACTGTGTTTAGCACATTGAATATCTCAGCAACGGTTGGGTGTAGAATCACAATTTAAACACCAAAATGATTGTTTTGTGGAACTGAACAGATTTCTAAGAGCAAATGTGAAGTTTAAATTAAAATAAACTGAGGAAATGCCAAAAACCTTTTTCCCATAAGATTAACATGGGAGATTTTATGAGTAGGTTTTTTTGGATTTTCTCCGCAACCACTTAACCTAGGTTAATAATTCAAAATACTATATTATTTGTTTTTTTAAGCTCTATAACATGGTCAAAACCAAAATTAAGTTTTTATAAAATTGTAGGGTGAAAAATGCAAAAAACTGATTTTTGGAAAATTTAAAACCCCCATAAACCCCCCTTCCCATGGTCCGATTTTTCTGGTTTTCGAACTTAAAGTCATGAATGACATTTTACACATTTGAGCCAAATTTCATCGAAATCGGACGTTTTTTACTCAAGTTATCGCATTCACGGACACATATAGATATATATATATATATATATATATATATATATATATATAGATATATATATATACATATATATAAATTTGAACGAATAGTGTTTTTGTCATCTGGGGACCACAAAACAAAAAATTATCATGGTCTCGGACTTAAGTCTTACCATGAGACCTACGGTAATAGCTTCTTCCCTATAGGGGAAATTCGCTAAAACTTACTTAGGAAATTCCCAACTTGAGAGCTTTCTCTGCCTTCAAACTCACATGATTTAAGAATTGTGTATTCTTGAGCCGTGAAAATGTAGAAGTTACTTCTTTTGCAAATTCAATATATAATCTATATATTTATAGGCTAAAGGCAGTTTTGTGGTACCGATTTCTCGGATATCGTAGGGTTATGTAAACTCATCGTAGAGTTATGAAACCTGGCATACTTATTAAGTACTATTAAGAGATGTGTCGAATTTAAATAATTTTATGTTTGGGTGTATAGGGCTATGCCCTTTTGGCTTTCAAAGTTAACATGCTAACCATATGGGATCATGCGTTCCCTTTTTGTTATGCTTGTAATTAAATAAACAACTGCATTATCCTATATATTAATACGCTAGGGTTTTTTCTTCACAGTCATAAATCGATAACAGCTGGGCGGATTTTAACGTTTGAGGTGAGAAATTAAAGGTAATTTTACGTAGATTTGCCAATACGTCTCAGAATGTTAAGAAAGGGCACCACTTAGATACAGTAAAGGGCTAAATTTTCGGAACAGTGGTGCTATCCGACGCCGACGGCGGAAGCGCCAAAATGCCAAAATGGTTCGATTGGCAACAGTTAAATTTTTATCAATTTACAAAACTTATTGTAATTTTGTTTGGTTCTGATTGGTTGAGAGGGAGAGAGAGAGAGAGGGAGAGAGAGAGAGGGGGAGAGATGAGCGCAACAGAGCCCACTAAATATTTAACAATTTTGTTAATATATTCGTCGACTTTAATTCAATATTAAATATAATAAATTATATAAATAAATAAATAAAATTAATTAATTAATATTAAATTAATAATATTATATATATAATATATATATATATTTGTATATATATTATATATTAATATACATTTATATTTAATTAATTATATTAATTAATATAATATTTAGTCGAATTTCGACCATTGTGCGGTCTCTATTAGTATTAAAACGTTGTTATAAACAGTAATATGTACGATTATATATAATATTTTATAGATTATTTTTCTAGCCTGTTTTTCTATCAGTCCGCGGGAAAGCACGATTATCAAATTCCAGATTTACCCCTCATTTTAAAGCTTATCGTGCTAATGACGAAAAATAGTCCCACGAGCTAAAAATGTACCTCTTCTCTGAAATTTAATAAAATTAAATATAAATAAAGGGAACAGTTTGTTTTGACGGGAGCGAATGTAAACAAAAGAACACCTGATCAGCTGACAAGATTTGGTTTGCAGTGCAGATTTCCGCACGGGTCCACTAGTATTTTTGTAATTTGCACTAACGGTGTTATAAGTATAAGCAAACAAATAAATGTTTGTTAGTATTTTACAATCATAACTCACGATGTTACGTATTTACACAAATTACCTTAATACTTGAAAAAAGATAAATTTAATTTAAAACAGATACATTAACATTGATTTTGGTAATATTACGGGCAAATTACATGCTACCACATAATTATGTCTGTTTTCTTGATCTGTTTTGATAAGTAATTACGAAGCATTAGTGTGATGTTGAATAGCATGCATTTAAATATTACTATCAATAGATTACAGTTAGTTGAAGACAAACACTCGTGCGATTCTTAGAGCTAATGCAAATAAATTATGAGTATAACATAGTGAGTTGCACTGTGGTGTGGTCTTGTAACGGACAAAACCGGCTGATTCTTCAGCCAGTATCGATAGTTTAAAGCACGATTAGATGTGTTCAGTTTTGAACCTTCACGATGTTTCCAAGTTTTCACTGGTTTGACGTATATGCCACTTTTTAAAAGTTTGTGTTAAAGGGACTTCACCCGTTTTCCTGAGATAATTGAAAAAAGTCATACATATTCATAAAAAGAAGGTGGCGAGAATGTTGCCGGACCTGTTATAGTGAGATAAGGGACATTATACAACCTTCCGGAACGCTAACCCTGCAAGAACTTTACCAAGGCAAAAAGTTCATTGGTAGTAAATATTTGCTAAACATTACCCTGCTCGGAAAAATTTCATTATGACATAATGTGTTGAAAAGTTAACATAAACCATGATAAAGGTGTTTTTATATCGTAACAACAGTTAGCGTTAACTATTCGGTCTGCTCCCTTATTTGTACTACCATACGTATTAATAACTTAATAATACATAATAATATTATTGGCTGAAAATTCATTTCACATCACAAGTCGAGACAAACTATAATCACTCTTTTTACTTCAAGCTTTATTTTAGAAAAGTATAATTATTTTTAATATGCACAGTCCAGTTAAACATTCTAATACATCTACTTACTTACCAGGTACTCTTTCAATACTTCCTAGAAGTTTCAATAGGAACTTTGATTTACTCTTTCAATACAAAGAGTAAATCCTCATGGTTGCTAGGTAACGCTTGTGAGCCATGTTTTTAACAGTTTTTCCGTGTTAGTAAAAAGGACTGATCCACAACATGAATTATTTTGTGTTCTAAGCTTTGCAGAGTGTCAGTCAGTGACAACTGTTCAGTGGAACATCCGTACAGAATACAGTACGAATTATCACATCACTAGGCGATTGATGGTATAGAAAAAACACGGGTTGTCTGTGGTAAGTGGTAAGGGACATAGAGTAGTCGTCTCCGTGTCACAGGCGAAGATGTGGATCGTCTTCTCACAGTTTATCACGTAAGCCTAGTCCTCACAAATCCAATCCCATGCCAGTAAAAATCTTCTCTGTTCCAGAAAATCTGTTGTTAAGTGTATTTTGCGGCGGCGCCAACTTACAAACCCGTATAGGATTTAGTTACTGCAAGCTATGTATTAAGCTGACAACCAATATTGTATGCAGTTTTGTGATTTATTCCTTAAGAAGGTGTAAGATAATGAAAATGTTGTAACAAGGTTAAGTCAAAGATATCCTTAAAATTTAAGAGGGTAAAAAAATTTAATATTGATAGTATTGTGTAGGGAATAATCAGATAGATTCGATAATTTATGACTTAGTATGTTAACCCTCTTAAGACAACGGGGGAGGACCATGTGTATAATATCATCAATTAATTTTAAGATATGTTAATACGTTATTAGACTGACAGGACAACGAAAATACGCCTAGAACGAAAACAGCATTAACACTGCATGACTCAATCTAAAATATCGATTTCCTTTGGGTATATTTTCCCAAAAATAACTTTGACCTCATTTGTATTCAGATTTACTCGTCCAAGTGTCAGCTCTTTTAACATAATCCTCGCAAGGAAATAATTGTAAATTGCCAGTTGCGCATTTTCATTTCCAAGCTTACTTCAACACAATACACTAGGTTTTGTTTCTAAACATAAAAATTTAAATTTAAAAGTCGGAAAACATTTTCCAAGAAGTTAAAAGTAAGCTATACAGGGTGATTTTTTAAAAGAGTCCCCCCCCCTAGTTTTTTCTAAATTTCTTAAGATATCGACCCCCGATCATTGTTGACCAACTTATACTTAATGTTAACTTAGTTAATATTTTTGGCCGCCATATTGGATCCACCATATTGGATTCAACTATTTATTTTTAAGTGTAAAGGTGGGGTTGTGACCCATCATATAGAAGTACCTTTTTACGGTGAACACAATTCCGCAATCCGTTTTTGAAAATCATTATCCTTTCTCAAGATATTGGCGAATTGAATAAACTCATTTTGGAGTGAGTTTTAAAGGTCTCAACCTTAAAACATGCCCATATTCTCATCATTACATCAAGTAATGACCATGAAATTCTACCAATCATTGTTGAGTTACATTTGCTTCATGTTGACAAAAATAAAAAATTTTCTTCCGCAATCTTGGATCCGCAATTTTGGAATAAGATAGTTTTTTTTCAAATGTAAAAGAAGGGTTGTGACCCATAATTTCCAAATTTTTCCATGCTGAAATCAATGCCACAGTTTGTTTTCAAATACCACCGTTCATTTTCATGATATAGAAAGATTTCTGTTATACATTTCAATAAGTGACCGTATCATGAAAACTAAAGGTGATGTTTGAAAACAGATTGTAGCATTGATTTCAGCGTGGAGAAACAGTTGGAAATGATAGGTCACAACCCTACCTTTACATTTGAAAAAATTATCTTATTCCAAAATGGCGGATCCAAGATGGCAGCCGAAAATTTTAATTTTGTCAACATGAAGAAAATGCCACTCAACAATGATAGGTAGTAGTTCATGTTCATTATTTGATGTAATGTTGAGGATATGGGCATGTTTCAAGATTGGGACCTTTAAAACTCTCACCAAAATTCATTTACAGTACTTAATTGGCCAATATCTTGAGAACGGATAATGATTTTCAAAAAACAGATTGCGGTATTGTGTTCACCGTAAAAAATACTTCCATTTGATGGGTTACAACCCCAACTTTACGTTTAAAAATAAAAAGTTGAATCAATATGGCGGATCCAAGATGGTGGCCAAAATATTAACCAAGCCAAAATGAAATATAAGTTTGTCAACAATGATCGGGGTTGGTCCGGAGTCAATATCTTAAGAAATTTAGAAAAAAAGTATAAATAGCCCGGTTATATAAATATATATATATATATATATATATATATAATATATGTATATATATAATAATAATCATTATTTAGAATTTATAGATACGTTTTGTATATGTAAAGAGATATTAATACGTATTTGTTTATCAATAAGACATATATTAAAAAATAAGTAAACATAAATGTGCAAGTATGTGATTTAAAATTTTCAAGTATAATTAAAAGAAAAATCACAGGTATAACGTTGTAATCCCCTGAAAAGCTAGTTGAGATGTAATATAATGTGATGTATGTCAGAGGGATTGCTAACATGCTCGGTGGTGCTCTAACATGCAATGATGGACTTTACGGACTAATGGTATTCCGTTACACAACTGATCTTCATTACATGATGGGTGTAATTCTTTTGCACAGACCAAATGTCAAAAATATATATAAATTATATGTGATCTTGTATGGCCTATCAATTTTATCAATTTAATATTGCCAACAAATAAAAAAATATATTTTTTTTCACTTCCTCGCCTTATAAACAATAGTTTGTAGTTTGTTGCTGTTTGTATATGCACATATTTATCTATTCATAATGTTGTGAGTTAATATAATTTTTTAGAATGGTACTAGTGAACCGATGAAAATCTTAAGGTGGAATTTTATTTATCAATGAGTAAAACTATAATGAATCTCTTCCTGGAAATAAGAAATAGCAATTTGTAATTATAATTACTACTTAGTACATTGTTGCTGCGTCAATGGTTAAATACATATTTCCGATTTAAAATATACAGCGGTGGTTGGCACCTCGTTTGCGCATGCGCAGTAAAGCCTTACCTCCTCCACGCATCTTAGTGCAACCAGTCTACCAATATGCATCTTTCTATCAAAACATATGTTTTTATTATTTTGGTCACAGTTTAAATTTGAGCTGTTGTTGTAAATCACGTAAATTAGCGTGCAAAACATATTTATTCATCGATTATCTATCATTATTCTATAATTGATGTTTTATTCTGACTATTGTGTTTTTTAATTTTGTTATGGACAAGTTTATACAATTCACCATAGAGCTTATCGGCAAAGGCAAAGTGATAAACGGACAAACATGCGAGGTTATAGCCAACGTTATGTAAACGTTTCGTCTGGTCGCTCGAGACTCGGGAGAGCGATATGCGGAGAAGCGGCAAGTCATTTAACAATGTAATTATCTAGTAACAAAGCTGGATAGTCAGCTAAATAATCAGCTGGAATAACACGAGTGGAAGTGAAGTATACACCCACACTCTTGTGATCGTCTTCACTCGCCTAGGCTCGGCACAAACGTCAAACATGAATAGCATTAATACACCAATCTTAGTTATTATCGTCAATGATCGTTCATTTATAACGGCTTCATATTATTTCATACAGCTGTTTTAAAATGTAAACAAAGCAGATTGTATGTAAACCTATCGGAAGTCATTTCAGTCCATGCGCAATATGTAGTTGATTGCACGTTGATTGTACGCAACCGTTGGAGGCGAATAGTGATGGGAGGTATTCACTAAATCTCTTGCACTACACCTCTCCTCCATGCCAAGCACTGTGAACAGACCTGTATTTTAGATTCAAATAAATACTTATGTAACGACAGGCTTTCAGTTTGAATTTATGTAGTACTGTTAGTCTGACTGAAAATCTTGCCGAGCCACAGCTTTAAATATTTCCCTGTATAAACCTTAAACATTTAAAAGATATCTGTAGCGAAAGGTCCATGATGGATGCAATTGAATGACAGAGCAAATATATTACACAGATTTAAAGGTCTTCGTTTTCAGTAGACATTGTCAAATACGAGAACATAAAAGGACGATTTGGTCAGATTTTCTGAATGGAAATTTAGCTAACTGCAGATTAGTTCGAGCTTTTAATGATTTTAAACTTATAGAAGCTTCTATTTATGATTTAGTTGTCCGTTTGGGATTAAATCGTGTTATTGTATTCTACAAAAAGACAATAATTTAATGTGCACTGTGATCTAATGTCCTATTTATTATTTTATTCTTACATCTTTTAGTCCGCCCGTACAAGGTACCCCACAAATAATTGTTTCGTACTTTTAGTCTACCTATGGCTTATGTAAACAATTTGACTAAGAAAATATTTAACTTGGAATGACGAGAAAGGCAAGATTGCAAGACAATTTTGGGAGTGTTAGGTCAACTTGTATAAGTAGTATTGTTATTTGTGTAAACCAAATGGTAAACAAATGTGGGATAAAACGGTTTTTAGGCACAATGTATGGACACACGTAGATAAGACTAGGTAAGAATGGACTATACAGTACTTAGTAAATCTTCTAACTTATTGATCTTTAAGTGAACCCCGTGAATGTCGTGTTTTTACATTTAATATAACATATACAGTATAGTTGCAGTATTATTTAGTTTAACCAGTAATTTTGGTCAAACATCAATATTGTAATAGGCTTTTTACTTTATTTAGGTAGTATACCAAATTAATTAATAAAATTATATAATTTCTTCCAAATAAAATAATCAAATTATTTTATTTTACTAGCTGACCCGACGAACTTCGTACCACCTAATAGTCATTGAATGTCGTGTTAACTTTTATGTAAACTTAATTTAGGATTTTATTTACGTAATAAAATGAAACCAACAAAATTATTAAAATCAATGGTTTTTTATAATTATATTTATGAAGAAAATAAAAATTCGGTATAGTTTAAAAATCTATTTTGTTCAAAATGCGTGTCAGCAAGACATATGTTTTACTGCTTGGGTTGCACTCTGGTTGATTATTTTCAGTGAAGCACCTTGTGATATACGATAATTTCGTTTTCTTATCAGGCGCAACAAAAGCGGACGGTTTATCGACACGTGAACTTGCCACGTACAATTGGCCATGAGAAAACTAGCATTTTCTAGATTCAGACCTCAAACACTCAAGGATTGGCCTTGAGTGATTTGGTCTCGTGAATTGTTAATCGTCATGGCGAGTGTAAGGCGAATCGGAAATTGAATTATTTTAAACCCAACGGGCATATCGTCTGGGATCATCGCAATCCTCGTAATGAGAACATCCTCAAATTTGAATTTTCCTTTTGAGTATCGTCCAGTGAATCACATTGATCATCAGTTTTCTTATCACCAAACGCGTTCCACTGAACAGTTTTGGTTGATTTATATTTCGAAGCATGGTGACTACTGAGCCAACCTTCAGTTGTAAACTGTGCGGTAGTAAGACAGGCACATCCAAGGAGTTTAAAACTCAATTTGACAGTTTTTGACGTCGTCTTCGTTTGTTAGACAGTCAATATATTTGAATGAATGCAGAGTACCAATGATTTGGTTCTGAATTATGAAGTTTAAGTCGTCCACATATTTGTTCTTAGCCACCAAAATTGCGCGCTCACTCAACCATTCGTTATTTGTGTGATTAGCAATGAAGTTCGGGAATGCTTTGTTGATGAGGTCGTGTTTTGATGAGATTAAATTAAAAAAATTCGGGGGAAATGAAATCAATCCGCTTGATTCGTCGACACGAACACGGCCATTACCATATTTAGCAATTGCTCGGATAAATCTTCAGCAGAGGGATCGTTCAGCAAAGCAACTCTCATGTTTGATTCCAGAAATTAAAATCATTGCGCCACCAAAACATCTCATGCCATTTCGCAGATGTTTGAATTTTCGATGAAGTACTTCTAATGCGTTTGTACACCATTGTTCATCCGTCTCAGATAATGATTTTAGATGCTACTAAAACTTTGGCCATTGCGGATTGTTTTGCAGGTGTCAGTTTTTTAGTAGCTTGAAGATTTAACGGCAATTTTAACGCTGAATGAGCCGTACGGCATCCTTCTAACAACATGGCCGATATTCCAGAAGAAGTAACTGCTACCGCAATGTCGGATCTCGCACAAACAGTGGCCAAAATCAATCACATAAGGAATGTTTTCTCAGTTCCACCGGGCACATTCACCAGCAATAACCACAAATAGAAACATTCATCATTCTTCAGATGAACTGTGTAAATACGACCAAGATTATTAGTATAACGCACATACGGATGACCAGGATCCGCATCGCCTCGCTTCCAACGTTGAAATAACTTCAATGAAACGGTCCAAGTGTAATAACGTGGCATCTCCAAGTAAAGTATCGTTCGTGCAAAAGGATCGGTTACGCAAATTGCAAAGAAACTTTGCAATGTTGTTACTGATGGTGTTTCAGCACATTGAGCAGAATTTGACGTGGTAAAAAATACTCGTTGACCACTCTCCAGATGCACTGCCAAATGTACAATAGTGGGATGACGTACGCGACTAAGGAAATAAGAATATCCGCCAAATCGTCGAATTGCAGTTCACATATCTACAACTTGATAGAGCGTAATTTTATCGTTGGTATTGGAGGTTTGTATCCCAAAAACCGCCACATTGCTGCCTTTCGTGACATATTTGCAGATTTATTTGATGGAATTCGCCGAGTTTCAATACTCAACGTTGCAACGTGCCTTGATTTTTTCGAAATAACTGGCGAACATGGAACAACCCAACTGTTGCCGACCACTAAATTGTTTCCTTTCACTTTCATTGTGATAGGTCGAACGTTATTATCCGGCGATCGACGCCGATACAGTGGATAATCATCGTTGGTAGTGATGGTCTCCGACGTTAAATTTCGGGGATAACGTTTGGAACACTTGCCGTCGACCATGCACGGTGATGGGGGTTGATAGTGCCACACGGTCCATGAATCATATTCGTAATTATAACATCATGCAGGTCTGGATCAGTTTAAGGATGAGGAATCTCGGCAAATATGATATGATCTATTTGGTCTGGTCGATTGTTTCGACTAACCAGATAAGAATATGTACATGCGGCAAGCCTCGTTTTGGCCATTCGATTTAATACATCCAGTATCGAGTATCCCCAAAGACGCGTTGCTTAACAATGTAGTTAATCAGCGACCAGGGTTCTTTCTTGAAGACACGTGTGGTGATGTGTCGATCACTTTATGTTCGTCCAGGAAGCAACATTTGAATAATTTATTTCCATTTCGGATTACACGTAAAAGTAATGAATTGATCTGGCCGACCTTAATGACGAACATATGTCATTGCATCTTGCGCATATTCATGCATATGACGCGGGCTACCTGTGTACGTCACCAGTAGAATAGTCAATCGATCAACATTAGCTGCATCTCCTTTGGTGCTAATTGCATCGCGTAAATGGATATCCTCCTCCAAACACAGTTTGGCTTGGTTCAACCTAATGAAAGTTATGAGTTAAGTTTAGATTTTGACGTTCATGTCGGCGAAATATTGCTGAAGCAATCAACGAAATCGTAGCAACTAGTTGTCAGCATTCTTTCGAATCATCAAATGCTATGCGTACAAATTCAACGAACTAACCTTCTTGGTAATTTACACACCATTCAATGGATTTATCATATTGATATTAAAGTGATAGTCATCATCTCCTTGCCAACAAATCAGCGGGTATTACAACGTGTTATATGAACGGCGTGTTTTATATGTTTGTTGCAGTTGCGACGTGTAAGCTCAACAATCGCGTGTTTCCGTTTTCACCAATAATCAGGATTGCAACTTCATCTATTGTTGTTGCGTTAAATCTGCGTTCGTGTGTTCCTGCTGGTCGTTTATCCGCTCTGATAACGACTTTGTAAACATCATTTGGCATGCGCTCCAACGCAGTCATGAATAGCCTGACTAATGCATGATTTTCATGAAGTAGTTGCTGGAAATCTTGAAGAATTGCTCTTTTAATTGTTGTGTTGAACTCTTGACGCCGATCAAGTTGTTACTCCATATTCCCCATGAAGTATATTTGTAAGAATTTGTGCTATTCATCAAGAGGTTACAATGAACGAATTCGATGGTGAATCTGGTCTTGAATTTTGAATTTAGAGTAAAATTCGTGTTCTCCCATAATGTATAATCCAAATGAAGTCATTTGAAAACAGCCATTGTATTTTTTGAGTTTTCGCTAGAAAATGTTGTGATTCTGGTGTTTCGCCTCGAATCAATGAATCCAGTGGCTCAGGTGGAGGAGTCAATAATGGTAATTTCACTTTGCCATTAAGGCAGCACAATCTAGGCGTTTCTCCAGCAAACTTCAATGCACCAAAATGCTCGCAAACACGTCCATTTGACCAATTTGAACGAATGATGCGAACTGTAATCAATTGTGCAATCGTATAGAAACGCTGCTCAATTCAAATTAACTTGAAGACTTTTTCTTGCAAGTCGAAAATGATCTCGGTTTTTATCTGTGAGATAAGCTTGGCGATTTCTCAATGCAACCCGAACCGTTTCATGGGCTGCCTCTCTATCCTCTTGTGCTTGAGAAGCATTTCAGGTCATACTAACGCGGCGCTTTTCTCGTGCGATTTCTCGATCTTCTTCAGTGGATTGATTCGCAATGTTCCGAAGCCTAATTGCATTACGGCTTTGTTGGGAAAGACTAGATCTATTGACATCTAAATACATAAAAAAAAGTCGGGTTGGTTACACCATTTGTAACACTCGCATTTATAACACAAACCAAACAAATCGACTGGTAACCAATTTGACAGTTGTTGTTATTTGTTCTCTATATTTTTGTTTACATTTCGAATCGAGTCAATTATTACAAATAAATGTAATATATATAATCCTTATAACAGCTGTTTACTTACATGAATTGAACTGATAAAAGAGACATGTGACATAATAAACCAAATAAAACATTTCTTTATAAGGATAACATGTAAAATTTGAAGGGCCTAAGGATTATGAAAACAAAGATAGGCCTATGTGTTAACCAGGTATATAAAGAAAATTTCTGTAAATTTGCTATGTTTTGCTATATTTTATATAATTATTATTATTATTATTAATATTTATATATTTCTTTATATTTATTTATTTATTTTTATTATTTATTATTTATATTATTATTATTATATTATATTATTATTTATTTATTGATATATTTATATATTATAATTATTATTAATATTGCTATAATTTGCTATATTTTCGGTTCAGTAGTTTTTGAGTTATAAATGGTGTAACTAACCTGACTTTGTTTTATGTATTAAGATGTAAATAAAATCTCCTACTTTTCATATTCCTACTATATATTTACCAAGAGATCTTGGTGTTTTGCATGTAATCCTTAATCTCTAACTATATTAAAATAACTTGTTTTTTTCTATGAACGTAATTTTGTTCGTAGGAAACGTTTTTTGCCCACGAAACAAAAGGAACGCATAGATTTTTGGGCCTTAATCGCCTATTATATACTGTATTTATTTCATATTAGTGAAACTAAGTGTCAACAAAGAACGATGACACTGGCAATACGTACGAAACAATAACAAACAAGTACACTTGTTGTGTACATCCAAAATAATTAAAATAAACACAAACCAACAAACTTATATTTCACTATGAACAAGAGAAAAACTGGAAATGTAAAGACATAATGGTAGTAAACATTAACCAACTAACTAAGGATTAAACATTAACTAAACTTAATCTAAAGAATTAAGAAATTCAAAAATATATAACAACTCCTCCATCCTTAACTCTGTTCTTCTAGGTAGTGTGTTAGTATTGAATGCCTTCACAATCTTGAGCTGGTCAATGTGTCTTCTGATGGAAAGTCCGTCTGCTGTTTCTATTAGATAAATGACATCTCCCAGTCCCTTCATAACTTCACCCGATGTCCACTTTCGATTTCTGTCATTGTATACCCTTGCTAGAACTCTCTTTTTGACCTACAACCTCTTGCCCTTTACCTCTTTTTTCCTTCTGTATCCTTGTTCTTCAGAGGTAATACATTGCTAAGCCTGGATCGTATATCTTTCCCAAACATCAATAATTAAGCTGGGCTTAGTCCTTTGGTAGTGTTGGGTGATTAATGATTAGCCACCAAAAACTTATTTAACTTGACGTTTAAGGAATCCGGTTCATTCATCATTTTTCGTAGCGAATCTTTCATCGTCTGAACGTATTTCTCTACTTGTCCATAGTAGCAATGATTGTATCGTAACCCTTCTTAGCAGGTTGTTCCGGGCTCAGGTTATTGCAGAGTTTCTGATAGGTGGCCACTCCCATGGTATGGTTAAAAACTTGAAATCTCCTTAGACAAGAAAAAATTTACCCTACAAACCAACAAACGTATATTTCACAATGAACGAGAGAAAAACTGACATTGTAAACAAAACTGTCAAACCATAATGGTAGTAAACATTAACCAGCTGACTATCTTAATTTAAGGAATTAATAAATCCATAGAAATATTAAACCGACGTTTTTCGGAACCGGATCAAAAACGTCCCACTTCATCAGGTTGTTTTATCAACGATAAAACCCTGACGGATCATTTTTAACTAAGCAATCAAAAAAACCAAACCTCTCCCAAGATATCACAGTGTAACTGCCTTAGACAATTTCGCTTTTTTTCCTAAGGTTTAAAATATAAATGGCTTAAAATATAATGATTTAATTTGTTTTAGTCAAGTAAGTTTACATGTATCCAGTTGGAAACCTAAATCAACCTTAAAACTTATTATAATCAACTTATATTGGATTCTAAGTCTCTAACCTAAGCAAGTCAAGGAAGGATTAGAATTTGCATGATGAGATATACTTTTAAAATTGTTAATGGGAAATTATAAAATTGTAAGAGATTAAATTCAGTACAAGTAAAAGTAAAATTCAGTTAAAATGTGTATAAATATAATAATAATTATATATACCGGGTGTCCACAAAGTCTTGGCCTGATTTAATAGCTTTGCTGTGCGAAAACCATTAGAGCCATCACTTAACTTCCATGCCTTGTTTTGAAGGGAATTTAATCAAGTTTTATTTAATTAAGTTGGTAAAACCTAAAAACAGCTGATTGACAACAATACAGCTATGATTCAATACAATAACAAATCAGAAATGGTGAGTTTACAAGAGAAATCACAGTGTGTTTTGTGGTTTCACGAAACCCAATCCCCAGTAGCAGTTCGACGACTTTTCATGCGAACATTTGGAAGACCTGCTCCTTATGAAGAAGCATCAAGAGATGGTATTCGCATTTTAGGGAAGGAGGCAGTGTATGCGACAAGAAACGCACTGGACGCCCCCGCACCACTGAAGAAACTGTAGATGTCGTGCGCCAAACATTTCAGCACAATCCTCGTAAGTCAATTCGTAAAACTAGCCAAGAGTTACATATCCCACGTTCTACTATTCACAAAAAATTTTGAAAAAAGAACTTAAGTTCACTGCTTATAAAATGCAGGTTGTTCAAAAGCTTGAGCCAAATGATTTTCCCCTCCGAACTGCTTTTGCTACCCAAATTCATTGGAACTTGATGACAATTATTTGAAACGTATATGTTTTTCTGATGAAGCCACTTTCCATTTAAGTGGGAAGGTTAACAGACACAATTGTAGAGTTTGGGGGAGTGAAAATCCCAGGATCGTGATTGAACATGAAAGGGACAGCCCAAAACTAAATGTTTGGTGCGGTGTAATGCATGATGGAATCATTGGGCCATTTTTCTTTGCGGAAGAAAATGTTAATAGGTTTGTTTACTTGGATATGTTGGAGTTGTATGTAGTCCCTCAATCAGTAGAACTGCAATCTATGATAATTTTCCAGCAAGATGATACCCCGCCTCATTGGGCTAAATGTGTGAGGGATTTTTTAAATCTCCACTTCCCCGGACGCTGGATCGGGCGTGATGGCCCAACGAAATGGCCACCTCGTTCCCCCGATGTAAACCCCATGGATTTCTTTTTGTGGGGATTTGTCAAGGACACTCTCTATTCTTCCCCGGTTCCTAATTTACAAAAACTGAGGGAGAGAATCAGAAATGCTGTGGCGTCTGTAACCCAGGATATGCTTACTAAAACCTGGGACGAACTGAAAAGACGTCTAGAAGATCTGCAGGCCACTGGAGGCGCACACGTAGAGGTGTATTAAGTTTGAACATAGTTATAAAGTCTTAAGAAGTTGCCTGTTATATCTGTAAATAAATCTTTATCCTACTATCACTCGTTTTCATACTATGCGGTTTCCTTATCAGGCCAAGACTTTGTGGACACCCGGTATATTATATTATATTATTTAGTTCACTGCATAGGGCTACTATTATTATTATTTTTAAAAGAAAATTACCTGAGTACCCTTCAAAATTAATTTTGTATTCACTAACACGTGTTTCGAGGTTTACCTCATGATCACAATGCAACTATATACAGGGTGAGTCAGACCACCGGTCCAGCATGTATAACGAGAGAACGGTTTGATCTAAAGTCGTCAAACAAAAATCTTCCCAACTAAAACTCATATGGGCTATCTATTAAAAATATTTTCATCAAAATCTACTTATAGAATGTTCCAAAACTGAGGGTCACGTGTTCGAATCTCAAAATGTTCTAATGTAAACATAGGGAATATTATACATCATTTTAAAGGTCCTGGTAAAAGAAACATTTTGGCGAAAACAGAATTCACTTATCTTTATTAGTTTCAAAATGGCGGCCATTTTAATGTAAAATATTGACATTTACGGAATACCCTGAACTGTATTTTCTAAACCACTAACCATTTTTCCCGACTTAAATTTCTTACTCGTGATAAACTCAGCTTTACTCTGGTATGCTACATGACAGGCTTTTTTGAGAAAATCTATATTTCAAAAAAATATTTATTTTGAAAATACTCATATGCCCAAAATTGAAAAAAGTCAAATGGTAGCGTATATCAAAAAGCATACCATTGAAAAGGTCTTGTAAATCCTAGCAACTTTCTAATTTACACCAACCTTGTATCTCTTTTCGTTGTTCTACAATCAGCAAAAAACATTATTTTTCCATATGAAATGCATGTTAATTTGCATAACACTTGCATGCATTCTCTGTCCACATTCGTTTTATGTGTTATGTACAATTAACATGCATTTCATATGGAAAAATTATGTTTTTTGCTGATTGCAGAAAAACTCAAAAAAAGGTGGTGTAAACTAGAAAGTTGCTAGGATTTACAAGACCTTTTCAATGGTATGCTTTTTGATATACGCTACCATTTGACTTTTTTGAATTTTGGGCATATGGGTATTTTCAAAATAAATATTTTTGAAATATAGATTTTCTCAAAAAAGCCTGTCATGTAGCATACCAGAGTAAAGCTGAGTTTATCACGAGTAAGAAATTTAAGTCCGAAAAAAGGTACGAGTAGTGGTTTAGAAAATACAGGGTATTCCGTAAATGTCAATATTTTACATTAAAATGACCGCCATTTTCAAACGAATAAAAGTAAGTAAAGTCTGTTTTCGTCAAAATGTTTATTTTAACGAGACCTTTAAAATGATGTATAATATTCCCTATGTTTACGTTAGAAAATTTTGAGATTCGAACCCGTGACCCTCAGTTTTGGAACATCCTATAAGTAGATTTTGATGAAAATATTTTTAATGGATAGCCCATATGAGTTTTAGTTGGGAAGATTTTTGTTTGTCGACTTTAGATCAAACCGTTCTCTCGTTATACATGCTGGACGGGTGGTCTAACTCACCTGTATATATAGTTGTACTGTGATCATGAGGTAAACCTCCAAACACGTGTCAGTGAATAAAAAATGAATTTTGAAGGGTACTCTGGTAATTTTATTTTAAAAATAATATATATATTTATGTTTAGAGTTTTCCGCAAGACTTTCTGACAGTATTCCCTGTGGCATCACAGGTTCTATAAAATTATTGTTTTATCTTTTAGAATAATTTAAGGTCTGAGAGCTGGGTTCTGACAAAACTTTAACATAACAGATCGCAATGAGTTTTAGTTTATTCAGCAACGCAGGGGAAACATCAACAGTGGGCTAAAAACAACGGCTGGCCGGCGCATGGCTGGTTAAATAACGGTAGGTCGAAATAGTGATTTGAAGAGTTAAAATTGTCTTAGGGGTGCATTGTTATTTGTGTCCTGCAGTGACAATGGCGTATTTGTAAGAATGGCGTAGTTATAAATAATTACGCAGCTCACATATGCATTAAGTTGCTGTATAGAACTCTTATAATATCCAGATTGATTAAATCGTACGTTTTAAAAGTTCCTGAATTGTAAACAAATTTTGTGGAGTTTAAAAAATCAGTAATACCAACTCCCCCATTAGCACATACTCCCACACAAAAAGATTATAAGTTGCTAAACTTCAATATTGTCCTAAAATAATTTAAATACTGGTTAATTCGATATTTGTTATACGTTAATTTATCAATTTATATTAATTTAGTTTCATAATAATCTATTACCTCCGCATTGCAATTACATTTATCGGATCTGTTATCCCCTCTAGTACAGGTTGACTGTGAAAACATCAATACGATTAGATAAACATTTGCATGCAAAACCACAACTGCAATAACATGCTTCACCTGTAGCCCGAGAGTACAATAATCTATTAAAATAATAGTCTGTCGTTAGAGCAGATATTTAATGAATCGTTTAAGCTTTCAACGTTTCACAGCAACAATCATGGCACTAACGCGTTGATGACATATATTTATGTTAACAAAGCTTCTGCAGATGGAACAAATCCTAAGTTATAGTAGAAATCTTAAGTAGATGGTAAAATGCTTATCGTTATTGTAACTTAAATAAAAAAATTCTAATAAGAGAGAAATCTATTTAATTTGCATTCGGACATTAAACAGTCCTCTCTTTAGACGTTCACTTTAAATCATCGCATGACTACAGATCGAATGTTTAACGGCATTGGTTATCTTTATTTTATCAAGCTTATAACCTAGTGCCGATTTTTTTCAAGATTTATGAATTATTATAACTTACAATATAGATTTATTAAATGTTTTGGCAGTAATCTAGACGCCATTAAGGTTCTGCTTTTGTTGCTAATATAATAATTGATTTATACTACGTGACCTTGGTGCCAACCTTCGTGTAACCTAATCAGCCAGGTCTTATCATGTGGTTTCCAAGAATGATGATTTGATATCGAAGTCATACTACTCAAAGTGATCTGACTCACTCTATGTGTAACCTTATTAATGAAAGGCGTGTAAGGTTACAAATCTATCACTTTTAAAATAATTATTATGTCTATAAACACTTTAAATAAACTTGTTTAAGTCGCAAAGTAAAATACTCTTGCCATCTGGACAGACCAGGTAACTTAGTAATATAGTGTAAATTTTAATTTTTCATATCTGCCATAGTGTGCTGTAAAAACTTTAAGTCATTTAAACATTGACGAAAAATAGGATACAGGCAAATTAGAATCACAGTTTTGCTGCTGAAGGGGAGTGTTCATGGATTCACAAAAAATGGTATGACTGAATACAAATCACTTAATAGCAAACATCATGCAATATGCATCATGCGGTATAACGTACTGCGCAATTACCCAACTGGAAATCCTTTCAATGAGAACGCTGAGATTGATGAATCCGATCCCACGTGCTTCAATATGCATTGAATTACTGTTTATCTGCAGATGTGACTATAATTAAACTCAGAGAACTAAAATATGTAGTAATGTGAGAAATGTGTGTAATGTGTGTAGTGTGTGTGGTAATTCCACAGATCATGAAATCCAACTGGCTATAATTCTATTGTTTATTATCTTGTTTACTTTAATTAAGTTGTGTGACATGGTAATACCAAGCTCCTTTGATATATTTCAGAATACCTTTATATAATAATACCTACAAGTAATAATATCTACCTTTTTTAACCAGTTGGTAATCTTAAATACTTAATATATTTTAAATGATTGTACACTGCTGTAAAACGCTTGGAATTATGAAATTGTTGCATAACTTCACGTTTTACACCCTAGGGAAGCCAAAACAAGTCTTATCTCAGTTTCTGTCTATCTGTCTATCTGTCAGTCTGACCGTGTGTCTGTCGGTAACGCTCAAGGACGGGGTTTTGTTCGCTTTCACGGGAGAAAGGGTGCACTGACTTTTATGAAACTTTGTTTCTTTGTTCTATACATGCGTGAAAAGGTTTTAGGCCACTTTAAACTGGCATACGCATTTTGGAAAAATTATGGCGACCACTCAAAAACGTGATTTCGTGAGGTTTTGGTCATGTTTGTTTGCTTTTCACAGGGAAACGGATGCACCGATGTCGATGAAAATTCTTTCTATGTACTATATGTGCATTAGAAGGTTCTAGGCTAATGGGATTTTTGAAATCACCTTAGGCTTCTGCCCTACGGGGTTTTAAAGATCCTATGCTATTCTTATGGACAAAGCATTTATTTATATTGAACCGAATGATGACTTAAGAATAGTTATTCTATAAACAGATGTAGCTCTTACTTAAAACGTTGAGTGAAGATTAGTAATAAATAACATAAGTATACAGAGTGGACATGTGATCTAAATCTATATTTGTCAGACTCGTGCACTCACTGACATAGTGATCACTTTATCGAAAAAACTACAATGTATATGAAGATGAAATTTTGCATGGTGGTTCCCCTTATGCTGCAAATTTACAATAAGAATAAGTTTAAAAAATCCTATAGGGATCTTCCCTAATTTACTTTTATGGAAATCTTATGAGTATTAATAGTTACTGGACATTTAAGTTAAAATTCGGTAGGAACATAACTAATATATCCGAACAAAACGCAAGCCTATTCCCGTTAGGAAAATGTTTAAGGACTTGGCCCCCCGGAATTTCAAAATAAAATATTTTAACAACCTTGCTCATACTAGTGGACTGATGGATCTGAAATTCGGTAGGAATATAGCTTATAGCTCCGTGCAGACATTTACCTACTTCAAATACAAATATACTCAAGAATTCTGGCACACTGGCCTTTAATATAAGCGTGTTAATCATCACACACCAACTACTCAACCAGTAGAGCTAAAATTTGATACCTTAAAGTAAATAAGAAACAACATCATGAGGATTCATAATGTTGTTCTCTGGAGATGTGACACAGACCCTTTGTCGTGCGTGAGAAATGTGTGGATGAGATCTACGCCTCCCTAAAAAGATATTTCATGTAGCCGACCACTGACCGTCTGAACTTAACAGTAAATATGAAAATGAATTTTGGAGGAGGTTAAGGGGTTGAGTTCTGAAGTTCGCCAGTTCGATCCTAAACAAAATCTTGAGACAATTTGGTGAAGGTTCGATACTGGATCCAGCTGCCACTGGTCACTGAGCTATTAATAAATGATCCTGGCTAAAGAATCAGTCGGTCTTAGTCAGTAACAAAGCTACGCAAGGCATCTGACCCATTCTACACTCATCATTCATTCATATTCGCCTTAAAATACGCCTAGGTTGCGTCGGCATCTTAAGATATTAAATATCTTAAATATATAGATATGCCCTTTTATAGTTGCGATTGGAACATTTAAAAACAAATGTAGTCCCAAAAACATCTATTCTTCACTCGGCAAAATCGATGAACCACAGGATTTACTGATTGACCTTTTCTTTACCGAGGTTCATGAATAGTTTAATTTGGAATATGGTACCTGGCTTTGTGATTTTGCCATCCTCACGTCCAACAATGAACAAGCAACGGAGATCAACACTAAGGTAGGTCTCTTCCAAAGCAAGGAATGAACATATCCATTTTTTAACACCGTTCATTTAACAATGATCACTGTTAAGAACAGTTTCATATATATTGATTAACATTTATTTAAATAAAATCAAGTGGTCATATGTTTTTAAAACATATTATTTTTTCTAAGTTTGAATTGTTTATTTATAATTATAATGAAAAAAGGACCTGGCAAAAATGGTGATTTTAAAAGTGGGTCGTCATTGTTGTTAATGTTCAATGTTTCTTTACATTACTATTAATTTATTGGAATGTAAAAATGTAATGTATTAAAGTATTAAAGTGTTAAATTATACAGGGTTAATAGCTTTTTGTACTCGAGTTCTTTTATTTCTAAAAGCGAATCCAAGGTGATACGTGTACCGATTTGGAGTCGCAAAAACCACGGCGTTCACTACCCGACATAGTTCCTCGATTTAGTTCATCTACTATTTATACATACAACCCGTACGAAGGACGAGTACACAGCTAGTATAAAATAATGTGACAATTACATTCTGAAAGAATGTTGTAAGAAACAACATTCTGCAGTGAAAGCAGTTAGGCAGTGAAAGCAAGGATTCAATGAGTACAGACTAGCGTACTGAATATTTTAAAGAATTATTTAGTTGTAATTCTTTAACTTAGTCATTTTAAATTATTCTCATTCCTGTGGACACGTTATACATTTAAATCTGTTGGTACTTTTTTAATAAGGATCAACTAGTAAATATGATTTCTTATATCATGTGACCAAATTTTAAAATGTCAAGAATACAAGAATATTCGGAAGCTCTGCTTACTTAGTGAATCAATATTCCTTAAGTAAAGGATTCAATCAAGACCAATGCATTGTACTTGAGAAAGTAGTGCCAACATTTGCCGTTACTATTTACAAATAACTTGTTCTCGAGCGACACGACCTTTCGTAGTCTGGAATCTGATCCCATCCCTTGGTGTGAAAATAACTATAACATAGTGAAATTGGTAAGAAAAAGAGCTGAAACAGTGGACTGTAACAGAAGTCGAAATTAATAGGAAAACAATATACAAAATCAAACCGCCCCAGAATACTACGCAATGCACAGACGCAGTTCGAGGATTCAAGAAATAATTAGCAACGCTCACTTCTTTAAGTGTTATAATTTCATTTTTCCACTTACGCTTTACATAGTTCTCCTTCAAAGTAAAACCATATAAATCTTTCCAAATAATAGTATTGATTGATAAAGCTTTGGAACAAATATTACTTTTAATTTACATTCTAACACATTCTTAACAACGGGGCTCCTGACAAAGGCGGGATCAACGAATACGGGTGTATCGCAACCTTATAGGAATACTTGCTTGATCAAGTTAATTAACCAGCTCTAGGCAACTCTTCGCCGTCCCGCTAAATAGTCCATGAATAGTGTTGATAATCCAGAGGCATGGCAACTCCATCTCTGAAGATCTGGACATTTTTCATTTCAGAAAAAATCATTTAGAAGCTGCCTTTTCAGCCTGTGAGAAGCCACAAATTATGACCAAAAAATGCATTGTTTTTTCCCCATAGTCTGTTGTCGTTGTTAATATTGTCTACACATCGCTTTTGTAGCACACTCGTCATTCATTCATATTCGCTTTAAAATACGCCCAGGTTGCGTCGGCGTCTTAAAGAGATATTAAGCAGTTCATATCAGTCAGCCAGTAGCATGTATACCTATTTGTCTTTTGATATTGTTATACATCGTTCCAGTTTACTGTTATTATGCTTTGTTGCCGTCAATATAATTTATTGTTCTAATTCGTTTCTCGTCGTCCGTATGACTTGTTAAGTCACTGTTTAATTTATTATCGCTATGTTGTACAAATTATGTAAATAGTGGCTCTGCCACTAACAAAATATTGAATTAGTACCCAACCCAGACCGTGTAAAACAGCCTAATCAAATCACGGTAACTTGAAGATAAACCACGACAAAAAACACTTCCACTCAGCCCGTTTATTCAATGGTCAAATACAGATTTACGGTCAAAAATGCAACATTTCTACAACGTCGGAAATTTACATGGCAAGACACAAGTTTCTCCTATCTTCAAACTTAAGAGGGTCGTACTTTAGTCCCACGGAGACGCAGATCATGTTTTCTTTGAAGCCTAATTCCTTTAGACTATATGTGTCAGAGTTATCATATTTCTCGGTCCCCAACTTAGATTAAGAATACAAATAAAAAGTTCCCAAAGATAATTCAATATTTCTCGAAGTGTTCAACTGTATTAATCATTTAAGTTGTATTATTTACCGAATATATTTTCAAATTGCGTATTGTGGGACAGGTTCATATAATAATTAAGAAACGAATCAAATAAATGCAACTCGATAAAATCTTGCAAAACTACCTATTGCTATAAGTAACCTATTGCTTTAGTTATAGTCACTTTGCTTTGGAAACAAAGCAATTGAATTTTACTAGAAATCTTCCAACGGTAATTTAAAATAGCAATATCAGAAATTACCAGTTTTTGGAAATAACAGGGTAAAAGCGAGTGTAATTAACAGCATGATGGACATAAAGCAGCAGTTTATTGCTGCATTTAATTGAGTAATTGACAAAGTGGGTTTTAATTAAGAACGGCAAAGGTTGTGTCTCGATTTAATAACGTGGACTTGATTGAACTAGACCCAAATGAAGATTATCTTGAATGGATCGATATTTATTTGATTTTGCCTAGTTATTTATTTATGCTTATTTTTTCTCAGGATGCAAGAAAGTTAGTGCCTTAAGGTTAAAGAATCATGTGTTAGCAAATAAATATTACGGAGTTGAAAGGTAGGGATTAATTTTCAAATAATCCTAAATGTTTACAAGTTTATTTCACTTCCTTAAAGAAAGCAGTTATAAGCCTGTAGTGCACGGTTCTCTTCCATGTAAGTGGGAATTTAAGCATGAGAAAGACAGGCATTTTGTAGCTCTATGTAAAATTGTAGGTTATAGTACAGTTTAAACTATAGCATGCAGACTTCAATTAGAAATCGGACCTTCCCAAAAAAATGAAGATACTACAACTAGGTCTTAAAACGGAGGGATAATAGGACATAGCGGTACAAAGGGGAGTAAATTGTAATCTGAGTGAGGAATAATCGAGTTGACACTTGGTGTCTGATTTCTGGTACTTGGTCCGGTGGAACGTAGATTAAATAGAGCTGCTGAGGTGGAAAGGTTTGACTAATAGTATCTGATTATGAAATTATCAAGTTTCCAGGTCCTCTGGTAACTGACGTCTAGTGGAACGGTGAGATAATGAACTCACGTAGTGGACAAGTGGTGACATGGGATTTGGTAACGGAATGATCGTGTTACCACTTGGCTTCTGGTCACTGTAACTCATGTCTAGTGAAACCGTGCGATAATGAGCTGACGTAAGCGACGAGTGATGTAATGAGAACTGCTAATGGAAAGCTCGTGTTTCCAAGTGGCCTTTGGTCACTGTCACTCACGTCTAGTGGAACGGTAAGGTAATGAGCTGACGTGGTAGACAGGTGAGTCTAATGGGTTCTGGTAATGGAAGATTTGTGTTGCCACGTGACCTCTGGGCACTGTAACTCATGTCTAGTGAAACGGGAGATAATGAGCTGACGTGGTAGGCAGGTGGTGTAATGAGGACTGGTAATGCAAAGTTCGTATTGCCACGTAGCCTCTGGTCACTAACTCACGTCTAGTGGAATAGTGAGATAATGAGCTGACGTGGTAGACAGGTGAGTCTAATGGGTTCTGGTAATGGAATGATCGTGACGCCACGTGGCCTCTGGATACTGTAACTCACGTCTAGTGGAGCGGTGAGCTAATGAGATGACGTGGTAGACAGGTGAGTCTAATGAGTTCTGGTAATGGAATGATCGTGACGCCACGTAGCCTCTGGACACTGTAACTCACGTCTAGTGGAGCGGTGAGGTAATGAGCTGACGTGGTAGACAGGTGAGTCTAATGAGTTCTGGTAATGGAATGATCGTGACGCCACGTGGCCTCTGGTCACTGTAACTCACGTCTAGTGGAGCGGTGAGCTAATGAGATGACGTGGTAGACAGGTGAGTCTAATGAGTTCTGGTAATGGAATGATCGTGACGCCACGTAGCCTCTGGACACTGTAACTCACGTCTAGTGGAGCGGTGAGGTAATGAGCTGACGTGGTAGACAGGTGAGTCTAATGAGTTCTGGTAATGGAATGGTTGTGTTGTTACTTGGTGTTCACCGTATGTTGAAACACGATTTACTATTAGGGTGAAAATTAGATAAAAAGCAAAAGAAGAGGTATTTAATATACTCCACGCAGTAAACGAACGTACTCAATGCACCTTTTCTTTTACATGTGGACAACTAATTGCGCAGAAAATAATGGGAAAGAATTGTTTTATTTTAGCAGACTATTTTTATAAGTTTTGTTGTGGATGACAACTAGAATTTCAGAATATTTCTTTTATACTAAATAAAACTGACGTTTATTACTTCCTTATATTGTATTAACTATACTAAACTGTTTATCTCTTTTTATAATGGCTGTCTTTTGCCTTAGATTGTGTGTATCTAAACTAAATTTGGACCAAAAAATAAATTATGTATTGTAAGTTTGTAAATTTGCAGTGTTATAAAATCAAATTTAAGTAGTCAACAAACCTATGGTTTGTTTCATAAACAAGTTTACAAAATATATGACAAAAAAGTCTTAAATTGTTTTATAGCTCAATATTTGATGTTTTAACACACTTTTAGATGAGAATGATAGAATTGGCAATATTTTGATTTGTTATATTATTTGTCTGACTTAGGCTGTTTGGAATCCCTTTTTAATTGCATATGACTTAAAGGTGCTATAGGGTAGAGGGTATAGAGCCTTGGAGTACTGTATACTTCACTTGATTTTGCTGAAGGAAATCTTAACACATTATTATTTGTAACTTTCGTAACTTTGGTATACTGCTCCCTTCAGAAATATTCGATTAAACCCTTTTATGGTCGTTTATTAATTTTAAGATCCTGGAACATTGTTATTAATTGTATGTGTACCGACAAAAGCTTTAGACAAATCCAACAATTCCCGACCAATAACTCTTCTTTATATCAGTAGAATCTATTGACAATACTTATCATATACATCCCATATTTACAAACTGGACATATCTGGAAGGGATATAAATAGTTCAACAGCTTTGAATATCTCTTTCCCCTTTCAGTTCAACTAAAGTAACAATGTAATACCCCCGTCACAGCAAACCTGCGTACTCAGCGAATTTCCAATGCATAATATATGTCTTAATATCACATTAAGCCGCATACCAAGCTTCATAAAAATATATTCACATATAAGCGATATATAACATTTTAATTATTCTCCATAAGATTAACATTGGTGATGAGTACGTAGGTTTGCTGAAATAAAGAACACAAACAATTGGTTTTATGCAAATATAAATAGAATATAACTAGGCGAAGCCACATACCAAGTTTAATCAATATTCAATCATAAAAAAAACGCTATATAACATTTTCATTATTCTCCCATGGGGGCTGAGTACGCAGGTTTGCTGCTATGGGATGATCAGCAAAAAATAAATTGTTTGTGCAAATATCAATAAACCAGTACTACGTGAAGCCACAAACCAAGTTTCATCAATATACATTCATAAATAATCGAGATATCAAATTTTATTTATTCTCCATAAGGATAACATTGGACAACGTTACCACTTACCACTTTACCACTTTGAATATCTCTGCAACGGTTCGTCGTAGAATCACAATTTAAAATGATTGTTTTGTGGAGCTGAACTTATTAAATGCAAATGTGAAGTTTACATTAAAATTAACTGAGGAAAAGCCAAAAACCTTTTTCCCTTAAGATTAACATGGGAGATTTTACGAGCAGGTTTTTTTTTATTTTCTCCGCAACCACTTAAGCTAGGTTAATAATTTAAAATACTAATTTTTTTGTTTTTTTAAGCTCTATAAAATGCTCAACACCAAAATTGAGTGTTTTAAAAATTTTAGGGTGAAAGTGCAAAAAACTGATTTTTGGACAATTTAAAACCCCCTTTCCCATGGTCCGATTTTTCTGGTTTTCGAACTAAAGTCATGAATGTCACTTTACACATTTGAGCCAAATTTCATCGAAATCGGACGTTTTTTACTCAAGTTATCGTGTTAATGGACACATATTTGAACGAATAGTGTTTTTGGCATCTGTGGACCTCAAAACAAAAAGTTATCATGGTCTCGGGCTATCATGGTCTTACCATGAGACCTACGGTAATAGCTTCTTCCCTATAGGGGAAATTCGCTAAAATGTGAGTTGTTCACTAAAAGATTTCCCTGAGGAATGAAGAGACATACACTGCTCAACCCCTACCCGGGCTACCATCCTCAACGAACCGACAGCCCAACTGCGCTTGACGCTTGTCTCTGGGTACGGCTGGTTTTGGCTTTGACTGGCACCAGCAGCATTGCAAATTGGCGCTTGAGTTTAAATACTTATTTATGTATATATGCTTATTATAAAAACTCTCTCTTAGGCGCACTCATTGATAAAATATAAGTGGTAAATCATGTGGGCAAAAACACATACTACTTTAGTCGACAATCTTTACTACTCACAAGGGACAAAGAAAGAAACAATCGTTAATTTATTAAAGAAAGCCAGGGGTGTTTAGTTTGTAGCCAAACCACAAAATCAAATAGCTTTTTCAGCAACGCAACATTCAAGGATTTTAAAATCAAAGGAAACCTAAGCTGTGAGTACAAGTTTATAGTGTACCAAATCCAATGTAAAAAAATCACCAAAGGATTATATTGGCTCCACTATAAACTCTTATAAAACAAGGATGATTGGTCACTGGTTTGATTTTTTTTATACAAAAGATCGCCCAAGCCGTCAGTCATTCATGGGCTGGAGAATGGTGACACATTCAAAAACCTCTATAAAGTCAAACCTATCCGATAAATCAAAGACTTCGGCAAAAGTATTAGTTCACAACAAGTCATCGAACAGGCGCACCGACTAAGTAACAATTTCCAAATGGCCTGAATTTCAGTTGATGCAAATTAAAAGTAGCTGGTTCGTAAACATGAAAATAAAAAACAGATGTAGTTATTCTTTAAACATATCAACCCTTAATTTTATTTTATCTGTTTAGATAATACAAGTTTTGTGTGTCTGATGATTATTATCGAAATATAATTCAGTTTTTTGTTTAATGTAAGTTTTGGTCTTATATATATATATATATATGGCCACGAAAAATTAATCTTAGTCAGTTAGCCTTTAAGAATATTGTTCAATATAAACTAAAATGTAAAGGTCTGAATTGCATTAGCATTAATTTCGTGTACCTAGGGGGCATCTAAAAACAAAATCACAATACCTTTAAATTATGAATATGTTTGAATTAAACCTAACGTTTAACTGGCACAGCATTTTAAATAATATCAACATGAACGTGGTTCCCAACTAAAGATGGTAATTTTAAACGTCAACAACACTCAGCTTTCAATTCTGATAAATCCCAGCCCTAAATACAAACAATTAAAACATTTTGCGGCAGTAACGTAGATAGTATTGCACAGTTACAAATCACGGATATTTAGCTGGTAAACATCTTGCACAGCGCCATTTAATAAGTTATAATGAACCACAAGTTTCCCTTACGACAGGCAACCCTTAATTATTTGACGTCAACTAATTTAATGGTTTCCCGAGGAGGATTATATAGCGTATTTTTATTACATACTATTTTTAATTAGGAAATGCTGAATATTTAAATTTGAATAATGGTTTCATTAATTTGCATTATTAAAATACTTATGACTCAACAAAACAGATTTAATTTAAAGTTATCTGTACCTTTAATTTATCTTATACATATGAGATTATTTGTAATAGATAGAAAACTGAAATTTACCTCACAACAACAATTTAGATAAAACATTAAAAATATATTTTGTCCGATTTTGATTTAATTTAAAATGAATAAACTTGTTACATCGACCCAGCATTTTGTACCATAAATGGTGTGTTTCCATAATTTTTTGGTCTCAATTTTAAATATTGATAACAAATCTGAAATTGTATTTTTCTCTGACTTTGATGATATTTGGACTGTAGGGGCTTTTAACAGTAATCCCACTTTTTTATACTCATACGAAATTTTATCACCAGGTTCAAATTATCAACAAACAACAATTAAAACATTTTATTTTTGATCCAGTACCGATCAAATTCAAAACTAAAGGTCTTAATATAAACAATGCATCTTGTACTGTAAAATATTTATTTTCATTATTTTAGGTGTCTCAGGTTTAGTGATGTAAAACGCCCGGGCGTTTAAATGTCGGGGCAAATGCCCAGGGCATATGCCCAAATAAACGCCCGAAATCTATAAGCGCCCGGGCGTTTATCCAGTTTAAGGCTAATAAACTTAATTAATGGAAATTAATTTGAAGACCACTCTTCTAAATAAGTTTTTAAACCTCTTATTATGCATATTTACATAAAAGCCTATATTAAAATAAATAATTACTTGTATAATATGTTATTTTATTGGTAGGAAGTGTTGACTCACTTGTCAACAAGGAGAACTAATTTAGACTGAAAATAAGCTTTATAGGTTTGTTTTTATTAACAATATCTGGCTAATGTAAATATAGAATTATACATATGTATATTACACAAGAGGAATCAGTCTTAAATCATTATGGGCATAATCAATACTTTAGGTCTTCGTACTCAATTCCTTAAACTAATTACTAGTTACCAACCCTTGCCTATGAGACATAGGGCTTTCCTCCCAGAAGTGGTTGGCCAATGCCTCCACGATCATCCATCTTTTTCATATGTAACTACAACCTTAGTTCTTGACTATCCTACCTCAAGTGAAAAGTTAGTTGTTTTGGTTGTTTTTTGGTAAAAATTGGTAGGCCTAAGTAAAAACATGAATGATTGTTCAACAAACATAATTATATTTTTTTTGTAAACCAGTGTTGGACCATATAAAAGCAAAATGAAAATAATTATTTTATAAGTGCCTTTTCATGTTATTGAAATACAAAGCTGTTAAAAAGCACTTTTTTATTAACAAAACCTTAATACTTAACTATAAATTCAATTATTCATTGATTCATTATAAATTTATCTTATGCACACATTTATGACTTCCAGAGTAGAAACCTGCTTAAGTATCAGTTAGTAAATTAGATATTATTTAACAATTTTGCAATACAATGTTTATTCAAAACACCACATTGAAAATATTACAAGTTTTAGGGGTTTATTTTAATGGTTTAAGTTGTTTGTCAACTTATCTCTTGATAATGACCCCCTCCCCCTCCCTTAAAATGTTAATTTTAAGAACACAACTAAGCACTGAAGGCAGTTAAAAATTAAAAACCTGAACTATAATACCGGTAATTAAAACATAAAATATAATAGTTAAAACCGCCTTAAACTAAATTTTTTATAAACGCCCAGTTTTTGGGCGCTTAAAATCGCTTTGGGCAAATGCCCGGGCATATGCCCATTTTTTAACGACCAGCCCACTGGGCATATGCCCGGCCCACATCACTACTCAGGTTAGAATCTCAATTAAAAGCCACTTATTTTCGTCATTTTCTTGATATTTTACATTAAGGATTGCCAGACCAATGTCATACTATTCAGGAAAAAATATATTTTTATCAAAATTCGAACCAAAATAACGGAAGTACATATTTTAAGGCACAACATTTATTGATAGTACAACATGCAATTAATTTTAATTAATTGTATTTTAAATTTCAAGAAAATAGGACAACCAAATACAATTTTCGAGATTTTTTACTTTTGTAAGATTTAACCCTGAGACCTACAAAGACTATGGTAAACAATTGCTCAGGTACATAATGGATTTTGACTGTCATTAGAGTAGGACCAAAGTAATATTTTTGATTTATCCTTTTTGAGTTTTTCCCGTAAACAATTCGAACCTGTGACCCCTAAAACATAGAAAATACAAGGTCCATCGCGTCGTTTTAAGGTATTATTTCAGATTCATGTCAAACTTCAGTTTTCTATCTATTACATATTATTTCGAATAAGTATACTGTAATTTAACATTCAAAACCCTATGTCTTATCTCATAAAATGACCACGCTGAATGTAATGGCCACCACTGGCCTGGGTAGCGTAGTGGTTAGAGTGCTCGCCTCGTAAGCCGAGGTTCGCCAGATCGATGCTGAGCTAAAACTGAACGTTTCTACGCTGGACCAACCTGCCGTCTGTCCTCGGGCTTATTGTTCATGAACAGGTCAATCTTCGGTATTGAACCATTCTCTTTTAATATAAAAAAAATTACGAATATTCACCCAAAAATAAAACTAAACGAAAATCGAACAAACATGAAAAGAAATTGTGAGTCTTGAAGAACTAAAAAAGTGGAAGTTGAAAGTATATTAATCTTTACACTACATATATCTCGAAATATTACTTCCTACTGGAATATATATGAACGATTTTCCATTGTAATATTGTGAAAGTGATGGGTGTGTTATGCAAACGTTACGCAGAAATAGATTTACTCCACTGCTGGGTCGATAGCAATAACAGGCTTTTCTTTGTGTATCTGATTTAAAAAAATGTCTGAAACATTAAACAGGGACGTATAATTTCACTTAGGTTTGATTATTTAGGTGGGGGACGTCATAGCTACATCTTCTATTTAATTTATATAGTAATAATTGAAGAAGTTTTTGTTTAGATTGCATTTACAACGAAACTTGCATTAATCTGAAAATTGCAATTGTGTAACCTCTCCATTCAAAGAATTAAAAACAAATTTAATTTAAAGTTGACACAATTTGTAGTTATAAGAAAGTGATAACTTTTAATGAAATGGTTTTAATTCGCGTTGATTTAATATAACCTGGCAACTTTGACAGTTAGTAATAATTGCATTTTATATTAAATACTCGTATAAATATTTATAATAATATAGGGACATGGAACAGTCCAGAGGTTTAGACAAGATTTAAAGTGACAAACTTTCAGAAAAAGTTCACATTTTTATAAAAATGCCATCTCTTACCCTAAAAGCTAACCAATACTGTTAAAAAAATTTCGTTTTCGCGTTCCATCCTGTTTTTTTTTTTTTTCTAAGAGAGTTAAAATAATAAAAGTTACTATTTACAAAAAAGTGACACTTTCCCTAAAAATTAAACACAGTGACTAGTTACCATACATGATGAGACCAAATTAAACTATGTTACACCTCTAAACTTTGTAAAGGTCAACAAAGTTTTTTTAAGTTGGACCCCATATTACAAATATGGCTGACAGTACCGTATATATAAGATCCTTAAACAATTTAATGCACAACCACTAGGAAGCATGCATAACGTCTAGGAAGTTTCCTTTGACGTTTAATGAATAGCTTTAGTATACTACATGTAAAACAGCCGGCACATTTATATCAGTCATCCTACATACAGAATTATTTTTAAATTCATTCTAAGTTTTTAGTTTAATAATCTTCGTAGTTCTGTAAAGTAATACAATATACTGTAAATGAAACCACCGGAAAAAGTTGTACTTTACAAGTTTCTTATGAACGTATACACTCATTCGAGAATTGGATATATTACGAAGTTTGTATAATTGTTTTATAAAGATCTTCATTATTTTAATGTGGAAACGCAATTAACTTTATTTTTATTTCATTTATTCATAAACTGTTATTCATATGTATTGTGTGTATTTTAGCTACATGTTGTATTGCTTGTACAGACAAGCAATACAACATGTAGCTAAAATACACACAATACAAAGAAACAAACTGTCCAAGATATTCTGTCCTAGATATTGTGTACTCCCATATTGTGCATGGGAGTACACAAGAAACCCATGCTTAACTTCTATGTAGAATCACCACATTTATAGAAAACAAAATAAACTATACGACATGAAGTATTTTCAACTCGTAGTCATTGTTCAACACCTTATTTCTCTTACAAGTAAGTATGATGGTAAATAGTAATTGATCTTCACATACATTTGTTTACTAACTGGCAAATAATTACTGGAATGTGATATTATAAACAGAGTGAATCTAACTCTTGGTTCCCGCTTTGTAGATTTTTCCTTGAATCAAGACAAACATAAGACAACGCATAAACCTATGTATAGTATGAATGTATTTGTTTCTGTTGGTATCTTTGAAATTTGTACAACTAGTTTTTATAACTGAACGAATGGTGATTTTAAAATGGGATCAGATTTCATTTCCTTAACTACGACCGCTTAAAGATGGCGATCATTTAGAAAATGTTATAAAGTCGAATGTAGTGAAAAGCGTAATAGTCAAAACGATTTGAAATACACAATTTGCGGTTCAAAAGATGAATCAAACGTCCCCTTGTTTGCTGCAATTGGATAGTAAATAACGGAGTTTTAAAAGTAATTAATAAAAATAACTCAATTATCAATTTTCATTCGTAAAGACAATTTTGTTGGGCCACTTAATGGTGTTAATTTGTATATTAAAAACATTTCTAATCAGATATTTTTGCCCAGTTGCAAGTGTTACTTAATTTGTCTTCAAATTTGTCATTTTATATTTCTTTTAAACATTTGTAGTAACTATATATGAAGGATTTTTATGACTACAATATTAGAAATACTTAAAGTTAAAACTAACAGATTGTATACTATTTTGAACTCTAATATATGCCTTTATTAAGTAAAAATTATGAATTTTATGCGAAATGTCCAATTTTTGTTGTAAAACAATATTTGAGTTTTAAAACCATTTACAAATCTGAAACACACTGAGAGATGCAAGTACAGGCCACTTTAGACAAACCTTGTGGTTTTATAATTGCCTTGACCAACTGTACAGACAAGACCCGCCAGTTCGTATTAACCATTTTTATTTTAATATTTGGTTTATAAATTAAATTCAAGGATTGCTGTTTGACCAAACTACACTTAGTACACAACTACACGAGTACACATTAATATAAACAAAAGCTTCGTTGAGTTCATTTTATATCTTGAAGATCAACTTATATGAACGAATTGTCAGATGCGCATCGTCATCTGTGTTGCCAATTCCACCAATGGACCCGGAGGAGCGGTAGCTTCGTCGATGTCTGTCAGCTGACTGACTTCATTACGTTAGAGATCATCTCGTTATTACGTAGATGATCTCCGTTACTGTGATTCCGTTTATTAAGTATATTTTGCATTATTTTGAAATAGATATTAACTACATTTCCTCTTTAAGTAAAACGTGTCCTCTATTACCACAGTAAAACAGTAACAGTGCCCCGTCCAGTAAAGAATTTGGAAACTATAAAACTCAACGAACGATAATTTATTACTAGGCTACATTTATTATTTATTCTATTTTAATTGCAATCAATGTACCAATCATCAATCATAATACCAAGGCACGCAAGAGACGGTGGGTGAACATAGTATATTATTCAATGTGTTTTATATAACTAAATACTTGTTAATTTTGGTTTATTGTTGAACATATTAGGTTTTGATTTTATTTGAACTAACATGTTTCATTGTAGTATGTGATAAGTATTTAGCGCTCTGTCTGCTTCATGTTAAATTGCCTTAACAAATCGTCTTTTATTAACACGTGTTGGAATTGATACACTAATTACCAAATATAGCATATTTGTTATCTTTGTAACTGGTTTCACATGTTATTTAAACCATAAAATAAACATTTACAGTCACATTAACCAAATATTCCAATGTTTCAAGAATTACAACTGAGGTTACTTTGACAAACATGTTGTAGCATACTGTCTTACTGCTCATTGATATCAGATTGTTATTTAAATCAAACTATACGTACTCAGAAAACTTTCCCGACCTAACGTTGACTTATAGAGAGCAGGGATCATACGTGACCTGTAACAGAAGTGCAGATATTCCATTCTAATATCAGTTGGAGACTAAAACGAAGTGTATTAACAATTCAAATATACTATCCTGTTTCTATTTTCTGCATCAGAAGCACTTCTCTGTGTTCAAAAGGCTCCTTTTTATGTAAAAAACGATGAATTGCTTTAATAAATAAAATATTATACAGAAGAGTAGGTACTGTATACTTATGACTTTGATATCATTTCCGCCGTCCGCAGGCTGTTCATGAGCAATGGTGGGATAATGGTGGGCTCAAGGAACTTGGTCACATTGTGGGTGAGGCGTACACAGGCAGGACTGCCAAAATTATAATGGTGAAAAATTCTGTTATAAAAGAGGGTAGGTTTTGATACATCCTTGCAATACACTTGAGTTGAAGAGCATAAAAGAACCGAACATAAATTTGTTATTATTTATATTATATTGACATGAGAACTACCACAAAATACTGTACTAACTCTATTACAAGTCTAATTAATTCTCAATTTTCACTAGGTCAAAAATGCTTTCATGAATCACTATGAAAATTACCAATAGTTTGTAAAAATAAATTCGCGGCAAGATTTACTTAAACAAGAATAAAACAATGGTAATTTGTAAACCTATTTTCTATTATTAAAATAGTTTCCGTAGAATTAATTTTAAATTTGCACTGAAAATAATTTAATAAATAACATAACCTTTTATTTTATATGAACAAAATATTTTACATTACAAGTGTTGCGCTCTAACGAAGTACGAATAAATTAAAACTACGTTTTCGTTAATTAATTCTCTATGATATATTGAATTCTGTAATCAGTTTAATATTGAATATATTTTACTAAACGAATACCTCGAAATTCTTTTAGCAATTTTAGGCAACTTAAATTATTTTTTTGTGCACATGTTTGGAATTAATTAAAAACTCTACCCTCTAAATATACCGTTTGTGGGTATGACAAATATTGACCTTCAGGGCTCCGCCCCATAGGCTCTCAAAGCTTTAACGTTGATTTTAAGGTGTTATATTAATGTAGTCAGCTGATTATAATGTATAAATGTCAAAACATCTGTCCCTATGCCTGCGAGAATCCCGTGCAGAGAACGACATCGGCTGGTTTATGTTCAAAAGTTCGTGAGTGGTGATCCACCATTTCAGTTAGCAAGGAAACTTTGCGTTAGTTGTAACATTTAGGGCCAAATCTCTCACATCGCCTCCGACCTACGCAACCTCACCTCTGAAACAGAGGTTAAAAGCTCATTTAGTCAAATCGATTTGATTTATCTGTTTGCATAATTCTAACAGAACATTCTGCTGTTTACAATGTAATTATAACTCCCTAAGTCTGTGAAGGCTCCTAACAATGTATTTTCTATCTTAAAAAATTATCTTAGTTAATTGTTTTATATGTTATTGCTCAGAATGGGTACTTAGAATACAGAACTTCACAATACTATAGGTGTTGATTCACTATAAAAGCACTATCCACTATAGAAGCGAACTCTAGAATTAACAACAGTACTCCATTTTCTCCAAACCAATTACAATCCCGTATTACTTATTCATTTAGTATTTTTGGTTAGATTTAATATTTAGTTTTACAAATTGAACGCCAAGCATTTGGTGATTATCGTGTAACGTTACCAGGATCGTTTAAGGGACTTTAAGTTTGTTTGAAATGTAGCATCAGGCAGAAGCCAACGGGAGAAGGAATACTATGAACAATATTGCACCACAGCGCATTTGAATGCAACACATCTAACTAGCAGACAGTAACGTGACAGACGCCTTGGCCCAACAACGGAGAGTTGGGATTGGAATCACTCACCAGCTAACGCTGAAACATTGTATCCATCTGACCGATACACAGGATGATTGAGTAATAAGGCAACTTTCTCAGTTGTGACTAGTGGACAAAATGGTTTTATTCTCCCTTTGGATTAGACGGTTAATGAGAATTAACAAAAACTCCACAAGATCCATATAAATATACCCTAACCCTTTGGATGTAGGTAGTATGGTCCCTTGACATGGATTATAGAGGCGTATTGTAGGGCGGTCACATTATTTAGAAAAATAACTTAATTATGTTGTCAAAACAATATAGTATAAGTTCTTGACGTAAGCACAATGTCTGTGTAGACCAATAGGTGTGTTGACACGTAAAACATTGACATGCTACAGGGGTCGGGGGCCCACCAATTGACCGTAAAGACACTTGTGCGGATGACGATTTGGGCGACATTTCAAATATTATTATATTTAAATCACAGAAAAGTCTTTTCACAAACAATTTTAAAACCTTAAACTTTACTGTCTAGATATTGTTTATTTATTTTCAATGCAGTCCAGCTAATCATTTAAATGTTTCGTAAGTAAGTACTGCCATTATTAAGTACGAAAATGTATTACACAGACCCCGATGGAATTCGGTTGTCCCGATGTACCGTATTTTACAGTGTACGTTTACATACATTTTTACGTTATTAATGTCATATCATGATTATAAAAAATACCTGCTACCTTGTTTTCTACACTTTTGTTATATTCAGTGATGCATGTACACAATAAAAGAAAATTGTTTTTAATTAAAAAATATGTTGTGGATACATTTAATATTTGTACATTATATACTGAAAAATATGGTCTTCAAGCCTTAACAAATCCTTAAAAATAATGTGGTTTAATTTAATCTTCCAACAAATGTTGTTGTCTTAATTAATTGATGTTATTACAAATGCAATGAAATTATTGTAAGCACTTACGCAACTGACATGAGGATCATGACCCCTTTCCAATTCATAACGCGGGCTTTGAATGTTTTAGCTCCCACAATTGGCAGATGATAGACAGGTCTTTACAAAGGGTTGCGGTAGGAGTTCCCTAAGGATTTGCATGTCACTGACAAAAAATACGTTTTACTTATTTGAACACTACATATATAAAGTTTAATTTTAACACCGATATAGGACTGACTAACGACCTTGATTAACAAAATACTATGCAATTATTGATATGAAAATTTTAGTTGGTCATAATTGTATGTTTAAGTGGAGACGAAATTGTATACATTTTATATTAAAAGACGATGTTACTTGTAATATTTTGGTAATTTGAAAGTCTGTTATCTTAACAAAATATTACAAAGCCAGTTCATTGATTGCTAAGCATATTATGACAAGGCCTCAGACACAAAAAAGTGAAATTACATCGCAATAATGTAATTTTTAATGATGTAATCGCTTTGTCATCAAAATTCGATAAGTCACCATACTATAGGTTTGTAACAACGACGGATTTTAACATAGGATTGTCCACAATTTTATAAATTTGTAATGTGTGAATAAATGTAATGTATGATCGCGAGAACAGGAAACTTAATTTATAGAATAACAGAAGTATTACTAAAAATAATATATTTCTTAAATAAGTTATAAAGTTTTCAACAAACCCTACAGTTGTACTGATTTTTATAATAAATTTCATTATTTTAGAAGTAACATTTATTTTAAGGTAAGATCAATTTAAATCAAATTCAAATGTATAATTAAGTTCATATAACTTCTTCATGTAAATTAATTAATTGTAAGCATTTCATTTTACCTGTTAGCAGAACTGAAGAAAAAGCTGCTGTCAATGTCATTAAATTCAATTAGACTGAATTACCTCGTAAGATGGCTGATTCCCAAAATGAAATAATTTGTTGACATAGATTCAAATCTGTTTTATTACATTTAAATGAATTTGTATGTAAACCATTTCATTGGCAGATATGTTGGTGTTTTGTATAATCAATTTTTGCTAATTTCAGATAAATAATTATATAAATATGTAATGACCAATTGTCAATTTTCATGATAGTATAATCTTGCACAGAAAGCACATTGTCGCCAGATTTTTATAACTTCAGTTTTCATGTTTAAATGATTTTAAATGTAACTAAAGATATTTCAATATACAAAATAATTAGATTACCAAATATTATTTAGTTTGGAATTGTTCCAGACGAGTTTCATGTAGTACCCAAGTTCATGTATCACCAGATGGGAATCAGACCAATAACCGACAAACAGTAAGACTAGATAGTACTGAAATAATATTAATTTAGTAAAGTGTATTATTTCAAAAAGGCAATATACTTTTAAATTAATAAGCAAGATCTATAAACTACAATGAAATTACTACTCTACTGAACTACCGAATTACCATTGCCTGTACAAGGTTGCCTAACATCCGATGGACCATTTGCTAGGCTATTAAATAGTGCAGTTATGTAATTTAAATATATAAGTGCAGCACTTCTGAAATTGGACATACTGTGTTAGGGGTGTTGTACACAGTTCACAATTAATATTGCAAAGTAATTACTTACTGATGTTTTCAATATAAAAGTGTTTCAATGCCATATCGTGAAATATAATCTCCAGAAAGAAAGGTTCAAATGCAATAAAACAGCTCTTCAATCCTTTCAAAGCCAATTTAATTTGTGTCTATCGCTTTGAAACTGCAACATTGTTTGTTTTATGCTATTGTAATCTTTAATGGAAACCAGCTTTCCTTATTATGTTTAAAACTGTCTTCGGAACCTAAGCTTTTATCATTTCCCGTTGAAGAAACGTGCTTCATAGATAGTAATATATTTATAATAAATAGCAATTCATAACTAAATAGATTCTGAAATTGATAAATTGCATAAACTAAAAATGTTTGAGCTGTCATAAACGGTTTTCTAGTAGTACACCTGTGCTCCACTCAGACACGCACAGTCGGTATGCACCTCGTGTTGCAAATTTGGATTGCGCGGGGAGAAGTTTTTAACGTCTGCCATTAATGGAATTCTTGTAAGGGAGAATCGTGTATTCCGAACACTATAAAGCAAAACTGCGTTCGTTTTGATCGCGTTTTGTTTTCTTGAAGAAATTTCTACAAAGCTCTGTTGCCTTTTGAGGCGTTTTTTTTGTAACATAAAGCACCGATACTATAGAAAACAGTAAGGGCCATACAAATTAATAAATGACATTAGTGGGTTGAATGTAAACACTACTGTTTTTATTTACACATAGACGTCTCAAAATGCCATGTGTTCCCTGTTATCCCTGTAGTCGATAATAACATAGAACACGGATTCCATAAGCAACATACAGATTAATAAATGACGTTAGTGGGTTGAATGTAAACACTATTGTTTTAGCGAATTTCCCCTATCGAGAAGAAGCTATTACCGTTGTCGGCATGGTAAGACCTAGGCCCGGGACCATGATAACTTTTCGTTTTGAGGTCCCTAGATGCCAAAAACACCATTCGTTCAAATTTGTATATATATATATATATATATATATATATATATACATATATATATATAAAAGCTAAGGCTAAGGCTAAGGTTGGCTAAGGTTTTTTAAATAAAATATCGATTGTATTAGAACGTTTGACTGACCAAAGTTTATTTGTAGATTAAGTCTTAATCGCTGGGCTGGCGGGTGGCGATTAGCAGGGTCTAATGTTTATTTAGATTTTGTGGGCTGGGTAAGTTTTTGAGTTAATGTGATATTATCGTTGGTTTGGTTACCAACGATAGGGTATGTTTTCGGCTTTTTCAGGCTGCATACCCAACTGTTAGCCATGGGTATACTATCATTTGTATTTACATATAGATATCTCAAAATGCTAGTGTGTTCCCTGTTATCCCTATACACGGTAATAATAGTACAAATAAATAAATTGAACCATATGTCAAGAAAGTTAGTTTACATTCGATCCACATGCACATTTATTTGTTTATGTTTACGGCCCGTACCGTTTATTTTCTAGTATCCACGACATAACGTTTGCTTAAGTTCACAACGCATTATATCTTAGGTAAACTATGACTGTCGAAAGTGTACGAGGTATTTTTACGGCGTTAGAGGTGCTTATGTTAGAAAATTAAAAATAGTGGCTTCATGTTCATTGCTGTTAAACGATAGGGTATGTTTTTTGGCTTTTTCAGGATCAGCTGTTGTCAAAAAACAATAATTTCTGAACACAATTATCACTTAACTCGTTGTCAAGTTAGAATCCCAACTATTAATAGCTTCATCAACGTTTAAGTTAGTTAATGCCGATTGTCCTACAGCATTTTTATTAGTTCGGGTTCGTAAGAAAAAATACTGACATCTCTTGGCTTTTATTTTTTCCTAACCGAGCTACATTTCATTATTAGTGATAACATCTGCAGACGCTAAATCCCTGTAATGTCTTAAGAGGTTTAATTAGCATAATATTATTTTTTTTGAAATTACTTGATTTATCAAAAAAACTTTGTCTTCAAACATATTTACTCCGATGTAATGCTTTACTGACTTACATATTTTAAATCATTGTGTTGTAAGGCTAGTTGAAACTACATAAAGCTTTACTTTATAAAGGGATTAGAGGAGATAGACAATGGATTTGTATTAATAGACTAAAGTTACAATCAATTTTAATAAAATTATGGCCAAGATAATTTGTACAGCTTAATCAAATGTCTCTTGCGAAGAAAGTCAACATATTCACCACGAGACTAAGTTTGACCTGGATATTCAACACTCGATTCGCTTGAAAGATATATATCTCATCCGTGCCTTGAATATACTTTACTAGAATCTTCTAAGATTGTCGTTTGATATCCAAAGAAACCTATTTTACCATACATGTTACAAGAACCACTAAAAATGTTAAAGTTACCCTAAGCAATCTGTTAGTTAAATAAGATATTAACTAAGAATACGTTGACGTTTGTCAAAGTTGAAGAAATTAACATTTAATTACCATGTAGTTACTTCTCAGAACATTTTTTTTTTTTTTAAATAAAATATCGATTGTATTAGAACGTTTGATTGACCGAAGTTTATTTGTACATTAAGTTTTAATAGTAGTATGGATTATTAATAATAGTAATTATAAATATACCACTTATAATATCAATACTAATTATTATATTTTACTAAGTATTCAGTACTGTTTATAAGTATTTATTAGCTTGGTGTATATATCATATTTTCTGTGTGGTGACCATTTAACAATTGGCATTCCGTCGCATGTTATACTAAACGAGGTTACGACCGATATTGTACGCAAGTTAGAGGCAATTTTTGATGGCCAGGTGTCTCCAGGGTTCAAGTTGCTTACCACCAATATTTAACCTGTTTTATCACGTCCCAAAGGAACGCCACTGACACCACTTGATGCCGCCGGCACATACACACTGTTGTGACAATTATAACATGGCATGTTTAAATCAATACCTACTAAAAGTCACTTCTAAATCAGCTTATCCCTGCGCCACAACTTAAAATTAAAATATTTTCCTCCATTCAACCACTATAAACAGCTTAACAAAAACTGCTAAAACGCATCTACAACAAATTTTGAGAGCACATTTATTTTGTTAGTTCTATAGCGTTTTAATTGCAGTTAAAATCACTATATAATTTAATTTAATATTTTCGAAATGTATTAACTTGTAAAGAGGGGATTTATAAAATAGTTTTTTGTTGTAAATTTAAAAGCATTTAGAAAGTGAAATTAGAAACAGGAAAATAATAATTGCTGGTGCTAGTTGGTTTTGCAAGTCTGGTTGGACTCGCATTTTTCATGTCCCGAGAGGTTGGAATGAGTTGGAGGCGATGGTTTGAATTGTTTGCTTGGGCTGAGGGGACAGGAGCCGGATCATGTGACGGCCGGCGTTCTCGGCTTCTGGAAGCTTCGGTCCAAAGCTTATATATTCACCCTTGTTGGGGGCCTGCGGAATTTTACGTGCTACATCAGTGCAGTTAATGTCGAGAGGCTACCCTGCGAGACGTGAATGTCTTCAGATTGGAAGGTACAAATTGATTTTTTTTTATTTAGAGACATCATTCAAATTATCGCTCAATTTTCTCATTTTGTTTATCAAAAGAGGGGATCGGTCTGTAAAACAATTATTTATTTTTCAGGGTTCGAAGAGTTTGTTATTATTAGGTAGAAGATAATCTAACAGCAGACTGATTAGTACTGCAAGAAGATTTTGGTATTATTAAAGTTCAGTAAAATAAAAAATCGAAGAAGTCACTTTTATTTTGAAACGTTGACGGAAGACAAACAAAACCAAGTTTTATTTTTATTTTAAATTTTTGATATATAAAATTAAACAAAGAAGGAAGAATTTTTAATTATGTTTATATAAATAAATACCCCCGTCACAGCAAACCTGCGTACTCAGCGAATTTCCAATGCACATATATGGGTATCACTACTACCTAGAGCCACTTACCAAGTTTCACAAAAATACATTCATTAATAAGTTTTATATAGCATTTTATTTATTCTCCATAAGAATAACATTATAAATGAGTACACAGGTTTGCTGAAACAAGGAAGATAAGTTAGGGTGTTTTTTTGCAATTATCAATATAACTCAACCAGGTGAAGCTACATACCAAGTTTTATTAATTTAGATTCATAACTAAGGGAGATATAAAACTTTACTTATTCTCCATATGAATAACATGGGGGCCGAGTATGCAGGTTTGCTGCTACCGGGAAAAATCAACAAAGAACTTTTTTTGTACTATTATCAATATACCACAACTAGTTGAAGCCACATACCAAGTTTCATCAATATACATACATAAATAATCGAATTATAACATTTTATTTATTCTCCATAAGGATAACATTGGACAACGAACTGTGTTTAGCACTGTGAATATCACTGCAACGGTTGGACGTAAAACAACAATTAAAACGCCAAAATGATTGTTTTGTAGAGCTAAACTGATTGTTAGAAAGAAATGTGGAGTTTTTAGTGGAATTATCTGAGGAAAATCTAAAAACCGTATTCCCATAAGATTAACATGGGAAATTTTATGGACAAATTTTTTGACTTTTCTCCACAACCACTAAACCTAGCTTAATGATTCAAAATACTAAATTGTTTTTTTTAAGCTCTACAAAATGGCTGTAACCAAAATCTAGTGTTTTTAAAGTTTTAGGGTAAAATGTTCAAAAAACTGATTTTTGGAAAAATTTAAACCCCCATAAAACCTCCTTCCCATAGACCGATCGATCTGGTTTTCGAACTTAAATACATAAATGTTACTCTCCACATTTTTGCCAAATTTCATAAAAATTGGGCGCTTCTTTCAAAAGTTATCACGGTAACGGACACACACACATATATATATATATATATATATATATATATATATATATATATATATATATATATATATATATATATATACATATATATATCAATTTGAACGAATAGTGTTTTTGGCATCTGGGGACCTCAAAACAAAAAGTTATCATGGTCTCGGGCTGAAGTCTTATCATGCCACCTACGGTAATAGCTTCTTCCCTATAGGGGAAATTCGCTAAAAGAAGAAAATTTATTTAGTTCATTTTTATTCTGTAAAGACCACTTCTAAACCTCAAGAAAATATATAGCCTGCGAGACAGCGCTATAGTTCCAAACCATTTCTACCTCTTAAAAAAACTTCTTTAATCAAAGGCTGTTAAAATATTAATCTTTCAATTACGACGATACAAATTTAGGATTTGCTCTACATTCTTACAAAGATAAGACACTGTTATGTGACAAATGTTTTTTATGGTTTTCTTTAAGTATGAATTTTAGACTCGTCTATTTTCAGTTATGAGGATGACATTGGGTACAGCAAATGATGTCATAGCATTTGGGTAGTCCGTTATGGTAAGCTTTCGTTTCACCTTGTTTGTTTGTTTGTCTTTGTGAGGATTAGGAGGCTCCGGCATAGCCGGCTAGGCATTTGGGATATTATGCAGCCACTCACCCACACAAACTAGAATACTGACCCGTCTCCTCGGTCTTGGAGGGGAAAGAGGGACGGGTAAGGTGGTAGGACGGGATCAGTCGCCTCTCTCCAGAAAGGAAGAGAGAACGTACATATCTCCGGGGCTCTATGGATGACAGAACTCCAGTACGATTCGCCCTTTAACCCGACGTCTCCCCAAGTCCACCGAAAACCGTCGGGTAAGGACCCTTCCTCCCAGGCAGCTGTCCCAGCAGCGGCAAGGTAGATCTACAACTCCCTCCAAGTATTCGGACTAGACTGGGTATCCAGGATCAACTGGGAGTCAAGTCCCCAGAAGAGGCAAGGAGAGACCGAGAAAGGGAAGTTGGTCACACTGGATAGCCAAAATACTTACCAATACTTTGACAGCTTCTTTTCACCTAAGTCCCTCCATGTTTGTAAATGTTTGCCTCTATGCGACTTTTACTCAATGCATCATACCTTAGGAACCACTTAAGGCACTAACTCGAATCTTGGCATGTGTATTATACTATTGTCTTAGACAGCCTTAATGGCGGTTGGCTTAAAGTGCACAATGCCAAACCGTACACTTAATATCTTTGGATTGACCACCACAAGATTGACGGAAATCATATAAGTAGTGGGCATTTGGGGCTGCTAGACCGGAAGTGACGTCATCCGGTCACGTGACCGGATGCGCTGAGTCATTAAAGACGTCATCTGAGGCTGAGCCAGTGACGTAGGCGGTTTTGTGACGTAATGAGGGAAAGTTTAAAGGTCAAGGTCACGTTGAGGTTATTTTAAAAAAGTACTACCTCGCACGCGTAAAATCCGATTGTGATTCGATAGTTTTCATTCGATAAAAATATCGAATGAAAAAATCGAATGAAGCAATCGAATGATACGAGTGCGAGGTAGTACTATTACATTTAACTTTATTTTTACTTTTCTTTTTATTTACAATAAGTTATGTTTACAATAATTTATGTTTACAATAGTTCCCCGTTGTTTGTTATCATCGATGTTGTTGATCCGGAGTCGCAACCATCACTTCGTTTTCTGATAAAAGGCGGTAGATACTTTGACCCCTGCGCAGAGTCCATGTTGTGTTTTTTTGACACCTATCTGTTCTAATAGGTGTTTGCATTTCATTGCTGTCAGGTGGAAATAATAACTGACGGCAATGAAATAGAAACATCTATCAGATCTTGAGTGAAATGATATTGTTATTTTTTGAAGAGCGTCTCGGAGAGCTCAATGTTCACCGGTCGAGAGCCGGAGGTGTAATGACTATTCGCTAGCTAGCGTTTTGGTATCAAACAAAATGGTGGGGGTAAAAGTGTGGTGGGGCGGAGCAGATGGCGGACGGCAGATGGCAGGCGGCAGATGGTAGGTGGCAGGTGGCAAGTGCGCGGCAGATGGTTGCTACTCCATTCGCCGCCAAAGTAATGCAAGCCGTCGCCGTAATTCTTGTATTTTATCTTGTCGGTTCATTTGATACGTTTTACATCTACATATGCAATAGCTGAAACACTTGCACTTACGACAAGCTTTCCCGTCAACTTGATCGCCTGGTATTTTAAAACATTGTAACTCGCTTTTACTTTTCTTTTTATTTACAATAAGTTATGTTTACAATAATTTATGTTTACAATAGTTCCCCGTTGTTTGTCATCATCGATGTTGTTGATCCGGAGTCGCGACCATCACTTCGCTTTCTGATGAAAGACGGTAGATACTTCGATTCCTGCGCAGAGTCCATGTTGTTTTTTGATGTGTAAAGTTCCAAAGATAAATCGTAACCGGACGCAATGAGAAGTCTTAACTCTTCATTAAAAACCTCGAGGTCTTGGAATGTCGCCAGATGAATAGAGTCATAATGAATACACCTAATTTTGATGGACATTTTAACAGAGAGCTCGATGTACACTTGTCAAGAGCCGGAGGTGTACTGACTATTCGCTAGCTAGCGTTTTGGTATCAAACAAAATGGTGGGGGTAAAAGTGTGGTGGGGCGGAGCAGATGGCGGACGGCAGATGGCAGGCGGCAGGTGGCAGCTGGTGCGAGGCAGATGGTTGCTACTACATCCACCATCATTAGTCAAACCCTATTAGGGATGTCATTATTGCTTCTGCATCAGAAGATATTGTGCTAGAAACTTCATGTACTTGTATTTCATCATTTGTATTGTCAGCTTGCTCAATATTAAAAGAAGAACATGTGGAAGAAACAGTAGTGCCTTGTATTTGCGAATCCATGTGAACTATGCAAGAGCCGCAGGTATACTGAAGTGATACAAGCATGTAGGATAGACACTCGCCTTTACCCCCCACCACACCAGTTTCCCCCACCAAGTTTTCACATCGCACAATAACTACGGGTCATGCATTAGTTAGGGTCTAGCTCTGACTCTGTGAGGATCGGAGCTCCGTAACTGAAAACATTAACAATTCTTGCTCGACACTGTTTTTACGCAATCATAACAGTCACTGTGATCTAATTTATTGCATGTACTCATATGATGCATCTTGCGTAGCAGACAACTTGCTAAGAATGTTTCAGCCTGGAGTATTCTACGGCGAAATCGCTCACAATCCACTAACAGCGTAGACCTTCTATCTTCACAGTCGGAGAAGTAGAAGGTGGTGGCAGGCGGACTGTTGAAGGACACCTTCGTCATAGTTCTGTAAAACTGTGACATCTTTAGAATAACATAAATTCTATAGGTAGATGTTAATCCTGCAAGAGCTGAAAGTATAATGATATAGCGCTAGCGTGTATGATACCCACCTGACCTGCCCTAGTTTATATGAGTAGTGGGCATTTGGGGCTGCTAGACCGGAAGTGACGTCATCTGGTCACGTGACCGGATGCGCTGAGTCATGAAAGACGTCATCTGAGGCTGAGCCAGTGACGTAGGCGGTTTTGTGACGTAATGAGGGAAAGTTTAAAGGTCAAGGTCACGTTGAGGTTATTTTAAAAAAGTACTACCTCGCACGCGTAAAATCCGATTGTGATTCGATAGTTTTCATTCGATAAAAATATCGAATGAAAAAATCGAATGAAGCAATCGAATGATACGAGTGCGAGGTAGTACTATTACATTTAACTTTATTTTTACTTTTCTTTTTATTTACAATAAGTTATGTTTACAATAATTTATGTTTACAATAGTTCCCCGTTGTTTGTTATCATCGATGTTGTTGATCCGGAGTCGCAACCATCACTTCGTTTTCTGATAAAAGGCGGTAGATACTTTGACCCCTGCGCAGAGTCCATGTTGTGTTTTTTTGACACCTATCTGTTCTAATAGGTGTTTGCATTTCATTGCTGTCAGGTGGAAATAATAACTGACGGCAATGAAATAGAAACATCTATCAGATCTTGAGTGAAATGATATTGTTATTTTTTGAAGAGCGTCTCGGAGAGCTCAATGTTCACCGGTCGAGAGCCGGAGGTGTAATGACTATTCGCTAGCTAGCGTTTTGGTATCAAACAAAATGGTGGGGGTAAAAGTGTGGTGGGGCGGAGCAGATGGCGGACGGCAGATGGCAGGCGGCAGATGGTAGGTGGCAGGTGGCAAGTGCGCGGCAGATGGTTGCTACTCCATTCGCCGCCAAAGTAATGCAAGCCGTCGCCGTAATTCTTGTATTTTATCTTGTCGGTTCATTTGATACGTTTTACATCTACATATGCAATAGCTGAAACACTTGCACTTACGACAAGCTTTCCCGTCAACTTGATCGCCTGGTATTTTAAAACATTGTAACTCGCAACAATATGTCTTCAAATTGTTATCGAAAAATAAATTGTTCATAGGTGGCACCGACATGTTAGCTGCAGCGTGTGTTAGACAAGACTGAGACTAACTTCACTGCTCCCTCTCTTTTATACCTCTTCATAAGTTAACCCTGAATGAAAGTTCAAGGTCATCCATTTGAATTTTTAAAAAAAGCAACACAGCAGTATATAAAATAATATACTGCTGTGTTGCTGTTTTTATTTATTTTTTTTTTTTTATTTTTTTTATTTTCTTTATTAAACAAACATCTTACAATACAATAAGCTTAAGTCTAACATTGATGACTAGAAATACAAACAGAAAAATACAAACAAAGACATTATGTACAAGGATGCGTGATGTGCAGAGTGAGTTCCGTCGAGTTGTTGCCGCTTACACCGTGTGATACCAAATACAACGTCCCCGGTTGAATATCTCGCAAATCTTCATTTTGTAGCAGTTGAACAAATCGTTTTGGAAGAAATACTTGAAACTTCGGCTCATCTCCTGGAGTGAAAGGTCCTTCGCTCAATGAAACTAGAATTGCTTCTCCATGTGTGGTTTCCACTTTCTTGATGTTATGAATAATGTACTGTTTTTGTTCATTTAGTTCTGAACACTTTTTAGTTAGCAGAAGGTCGGATTTTGAATGAGTGTTGAATTGATCAACCAGTGTTTGTAGAAACTGTTGTGATGCCATCTTCGTCAGTGGTGGTTGTGGTGTCTTCTTGATGTTGCCTCTTCGGAGTCTCGAATAATACTCGTGCTGGAGCGGTGCTGTCTCCTCGTATTTATAGGCCCCGCTACCCCCACCACATTTCTGTTCTCCGCTACCCCCACCACATTCCTGCGTTTGTTTCAAGTAAGCAGCCAAACGATACGCGTTGTACAATGCACAGTTTGTTTGGCCGTGTTTAAGATATTTTGCAGCGACACAAATATTACCGAGATTAATGTTAAAGTCCTTAATAATAGTTATATCGAAAACATCACCGTGCGTGTACTTTTGTATCCAGTTCTTTTTTTCTAATCCTCTTGTGTATATATGTGAATATTGTTTGCAAAAGTTAAACATAATACTGTGCAGATTACTGTAGCTTATAAATCCTTCATACCAATGTATGTGATGAAAATAGTTTGTTATCCATTTGTTTGTACTTTTTGCTTTGGTGTTAAGTTTTTTAAAAGAAAAAGGAGCATCAAACGTGAATGGGTAGGCTACAAATGTAAGCAAGTCTAAAATTACTAATTCCTTGATAATAAACCTATCATCATTATTTCGAAATGCTTGAAATTCTATTACACAAGGCTTTACACTCACTTCTTCATCCCCTCCGCTCATCATGGCACCTAGCGATCAACTAAACTGTTTTCCACACCACGGTAGGTTAAATACCAGGCCGTACAGTTGCAGGCGCGTTGGTGTATATTTAACGTGGGCACCGTCCCCAATAGGCCTACCCCACGTGTGTTCTTCTTTACTAAGTCAAACTTTAGTCTTTTTTAACTTCTTCTTCTTCTTGTGTTTCGTTTTCTTCTTCTTCTTGTTTCTCCGTTTCTTCTTCCTGTGTTGTTTCTTCTGTAGCTTCTGTAGCGATTTCTACAAGTGGTTCAAAATCCTTTAACTTTTTCCACATGCAAACTTCATGAGGTATTCTATTAAAAATAGATGTATCCACAGGTCCGTACACGATGGTGCTATCAGGTTGTTTTTCCAAAGTATCGACCAAATATTCTTTAATAATAGCGCTTGCAAATACCAACTGTCTCATGTACCTTGTAATAGGTTCTGTTGCGTAGTTTAAAACGTAGAATTCTTCACGTGACAGTAGAATCTTATTTTCATGTTGAGTCAAGTCTCTAATTCGCACTTGTAGTTGTCTACGATGTTTAACAATATCGATTTCATTGTCACAATCCAAAAGTCGAATATGTGTTTTCCTTCCACACAAACTGTTAGTTAAATAACATTCTATTAAATGTACATGTTTCAAAAATGACTCCCAAGCATTTTGCGAAAATAAAACCTTTTTTGTTCCATGGTGTAGTATTACTGTAGGGGAATAATCCAATGACTTCATCAACCCAACTGATACGCTTTTACTAATGCATGCTGAGATGGGGTAAAAGATTCGCAAAAAAACTTCAGTCAAAATGTGAGGAGGAATATTTTCTTCAACTTTCTTCTTCCTCTTTGGTACTACCTTTGATGGGTCTGCATTACTTTCCTCCTCTCTATCTCTTTTACCAAACTTTAAAAATGCAGTTATTTCCTTGATGATTTCTTCTTCACTAGTATTATCACGTTCCAATAACGGTGCTACCTCTGCATCACCTTGTACAACAGATGGAGAACTCATTTTGTAGAAGATGTTACCCATGCGACGATAGACGATCAACTGAAGACCTACATTGTTGCTCCGCTATTTATAGGTTAGCGACAGTGGCGGTGCCGGTGGTGGTACAACGTTTTACAATACTGTCTTTACAATACCGGTCAACGGTGTGTATGTAACAATTTTATCGTGCAAAATTAAACAATACGCAGATGTATTTGCAGGTACGTTTTCTTGAAATTCCATTTCTATTTTTATATCAACACTAGACGATTTTACAGATTCATTTTGTTTGGTAAAATCAATTACAACAATCGGAGCTTTCGATTCAAACTGTACGGGAGATAGTAGAGGTGTATTTGTTTTGCCGTAATATGAATTTTGGAACCTAGCGTACATATCGTATAAAACACTGTACCTTTTTTTATCAAAAGAAATATTAAGTTGTCGTAGGGAAAGAATTGTGAATTCAGGAACACTTTACAGTTTGTTAATTTACAATGGTCAAATTCACCAGCATTTTCAGTTATTATACTTTTCTTCTTCGTTTGTAATCCAAATATTACATATCTCGCTTTTTCCAAATGAGTAGAAGTTTTTACAGTCCATGTATGCCGTTGTGTTGTAGGTAAAACGGGGTATTCATGAAACTCCCAGCTTCTGAATGGCATTACAATGTCTCGATCGGATTTTAACTTTCTTAATAATGTAATCCTGTGTTCATCATTTAGTCGCACATGTGGTACTCTCCAAACAATCTTGTCTAATGTTAATTTCCAGTCTAAATTGGCATCAGTTGTTCCAGTAGCTGCTTTAATAATATCATTATCGTTTGATGATCTTAATAAAACTAGTTCTTGTTTTACATTTATTATTATTATTCTGTAGTCTTCAGCAAATCCTAGGAGTAATCTTAAAGGTACGTAGAAATCAAAGTTTCCCGAAGAGTCAGGAGCGATTGTACTTTTGTCAGGTGCAACCCATCCTGCAACAGCTAACAGATTCTTCTCATTTGGTGTTAAAGATGCTAATCCTTTCAATGTACTGGAAATTCCAACCTTTTTTGTTGAATCGACTGTAACTCCTGAAATTTCATATCTAATCTCGTCAAACAAAAATGCCATAGGATTATTTATGAACGGAACAGTGGTTCCAGCAGTACCATCAGTTTTTGTTACTTTTCCTTCAATATATAAATAACTTTCGCATGGAAGAGTATAAATGTCTTGTTGTTGTATAGGAATCCTAATTTAATCGTTATTGTTTAATTTGGACGAAGCGTAAGGGTTGTGCGTGTGATATTCCTTTTCCCATAAGGTCTCGTCGAATGTTGGACCCTGCGCTATATCCAGTATATCCATTGTTAATGACCTTTAATCCAATTTCTTCTAGAAAACGAATGTTGTCACTTGTTAATCCTTCTACAGCTGATAAGCTACTGACCTCTTTGCTGGTTGGCTCTCTCTTTTTAAATGATAACCCCATTGTCTAAGCGGATGATTTTATATGTATTCTTACAGTAATAGCTTCTCCTCTAAAGTTAATAAGGTTTCCGTCTTGATCCACTATGTTCAGCACGATGTCTGAAATGAAACTGGTGTTTAACGGTAGGTACACAAGGTTTTGAGGTTTTTCTACTATCTTGAAACCCGGTGCAACTGATGGGTAGAATGTGTGTAATATATGACGATTTTCTCCATCTCTGTAGGATCCTTGTATAATGTTACATGTAATGTCTATGCTATTAACTTTGATGATCGTCACAGTTTTATTCCCAGAATGAGTTTTATTAGGTTCTAATACTTTTGCTTCCTTAGAAAACCCCAATAAACTACCAATTGAATGTTCTTGACTAAAATCAATATAATACTTAGAAGTAATTTCGGCTTTCATTGTATTGTTATTGCCTTTTATCGTCATATTTTCTTTTCCCATATGTTTTTGTATAACTTCATTTATATTATCAATTTCATAAGCTCCTGTTGGTAAACTGAATTCTTCCAAAGCTGAATACTTTCCTTTATCATCTTTTGTCTTGTAATAATGTATTTTGTTATTTATTCCTTCACTAACGTTTGGAATAGAGTTATATGTTGTTAAATCCAATAATGCGGCTTCCCATAGTCTTCCTTTTTGCAAACGTAGCGCTGGAAACAGAATACTGCGCAAAGTACATGAGTTACCAGTTAATGACACTGTATACGAGGACATCTTAAAGTTGACTAACACTTTTAGCTAAAAAGTCTAAACATAAATGACCGCAAATGGATGTATCATCAGGTTGTTTTCTTGTATGATTGTAAAAAACATTTTCTGCCGCACGAAAGTATCGTTGAAGTTCTTTCGGTGGTGGAAGGTCTCCAAAACTGTCGAAATAATAAATGGTTTTACCAAGTTTCTTGTAACACACCCAATGAGTGCCTAATCCTCACTATTATCCAAATTTACAATACCAGTCTCATTTTTCCACATTTTAACCGGTAATTCATCTTTCATAAATACTCCTCTAAAAAATGGGATTTTCAAACAAGAAGCATATGTAATCAGTTCTTCATTGGTTAATTCTTTGTTTTTAATTAGTAATTGCTCTTTCTTATTTAATACACACGATACGGTCTTAGGTATAATCCTCCTCCCTTTTTTATCATTGACCATATTGTTGGTTTCTTTTTAGCTTTACCACTGGTAGATCGACGTTTTCTTCTGATATTACCTCCTTGTTTCTTAGCGGGTTTTTTCCCACGCCTTCTTCTCTTTCCTCCTCCAAACGTAGTTTTTGCTTTCATTGCTGCTGTTACTGCTAAAGACGCTGCTTTTTCACCAATACTTGCGTCACTAGATTTTACTCTTTGCCAAGCTTTCTCAGCAAGTGCTCTATCTGCTATTGATCTATTTTTAGTATCACCAAATTTGGAATACGCTATATCGTGCTGTTTACAAGCCTGATCGAGCATATTTATTCCAGGATCTCCTCTAGCAAGACGTTTCTCTAATTTGGTTCCAGGACCACAATATTGATATCCTCCAGGTAAATTTAATTCCACAGGTAATAAATCAATCGCCTTGTTAACTATAGCTCCAACCGGTTTACTTAATAGAGAAAATGCTGTTGATGCTATTCCCCTTCCTCTCTGTAATCTCTCTCGATTATGACTGATGCGTTTAACCCTCGACATGACTATTTATAGCAAAACCTACAATCAGTAGGTGCACTCTATAAATGGTTTAAAATGAATGTAATATCAGTTTTGGTTTCTTGTATTATATACTGTTTAAAATCCATTTATTATATAGAAATGGATTTATTAATTAAATGTAGACATATTAAATAGAAGTAGTAAAAATTGAAATAAGGTGTAATTGAAGATGTTCCAGATGTTTCTCCGCTGGTGATGGTATTGTTGTCTTCGGTAAAATGAATAAACTTTAAATAGTTGTCATGTTTCCTTAGAAACTTGCCACTAAATCGTTGGTAATTGAATAACACATCCCAGTCTAGTTTATCTTTAAAATTGTCAATGTAATTCTCAGAGAGATTTTGATATTTACTTATTACTTCCCAACAGTTATTAAAATTTGATGTCATCTCTGCGAGGAAGTCTTCTGAAAACTGTTGTCTTTGTAAAATATGGATCCAGTTAACTCTGTGAAAAACAATTCTTAACATAGTCATTGTGAAGAGGTAATGTATGGAAAGTTGTTCCCAATCCATATATCTATCAAACCGTTGAACAAAACCATCTGTCAACACTCCTTGGGGAAATCTCGGCTCTTGAGATATTAAACTCCACGCAGTAATATTGGATTCCATCATCCTCTCTGTATCGTCTCTCGAATACGACTGATGCTTTATCCCTTATCATGGGTGTATTTTAAATTCTTTTTTCTCTTATGTAATCTTCATTGTTTTCTGTTGGTTCATTAATCACATTCACTTTATCCCCCTTTCCTAATGTCTTGACTTTAGAAGGCTCAGACGGTTTATCTCGTTGATTAAGTTTCTCTGGATTGTGTATATTTTTCCAGTCTAAATAATTGTGACTGTCAACATCTGAAGCTGCATCTCTTCCTGAAGCCCGATGGATATAATGGAATAGAGCTGCACCAAACCTTTCCAAATGTTTTTCATATTCCGTAGTCCATTTCTTGTGTACAATATCAAACATTTTCTTATTTACAGCGTCTCCATCCTGCTCACAATCACCTACATTTGATAATTTTAATTTTTTAACATCATAGCTTGTGTCAGTTTCATTCCTTTTGTAAATCGTTAACAATTTTAGAGTAGCGAAATTTACTGCTTCCCCATCATAAACGGGATGTTGTATATTGCTTAACCTTTTACCGGAAAACCCCCAATGATCTTCGTGTACAGTTGGGGTTCTTTTATCCATGTATTTTACCGTAACCGCATCAGAAGACAAAAGCGGATCACCAACATTTTGAATTACTTTTCCTTCAAAATTATAGTTGCCATCAGGTGTTAACGGAAACCCAGCTCTTTTTTCACTATATTCAGATTTTACTCCAAACTCGGAATACCGTCCAAACTTGTCCACACTCATGATGTAACTGAATCGCTATCGTTTAGGTTCTTATTATATATGTACGTCTACTGAACAATTATTCCTTGTTTTCGCAGTTCATCAACCAAAGCTACCCATTCGTTTTCTAAACCAGTGTGCCCGGCTTCCATGGCTTCATGTAATAATCTCATTCGATCAACTAACTTATTTATATCGTTGTAATATATTATATTAGTTTTATACAAATTTTTCAATAATCCCCTTCCAGATGTGGTAGGATCAGTTGTTTTTCTCTTTTTATGCAAAACATTTAATTCAGCAGAAGATAAAGCTCTTCTTTTAATTTGAGCTTTTTTTGATTTTGAGGGGAAAAGACTAGATATAATACGTGTATATTTTATTGACCGATTTCTATGAATAGGTAGGTCTTTGGAATAATTTTTTCTATGTGCATTTGTATACTCTAATGTATTTTTAAACAATTGTAAATCCCTTTTAGTATATTTACCAGGATTATTTTTAAAGATAAGTTCAAACAAACCTTTTGTACCTTTATATTTCTTATCTCCAATAACTATATCATCATTTTCGTTTATATCTAACTTGCTATCTCCAATCATTAATCCTTTATCCTCTATTCTAGCTCCATAGGTATGATAACTTCGATTAGCATGTGCGGCGTGTAACATTTTTAACGTATATGTTCTTCCAAGTGTTCCTTTAAACATAATATCCGTGCCTAATTTGCTTAAGTTGGATGGGTTAATATCCTCTTCTTCTGCTCTTGTATCTTCTACACTTGTATCTTCTGTACTTGTATCTTCTGCAATATCCTTTTCCTTTAAATCCTCTATATCTCCGCTTTCTTCATACTCGTCGCTTTCTTCAGATGTATGTAACTGGCCAAAACTTTCATCATTCTGAAATTCTTCTTCATATTTGGAAATTGGTAGCATTTTGTCTCCTTCGAAGCGAATTGAAGGTTTTTCCATATTTTGTGCTAATCGCTTTAAAGGTTCAGTAACAGGTTTGAATGTTGTTTCTAAAAATTGCTCTCTTTCATTTATACCTGATTTTAAAGCTCGGTTTTTTTGTCTAATAGAATCACTAAGTGATTTTATTTCCTTTAATAGCTTTTCCTGGTTAACCATCTTCACACCTTGACGACTTGTACAGTAATACCGCTAATCAGTGTATTAAAACGAATTTATCAAAACCTATTCTATAACGACCATCTTTTATAGCATGATCTTTCATAATAACCAAAAATCCATACTTTTCCGCCCATGCTTTTCCGCAAAGCTCTTTAAACTTTTCAAATGGCATATCCGCATTCACATGATCGTTATATATATGTTTTAGGTTAGTATCATCTTGTTTCAATACAAGTAGAATATTTGCATTATCTCTGATAAGTTGTTTTGGGATTTTGCTATAAGTTTGTCCTATATATATGCTGTCGATGTTATTATGTCTTCCCATGGCAAAGTAGTTTCTAATAGTATCCTGATTTTCACAAGATACATCGTCAAATATAAATACAGAATACGGTTTCGCTTCGTTTGGTTGCATAATGCTATCACTAGCGTTAAATTTGTAAAAATTAACATCAGACACATCAGATAGGATTTTATCCAGCAATTTATACTTTGGTTGATGTAGAGACTTTGAAAAAATATATAGGTTATTAAACCTTAATCCCTGCGGATTAGTGATCAAATTAAAGACGACATTGGTCTTTCCACAGTTTGAGGGGCCACTTACTATACATCGAACAGTGTTTGGAAGTAAACTACCGTGTTTACCATTGTTGATTTTAACGTTATCCACAGTTAAATCATCTATGTTATTAATATTGAATCGATCTTTATGGTGAATAATCTCCATCCTGCTCAAAGGTTAACGATGAAATGAGTTGCTTGCATTACACCAAGTCCTTTATAGGTATCCATGAATCCTCAGTTTTGTTAAACCCTAACCACCGCACTTTAACTGCGTCCTTTTTTCTTTGTAACACTTTTTCAACAAGATATACATCACCTACTGTTGACTTTAACATTTCATGTCCATAAAATGCACCTTGCAACAAATCTCCTTTGTTATCTTTTAAGATATACGTTTCAGGTACAGTCGGTTGCACTTTATTTACTTTAAAAACTTCATTCGTCCAATTGGGAAGGTATTTCTTGGTAAACACTCCTTTATATTTACTAATCCGTACTTTATCACTTACATTAAATTTTCTTGGCTGCATTTTTTCTACTTTAGGCTTTGTATTTTTCTTTATGCGTTTTAATACATCCTTTGCATTTCTTCTATTTACTTTGTTAGGTTTCATACCAATAGTTCTATGAAACCTGTTGTTATAATCATTTATTAATTGTGGTAAAACATCATACCATACGTAAGAACCTCTTTTTGAAAATTGTTTATACAGTGCTCCTTTTAAGGTTCTATTGAATCTTTCTACAATAGCTGCTTTTTTCTCTGAATTTGTAGAATAATGATTTATTTTATATTTATTCATTAACTGTGTAAAGTTTGTATTAAAGTATTCTGTTCCATCATCAGTTTGTAAATGTTTAATTTTGTTTTTATCTCTTTTTATGGCTATTTCCATGGCTTCTGTTACGCTTTTACCAGTCTTGTCCTTTAGAGGCAAAGCGTCTGCAACTTTTGTAAAACAATTAATAATTGTGAGTATATATTTAAATCCTTTGTTTAATCTGCTATGCGGTCGCATTTCAATTAAATCCGCTTGATATAGATCATTTATCCCTTTTATAACAGTATTTCTTCTTGGAAACCTTATTCTTGCAGGTTTGTGTAGTTCATTAATAATCTTCTCCTTCAGGTCTGACATGATGGTTTCACGAAGACAGCTGATATGGTATTAAATATTCTTTTGTATAAATCTGCTTATATAGGTCAAGGTCTTTCTAAACTAATGTATAAAAGGTGGAACACAGCAAAATACTGCTGTGTTCCCCCTTTTATACGGAAAGGAAAAGGAAAAGGGATGTAGGACGATGAAAGGGTTACTCGTCAATAGGGTTGAGGGAATAGTGGCCGAATGGTAGAGTGTGGATGTTGTCTGCAAGGATGTGTCGTTTATTATCATTTGAAGAGAGAGCTTTTTTTACTTCCGTCACGCTGTACAGCTTATGGTTGAAACTTCTGATTGTGTTGAATTTTGCTGTTATATCTTGATCTTCAAATAAACATTTCTTATAGTGATTAAAATGCACATTCTTCTTTAAATACAAACTTTTTACTCCTTTAGCTTTCTTAATGACTTGGTTTTCATTTAGTTGTAAAGAATATAATTTTGACATTAGTGCAACAATTTCTTGAAGTATAACACCATTGGCTTCATCTTTAAATTTGCCAAGCACTTTTTTGTTTCTGTCATTGTCGTAGTTTGGATGATCTTTTGGATAGTCGGAAAAGTCAAAGTCGTTTTTGTAATCAAATGTCCGAAGATCTTCATACATATCGTTAGTAATTATCCAATATATAAAAGCGTCTGTATCCATGTAGGAGATGCCGATGTTTTCCCGTCCATAAAAGGTGACCATCTTTTTGTAATGAAAATCGTACATATGAGTCTTGGAGATATCCAGGATTGACATTCCTATATACAAAGGACGATCCATCTTCACACTTGTTTTCTTCATAGATACAGCTACAAGATTTTCATTAATAATTATAGATGTATTAAAGTTTGGCTGTTGTACGAGTTTCTGTAGTTTGTTCGGATCTGTAACAAGTTTAACGTTTTTATGTCTTCTTTTGTTTTCTAATGTTTTACCGAATATCGCATTGTTCATTAATTTAAAAAAGTGTTTTTGAAAGGCTGATGTAGCAGCTGCTCTTCTGGTAGTATTCGAGTCTATGTACGGTTTCAACCAGCACGATTGGGAAAATTCCACAGCTCTATTAATTTTAGTAAGACGTAAACCTAATTCGATAGCTTGTTGAACAACCCAATAATGAGCTACGTATCGTTGTTTATTGTTAAGGGTCATCATTAATTTGGGGTGTTTTCCAGTTGGTGAAATTTCTGTTTTTGAAAGGAGTGGAAGGTCATAATGAAGATCGTGTAAATGTTCTGGATATTCAAAGTCGCAATCCAAAATATATCCGGTATCTCCATGTTTTGGAATTTGTGAAATATCGCCAATACAGTCAGGATCAACCCATTTAAAGTTGTCAAATGGAAGTGGGTTCGACATGGCCCATCCATACAGATTATTTGCGTCGAAATATCCCAAGTACGTTGAAGGTTTCTCTTGATCATGGTCAGGTAGATATTTGTTGTTGGCTTTAACATGTCTCGTCACGCTTTGAGTTAATCCACCTCTAACACCCGACTCAACCATTAAAACCATATCTATATCTGTTAACAGCTGGAGTTTACATTTTGTTTCTTTTAGCATTGCTTGCCAAGCTAGTCCTGGAGATGTATACGAATGTAGAGGGTCCAAACCGTATGCTGCAAAACAGGTTCTTCGGAATTCTTCCATAACATCGCAGAGAAGAGTCACGTCAAGTTTTACATAAAAGTCTGAGTATTCTCCCAAAGTCTTCATATCCAACTCGTTCCATACTCGACATGCATGTTGATAGTCTTCAAGTGAAATTTCCGATTCATTGAGTTTGTTGTTAAATTGTTCTGGTGGAGGAAGTGTTGTTTCATTAAATCTATGCAGTCCATCGATGTAATCGTAGGGGAAGACTCCTTTTCTAAGAACCAGATCCATTTTACTACTGGTTACAATTTTGCTTGTTTCTATCAGATCTTCTCTTTTTAAATTCTCAGTTAATTTCATTAGGCTAGAAGGCATAAATCTAAACGAATCAATAAACCTAAGTTTTATTTTGCCAACCTTTTTAGAGAAGCTTATAAATTTTTCCATTGTTGTTGCCAAAACATCTATTGCTCCATCATCTCTTCCTAACTCCGGGATGATGAAATGAGAGTCATATCCACTAAGGTTATGTAGAACAACGGGTATAAAAGATGGTACTTTGTAATTTAAGTTGCAAGCGTTACAGGCTGCACCTCTGTAGGCTCCTGTAAGATGGTCGTGGTCACGCACTTTAACGTTATCTGGTGTAAATAGGTTATTACACAGATACCATGTTGTTGCCAAATTGTGATGTTGAAGTTGGTGTTCATCCATAGGCTGCATCGGTATTTTAATTTTGTAGATTTCTTCCACCTTGGAGGCAATGTAATACAACTCATCTACAAAGTGTTTCGCTGCTTGTTTACCACGATAAATCTTCGGAGCAGATGATAGTCCAAATTCTTGAAGATGTTCTTCAGACAACGTGGATTTTGTTAGTATACAATAACTGTTTGGTGCATATTTTTGATATTTGCTTCTTTTTGTGATATCCTCTTCTTGTTGTTCAATTGGAAGTAAGGATGCTTCGAAATCCGCGTACACAACAAATGGAACAGGGTATTGGTGATTTACTTTATCAAATTTTATCTGCGCTCTGCTGGGATGTGGCAATTTTATTCTTACCTCATAGTTTCCACTACATAACCTTTGATGTTCTACTAACCATTCTGTACCTCCTCTTCTTAATGGTTTGCTCACGTGGCAAAAGCATCTCTTACATGTTGTGATTTTACTTTTATGTTTTGTTAACTGTTTACATACGAGCCCTTCAAAATCTTTTATATACACGTAATGTGATATCTCTCCTTTATTGATTAATAACAAGTCAGTATGATTGTTGCGCTCTTTCGATGTTATGCGCAAGGGATACACATTATTTGATGAATCCAAACCAAATATGTTGACTGAAGCTGACGGACTTTGCTTTTCAAATTTAGATATATCAGTAATTGCAACAGGGTAAGTCATTCCTTGGAAATTATACTTATGTTGAACTTCTTCATATTCTCTATTAGGTCTACACACATGATGTTTTACATATTTGGCCAACATAGCAAATTTAAAACATTCATTATCTTCATTTTGCACATTAATACAGGATTTTGTATCACTTACTTTTTTCGGAAGAGGAATGTAACTACTTCCTCTCATTCCGTAACCGTGTTTATGAACTCTAACATCCAGACTTGTTATACTTAATAAAGTCCATCCAGATCCTCTTCCTTCATGCTCTTGTATTTTCGTCAAAAGTTCCTCAAAACATTCTGTTACGATCTTTTCAATATCTGACGCAGCCATGATGGTTCGGTTTTTTGTCATGAAACCTCTTGGTGATGTTTCGTTTTGAATGTTAGTGAATATGGCATCTAGCAACAGTCCAAATTTGATAAAATTTAATCTTTTTTGTTCATTCTTTAGTGTTTTGGTTACTAATTCTTTGGCGTTATGTAAAAAGTTTTCAAGTTGTAATTTTACGTTGTCAATTTTAAAATGTGTTACTACCTTACCAGGTAGTGCTTGAGCGTGTAGTTCCACATCTACTGCTGTTGATGTTGAGGGTCGGTGAAGTGTAGACATAGCAGCTGTTGATGTTGAAGGACGGTGAAGTGTAGACATAGCAGGCGTTGAAGTCGATGTTGATGGTGTTGATGAAGAAGGATGGTGAAGTGTAGACATAGCAGGCGTAGAAGTCGATGGTGTTGATGTTGAAGGATGGTGAAGTGTAGACATAGCAGGCGTAGAAGTCGATGTTGATGGCGTTGATTGTGCATAATGAATGACACTCGGTCTTGAAACTTCATTTTCTTCTTTTTCTTCATTTTCTTCTTTTTCTTCATTTTCTTCTTTTTCTTCGTTGTGTTCTTCTTCATTTTGTTCTTCTTGATGTTTTGCTAGTTGTTGGTCGATTGAATCTAATTCTTCTTCATTTGGTTCTTCTGTATTTGTATTGGTGTTATGTTTCAATTCTTTATGAATGGTTAAAAGCCATTCATCTCTGAAAGAAGCTTTACAAATATCGCAGCAATTCATAATGTAGGCGTGCTCTTCACAAGGGTCAACGCAATAATGAAAAAACACTGCAAATGCACCTCTATTTATACCCTAGAAAAAGTGGTGGGGGTACGTTTTAGGTTAAGTTTAAGTTTGTAGCTGGAGGCTACAAAATTCTGTATTTGGGTCAAGGACATTGAGCATATTTGCCAAAACGGGGAATAGAGCAGTAAATGATTTCATTTTAAACCATAAACTGATCTATTCCTCGCTTTGTATTTAACAAGGACAATTTTCTCCAACAGGAAAATTTAATATATTTTAAACTGGTAAATATTTTCTGCCTTGTAACTGGGTCAAGGTTATACAACGATATTACCAAAACGGGGAATAGAGCAGTAAGTAGTTCTCACTTTGACTACAAACTGATCTATTCCCCGCTCTGTATTTAAAGTTTGACAGTTGACAAGAAAAAAACAACACTTAATCAGACTCATTTGATGAATCGGAATCAGTTGTATCAGAATCATCGGAAAGAAATAGTCGTCGACGAATATGATACACCCCTCGTGCGCTATCTAAAAATAATCCATCCAAACTACTACTACTAGTGGTTGGAGTTTCATCATGTATTTCTTCAGAACAGAGAAGATGCTGATAGATTCTATAGGTTTCAGATTCCACGTCACTTAACGGTTCAATTTGTTCCATATATCCTGCTTAAAGATCATCACTGTCCATATCACTTAATAATTCAAGATCTTCCATTGCATCCATATTACTTAATAATTCAACATCTCCCAATTCGTCTTCATTTTCATCCTCACTTTCAATCACAATATGTTTTATATTTCCCACGATTGATTTTGCAGAAGGAAATATATTATCCTTTGGTGACATAGCTGCTATATATATCCTAGTGCTAACACAAGTAGCAGAATGGGATAAGCACTGATGAAAAACCTCTTTTATACCCCCCGATTTAAGTGGTGGGGGTAATTAGTGATAGGGAAGGGGTATTATTGTAATAATATATGAACAATTTAATACTAACAGAGTATAAAGTTCTGTAAGTGGGTCAAGGTCACCTTAAACTATTACCAGAACGGGGAATAGAGCAGTAAGTGATTCTCACTTTGACCACAAACTGATCTATTCCCCGTTCTGTCTTCCGCTGTTCAGTATTTCCAAAGACTCTTAGTTAGTTGAAGAAGGTTTTTCAATTTCTATTGCTAGCAATTCTTCAGGCAGTTGAAATGAAGTATTTTGTGACAACATTTCCAACATTTCAATGTATTTTATGGCGTGTGTTATAATAGAAAGTCTTGAAGCTTTTGGTTCAAGAAAAGGTACTTTTGTTCGTAATAAATTATAGGCTTCATTCAATTTTGCAATCCTTCTTCTCTCTCTAGCACACCTTCTTTTCTCTCTATCATTCTCCTCCTTGCCTTTAGCATCTAAGTTAGACGAACCTCCTGGGCTATCCATAGTTGAATAATAACTATACCCTGAAGCCGACTGCCTTATATCTGTGTACCCCCACCCTTTTACAATGAATATAGCCGGTTCGATGTCTTGTTCGGGAAAAAGTCGCTAACTTAACGTGTAGTGTAATAAAGACACAAGACAAACCCCTATTGCAATAATCGGTAAATCTCTCTCTTCAAAAGGATTGGTGATGATCTCTAGCCTATGTGACCCTAGTTTTATTGTAGGAAATAAATATATCTTCCAATATCTTACCAAACAAAAATTTTCCAACTCCCGAAGTGGGTCAAGGTCATCTGAACATGTTGCCAAAACGGGGAATAGAGCAGTAAGTGATTCTCACTTGGACCACAAACTGCTCTATTCCCCGCTCTGTATTAGGAGAAGAGGACTAGTTTAAAGCTCGCAATTATAGGCAATAAACCTGATAACGGAACACTAACCTCTCCCCCGAAGAATTATTCACCCAACAAACAAACGATATGGTCAGTTAACAACAGTCGCGCACTCTGAAACCGCAAGGACGTTCATCACTGTGTAGGCGCCAGAGTACTATGAACCGAAGTACAATAATCACCTGACCAAGATCCCCTTAAATTTTACAGATATTTAAACAAGATTCCCTTAAATTTTACAAATATTTAATCAAGATCCCTTTAGATTTAACCAAGATAAGCAAACTAACTGAATCTGTTTCTCGTGAGTGAGGGCTAAGATAGGTAAAAAAAGTCATCCGGTTTTCATGCCGTAATGACTCAAGGTCGGTTTTCGTGCCGTACCTTTTTGTAAGGGGTTAGGAAAGGTGTTTATTTGAGAAACATAATCCCCCCTGAGATATTTAAAGACATAAGGTCGGTTTTCGTGCCATACCTTTTTGAATGGGAGCGTGAAAGAAAAGTACATATTTCATTAGTAAATAAAAACACTTCAAAGACACTTTAAAACCAACACCAAACTAACTACAGTTAAACTAACTACATTTACTAGCAGCAAACTACAAGCGTTATTCTAACATGCTTGATAATAAACAGACATGCCTTAAGCTAAGGTAGCATCTCTAATATACAGTGGTACCAACTCTATACTAGAGATACTATTGCGGACAGCGCGGGCAAACAGCTAGCTAGGCTGTCGGCCTGCGACTGCGAACCCTCTGCGGGCTGCTCCCGCTTTTATAGGAATATATCATGGGGGGGGGCAAGGACTTCGACAGTAGTTTGTTCCAACACTGTATCACATACTCTGAATTGCTCCAAGTCCGGTAACTGGGTCAAGGACACGTTAAAATATTTTGTAAAATATCAAAGGTGTTACCTTTGCTATTTTACTTTGGAAGCAAGCTGTACTACGTTTAAACAAGGGAGACTATTATCCGTTTTACATAAAACTCCTTGCACGATCTTTTGATAAAATGGAAAAGATTAATGCCGGAGGGCGATTCCCATTCCACCAAAATACAATGCATATCATTTCTATGCAACGGTCTCAGCTCTATTTTTACTTTTAATTTAATGCCTCGGAACTCATAAGTAAGGATGGACAGAAAGGCTTCTGAAATAGCAAGCTCGGAAGGAACAAGCCAAGTGTTTACACCTACAGCTTCCATAGCGATATGATGATTTTTACCACGCTGTTGCAGTATATAAAACATTTCCCCCTCCAGTTTTTATTTTTAATACAACATTTTTGTGTCAACCTTGTCCGCATGAAATATCTCTAAGTCCACATTTCTTCCAATATTTGATCAAACGACGGTTTTTCTAAGTCCCGTCAGTAGGTCAAGGTCATCTGACATAATGCCAAAGCGGGGAATAGAGCATAACATACTGCTCTATTCCCCGCTCTGTATTGGGGAAGGGGACAAAAGACAACAAACAAGAGACTGATTTTAAACAAGAGACTGATTTTAACGTTTCTCATGGGTGAGATAGGTGGTGTCAACCGGTTTGCATGGCCGTATTGATCTTATTGACAAGGCCGGTTTTCAGGGCCGAACCTTATTGTCAGGGGGTTAGGAAAAGGATGAGAAACAAGATACATTACTTTGAAAATAAAGACTTTACCAGCAACTATGTAAAAGAAACAAATTAATCAGTTAACGTTATTTTTACAAAAACAGCCGAGGTCGGTTTTGCTAAGGTCAACAGTATCACTGAAACCCGGTGGGACGTAGACCCAAACACCCGGCGTCAGGCTGCTGCGAACCCAAGTTTTGACCAAGGTTGTTGAGGGACCTGTAGGGCCGGGAGTACATATGTTATTAGTAAATAAAACACTTCAAACCAATACCAAACACTAACATATATATTAGACTAACTACATTACCTAGCAGCAAACTACAAGCGTTATCTAACATGCTTAAACAAACTAACTAAACATGCAAGGGCGCGGATCTCTTAATTGCGCGTCGGGCCCAACGCACACTTAACAGACCTACGCTGCAGCAGGCACTGCAACCCAGTGGGACGTTCATCGCAACGGGCGGCAGGCTACTGCGAAGAGACGCTCGAAATCTCGGGTTATATAGACGGAGAATGGGAAATCGGGATATTAAGGGGAAAGCGGGATAAGGGATAACCCTGCTTCGTTGCGGGATTTTATCCCGCACTTCCAAGAACATTTTTCCCTCGACCTTGACCTTGACCTTGAACATGACCCAAATGGGGGGGGTCGAGGTCGGGGGGGGGGTGCTGCTCGAGGGGGGGTGCTCGGGGGGGGGTGCTCATGCTCGGGGAAGGGGGGGGATTGACATAACCGGTTCTAAACCAGTCCTCAGCTTTCTACCCATGTATGGATAGGGCAAGGTTTCACTTAACGACCTGCTTCACTCTGTCTGCCACCTCATTCCAGCTTTGGTTTGCAACCAGTACACACGTGCTCTATCCAACTCTATCTTATCCATTTTCTCTTCCATCCTATTTACACCATGTCTTCTCCTCTGACTCCCGAAAAACTCCAGCACTTAAAGGAATCTTTGAAGAGGTCGACAGAAAGAAGGAGCGGGTTTAAGAGACCTTCAACTTTGAAGTCTCTCAAACGGAATCTCCGTGGCCATCCGCTGTATTTTGAACAACGACCCTCGACTCAGCCTCGGCCTTCTACATCGGCTCAGCCTCGGCCTTCTACATCGGCGGCTCAACCTTCGTCTCCAACACTGACTGTCGATGAGGTGATGCAAAGGACAAGGGTGATGGGGCTGAACGACTTGGTGACGCCGTTTGAAGTCTCCAAGGTCGAGTTTCGAAATCTGAAGCGGATGACGGAGTATAAATATGTGGCAACCAACGGGGACCACGTGTTCCTGTTTCAACACACCATCCACTACATCGAGGTGCGTCTGCCGCAGTCTCTCCCACCGCCACCTCCTCTGATACCTGATACACAGGAGTTATTCTTAACCAGAAAAGATGGGAGGGTAAAGTGGGTTTTGAAGAATAAAGTTTGAACTGATCCTTATCCCGACCATCCCTATCCCGACCAACCTTAAGCACGCAAACGGTCCTTTTCAGGACCACCCTAAGCATTTCAAGTTAGTGACTTGGCCTGTACATAGGCAGGAGATTTTGTTTGTGCAGCCCACTTTGTGAAAATTTCAAAGTCCCAAAGTCCTTGGACTTGACCTTGACCTTGAACATGACCCATGTTGGGGGGGGGGGTACAAAGTTTTTCCAAAGTATGTCATGTGGGTACTCAAATTACGCGAATTGATCAGACGAACAAGGAGGTGCAAACAGAATTTTGATCCGGCCAAGGGTATAGTAGCAGAAGCGAAAAAACTACAAAGTTTGTCCAAAGTATGTCATGTGGGTACTCAGATTACGCGAATTGATCAGACGAACAAGATGGTGCGAATAGAATTCAGATCGGACTGAGAGTAGGGAAGAAATAGCGCGAAACAACACTTTCAAGGCCTGACATAAATAAATACTTTGTTTATGAATTAAACTACGACAAGTTATTTATAGTTTAAAGTATACCGAGGTAACGTTGTGGTGCGGGTAGGTCAGGTGGGTATCATACACGCTAGCGCTATATCATTATACTTTCAGCTCTTGCAGGATTAACATCTACCTATAGAATTTATGTTATTCTAAAGATGTCACAGTTTTACAGAAATATGACGAAGGTGTCCTTCAACAGTCCGCCTGCCACCACCTTCTACTTCTCCGACTGTGAAGATAGAAGGTCTACGCTGTTAGTGGATTGTGAGCGATTTCGCCGTAGAATACTCCAGGCTGAAACATTCTTAGCAAGTTGTCTGCTACGCAAGATGCATCATATGAGTACATGCAATAAATTAGATCACAGTGACTGTTATGATTGCGTAAAAACAGTGTCGAGCAAGAATTGTTAATGTTTTCAGTTACGGAGCTCCGATCCTCACAGAGTCAGAGCTAGACCCTAACTAATGCATGTCCCGTAGTTATTGTGCGATGTGAAAACTTGGTGGGGGAAACTGGTGTGGTGGGGGGTAAAGGCGAGTGTCTATCCTACATGCTTGTATCACTTCAGTATACCTGCGGCTCTTGCATAGTTCACATGGATTCGCAAATACAAGGCACTACTGTTTCTTCCACATGTTCTTCTTTTAATATTGAGCAAGCTGACAATACAAATGATGAAATACAAGTACATGAAGTTTCTAGCACAATATCTTCTGATGCAGAAGCAATAATGGCATCCCTAATAGGGTTTGACTAATGATGGTGGATGTAGTAGCAACCATCTGCCTCGCACCAGCTGCCACCTGCCGCCTGCCATCTGCCGTCCGCCATCTGCTCCACCCCACCACACTTTTACCCCCACCATTTTGTTTGATACCAAAACGCTAGCTAGCGAATAGTCAGTACACCTCCGGCTCTTGACAAGTGTACATCGAGCTCTCTGTTAAAATGTCCATCAAAATTAGGTGTATTCATTATGACTCTATTCATCTGGCGACTTTCCAAGACCTCGAGGTTTTTAATGAAGAGTTAAGACTTCTCATTGCGTCCGGTTACGATTTATCTTTGGAACTTTACGCATCAAAAAACAACATGGACTCTGCGCAGGAATCGAAGTATCTACCGTCTTTCATCAGAAAGCGAAGTGATGGTCGCGACTCCGGATCAACAACATCGATGATGACAAACAACGGGGAACTATTGTAAACATAAATTATTGTAAACATAACTTATTGTAAATAAAAAGAAAAGTAAAAATAAAGTTAAATGAAATAGTACTACCTCGCACTCGTATCATTCGATTGCTTCATTCGATTTTTTCATTCGATATTATTATCGAATCACAATCGGATTTTACGCGTGCGAGGTAGTACTTTTTTAAAATAACCTCCCCGTGACCTTGACCTTTAAACTTTCCCTCATTACGTCACAAAACCGCCTACGTCACTGGCTCAGCCTCAGATGACGTCTTTCATGACTCAGCGCATCCGGTCACGTGACCGGATGACGTCACTTCCGGTCTAGCAGCCCCAAATGCCCACTACTCATATAAACATGCTACTGCACAAGGCGTCTGCTTAGTGTAAATATAAGCAATATATACTTCTTTTATGTTTACATCCTGTCTGCTTTATTTATTTAATGTTTGTAAAAGCAATCGTATGAAATAATATGAAACTGATATAAAAGGAAGGTTATTATTGACTTGAAAAATGGCCATGGGTATTTATATTTACGTCATTCACGTTTAAAATAATTCTTTCAACAGGATTAGGGGATTTATTTTAAGGAATTTATTTATATTATTCTTGAAATTTTTATAATAGTGGCTTACAGTAAAGTTAAAATATAAATTGTTCATTAATACAAGTGCGATATGGATGTCATGAGAATAAGTATTTTATAAAGGAGTTGTGACATCAACACTTAACTGTGCATTGAAAAGGCATTAATAAATGTCATGCATTTGTCTCTTGAGTGACAAGCTGTATAAAGTAAGGTAGTGAATCCCCACCTTACAAAAAGAGTCACCTTAGTTAGAGGCCCCTCTGAAAATAACAAGAAAATCTAAGACAAAACAAAATTACAAATATACTTGTTACAACAGAAACTGAAAGATAATCCGAATGTTCTAGGTGCATCACAGTTAACGATCTTCCCTCACGGCCGGCGCACACGCTGAACAGTTCTTAAACCTACACGACAAGCTGCAGGAAAAACAGTTTGCACAGTTCCTAAGTTTTTTTAATGGTTGTAGTTTTTTCTGGTGAAATATCACAGCTGTTCATTATCGTATTAACTTAATCATTAGTTTCAACACCTTTTAAGCCTTTCTTCACCAATGTACATGATTATGATAAAACCTCTCCATAAATATCACCAAGAAGTTTTAAATATTTGTAGGCTCTACGTTTATTTTCGAAATTTAATCTGCCAACTAAACTCAGTGGGCTTCTTATCCGCGATGGTCCTGCAGTCTTGTATCATGTAATTCCGATGCGCCTGGAGTAGGGAAATGCAACGCTCTTTCTTCCTGATTGTCAATTTTCAAATAGCTACAGTGTATATATATATATATATATATATATATATATATATATATAAACAAATTATAAAATACTTCACTTTTTGGTTGAATTGTAAACTTAACATCAATAACTATTAATTCAAGCTTACAACCGATTCATAAAATGTGCACCTTAAAATTGTACACCATATAAAAATACAAACAAAACCTAAACATGTGATTATGTAAACAAAAATCATGTATTAATTGGGTAATACCAACGAGATGTAAAAAATATAGAGCTATCAGGCCCCTGAATATATGGTTTGACATGAAATAATTAGAACACGGATTAAACCACAGTAATTTCATAGTGAAAAGTATTGTTAATAACATATCAAAAGTCTCCAAAAATATCTTTGGTGGATCACAATACTTTTCACTATCAAATGACAATAGTTTCATCCGTGTTCTAATTACTTCTAGGTTTTGCTATTTTGTTTCTTATTTTCAGGTGCCTATATCGTCTCGTGTTAAAAAAGTGAAGCCTCACTGGAGGATTCTTTTGTAAACAAATCACCTGGTCAAAGAGTAATAAAAACTAACATAACTTGTGAAGAGAGGATTTGATTGGTTAAACATATTGTTTCCATGGATACCGGAGGCTATAGAGGGTCAAAATGGCGTTCAGCATGTAGGCACAGTTTTTTACCCCATACGAGACCTCTATAGATAAATTACCAGTATTACCTTGTTGGGTAATACTGGCAACATCGGAAGCACAGCATTGTCATTTTCACGTGTTAGAAGAGAGAGAGAAAGAGCTATGCGGGATAGATGAAAAATGTGGTAACAGCGCGATCTTGGCTACCGCGCTTTGTCTGGTTTTACAAGGTATTGTAAACCTGTAATACATGTAAACAACATTTTTTTCTGAACACAATTATCACTTAACTCGTCGTCAAGTTATAATCCCAACTATTGATACCTTCAAGCTGATCAAATTTCTCTTTTAGTCTCTTTTGTTAACTATTAAGGTACTCTTCGCGACTGCTGAGCTTGTGGTATAGCGCCCTCTGGAATCTGGATATGATGTGTGTTAGGAAAAGCTCCCAAACCTTCAAAAACAGTTTTTATTTCTCTAAAATCTCATCCTTATCCCTAAAAACAGGCCGCAAAGATGACACTCTTTTGATAAGACCCAAGTTTTCGCAATCATTCAATTCTAAAATTGGAAGTTCATGCTCGACACTAACCTTACACAAATCCTACAACGGGACACAAAATGTTCTATGTCTGCTGCCATGAGGAGAGACAGTTTATAGGACTTTTGATGAGTTATACCCTACATTGGTGTCATACTCTCGTGGGACACCCTGTATATGCGGAACACAATTTTCTTATGTAGCAGGACATTTATTAGTAATAAATATTTATTGCTGCAGGTATTAACACCTGTATTAGTGGCTCGAAGGGGCAATTGTGCCTAAAAACTCACGATCATGTGTGATTATAATTCTTCTAATTTACATACTGTCAGCTTTTTTGACACTAAAAGATGTAAACAGAGATTTATACCTAGACTCCCACGCTATTTAAAAGGGAATTATTGGACTTTGTAACAAATGGTCGGTGCATAGTTAAGACAAATGAATATTTTCCCAGACATTTAAAATGAGACCCCTCCCAGCTTTCCACGACCTCCCGTTCACTCACAGATTCATTGTAAAATCTGGGCTTACGGAATTAGATAGTATATAATTTATATAGAAGGCCTATATAAAAACATCGAACTGAAAATTTATAAATTAACGACAAATGATTAGATCAATTAGATAAGTCAAGCAATTCGTATTTCAAAATGCTGTCGTAGATTAGGAACTTATCTTTACTAAGTAATGAAAAAGAGATTAATGTTCACTTTGTTTTCAAACTTAAACGCCAAACATAAGCCTAATAGGCTTATATCACTTGGTTTCAATTGTTTAAGAAATTCAGTAACATCAGCAAATATAACGGTATTTCACTGAATGTCATTGTCATTAAGTAATAAACATGTGTGGTTGACATGTTTCATAATTAAACACCTCAAGTCTGACACGCTGTTGGATCATTATGCTCCGTTTAACCATATCTTCTGGGATCGTAATTAATGGCGTACTCGCGTGAATCAGACTAGTTGGATGGAATTTAGTTAATGAAAATTCCACTTTTGAGAATTTCATGTTCGTTCTTACACGAAGTGTATTTTAAAATTTAAAAACTTTATTTCTGGTACGTAAGTATTTATATCGTTAATATGATATGGTATGTTATTGAGTCATGGAAATGATCCAAAGTTTATATAAAAAGCGTGATGTAGCAGAAAGATGTGACTAGAGGACTCGGTATTTGAAATCAGCTACCATCACGGTTGATGCTTGGTACTTGAAAGCTGAGAAATGACAGCGGAGAAAGCAAGTACTGATTTTTTTTAGTTTTTCAATGTTAAACGTTATTCTTTGTGCAAAGCAAGTTGCAGATGTTAATTTGATATTTTGAAAACAAGCTTTAATAGTCCAGTTAAAAAAAAAAACAAAAAATAACACCCGTGCGTGCAAAAGGGCATGTAGTTCTAATCTGTTTGTATGTTGGTAGGATCTATACCACAAGTAAGAAACCAATATTGCAGCTTCGAAAGACCTGTGCTACTGGCGTAGTAGCCAAAAAAGTCAAGTTTTTACACTTTCAGTTTTTGCAAAATATTTCCGAAACCATCCCTCTGACAGAATATGTTGCCCGATACTTTCTTAAACTGGATGAAATTTGCTAAAGCTTAGTACGATAATACCCTCAGTACGTCCATTATTTACTAAGATACAATAATTTAAAACTCAACCCCCATTAATTATTCTCCATAAGAATAACATTATCCAGGTCCTACTTTTGGGCAACACTCACCTTGTTATTCTGCACGTGCTGAGGATGATTAAGTCCAATTTTAGTTGAATTCAACATTGTCAAACATTATTTTCACGAAACAGACACGCACTCCCGACATTTCACGGAACCACAAAAACGTTCCGCGTCTTCAAGGGGGGATTTCACTAGCTTGCCGCTCGCGTATTCTCTCCGAACGCCTGACCACGACTGCCCAACCAACGTCAGTTTCTTATTTTTTGAGTTACACTCAGAAACATCAACGCTACAAAAATAACAATCGTTTGAATGGTTTCTTTGCTCTGTTCATACCATGGTACTGCAAATCTAAAAGCTTAATTTTATTTTTTTAGTCCATTTTCTAAGATCCTCACCACAAACATAACATACCTTGTAAGGAGTGCAATGTTTTTCTTGATCTCCAAGTTTTACACCAAAATACGCAAAGTTACTTTTTTACAAAGTATGTAATGTTTCTTTGACGCTTTTTTACAACAAACTAACCAAACATATATAAAAAGAATTATCAGGACAGTTTTTACAACTACGATTAGCCCTACTTCGAGCACATGGGAAAAATACTTCAAAGGGACTTCATGTTGACCAAAACAAACGAAACCGCTGTAAGAGAAGAAGAAGAAGAACATTGTGTGGAAGCAGTCAGCACTGTTGCAGGTCCCACTTTCTACAACTGCAAAACAAACAAAAATTGTAATTAACTGTATGTTTTAATATTGTTACATAAACAAATATTACATACAAACTGAATATTTTACATTTTGAATATACTAATGCGAAAGAATTGGTGGGCGAAACAACTTTTTATCATCATTTTCGGTCTGATCGCACCTAAAACATAAGGTTTAGGCAATATTATTTAAAAGGTTTTTCATCGTTGGCCTGTGAATTATCTTTATTCAAAGAGAAATGCTAAATATGAATTTATTATTGATAATACTTAATAATTGTGCCATTTTATTTGCGAAGATTTGTAACAATGAAATAATAATTTGAAGGTCACAACCACAGGATGTAACACTCAACACAAACATTTAGTTATATAAACTCTAAAAGTAAAATAATACATGATATTACCATGAAGTTACCAATTTATTTACTGTTTATTTGTGTAGTTTAATAAACCCAAGTTTAGCCAAGTTTTGCTCCGTAATGTTAAAATAACTCTTTTTAGATGGTTCGTTAATTCATTTGTTGATAAATTAATGTAATCTTTTATTTAAAATTCTGCACACATTGTTTATTTTGTCGAGGTAGACTCTTAATTTCTGTATTTTTGTATGTTTTGCAACTGGCTAAAGATGGTTTTAGTATTTTCAAATAATTATTTTTTAATTGTATTGTAATTAATTGTTCATTGAAAATAAAACATTATTTAATTAAAAACTATTTAGGGTTTATAAGGTATTTGAATGTTAAATACTACAAATTCAAGTGGTTAATTGTAGGACAAAATTATTTCGTAACGGTAGTTTTAAATCGGGGTGATTTTTATGTTCGTAAAACCCGTAGAAAGGTAAATGGCAGCGCATAAAAATCCGTTACAATTTTATGAGCACTTTAAATTGGATATTACCATTAATCTCTTTCTTTGAGTGGTCATCTGAAAATACACAACAGTAGTCGTTAACGGTCATACGTGAGAGCTCCTTAATTTTGTATTAAACACACTCTTTTAAAATGTTCAGTAAATTAAATTAGGCAGTGTTACCATTGATCACAAGGACAACTGCCAGTAATATATTCATTTGTTTAATTTATTTTAAGTTCTCTCACGAGTAAACCCTAAAGATACTAAAAATAATCCACAAATGTAGTTCACAACATCGGTTGTAAATGTGAACAAATTTATTCATTGTTAATGTTGTTTGGCCTCCGGATATAAGAAGAGGTAAATACTAAGAAGTGGTTTAAATACCTGCATTAAACGTATCCAATGGTTGCTGTGCCAACTAGTTTCCAAGAAACCATCATCACGCCCGACGATCTTCGTTTGAAAATGTTGATCTAGGATCGCCTACTCTAGTGGTCCAATATCGCTAATATCATTTTTACTATTGTAACGAAATCGAACAAAATCAAACCAAATCACTTTATTCCAAATATGCAAATGTAAAACTTTACAAATACAACCACACACATTTTTGTGTGGAAATAATTCCCACAAAGACTTTACGTCTGTGAGTGGGAATGAGTCTTCAGTCTTTTGAACTGCACTTCAGCACTGACACTACACATTATGATATGGAATAAAATACAAAATTAAATCTATTGAAAATAGATATAAAATAAACAAATAAGCTATTAAAAAAATTACAAAAAGACCAATTTCATCAATCGATTGTTTGTTTGTTCTACCAAATTAAATTATAATCGTTGCTCTCTGCTTGATGAATTGTAACTTTCAGGATAATCGACCAGCTATGTAGCCCAGTGGATACGATGTCAGATCCACGATAGTGCAGTCCTAGGTTCAATTTTTACTTTTTATGTTTAATTTTTGAAATTTTCTTTTAAATTTTACTTTAATTTGTTCGGGGTTAAATCTTACTTTCGTTGTTTACTTTTAGGTTTATTTACGTCTAACATTTCTATTCTATTTTACATTGATTTATTTATAATAATCCGTTTATTTGTAATTACGTTATAATTATGTTAAATAGGTTACTATAAATTTGTCGTGAACTGCAACCTAGTTTTTTTATATTTTGTACACGCAAATCAATTTGTAGAACTCTAATTTTACATTGTATCCCCAACTTTTGATTTAATATATATCTACTTGACTTTAAAACGAATCACCAATTATGCTTTTCCACCAGAAAACCTCTATCTTAGTCCAGAGTTCATTCGATAAACCGAAAAAGCAAGCGGTTGGTAAAATGTTTCAATATCGAACCGATATTGGACCGCCAGAGAAGGCGAAAACGAAATAAACTAGATCTAGATCCCTTGTCCGGCCTGATGATGGTCTCTTAGAAACCGAAACTAGTTGCCACAGCAACCATTGGATTACTTTCAATGCGTGTGGTTAAGCCACTTCTTACTAAAGTTATTTAGAGAGACTTTGAGGACAGTTGCAATGTAAATGTGTTGCTAAGTAAAAGTGTAGCAAAGCAAATATGTGGCATAAATAAGCACTTTGAAATTTACTCAAAGTTAAGTGAACATGTCTTCACACTCGAGTTCAAGAGCAGTGGGCTGGAGCAAAAATAATTTGTCAATAACTAAACTGGAAAACTGAACATCAAAGAAACTGCTTGCATAACTGTAGATAAAACAAACATTTCCCACAACCAAAGCCGCTGGTTTATTCCATTACTTTATGATGAAGTTTGACAAAATACTAAAAGTGCAAAACTACACAAAATGAAGTCTCTTTAAAGCTAAATACTGTATTTAAACCTCGTTTTACAAATTATTCATAGCTGATTTTAAACATCGTTATCTGTAAACATGACTTGTTGTTTGTTGCTCAAGTTTATGTTAAACTAGGCTAGGTTAACTTTAGATAAAAACTAGAAATATTAACCTTTGATAAAATGCTAATAATACTACTTGTAGTGAAGTGCACAACATAATTTCAAACAATATATAAACTCTTTTATACAGAACTTAAAAAAAATAAGTTTCAACAAGACAATTAATAATGTATTTTAACTAAGTATAATCATAACACAACTGAGCACCTTGTTTACAAACATCACATACAGTCATTTGATTACACCTGAATTATTAATAAGATCGTTGCCAACTTATACAGTATATTACATCTTCCTCCTTTGGAAATAAAAATTTAACTAAACAAAATAATTATTTACAACAGTCACCTTCCTGCTCACAATAATCTGGCTGATGTCTTAATTTTCCTTTTTTGAATCTGTTGCTTTAGATCTTCTTGTCCGTGAATCCCTGAGACTTCATTAGACTTTGTTATTGATGGTTTGAGGTGACGGCGATTCCTTCTTAATTCTGCACCATAGTCACCTTTTACCCAATAACTCCTCGGGGTAGGGCCTGAATCAATGATCTTGCCTGGTTCCCAGCTTCCATCTTTTCTATATACCACCCTTTCTCCATTAATGACATCCCGAAGGTCTTTGGCTGATATATCATAATATTTTTTCTGCAATTGTTGTCTTGTCTTTAACCTTTCTTGTACATTTTAGTTTATCACAGGCTTCAGTAGTTCTTCTGAGTAGAGGCAATATGGGGAGTCTGGGACAGCTGAAAAATAATTGTTTTTAAATCAGAAGTGACGTTTGAGTGACGTGGTGATGACGTATGTGTGACGAGAGGGTGTGATGACGTCACGGCGATGACGTATTGGCGTGACGATACACATACGTCATTGGATGTGAGGTAATGTGAAAGCGGGTGGATTTATATTCGTTAAGAAACTGTTTAAAGTCGAGAGAGAGGTTTGAAAATGAATTTGGTGGTTGCTGAGTGTCAAACGATTGAACAAACTGGTGGCCTGTAAAAAGGCCGTTTGTTACATGTATGTAAAATCTTTTGGTGTGACGAACGACATACGTTATTGGATGTGGGGTAAAGTAAAAACGGATGGATTAATATTTGTTCCGAAACTGATAGAAGTCGTGGGAGTGATTTGAAAATGAATTTGGCGGTTGCTGAGTGTCAAACGAATGAAACATCTGGTGGCCTTGAAAAAGGCCGTTTGTCACATGTCCTTAAAATCTGTAATTTACACAAATATTGCATAAATCTCAGTTGATAGACCTCTTCTGTTGATCTCAGCCTTCAGCGCAGCGAGATATTCCATCCGCCGAGATATCGCCGGCCACTGCTCTGGAAGCATCGTCGGTTGGGCAATGTATGACATGATCGCCTTTATCTCATTGAAGTGATTTTCTTGTAGTTCGTCCTCAGACATAGTTGAAATTGCTCTCATTCTCTCCCCATGCTCCGCAATCAGGGTGATCTCCACCAACTCTTCGTCGCCGATGTCTTTGGACCACAGAGTAGATGCAGACATGTTGGCGGATCGGTGTCAGACGAGAGGATGGTAGTGAGGATCAGACAGACATGATTTTATTACTTGTTTATGCTTAGTCATCACGAAACCCTGACAAGTAATTGGCTAAAAATTATCCAATTAAATGTAACCATTTTATAGAAAAAAAAACCTAGAGTCATTGTTACTCCCAATTGGGTGGGTGGTTACGGACATGTAGAAACAAGTTCAAGGTCATCGAAAGTGGTTTTTAAAAAAAGATTTGATAATTTATTTGTAAAAAATTACAAAGATTTAATCAAGGTTTACATAACTTATCTTTACAGCAAACTAGGTATATTGTATTAAACATTATTTCCTTCTTTGTACTTTGGAGGTTCTTGTGGTTGGCTTTCTTCTTCGTACTTTGGAGGTTCTTGTGGTTTGGTTTCTTCTGTATTTTCGGATGTGGCATTCGGAGACCATTCAGTGGGTGATTCAGTCGTCTCCGAATCGCAGAGGGTTGTGCTGTCGAATTCAACAGTAATCTTCATTACCATCGGAGGATGTTCCGTCATCAAATGCAGGAGTGTTTCGTGAAGTATTCCCAAATCCACTTCGTCTTGCATCACCAGATGAAACTTCATTATGTTGATGGGTTAAGTTCGTTCTTGACGGTACGAGAGCTGATGGAGAAATGATAGCTGATCACTAGTACGGGTTCTATTTATGTCAGAATAAAATGGTGGGGGTAAGTCCGACACTTTCAAAACTATGTCAAGGTCACAGTGATGAGTTTTTTAAAAATATAATTACATAATACCTAAGTAAAATTAATACATAATTAAAAAGGTAAAATAATCAGAGATTACAATGGAATTTTACGCTATGTACAAAACTATTTTACAAAGTATTGTTAACATGGATTGTTATTTCTGTAGAGTTGTTTCCAGAAGGTCCATGGGAAACTAAATACAATACGCCGGGCTTGACAGAATCCAAATCTTCGTTCATAAGAACATTAACAAATCTTTTCGGGAGGTAAACTTGGAATTTAGGTTTATCTTCTTCTTTGTAGGGTGAATCTCCAAGAACAGCTATAACTGCTTCACCAACTGATGTATCCAACTGTTTCATTGAATGCACAGCATAATGTTTTTTTTTCTTGAAGTTCGCTACATCTTTTTGTTGCTAGGAGATCGGATTTTGAATGTTGGTTGAATTTTTCTGCAAGAGATTGTAGTGGAGAAGGTGATGCCATTGTGGAGAAGCTGATATAATTCTGTTGCTAGGTGTTGTATTCTGTAAGAGATCTTGTGTCCAACTGATATTATGGAGGTACGTGCATGGGTATATGTGGATTTCCCCCTCCACCGGATATAAATCGGCCTACTCTGTATGCTCGTGACAATGCACAATTTGCAGTTTTATGCTGAGGGCTTTTTACTCCGATGCAAAGACCATTTAATTCCGTTGCAAATTCCTTATTCAACACAATATCCGTCACATTTGAAGTACTGTACATTCTGATCCACTTTGATTTTTCATCCCCAGTAGTGTAGATTTCGTCATACTGTTGACAATAATGGTACATTATGCTATCTAGCTCTTTGTATTGTGTAAATCCTTCGTCCCAGGTGATGTGATGAAGATACTTCATTAACCATTTATTGGTTCTAGAGCTTTTGCTATTTAACTTCTTAAAAGGAAAAGGCGGCTTAAAAAGAAAATAGTTAATGACATTAGTAGATATGTCAAAAAAAAGCTAGTTCTTTTATGATATATTTGTCTTGGTTGTTCCTGAAAGCTTGAAATTCTACTACGCACTTTTTGGACATTCTAATATTATAATTAAAACAAATTGGTTTGTCCATTCCGTATCAATGTAATTTTGGTTCTATCAAACATTTCTCACTGCAGCAGTATGTATTTATTTTTGCAACTGTTAACTGATGGGAAGCTTGCAATCAACTGCACTCATATAGCCCCAATATTGTCATATATATACGGTGAAAATAAGAATAACATGTGGAAACCTGAATTGTTTCAAGGTCACGTAAATTAGTTTTTAAAAATGATTAAGTGCTCCCAGCATGAGCACTTTGTTGATGCAATCTACCGTATAAACAGTCAGAGTTTGCTAACATTCATTCGCATTTAGTGTATCTCTCTTCTACACATGTACCGTTACATTTCATACATTGATATTTCAACTGTAGTGTTGACGTGTTGACTTGAAAAGATTCATGTAGAACTTTTTGTTCGTAGTCCGCAAATTCATTTTTGTTATCCTCGTAACACTTTCGACAAATCCTAAGACTATCTTTTTCATAGAAACATATTAAAGCCGTCGCACAATTTTTATAATGTTCATTCATAATTTCTTCAGCTATACTTTTTGGTAGTTGGCTTACAATTTTTTTTAAATCATTCGTATCCTGATATTCTTTGAGTAACGCTTGTTTCCACAGGTTATACTCCTCCATTTTGTGTTGAATCTACGAGAGCGCATGAAGTTGGTTTTCACTGGGCAAGAGCTGGAGTTGTTCTGAGATGGGGTGGGTGGTGTGACAGCTATTTATACTAATGCAAACCTTCATTTCCTAAAAATTAACACTCTATTGCAGTAACCATAGCATTCACATATTCTACATGCTATTCCGTCTTGTTATTACTTTTGACTCTACTTCTATATCCACATCCCAACTCTTCCTGTTTGCACAATATTGTAGTAGACATTCACAAAGACCTTTGCGACATTTGTTACAATATTTTATTATATCGCTATACAGTCCAAATTTCACACACATTTTAGGACAACATGTATAGCAGTGTTGGGATTTGTACAATGTGAACGTTTCTCGTGTTGGAGTTGGAAGTTTATATGTTTTACATCGACATTTACAAATACCATAACTTTCACATATTTCACAGGCTAATCCGTCTACCTCTAGTTTCGGTCGCACAAAACACTTGTTTTCACAACAGTATCTTTCCATTTTATGAAGTTTACTTAAGCATGTCATAAACAAGACTGAGTAGGATAGGTACTGTTTGGAAGCTTGGAATCAACTGCACTCACACAGCGTGAGTATTTTCATATGTATATAGTCAGCGAAAAGAAGAATAACATATGCAAACCTGAACTTTTTCAAGGTCACGTAAATCTTTTTTTAAAACGTTTTAGTGCTCCCAACATGAGCACTTGCTTGACGCAATCATTCAAATAATTTTACACTTTTTGTTTATTTGAAATATTCTCCGGCAATTCCTTTGTTGGAGAAACTTTAATTTTGGTTCCTTCACTTCGAAGTTTATTAAAAAAGAATCCGGTCCTTCTGTAGAACGACACCTCTTGAGGCAATCTGTTGTATATAGAATGATCTATCGGGCCATAGATCAGTGGTAAAACTGGATGTGTGTTCACCGAACTGTTGAGGTAATCAAAAATAAGTGGAGCATATGTGACGAGTTGCTGAATGTATCTGATTATTACTGGTGTTAGATTCGACAGGACTTGAAATTCTTCCAAAGTTAAAAGGATTTTCTTATTGTGTTTAGAAAGATCTCTAAATCTCACAAATTGAGTACCTCGAAGTCTGATGTTGTCGATTTCTAAATCGGATTCGTTAAATCCAATTGCAGTTTTTCGTCCTGTCAAGTTGTTGTATAAGTAGGCTTCAATGATAGATACGTGTTTAGTAAATTTATCCCACATGTCTATCGTAAGCAGCAATGAGGCTTTCCCGCAATGGTTAATTAGCACAGCAGGATTAAAGTTCAAAGATTTGAAAACACCAACAGTAACAGTTTTATCCATGTTTAAATTCAATGGATACATTGCGCGTAAAAATACATCAAATATCACATCCATATTTTGTTCATCATATTCATTTTCACATCTTTTCCTTTTCCTCTGATCATTTCCTTCGAAAGTTAGAAATCCTGAGAGTCCAGCCTTAATCTCCTCAGTAGTTGTTGTGTCCTTTTCTGCGGACTCTTCTACATTTTCAGCTGGTGTTGTATTAGTTTTAACATCATCATTATTATTATTATAAGGTGGAATTGTGTCTTTGACAATTGGAAAAGAAGTGGTTTCCGTTGTTTTTACAGAGTCCTCACTAGGATTACCAGGTGGAATTGTGTCTTTGTCAATTGGAAAAGAAGTAGTTTCCGTTGTTTTTGCAGAGTCCTCACTAGGTTTTGTGTTTTCAGGTAAGTCTTGATTCGACATTTTAGATGCAGCTGTCACCTCTGTTGATGCAGACTCGAGCGTTACATCTTCAAGAAAATTAGATGGCATACTGTCCATTTTAACTATCAATGTTGTCTTGCTGTCTGCAGGTGGTATACTGATGTCCTCTCGCAGAAGAATCTCCCTTTTATAAACTTGTGGCGGGGGTAAATATATGTAGGTGCTGAATAATGTGGTAAAAACATCTATATTATTCTTCTAACCACGCCTGTTAGAGGGGTGTACGTTACGATTGTATCATGTAGTATCAAACAATACGCTGTTGTTTGGTCTGGAATATTCTCTTCCAACTCAAACTCGATGCGAATATCTACTGTTGATGATTTAATTGATTCGTTTTGTTTTGAACAGTCTATGACTGCAATTGGTGCGAGACTCTTGAATGTTTCAGGGTTGAGGAGAGGCGAGTTCGTCCTTCCATAGTATGACGATTGAAACCTAGCATACATATCGTATAAAATACCATATCTGTCCTTAGAAAACATTACATTAAGACTGTCATAGGGAAAGAATTGTGAGTTTAAAAACAACTTAATATTTGAAAGTTTACAATGATCAAAGCTACTGGCATTAGCAGTAATATTAGATCTTTTATTTGTTTGCAGAGCAAAAATAACATATCTAGGCTTTTCTAAATTACTCGAAGTCTTCACAGCCCACGTTTGACGTTGAGTTTTAGGCAAGACAGGCCATTCATGCATTTCCCAGCTTCTAAAAGGAACCACAATATCCCTATCAGAGTCCAGAATCCGTAATAGACTTACTCGTCGTTCATCGGCCAACCGTACATGAGGTACTCTCCAAACTATTTTATCTAACTTCAATTTCCATTCAAGTGTTGTGGGAGTTGTTCCGCTATCAGCTTGTATAATATCCACATCAGAGGATGATCGCAGTAAAACCAATTCTTGTTTGACATTAATTATTATTCTTCTGTAGTCTTCAGCGAATCCTAGTAAGAGCCGCAACGGAACGCAAAAGTCGAAATAACCACTTGAATTAGGTACTATTTTGGTCGTAGTTGGTAATATCCATCCGGCTGTTTTTAAAGCGTTCGTTTCATTAGGTGATAAAGAAACCAACCCTTTAAGCGTACTGCTTATACCGACTTTTTTAGTCGAATCTACTACAATGCCAGATATTTCGTACCGGATTTCTTCAAACAAAAAGGCCATTGGATTATTTATGAATGGTACTTTTGATGTTGTATTTTCATCTTTTTCCAAAACCCTTCCTTCAATATAAATATAGCTTTCAGACGGTAAAGTATATGCATCTTGATGTTGTATTGGAATTAGGATCTCATCATTATTTCCTAATTTCGATGAAGCGTAAGGGTTGTGAGTGTGAAGCTCCTTCTCCCACAACGTTTCGTCGAAAACTGGTCCATGTTTTATATCCAGTATGTCCATTATCATTGACTCTGAAACCAAGTCCTTCTAAAAATTTAATGTTCTCTCTAGTTAACCTCTCTACGTTAGGAGATATACTAGAATTGTCTGATGTTTGTTTAGTGTTATATGTAAATTCAAGTCCCATCGTTCTTTTACGGTGCCTGTCTAATGTGTAAACGTACAGTAATAATTTCTCCTCTGAAATCCACGATGTCACCGTCTTGATCTAGTACGTTCAATACGATGTCTGAAATATGAGTGGAGTTTAATGGAAGATATATCAGATTATGAGGTTTTTCAATTATCTTAAATCCAGGTGGAACGGTTGGATAAAACGAATGTAAAATATGTTGGTTCGATCCATCTTTATAAGCCCCTTGAACTATGTTACAAGTAGGATACGCCCCACTATAGCAAGCCAATCAGAAGCCAGCATTTTGTAGTGACGTCATTCCAAGATGGCGGCGCCCATGGCACTTTATTTCCCGCCAAATTTCCTAACCTCACTTTTTAAATTTTAACTCATTTTGCTCAGTTCTGGCAACCTATGCTCTATGATACATTATTTTACATATACACCATTATATATATATATTATATACTGTAAATTATATGTATATATGTTCCATGGTTCGACTATTATATACTCTATGCGATTGATACTATCATATGGCAATGTATATACAATATTATACATATACTTTACAGCTACACCATTATATAAATATAATCTAGGATATATTAAAAAGTGACGTCACACGTCACTTGACCGCATGGGCTGAGTGAATATATACGTCATCTGAGGCTGAGCCAGTGACGTAGGCGGTTTCGTGACGTAATGAGGGAAAGTTTAAAGGTCAAAGTCACGGGGAGGGTGTTTTTAAAAAATTTACGTCGCACTCGTAAAATTCGAATTGTGATTCGATAGTATAATCGATATAAAATATCAAATGAAAACAATCGAATGAAACAATCGAATGATACGAGTGCGAGGTATTACTATTACAAATATTACTTTATTTTATTTACAATAATTCATGTTTACAATAGTTCCCCGTTGTTCGTTGTCATCGATGTTGTTGTTTTTTCGACACCAATCTGTTCTGATAGGTGTTTCCATTTCATTACCGTCATGTAGAAATAATACCTGATGGCAATGAAATGGAAACATCTATCAGATCTTGAATGAAATGACATTGTTATTTTGTGAAGAGCGTTTCGGAGAGCTCGATGTTCACCGGTCGAGAGCCGGAGGTGTACTGACTATTCGCTAGCTAGCGTTCTGATATCAAATAAAATGGTGGGGGTGAAAGTGTAGGATACGAGGCAGATGGCGCGGGGCAGGTGGTGCGGGGCAGATGGCGCGAGGCAGATGGTGCGAGGCAGATGGTAATTCTTGAATTCATTTACCACCTTATTCCATTATTGTTTAATAAAACGTCCATCAAGGATAACATCATTGCTTCTGTATCAGATGGTGTTGTTGTAGAAACTTCATGTACTTGTATTTCACCAGATATATTTTTGATCAGTGTCATTGTGTTCAACATTATAAGAGACAGATGTGGAAGAAACATTATTGTCTTGTATTTGTGAATCCATGTGTACCGCGCAAGAGCTGGACATATAGTGGTGTAGCGTTTGCGCGTAGGTTAGGTACTCGGCTCTTCCCCCACCACACCAGTCCCCCCACCATACCAGTCCCCCACCAAGTTTTACATCGCACAATAATAATAGTTTACATGTGTTAGTTAGGGTTTAGCTCTTAGACTGTCAAGACCTTAGCTCCGTAACTGAAAACTTCAATAATGTTTGCTCAACGTTGTATAATTATAACAGTTACTATGTTGCAGCGAGGCCAACTAGGGCTAACTTCAGCAAACAAGGTGGGACAGCGCCCTTTTACAGACTAGGATTTTCGTTATACAGGGTGTGCGAAACCCCTTGTTCCATTTGTTAGCAGTCTTTATTGTTCAAACACATAATAAAATACATCAGTTAACAGCTATTATTGCTGGAATAAACAAGAACAACGCACTGTTCCAGTATAACAAAGAAAATAATTTGTCCGCTAAAGAGCTTATCAGACATCCATTCCATCATAGCTATCGCTTAGAAACCCGGTGTTCATATCCGTTAACCCCGTATACTAAGTGTCTGTTTGCTTGGGTGGGGTTTGAGACCATCCCGTGCATATGCACCCAGGTTAAACATTATTCCATACGTAGGCCATCCAGATTACCTGGTTGATGCCCAGTACGAACTAATGTCCTCTCCCTTTTTAGCAAACAAAGGATAGAGTATTTTTAGAAAAAAAAAGCCATAGCCCCTCCACCGCCATGACCCGTGGAGACCTTCCAAAAAAAAACAAGCTAATTGTCTCCTCCGTTCATTTTTTACTTTTACAAGTCCCACCGTATGGATTCAAGGAATAACTTGAGTACACCATTCACTCTAGGTCCTTCCAAGGAGTAGCCAAGGACTTACCTAGACGCCTCAACGTACAAGACCCTTCAATTTACATTCAGGTTTACGGGGCTTTTCGTCCCCCACGCCATTGACCTTCATTCACACACACACACAAACACAACCACACAGACATACATACAGTGGGAACTTTTACAATGTCCAAGACATGCTCAACTATATTTACAATTGAACTGTTCATGAAGTCAAGTGAGCCATTTTATTTTAAGTATTGTGCAGTAGTACAGATTAGAGCAATTTAGGGCAGGATCAGCGACCAAAGTGGCTGAGACAGAGCTGGAGGTTATATCATCCAAGTTAAAACCTGAAATCAGGCCACGTGACCATGTTTTTTTTTACGAAGGGGACGAATCGTTCCCAATACTACCAGTAGGGTTTACTCAAGTTTTTGGATTTTATAACCATAGGGTAGTGTGTCGTACTCACCCTCGAGCTTTCTTTTTGGTCCAGTAATTTTGAAAAGTTTGGATTCATTCACAGTTACAATATCGCGGTCTTTCGTCCTCCTGATTCTAGATTCCTTAATTTCTATGCTTTCAGCTGACTCACTAAGAACCATTTCTTTTAGTTTTTCAAAGTTAAGTGTTTTGGAGGTCTTAGAATTGAGGGTGAGGCCCTTGATTTTGCAAACAGATTTTAGTTTTTGTTTGTTGGTTGACCAGACAAGATATGCGTACGTTTTAGGCCCCCCAGAAACGAATTCAACGATGAAAGATCCAGGTCCGTATTTAACCAGCTCGTCGGTCATTTCCCCGAGGTAATCCCCCGTAGGAACCCTGTACAAACCTCCCTTATAAATATAGAGGGTTGAGTCTGTATCGTAGTACAAGACTTGTGAACCCAGGGCCTCCAGATATTCATACAGTTTCAGCCTAGCTTGAGCAGTAGTATAGGCCGCTATGACTACATTCACGTTTCTTAAGGGCTCACCGACTTCCTCCAGGTACTCCCAGCTCACTACCACTACCTCTTCGTTTACTATCTGTATTCTATTCACTATTATATAGGGTCTTGTCATCATCCCGAACAGTGTTTTGGGGTCTCTGACTATCGTGGCCTTTGTCTGGTTCTCCCGCTGTCCAAATTTACCCCAAAATGAATTTAGCATGAGTTTAGCCATTGATCTCAAACCTTCATTTTCAGCAATCTTGGCGGGGTCCAGCCTGATTCCTTCATGCGTGAAGTAGTTCCGCACGTACCGGTCTTTATCATTCTGAGTCTTACACCATTCTGGGTAGCCGGACGCTTCTTGTTTCATTTTCAGGAATTTATTGATGAAATCTGTAAAGAGTCCCCTTTTCTCGTATGTGGCCATTTCATATTCCCATAATTCATACATATCGAGGATGACATAGCCTTTCTCTACCGCTTTCCGCACCTCATCCATTGTCCAAGTTCCTACCAGGGCTCTTTCTTCGCTTTCGTGTTCACAGTCTTCTTGGTTTTGGTTTTCACCACATGTTTTACAGAGGGCAAACATTAATTTATTATTCATCCTTGCTGGGAGTACTGGGTGGTAGAGATCCCTTGGTGGTAGGACTTTGCATTTCAATAAACCATCTACTTGGAGACCTCTCTGTCTGCACTCTCTGTCTCCTACATGAATGGTGGGATGACCTAGGGGATACTTTCCGTACTTACACACATACGGGTAGAGCGAGCAAACGTCCACATATTGGATCGTTTCTCCTTCGACGCATTTATGGTAAGTCTTAGAGTTACCCGTTCTGCCCCCAAAGAAAGCCTGTCTTGGGTCTAGTGGGAGTGTGTTCAATATGGGGAGAGAGTCCAAGTGTTTGAGTTTTTTTTCTTTTTTTAATTTCCTAAACTCACACTCCCACATCTCGACTACTTCGTAGTCACTAAACTTAGCGATTTTGGCCTTAGTTCTCTCGTATCTTAAGTGAAGTGAGTCTGAGGGATCCTCCTTCAGAGGAGCCTCTCGATTGAACGGGAAGCATTTGGGGCATCCATGCCAGTAGCATCCATGAAACTCGTAGATGTTTTCCCTGTCAAACCCATCTACTTTCAGTTTGTTAATCTTTACTTCTTTACCCCGCCCCGCATGCTCGATCCTCACTCCACGTTTATCTTCTTCCCAGCTCAACCACTGAATGGCAATAGCTGACTGGTTATCCACTAAACGGTAGCCGTTCTTTGGGATGAGGCCGATCGTGTTTGGTTTCAAAAAGTTGCGGCGGAAGGCCAAGTTGCAAGCACTAGCGATCGTTACAGCCTCTAGGAAAGGATCAACATTACACTCTTGGAGGAATTTCGATCTGAACTTAAGGCAAGCTTGGGCCAAGATCTCCACATCAGATATGCAATACTCCAACATTTCCTTTTGAAAATCAAATACATAGTTTTCCGCTACTCTTTCATGGTACCAGATTTTAAAGGCCTTATTGGACTTTTTAAACATTGACTCTGGGCAATAGTACTGTTTATCGGGGATAGGGCCTACATAATTTTGGTTCGCCAGAGTGTTGAACAAGTGAGGAAAGTAACCCTTCTTTCTCTCCGGAGGCAGATCAAATGACTTAGGGAGCGCAGCGAGGGCCATGGGGAAATAGTTAAGTGAGTCCACAAATCTAACGTTGTCCATTTCCATGAGAATAATTTTGCAACCCTTCATGACCAGATCGGGTGTGAATTTAGTTTTTTCAAGAACATACTTTAACAAAAATTGGAAATCAAAGCCCTGACCGTTGTGGGCAATTACACAGACATCTTTAAAACCTTTTCGGACTTCCATGACGTATTCCATGAAATCTTTAACAGGGTCAGAGTTGAAGACTCTCGTACGGTTTTTACAAACCCTGCAAAATTCTGTTTCGATACACTGGTAGCAAAACTGCGGGGAAACACACAAGTTTACTTTATGTACTTTTTGTTCGGGATCAGAGGGGAGAGACTCGTCTTGGCGAGTCTCCAGATCAAAGAAAATGAAAATGTAGTCCTTTGGTTTAGGCTTACCATCGTTCCGCTGTATGAAACATTTGTGATTTGGATCTTGGAAAGATCCGCAAGGTTTACAATAGACTTCTCCACACTTGTGGGGCGTGGATCTGTCTCTAATCCAAACTAATTTACCGCAATCAAGACACTTTTTGACAACTTTACATTTATCGACTTGGTGAGCAGTGAAACACTGTTGATTTCTCAAAGTCATATTACATTTTGAACAAACTATTCCTCCATGCTCCTCTTTGCAGGGAGGCGAGATGGTCTGACACTGAGAACAGATGTTTGAACATCTGTGCACACCTTTGTGATCATCGGGAACATGGCAAACTTCACAAAAATATTTACAAACGAAAGCAGCAGTCAAACTAGTTATTACGTTATAGTGCCCGTTGTAAAACAACAGGTTGATCTTGAATTTAGCATTTTCAACACTGCCCTCGAAATAAACGTCCCGGCCTTTATTATCATAATTGAACACGGTTATTTTGAAATCTTTCAACAAGTCTTGAAACTTCTCAAGTTCTGGGATTCCCGCACCAACCTCGGGCATCTCTACTCTAGCCCGTCGAATAAGTTCCTGAGCCCTCATGGTTTGCCTTTTTTTATCATCTTGCCTAATTGACTTGTACTGAGGATCCTTTGTTGTATGAGCGATACCTACAACCAAGGCCTTGGGGAGACACAAGTTGTCTTTATTTTTAATAACTACGATACCCTTCCTTGCTTTGCACTCCTCGTCAAACGTGTTAAAGATACCAGGTCGTACCCTCCCAGAACCTACAGGGAGATTAACTCGAGTACATTCTACTTTAAAAGTGTCAGTGGACTTGACGGATTCAGAATTTGACTGTATGATCTCTCCAAAAATTTGCCAAAGGATGTCTTCATCAATTTCACCAGCGGGTCGAAATGCGACATACCCCGGATCTCTACTTTTTAGGTTAAGACTCTGCAAAGTGAACCCGAGCTGATCATTTTCGCGGGCTTGTCCTTTCATCTCATTTACAATCTTGGCAAAACCTTGTCTGAGCCAATCTATCTCACTAGTATCAGGAGGAGGGTTAGAAAATTTGAAAATAGTTTTCGTTCCGTACAATCTAAACTTTTTAACATAAACCTGCTCGTCACTAAGTACTTCAACGGGTTGAACAACTTTAGCCATTTTACTAGTTGAATCAAACTAAAAGTTAAATATAAATTAAAACAATAAAGTGAGGTTATGTTAAGCAAAAGTAAGGTTATGTGAACCCAAAGAGAAACTTGAGTAAATACGACGATAGGCCTGGTAAAATAATAATTAAAAATATTAAAGTGAGGTTATGTCTGACTAAAAGAGTGAGACTATGAAATAGAACTATATGTTTGACTCTCAAAAGTGAGGTTAAGAAATAAAAGTAGGGTTATGTTATACAATAAAACTGAGTTTAGACCTGATACACCAAATATAATACGCGTTAAATACTAACGACAAATTATAGTAGCACTTACTGTAATAATTGCACAATACTATCACAACTCACTTACCACAATAGCAGAGAATGAAGCAGCGCAAGGACCTCTGACCAACACAAAAGTCTGGAACAGAATGAATGTGGAAGGCTGTCTGCACCGGTATATATAGGCACCAACAACCAATCAGCGATCAGAACGCCTAATACGACCAATGGGGAGCGAGCTTATTCCGACCAATCACAGAGCTGTATTTTAACCTGTTACAACTGGATTTTTTAGGTGACTTACAGTAATTCAGAAACGCTACAATAGAGCAAGAAGAAGAGGGTTTGGAGAAAAACCCTTATTATTGTAGCATATATAATAGTGTAGACCATATAACGGTGAGATAGGCCAAGTTCAGGGTCATCCTGAGGATGTTTTAAAAAACTCTCACAGGTTTTATTTGATAATTACATTCAATATAATGCGTATACTTACGCATATTACGAAATGAGCGCAGAAATCATACAGATTTATTATTAATCGCTAAAGATAGCAGCAGACCTCAAAACACCACTCAACTACAGATAGGCAATGAAGTGGAAACATCTATCAGATCTCGTGTGACATGATATTATTATTTTGTGAAGAGCGTCTCGGAGAGCTCGATGTTCACCGGTCGAGATCCGGAGGTGTACTGACTATTCGATAGCTAGCGTTCTGGTATCAAATACAATGGTGGGGTTAAAAGTGTAGGATGCGGGGCAGATGGAGCGTGGCAGATGGTTACAAAGCAGCTGGCGCGGGGCAGATGGCGCAGGGGCAGATGGCAGCTGGTGCGGGGGAATTCGAATAAAATATCCGTTAGTTAAAACCCACCAAGGATAACGTAATTGCTTCTGCATCAGAGGATGTTGTGGTAGACACTTCTTGTACTTGTATTTGATCAGTCGTTTCATTAGTGCCAGCTTGGTAAATATTAAAAGATGAAGATGTGTAAAAAACATTATTGTCTTGTATTTGTGAATCCATGTGTACCGCGCAAGAGCTGGGCGCATAGTGATATAGCGTCTGCGTGTAGGTTAGGTACTCGGCTCTTCCCCCACCACACCAGTCCCCCCACCATACCAGTCCCCCCACCAAGTTCTACATCGCACAATAACTAGTTTACATGTGTTAGTTAGGGTTTAGCTCTTAGACTGTCAAGACCTCAGCTCCGTAACTGAAAACTTCAATAATGTTTTCTCAACGCTATATAATTATAACAGTTACTATGATTTAAACCAGTGTATTCTGAGTACCCACTTGGCATATGTTAAACCAGAAATAAAGAAATTATTTAGATTTGACCTTCAAAAATCGTTGTTTTTGGCTATTACTGCTATACCCTTGGTCGGATCTGAATTCTGTTTGCACAGACTTGTTCGTCTGATCAATCCGCGTAATTTTAGTACCCACTTGACATATGTTAAACCAGAAATAAAGAAATTATTTAGATTTGACCTTCAAAATAATTTTTTTGGCTATTACTGCTATACCCTTGGTCAATCTGAATTCTGTTTGCGTCAACTTGTTCGTCTGATCAATCCGCGTAATTTGAGTACCCATCTGACATATGTTAAACCAGAAATAAAGAAATCATTTAGATTTGACCTTCAAAATAGTTGTTTTTTGGCTATTACTGCTATACCCTTGGTCAGATCTGAATTCTGTTTGCACCAACTTGTTCGTCTGATTAATCCGCGTAATTTAAGTACCCACTTAACATAGTGAAAACCAGAAATAAAAAAATAATTTAGATTTGACCTTCAAAAATCGTTGTTCTTGGCTATTACTGCTATACCCTTGGTCGGATCTGAATTCTGTTTGTACCATCTTGTTCGTCTGATCAATCCACGTAATTTGAGTACCCACTTGACATATGTTAAACCAGAAATAAATAAATTATTTAGATTTAACCTTCAAAATAGTTGTTTTTGGCTATTACTGCTATACCCTTGGTCAGATCTGAATTCTGTTTGCACCAACTTGTTCGTCTGATCAATCCGTGTAATTTAAGTACCCACTTAACATAGTGTAAACCAGAAATAAAGAAATTATTTAGATTTGACCTTCAAAATCGTTGTTTTTGGCTATTACTGCTACACCCTTGGTCGTATCTGAATTATGTTTGCACCAAAAGTTTCTCGTGAGTGAGGGCTAAGATAGGTAGTCATCCGGTTTTTCGTTCCGTAAAGACTTAAGGTCGGTTTTCGCGCCATACCTTTTTGTAAGGGGTTAGGAAAAGGATAAGAAACATACTGATCAGTTAAAGTTAATCAGTGTGGGACTTAGATCCAAACACCCGGCGTCAGGCTACTGCAAACCCAAGTTTTGACCAAGGTAGTTTACAAAGAGAGTTTATATTCCAAGATTAAGTAAATTTACAACGAACACCCAAGGTCGGTTTTACAAAGGTCAACAGTATCGCTGAAACCAGGTGGGACTTAGATTCAAACACTCGGCGCCAGGCTACTGCGAACCCAAGTTTTGACCAAGGTCAGTTTTAAAGCGTGAAAGAAAAACTTAACATAGTGAAAACCAGAAATAAAAAAATAATTTAGATTTGACCTTCAAAAATCGTTGTTCTTGGCTATTACTGCTATACCCTTGGTCGGATCTGAATTCTGTTTGTACCATCTTGTTCGTCTGATCAATCCACGTAATTTGAGTACCCACTTGACATATGTTAAACCAGAAATAAATAAATTATTTAGATTTAACCTTCAAAATAGTTGTTTTTGGCTATTACTGCTATACCCTTGGTCAGATCTGAATTCTGTTTGCACCAACTTGTTCGTCTGATCAATCCGTGTAATTTAAGTACCCACTTAACATAGTGTAAACCAGAAATAAAGAAATTATTTAGATTTGACCTTCAAAATCGTTGTTTTTGGCTATTACTGCTACACCCTTGGTCGTATCTGAATTATGTTTGCACCAAAAGTTTCTCGTGAGTGAGGGCTAAGATAGGTAGTCATCCGGTTTTCGTGCCGTAAAGACTTAAGGTCGGTTTTCGCGCCATACCTTTTTGTAAGGGGTTAGGAAAAGGATAAGAAACATACTGATCAGTTAAAGTTAATCAGTGTGGGACTTAGATCCAAACACCCGGCGTCAGGCTACTGCAAACCCAAGTTTTGACCAAGGTAGTTTACAAAGAGAGTTTATATTCCAAGATTAAGTAAATTTACAACGAACACCCAAGGTCGGTTTTACAAAGGTCAACAGTATCGCTGAAACCCGGTGGGACTTAGATCCAAACACTCGGTGCCAGGCTACTGCGAACCCAAGTTTTGACCAAGGTCAGTTTTAAAGCGTGAAAGAAAAGTACATATTTCATTAGTAAATAAAACACTTCAAAAAAACCAACATCAAACACCACAATCAGTTAAACTAACTACATTTACTAGCAGAAAACTACAAGCGTTACTCTAACATGTTTAATAATAAACATACATCCCTTAAGCTAAGGTAGCATCTCTAATATACAGTGGTACCAACTCTATACTAGAGATACTATTGCTGACAGCGCAGGCAAACAGCTAGCTAGGCTGTCGACCTGCGACTGCGAGCCCTGTGCGAGCCTCTCCTTGGTTTTATAGCCGCCAGCGTTGACGCTGTCAGACAGAGGAGAGCAGATGTCACGGCAGATGTCACGGTAGATGCCGGCGCGGCGGTGCCCCGTCTGTGTATTCAACTATGCTCAAAACGGTCTTCAATAAAGTCGAAACGTAGCACCTCTGGCGGGGACTTATCCAGGTTCCGGAGTCTTAACCGGTTCTTAAATCACAGCTATCCGGTTTTAAATATGCATATAAAAGGTGTTTATTATTCTTTTCAGAATTTGTAAGGTAAAACTTCACTATACATTGTGTAACATGTCATAGATTTGTTTTTTAAATGTCAATAACAATTTTAAAATGGACCATTATAAATTAAATCTATTATATATTCGTTGTAAATGTGTTATTCACTATAATACACTTATATCCTTTCATAAAAAGTGTATCACATATTTGATTTTTCATAAAATAAATTGTTATGTTGCATTTCTATTCATTTAGACTTATGAGGAATCATATAATTTGATATGTAAAGCAAATTAGGCAGTAAATAATAAGAGACTTATTTGTTACATTGATAAACATATCTGGTTAGTGATTATATTTTACTCGTGAAGCAAAAAGTTGAAAATAATTTTTCACCAAAAATACACGTAAAAAACATTTTTTTTGTCTTGATTACTAGAAAAATAAATTCATGAAGCGGTTTGAGCAATAACGGTTGAATCTTTAGAGATTTTTGATTGCCTTTTTGTTTCATTTTGGAAATGTATTAATATGAACCAACAACATAATTGCAAAAGTGATTAGTGATATTCAATACATGCAGAGTCAAACTGTATTCAAGAACTACGAGTAAAATAATTCAGCCAAAACCTTCAATTCAGATTTATTCAATTCAGTTATAGTTGATTACTTAAAATGGATTGGAGATAGATAGATTGGAGTCGTGTTGCGGAAATTTTACAGATTTCTCAGTTACTGTGCAATGATTCTTTTATATTGAGAAGAAACAGATGTGACAACGCAATTGGTTGGTTTAATTTCTATAATGACTGAATAAAATGAGAAATTTACATACAAAATATATTAAGGCTAAATTAACAAGTGTTTTACTACTAATCAAAACAACTTTTACTTCTACAAAGTGTTGTGTCGACCTTAGATTCATTCAACACGTGGACCACAAATCAAGGACAGACAGACATTCAGACAGTCGAACAGCTGTACCCACACCTGCTCGTACAGATTCGTACGAAATAGATACGAAAGTACGAGATACTAATAGCATTGACTATAGTCAACGCTAATAGCCTACAATATTGTAATTATAAGAAAATACAAGAAAAATTGTTTTATTCATGTTTTACGTTTGAATAAATAAAGTACTCTCCTTTTTAATATGATTTAATTAAATTTATCTAAGGTTTTTTTTTTAAACTGTTTAATAAGAAACTAACACACGCTCATTTATTAACTTAGCCTGACAAAACTTGGTACGGTATATTACTTCATATCGTTGTGGTCTATTGCACAAAAAAAAAACAGTTTATTGGTTTATTGTTTTTGTAGCAGCAAACTTGCGTACTCAGTCCCATGTTATTCTTATGCAGAATAAGTAAAACGTTATCTCCGTTAATTATGAAGATAAATTAATAAAACTTGGTATAAAACGCTGACTATTTTGATAAGTCGAACGACCTTCTTATGGCTTCTGGTATAATCATATTGCATTTTAAAAATTTCGTAACGTTCAGGACTTCGACAATTTTACTGTTGTGGTGACTGAATATTGGGTCAGATTGGCCACTTTATCTCTTACACCAATAATCCTGTTAACCTAATGTTAAATCTTTGCATGCAACAAAATTTAATTAAATTTATTATTAACCTTTTGATGTGTACGTATGCTGTTTTACCGTAATATTGCATATCACACCTAATATGATAAGCATAGTACTAAAATGTATACAATAACATACATAATTTTTTCAGCTAGGTCTTTGACGTTTTTTGGCAATCAATTTGGTGTCAAGACACGATGCAATTTTGTTATAATATATTGATCCTACTCAAAACGCTGAGTATTTTGATAGGTCGTTCGGCAGGTTTATGCCTTACATTATTTATTCAATTTAATTGTATATGTTTTTACACGTTTAGAACATAAGGTAAGTTATAAAAAGTTTCTCATTTTTAATCTGTGTACAAAAAATCATAATTATTTAATTATTATCACTATCTAATATGTACGTAAACCGTTTTTGTCGAAATACCGTATATCTTAAATAACATGATAGCAAACTTTCTGAAATTAAAATGAGAACATGCAAACACATCTTTTAGCAACAGGACTAGCTGAATATGTCAGTGTCTATAACATGTGAAATTTTAATATTATGTACTACTCAAAATGTTGAGTATTTTGATAGTTCGTTTGGCCTTTTTATGTCCTCCATTATTATTTATATTTAGATTTAAGTGTTTTTTTTTTACGTTCAGGTCTTGGGACAATTTTACTGTGGCTGTGATGTGGTTCGACTTATTTTATTTTAGTGTTAGACCTTTTTTATACTGTAATGTGGTTTCTTATGTTAAATATATGTTCGAAATATATATATATATATTTTGTTTATTATTATCCTTCTGATATGGGCAAAATCCTTGTTTGCTGAAATCGTATATCACACCCAATGTAAACTGAACTTCAGACATTACCTTACAATTATATCAAATTTCAAACAGGCATTACAGTAATATTATTAATGAAGGTCTGCATACATATAAGGTGAGACAAAAACTGAATAATACTGTAATTTCTTTGGGTAAATGAACATTAACTAATGTCTTAAAACTATTTGGACTAAGTTATTTAATACCCTTGCTTGTCTTCTCTATTAGCGAGTGAAACTTCGAGGATATTACAAACCTATAAATAAGTGAATAAAACTTGTTATTACCCAAATTATTTTTCATTTACTAATCCTTAAATTAATACGATATAATTACTAATCCTACACACAGTTATAAATGAAAGTACTAATTGTTCTGTATTATTAAATTGCTTTAACTTCAACTTACAATACTTTTTACTACATATATAATAAACCTGTATGTATTTTTGTTAAACGTTACCACTGAGAATAGACCATTCTCAATTAGATATATGTTACAAATAAATTATGCATACTGGATCGATCGAGCTAAAATTTGATTGGAAGATTGCGATTTTAACCAAAAGAACACTAAGACGCATTCGTTCATATGTTTATTTTACTGATCAGTCTTAGACAAAACAAGTTATTACACACTATATCACACGATATTGTACGTATTCAATATTATATACGTAATTTATTGTAAACGTAATTTTTGTATTGTATATGTGATAACGTCAGAAATTAAAACTGCAAAATCCCCGTGTGGAGAAAGAGACACCGACTGGTCTATAATGTAATTATGCTTTTGTTGAAAAATATAATATAAACTATAAATTAATAGCTTTCTTTGCTTAAGTCCAAGGTATTGGTGAGAAAATTGGAGAAAAATATTAGTTTTTGTATACAACCTCTCTTAAGGCCATACATTAGATAATAAAAGTGCCAAGTTAAACAAATTTTGTGTTGGTATTTCATCAGATGTGTAATTTGATTTGACTATTAATGTAAAATCACCTGAAAAAGCAATGATTTCGGGGAAAGCCAATAAAATTAATAATTTTCTTACGTTTCCCATTTATTCTAAACAGTTTCAATTAGTTAATTATATTAAGGACAACATTTAGTACTTCCATTGTTAGTAGCTAATCCCAAAACTACTAGTATAGTCTAATTAAACGACACGGGGTTAAAAACAGTTAATTAAGCGGCGACCTTGCAATTAACCGTTTAGCTAACGAGGCCTCGTTGCAGTAAGGAAGACAAGGGGAATCCCATTTCCCAGAAGTGGGTTAGGTCGGTTCCCGAGTTACCTTGACCCCCGCTGCACCGCGACTGCGAGGTTCCCAAGGTTGAGGTTAGCAGCGGGGAAAGCCATCGATCAGTGATTACAATCATTTCCGATAGAGTGCACTTTCAAAATGCGCGTCCCCTGTAATGACAGTGTTTGGTCAACCCGATGTTGTCAAAACACACACAACGAGGATCGAACTTTCGTTTAGGGGAAAGGGCTCGCGGGTTGACCCCGTTTTCATTTGCGCCCTGCCAAACTTGCAGGATCGTTACCACCATTCACGTATTCCGCTTCCGGTCCGACTTAATTACCCCGTCCCCCGCCAGGTGCATGCCACTCAGCAGTTGCGATTCGTACTGCTTCTCACTCGCCGCTAGATGGGGCTGTCATTCGTAAATACATCTTCCGGCGCTGATCAGGATCGAAGGTGATCATGCAACTTTCTTCGAGAAAACATCAATTACAGACTTTTTACGGAGATAACTAACGTTCTTCCTTCACATTTCAAGTTATTGATGTAGAAGAACAATTTTTTTAATAAGATCGGTATAAAATTTGTATCTAATTACTTATCAATTCGTTGATTCATTATAACTTGTAATTAAAACTATTTTGACGATCATAGATTCTTAATGGTCGCACAATATAAACCAAGTAAAATCACATATTATTCTCGTATTATTAGTTATTATAAATTGATACCCTTTCAGATGAATTGCAAAGCGACAAATCATATTTTGTTATTTCCGCGACAAAGAAAATAGTAAAATTCATAATAAAAACTAGGTTGTAACTGCAAGCCAATACACGCAAGAGGGCACCGCTAAACTGTATCGATAATAATTAACCGTAATCAAAATACTTTAAGCGAAGCCTTAAACAGCTAGGGTCTTGGTGTAACTTGTTTGACCGTAATTACAGGAAAACTATATAATGCATTTATATTTATTAGTCAACCCTCTTGCAACAAAAAATATCCGACAATTAAGATGATATTGGTATCAAGGCCAGACGGGGCGATAAGTCAAAACACACACACACACACACACACACACACACACACACACACATACACACACACACACACACACACACACACATGCCTGTGTTCTCACACGCGCAAACGCGACCACACCCTCGGGCGGTCCTAGACGCATAATTACACTTAATCAGACAGCGCAATTTGCATTCTCCGGACTGGTTCCATTGGGCAGTTTAGCTGCTAATAAAGCAAACTACATCATAACAAGAGCGGATGCGATATTGAGACTTATTTATCGAAACTGGAGGACGCCGGCGGTTGAACAAGATAATTAGCTCTTCGCGACAAGACAAGTGCCGTAAAAAGTGCCTGTAACCTCTAGCCCCTAGCCCACGTGTTTTTTGTGTTCATGACTACAATGTAGGAGTAACTCAGGGGCCGATGCCGGGACCGATTATGTTCTTACGCTTTATTGACCGTTTATACGAAGAAGTGTCCCGAAATATAAAATGCTACAAATGATTTTACTTTTGGATATTTGTATATCAATATCACATATATGCCTGTCAATTTAAAAGTAAGGTTGATTGAACTGTTAAAGTATTCAGACGTTGCCATAGATCAATTGATAATATTTTGTCAACAATCTTGGAAAATGACGGCTGGAAATTGTTATACATCTTAACTGCTTGTTAATTGTTGAGTTTACAAAGAAGTGTTTAAAATGAATGTCGTTTATCTTGTGATTTCATCTTTAATTTTAGCGAATTTCCCCTATAGGGAAGAAGCTATTACCGTAGGTCTCATGGTAAGACTTAAGCCCGAGACCATGATAACTTTTCATTTTGAGGTCCCCAGATGCCAAAAACACCATTCGTTCAAATTTTTATATATGTATATATATATATATAAATATATATATATTTATATATACATATATATATATATGTGTCCGTAAGCACGAGAACTCTCGTAAAAAAGGTCCGATCTTAATGAAATTTGGTACAAATGTGTAAAGTACCATTTATTTGAACGAGTTCGAAAACCAGATGAATCGCACCATCCGAAGGGGGGGGGTTTTGGGGGGTTTTGTACCCCAAAAATGTGTTTTTTGGGGTTTTCACATGTAATTATAATTTAAATCAAATTTTAATTTTCACCATTTAATTCAGCTTAAAAAAAAAACAAACAATTTGGTATTTTGATCATTGCTCTACGTCAATTGATTACCGAGATATTGAAAGTGCTAAACACAGTACGTTGTCTAATGTTATTCTTATGGAGAAAAAGAAAAATTGTATATCTCGCTTATTTATGAACGTAAACTGGCAAAATTTGGTATATGGCTTTATTTGGTTGTGGTCTATTGATATTTGCACAAAAATCCATTTTTTGCCCGATAGTTCCCGTAGCAGCAAACCTGCATACTCAGCCCCATGTTATTCTTATGGAGAATAATTAACGTGTTATCTCCTTTAATTATGAACATAAATTAATAGAACTTGGTATGTGGCTTTACCTAGTTGAGTTATAATGATATTTGTATAAAAGCCCATTTTTAGTGTTCCTTATTTCAGCAAACCTGCATACTCAGCCGCCATGTTATTCTTATGGAGAATAATTAAAATGTCATAAATCGTTTATTTATGAATGTATATTGATGAAACTTGGTATGTGGCTTTATGTGGTATTAAGATAAATTAATATGCATTTGAAATTCTCTGAGTATGCAGGTTTGCTGCTACGGGGGTATTTAGTATATCCTGGAGTTTTATTCAAAATTAAGTTCACTGACATATGTTTCTTCCACATGATGATATATTAATTAACACTGCATTTTATCAAATGAATACGGGGAAGCGAATATTTTTCTACTTACAGTTTTATTAAATGCTATATCTGGCTGTCTTGCTAGATTTGACTTAGACTCTTTCCGTTCCTTATGCATTTAAATATAGGTAATAAAAAGTTAACTCAAAAAAATGCGCTTTACATTGATTTTAAAGTGACAGTCTTTATTGAACGACCTATAAATTCAATAACAAATAAATTGGATGGTTAAAAATAGACATGAAAAGAGTTTCCCTATATTACTACTGTGTCAATAATTAACTCCAGAGGCTGGGAAGAAAAGCATACTTCCGGGCTAGTTTTTTATTTTATTTGAAATATATTTTTAAAGTAACTATGCCAGGCGCGGCACCGGCGCGGCGGCGCGGCGCGCCGTGGGACATAGCACCTTTGGCTATCCGAAGCCCAGTACACTGATTAAAAAATTGTATCGGAGGGTTGTGAGGTTTTTATATATTCATATTGTAATCAAAATTAGCTATCCGATACGCCGACTCGGAGGTAGATCAGACTAACATTGAGCTTTTTTTATGAAGTTATAACCGTGTTTTGGACGGTTGTTTGAGCATTGCAAAGTGTTATAAAACGTAGTTCAAATAAATATGTCACAAAATTTGTATTTAAACCCGAACAATAACCACTATATATTTAAACTTAATTATTCATGTAAATTTAACACCAGAAATATATTAATATATCATTTGTCACTATTCTCTCCTAAAGACTCTTCTTGACGTCATTTTCAAGCTTATATTCATTGGTGATAGAAAGTTATATTAAAAGCGTTTATATAAGTTCGGTATAACTTGGGAAATTACTGTGGGGTAAGGAAAATATTGAAATCAAAGTATTGTTAAGGTGTTGGAAAATTTATATATAGTGTTTCTGTCATTTAACGTGCCAACCGTTAATACTTATTAAGATCAAGGATTTTGTAAAATAACGCAAGATTTATACTTTATAATTTTTTATGCCATGTACATTTAATTTGAACACACAAACTTATACAGCAGTATTTGTGATGTACTTTTTCATTAATTTATTAATTTACCTGGCCGAAATTCAAAACATTTTAAAGTTTGTTTTAGTTTTTTTATTTTTTATGAACAATTGTAACATATATACCAGACATAAAGTATAAGTTATTGTGTTTCTTTATTCTAGATCTTTTTTTTGCGACACCTAACGAAACCCATTCTAGTTATTATAAAAATACCAGGAAATCAAGTTGACGAGAAAGCTTGTCGTAAGTGCGTGTGTTTCAGCTATTGCATATCTAAGTGTAAAACATATCAAATGAACCGTCAAAATAAAAATACAAGAGTATTACGTCGACACCGTATTAAATTACTTTTGCGGCGCGGCGAATGTACTAGAGTGCATCTGCCCCACGGACATTTGCCTTTGCACCTGCTCCTCTGTCGGCTATAAAAGCGAGGGTCTGGCTGCAGTAGTCTCACAGTTTTAGGCTGCCAGCCTAGCTAGCTGTTCGCCTTAGCTGTCTGTAATAGCATCTTTAGTATAGAGGTGGTACCCCTGTATACTGAAGATTCTACTTTAGCATGTTAGTTTGTTATGCATGTTAGTTTATTTGTTAGATTATAGCTTGTAGTTTGCTGCTATAAGATGTAGTTAGTGTTGCTGTTTGTAATTATTTGTGGTGTTGGTCTTTGAAGTGTTTTATTGACTAATTAAATATGTACTTTTCTTTCACGCTTTAAACCTGGCCTTGGGTCAAAACTTGGGTTCGCAGCAGCCTGACGCCGGGTGTTTGGGTCTACGTCCCACCGGGTTTCAGTGATACTGCTGACCTTTGCAAAACCGTCCTTGGTTGGTCTTTGTAAAATTAACTTTAACTAATCAGTATGTTTCTCATCCTTTTCCTAGCCCCTTACAAAAAAAAAGGTATGGCGCGAAAACCGACCTTATGTCAATACGGCGCGCAAACCGGTTGACATTGCCCATCTTAGCCCTTACTCACGAGAAACAGATTCAATCAGTTTGCTTATTTTTGGTTAAATTTAAGGGGATCTTGGTCAGGTAATTATTGTACTTCGGTTCGTAAAACTCTGACACCTACACAGTGATGAACGTCCTTGCGGTTTCAGAGTGCGCGACTGTTGTTAACTGACCATTTTGCTTTTATTTATTTATTTATTTTTTGGGGGGAGGGGAGGGGATAACTTTTCGGGGGAGAGGATAGCGTTCCGTTATCAGGTTTATGCCTATAATTGCGAGCATTAAACTAGGCCTCTTCTCCTAATACAGAGCGGGGAATAGAGCAGTTTGTGGTCAAAGTGAGAATCACTTACTGCTCTATTCCCCGCTTTGGCAAAATGTTCAGATGACCTTAGGGACTTAGAAAATTCAGAAAATTCTCGTTTCTTAAAATAATGGAAGATATGTATTGATTTTTCGGGAGAGATTAATGTTTAGTTATTACAGAATTCAGATCCGACCAAGGGTATAGCAGCAATAGTTAAAAACAACTATTTTGAAGGTCAAATCTAAATAATTTCTTTATTTCTAGTTTAACATATGCCAATTGGGTACTCAAATTACGCAGATTGATCAGAGGAACAAGTTGGTGCAAACATAATTCAGATACGACCAAGGGTATAGCAGTAATAGCCAAAAATAACTATTTTTGAAGGTCAAATCTAAATAATTTCTTTATTTCTAGTTTAACATATGCCAAGTGGGTACTCAAATTACGCAGATTGATCAGAGGAACAAGTTGGTGCAAACATAATTCAGATAAAACCAAGGGTATAGCAGTAATAGCCAAAAATAACTATTTTGAAGTTCAAATCTAAATAATTTCTTTATTTCTAGTTTAACATATGCCATGTGGGTACTCAAATTACGCAGATTGATCAGAGGAACAAGTTGGTGCAAACAGAATTCAGATCCGACCAAGGGTATAGCAGTAATAGCCAAAAATAACTATTTTGAAGGTCAAATCTAAATAATTTCTTTATTTCTAGTTTAACATATGCCATATGGGTACTCAAATTACGCAGATTGATCAGAGGAACAAGTTGGTGCAAACAGAATTCAGATCCGACCAAGGGTATAGCAGTATTAGCCAAAAATAACTATTTTGAAGGTCAAATCTAAATAATTTCTTTATTTCTAGTTTAACATATGCCAAGTGGGTACTCAAATTACGCAGATTGATCAGAGGAACAAGTTGGTGCAAACAGAATTCAGATCCGACCAAGGGTATAGCAGCAACAGCGAAAAAACAACTATTTTCAAGGACAAACCTAAATATTTTCTTTGTTTTTGGTTCAAAGTATAACATGTGAGTACTTCAATTACACGGCTTGACAAAATGAACAAGAAGGTGCAATCTAAATTTAAATCTAACCAAAAGTATAGCATCCGTAGCGTAAAAACAATGGTTTGAAGGACAAGGTAACGTTGTGGTGGGGGGTAGGTGGCTATCATACACAATAACGCTACATCATTATTCTTCCAGCTCTTAACGGATGAACATCTACCTAGAGGGTCTGAAAAATGTCGCAGTTTTACAGGAACATGAGGAAGGTGACCTTCAGTAGTCCCCTTGACACTACATTCTACTTCCCTGACAATGAAGACAGAAGGTCTACGCTTTTAATGGACTATGAGCGGTTTCGTCGAAGAAAAATCGAGGTTGAAACACTTTTAGCCAGTTGTTTGCTACGCAAAAAGCACCATATGAATACATGCACCGGTTTAGATCATAGTAGCTGTTATACTTATACAGCGTTGAGCAAACATTATTGAAGTTTTCAGTTACGGAGCTAAGGTCTTGACAGTCTAAGAGCTAAACCCTAACTAACACATGTAAACTAGTTATTGTGCGATGTAAAACTTGGTGGGGAGACTGGTGTAGTGGGGGACTGGTGTAGTGGGGGGACTTCCATCTGCCGCGCACTTGCCACCTGCCGCCTGCCATCTGCCGTCCGCCATCTGCTCCGCCCCACCTCACTTTTACCCCCACCGTTTTGTTTGATACCAAAACGCTAGCTAGCGAATAGTCAGTTCACCTCCGGCTCTCGACCGGTGAACATCGAGCTCTCCGAGACGCTCTTCACAAAATAATAATAATATTATGTCACTCAAGATCTGATAGATGTTTCTACTTCATTACCGTCAGGTAGTATTTCTACCTGACGGTAATGAAATGGAAACACCTATCAGAACAGATCGGTGTCAAAAAAAAAACAACATGGAGTCTGCGCAGGGATCAAAGTATCTACCTTCTTTCAACAGGAAAAACACGATGACCGCAACTCTCCGGGATCATCAACTTCGATTATAACCAACAACGGCTGAAGATTCGTATTGTAATTAAGAACAAACATTGTAAATAAAATAAAGTAATTTTTGAAATAGTACTACCTCGCACTCGTATCATTCGATTGTTTTCATTAAATTTTTTATATCGATTAACCTATCGAATCACAATCGAATTTTACGCGTGTGAGGTAGTACTTTTTTTTAAATAACCTCCCCGTGACTTTGACCTTTAAACTTTCCCTCATTACGTCACGAAACCGCCTACGTCACTGGCTCAGCCTCAGATGACGTATATATTCACTCAGCCCATGCGGTCAAGTGACGTGTGACGTCACTTTTTAATATATCCTAGATTATATTTATATAATGGTGTAGCTGTAAAGTATATGTATAATATTGTATATACATTGCCATATGATAGTATCAATCGCATAGAGTATATAATAGTCGAACCATGGAACATATATACATATAATTTACAGTATATAATATATATATATATATAATGGTGTATATGTAAAATAATGTATCATAGAGCATAGGTTGCCAGAACTGAGCAAAATGAGTTAAAATTTAAAAAGTGAGGTTAGGAAATTTGGCGGGAAATAAAGTGCCATGGGCGCCGCCATCTTGGAATGGCGTCACTACAAAATGCTGGCTTCTGATTGGCTTGCTATAGTGGGGCGTATCCTACTGTTACACGTGATATTTATAGTATTAACTTTAATTATGTTCACAGTTTTTGGACTTGTATGGTAGATATTTGGTTCAAGAACCGACTTGTATAATGGGAAACCAAGTAAAGGACCAATCGATGCTGGTAGAGTGAAATCCATATAAAACTTGCATTTTATTTCACTTCTTAAATTGTTATTATTCGCTCTTAGTTCAATTACATCCTTTCCTAACTTATTTTGAAGTTCTCTGTTTATGTCAGCTATTTCATAAGCACCAGTTTTAATCTCAACAAATTCACGTACATCAGCCAGACCTTCAGTATTTTTCTTTCTCACGTAGTGAAATTTATTATTAACACCTTCTATTATGTTTGGGATTGAGTTGTAAGTAGTAAAATCCAAAAGTGCAATTTCCCACTGTCTATCATCTCTCAGGTGTAATGGTGGAAATAATGTACTTCGTAAAGTTGATGTTGAACCACTAACTGTTACAGTACAAGACGACATCTTACAGTTGACTGACACTTGTGGCTAGAAATTCCAAACATAAATGTCCACATACTGACGTGTCTTCTTTTTGTTTTCTATCATAATTGAAAACTACGTTAGGTACTGCACCGAAATACACTTGTAACTCTTTAGGAGGTGGAAGATTCCCAAAACTGTCGAAATAAAAAACGGAATCAAATATTTTCTTATAACAAACCCAATGTGTCCCAGCACCATTAGCATAATCAAGGTTTACAATTGCGGCTTCATTTTTCCAGATTTTTCTTGGCAATCCGTTTCGCATGAACAACCCTCTGAAAAAAGGGATTTTTAAACATGATGCATCCCGTTCAAGTTCCTCGTTGTTCAAAGGTTTATTCGGCAAAATTAATTTGTTTTTATATAATATGCACGGTATGGTCTTTGGTATAATCCTCTTCCGTTTACCTTTTTTTTTGAACATTTTGAACACTTTTCTCGCTTACGATTAACTCTCTTATTAGTATTCCTTCTTTTACTAGTGCCCCCACCGGAAATATTTCTTCTGCGACGTGTGTTTGTTTTTCTTCTCCTCGATCCTCCTCCAACTGCTGTTTTGGCTTTCATGGCTGCAGTTACTGCTAATGCAGCTGCTCGTTCACCAACACTTGCGTCACTTGATTTTACTCTCTGCCAAGCTTTTTCAGCAAGAGCTCTATCTGCAATTGATCTTCTTTCCGAATCTGAGTAATTTGAATATGCAATATCGTGTGCTCTGCAAGCTTCGTCCAATTTGTTTATTCCAGGATCTCCTCGTACCAAACGCTTTCGCAATTTCGTACCTGGACCACAATATTGATAACCTCCAGGCAAATGTAGCTCAATTGGAAGTGCGTCAACAGCTGTGTTTATTAATGCACCTGTAGGTAAAGTGGAAAATGCTTTTTTAAAAAGAGACACTGCGCTACTAGTGAGTCCTCGTCCTCTTTTCATGAGTGATAGTTCACTACTGAACGTCTTCCTTCCATGTATGATAATTTATTTTTGTTTTAACACCTTACTTCATTAGATTACTCTAACGTCTGGCAGTGATAATGACTCTTCTGCATCACTGTTTGTATCATATATTGCGTTTACACTGTTTGAAGGTGTTCCCCGACTTTCCTTCTTCGAAGAGGTGAAAAGAATCACCATAGACTGTAATTTGTCGATTGTTTGGTAAATATCTTGTTTTAATTGCTTTATTTCTTCCAAAACAAATCGCCTATTCACAGCATCTGTATCTTTTTCTGCAATTGCCACATGTATAATTCTTTTATATTTAGCATCAAACATGGTGTCATTTGTCTCGCAATTTAATGTAAATGTACGAATTGTTCCAAGGTTTACTGCTTCATCTTTGTTAATAGGATCTGCAATATTGCACAAACGTTTCCTTCTTAGATCATAGTTTCCGTCTCGAGTCAACTGAAAACCTTCTCCAGGTGGACCTCTCAAAACCTCTCGAACCAAAGAGCTCTCATGACGACCGAACTTATCAACACTCATCTTTAGACTGAATACTTAAGCTATGTATCCCCGACCTTTTAACTCTTCCGTTAAAGCAATCATTTCGTTATCCAATCCGTTATGCCCAGCCTGTATAGATTCATATATTAATCGCATTCTGTCAACCAGCTTATTCACATTATTATAGTATATAATATTTGTATCATACACCGATTTCATCGACATTCCTTTACCCTTAGCCTTCGGACGTTTTCCTCTAATACTAGAAAACAGCTTTGAAATAACTTCTCTATACTTCTCCGATCTATTTCTATGAATAGGTGTATTATGTGAATAACCTTTTCTATGGGAGTTGGTTAAAATACATATGTTTTTAAAATCATTCAACTCCTTCTTAGTATATTTTTTTGGAGAGGGTTTAAAGATCAATTCAAACAGTCCAGCGGTACCCTTAAAAGTTTGGTCTTTAACTGTTATATTATCTTTGTCATCTATCTCTAGCATACTATCCCCCATACGAAGACCGTCTTTTTCCAAGCGTGCTCCATACACGTGGTATTTACTCGATTTATGTGCACCATGTAGCATTTTTAGTATATAATTTCGTGAAAGAGGTCCTTTTTTGCCAATTTCTTTACTTAAAATACTAATATTTGTGGGGGATTCTGTTGGTTCTAAAGGATCTGTTTCACCTTCAATGTCGGATTTACTTTCTTCTTCATCTTTTTTATCTTCTTCTTCTTCTTCTTCTTCTTCTTCTTCTTCTTCTTCTTCTTCTTCTTCTCCTGAACGACTCGTTCTGCTAAATGATTCTGACCCAGATTCTGATCCGTATGTTCCTGAAGTTTTATCTTGTTTAACGATCTTTTTATCTCGTTCTTTTACTTCTTGATCTAGTAGAGTCGATTTGGTCATTTTATCATTTATTTTATTCAGGGGTTCGACACTGGGCTTGAAGGTTTCCTCCAAATATTTATTTCTAGCCATCAATCCTTCTTTTAGTAGCAGGTTTTTCTTCCGTATTGAGTCACTTAGGACTTTTATTTCACTAAGCAACTCCTCCTGGTTCGACATTATTAGTTCCGACTGTTCTCAACGCCTTCACCACAAATACTGAATTTGTTATAGGCAGAAGTCAATGTAATAAAACAAATCCATCGAACCCTATTCTGTAACGACCATTTGTCATAGATCTTTCTTTATCTATAACTAAAAACCCATATTTTTCTTTCCAAGCTTTCCCACACACATCTCGAAATTTTTCAAATGACATATCTGCACCAACATGATCGTTGTATATATGTTTGAGATTTTTTTCATCCTGCTTGAAAACAATTAAAAAGTTTACGTTGTCTCTAATTAATTTTTTCGGGATTTTACTATATGTTTGACCTATGTAAATAGAGTCAATATGATTATGTCTACCCATAGAGAAGTATGTTCTTATCCTATCATGATTTTCAGAGGAAACATCGTCAAAAATAAAAACTGAATACGGTTCAGCATTGTTAGGCTCTATAATCTCACTACTTGCGTCAAATTTATGCAATGACACATCGGGTACATCATGCAAAATCTTTTCCAATAATAAATATTTTGGTTGATTCAGAGATTTGGAAAAAATATAAACATTATTGAAGCTTAAGCCGTTTGGTTTTGTTATTAAATTAAAAACAACGTTGGTTTTTCCACAGTTTGAAGGCCCACTAATAATACACCTCATTGTGTTAGGCAATAAACAGCCATGTTTACTTACCTCATTATCAAAAATATCCGGTGTCAAACAATCAATATTGTTAATATCAAGTCTTTCATTCTGGCAGATAATTTCCATAATTTATTTACTGCATAAACAGTCTTCTCAAATGCTGTCCCGTTACTGATTTTTTATTTCAAAGTAGGTCCTTTTTGTCTATCCAAGTATCTTCGCTCTTGTCAAATCCCAACCATCTCACTAAAAGTTTATTACCTCTTTTTCTTAATATCTTTTCAACCAAATAAACATTGCCAGTCTTGGATTTTAACAACTCATGTCCGTAAAACCCTCCCTGCAGTATCTCTCCTTTAACATCCTTTAAAATATAAGTTTCAGGAATAGTAGGCTGTACTCGATGCACAGTGAAAACCTCGTTTGTCCAATTCGGAAGGTAACCTTTGGTAAAGATCTGTTTATATTTACATATCCTCACATTGTCTCCTATTGCAAATTTTTTGGGTGGTTTCTTATCTAATATTGGTTTGGTACTTTTCTTTATGCGTTTCAAAACTTTAGATTCATTTGCTTTATTCACCTGATTTGGTTTCATACCTATTGTACGATGTTTTTTATCATTGTAATCTTTTATTAAAGTAGGAAGAATATCATACCATACATAGGTGCCTCTTTCTGAAAATTTCTTGTACATTGAAGTTTTCAAAGTGCGATTGAAACGTTCTACAATAGCGGCTTTCTTTTCACTATAAGTTGAATAATGATTTATTTTATTTTTCCTCATTAGATCAGAAAAATCTTTGTTAAAAAATTCTGTACCATCGTCTGTCTGCAGATTTTTTATACGTTTCCCTATCGCCTGAAGTACTTCTTTCATTGCTTCTGTAATAGACGATCCACTTTTGTTTTTCAGTGGAATTGCACTGGCTACTTTTGTAAAACAATCAATAACCGTTAAAATGTACCTGAAACCTTTATTAATCCTACTGTACGGTTTCATTTCTACAAGGTCCGCTTGATATAGGTCATGAATGCCTTTCACGACCGTTGATCTCCTAGGAAAATTTCTTCGAACTGGTTTGTGAAGTTCTTCAACGATGGATTTTCTCTCGTCCATCGGTTCGCTTTATCCTCCAATCGTTTAGTAACTGAACTATAAAACTGTTTCATTTATTAAAAAAGGCTAAATGTTAAATAAGTAATGGAGTTTTTGCTAATTTAAAAAATTGCTTATTCTGAACACACGAAAACTGGGTCAAGGCCACTGAAGTGGCTTTTTAAAAACTTTATTTAACATATACTTAATTAATTAGCATTTTATAGATCTTCCACCAGTTTACTTCTCAGGATGATGATGCACTTAATCAATTTATGTTAATGAATAATGTCCATAAGGAAGTGTGTGGATGTTGTTTTGAAGGATCACACGTTTGTCGTCTTTGTCTGCCAATGACTTCTTTTTCACAGTTATACTATATAAATTATGATTGAAGCTCCGGATTGTGTTAAAAGATGCACTGTACCCAACTCTTCTGAATAAACAGTTGTAGTAATGTTCAAATTTCATTTTTTTCATTATGTACATCTTTTTTATTCCTTTTGCCTTCTTGATAATCCCTGCTTCATCCTCATCCGCTGCAACTGTTGATGTGACATTCGCTGTTCTATCTGTCATTAATTTTAACGCGTACATCTTCGACATGAGGGCGACAATTTCTTCAAGTGGTACTCCGCAAGTTTCATCCTTGAACTTTCCTAAAAACTTCTTGTTAACAGAGTTGTCGTATGTCGGATGGTTGACTGGGTAGTCGGAGAAGTCAAAATCATTCCTGTGAGGAAACACTCTAAGGTCATCATACATGTCAAGTGTCTTGATCCAATATACGATCCCGTCAGTGTCCATGTAGCTAATTCCAATTCGATCTCGTCCATAAAAGGCAACCATCTTGTTGTAGTGGAAGTCGTACATATGGGTCTTTGAAATATCAAGTATACACATTCCTACATAAAGAGGTCGATCCATGACAACATTTGTTTTGTTCATGCATACAGCTACAAGATTTTCGTTTATTATGATAGATGTTTTGAAGTTAGGCTTTTGAACTAATTTTAACATTTTCTTTTCATCAGAAACAAGTTTCAAATTCATATGATTCCTTTTGTTTTCAAGACATTTCCCATAGACGGCGTTATTCATCAGTTTGTAAAATTCTTTGTGAAAACTTGATGTGGAAGCTGCTCTTCTTGAAGTATTCGATTCTATATACGGTTTTAGCCAGGTCTTTTGTGTAAATTGAAGTACTCGGTTGATTTTAACAATTTTGATTCCTAGTTCAATTGCTTGCTGTACAATCCAATAATGTGCAATGTAATTAGATTTATTTTCAAGTGTTGTCATCAACTTTGAATATTTGCCTCCTGGAGGAACCTCGGACCTTGGTAATAGAGGAAGGTCAAAATGATGGTCGTGAAGGTGCTGAGGATACTCGAAGTCAAAGTCCAATATGTATCCGATATCGCTGAACTTCGGGATGCTCATAATGTCTCCTAAAACATTAGAATCAACCCAGCAAAATCCGCCAAAAGGTAATGGCATTGACATGGCGTATCCATAAAGGTTATTGGCGTCGAAGTAGCCTAGGTAGACTGATTCTTTAGTGGAGTTATAATTTTGAAGATGTTTGTTATTGGCTTTGACATATCGTGTGACCGATTGTGTGAGCCCTCCTCTAACACCAGCTTCAACCATAAGAACCATGTCAATATCAGTTAAAAGTTGGAGTTCGCATTTAGTTTCCTTCATCATAGCTTGCCAAGCCAGCCCCGGAGATGTGAAGTAATAGAAACAATCCAGTCCGTAAGCTAACAAACAGGAATTTCTAAATTCCTCCATTACATCACAAAGGAGAGTTACATCAAGTTTCACATAAAAATCATTATAATCTCCGAGCGTCGACATATTAAGTTCCTTCCATACTTTGACAGCATGCTCATAATCTTCTGGATCTACTGGAGATTCATTGAGTTTACTGTAAAACATTTCTGGTGGAGGTAACGCAGTCTCGTCAAATCGAGCAAGGGAATCTATGTAGTCGTACGGGAACACTCCTTTTCTTAATACGAGCTCCATCTTATCTTCTGGAACCAGCTTCCTCGTTTCAATTAAGTCATCTCTTTCCAGATTCTTAGAGAGTGTCATCAAACTGAATGGCATAAACCTTAAGGAATCTATAAACTTTAATTTTATATTTTTTACTTTCTTTGAAAAACTAATAAATTTTTCTGTCGTTTGAGCCAATACGTCAATTTGTCCTTTGTCTCGTCCAAGTTCTGGAATAATAAAGTGTGCGTCGTATCCACTTAAATTGTGTAATACAACCGGTATAAAGTTAGGTAGCTTAAAGTTGATATTGCAGGCGTTACAAGCTGCTCCTCTATAGGCTCCTGTCAAATGATCATGGTCACGCACTTTGATGTTGTCCTCAGAAAACTCCTGTTTACACAAGTAACAAATGTCCTCCATTTGATGACATAGTTCTTGAAGGTCAGTGAGATTTTCCATAGGAACAATGTAACTGTAGAGGGTAGATACTTTTTCAGCAATATCATATAGATCATCAACAAATCGTGTTGCAGCTTGCTCCCCACGGTAAAGCTTTGGCTCCGTTGGAATATCGTAGTGCCGAAGATGCTCGTATGAAAGTGTTGATTTTACCAAAAGACAATAGCTGTTTGGCTCGTGTTTTTGGTATTTCCTACTGTCTGCTGCGTCAGGATCCACATTTTCCACTGGTATCAATGACGATTCAAAATCTGCGTAAATTACAATTGGGATGCGATACTGGTGATGGATATTTCTAAACTTTAGAATAGAACTATTCAGAGTTGGAAGGATAACTTTTGCTGCTGCATGATCTCCACAAACTTTAGAGTGTTCCGTCAGCCAACTACGACCTCCTCTATTTATAGAGATATTTTTAAAACAGAAACATCTTTTACACACTGTTATTGGTGACTTTCTTTTGGTGAGCTGATAGTGAATGAGCTTAGTGAAATCTTTTATGTACACATAATGTGAAACAGTTTCATCTTTTAGTAACAGTAAATCAGTATGGTCAGTCAATTCACGTGGTACCACTTTTAACGGGTACACATTGTTTCTTCTGTCCAGTCCAAACACGTTAACAGATACACCTGCATTACGTTTTTCAAAACTTCCTATATCAGACAATGACACTGGGTAGTTTAATCCATTAAATTTATATCTACCATTTAGTTCTTGATATCTTCTATTCGGTCGTTCAGGATGTTGGACACCTTCATGAACAAGAAATTTCGCCAACATGGAATATCTGAAACATTCATTGTCATTGTTTTGAACATTAATACATGATTTATTATCTTTAATCTTTGCTGGCAATGGAATAAAACTGCTGCCACGTTCACCGTATCCACGTTTATGAACTCGTAAATCCAGGTTGTTTACATTGAGCAAGGACCATCCGGATCCACGAGCTTCATGTTCAGTTATTTTAAGCACCAATTCTTGTAAACATTCATCAACTATTTCATCTAAATTTGACGTCTCCATGATAGTTCGGTTTCTAGAAAGAAACCCTCTGTTGGATATTTCTCCTTCTACATTATTAAATGTTGTGTCCAATAGTAATCCAAATTTAATGAAATTCAAACGGTTAAGTTCATAATTTAATTTTGCAATTATAACATCTTTAACGAGGGTCAGAAATATTTTTGTAGTTCAAGTGTATTGATGTTATTTATTCTGTAATGTCGAACGACAGATCTGTCAAACGCCTCCACTAAAATGTTGACTCCCAACGTTGCATCTTCGTTCGCAGTCCCTCTAGAAGTAGAGGGTGAGGATTCATCTTCAGGATCCACTGAGTTTTGTTTGCTAGGAGGTGCATATGCAATTACGCTTGGTCTGCTCTGCCGTGTAGAGTGTTCAGTGTCAGCAAGAAAGTGTAAGAAATCGGGATGGTCTTCACAATCGGATAATGCATTATTAGTAGCATTATGGTAAATTTCACAGTGATATATATATAAATCCTCATTTATGAAATCTTCATTACAACGTTGACAATAGTACATTGTGATTGAATAAATTTCTCAGTGTGTTATAGACTGCTCCAAAAGTAGTATTGAGAGCCATTTTTCACATGTTCTAGTTTTATAGCAAATGCTGACCTCAGCATTGAATTACTATTGGTTTATATTTTTGCTAACATCATCACTTTCATTGCCATTGGTTCATTCATTTAAAAAGTAAACATAAATGAAATTATAAATTAGTATTGCTATAAGCTTACTAACCACAACATAATTATGGAGCAGCCTATACAGGTCCCAGATATATCCTCCACAACACCACCTTTTCAATTATCATTTACACCCACGGAAAGACAAGAAAGTGATGATCAACCAGTACAGGTTAACGTTGTATCAAGCAGAACAACTATCCAATCCAGAGAAGTAATGGCTGCATTAGAAAGATTAGTAGGGGCAGATTATCTATCAGATGATGACATCATTGTTGAACAACCCTTTATACAGTTGAAAAACACATCCAAACAGCCGTTTTAACGGCTACCATTTTTTCATTCGTTTATTATACTCTGCTTGTGGCTTTTTTAGTTTAAGGAAAAAAAAACATTGCGAATTCGGCTGAGTTTTAAAACGATTGAAACAATTGGTGGCCTTGAAAAAGGCCGTTTGAAACAGACTTCTCTAATTAGTCGCTCAGGTATGCAACGCCATCATCATCTTCCTCACCACTTGAACTATCGAATAGTCTCCGCCTTGCATCGGGAACATCACGTAGGACAGGAGTCCTGTTGTCATCCTCATCTTCGGACAGGAGATAAAATTCAATACTGTCGGCGACTGACTCCGGATAATCCTCGTGAAGAACAAATGCTATTGCATCTTCTATGTCAGAGACATCTAGTGATGATGTGTTGTCATCGGAGTTGGTCAGGTCTTCGGAGTCGCTAGTATCTTCAATCTCCTCCACATCTTCCTGTAAGACATTTTCAATTATTTCTCCAATTTGCTTCCAGTGGTGAGGGATGTCTAGTGGTGCCATGATGGTAGATAGGATATGAATGACCGGTGACTACTATTTACCTTTATTTATAGGGGAATTTTGTGATGAGCAAGCAAAAATAAACAACGAATAAGAGCATTAGGTTTTAGTCAGTAAAAAAAGTGCTAAGTTATGGTAGAAAAACCGTAAACATAGGTTTTGATCTCAACAAATGTATATATATATATATATATATATATATATATATATATATAGAGAGAGAGAGAGAGAGAGAGAGAAAGAGATACACTTGTGCATACTTAATATCATAAATTTCAATTGTTAGTTGAGGTAAAATTAAGAAACCACCATGTGTTTTGTACAACTAAAAATTTTAAAAACCATGTGTTGGTAATTATTAATTTCATTATTAGTAGAAACATTAATAATCGAAAAGATAAATAATTGGTATGGTTCAAATAAGACGCTTAGCTTAGTTAAAACGAGTGAAATTCATGGTGGCCTTGAAAAAGGCCGTTTGTAGTTGCCCTCAGAAGGTGGAGTTTGAGATGGCGTTGTGGGTCTGCAGGATACGTCCTCAAGAAACGATGACGGTGAGAGTCACCCTTTGGCCAAGCCGCAGCAAACGCTTCAGGTCTTTGATGACGTTGGTCTTGAAGGGTAAGTCATCTTCCAGAGGAGTAGGCGCCATCCAGAACCCTACGTCGGACGTTGTCAATTTAATAGTAGTCGCTCGGCAGTCGGCCCTGATACTGTCTAGAGCCTCAGAAACTCTCCACAAGTCGCATTCTTGAGTTATCTCCGTCGTCCAATAAATCGGAACACGGAGGTAGAATGTTTTCAGCCACAGAGGAGAGCGTTTAACCCTTCTCGCTGTTTGGTGGTGAACAATCTCGTAGACCATGTTGTCAGGTAAACGTCACAGATGGATGTGATCAACTCTACAGAACGCCTCTATTTATAGTAATAACTACTGCATATTCAGCAGTATCTTATCTTAACTGCTGACAATGCTTTTCATCAGTCTCTTATCTTAACTGCTGACAATGCTTTTATTATTTTCAAGGTCAACCTAACAAACAAAAAAACAAAATCTTGTTTTGAATGCAAAGAATCGATGAAACTAGAGTTGTAAATATTAATTCAGGCTGCAGCTTGTATTATCGGTTCATTTCATCTTATAATATAATTCGTTTGTGAAAGGCAACACAGTTAGCTCAATTTGAGTACTAAAACGAGAGATGTAAATATTAATTCAGTCTGCAGCTTGCATTATCAGTTTATTTCATCTCATAATATACTTTGTTTGTGAAAAACAACAGAGTTAGCACACTGTGAGTACTATAACGAGTGAATCAATTGCTGGCCTTTAACAAGGCCGTATTTGAATTCTCCGCCAAGGTTTACGACTGGTCTCGACCGTTGTTGACTGTAAGAAAAGCTACGCAATGTAGGTTAATTATGCTGTAGGATTGTGCATAATATACTTTGTTTGTGAAATACAACAGAGTTAGCACACTGTGAGTACTATAACGAGTTAATCATTTGCTGGCCTTTAAAAAGGCCGTTTTTGAATTCTCCACCAAGGTTTACGACTGGTCTCGACCGTTGTTGACTGTAAGAAAAGCTACGCAATGTAGGTTAATTATGCTGTAGGATTGTGCATAATATACTTTGTTTGTGAAATACAACAGAGTTAGCACACTGTGAGTACTATAACGAGTTAATCATTTGCTGGCCTTTAAAAAGGCCGTTTTTGAATTCTCCACCAAGGTTTACGACTGGTCTCGACCGTTGTTGACTGTAAGGAAAGCTACGCAATGTAGGTTAATTATGTTGTAGGATTGTGCATAATATACTATGTTTGTGAAATACAACAGAGTTAGCACACTGTGAGTACTATAACGAGTTAATCAATTTTTGGCCTTTAAAAAGGCCGTTTTGAATTCTCCACCAAGGTTTACGACTGGTCTCGACCATTGTTGACTGGAAGGAAAGCTACGCAATGTAGGTTAATTATGTTGTAGGATTTTAAATAATATACTTTGTTTGTGAAAGACAACAGAGTTAGCACACTGTGAGTACTTGCTACGCAATGTAGGTTAATTATGTTGTAGGATTTTACATAATATACTTTGTTTGTGAAAGACAACAGAGTTAGCACACTGTGAGTACTATAACGAGTGAAACAATTGGTGGCCTTGAAAAAGGCCGTTTCTGAGCTGCTGATCCAATCTAGACGCACTCCCACATCGCCTTTGCCAGTTCGCCTTTGCCCGCCCTTTGAAATACTAAGTATGACCCAGTCTTGGGTATTGGTTGCAAATATCCAGGCAGTCTTACCTTTAGGATTCTTCCGCTGTTTTCCAAAATTACTTTGCGCTCTTTAATTTGTAGGAGTTTATATTTTTTGGAAACTTTCAATCTTCGGAATTTTCCCTCCTGAGCTATAGTTTCAAAGTCAAAACTAGATGCTGGCGGCTTTTTCTCTGCAGGTTTGTGTTTAGCGCAGAACCTTTCTCCTATTTTGCAGAAGACTGCACACACTTCACCCTTCTTCGGCCCTCTCTTAAATTGGTGGGTACACTTGGGCGCATTTCTTACCCGTGGTGTCTTCTTCAATGATATTCTTGGTGTGCTGGAGGATGAAGTTGCCTTCGGTACGAAGGGGTCATGTTTTAAAATGAATTTCCTATTATCTTCATCCGATGACTCTGCTGTCGGTGCTCCAAAGTGCAGGGGACTTGGCGGCGAAACCACGCTTGTGGATGTAGAAGGTGCGTCCGGCGGATCGAAGATAGACTTCACCTTGTTCTCAGCCAGGATGGATTCTACAGCTGCAGAAGTCTCAGAAGAGTCCATGACTTGGAGATCAGATCAGCAATCAGCTCAGTGGAGGAATGAGGAAACATCGCACTACTCTCTCATTATATAGGCGTTGCTGACACAGCACTCTTCTCCTATTGGTCAGTTGAATTTAAGTACTAAAAATGGTGGCCTTGATAAAGGCCGTTTTTATGTTCCAATCTTGGACCGACTGTGCCTCTACGTTAGAAACTTGCAAATGTTTGTGTTTGAAAGCAATTTTATGTTTTACTCAAAGCTATGACTCTTAAGCACCATAACATTTGTTTTTAGGTACATTAAACAAACTGTGTTGACTGAATAACGAACAAAATTCTCGGTCAAAATATATTATTTAGAGTCGGCAACTACGTATCTCCAATCTTAGCCCGACTGTAACTCTATGTTAGAAACGTGGAATTGTTTGTGTTTGCAAACACAACTCATTTTATTCTTTACTCCAAGCTATGGCTGTTAAGCCCCATAACATTTATTTTAAGCGCACTAAATAAACTGTGTTAACCGAATAATGAACAAAGTTCTCGGTCAAAATATATTATTTAGAGTCGGCAACTACGTACCGTACAGATTACCAACACCCAGTATGTCATGGGACTTATAATAAAACTTTGCAAATGCATGAGTTCAAAAACGATTGAAAAATCTGGTGGCCTTTAAAAAGGCCGTTTTTTGAGATGATCTAGCGACGGACCCATTCGGCCTTCCCTCTGGGATACGAAGGGTCCTCCCCCGGCCCGTGAATCTTCAGATGCGTCGACTTCCACGGCCACTCCATTCTCCTTGGCAGGCGAACTCTCGTCAGCTCCAAGGAACCAACCTCCCGCAGAGTAGCCTCACCATCCTGGCGTACGAAAAATAGAAATTCGTACAGGCCGGGTTTCATCCGCCACAACCGTCGATTCTGTTCGCCATGGCGTAGTTGCCCAAGTGGAGTGTAGAAGCGCCGCTCCAGCCTCTGAAGGTTTCGCCGTGGAGTAGCCGCAACACAATCCATTACAGTGACAGGATTGCTCCTTGCCACTGGTCTCGGAGCTGGACAGTCCAAAGCGAAGTGAACACGCCTCTGCGAGGCTCCTGGACGTTGACGAGGCGGCCGGAGTGAGGATATCGGTGCTAGTGGAGCCCGTCGCTCAATCATCTCAGCGAAGATTTCTTCCACCGTAGTTTCCATCTTCTCTCCTCAGCGCAAGCAGGATGTCCTGAGCCCCACTAATCATTGGTCTCTAAGGTGCGACGCTACGTACCGTATAGGATACGCTGCAGGTCTCCTGTTGGTGCGCACTAATAACACTGACTCAGCGTTTTATTTAGTGGCCTTGAGAAAGGCCATTTGAATTATTTAATGTCCCAGTCCAAGCGCTTACCCATTTGAACAAACTATGTTGACAGAGGAACGATTAAAATTCTCGGTCAAACCATATTTGTTGAAGTCGGTAACTAAGTACCGTACCGTACAAAATACCAACAAACTTTATTGAAACCTCATGGGACTTATAATAAAACTTCATTACAGCAGGAGTAAGACTGGGGGTAAAACAAAATATATGTTTTACGCTACTGAGTGTCAAACGATTGAAATTTTTGGTGGCCTTTAAAAAGGCCGTTTTTATCAGTGTCATTGTTTACAGTGACACCCATTGGACGGTGACACGCCGACGTCGTTGCCCATCTTCCGGCTTCCCGACCTCCAAGTAGGTCTTTAATGTCTCGTACGGTGGCTCAATCACTCCATTCGGCAGGTAACTTCTAAAGACAAAGTTGCGGTGGCGCAACAAAAGCTCCCGCGAAGGCTTGTCCCATCCGAGCAGACAATAAAGTCCCGGCTGCAGTTTCCACAGGCGGTGGAGCTTGAACCCAGGGAATGCCGGTTCGAAGCTCGGCCGACGAATCTCCCTCGGCTCATCGATAACAGGGATCTGGGCCGTATAGTTCTTCTCAGGTTCCAGATCCCTCGTCTTGTCCGAGAGAATTTCTCTAAGTAAAGAGAACGGTTCCCGGGCACAAGTCGATATGTTTACCCGTCGAGGCATTACATCGACGGGTCTACTCTTTGACGCTGGTGTTGGAGCCGGGCGTTGACGAGGCTGCCCTGTCACGGACTCGCTCTTTGGGGCTGGGATTGGAGCTGGACGTTGACGAGGCTGCCGGAGTGATGACCGAGGTGTGACACTGTGGGGCCTGGAGCTGGAAAGCTGGAACGATGGTTCCCGACGAGGCATGTCAAACATCTTAGGCCGGGTCTGCTTCCTGATCATGATGCGTCCGTAACGAAAGGGTGAGCAAAAGTGAGTCGCTTAAGAACAGCGGTATACTCACTAGCACAAGCCGGCTTCTCATTGGTCAAACAGTTCAACCAATGAGGTGAGGTTATTTTCTGCTGACTCAGCGGAAAAGTTCATAAAACCGGGACGCTCGTTCCACTCGAATCATTCGGCATGCAGACACGGGACCAGTCCAGAGCAGCTCCAGAGAAGCGGGGCACAGCGGAGATCATCGGAGAGAAGCTGAACATCCACGGAGGTCTCCTAGTACCGCAATCCCTGCAGTGGTACCCCGGGCTTGGAACTTCTGTGATATAGCGAGCACCACATATGTAGGTCTCACTTGCTATCGGCCGGCATCTCTACGCTGATCTCCGCCGGGTCCCGAGGCGGAGTCAACACCTTCTGCGTCACACAAGGCCTGAGACAAGTCCCCCTGTGTGGTCAGCACTGCTCCGGGCGTTGGGTGAACAGTGCGGTGGGCAATGGATCTGGATTTCGTTAAGCTCAGCGCCGATCTCTTATTCTTCTCTGTACAATCCTTTTCTGTCTTGCATGGCTTCGCTGGTTTCCCACTAACACTAACACAATTTGTTGATTTGTACAAGTTAAACTCTGTCCCTTACCCTATTCCCATCACAACCCCAAAAACAAACCCGGGTGGTTCGCGCAGTGTGGAGTTCTGCGGTCCACCCATACCCTAAGCAGTTCAATCGGTCGGCATGGGCAAACCGCCACGAATGAACTGACCCTTCTTGACTGGTCGGCAGGGCAATCCGCCACAGTCAAGATCCTTTTTTTTAAAGTATTAAAATGACCTTGAACACGTTTGAACATGTTTGGAGAATATAAATTATAATTATTTAAAGTCCCCCTAAAACATTCATAGCGACAACTGAATAACTATTCTTTGTTACCGCGAAAGTTGTAAAATTGAGACTTATTAAAACGGCCTTTATAAAGGCCACTAAACTGAAGTTGGATAAATGACAAAGTCCATAAAATGTTGAATGCTCCTCCTGTAAAAGAAGTAACAAGATGTGAGGCTGATACTTGTAAAGGAATCGTCTAAGACTGTGAAAGTAAAAATAATTGAGACTTGTAAAAATGGCCTTTGTAAAGGCCACCAAAATGATTGATGTTAAATGACTAAGTCCTGAGAATCTGGATTGAAATGTACTTAATGTAGGTTTAGTATGATGTATGGTTGCTAGGCTGATTGACAACGAATGATATAAGTGGTGGCCTTGATAAAGGCCGTTTGTAGAAGGAGTGGAGTCCTGGATTTAGTGTGGGGGGATGGAAGCGACGACCCGAATAATTTGTCGTAGTTGTAGTTGTCGGCGTAGGCTAGCGTCGACTGTGTCCAAGTGTTGATGTTGGAGGATGAGGTGGAAGTGATCTCCGCTACTAACTTCGATAATCATCTGATCGGCGAGGTGTCGGTAGCGGTCCAAGATGTCCATGAGTTGGTTGATCTGTCGGTAAGTGAAGATGTCTCGCTTTATTAGAATCGTCGCTCTCCCCACAGGAGTAGTTGCAGCCGTCGGTCTAGTTTGGCAGAACTTGAACTGTTTCCTGCGACGTCTGTGACCCTCTTCGTCCGAATAGTCGTCGTCAGAAGAGTCAGCAGGGCGTTTGATCGGTTGTAAGTTGCGAGCCATGGTTGCGTTGCGGCCAAGATCAGGAGTGTGAATGGATCGTAACGCGCGATTCTGTGCTAAGCTGTAAATGTGGCGGGGGTTAATAGTGGAGGGGGACTCTATGGCATGGGATTGGGAGCGAAGCAAGGGGGGGGGTCTGGGGGCGCAGCCCCCAGCGGAGACCTGGGGGCGGAGCCCGCAGAAAAAAATTTTATCTTATCTAAGATCTAGATCTAAGATAAGATAAGATAAGATAAGATAAGATAAGATAAGATAAGATAAGATAAGATAAGATAACACAAACCGACGTAAATGGATGGTTGGCCATTTCATGTCGCAAACCGACTTAAATGGACGGTTGGCCATTTCAAGTCGCAAACCGACGTAACTAAACCGTTTCTTAATATAAATCCACCCGCTTTCACATTACCTCACATCCAATGACGTATGTGTATCGTCACACCAATACGTCATCGCCGTGACGTCATCACACCCTCTCGTCACACATACGTCATCACCAAGTCACTCAAACGTCACTTCTGATTTAAAAACAATTATTTTTCAGCTGTCCCAGACTCCCCATATTGCCTCTACTCTTCTGTGATTGGGATCGTAGTTTTACATCTGCGTTGGAACATCAACTGTGCTGGGGAATATCCCAGATGCTTAACTGGCATGTTCCTAAGCTCCAACAAAGCCATTTTGAAATCCTTGCCATCAGATTCAGTTTTTCGAAATAACTCCTTTGTCATCCCCACTGCTTTTCCAGCAAGTCCGTTTGACTGAGCATAGTTCACATAGCATTAGTTTGACTGAGGGGCTTCGCGTCACAATATCAAAATTCCATTCACGAGCGAAATCCTTCATCTGTGCATTGTTATATTGGGACATGATCTGCAACCATAACATCTGGAGGTTCGAATCCGCTGAAAACGTCTTTGCTTGCAGAGATTACCGATTTAGTTGATTTGTCTTGCATTCTTATAACCTCCAACCAGTTACAATAAGCATCCATTATCACTAAGTAAATTTTTCCTCCGAACGAAAATATGTCACATCCAATACGCTGCCAGGGTCTTGTAGGAACAGGATACTGCATAAGGGTTTCCTTGGCATTGTTTCATGAAAACCTTTCACAAATCCTACAATGGGACACAAAATGTTCTATGTCTGTTGCCATTCGTGGCCAATAAAGGATCTGTCGAGCCCTGGCTTTGCACTTTTCTATTCCTCCATGAGCTGCATGGATTCGCTGCAGCATATCTTGCCGGAGCTGCTTTGGTTCAGTCAATTTATGGTTCATGAATAGTAAGCCATCTTCTTCTGAAATTGTATTTCTTTGGTTCCAGTAATGTTGCAGGATTTCTGGTGTGTCTTGCTTCCTATCTGGCCAACCATCCTTGCAACATTTTTTCACTAAGGCCGTTTCTAGATCCTCTTCAATATATCGCTGGAAAAGACTCTTCTTCTCTTCAGTCATTGGTAATGAACTTGATAGGGCATGCACTTGAAAATCCGATGAATCTGGTAAATCTTTACATCTTAAAGCGGCTCGTAATAAGGTATCAGCAATGAATTGATTACTTCCAGGCATAAATTTAACTTCCAGATCGTAGCACAAACATTTCATTCTCATTTTCTGAAGCCTACTTGATACTTTGTGCAAATCCTGTTTTAAAATTCTTACTAAGGGCTTGTGGTCTGTGTGAAGCTTCACTTTGTAGCCATAGATAAATCTGTGGAACTTCTCAACAGCGAAGACGATTGCCAGTGTTTCTTTCTCAAGTTGAGAATACCTTTGCTCAGTGCCAGTCAACGAGCGTGACATGAATGCCACAGAATGCCCATTCTGCAACAAGCAGCAGCCTAGTCCATCCTGGGAAGCATCAGTTTGAATCTCAAGAGGTTTACGTGAGTAAAAGTATATAAGAACTTGTTCACTAGAAATAATAGTCTTTATTATCTTGAAAGCAGTTTCCTGTTCGGTTGTCCAAGAAAAATCTACATCCTCTGTTGTCAAGTGTCTGAGTGGTGCTGTGGTTTTCGCTAGATTTGGTATAAAATTCGATAGGTACTTGAGCATTCCCAATAACCGCATCACAGCTTTCTTGTCAGTCGGAGGAGACATCTCCTCTATTGCCTTCACATAATTTGGGTCAGGTCGAATTCTGGTAGCAGACACTATGTGGCCCAAATACTTCACTTCGTTCCTCTTAAATTTCATCTTGACTGGGTTAAATTTAATACTATACTTCAGTGCTGTGTCCAACACTGCCCTCAAATTTGCATCGTGCTCTTTTGCTGTCAGTCCTCCAATAATTATGTCATCATGAACTATGTTCACCACCTTCAGCTCTCCAAAGTACTTAAAATTGTTCTTCTGACATAGTTCCGGACCTGAACATATTCCAAAAGGAAATCGAAAAAACTGGTATCTACCAAACGGGATGCTGACTGTGCAAAGTTCCCGGCTCTCTTCATCCAAAACTATTTGGAAAAACCTTAAGGTCCTTAAGGTCCAAAACTCTGAAAAACTTGTAACCACTCAATGTTACAAGCATATCGTCAGGATGCGGCATTAAAAAGTGTTCTCTCATTACCACTTTGTTCAGTGGCATGGGATCTATACAGAATCTTAAAGATTTGTCAGAATTTTCCACTAATACCAGGGGATTAACCCACGCTGTCGGCTTGTCGACTTTCCGAATCACCCCATACTCCTCAAGCTGATCCAATTTATCTTTTAGTCTCTTTTGTAAACTATAAGATACTCTTCGCAACTGCTGAACTTGTGGTATAGCGCCCTCTTGAATCTGGATATGATGTGCGTTAGGAAAAGCTCCCAAACCTTCAAAAACAGTTTTATATTTCTCTAAAATCTCATCCTTATCCCTGAAAACAGGCCGCAAAGATGACACTCTTTTGATATGACCCAAGTTTTCACAGTCATTGAATCCTAAAATTCATGTTCGACACTAACCACCGCAAAGTCCACATAAGCAGTTGTTCCAGCTACGGTTTTACAAGGTAATACAACATGACCAATTGGGTTTACCTCAAAACTTTTATCTCCCCGGGCAGAGAGAATTAAGTTACTGCGTTTCACATGTGTTATGTTCATTTTTTGACATAACTAACTGCTAAAATACTGATCTCTGCTCCTTGTATCTAGCTTGAATTTTATTTCTTCTTCACAGACTGTCAGGTTTTCTATCCACGACCTTTCCTTCTGGTTGTTTACTCCACCAATACTCAAGCTAACTGACCCTAGACTAAATTCACTTCCATCAGAGTCACTCTTATTTTGATTTTCGTTTGCAACAACACAAGCGTTTCTAGTTTTACTTCGACACACATTGGCAAAATGATTTTTGCCCTTGCATTTTGCACAAGTCTTGCCATATGCAGGACATTTTCCTCGAGTATGCTTATAACCACAAAAGTTGCATAGATTTTTCTGGTCTTCCTTATCACTAGCTTCTTGAGAATTGTTTTTGTGTCTACTGTTTACTTCACTAACACTACAAGGCTCCTTAACAACCGAATAATTCTTGGCCTGTTCTTGCCCTTCAATTGCTTTACTCTGATTCTTGCTGTTCTCTACAATTGTGCAAAAGTCAATTTCTTTTTTCAAATCAAGCTTTGTGTCCCTAAGTTCCTGAGTAGCTTTGTCGCGTTTTCCCAGTACTATTCTATCCCTTATCATATTGTCCGATGCAAGAAATTCACAAGCTTTAGCTGCTAATTTCAGCTGCTTAACAAACTGTCCAAAATCTTCTCCCTCCTCTTGCTTTATTTTATAAAACTTAAACCTCTCAAAGACGACATTTTTCTTTGGGCAACAGTATGAATCAAACTTTTCCAGGACACAGTCAAAACTATTCTTCTCATGCTCTTCAAAATCAAAAGTATTGAACACATCTAGGCTTTCATCGCCTAACAAATTCAGTAATTGTGCTATTTTAACATCATCTTTCAATTTCTTTCCATGAAAAGTGGCCACTAAATACGGTTCAAAGTAGTGTGGGTTTGCCGGTTCTGGGCCAAGTGATTTATGGCTTCCGGTCACGTGACCGGAAGCGCTGAGTCATTAAACACGTCATCTGAGCCTCAGCCAGTGACGTAGGCGGTTTTGTGACGTAATGAGGGAAAGTTTAAAGGTCAAGGTCACGGGGAGGTTATTTTAAAAAAGTACTACCTCGCACGCGTAAAATCCGATTGTGATTCGATAGTTTTCATTCGATAAAATATCGAATGAAAACAATCGAATGAAGCAATCGAATGATACAAGTGCGAGGTAGTACTATTTCATTTATTACTTTAATGTTTACATTTCTTTTTATTTACAAGAAGTTATGTTTACAATAATTTATGTTTACAATAGTTCCCCGTTGTTTGTCGTCATCGATGTTGTTGATCCGGAGTCGCGACCATCACTTCGTTTCCTGATGAAAGGCGGTAGATACTTTAACCCCTGCGCAGAGTCAATGTTGTTTGTTGCGATCAGTTCTAAAGATAAACTGTAGCCATTCGCTAGGAGAAGTCTTAACTCCTCTTTAAAAACCTCCAGGTCCGTAGAAGTTGATAGATAAATAGAGTCATAATAAATACATCGAATCTTGAGTGACATGTCAATGTTATTTTGTGAAGAGCGCGGAGAGAGGATGATGTTCACCAGTTGAGAGCTGGAGGTGTACTGACTATTCACAAGCTAGCGTTGCAATCGTACCAAATGGTGGGGGTAAAAGTGTGGTGGGGCGGAGCAGATGGCGGACGGCAGATGGCAGGCGGCAGATGGCAGGCGACAGGTGGCAGGTGACAAGTGCGCGGCAGATGGCAGCTGACGTGGGGAGGAAGACTTTGGATAAAATATCCATTAGTTAAAACCCTGGTCTGCACGTTGAAGTTCCTCCTCTAGTTTAGTAACCAGCCGAAAATCCGCTTCCATTTCATCCTCCTGCTCTGGACATTGCGGCTGCGCACACCACCTCTTGCAAGCATAATCATACGCGTTCTTATATTCCTCCAGGACTTGTTCATATGTCCTAGGCTGCTGAGATATAGTTTGCATCGCCGCTCCTTGATTAACCTCGGTAGTCTCAAGAGTTGCCACCAACTCCTTCTCACTAATCACACCTCCCCAAATAATGTTATCGCCACGGCTTATGATGTTGCTTGTTGGCTGCTGAGATGTAGTTAGCTCAACCTCGGTAGCGTCAAGAGTTGCTATCAACTCCTCCTCACAAACCGCATCTCCCCAAATATTGTCGTTGACGCTGCTCATGGTGTTGTCTGTTCCAATGATTGTATAGTAATGCAGCGTTTGAGTGTAGGTTAGGTACTCGTCCCTTCCCCCACCACATCACTCCCCCCACCACACCACTTCCCCCACCAAGTTTTTACATCGCGCACTAACTAGCGTACACGCATTAGTTAGGGTCTGGCTCTTACACTGTCAAGACCGTAGCTCCTTAACTGAAAACTTCAATTAGTTTTGTCTCAACACTATATGTGTATAAATATTACAGTCACTATGATCTAAACTAGTGCATGTTTCCATGTGTTGCTTCTTGTGCAGCAGACAACTGGCTAAGAGTGTTTCAACCTTGGCTATTCTACGATGGAACCGCTCATTGTCCGCTAAAAGCGTAGACATTCTATCTTCATCGTCGGAGAAGTAGAAGGTGGTGGCAAGCGGGCTACTGAAGGACACCTTACTCATATTCCTGTAAAACTGTGACATGTTCAAACGTTAACACAAACTATATAGGTATATGTTCATCCGACAACAGCTGGAAGTATAATGATGTAGCGCTAGCTTGTAGGATAGACACCTATCCCCACCACAACGTTCCCTTGTCCTTCAAACAGTTGTTTTTCACTACAGTTGCTATACCCTTGGTCGGATCTGAAGTCTGTTTGCACTAACTTGTTCGTCTGATCAATCCGCGTAGTTTGAGTACCCACTTGATATATGTTAAACCGTAAATAAAGAAGTTATGTAGGTTTGACCTCTAAAATAGCTGTTTTTTAGCTATAACTGCTATGCCCTTGGTCGGATCTGAATTTTGTTTGCACCACCTTGTTTGTCTGATCAATTCGCGTAATTTGAATACCCACTTGATATATTTTAATCCGTAAATAAAGAAGTTATTTAGGTTTGACCTCCAAAATAGTTGTCTTTAGCTATTACTGCTAAACCCTTCGTCGGATCTGAATTCTGTTTGCACCAACTTGTTCGTCTGATCAATCCGCGTAATTTGAGTACCCACTTGATATACTTTGCACAAACTTTGTACCCCCCCCTCCCCCCCCAAAATGGGTCATGTTCAAGGTCAAGTCAAGGTCAAGGACCTTGGGACTTAGAAATTTTTACAAAGTGGGCTGCACACAAACATGAGACTAACAGTCTCCTGCCTATGTACAGGCCAAGTCCCTAACTTGAAATGCTTAGGGTGGTCCTGAAAAGGACCGTTTGTGTTTGAAGGAGATGGTGGATAAGGAGCGGTGGACAGTGATTACTTTATTTCTTCGTAACCCACTTTACTTGACCTTTCTGCCGTACCAAAAACAAGTCGCACTCGGTCTCAGGAGGTGGCAGAGTGGACCTTGGAAGGTGAACCTTGACATAACGGCCGCCAAAGAGGTGTTGGAGTAGGTACTCGTCGCCGATCTTCCCCAAAAATAAATATTCCACGTTCAACTTCAACTGGGCAAACTTGACGGTGACAGACTCCAGCGGCGATACCAACTCGGTAAGTTTCACCGTAGCCGTCCTCTTCATTATTTCCTCAACAGTTGGAGGTGGCGATGAAGGTCGAGACGCTGAAGGGCGAGGCGGTGTCGATGGCGGAGATGCAGAAGACGTCGAAGGCCGTTGATCAAAGTAAAGTGGGTGGTTCCGAAAATTTCTTTGTATACAAGACCTAAAAGAACTAGGTCTTTTGAAACCGCTCCTTTTCTCCGAAGACTTCTTCAAAGTCTCCTTCAAACGTTGCAGTTTCTCGGGTGTGATGGGAGAAGACATAGCGCAGAGGTGTATACAGTTCGCAAGGCAAAGCTGGAATGAGGTACCAGACGGAGCAAAGCGGGTCGCCAAGTGTAACCGTGACATTTCCATATACTGGTAGAAAGCTAAAGTCCGGTCTACATCCTGTTCCCCTTCCACCGTGACGACACAACCCCCCCCCCCTGACGTCACGGGGCGGAGCCCCCCCCCCGACGTCACGGGGCGGAGCCCCCCCCTTGACGTAACCCCCCCCGATTTGGGTCATGTTCAAGGTCAACCCCCCCCCCTCGACTTCCCCCTTCCGCTTCGGTGACGTCACTTTGCCTTTATAAGCGGGAGCAGCCCGCAGTCTCGTCGCAGTAGCTTGCCGCCCGCTGTTTGGATATACGTCCCAGTGGGTTGCACTCTGCTGCAGCGTAGGTCTGTTAAGTGTGCGTTGGGCCCGACGCGCAATTAAGAGATCCGCGCCCTTGCATGTTTAGTTAGTTTGTTTAAGCATGTTAGATAACGCTTGTAGTTTGCTGCTAGGTAATGTAGTTAGTCTAATATATATGTTAATGTTTGGTATTGGTTTGAAGTGTTTTATTTACTAATAACATATGTACTCCCGGCCCTACAGGTCCCTCAACAACCTTGGTCAAAACTTGGGTTCGCAGCAGCCTGACGCCGGGTGTTTGGGTCTACGTCCCACCGGGTTTCAGTGATACTGTTGACCTTTGCAAAACCGACCTCGGCTGTTTTTGTAAAAATAACGTTAACTGATTAATTTGTTTCTTTTACATAGTTGCTGGTAAAGTCTTTATTTTCAAAGTAATGTATCTTGTTTCTCATCCTTTTCCTAACCCCCTGACAATAAGGTTCGGCCCTGAAAACCGGCCTTGTCAATAAGATCAATACGGCCATGCAAACCGGTTGACACCACCTATCTCACCCATGAGAAACGTTTGTGAAATATAAAATCAGTCTCTTGTTTAAAATCAGTCTCTTGTTTAAAATCAGTCTCTTGTTTGTTGTCTTTTGTCCCCTTCCCCAATACAGAGCGGGGAATAGAGCAGTATGTTATGCTCTATTCCCCGCTTTGGCATTATGTCAGATGACCTTGACCTACTGACGGGACTTAGAAAAACTTTCGTTTGATCAAATATTGGAAGAAATATACTTTTAAAATAACCTTTCTCAATCACCATCACCCATCACTTACATCTCCCCACCATTTACATCTCCCACCACTTACATTGGGTATAAAAGAGGTTCCCCATCACTGGTAAAACATTCTGCTGTTTGTGTTTAACCATGGCGCATATCAGGAAGCAGACCAAGCCTAAGAAGATGGTCGTAGCAAAACCAGCTCTTGTAACACCTACTACCTCTTCTACTGCTTCTTCATCATCTACACCAACTACTTCTGCACCGTCTCTACTCCGCCAGGTTTTATCTTCGCCAGCTTCTTCATCGCCTGCTTCTTCATCGCCTGCTTCTTCATCATCCGGTCCTGCGTCCATACTCCGCCACGCATTACTGATGTCCTTGATAATCCCGGAAGAGTCGCAACCAAGGTCTCCATCTTCTCCACCACCAAGACCCAAGTCACCAACAAAATCATCTTTATCTTCCCCATCACCAAGGTCAAGGACAAGGTCTTCTTCGTCATCTTCTTCTTCGTCATCTTCGAGCTCGAGGTCCTCTTCTTCTTCATCTTCGAGCTCGGGATCATCATCACCGAGTTCAAGATCTTCAACACCCACTATACCGCAGATCATTTCTCCAATCATCACTCCACCTTCCACAAGTTTTCGTCCGTCAGTAATCTGCAGAAATGATCAAACTCCTTCAGAGAAATTTAATGAATTAAAATCCTTGAGAAGGAAGTGCTTACTTCCTGCACAACAATGTAAATACAGTTTTAAAAAAGGTGCAAGGAAAGGGGAACGTTGTGCTAAATCTTGTGTCTTAGATGAAGAATTATGCAGTTTTCATTTAAGACAAAAACACAAGGGTAACGTTTCTCTTTCCACACCACATCCAACAGTGAAACCAGCCAAAACTCGGATTAATAGGCTTTGTAAAAACAAACAATACTTCTTTGTCAAAATAATGGGTTTCTTAAAGGTCATGTTAAAATGTGGAGACCAACTCTACATTTTAAGATTACCTAAAGCCATGCGCCATCCCTACAAACCCACGAAAAAGCACTATCTAATCAGAGACAATTCAGGAACCACTGTGTGGAAAAAATTGTAATAACCTTTTTCCAAATTAAATCAAGTCTTTCTTTTTCCAAATTAAAAAAAAAAGTGTGGACAACCTATTTACATTTTGTAGCATATGCTGCAGAGTGTAAATAGGTTGTCCACACTTTTTTTTTTACAATGTTACAACGACCTTGACCTAGAAAACGGACTTAGAAACATTTCGCTCTGTTTAAATTCCTTTTCAAACCAAAACATTGACCTGTTCACCAACCTTTTAGGTGGGGGTAAGCGGGTATATAAGCGTGGCATCGTAGAACATATTCATTAGTCAGCTATGGAGACTCCAGCAGGTTCATCCAACTCATCAGCTACTGATATGGAAGTAATCTGGAAACGTAGAGCGAAACAAAATAGTGCACGTTCGTGAAGAAACGAAAATAAAGTAAGAGAAGGATTCAAAAGATTACAAGTCGCTGTACCATTTGCTAATCCTAGTGATTCTAGGATTTCAAAAATTCGACAGGCAGTACAATATATTAAGTTCCTTCAAACACAGCTTCAAGAACCTTGTATAAAAGCTGAACTGCCTGAGGAACCGCTGCCCCCCTCAATCTTACAAAAAGAATAGGGAACGTTTTTGTCGAACCTCCGACCCTTAAAAAAGAAGATGACTAAACAATGAGAGGGGTTAAAAAAAAAAAAACAAAAAAAAAAAAGCGGGGAATAGATCAGTTTGTGGTCAAAGTGAGAATCACTTACTGCTCTATTCCCCGTTTTGGCAATATGTTCAGACGACCTTGACCCACTAAAAAGACTTAGAATATTCGTGTATAGTAGTGACTTACACTCCGTGTGGTAAAATAATGGAAGATATATTTATTTCTTAACACGATATACCCCTTCCCTAACCCTTGTACTCCCACCACTAACCCCCACCATTTAAACGTAGCATAAAAGTGGTTCCCTATCACTGGTAAAATCATTCTGCTGAAAATCAGTACACCCGCTCTCCCTATCGCTGCAGCAACACTAGTAGTAAGCAGAAAGGTTGAAAATCACGATCAGTTAATTGTCTTAAGAAGATTACTGCACAAGTTTCTCGATTGGGAGGTTGGTTGTGATTTGTATATGTGGAAGCCTACGGCTCCAGTGTATAATAGTGAACAGGAAGCATGGAAAACAAGCTATAAAAACAATGTAAAGTTACTTAAAATGATTGGTATAATGGAAAGGTTACTCCGGCAGAAATGGATCATCAATCCAACATTTTATATTAAACCAAACCATTGTTGAATCAATAAAAAGGAGAGAGATTAAAAACAGAGCGGGGAATAGATCAGTTTGAGGTCTAAGTGAGAACCACTTACTGCTATATTCCCCGTTCTGGTGGTATGTTCAGACGACCTTGACCCACTTACAAGACTTGTCATTCTGCGACATCGTTGTTTGATATAAAATGTACTTCCTACAATAATATCCTTGACATTTACCCCCACCACGTAAACATGGTATTTAAGCGACCGCATCGGAATATCCCCAGTAGTTAGCTATGGATTCCCAAGCAAGTACATCCAAAGAGTATAAAGATGAACTATCAGAGTTTTTGAAGTTCAACAATTGCTTGCGGAACCGAAGAGTCGAAAACGCATTAAGAACAAAAACATATAAGCTGACAATGCAAAAAGCCTACCGGAGATTATCAAGTAAAGTCCCGGGCGTTAAATCTACTACTAAAACAAAGGACATGATATATCGGGCAATAGAATACATAAAACATCTGCAGGAAATAGTTGCAGAAGTTCCTTCTGAAGAACCGGTCTCTCTTGAACCGATAGAATGCGTGTTCCTGGTGGAAGATAGGTTGGCGAAACATCATTTTCTTGAGGAAGAACCGTCCGCCTACAAACAAATCTTCCTCATGGATGAAGACCAGGATGAATAACTGGGTTAACAAAATTAAAGACGTCTGGAATACAAAGCGGGGAATAGATCAGTTTGTGGTCCAAGTGAGAATCACTTACTGCTCTATTCCCCGTTTTGGTAACATGATCAAACGACCTTGACCCACTTCAGGACTTGGAAACAACTTTGTTTAGTACTAAATATATATTTAACAACAATATCCCCTCCCCAACGCTCCCCCCCCCTCTAAATATTGTGGTATAAAAGGCGAGTTTGTATCAATGGTTGAATCAGTCTAGTCATGGCACCAAGAGACATCATCTTTCCTCATCCACGAGAGGTAATTCTAATGTTAAAAAACATTATGTTAGAAGATGAAGATGAAAATGAAGATGCGGTGTTGGAAGATGAAGAAGTTGATTCCGTAGAGATGGAAGCCGTGAGTTGGATGGAACAATTGGAGAGTGATGAGGATATCTCTAGTGTAGCGGATGACGTGGAGGAAAACTCGAATTCGGACGATGCGGAGTGTTACCAACAGTCACTCTGTTTGGAACACATGGAGGCAACTCCGAGTGGTAGTAGGACCCTTTTTGAGGGTACCTACGTCACTAGCTTTCTCCCCCGTCGCTTATTTCCGTTTGATGAGTCGGATGTGTCAGATGAGTCTGATTAGTTTTATTCGTTAACCTTCCAACTACAAATACAGAGCGGGGAATAGATCAGTTTGTAGTCAAAGTGAGAACTACTTACTGCTCTATTCCCCGTTCTGGAAATATCTTCAGATGACCTTGACCTATATCTGGACTTGGAAACAACTTCTTTTGATACAATAATTATTACTAAATCAAACATATGCTCCAAGAGGGGGGTACTCTAATGGTGGGGGTAAGCAGGTATTTAACCATGCACTTTGGAATACACGTATTAGTCAGCTATGGATTCGCAAGCAAGCACATCCAACTCCAGATCTGGCTACAGTCAGAGAAACGCTGAACACTCAAAGAAATGGAGAGTGAATATTAACACTGGATATGAGAGATTACAAAGTGTAATCCCATTCGCCAATCCTCGAGATGCAAAAATAACCGTTTTGTATAAGGCCATGGAATATATCAAAAGTTTACAGTTAAAACTCCAAGAACCGCTGTCAGCTCCCTCAATCGACCAAAAACTGTTGGAATCATGTCCTCTGACTGAAGATGAAAAACTCCAAGAACCGCTGTCAGCTCCCTCAATCGATCAAAAACTGTTCGAATCATGTCCTCTGACTGAAGATGACTTGGCGGTTCACTTTTCTTTGCTGAAGAACCCTCATACAAACAACTTTTTGAAGATCAGGATAATTAAAAGAAAACTTAAAGATCTGTTAAATAATACAAAGCGGGGAATAGATCAGTTTGCGGTCCAAGTGAGAATCACTTACTGCTCTATTCCCCGTTTTGGCAACATGTTCAAACGACCTTGACCCACTTTGGGGTTTTGAAAACATCTTGGTTTGATGCAAAATGTACTGCCTGCGTAAAATTTGGTATTTCTTCACTAACACATATACTCCGGCATGTATACCCCCCACCACTGTTCTTTTTCGGGTATAAATAGAGGTGAATTTTGGAGTGTTATTAGTAGCTGGTTAGCCTTTGAGGAAGACACAGTTATAATATGTATCGGTGCGATATTTGTAAAGCCTCATTTAGAGATGATTGGCTTTTAGCCATTCATAAAGAACTAAAACATAATCCCAACACAAATACAAAAGAAGAACAAAATGAACAAGAATTAGATTCAATCGACCATCAATTAGCACAACATCAATTTGCAAACCTAAATCAAAAAGAACAAAATGAAGTTTTAAGACCGAGTGTCATCCATTATGCACACTCAACGCCATCAACATCGACTTCTACGCCTGTTATGTCTACACTTCATCATCCTTCAACATCAACACCATCGACTTCTACGCCTGCTATGTCTACACTTCACCATCCTTCAACATCAACACCATCAACATCGACTTCAACGCCTGCTATGTCTACACTTCACCGTCCTTCAACATCAACAGCTGCTATGTCTACTCTTCACCGACCCTCAACATCAACAGCAGTAGATGTGGAACTACACGCTCAAGCACTACCTGGTAAGGTAGTAACACATTTTAAAATTGACAACGTAAAATTACAACTTGAAAACTTTTTACATAACGCCAAAGAATTAGTAACCAAAACACTAAAGAATGAACAAAAAAGATTAAATTTTATCAAATTTGGACTGTTGCTAGATGCCATATTCACTAACATTCAAAACGAAACATCACCAAGAGGTTTCATGACAAAAAACCGAACCATCATGGCTGCGTCAGATATTGAAAAGATCGTAACAGAATGTCTTGAGGAACTTTTGACGAAACTACAAGAGCATGAAGGAAGAGGATCTGGATGGACTTTATTAAGTATAACAAGTCTGGATGTTAGAGTTCATAAACACGGTTATGGAATGAGAGGAAGTAGCTATATCCCTCTACCTCAAAAAATTATGAATACCAAATCCTGTATTAACGTGCAAAATGAGATAATGAATGTTTTAAATATGTTATGTTGGCCAAATATGTAAAAAACCATCCGGAAAGACCAAGTCAAGCATATGAAGAAGTTCAACACAAGTATAATTTCCAGGGAATGACTTACCCTGTTGCAATTACTGATATATCGAAATTTGAAAAACAAAACCCTTCAGCTTCTGTCAACATTTTTGGCTTGGATTCGTCTAAAAATGTGTACCCCTTGCGCATAACACCTATTGAGCGCAGAGATCATACGGATTTGCTATTAATCACTAAAGGGGATATATCCCACTATGTCTACATTAAAAATTTTGAAGCTCTTGTTTCTAAACAAATATCTAAGCATGAAAAAAAGATTACAATTTGTAAAAGATGTTTTTGTCATACAAACAAAGAATTGAGACGGGGAGGATCAGAATGGTTAGTAGAACATCAAAGGTTATGTAGTGGAAACTATGAGGTAAGAATTAAATTGCCACATCCCAGCAGAGCGCAGATAAGATTTGACAAAGTAAATCAACAATACCCTGTTCCATTTGTTGTGTACGCGGACTTCGAAGCATCTTTACTTCCTATTGAACAACAAGAAGAGGATATCACAAAAAAAAGCAAATATCAAAAACATCCACCAAACAGTTATTGTATACTAACAAAATCCACGCTGTCTGAAGAACATCTTCAAGAATTTGGACTATCATCTGCTCCGAAGATTTATCGTGGTGAACAAGCAGCGAAACACTTTGTAGATGAGTTGTATTACATTGCCTCTAAGGTGGAAGAAATCTACAAAATTAAAATACCGATGCAATCTATGGATGAACACCAACTTCAACATCACAATTTGGCAACAACATGTTATCTGTGTAATAACCTATTTACACCAGATAACGTTAAAGTGCGTGATCACGACCATCTTACAGGAGCCTACAGAGGTGCAGCCTGTAACGCTTGCAACTTAAATTACAAAGTACCATCTTTTATACCCGTTGTCCTACATAACCTTAGCGGATATGACTCTCATGTCATAATCTCGGAGTTAGGAAGAGATGATGGAGCAATAGATGTTTTGGCAACAACAATGGAAAAATTTATAAGTTTCTCTAAAAAGGTTGGCAAAATAAAACTTAGATTTATTGATTCGTTTCGATTTATGCCTTCTAGCCTAATGAAATTAACTGATAATTTAAAAAGAGAAGATCTGATAGAAACAAGCAAAATTGTAGCCAGTAGTAAAATGGATCTGGTTCTTCGAAAAGGAGTCTTCCCCTACGATTACATCGATGGACTTCATAGATTTAATGAAACATCACTTCCTCCACCAGAAAAATTTAACAACAAACTTAATGATTCGGAGATTTCACTTGAAGACTATCAACACGCATGTCGAGTATGGAACGAGTTGGATATGAAGACTTTAGGAGAATACTCAGACTTTTATGTAAAACTTGACGTGACTCTTCTCTGCGATGTTATGGAAGAATTCCGAAGAACCTGTTTTGCAGCATACGGTTTAGACCCTCTACATTCATATACATCTCCAGGACTAGCTTGGCAAGCAATGCTGAAAGAAACAAAATGCAAACTCCAGCTGTTAACAGATATAGATATGGTTTTAATGGTTGAGTCGGGTGTTAGAGGTGGATTAACTCAAAGCGTGACGAGACATGTTAAAGCCAACAACAAATATCTACCTGACCATGATCAAGAGAAACCTTCAACGTACTTGGGATATTTCGACGCGAATAATCTGTATGGATGGGCCATGTCGAACCCACTTCCATTTGACAACTTTAAATGGGTTGATCCCGACTGTATTGGCGATATTTCACAAATTCCAAAACAAGGAGATACCGGATATATTTTGGATTGCGACTTTGAATATCCAGAACATTTACACGATCTTCATTATGACCTTCCACTCCTTGCAAGAACAGAAATTTCACCAACTGGAAAACACCCCAAATTAATGATGACCCTTAACAATAAACAACGATACGTAGCTCACTATTGGGTTGTTCAACAAGCTATCGAATTAGGTTTACGTCTTACTAAAATTAATAGAGCTGTAGAATTTTCCCAATCGTGCTGGTTGAAACCGTACATAGACTCGAATACTACCAGAAGAGCAGCGGCTACATCAGCCTTTCAAAAAGACTTTTTTAAATTGATGAACAATGCGATATTCGGTAAAACATTGGAAAACAAAAGAAGACATAAAAATGTTAAACTTGTTACAGATCCAAACAAACTACAAAAACTCGTACAACAGCCAAACTTTGGAACATCTATAATTATTAACGAAAATCTTGTAGCTGTATCTATGAAGAAAACAAGTGTGAAGATGGATCGTCCTTTGTATATAGGTATGACAATCCTGGATATCTCCAAGACTCATATGTACGATTTTCATTACAAGAAGATGGTCACCTTTTATGGACGAGAAAACATCGGCATCTCCTACATGGATACAGACGCATTTATATATTGGATAATTACTAACGATATGTATGAAGACCTTCGGACATTTGATTACAAAAACGACTTTGACTTTTCCGACTATCCAAAAGATCATCCAAACTACGACAATGACAGAAACAAAAAAGTGCTTGGCAAATTTAAAGATGAAGCCAATGGTGTTATACTTCAAGAAATTGTTGCACTAATGTCAAAATTATATTCTTTACAACTAAATGAAAACCAAGTCATTAAGAAAGCTAAAGGAGTAAAAAGTTTGTATTTAAAGAAGAATGTGCATTTTAATCACTATAAGAAATGTTTATTTGAAGATCAAGATATAACAGCAAAATTCAACACAATCAGAAGTTTCAACCATCAGCTGTACAGCGTGACGGAAGTAAAAAAAGCTCTCTCTTCAAATGATGATAAACGACACATCCTTGCAGACAACATCCACACTCTACCATTCGGCCACTATTACCTCAACCCTATTGACGAGTAACCCTTTCATCGTCCTACATCCCTTTTCCTTTTCCTTTCCGTATAAAAGGGGGAACACAGCAGTATTTTGCTGTGTTCCCCCTTTTATACATTAGTTTAGAATGACCTTGACCTATATAAGCAGATTTATACAAAAGAATATTTAATATCATATCAGCTGTCTTCGTGAAACCATCATGTCAGACCTGAAGGAGAAGATTATTAATGAACTACACAAACCTGCAAGAATAAAGTTTCCAAGAAGAAATACTGTTATAAAAGGGATAAATGATCTATATCAAGCGGATTTAATTGAAATGCGACCGCATAGCAGAATAAACAAAGGATTTAAATATATACTCACAATTATTAATTGTTTTACAAAAGTTGCAGACGCTTTGCCTCTAAAGGACAAGACTGGTAAAAGCGTAACAGAAGCCATGGAAATAGCCATAAAAAGAGATAAAAACAAAATTAAACATTTACATACTGATGATGGAACAGAATACTTTAATACAAACTTTGCACAGTTAATGAATAAATATAAAATAAATCATTATTCTACAAATTCAGAGAAAAAAGCAGCTATTGTAGAAAGATTCAATAGAACCTTAAAAGGAGCACTGTATAAACAATTTTCAAAAAGAGGTTCTTACGTATGGTATGATGTTTTACCACAATTAATAAATGATTATAACAACAGGTTTCATAGAACTATTGGTATGAAACCTAACAAAGTAAATAGAAGAAATGCAAAAGATGTATTAAAACGCATTAAGAAAAATACAAAGCCTAAAGTAGAAAAAATGCAGCCAAGAAAATTTAATGTAAGTGATAAAGTACGGATTAGTAAATATAAGGGAGTGTTTACCAAGAAATAACTTCCCAATTGGACGAATGAAGTTTTTACAGTGTATAAAGTGCAACCGACTGTACCTGAAACGTATATCTTAAAAGATAACAAAGGAGATTTGTTGCAAGGTGCATTTTATGGACATGAAATGTTAAAGTCAACAGTAGGTGATGTATATCTTGTTGAAAAAGTGTTACAAAGAAAAAAGGACGCAGTTAAAGTGCGGTGGTTAGGGTTTAACAAAACTGAGGATTCATGGATACCTATAAAGGACTTGGTTTAATGCAAGCAACTCATTTCATCGTTAACCTTTGAGCAGGATGGAGATTATTAACCATAAAGATCGATTCAATATTAATAACATAGATGATTTAACTGTGGATAACGTTAAAATCAACAATGGTAAACACGGTAGTTTACTTCCAAACACTGTTCGATGTATAGTAAGTGGCCCTCAAACTGCGGAAAGACCAATGTTGTCTTTAATTTGATCACTAATCCGCAGGGATTAAGGTTTAATAACCTATATATTTTTTCAAAGTCTCTACATCAACCAAAGTATCAATTGCTGGATAAAATCCTATCTGATGTGTCTGATGTTAATTTTTACAAATTTAACGCTAGTGATAGCATTATGCAACCAAACGAAGCGAAACCGTATTCTGTATTTATATTTGACGATGTATCTTGTGAAAATCAGGATAATATTAGAAACTACTTTGCCATGGGAAGACATAATAACATCGACAGCATATATATAGGACAAACCTATAGCAAAATCCCAAAACAACTTATCAGAGATAATGCAAATATTCTGATTGTATTCAAACAAGATGATACTAACCTAAAAAATATATATAACGATCATGTGAATGCGGATATGCCATTTGAAAAGTTTAAAGAACTTTGCGGAAAAGCATGGGCGGAAAAGTATGGATTTTTGGTTATTATGAAAGATCATGCTATAAAAGATGGTCGTTATAGAATAGGTTTTGATAAATTCGTTTTAATACACTGATTAGCGGTATTACTGTACAAGTCGTCAAGGTGTGAAGATGGTTAACCAGGAAAAGCTATTAAAGGAAATAAAATCACTTAGTGATTCTATTAGACAAAAAAACCGAGCTTTAAAATCAGGTATAAATGAAAGAGAGCAATTTTTAGAAACAACATTCAAACCTGTTACTGAACCTTTAAAGCGATTAGCACAAAATATGGAAAAACCTTCAATTCGCTTCGAAGGAGACAAAATGCTACCAATTTCCAAATATGAAGAAGAATTTCAGAATGATGAAAGTTTTGGCCAGTTACATACATCTGAAGAAAGCGACGAGTATGAAGAAAGCGGAGATATAGAGGATTTAAAGGAAAAGGATATTGCAGAAGATACAAGTACAGAAGATACAAGTGTAGAAGATACAAGAGCAGAAGAAGAGGATATTAACCCATCCAACTTAAGCAAATTAGGCACGGATATTATGTTTAAAGGAACACTTGGAAGAACATATACGTTAAAAATGTTACACGCCGCACATGCTAATCGAAGTTATCATACCTATGGAGCTAGAATAGAGGATAAAGGATTAATGATTGGAGATAGCAAGTTAGATATAAACGAAAATGATGATATAGTTATTGGAGATAAGAAATATAAAGGTACAAAAGGTTTGTTTGAACTTATCTTTAAAAATAATCCTGGTAAATATACTAAAAGGGATTTACAATTGTTTAAAAATATATTAGAGTATACAAATGCACATAGAAAAAAGTATTCCAAAGACCTACCTATTCATAGAAATCGGTCAATAAAATATACAAGTATTATATCTAATCTTTTCCCCTCAAAATCAAAAAAAGCTCAAATTAAAAGAAGAGCTTTATCTTCTGCTGAATTAAATGTTTTGCATAAAAAGAGAAAAACAACTGATCCTACCACATCTGGAAGGGGATTATTGAAAAATTTGTATAAAACTAATATAATATATTACAACGATATAAATAAGTTAGTTGATCGAATGAGATTATTACATGAAGCCATGGAAGCAGGGCACACTGGTTTAGAAAACGAATGGGTAGCTCTGGTTGATGAACTGCGAAAACAAGGAATAATTGTTCAGTAGACGCATATATATATATATATATATATATATATATATATATATAATAAGAACCTAAACGATAGCGATTCAGTTACATCATGAGTGTGGACAAGTTTGGACGGTATTCCGAGTTTGGAGTAAAATCTGGATATAGTGAAAAAAGAGCTGGGTTTCCGTTAACATCTGACGGCAACTATAATTTTGAAGGAAAAGTAATTCAAAATGTTGGTGATCCGCTTATGTCGTCTGATGCGGTTACGGTACAGTACATGAAAAAAAGAACCCCAACTGTACACGAAGATCATTGGGGGTTTTCCGGTAAAAGGTTAAGCGATATACAATATCCCATTTATGATGGTGAAGCAGTAAATTTAGCTACTCTAAAATTGTTAACGATTTACAAAAGGAATAAAACTGACACAAGCTATGATGTAAAAAAATTAAAATTATCAAATGTAGGTGATTGTGAGCAGGATGGAGACGCTGTAAATAAGAAAATGTTTGATATTGTACACAAGAAATGGACTACGGAATATGAAAAACATTTGGAAAGGTTTGGGGCAGCTCTATTCCATTATATCCATCGGGCTTCAGGAAGAGATGCAGCTTCAGATGTTGACAGTCACAATTATTTAGACTGGAAAAATATACACAATCCAGAGAAACCTAATCAACGAGATAAACCGTCTAAGCCTTCTAAAGTCAAGACATTAGGAAAGGAGGATAAAGTGAATGTGATTAATGAACCAACAGAAAACAATGAAGATTACATAAGAGAAAAAATAATTTAAAATACCCCCCATGATAAGGGATAAAGCATCAGTCATATTCGAGAGACGATACAGAGAGGATGATGGAATCCAATATTACTGCGTGGAGTTTAATATATCAAGAGCCGAGATTTCCCCAAGGAGTGTTGACAGATGGTTTTGTTCAACGGTTTGATAGATATATGGATTGGGAACAACTTTCCATACATTACCTCTTTACAATGACTATGTTAAGAATTTATTTTCACAGAGTTAAATGGATCCATATTTTACAAAGACAACAGTTTTCAGAAGACTTCCTCGTAGAGATGACATCGAATTTTAATAACTGTTGGGAAGTAATAAGTAAATATCAAAATCTCTCTGAGAATTACATTGACAATTTTAAAGATAAACTAGACTGGGATGTGTTATTCAATTATCAACGATTAAGTGGCAAGTTTCTAAGGGAACATGACAACTATTTAAAGTTTATTCATTTTACCGAAGACAACGATACCATCACCAGCGGAAAAACATCTGGAACATCTTCAATTACACCTTATTTCTATTTTTACTACTTTTGTTTAATATGTCTACATTTAATTAATAAATCCATTTCGATATAATAAATGGATTTTAAACAGTATATAATACAAGAAACCAAAACTGATATTACATTCATTGTAAAACATTTATAGAGTGCACCTACTGATTGTAAGTTTTGCTATAAATAGCCATGTCGAGGGTTAAACGCATCAGTCATAATCGAGAGAGATTACAGAGAGGAAGGGGAATAGCATCAACAGCATTTTCTCTATTGAGTAAACCGGTTGGAGCTATAGTTAACAAGGCGATTGATTTATTACCTGTGGAATTACATTTACCTGGAGGATATCAATATTGTGGTCCTGGAACCAAATTAGAGAAACGTCTTGCTAGAGGAGATCCTGGAATAAATAAGCTCGATCAGGCTTGTAAACAGCACGATATAGCGTATTCCAAATTTGGTGATACTAAAAATAGATCAATAGCGGATAAAGCACTTGCTGAGAAAGCTTGGCAAAGAGTAAAATCTAGTGACGCGAGTATTGGTGAAAAAGCAGCGTCTTTAGCAGTAACAGCAGCAATGAAAGCAAAAACTACGTTTGGAGGAGGAAAGAGAAGAAGGCGTGGGAAAAAACCCGCTAAAAAACAAGGAGGTAATATCAGAAGAAAACGTCGATCTACCAGTGGTAAAGCTAAAAAGAAACCAACAATATGGTCAATGATAAAAAAGGGAGGAGGATTATACCTAAGACCGTATCGTGTGTATTAAATAAGAAAGAGCAATTAATAATTAAAAACAAAGAATTGACCAATGAAGAACTGATTACATATGCTTCTTGTTTGAAAATCCCATTTTTTAGAGGAGTATTTATGAAAGATGAGTTACCGGTTAAAATGTGGAAAAATGAGACTGGTATTGTAAATTTGGATAATAGTGAAGGATTAGGCACTCATTGGGTGTGTTACAAGAAACTTGGTAAAACCATTTATTATTTCGACAGTTTTGGAGACCTTCCACCACCGAAAGAACTTCAACAATACTTTCGTGCGGCATAAAATGTTTTTTACAATCATACAAGAAAACAACCTGATGATACATCCATTTGCGGTCATTTATGTTTAGACTTTTTAGCTAAAAGTGTTAGTCAAGTTTAAGATGTCCTCGTATACAGTGTCATTAACCGGTAACTCATGTACTTTGCGCAGTATTCTGTTTCCAGCGCTACGTTTGCAAAAAGGAAGACTATGGGAAGCCGCATTATTGGATTTAACAACATCTAACTCTATTCCAAACGTTAGTGAAGGAATTAATAACAAAATACATTATTACAAGACAAAAGATGATAAAGGAAAATATTCAGCTTTGGAAGAATTCAGTTTACCAACAGGAGCTTATGAAATTTATAATATAAATGAAGTTATACAAAAACATATGGGAAAAGAAAATATAACGATAAAAGGCAATAACAATACAATGAAAGCCGAAATTACGTCTAAGTATTATATTGATTTTAGTCAAGAACATTCAATTGGTAGTTTATTGGGGTTTTCTAAGGAAACAAAAGTATTAGAACCTAATAAAACTCATTCTGGGAATAAAACTGTGACGATCATCAAAGTTAATAGCATAGACATTACATGTAACATTATACAAGGATCCTACAGAGATGGAGAGAATCGTCATATATTACACACATTCTACCCATCAGTTGCACCGGGTTTCAAGATAGTAGAAAAGCCTCAAAAACTTGTGTACCTACCGTTAAACACCAGTTTCATTTCAGACATCGTGCTGAACATAGTGGATCAAGACGGAAACCTTATTGACTTTAGAGGAGAAGCTATTACTGTAAGAATACATATAAAATCATCCGCTTAGACAATGGGGTTATCATTTAAAAAGAGAGAGCCAACAAGCAAAGAGGTCAGTAGCTTATCAGCTGTAGAAGGGTTAACAAGTGACAACATTCGTTTTCTAGAAGAAATTGGATTAAAAGTCATTAACAATGGATATACTGGATATAGCGCAGGGTCCAACATTCGACGAGACCTTATGGGAAAAGGAATATCACACGCACAACCCTTACGTTCCGTCCAAATTAAACAATAACGATGAAATTAGGATTCCTATACAACAACAAGACATTTATACTCTTCCATGCGAAAGTTATTTATATATTGAAGGAAAAGTAACAAAAAATGATGGTACTGCTGGAACCACTGTTCCGTTCATAAATAATCCTATGGCATTTTTGTTTGACGAGATTAGATATGAAATTTCAGGAGTTACAGTCGATTCAACAAAAAAGGTTGGAATTTCCAGTACATTGAAAGGATTAGCGTCTTTAACACCAAATGAGAAGAATCTGTTAGCTGTTGCAGGATGGGTTGCACCAGACAAAAGTACAATCGCTCCTGACTCTTCGGGAAACTTTGATTTCTACGTACCTTTAAGATTACTCCTAGGATTTGCTGAAGACTACAGAAGAATAATAATAAATGTAAAACAAGAACTAGTTTTATTAAGATCATCAAACGATAAAGATATTATTAAAGCAGCTACTGGAACAACTGATACCAATTTAGACTGGAAATTAACATTAGACAAGATTGTTTGGAGAGTACCACATGTGCGACTAAATGATGAACACAGGATTACATTATTAAGAAAGTTAAAATCAGATCGAGACATTGTAATGCCATTCAGAAGCTGGGAGTTTCATGAATACCCCGTTTTACCTACAACACAACGACATACATGGACTGTAAAAACTTCTACTCATTTGGAAAAAGCGAGATATGTAATATTTGGATTACAAACGAAGAAGAAAAGTATAATAACTGAAAATGCTGGTGAATTTGACCATTGTAAATTAACAAACTGTAAAGTGTTCCTGAATTCACAATTCTTTCCCTACGACAACTTTAATATTTCTTTTGATAAGAAAAGATACAGTGTTTTATACGACATGTACGCTAGGTTCCAAAATTCATATTACGGCAAAACAAATACACCTCTACTATCTCCCGTTCAGTTTGAATCGAAAGCTCCGATTGTTGTAATTGATTGTTCCAAACAAAATGAATCTGTAAAATCGTCTAGTGTTGATATAAAAATAGAAATGGAATTTCAAGAAAACGTACCTGCAAATACATCTGCGTATTGTTTAATTTTGCACGATAAAATTGTTACATACACACCGTTGACCGGTATTGTAAAGACAGTATTGTAAAACGTTGTACCACCACCGGCACCGCCACTGTCGCTAACCTATAAATAGCGGAGCAGCAATGCAGGTCTTCAGTTGATCGTCTATCGGCGCATGGGTAACATCTTCTACAAAATGAGTTCTCCATCTGTTGTACAAGGTGATGCAGAGGTAGCACCGTTATTGGAACGTGATAATACTAGTGAAGCAGAAATCATCAAGGAAATAACTGCATTTTTAAAGTTTGGTAAAAGAGATAGAGAGGAGGAAATTAATGCAGACCCATCAAAGGTAGTACCAAAGAGGAAGAAGAAAGTTGAAGAAAATATTCCTCCTCACATTTTAACTGAAGTTTTTCTGCGAATCTTTTACCCCATCTCAGCATGCATCAGTAAAAGTGTATCAGTTGGATTGATGAAATCATTGGATTATTCCCCTACAGTAATACTACACCATGGAACAAAAAAGGTTTTATTTTCGCAAAATGCTTGGGAGTCATTTTTGAAACATGTACATTTAATAGAATGTTATTTAACTAACAGTTTGTGTAGAAGGAAAACACATATTCGACTTTTGGATTGTGACAATGAAATCGATATTGTTAAACATCGCGGACAACTACAAGTGCGAATTAGAGACTTGACTCAACATGAAAATAAGATTCTACTGTCACGTGAAGAATTCTACGTTTTAAACTACGCAACAGAACCTATTACAAGGTACATGAGACAGTTGGTATTTGCAAGCGCTATTATTAAAGAATATTTGGTCGATACTTTGGAAAAACAACCTGATAGCACCATCGTGTACGGACCTGTGGATACATCTATTTTTAATAGAATACCTCATGAAGTTTGCATGTGGAGAAAGTTAAAGGATTTTGAACCACTTGTAGAAATCGCTACAGAAGCTACAGAAGAAACAACACAGGAAGAAGAAGAAACGGAGAAACAAGAAGAAGAAGAAAACGAAACACAAGAAGAAGAAGTTAAAAAAGACTAAAGTTTGACTTAGTAAAGAAGAACACACGTGGGGTAGGCCTATTGGGGACGGTGCCCACGTTAAATATACACCAACGCGCCTGCAACTGTACGGCCTGGTATTTAACCTACCGTGGTGTGGAAAACAGTTTAGTTGATCGCTAGGTGCCATGATGAGCGGAGGGGATGAAGAAGTGAGTGTAAAGCCTTGTGTAATAGAATTTCAAGCATTTCGAAATAATGACGATAGGTTTATTATCAAGGAATTAGTAATTTTAGACTTGCTTACATTTGTAGCCTACCCATTCACGTTTGAAGCTCCTTTTTCTTTTAACAAACTTAACACCAAAGCAAAAAGTACAAACAAATGGATAACAAACTACTTTCATCACATACATTGGTATGAAGGATTTATAAGCTACAGTAATCTGCACAGTATTATGTTTAACTTTTGCAAACAGTATTCACATATATACACAAGAGGATTAGAAAAAAAGAACTGGATACAAAAGTATCCGTACGGTAATGTTTTCGATATAACTATCAGTAAGGACTTTAACATTAATCTCGGTAATATTTGTGTCGCTGCAAAAGATCTTAAACACGGTCAAACAAACTGTGCATTGTACAGCGCATATCGTTTGGCTGCTTACTTGAAACAAACGCAGGAATGTGGTGGGGGTAGCGGAGAACAGAAATGTGGTGGGGGTAGCGGGGCCTATAAATACGAGGAGACAACACCGCTTCAGCATGAGTATTATTCGAGACTCCGAAGAGGCAACATCACAGAAGACACCACCACTGACGAAGATGGCATCACAACAATATCTACAAACATTGGTTGATCAATTCAACACTCACTCAAAATCGAACCTTCTGCTAACTAAAAAATGTTCAGAACTAAAAGAACAAAGACATTACATTATTCATAGCATCAAAAAAATGGAAACCACACATGGAGAAGCAATTCTAGTATCATTGTGCGAAGGACCTATGACTCCAGGAGATGAGCCGAAGTTTCAAGTATTTCTTTCAAAACGATTTGTTCAACTGCTACAAAATGAAGACTTGCGAGATATTCAACCGGGGACGTTGTATTTGGTATCACACGGTGTAAGCGGCAACAACTCGACGGAACTCACTCTGCACATCATGCATCATTGTACATAATGTCTCTATTTGTTTTTCTCTGTTTGTATTTCTAGTCATCAATGTTAGACTTAAGCTTATTGTATTGTAAAATGTTTGTTTAATAAAGAAAGAAAAATAAAAAAAAGAATAACATTAAAAGAAAAAAAAAAAACAGCAACATAGCAGTATATTATTTTATATACTGCTGTGTTGCTTTTTTAAAATTCAAATGGATGACCTTGAACTTTCATTCAGGGTTAACTTATGAAGGGGTATAAAAGAGAGGGAGCAGTGAAGTTAGTCTCAGTCTTGTCTAACACACGCTGCAGCTAACATGTCGGTGCCACCGATGAACAATTTATTTTTCGATAACAATTTGAAGACATATTGTTGCGAGTTGCAATGTTTTAAAATACCAGGCGATCAAGTTGACGGGAAAGCTTGTCGTAAGTGCAGGTGTTTCAGCTATTGCATATGTAGATGTAAAACATATCAAATGAACCGTCAAGATAAAATACAAGAATTACGGCGACGGCTTGCATTACTTTGGCGGCGAATGGAGTAGCAACCATCTGCCGCGCACTTGCCACCTGCCGCCTACCATCTGCCGCCTGTCATCTGCCGCCTGCCATCTGCCGTCCGCCATCTGCTCCGCCCCACCACAATTTTACCCCCACCATTTAGTACGATTACAACGCTAGCTTGTGAATAGCCAGTACACCTCCGGCTCTCGACCGGTGAACATCGAGCTGCTCGTCCCGACTGTGTGTTCCCTGCGGTCACATAAATAGGCAAGGAACACACAGTCGGGATGGGCCGATTGGACAAACAAGCGCAACACTTGAAAACTACGTCTAACGGTCGCGACTCCGGATCAACAACATCGATGACGACAAACAACGGAGAACTATTGTAAACATAAATTATTGTAAACATAACTTCTTGTAAATAAAAAGAAATGTAAACATTAAAGTAATAAATGAAATAGTACTACCTCGCACTCGTATCATTCGATTGCTTCATTCGATTGTTTTCATTCGATATTTTATCGAATGAAAACTATCGAATCACAATCGGATTTTACGCGTGCGAGGTAGTACTTTTTTAAAATAACCTCCCCGTGACCTTGACCTTTAAACTTTCCCTCATTACGTCACAAAACCGCCTACGTCACTGGCTGAGGCTCAGATGACGTGTTTAATGACTCAGCGCTTCAGGTCACGTGACCGGAAGCCATAAATCACTTGGCCCAGAACCGGCAAACCCACACTACTGTTCAAACTTCTGACGAAACCTTTTCCAATTGTCACTAACATTTCCTTCAAAACCCATTGGCTCAGGCAACCTAAACGCTCCAGATCCTTACATTTTCCTTCTAGGTTAATATAATTACACCTGACACCATGTTTCATACAGAACTTTTAAAAAAATAATAAGTTTCAAAAAGACAAGTAATAATGTATTTTAACTAAGTATAATCATAACAGAACTAAGCACCTTGTTTACAAACATCACATACAGTCATCTGATTACATCTCAATTATTAATAACATTGTTGCCAACTTATATACATTACATAAACTTTATTGAAATTTAATCATAATTTAAGTTACGGTAAATATACATTCTATATACATTCTACGGTCTGAAACAAGTAATATTACATTAATACATGCGTTTCATTAACTAAACTAGCATTTGTAAATGGATAATTAGATACAGAATGTTTTATCCAACAAAGTTGATAATAATTAATAGATAACATATTATGAGTTATATGCTTGTCACTGTCTTAATGCTTGGTTTGCATTGCATAAAATGTGAAGTAATGCAAATAAACCGAAACGCAGCTGAAATGTCACTAGTGTGTTTATTTATGGTAGACCCTAGCAGAGATGCAACATCAGAAACATTAGCTCGCAGTTGGCAACATGCTTTTACGTTGCACATTCATGTGATACATGGGCCTGTTTTATTGCCCAGATACACAAATTGATTTAGTAAGCTAGTTGCTCTATTTACATCTATTTTATTCAGAACAATTTATTTCTATTTGTTATTGGCATAATTAGGATAATTAATAGAAACATCGGATGATTGAAAACAAATAAAGATTAAAATATGATTAGCTATATAATTGTAACAGGACAAAAAAAATACTGATTGTTACATTTTCCTATGTTACATATTATCTAATTTAAGATTAAAGCATTTACCAAAATTGTAATCTTTTTGAGGCCTTTCTCCAGCAGTACAAATCTGAAGATGCCAATATTGAGATGATGCGATTGCTGGTGAAAAACCCTAAACAAATTTTAAATGGTTAGATATTGGGAAAAATGTTTTAATTGCAAATTAGTTAATTCAACCAATATCATTGCTCCTCACTTGAGAATTAAGTATTATGTTGTTACTTAAACGTATGTTTAGTTTGCATTATGTTAAACTCAATATGCAAACAATATGAACGAGATTAGCACCATATTTTAATTTAGCTAATTAGGCTTGGATAAACCAATCAATTAATTATTTCTCTCCGTTCAGGATTCATTTACTCCTAAAACGCATTATAAAAAAACATAGACATTACATTAAAACTAATTACGTAGCTAACGTTCATTACTATTTTCCACAATCACTTCGAATGCAATTGTATTGAACTGTTGTGCTGCTGATCGTAACAAAATCATCAAACTACTATACATTACAATCCGATAGGCCGAAGCATTAAGAAGAAGCGGGTGCCTTATACGGTAAAACAAAATGTCCACGCAACAGGACCGTTTTTGTACTTAATGTTGATGTTTTATTGATGATGTATTTTTTAGTGGATACTGTGCCTATAAGTGCATATAATTTAAAATAGCAATAACGAAACTTTCTTGAGTCGAAGGTTTAGCCGGCTTTCGTCGGAGAGGGCTGTAGTGCCTAAGGACTACGGACCGCTAAAAAATGACGATACTGGTCTAGCACCCCTCACGTCCTCCCGTCTATCGCTGTGTTATAAGTCGCCGAATTATACGTTCTAGCAAACCTGCGTGATCACCAAATTTTCAATTCGTATGGACCTCAATACAACATGAAGTCACTTACCAAGTTTGATCAAAATATATTTATAAATAAGCAAGATATAACATTTTATTTATTCTCCACAAGAAGAACATTAGAGCTTAGTAAGCAGGTTTGCTGCAACAGGGATCACAACAACTTTTCTTATGAAATGTTTAAAGAAATACAATCAGAAGAAACCACATACCAAATTGTATCAATATATGTTCATATACAAGCGAAATATTAATTACTTATTCTCCATTAGAATAACATAAGGGCTGAGTACGCATGTTTGGTTACACGGGATAACAAACAATTAACTTTGGTTTCTTGCAAATATCAATAGACCACAACCAGGTAAAGCCACACATTATGTTTAATCAATATGTTTTCATTAATAAGCTATATAACGCATTTTACTTATTCTCCCCCGGAATGACATTAGACAAAGAACTCTGTTTACCACTCTCAATATCTCATTTACCACATATATTTATGTCTCACTGTTGACATCAACTGATTTTGGTCATAATCGAACCTTTTTTAATGAGAGTTATCGCGCCCACGGACAGTTATATATATAACTTATGGTTATTTTGGCATCTGGGCCATCAAAGCGAAAAGTAAACATGGACTCTGGCCTATCATGGGTCTTGTCATGCCGACTACGGTGATAGCTTCTTACTTCTAGGGGACATTCGCTAAGAGAGGGAAGAGAATAGAAAACATGGCTCATAGTTTAAATAACAACACTCAGAATTCCTTAGAAGATGTCATTGGGACATTTGCATTTAGTTTCGGTCACCAGTATTTGTATTTCTCAACTAAACATGATTCGACTGCACGTAGTTTTATGTTGGTAACCACTTATTTCTTATACCTTATAACTGTTCAGTATTTATTAATACTTATAAACTGGTGAACTCTGTAACATCGTGATATCCTAGTACAAAAAATGTCCATGCAAGGTAATAAAAATTTAACTTTTCCTATGATTTGATCATTAATGATAATTTAGCTATTGAACAATGGTTTTGCATAAATTCTGATGTCTACGTACCACGTCCAAATATTTTGGAATAAGAATCAGAGTGGGATTAACCGTGGAATACTGATTCACACCCCTAGTGAAAAAATAGTTTTCTGGCCCGGATCTGGGCCAGATATCTGGGCTCTTCCAGAATTGGCCAGATCTGGTTCAGATCTGGGCCAGAACTATGTATAATTTTTTGTATTCAAACGGTTGTATTAATTTGAAAAATGTGATTTTTCCAGTTGAATAGCTTGATAAACCAATAATATAAATTTTTAAAAAGGATTTTAGTTTCAAAAAGATCATAACCAGGACGGATCTTGACCTATGATCTTTGACTTACTGTCCACACGTCTTAACCCCCACGGCCATTCTGACTTGTGAGTGCACCTGGATGGAGTGGGATATACAAATTACCAATAGTCTACACCTACGTACGCAGAAAATACTTCAGTTTTATTTTTCTAAGTGAAATGAAAGTTGAAACAAATTGAGTTTGCTCATTTGATTTATGTATCCATTATTGCCTTGTAAAATGATAAACTGTGAGAAAATTAATATATATATTTAATATAATTATAATAAAAAATATAAAGTTAATTTATATACACTTAAGAAATTAACACCATTTTGTTGCAATATTTCGAGGTATTCTCTTTATGGAGCACAAACAAATGTATAAATCAATGTATAATTAAGATAATTACTTTTACCTGACCCACGATTAATAAAATGTAATTAATTTTTTAACTGTGTTTGTGTACCCTTTAAATATTTTTATTAAGATAATATTCTTATAATATAATATTAATGTAATGTATACAACCTTGGTCCTACAATATTAATTATATTAAAAGACGATTGCACAACCGATTACCGTTTTGAGAACATAATCCCGTCCCGAATTAATCCTCAAATAATTAAATAAATCCCGAGGTAAAATAAATCTTGCCCGGAAAACGAAATTTTGGAACTCCTCAATCCGTAATCATGAGCTAAGAAACAACTAAACTAAATTTCTGTCAATCTGAGATTGAAGCAGGTGTGGCGACAGGAAAGGGCACGCGGAAATTAAATTCCCTCTAACCAATTGATCACCGCACTTATTAGATTATTAAAATAATTGAGTCCCTTGACTGACTGGCGCCCTAGGCTGCAGCGTAGTCAGCCTAATGGTTAATCAGGAATCAGGCTCAGGGTTTCACTTGTGCAACACATTGTATTTCATTGTAACTGACTTATAAGTCTGATAGTAACACCCTTTTTATAAACAACTGCTTATTACAGGTAATAATTAATATCCTCCTCCTACAGGCTAATTAAATATATGTATAGCTATTTCATTACTAATTCCCAATTACATTATTTCAAAAAAGTTTAAATTATATTTTTTGTATATTATATTTTTGTTCAACATTTCATTCAGTGTTCTCACTTCATATCTTCCTTCCTAAGACATCCCAAAATTTGGCTCAGACATCCCGAGTTATGGCTTAGACAACCCCAGGTATAGTCCAGACATTCCCAGTTCTGGTCCAGAAATCCCCAGATCTGGCCAAGGCATTCCCAGTTCTCGCCCAGACATCTTAAGATCTGGCCCAGACAGCCCCAGATCTGGCCCATACAGCCCCAGATATGGCCCAGACAGTCCCAGATCTGGCCAGTACTGGCCCAGACCTGGCCAGAAAATATGTTTTCACTAGGTACATCACATTATTTAAAGCTAAAGCTTAGAGATCCTAATCGATAAAAAATACATATAAAACTAGCTGGTACAGTTACAACTAGCTTGTTTTACGATATTATTATGGAGATATTTCATTCAAAAAAATTTATATGTTTTGTAAATGTTACATAACATATTTGTTATTAGTGTGATGAATAAACAAACAAATACCCAAAAGAATAACATGAGCACTCTTAAGACCCATGGGACACTAAGGGATATTTTAATGGCTACTGGTTTTTGCGAGCATTTACGAGATTTTAAATAAAACCACGTTGGCAAACAACTGTTGTGAATTTATATGATATGGTAGCAGCCGCGTAATAGTCAAATTTCATTGGTTACAACAGTGCATATTATCCGAGTTGACTCTATTACCTTTCTTTACAACATATAAAAGATTCACATTGATTTATATCTTGTCTACGACATTTTCATTTTTAAACAATCTTACCAGAATATCAGTTTGAACGTTGCTAAAGTCATGTGTCATGTCGTGACCACCCTAACCCAACCCCATGTATCACGTGAGGAATATAACACGTGACGTCTTGTCCAGAATTGCAAGACGCCGAGGTTTTCAAGGAGGAGAAAGTTTTCATCTGAGAATAAAATCACATGATCAGCGATGATGTCTTTTATTTTCGTTCGAGGTAAAGCATATCGCACAATTGTACATGTATTTTACCAATCGCTGTGAAAAAATACAAATTTAAATAAAGTATTATTAAAAAATACATTATTAAGGTTTAAACTTTAAAATTGTTAAGACATTTGATATATATATGAAAATGAGCCATAACATAAATAAAATGAAGTTAAAGATTGCTTGAATCGGCCAACAACCAACTTACTTCAGTCATGTCAGTTGATTAATTTTCACCACAGTCATATCGTGGTGGAAGACCGTAAAACATGTTTATCTGGCCCCTCCATCTCAATAACTAGTCTTTTCCCTGCTCAGAAAAAAACATTTTACAATCGGGAAAACTCTAACATTAGTAAACATTTTGTTAACTTAAGGTAACTACCAATTTTTAACATCTGGTAATATTATTTACGAAATTAATTACACTAAAGTGGTCTGTTATGATAATGACTCACAATCTGGTGAATAACCAGTTTGACAAATGGTCCATATACAATGGCAGTCTGTTAATTGTCATCCAACATAGCCAATGGACCATTGAGTCTGACACATCATCAGTTGTACTAATTGGCTCTCATCATTGTGGTCATCTATTGTGCTATCTCACAATAGCATTTGCTATTGTGAGAATCTTGAAAATCATCTCTCAAAGCAAATTAAAAACTCAATTATAATTGTTTTACTATAATCAACAAGGCTACTTAACAACTACGAATAATTATTGGTAATGATATATGTAATAACGTATTTTCCGCAGTTCAAATATATTTTGTTTTAAAGTTGATTTACAACTCTAATATGTACTCCCGTAAAGTATTTTGTAACGGTTCAATGATATTTGGTTTAAGTAGTATGTGCTTGTATTGTAATTTTTAGTATTGAAAATCGCTTATAATAAAGTAGCTTGAAAGGTTGCGACGCGCTGATAAAAATGTTTCCACCTAATAAATTCTTCTACCCGGAGTAAATGTAGTTTCGGCGTCCCCGCGTGGAGGGAAATCACGTGACGGATATTGAAGTAGTTTGTCTGCATCAGCGACGTCTACCCCGCTTCGGCTGATGCATGTCTTGTGTGGCGCGGTTTGGCGTTGGCGACCGACTATTTAAAATGTTACTTCCAACTAGACTTTGATTTATCGATAATAAAATAACACAAAATAATATAACATGTTGAATAACAATATACAAATTAAACATCTCGGAAACCTAACACCTTATTAAAACAAAACAAATTCAATTCAAACAAATATTCGAGCAAAATATTCGAACAATATTTGAGCAAATGTTTGATCTACATTTATTTGCATTTAATTATTTATTAAACATCAGGTTTTATGTAAGATAAATTTATGTAAAAACGTTATTTACAATTTAGATCACGTAAATTATCGCGATTTATTAAAAATATGATTTAGTCTTAAGAACTTTTATAATTCTGTAGTACAGAGGTATATAAAAACGTCAATCAACAATTTTGTTTTATCTTATGCTAAATTTTACGAGTATAAAATAAACATACGACAGTTGATTTTATAGTATAATATAAAATTATTTTGTTTATTATATGAGCAACTCGCAAGAAGAACAACCAAGGCGGATGTACTTATTTTTAACTTTCAATGTTTCCTTTTATTTTTATATTGCAAGTCTATTGCAAACATACAACATTTTGATCTGCTAATAATAATAAGACTATCAGAGATATAATAAAGTTATATCTCTGAAAAAGTTATGTGTTTGAAAAAGTACTCCCTATTTTTGTAACAAGTTTTATGGTGAAACATTCAAAGTCTTACAATTATGATGAAATGTTGTGAAAGATAATATTTTTAGGTTTTGGTTTTGTCCTAGTAAACTTCGCCGTGTGCACCATTAGTTCCTCTACACAGATTAAAACAATGTTCCATTTCCCGCCAGGTATTCACCAATTTTGCAGGTGTGACTGACGCAACTGCTCCGATGATTCTTTCTCTTGGCCTCCTAAAAGCCCAAATTTAACCCCACTGGACTTTTCTTTTGGAGACAAGTAAAGAATGTAATATATGCTGAAAATATCCGTGACATTGACCATTTATGACAAAGAATCATCGGAGCAGTTCTTCAGTCATACCTGCAATGTTGGCGAGAAGTGGAAAATCGTCTCGATCTGTGTAAAACAACCAATGGTGCGCACGTCAAAGCTTACTTGGACAAAACCAGAACTTGAAAATATTCGCTTTCACACTGTGTATTCATAAATTCACTGTGTATTCACACTGTGATGTTGTATGTTTCACCATTAAAATTGTTCTCGAAAATAGGGAGTTCTTTTTCAGTCACCCCCTATATAATAAATATAATAGTATTTAAATTTAATCGGACTAAGAATAAATGTAAATTGATTCTCATAATTTGAAAAACAATAAACTTGTAAATCATCATACAATAAGTGACTGACAGTTAACTGTTAATAACTTGGTTGTACCATTGTTCATTGTTATATAACGGAAAAGGAAATGTCACATACATTGTCTTTTAATACACTTAAACAAATTTGTATTAGTCAAGTAAAATATTTACCAGTTAAAACATACTGTTTAGTTGTTTTTCAACTCTAGTAAAATTACTTTTCCATTTTTAATAAGAACCAGTTTAACTTCGGCTTTGTTACTCCAAACTAAGATCAACCTTTACTTAGCAACTTTAAAATATCATGAGGTGAAGATTAATCAAGCAATAGCTAGATCCAGTTTGAAACCTTTAAATGTAACTATTGATTTACTAACATATATAATATGTAAACGAGTATGTCATGTTAGTTAGGGGTTGACTGATGGAGTTCTAAACGTTTTACAATAAACAATCACGTCAGTGACTCATCCGTCACAAAGTGGCCCGGTTCTGCACTGGGCTAATTAACTGACAGACACGCTAACAGCTGGCTAATGTAATGCTACTAACACTTCAGTCCTTGCTTCACCGGTAAGCTTTTTATTAGAACGAAACGAAGTTAAATGTAAACTAACAGAAAAGGAAAAGTTTATGTAGGTTATTTATTCAAATATAAATAACCAATAATGGTTTAACTCACATTAGAATCCATTCAACTTGAGTGTTGTGATTGATTAATATTCATTTTTGACTTGACGCGATACAATCACATCAGTAATTTAAAAATATTACAAGACCATGAAAGTAATTGCAAACGTACATAATAAAGTATTTTACCAAAAACAGAATAGGGAAAGAATTCAAAAACATGCATTTCTTTATTTTGGTAAAAGTTATCAAAGACAGAATCGGGAATATATTTATTGTTTTAACAATAAATTTATGTCAGTAAAATCACAAAATTAAAATCTTGAACCCGTTACTAATAAATTTAATTAATTAATAAACACTGTAAAAAAATACCCCCGTCACAGCAAACCTGCATACTCAGCGAATATCCAATGAATGTATAATATAATACATTAAAACACTTAACAGGATTCATAAGAAATATATTCACAAACAAGCGATATTTAAAATATTAATGATTCTCCATAAGAATAGCATTGGGGATGAGTATGCAGGTTTGCTGCAACAAGGAACACAAAATAATGAGTTTTTATACAAATATCAATAGAACTGATCTTAGTGAAGCCACGTATCAAGTTTCAACCATATACATTCATAAATAAGCGATATATAACATTTTAATTATTTTCCATAAGAATAACATGGAGACCAATTACCTAGGTTTGCTGCTACGTAAACCATAAGCGAAAAATTGTTTTTTTTTGCGAACAACAATACACTACAACCAGATGAAGCCACATACCAAATGTTGTTAGTTTATGTTCATAAATAAGCAAGACATACAATTTTTCTTTTTCTCCATAAGAATAACATTAGACAGCGTACTGTGTTTAGCACTTTCAATATCTCAGTAACCAATTGACGTAGAGCAATGATCAAAATACCAAATTATTATTTTTTTATGCTGAATTTAATAGTAAAAACTAAAATAAATAAATAATTTGAAATAATTTAAATAATTTGATTTAAATAAAAATGGCATGTGGAAAACCCCAAAAAATCCATTTTTGGGGTTCAAAATCCCCCAAACCCCTCTTTGGATTGTGCGATTCGTCTGGTTTTCGAACTCGTTCAAATAAATGGTACTTTACACATTTGTCCCAAATTTAATTAAGATCGGACCTTTTTTACGAGAGTTATCGTGCTTACAGACACACACACACACACACACACACACACACACACACACACACACACACACACACACACACACACACACACACACATATATATATACATGTATAAAAATTTGAACGAATGATGTTTTTGGCATCTGGGGACCTCAAAATGAAAAGTTATCATGGTCTCGGGCTTAAGTCTTAACATGAGACCTACGGTAATAGCTTCTTCCCTATAGGGGAAATTTGCTACAAAAAAAAACTAAATTCCTTATTGATCTTAATTTGTCTAGCATCGCATTAGTAATTGATATTTAGATCTATTGAACCCCATCAATCCAAATGACTGATCCTTTTACGATGCTTGATTCATGAATTTTTGCCAACATTTTTAAATAATTTAAGAGTAAAATGACAGAAGTTCAGGGGATGTCCAGAGCGAGTCTGGGTTAGGCTGTGCTGCGTCACAAAGCAATTTCAACTTCATAGTACTCATGATGTATAGTTTAATCACATAATATTTCAACTCTAGAAAAGTTTTCCTTAAACTGCTTCTCTTTTTAATCCCGTAAAAGCTATAAGATTATTCACTTGATTTATCCATGCCGTTTCATTATATGGCATTGAATGGGAGCACTGTTTATACCCAGGGCTGGAGAGTATTAGGCAGTTCCTATTGTGTTGTAAAGGAATCTAGATATCAAGATTCAATAACGTGACTACTACAACCTCACGTTACCCTTTCTAAATTAAATATATATAACAGTTTTCTTTCTTCAAGTCGGTGAATTGAATCTTTACCAAATAAAGAATAATTAAATTTTAATTAAATTATTTGTCTCATTTAACCCTTTTCTGAGCATAGTAATGCTAGTGAGTTACAATCCATTTTAAGCTCTTGGGTTTTAAAGTATGGTATGGCTCTTTGTTTTTAAAAAACAAAATTTATCAGAAATTCAAGTGGTGCTACTTCGCTTGGTTTTTAAACCTGAAAAAAATCTTAACCTTCTCAATAAACTCTTATGATTTTAATGATTTTTTTTTTATTAGTATTATAGTCCACTTTACTATCTTTATACCGGTTAAAGATTTGGTTGTAGATTTATTTTTGAATAATTGCAAAGGAGTATTATTTATGTAGGTTTAATGCACTCTCGAAATTAATGAAAACATTGGTGAGAAATTACGAAACTTCCTAGCCTCATTTTAGTTGTATACAACCATGTAAACTGTATTATGCAACGCAAACATGCAGGTTTGTTATTTTATAACGCAAACATGCAGGTTTGTTATTTTATATTTCGAAACGAAATTTCTATTAGGACTTTTACATTAAAAGCAGTAACTTTCATATGCCATTTCTGACATCACTCATCTCATCACGCAAGAATTTGAGTGTACGCCTGGTTCTACTGTAAAAAACATATTTTTGGTTGGTTTAAATGTTTTGTGTATTTTGTGTAGGCAATTAAAGCCTCCGCGTTTTTTAGCGAATTTCCCCTATGGGGAAGAAGCTATTACCGTAGTCGGCATGGTAAGGCCCGGGACCATGATAACTTTTCGTTTGAGGTCCCCAGACCCCAAAAACACCATTCATTCGGATCTATATATATAGATATATATATGTGTCCGTGGGTACGATAACTCTCGTAAAAAAGGTCCGATTTTCATGAAATTTGGTACAAACATGTAAAACAGCATTTATGACTTTAAGTTCGAAAACCAGACGGATCGAGCTATCCGAAGGGGTATTTTTGGGGGGTTTTGTACCCAAAAAAATAGGTTTTTTGAGTTTTTTACATACAATTTTTGAGAAAGTAAAATTTTATTTTTTCTATTGGAATAAGCTTTAAAATACGCACAATTTGATGTCTTAATCATTGCTCTACGTCAATTGGTTACTGAGATATTGAAAGTGCTAAACACAGTCCGTTGTCCAATGTTATTCTTATGGAGGATAAGAAAAATTGTATATCTCGCTTATTTATCAACTTATCCTGACGAAACTTGGTATATTGCTTCATTTCATTGTGGTCTATTGATATTTTCACAAAAATCCATTTTTTAGCTGATAGTTCCCGTAGCAGCAAACCTGCATACTCAGCCCCATGTTATTCTTAGGGAGAATAATTAACGTGTTATCTCCTTTAATTATGAACATAAATTAATAGAACTTGGTACGTGGCTTTACCTAGTTGAGTTATATTGATATTTTTTATAAAAGCCCATTTTTAGTGTTCCTTATTTCAGCAAACCTGCAAACTCAGCTGCCATGTTATTCTTATGGAGAATAATTAAAATGTCATAAATCGAATGTATACTGAAGAAACTTGGTATGTGGCTTTATGTGGCATTAAGATAAATTAATATCCATTGTAAATTCGCTGAGTATGCAGGTTTGATGCTACGGGGGTATTTTATTATTTCATTCCTTTATTGAAGGTGCACATTAAATTGTAATAAAATATAAATAACAGCTATCTAACGATGTTACTTTAAACAAAGTCCCCTATCTCTAACAATTAGAATAAGGAGTATAAAAACAAATAATTTGAAAAAGTAAGCAATCAATGATACAGCTCACCCCAGTGAAATTATATTTACAAAGTAGCAAACACTTCTCATTAGGATATCACATTTCAAGTGAATTCTTGGTTGTACATTTATTATAACAGTTATAGCTGGTGCTTATAAGGTTGTTATACGTCTCAGCTTCATGGGCAAACATATATGGTAATAGTATTAGTTTTTAACCACAATGATTTAAATGGGTCGGTGTGGAAATTTTTTTCATAACCCCTTTATTTAGAGGATGATGAACCCCTCCCCCTTTATTTTTGAGAGGTGATTGCTTTCGGAGTTTTCTTCTCGAAAATACACCCGATAATTCGATAGACTAAACTAAAGGCACACAACAAATTAACATAATATGACAGGTTAAAACTGATTAAACATCATAAGTAGAAACTCTGATATATTGCCAAACAAGTTTAAGCAATACAGGTATTTAAATGTCCTATAGTTGAAAATTCCGAGGCGTAGGTCCATCTTAGTATAAATGATCAGTATTAATAATGCTAACACGTAAAACGCAACCCACATGAATAAACACATAATATTATTACATCCAATATTAATACCTAAATATGTATCGATTCTTGTTGGAAATTCGGCATTGACCTCAAACAAGATTCCGTATTTGTAGTGAGTATATAAATAAGAATAAATCAAACAAATTACTAATCAGATGATAAAGTCAAACATTATAACAGACTAACAAGTTGAAATCTTATTTTTAAATACGAAATAACGCCTTGAATATTAAGTGTTTCTTTTTGAGAAGCAGAATTTAGTACATTGCAGTAGTTAGGGTTGACCTATCTAAGACCAGCAATCTCTTACATTCTGATATAAATATAAAATGTAAGGATTAAAACATTAATTTGTTTGTATTAAACACACAGCTGACAATAATTAATCATCCAATTTTATTAACAAGGCGACGAGCCTTTAATCGAAAATATATCTGGATTTAATTAAAATATGCAAGTTGAAACCCAGAGAATTTATTATGAATCCGTAATTAAATTTATTTGTTAAATAAATCCACTAGTTAATTTTAGTTTATTTTTTCCAATCTGCGGTTAGTATTAAACAAAATAAGTGAAATGAAGTAAGTCGATTTAAATTTGTTTACAGAAACCCATGTCTTTGCAAAAATAGATTTATTAGTGGAATTAAAAATGGAATCAATACTCACAACATCGATAGTATTAAACAATTATTCACAATTAAAACACTTGCAAAGTTCACACCCTATAAATAGAACTTCGCTTCGTGTCGCAGAGGCGGCTGATGTGACTAGTGACTGTAAACCCAAGGTGTTCAGCTATAGATTTACATTGTGCGACACTCAAAAACATTCTAAAACTAATGAGGCTGAAAATAAAGATATTTGTTTTTGCCACATGGAATCCTAGTGTTATGATCTTTTTAAAAAACCTAATAATGCTATATGCTACAATTCGCAATATACCTATTCTATATATTCTTAGGCCTACGTTGAAAAGAGTAGTATCGCGGCCGTTACTAATGTCAAATGCAATAAGTTGTACTGATAATAAATGTGAAAGAAAATATATAAAAGTAATAATACTTAAGATGAAATAAAATAAAAAAATACAGTGTGTTTATAAAAAACTGAACGATTTTAAACAGTCATATCTCATCATAGTCATAGTTCATTGAATTTTCTTAAAATTACTGTTAAATTAAAGACAATTTTCTGAAGTTTATGATGATACATTCGCACTATCCCCATTTTCACCAGAAGCAAACTAGGGATAGTGCGCCTAGTATAGTAGTAGTAGTATAGTAGTAGTGAAGCATAGTAGTGATAGGGGGGTAAATGTTTGGTGCGCTGTATCTTGCAACAGATTTATCGGCCCTTTATTTTTACCCAAAAAAATCAACGGAAACATTATCGTGGATATGCTGGAAAACTTTGCCATTCCAAAGTTAGAAAATCTACAACCAAACATTATGTTCCAAATAGATGGCACTCCCCTCATTGGAGACAGTTTGTTCGTGACTGTCTTGACGAAAATTTCCCAAATCGTTGGATTGGCCGTGGCGGGCCCATACCTTGGCCACCGAGGTCGCCAGACATTACTCCATGCGATTATTTTGTTTGGGGGTTTGTGAAAGATCGGGTTTATTCTAATAAAGTCAATAGCATGGAAGAAATTAAGAGAAAGATCAGAGAAGCATTTTTATGAAATTGATGTTCCGATGTTGCGACGAGTTAGGGCAGATCTAGAACACAGACCTGATCATTTATGAGCTAATAATGGAAAACATAAATAAATAAGATAGTACGAATGTACCATCATAAACTTAAGACATTTTTATTTAATTTAAGATTAATTTGAAAAAAATTCGATGAAAAATAAAAGAGCTATGACTGTTTAAAATTGATCATTATTTCTTGTTCATCTTAACTGTTTCTTCTGCTGTGTTCTTGTTCTGTTTTATTATATGTTATGTGAGTATCGTCTGAGTGTTAACATAGATTGCAATGTTTAGATCAGTGGAAAGATATTTATGATAAATTTAAACATACTACATAATACTGTTAATGTATGTATTAAGTATGACGTTTTTTAAATATTACAAATGCATACAGCGGGAAGGCAACTATATAATTTGACGTTAAGCTATAGCAAATCCTTACGCAATACGCAGAGCTTTGTTTAATCGAGAACAGAATTAGAGCGTTTATTTGTGTTGCGACTCACATAAAGTGTTAGTAGAAAACAAGCCTAGTATTCTACAGATAATCTGATATTCTGCTATTCGTAAGGGATTAATCAGGTACGGTAGCTAATTATTTTTTTAATTATAATATTTTAGAATAAATTCCTATGAGCATTCTTGGAACGATTATTGGATCTAATGGTATTTTTTATTTATTTTTAAAGTCATCATTTAAGTGCATCTTGTTGGTGAGACCTGTCATTCCTGTAAATAATTTTTCTGTTGAGTCTTGCAACATATCAGATTTTCAGAGTAAACATATTTGTATATTAAAAACATTGTTCAACAAAGATGAATTGACTTCATATAATGAACAACTTTTTATTTCCAACAGTCTTATCGTCATCTACAAGATAAAAGGCGAATGAGTGAACAAATTCACTTAATAAACTTGCAAATCGAACTTCCCACCGAGAAGGCAAAAGTGAGGAACTCTTCACCAAGTAGATGGATGAGACGACGCGCCGATATGAAGAGTCTGGCGCAGGAGTGAGGCAGAGGGTTGAAGAACTAATGTCTTGTTTATTTCTTACGAGAGTTCACTTACGCCAAAACCACTGTTACAGTTTATTCTATTTTGTTGTACACAAGTCGTTTTCTTATTTGCAGTACCACATAATTTAATTGCTCTATCAATAGTCATACTTTGCTGTGAAGCAGCTAGTAATTACACGTCGTCATATTATAAAGGTGCGTACCACCGCAAGCCATTCATCAGGCGATGTTGGTGGTGCAGCGTTTCACCTGTAGATTTATAACCGTTAATGTAATTGATGCCTTTAAATAATTTCAATATAAAACAAAGTTTTTTATTGTTGTTATTTTGTACAACTTGTTTTGTACAAGTTTGGTACAAAACTTATAACAGAAGTTAAATTTATATATGTCGGCCCTGTGCAGAAAGATGGAGAAGTTAAACTAACTTAGATTGTGGAAACGGTGTAATTAATAAGTTAATATAAGTTTTGGAGGATAGTATGGTAAAAATCAGTTTAAATAAATGGTCAAATAAACATTTCATAATTGTATTTTTACATTTTCAACAAGTAACAAAGTAACCAATTGTAAAGTTAAAGTTTTAAATAAGCCAAAGATTGTGATTCTTTCTTAAGTAATGTTTAGCTTAGAATATATTTTTTGATGATAATAACAAATTGAACTAAAACAATGTCCAAATGTTGAATTTCAATTTACAAGTTTTCACACTTATGGCTTAGCCACACTCCCACAGGACTTAAAATTCCTTTATTTGCGAACAGAACTTATTCTTGTTCTGGATGTTCACTTCTAGTGGGTAGAGTCAACTTATTTGGCGGACTATCTTTTTGTTGCTGCTGAGGATTACAGTGGCAATTCTTCTTCTTGTCTCTAGTAGTATGGAGTTCCAAAATCTTTCCCATCTTCCATCTTCCTCGGGGCAATTCTTCGTGTATCAGTAAAACTTCACCAATCTTTGGTATGACTTTTGAGGTACACTTTTTCTGTTATATTAATTTGTCATTTATAATACCATTTTCCCGTGGAAGTTTAAAACATTACCTGGTGTTATGATTTTATCTGTGATACTAAGCTCATTGGAAACAGTATAATAAGAGGTATTTTATAACTGATTCAGTCTCAATGAGAACAGTTTCCAATTGCATGTAGTTAAGTTTCAGTGGTCCTATAGTCTTCCTCAAACATCTCTTGAATAATTAAATTAATCTTTCATACTCGTAGAATCCCCCCATCCAAGGAGAAAATTCAGGAATAAAGTTAAATTTACACCCATGTTGACTAACGTAAGATATGACATTTTCTTCTTTGGAGTTGTTCTGCCAGACCTTTTCCAACAATGAAGTGGTGAGTTTAAAATGTGGTGCGTTGTCCAGATATATTTCTTTAGTGTTGCCTCTTCTGCTGACAAACAGTTTTAAAGCAAGTAAGAGTTAAACAACATAACTCTAACAGTTAAACATGTAAAAATGCATCCATAGACTTGTCGTGTTTCCTCAGAGTTGTCATTTGACCTAACACAAAAAGGGCCAAAAAAATCTAGTCCAGTATATGAAAAAGGGAGCTGGAAGGTTACACGCTCTGATAGAAAAGGGGGAATATAGGAGGTAACTTGTACGGGACCCCTTCCCATCATTTATCAACAGTTTTGTTCTTCTGGCACTGGTCGCTCCAATGGTTCCCCTTGCAGAATATGTAGGCTGGAGTTTTGTTTTCATGCAATGGAAGGGCCTGCGTTGTTGAGGGGTTGTCCCTATCCGAGGGCTGTAGATCTCTTTGATATTTTGGTTTTGGGCTAAGGGATTTTGTAGAGTTTATAGTTAATAGGAATCGAGAATTTTCCTTAGCTTGGATTATATTTTTCACAATATTGCATAAATGTTTGACATCAAGTGTGTTGTAAATATTTTGTTCCTCAACCTTAATCACAACATCGAAAGGTAGCTTCCTCATTATAAATTAAATATTAGAGTTTGTATCGTCACCTAAGTTTTGTAAACACCTGGTGTGTTTTTCAATATCATCAAACAAGTACATGAGTTTGCTAGTTTCACTATTTTTTAAGGGGTTCAAGTCCACCAAAGCTTTATAGTGAGAGTTAATGATATGTTGGTTGTTGGCACACCTTTCTTTAAGCATTGAAATTGCAATATCATAATTATCAGAGGTCAGTGACAGCCCAGCAATGCACATTTTTGCGTCACCTGTTAATTGAGTGTTGTGGTAGATAAATTTATCATTAGGGGTGTTTTGACATTCCTGCTTCAGGAGGAGCAGGAGGAGTCCCCCCCCCGAGATTTGTTTTCGCAATTTTTTTTCTATAGTGTCAACCCCCCCCCCCCTGGCGGCCATCTCGACCATGACAGTGATTGATGATAACGATCTTAGGACAAAGGACCCTTCTCCGAATTCCCAGACAGCGGATGAGATTTATTGCCTAGTAGCAATCACCAACAAATGACTCTTCTCCGAATTGCATCAGAGGAGGGTAGTTTATAACCCAGAGGGTGGTCATTAACAATGAGCCCTTCTCCGAATTCCCAGACAGCGGATGAGATTTATTACCCGGTGACAATCACCAACAAAGGACCCTTCTCCGAATTCTATTAGAGGAGGGTGGCTTTTGTTCTCCGACAGGGAGTGAGTTTTTGTGCGGGCACCTGCGCATTATAACTGCATCATCCCCACCAAACCAACAGACATCCCCCACTACGTCTTTACTACCATCCCAGACTCAAAATTCAGTTTAGTCTGGAGTTTCGAAAGAGCAACAGCTACGAAGAGAGAAAGATCATGTCCAACATTGAGTGGGATTGTGACGTCACCAAAACCGAGTTCTAGGAGGCGTGCATCGAGGCTAAGTCACCCATAACAGACTAACAAGAATAACAAGGTGGGTTCCGGTATGGACCCGCCTTTGAATCTATACCGGAAGTACGTAGAAGCGAAACTTCCCCTCTAGGATTCTAGGAATTACAACAATAGAACACCTGCGCAGAATTCCGAGAAAATAAAAAATACACCGACAAGTTGAGACCTGTCGAAAGAGAACAAAAGAACACCTGGTTCTAATAATATGCGGAAACACTACGGGAAATAGGGATGAGCGAATCCCGCACCCTTTGTGCCGACACACATTTCACATAGCTCATTCTTGGTCTATACTTCGCAGTGCGTGGTTGTGTAATAGTGTTGCTGTGTTTTCGCGTGTGCTGTACTATCAGAGGTCCCTGCGCTTTTTGACATAACCTATAATATGTCACACTTAACTTCCTCAAACGAGAGTACTTTTCTCCAATCAATCTGTTTTAATTAGAGATTACCGCTCTAAAAACAAATGGGTAGAGGGCACTGTACGTAAAAGATTAAGTAGTGTTTTTTATGAAGTTCAGGTGATATTTGGAAAAGAATATCGATCAATTGATTGGTCTTCAATCGCATGGTAAGAGTGAGAGTAGAGAACCTTTAGTAACGATTTGGGAATCTGTAGTAGCGCGATCAGCTGATCCCCTCCAGACTCCTTTCAAACAGTCCCAAAATAGACATAGCGTCACTGTCACCCATCGCTCACCTAATCCTGAACACAATTCTCTCCCTCCACTCCACGTCACACGGCCCGTTATTCACTACCACCATCACCGATTGTGCGTCCTCAAACCCCACTCACTACAACAGCTGTTTCACATAGATATGATTCTCGTGACAGGAAACCAATTGAGCGCCTCAATTTGTAATTGAGTGTTTAAAGTTGATTATTTGTATTTGTTGTTTCTAAATGTATTTGTGTGATTTAATCATGTTTCAGTATTTGCTGATTTATAACAATTAAAGAGGGAGGAATGTTGCATATTTAATTATGATTATTATATTAATAAAGGTTTTGTAATGTAAAATCAATCTGTATCCTATACTCCAATATGAGTAAGGTTTGCTTGCTTCCGACACTGATCTCAAAAACGGCTCCAACGATTTCCTTAAAATGTTAGAAATAACTAATTTCTGGAATAAAAATAAAATTCTAGACAGGCCTCATCCCCAGGAAAAATCAAATAATGTAACAAAACTAAAATTAAAAGTTAAAAAAATTAACATTGGGCTTATGGAGTTTAAAATCAAAACAAAAGATTTGTAACAGCTGTTCATAATCAACCAGGGAACTGTCAAAGTTATACTCATGATGTTTATGATTATTAACATGTGGTTTCCTGAGAGCAGAGATTAAAAGATTTGAGTGAAGATTACATATATAGAGTAGTAAAATAAATCAAAGGGACATTGAGCTATAAATAACAACTGGAGTGACCTTAGAAATATAGAAAAGAGGCAAATGAATTATACAAATCTGGGTACTTTGGTATTATACGGATGCCACCCATATACAGAGCGCTACGGCAGTTATGTTAGGATGGGTTATCATAAAAATGATTGTAGGTCTTTCCTTGTTTCGTTACAAATCGAATGATACCTGATGAGTCATACTTCCGGCCGCCAAACCCCCTCCAAATAGGCCAAGGTCAGGTCGTTGACCGGAGCGCGCGCATCACCTGTCACCGCCTGTATCTGGGTCAGTGTCACGAGTGATTTATTGCCGTGCACTACGTTACATTTGTTTTCATAATGAGTGACGTTCTTTTGGTGTGGGATTTACCTCGAAATGAAGAGGAAACCGTACGTATTTTTATGATAACCCATCCTAACATAACTGCCGCAGCGCGCTGTTTATTTGGCGGAGTACATGTGGCGATCGGGTGTGGCTGCTAGCGGCGGCGACGCATTCAACACGATCCTAGCGGACATCGCTGCCTTTTGGGAGGCACAACACAAAGACCGCTCATCAGAATGATGTAAAATTTTTACAGTAAGTCAATAAAAGTACGTTTTTCGAATTATGTAGTTATCCTTTGTATCCGGTAAAAATGTAACCTCAAAAAATAGTGGTATCCGTATAATACCAAAGTACCCAAATCTGATTATCAGGAGGGAAAAGTGGTGAAATGTTACTCCAAGTTATCTAAACAAACTGACTGGCCTTTCCCCGAGCAAAGCTCGGCCCCCAGAGTAGTGTGCATTTGAGGCTGCTGGGGCGGAAGTGACGTCATCCGGTCACGTGACCGGATGCGCTGAGTCATTAAACACGTCATCTGAGCCTCAGCCAGTGTCGTAGGTGGTTTTGTGACGTAATAAGGGAAAGTTTAAAGGTCAAGGTCACGTTGTGCTAGAAACTTCACGTACTTGTATTTCATCATTTGTATTGTCAGCTTGCTCAATATTAAAAGAAGAACATGTGGAAGAAACAGTAGTGCCTTGTATTTGCGAATCCATGTGAACTATGCCAGAGCCGCAGGTATACTGAAGTGATACAAGCATGTAGGATAGGCACTCGCCTTTACCCCCCACCACACCAGTTTCCCCCACCAAGTTTTCACATCGCACAATAACTACGGGACATGCATTAGTTAGGGTCTAGCTCTGACTCTGTGAGGATCGGAGCTCCGTAACTGAAAACATTAACAATTCTTGCTCGACACTGTTTTTGCGCAACCATAACAGTCACTGTGATCTAATTTATTGCATGTACTCATATGATGCATCTTGCGTAGCAGACAACTTGCTAAGAATGTTTCAGCCTGGAGTATTCTACGGCGAAATCGCTCACAATCCACTAACAGTGTAGACCTTCTATCTTCACAGTCGGAGAAGTAGAAGGTGGTGGCAGGCGGACTGTTGAAGGACACCTTCGTCATATTTCTGTAAAACTGTGACATCTTTAGAATAACACAAACTCTATAGGTAGATGTTAATCCTGCAAGAGCTGAAAGTATAATGATATAGCGCTAGCGTGTATGATACCCACCCGACCTACCCGCACCACAACGTTACCTCGGTATACTTTAAACTATAAATAACTTGTCGTAGTTTAATCCATAAACAAAGTATTTATTTATGTCAGGCCTTGCAAGTGTTGTTTTCGCGCTATTTCTTCCCTACTCTCAGTCGGATCTGAATTCTATTCGCACCATCTTGTTCGTCTAATTAACCCGCGTAATTTGAGTACCCACTCGCTATACTTTAACTCAATAATAAAGAAGTAATTAATATGTAACCTCGAAAACATTGGTTTTTTCGCTATTTCTGCTATACCGTTGGTCGGATCTGAATTCGGTTTGCACCATCTTGTTCGTCTGATTATTCCGCGTAATTTGAGTACCCACTCGCTGTACTTTAACCCAATAATAAAGAAGTTATTAGTATGTAACCTTGAAAACATTGGTTTTTTCGCTATGTCTGCTATACCGTTGATCGGATCTGAATTCTGCTTGCACCATCTTGTTTGTCTGATCAATTCGCGTAATTTGAGTACCCACATGACATACTTTGGACAAACCTTGTACTTTTTTCGCTTCTGCTGCTATACCCTTGGGTGGATCAAAATTCTGCTTGCACCTCCTTGTTCGTCTGATCAATTCGCGTAATTTGAGTACCCACATGACATACTTTGAAAAAACTTTGTACCTCCCCCAAAATGGGTCATGTTCAAGGTCAAGGTCAAGTTCAAGGACCTTGGGACTTAGAAATTTTCACAAAGTGGACTGTACTCAAACCGGAGACTAACAAAATCTCCTGCCTATGTACAGGCCAAGTCCCTAACTTGAAATGCTTAGGGTGGTCCTGAAAAGGACCGTTTGTGGAGGGAGGGTGGGATGGTAAGGGATTTTACTTTACAGTCCACTTCACTCTACTCTCTTCTTTACCCAAGGACAAGGTCTGCTTGTATGACACTTCTGGTGGTGCCGGAATTGATCGTGGCAATTCCACCTCAAAGAGAACTTCACCGGCAGTTAAGTAGTAGGTGCTTCCGTTCTTCAGCACCGCTCTGTACGGGAAGTTTCTTCTCAAATGTCTGAATTTCGTTTTGGTAACTTCAATGGGAGATACCAATTCGTCTTCCGTCAAGGTCTTCATCTTCTGCAACACGTGCAGATGATCCCGTGTGGCAGAGTGTCGTTCCGTTGTTGATGAAGAAGTCGAACCAGAAGAACCTTGTTTGTAGTAAAGAGGGTGGTTTTTAAAATCCCTCTTTAGCCTCATTCTGAGGGAAGAAGGTTGTTTAAATCCGCTTGTCTTTGGAGCCGTCTTCTTCAAGGATTCCTTAATCCTTTTCAGCTTCTCGTTGGTTATCGGCGAAGTCATTTTGTAAGAAGAGAGAGAGCGAGAGCTGTGAAGTGTACCAGTCAATAATGGTTGAAGCTGGAATGGGGTGACGGAAGGAGTAAATCGAGTCGCGTTAGAAAGCTGAGTCTCCTTCAAACGTTGCAGTTTCTCGGGTGTGATGGGAGAAGACATAGCGCAGAGGTGTATACAGTTCGCCAGGCAAAGCTGGAATGAGGTACCAGACGGAGCAAAGCGGGTCGTCAAGTGTAACCGTGACATTTCCATATACGGGTAGAAAGCTAAAGACCGGTCTACATCCTGTTCCCCTTCCACCGTGACGACCCCAACCCCCGGTTTGGGTCATGTTCAAGGTCACCCCCCCCTCGACCTCCCCCCTTCCGCTTCGGTGACGTCACTTTGCCTTTATAAGCGGGAGCAGTCCGCAGTCTCGTCGCAGTAGCTTGCCGCCCGTTGTTTGGATATACGTCCCAGTGGGTTGCACTCTGCTGCAGCGTAGGTCTGTTAAGTGTGCGTTGGGCCCGACGCGCAATTAAGAGATCCGTGCCCTTGCATGTTTAGTTAGTTTGTTTAAGCATGTTAGATAACGCTTGTAGTTTGCTGCTAGGTAATGTAGTTAGTCTAATATATATGTTAGTGTGTGGTATTGGTTTGAAGTGTTTTATTTACTAATAACATATGTACTCCCGCCCTACAGGTCCCTCAACAACCTTGGTCAAAACTTGGGTTCGCAGCAGCCTGACGCCGGGTGTTTGGGTCTACGTCCCACCGGGTTTCAGTGATACTGTTGACCTTTGCAAAACCGACCTCGGCTGTTTTTGTAAAAGTAACGTTAACTGATTAATTTGTTTATTTTACATAGTTGCTGGTAAAGTCTTTATTTTCAAAGTAATGTATCTTGTTTCTCATCCTTTTCCTAAACCCCTGACAATAAGGTTCGGCCCTGAAAACCGGCCTTGTCAATAAGATCAATACGGCCATGCAAACCGGTTGACACCACCTATCTCACCCATGAGAAACGTTTGTGAAATATAAAATCAGTCTCTTGTTTAAAATCAGTCTCTTGTTTGTTGTCTTTTGTCCCCTTCCCCAATACAGAGCGGGGAATAGAGCAGTATGTTATGCTCTATTCCCCGCTTTGGCATTATGTCAGATGACCTTGACCTACTGACGGGACTTAGAAAAACCGTCGTTTGATCAAATATTGGAAGAAATGTGGACTTAGAGATATTTCATGCGGACAAGGTTGACACAAAAATGTTGTATTAAAAATAAAAACTGGAGGGGGAAATGTTTTATATACTGCAACAGCGTGGTAAAAATCATCATATCGCTATGGAAGCTTTAGGTGTAAACACTTGGCTTGTTCCTTCCGAGCTTGCTATTTCAGAAGCCTTTCTGTCCATCCTTACTTATGAGTTCCGAGGCATTAAATTAAAAGTAAAGATAGAGCTGAGACCGTTGCATAGAAATGATATGCATTGTATTTTGGTGGAATGGGAATCGCCCTCCGGCATTAATCTTTTCCATTTTATCAAAAGATCGTGCAAGGAGTTTTATGTAAAACGGATAATAGTCTTCCTTGTTTAAACGTAGTACAGCTTGCTTCCAAAGTAAAATGGCAAAGGTAACACCTTTGCTATTTTACAAAATATTTTAACGTGTCCTTGACCCAGTTACCGGAGCAATTCAGAGTATGCGATACAGTGTTGGAACAAACTACTGTCGAAGTCCTTGCCCCCCCCATGATATATTCCTATAAAAGCGGGAGCAGCCCGCAGAGGGTTCGCAGTCGCAGGCCGACAGCCTAGCTAGCTGTTTGCCCGCGCTGTCCGCAATAGCATCTCTAGTATAGAGTTGGTACCACTGTATATTAGAGATGCTACCTTAGCTTAAGGCATGTCTGTTTATTATTAAGCATGTTAAAATAACGCTTGTAGTTTGCTGCTAGTAAATGTAGTTAGTTTAACTGTAGTTAGTTTGGTGTTGGTTTTAAAGTGTCTTTGAAGTGTTTTTATTTACTAATGAAATATGTACTTTTCTTTCACGCTTTAAAACCGATCTTGGTCAAAACTTTGGTTCGCAGTTGCCTGGCGCCCGTTACTGACCAACGTCCGACTGGGTTTCAGGATGTTGTAGACCTTTGTAAAACCGACCTTGGTTGGTATGTCCTTTTCTTACACGCTATAACTAACCTTGGTCAAAACTTTGGTTCACAGTTGCCTGGCGCCCGTTACTGACCAACGTCCGACTGGGTTTCAGGATGCTGTTGGCCTTTGTAAAACCGACCTTGGTTGGTCTTTGTAAAATTAACTTTAACTGATCAGTATGTTTCTCATCCTTTTCCTAACCCCTTACAAAAAGGTATGGCACGAAAACCGACCTTTGTCAATATGGCACGAAAACCGATTGACATTACCCATCTTACCCTTGAGAAACTTTTGAAAATACTCCCTGCAAACCATTTGTAACTTCCTTTTGTTTGGATAAATTAATAAAAGGTTCTGTTATCAGGTTTATTGCCTATAACTGTGACCTTTCTTCAAAATTCACTTCCCTAATACAGAGCGGGGAATAGAGCAGTTTGTGGTCCAAGTGGGAATCACTTACTGCTCTATTCCCCGTTTTGGCAACATGTTCAGATGACCTTGACTCACTTCGGGACTTAGAAAATCTTTGTTTGGTAAGATATTGGAAGATGTATTTATTTCTTACAACAAAACACCCCCCCTACTCAAGGTCAGAACCATTTGGGTGGGGGCTCAACTGGTTTGGCTGACTCGGGTATAAAAGAAGTTCCCCATCACTGGTAAAATCATTCTGCTGCTTGTGCTTGCTCACACAGGATCATGGCGCATATCAGAAAACACACCAAACCGATGAAATTTAACGTGAAGAAAACGCCGCTGGTTTTACCCACTACCTCTTCAACATCAACTTCTTCTGCCCCGTCTATACTCCGCCAGGTTATATCATCGCCTCCTTCTACATCATCCTTCGGCCCTTCAGATATACTCCGCCAGTCATTATTATTATCTTTAATTCTTCCGGAGAAGATGACTGATTCACCGCACGATTCTACATCAAAGTATTCGCAGTCTTCTCCATCAAAGTTTTCGCCATCTTCTCCATCAAAGTCTTCGCCATCTTCCCCATCACCAAGGTCAAGGTCTTCTTCTTCATCGAGTTCGAGGTCATCTTGTTCATCACCAAGGTCAAGATCTTCTTCTTCATCTTCATCGATTTCGAGGTCATCTTGTTCATCATCAAGCTCAGGGTCTTCTTCGACATCGAGCTCAAAGATATCTACAACACCCACCAAGCCTTTAAGTACTGGACCAAAAATCATTTCTCCAATCGTCACTCCACCTTCTACAAGTCTTCGTCCTTCAGTAATTTGCACAAGTATTAACCGTCCTTCAGAAAGATTTAATGAGCTAAAATCGTTGAGGAGGAAGTGTATGCTTCCTGCACAACAATGTGGTTATGTATTTAAAAAAGGTGCAAAGAAAAATCAACGATGTGCTAAATCCTGTGTCTTAAATGAGGAAGTGTGCGGTTCTCATTTAAAACACAATGCTAACGTTTCTCTTTCTTCACCACACCTAACAGTGAAACCATCCAAGATTCGAATTAATAGGCTTATTAAAAATAAACAATACTACTTTGTTAAAACAATGGGCTTTGCAAAAGTACTTTTAAAGTGTGGAGATAAACGCTACATTTTAAAATTACCTAGAGGCATGTTTCATCCTCCACGCCCAACCAAAAAAGACTATTTAATCCGAGTTGATTCGGGGACCACTGTGTGGAAAACATTACAGTAAAAAAAAAAAAACGTTCAAACAGTTTTTCTAAATTAAAAATTAAAGTTTTTTCCAAATTAAAAAAAGTGTGGACAACCTATTTACATTTTGTAGCATATGCTGCAGAGTGTAAATAGATTGTTCACACTTTTTTTACAATGATACAACGACCTTGACCTAGATAACAGACTTTAAGGTGACCTTGACCCACTTACAGAACTTTATACTCTGTTAGTATTAAATTGTTCATATATTGTTACAATAATACCCCTTCCCTATCACTAATTACCCCCACCACTTGAATCGGGGGGTATAAAAAGAGGTTTTTCATCATTGCTTATCTCATTCTGCTACTTGTGTTAGCACTAGGATATATAGCAGCTATGTCACCAAAGGATAATATATTTCCTTCTGCAAAATCAATCGTGGGAATTATAAAACATATTGTGATTGAAAGTGAGGATGAAAATGAAGACGAATTGGAAGATGTTGAATTATTAAGTGATATGGATGCAATGGAAGATCTTGAATTATTAAGTGATATGGACAGTGATGATCTTGAAGCAGGATATATGGAACAAATTGAACCGTTAAGTGACGTGGAATCTGAAACCTATAGAATTTATCAGCATCTTCTCTATTCTGAAGAAATACATGATGAAAGCCCAACCACTAGTAGTAGTTTGGATGGGTTATTTTTAGATAGCGCACGAGGGGTATATCATATTCGTCGACGACTATTTCTTTCCGATGCTTCTGATACAACTGATTCCGATTCATCAGATGAGTCTGATTAAGTGTTGTTTTTTCTTGTCAACTGTCAAACTTTAAATACAGAGCGGGGAATAGATCAGTTTGTAGTCAAAGTGAGAACTACTTACTGCTCTATTCCCCGTTTTGGTAATATCGTTGTATAACCTTGACCCACTTACAAGACAGAAAATATGTACCAGCATTCAATCCCTTTTTGTTTTGAAAAAGTGGGGGTAACTTATACATTTAATGGTGGGGGAACGTCTATTTAATGTCGATGCAACAGTGTATATTTTTCATATCGGCATTATGAACCCACCAGCAAACTCCGTTTGTTACAGCTTTCCCCTCATCGATATCGATGATGTGATAAAACTTACATCAATAACAAAACGGTTTGAAATGGAAAGGCGACTAATAAAAGTCGACGTAATTCCACAAGATCTTCGTTCGGCAATGTTGACCATCGAATATGTTAAAGATGAATCTACAACTGAAGATCCCTATTGTTTTATGAAATTTTTAGTTGATCGAGATGCAATGTGTACAATCCGATTTCACATCCGAGTTTAAAATATATTAAATTTTCCTGTTGGGGAAAATTGTCCTTGTTAAATACAAAGCGGGGAATAGATCAGTTTATGGTTTAAAATGAAATCATTTACTGCTCTATTCCCCGTTTTGGCAAATATGCTCAATGTCCTTGACCCAAATACAGAATTTTGTAGCCTCCAGCTACAAACTTAAACTTAACCTAAAACGTACCCCCACCACTTTTTCTAGGGTATAAATAGAGGTGCATTTGCAGTGTTTTTTCATTATTGCGTTGACCCTTGTGAAGAGCACGCCTACATTATGAATCGCTGCGATATTTGTAAAGCTTCTTTCAGAGATGAATGGCTTTTAACCATTCATAAAGAATTGAAACATAACACCAATACAAATACAGAAGAACCAAATGAAGAAGAATTAGATTCAATCGACCAACAACTAGCAAAACATCAAGAAGAACAAAATGAAGAAGAACACAACGAAGAAAAAGAAGAAAATGAAGAAAAAGAAGAAAATGAAGTTTCAAGACCGAGTGTCATTCATTATGCACAATCAACGCCATCAACATCGACTTCTACGCCTGCTATGTCTACACTTCACCATCCTTCAACATCAACACCATCGACTTCTACGCCTGCTATGTCTACACTTCACCATCCTTCATCATCAACACCATCAACATCGACTTCAACGCCTGCTATGTCTACACTTCACCGTCCTTCAACATCAACAGCTGCTATGTCTACACTTCACCGACCCTCAACATCAACAGCAGTAGATGTGGAACTACACGCTCAAGCACTACCTGGTAAGGTAGTAACACATTTTAAAATTGACAACGTAAAATTACAACTTGAAAACTTTTTACATAACGCCAAAGAATTAGTAACCAAAACACTAAAGAATGAACAAAAAAGATTAAATTTTATCAAATTTGGACTGTTGCTAGATGCCATATTCACTAACATTCAAAACGAAACATCACCAAGAGGTTTCATGACAAAAAACCGAACCATCATGGCTGCGTCAGATATTGAAAAAATCGTAACAGAATGTTTTGAGGAACTTTTGACGAAACTACAAGAGCATGAAGGAAGAGGATCTGGATGGACTTTATTAAGTATAACAAGTCTGGATGTTAGAGTTCATAAACACGGTTATGGAATGAGAGGAAGTAGTTACATTCCTCTTCCGAAAAAAATAAGTGATACAAAATCCTGTATTAATGTGCAAAATGAAGATAACGAATGTTTTAAATATGCTATGTTGGTAAAATATCTAAACAAAGACCATCAAAAAAGACCGAGTCAAAAATATGAAGAAGTTCAACATAAGTATAATTTCCAGGGAATGACTTACCCTGTTGCAATTACTGATATATCAAAATTTGAAAAGCAAAATCCGTCGGCTTCAGTCAACATATTTGGTTTGGATTCGTCAAATAATGTGTATCCCTTGCGCATAACATCGAATGAGCGCAACAATCATACTGACTTGTTATTAATCAATAAAGGAGAGATATCTCATTACGTGTATGCAAAAGATTTTGAAGGGCTCGTATGTAAACAGTTAACAAAACATAAAAGGAAAATCACAACATGTAAGAGATGCTTTTGCCATGTGAACAAACCATTAAGAAGAGGAGGTTCAGAATGGTTATTAGAACACCAAAGGTTATGTAGTGGAAACTATGAGGTTAGAATTAAATTGCCACATCCTAGCAGATCATACGTACAATTTGACAAAGTAAATCAACAATACCCTATTCCATTTGTTGTGTACGCGGATTTTGAAGCATCTTTACTTCCAATTGAAGAAGAAGAAGAGGATATCGCAAAAAGAAGCAAATATCAAAAACACGCACCAAACAGTTATTCTATACTAACAAAATCCACGCTGTCTGAAGAACATCTTCAAGAATTTGGACTATCATCTGCTCCGAAGATTTATCGCGGTGAACAAGCAGCGAAACACTTTGTAGACGATTTGTATTACATTGCCTCTAAGGTGGAAGAACTCTACAAAATTAAAATACCGATGCTACCTATGGAAGAACATCAACTTCAACATCACAATCTGGCAACAACATGTTATCTGTGTAATAACATATTTACAGCAGAATACGTTAAATTTCGTGATCACGACCATCTTACAGGAGTCTACAGAGGAGCAGCCTGTAACGCTTGCAACTTGAATTACAAACTTCCATCTTTTATACCCGTTGTTCTACATAACCTTAGTGGATATGACTCTCATTTCATCATCCCGGAGTTAGGAAGAGATGATGGAGCAATAGATGTTTTGGCAACAACAATGGAAAAATTTATAAGCTTCTCTAAAAAGGTTGGCAAAATAAAACTTAGGTTTATTGATTCGTTTAGATTTATGCCTTCTAGCCTAATGAAATTAACTGAGAATTTAAAAAGAGAAGATCTGATAGAAACAAGCAAAATTGTAGCCAGTAGTAAAATGGATCTGGTTCTTCGAAAAGGGGTCTTCCCCTACGATTACATCGATGGACTGCATAGATTTAATGAAACATCACTTCCTCCACCAGAACAATTTAACAACAAACTTAATGATTCGGAAATTTCACTTGAAGATTATCAACATGCATGTCGAGTATGGAACGAGTTGGATATGAAGACTTTAGGAGAATACTCAGACTTTTATGTAAAACTTGACGTGACTCTTCTCTGCGATGTTATGGAAGAATTCCGAAGAACCTGTTTTGCAGCATACGGTTTGGACCCTCTACATTCGTATACATCTCCAGGACTAGCTTGGCAAGCAATGCTGAAAGAAACAAAATGCAAACTCCAGCTGTTAACAGATATAGATATGGTTTTAATGGTTGAGTCGGGTGTTAGAGGTGGATTAACTCAAAGTGTGACAAGACATGTTAAAGCCAACAACAAATATTTACCTGATCATGATCAAGAGAAACCTTCAACGTACTTGGGATATTTCGACGCAAATAATCTGTATGGATGGGCCATGTCGAACCCACTTCCATTTGACAACTTTAAATGGGTTGATCCCGACTGTATTGGCGATATATCACAAATTCCAAAACATGGAGATACCGGATATATTTTGGATTGCGACTTTGAATATCCAGAACATTTACACGATCTTCATTATGACCTTCCACTCCTTGCAAGAACAGAAATTTCACCAACTGGAAAACACCCCAAATTAATGATGACCCTTAACAATAAACAACGATACGTAGCTCACTATTGGGTTGTTCAACAAGCTATCGAATTAGGTTTACGTCTTATTAAAATTAATAGAGCTGTGGAATTTTCCCAATCGTGCTGGTTGAAACCGTACATAGACTCGAATACTACCAGAAGAGCAGCCGCTACATCAGCCTTTCAAAAAGACTTTTTTAAATTGATGAACAATGCAATATTCGGTAAAACATTGGAAAACAAAAGAAGACATAAAAATGTTAAACTTGTTACAGATCCAAACAAACTACAGAAACTTGTACAACAGCCAAATTTTGGAACATCTATAATTATTAACGAAAATATTGTAGCTGTATCTATGAAGAAAACAAGTGTGAAGATGGATCGTCCTTTGTATATAGGTATGTCAATCCTGGATATCTCCAAGACTCATATGTACGATTTTCATTATAAAAAGATGGTCACCTTTTATGGACGAGAAAACATCGGCATCTCCTACATGGATACAGACGCTTTTATATATTGGATAATTACTAACGATATGTATGAAGACCTTCGGACATTTGATTACAAAAACGATTTTGACTTTTCCGACTATCCAAAAGATCATCCAAACTACGACAATGACAGAAACAAAAAAGTGCTTGGCAAATTTAAAGATGAAACCAATGGTGTTATACTTCAAGAAATTGTTGCACTAATGTCAAAATTATATTCTTTACAACTAAATGAAAACCAAGTCATTAAGAAAGCTAAAGGAGTAAAAAGTTTGTATTTAAAGAAGAATGTGCATTTTAATCACTATAAGAAATGTTTATTTGAAGATCAAGATATTTCAGCAAAATTCAACACAATCAGAAGTTTCAACCATCAGCTGTACAGCGTGACGGAGGTAAAAAAAGCTCTCTCTTCAAATGATGACAAACGCCACATCCTTGCAGACAACATCCACACTCTACCATTCGGCCACTACTCCCTCAACCCTATTGACGAGTAACCCTTTCATCGTCCTACATCCCTTTTCCTTTTCCTTTCCGTATAAAAGGGGAAACACAGCAGTATTTTGCTGTGTTCCCCCTTTTATACATTAGTTTGGAATGACCTTGACCTATATAAGGTGATGTATTAAAAATGAATATTTAATACTATCGTAGCTGTGTTAGCAGAAACATCATGACGGATCTAAAGGAGAAAATTGTTGATGAACTTCATAAACCTGCAAGAATAAAGTTTCCAAGAAGAAATACTGTTATAAAAGGGATAAATGATCTATATCAAGCGGATTTAATTGAAATGCGACCGCATAGCAGAATAAACAAAGGATTTAAATATATACTCACAATTATTAATTGTTTTAAAAAAGTTGCAGACGCTTTGCCTCTAAAGGACAAGACTGGTAAAAGCGTAACAGAAGCCATGGAAATAGCCATAAAAAGAGATAAAAACAAAATTAAACATTTACAAACTGATGATGGAACAGAATACTTTAATACAAACTTTGCACAGTTAATGAATAAATATAAAATAAATCATTATTCTACAAATTCAGAGAAAAAAGCAGCTATTGTAGAAAGATTCAATAGAACCTTAAAAGGAGCACTGTATAAACAATTTTCAAAAAGAGGTTCTTACGTATGGTATGATGTTTTACCACAATTAATAAATGATTATAACAACAGGTTTCATAGAACTATTGGTATGAAACCTAACAAAGTAAATAGAAGAAATGCAAAAGATGTATTAAAACGCATAAAGAAAAATACAAAGCCTAAAGTAGAAAAAATGCAGCCAAGAAAATTTAATGTAAGTGATAAAGTACGGATTAGTAAATATAAGGGAGTGTTTACCAAGAAATACCTTCCCAATTGGACGAATGAAGTTTTTACAGTGTATAAAGTGCAACCGACTGTACCTGAAACGTATATCTTAAAAGATAACAAAGGAGATTTGTTGCAAGGTGCTTTTTATGGACATGAAATGTTAAAGTCAACAGTAGGTGATGTATATCTTGTTGAAAAAGTGTTACAAAGAAAAAAGGACGCAGTTAAAGTGCGGTGGTTAGGGTTTAACAAAACTGAGGATTCATGGATACCTATAAAGGACTTGGTTTAATGCAAGCAACTCATTTCATCGTTAACCTTTGAGCAGGATGGAGATTATTCACCATAAAGATCGATTCAATATTAATAACATAGATGATTTAACTGTGGATAACGTTAAAATCAACAATGGTAAACACGGTAGTTTACTTCCAAACACTGTTCGATGTATAGTAAGTGGCACCTCAAACTGCGGAAAGACCAATGTTGTCTTTAATTTGATCACTAATCCGCAGGGATTAAGGTTTAATAACCTATATATTTTTTCAAAGTCTCTACAACAACCAAAGTATCAATTGCTGGATAAAATCCTATCTGATGTGTCTGATGTTAATTTTTACAAATTTAACGCTAGTGATAGCATTATGCAACCAAACGAAGCGAAACCGTATTCTGTATTTATATTTGACGATGTATCTTGTGAAAATCAGGATACTATTAGAAACTACTTTGCCATGGGAAGACATAATAACATCGACAGCATATATATAGGACAAACTTATAGCAAAATCCCAAAACAACTTATCAGAGATAATGCAAATATTCTAATTGTATTCAAACAAGATGATACTAACCTAAAACATATATATAACGATTATGTGAATGCGGATATGCCATTTGAAAAGTTTAAAGAGCTTTGCGGAAAAGCATGGGCGGAAAAGTATGGATTCTTGGTTATTATGAAAGATCAAGCTCTAAAAGATGGTCGTTATAGAATAGGTTTTGATAAATTTGTTTTAATACACTGATTAGCGGTATTACTGTACAAGTCGTCAAGGTGTGAAGATGGTTAACCAGGAAAAGCTATTAAAGGAAATAAAATCACTTAGTGATTCTATTAGACAAAAAAACCGAGCTTTAAAATCAGGTATAAATGAAAGAGAGCAATTTTTAGAAACAACATTCAAACCTGTTACTGAACTTTTAAAGTGATTAGCACAAAATATGGAAAAACCTTCAATTCGCTTCGAAGGAGACAAAATGCTACCAATTTCCAAATATGAAGAAGAATTTCAGAATGATGAAAGTTTTGGCCAGTTACATACATCTGAAGAAAGCGACGAGTATGAAGAAAGCGGAGATATAGAGGATTTACAGGAAAAGGATATTGCAGAAGATACAAGTACAGAAGATACAAGTGTAGAAGATACAAGAGCAGAAGAAGAGGATATTAACCCATCCAACTTAAGCAAATTAGGCACGGATATTATGTTTAAAGGAACACTTGGAAGAACATATACGTTAAAAATGTTACACGCCACACATGCTAATCGAAGTTATCATACCTATGGAGCTAGAATATAGGATAAAGGATTAATGATTGGAGATAGCAAGTTAGATATAAACGAAAATGATGATATAGTTATTGGAGATAAGAAATATAAAGGTACAAAAGGTTTGTTTGAACTTATCTTTAAAAATAATCCTGGTAAATATAATAAAAGGGATTTACAATTGTTTAAAAATATATTAGAGTATACAAATGCACATAGAAAAAAGTATTCCAAAGACCTACCTATTCATAGAAATCGGTCAATAAAATATACAACTATTATATCTAGTCTTTTCTCCTCAAAATCAAAAAAAGCTCAAATTAAAAGAAGAGCTTTATCTTCTGCTAAATTAAATGTTTTGCATAAAAAGAGAAAAACAACTGATCCTACCACATCTGGAAGGGGATTATTGAAAAATTTGTATAAAACTAATATAATATATTACAACGATATAAATAAGTTAGTTGATCGAATGAGATTATAACATGAAGCCATGGAAGCCGGGCACACTGGTTTAGAAAACGAATGGGTAGCTTTGGTTGATGAACTGCGAAAACAAGGAATAATTGTTCAGTAGACGCATATATATATATATATATATATATATATATATATATATATATATATATATATAATAAGAACCTAAACGATAGCGATTCAGTTACATCATGAGTGTGGACAAGTTTGGACGGTATTCCGAGTTTGGAGTAAAATCTGGATATAGTGAAAAAAGAGCTGGGTTTCCGTTAACACCTGACGGCAACTATAATTTTGAAGGAAAAGTAATTCAAAATGTTGGTGATCCGCTTATGTCGTCTGATGCGGTTACGGTACAATACATGAAAAAAAGAACCCCAACTGTACACGAAGATCATTGGGGGTTTTCCGGTAAAAGGTAAAGCGATATACAATATCCCATTTATGATGGTGAAGCAGTAAATTTAGCTACTCTAAAATTGTATAACGATTTACAAAAGGAATAAGACTGATACAAGCTATGATGTAAAAAAATTAAAATTATCAAATGTAGGTGATTGTGAGCAGGATGGAGACGCTGTAAATAAGAAAATGTTTGATATTGTACACAAGAAATGGACTACGGAATATGAAAAACATTTGGAAAGGTTTGGTGCAGCTCTATTCCATTATATCCATCGGGCTTCAGGAAGAGATGCAGCTTCAGATGTTGACAGTCACAATTATTTAGACTGGAAAAATATACACAATCCAGAGAAACCTAATCAACGAGATAAACCGTCTAAGCCTTCTAAAGTCAAGACATTAGGAAAGGAGGATAAAGTGAATGTGATTAATGAACCAACAGAAAACAATGAAGATTACATAAGAGAAAAAAAAATTTAAAATACCCCCCCCCCATGATAAGGGATAAAGCATCAGTCATATTCGAGAGACGATGCAGAGAGGATGATGGAATCCAATCTTACTGCGTGGAGTTTAATATCTCAAGAGCCGAGATTTCCCCAAGGAGTGTTGACAGATGGTTTTGTTCAACGGTTTGATAGATATATGGATTGGGAACAACTTTCCATACATTACCTCTTTACAATGACTATGTTAAGAATTTATTTTCACAGAGTTAACTGGATCCATATTTTACAAAGACAACAGTTTTCAGAAGACTTCCTCGTAGAGATGACATCAAATTTTAATAACTGTTGGGAAGTAATAAGTAAATATCAAAATCTCTCTGAGAATTACATTGACAATTTTAAAGATAAACTAGACTGGGATGTGTTATTCAATTATCAACGATTAAGTGGCAAGTTTCTAAGGGAACATGACAACTATTTAAAATTTATTCATTTTACCGAAGACAACGATACCATCATCAGCAGGGAAACATCTGGAACATCTTCAATTACACCTTATTTCTGTTTTTACTACTTTTATTTAATATGTCTACATTTAATTAATAAATCCATTTCGATATAATAAACGGATTTTAAACAGTATATAATACAAGAAACCAAAACTGATATTACATTCATTGTAAAACATTTATAGAGTGCACCTACTGATTGTAAGTTTTGCTATAAATAGTCATGTCGAGGGTTAAACGCATCAGTCATAATCGAGAGAGATTACAGAGAGGAAGGGGAATAGCATCAACAGCATTTTCTCTATTGAGTAAACCGGTTGGAGCTATAGTTAACAAGGCGATTGATTTATTACCTGTGGAATTACATTTACCTGGAGGATATCAATATTGTGGTCCTGGAACCAAATTAGAGAAACGTCTTGCTAGAGGAGATCCTGGAATAAATAAGCTCGATCAGGCTTGTAAACAGCACGATATAGCGTATTCCAAATTTGGTGATACTAAAAATAGATCAATAGCGGATAAAGCACTTGCTGAGAAAGCTTGGCAAAGAGTAAAATCTAGTGACGCGAGTATTGGTGAAAAAGCAGCGTCTTTAGCAGTAACAGCAGCAATGAAAGCAAAAACTACGTTTGGAGGAGGAAAGAGAAGAAGGCGTGGGAAAAACCCGCTAAAAAACAAGGAGGTAATATCAGAAGAAAACGTCAATCTACCAGTGGTAAAGCTAAAAAGAAACCAACAATATGGTCAATGATAAAAAAGGGAGGAGGATTATACCTAAGACCGTATCGTGTGTATTAAATAAGAAAGAGCAATTAATAATTAAAAACAAAGAATTGACCAATGAAGAACTGATTACATATGCTTCTTGTTTGAAAATCCCATTTTTTAGAGGAGTATTTATGAAAGATGAGTTACCGGTTAAAATGTGGAAAAATGAGACTGGTATTGTAAATTTGGATAATAGTGAATGATTAGGCACTCATTGGGTGTGTTACAAGAAACTTGGTAAAACCATTTATTATTTCGACAGTTTTGGAGACCTTCCACCACCGAAAGAACTTCAACAATACTTTCGTGCGGCAGAAAATGTTTTTTACAATCATACAAGAAAACAACCTGATGATACATCCATTTGCGGTCATTTATATTTAGACTTTTTAGCTAAAAGTGTTAGTCAACTTTAAGATGTCCTCGTATACAGTGTCATTAACCGGTAACTCATGTACTTTGTGCAGTATTCTGTTTCCAGCGCTACGTTTGCAAAAAGGAAGACTATGGGAAGCCGCATTATTGGATTTAACAACATATAACTCTATTCCAAACGTTAGTGAAGGAATTAATAACAAAATACATTATTACAAGACAAAAGATGATAAAGGAAAGTATTCAGCTTTGGAAGAATTCAGTTTACCAACAGGAGCTTATGAAATTGATAATATAAATGAAGTTATACAAAAACATATGGGAAAAGAAAATATAACGATAAAAGGCAATAACAATACAATGAAAGCCGAAATTACGTCTAAGTATTATATTGATTCTAGTCAAGAACATTCAATTGGTAGTTTATTGGGGTTTTCTAAGGAAACAAAAGTATTAGAACCTAATAAAACTCATTCTGGGAATAAAACTGTGACGATCATCAAAGTTAACAGCATAGATATTACATGTAACATTATACAAGGATCCTACAGAGATGGAGAAAATCGTCATATATTACACACATTCTACCCATCAGTTGCACCAGGTTTCAAGATAGTAGAAAAGCCTCAAAACCTTGTGTACCTACCGTTAAACACCAGTTTCATTTCAGAGATCGTGCTGAACATAGTGGATCAAGACGGAAACCTTATTGACTTTAGAGGAGAAGCTATTACTGTAAGAATACATATAAAATCATCCGCTTAGACAATGGGGTTATCATTTAAAAAGAGAGAGCCAACCAGCAAAGAGGTCAGTAGCTCATCAGCTGTAGAAGGATTAACAAGTGACAACATTCGTTTTCTAGAAGAAATTGGATTAAAGGTCATTAACAATGGATATACTGGATATAGCGCAGGGTCCAACATTTGACGAGACCTTATGGGAAAAGGAATATCACACGCACAACCCTTACGCTTCGTCCAAATTAAACAATAACGATGAAATTAGGATTCCTATACAACAACAAGACATTTATACTCTTCCATGCGAAAGTTATTTATATATTGAAGGAAAAGTAACAACAAATGATGGTACTGCTGGAACCACTGTTCCGTTCATAAATAATCCTATGGCATTTTTGTTTGACGAGATTAGATATGAAATTTCAGGAGTTACAGTCGATTCAACAAAAAAGGTTGGAATTTCCAGTACATTGAAAGGATTAGCGTCTTTAACACCAAATGAGAAGAATCTGTTAGCTATTGCAGGATGGGTTGCACCAGACAAAAGTACAATCGCTCCTGACTCTTCGGGAAACTTTGATTTCTACGTACCTTTAAGATTACTCCTAGGATTTGCTGAAGACTACAGAAGAATAATAATAAATGTAAAACAAGAACTAGTTTTATTAAGATCATCAAACGATAAAGATATTATTAAAGCAGCTACTGGAACAACTGATGCCAATTTAGACTGGAAATTAACATTAGACAAGATTGTTTGGAGAGTACCACATGTGCGACTAAATGATGAACACAGGATTACATTATTAAGAAAGTTAAAATCAGATCGAGACATTGTAATGCCATTCAGAAGCTGGGAGTTTCATGAATACCCCGTTTTACCTACAACACAACGGCATACATGGACTGTAAAAACTTCTACTCATTTGGAAAAAGCGAGATATGTAATATTTGGATTACAAACGAAGAAGAAAAGTATAATAACTGAAAATGCTGGTGAATTTGACCATTGTAAATTAACAAACTGTAAAGTGTTCCTGAATTCACAATTCTTTCCCTACGACAACTTTAATATTTCTTTTGATAAGAAAAGATACAGTGTTTTATACGACATGTACGCTAGGTTCCAAAATTCATATTACGGCAAAACAAATACACCTCTACTATCTCCCGTTCAGTTTGAATCGAAAGCTCCGATTGTTGAAATTGATTGTTCCAAACAAAATGAATCTGTAAAATTGTCTAGTGTTGATATAAAAATAGAAATTGAATTTCAAGAAAACGTACCTGCAAATACATCTGCGTATTGTTTAATTTTGCACGATAAAATTGTTACATACACACCGTTGACCGGTATTGTAAAGACAGTATTGTAAAACGTTGTACCACCACCGGCACCGCCACTGTCGCTAACCTATAAATAGCGGAGCAGCAATGCAGGTCTTCAGTTGATCGTCTATCAGCGCATGGGTAACATCTTCTACAAAATGAGTTCTCCATCTGTTGTACAAGGTGATGCAGAGATAGCACCGTTATTGGAACGTGATAATACTAGTGAAGCAGAAATCATCAAGGAAATAACTGCATTTTTAAAGTTTGGTAAAAGAGATAGAGAGGAGGAAATTAATGCAGACCCATCAAAGGTAGTACCAAAGAGGAAGAAGAAAGTTGAAGAAAATATTCCTCCTCACATTTTAACTGAAGTTTTTCTGCGAATCTTTTACCCCATCTCAGCATGCATCAGTAAAAGTGTATCAGTTGGATTGATGAAATCATTGGATTATTCCCCTACAGTAATACTACACCATGGAACAAAAAAGGTTTTATTTTCGCAAAATGCTTGGGAGTCATTTTTGAAACATGTACATTTAATAGAATGTTATTTAACTAACAGTTTGTGTGGAAGGAAAACACATATTCGACTTTTGGATTGTGACAATGAAATCGATATTGTTAAACATCGCGGACAACTACAAGTGCGAATTAGAGACTTGACTCAACATGAAAATAAGATTCTACTGTCACGTGAAGAATTCTACGTTTTAAACTACGCAACAGAACCTATTACAAGGTACATGAGACAGTTGGTATTTGCAAGCGCTATTATTAAAGAATATTTGGTCGATACTTTGGAAAAACAACCTGATAGCACCATCGTGAACGGACCTGTGGATACATCTATTTTTAATAGAATACCTCATGAAGTTTGCATGTTGAGAAAGTTAAAGGATTTTGAACCACTTGTAGAAATCGCTACAGAAGCTACAGGAGAAACAACACAGGAAGAAGAAGAAACGGAGAAACAAGAAGAAGAAGAAAACGAAACACAAGAAGAAGAAGTTAAAAAAGACTAAAGTTTGACTTAGTAAAAAAGAACACACGTGGGGTAGGCCTATTGGGGACGGTGCCCACGTTAAATATACACCAACGCGCCTGCAACTGTACGGCCTGGTATTTAACCTACCGTGGTGTGGAAAACAGTTTAGTTGATCGCTAGGTGCCATGATGAGCGGAGGGGATGAAGAAGTGAGTGTAAAGCCTTGTGTAATAGAATTTCAAGCATTTAGAAATAATAACGATAGGTTTATTATCAAGGAATTAGTAATTTTAGACTTGCTTACATTTGTAGCCTACCCATTCACGTTTGAAGCTCCTTTTTCTTTTAACAAACTTAACACCAAAGCGAAAAGTACAAACAAATGGATAACAAACTACTTTCATCACATACACTGGTATGAAGGATTTATAAGCTACAGTAATCTGCACAGTATTATGTTTAACTTTTGCAAACAATATTCACATATATACACAAGAGGATTAGAAAAAAAGAACTGGATACAAAAGTACACGCACGGTAATGTTTTCGATATAACTATCAGCAAGGACTTTAACATTAATCTCGGTAATATTTGTGTCGCTGCAAAAGATCTTAAACATGGTCAAACAAACTGTGCATTATACAACGCATTTCGTTTGGCTGCTTACTTGAAACAAACGCAGGAATGTGGTGGGGGTAGCGGAGAACAGAAATGTGGTGGGGGTAGCGGGGCCTATAAATACGAGGAGACAACACCGCTCCAGCACGAGTATTATTCGAGACTCCGAAGAGGCAACATCACAGAAGACACCACCACTGACGAAGATGGCATCACAACAATATCTACAAACATTGGTTGATCAATTCAACACTCACTCAAAATCGAACCTTCTGTTAACTAAAAAATGTTCAGAACTAAAAGAACAAAGACATTACATTATTCATAGCATCAAGAAAGTGGAAACCACACATGGAGAAGCAATTCTAGTATCATTGTGCGAAGGACCTATGACTCCAGGAGATGAGCCGAAGTTTCAAGTATTTCTTCCAAAACGATTTGTTCAACTGCTACAAAATGAAGACTTGCGAGATAGTCAACCGGGGACGTTGTATTTGGTATCACACGGTGTAAGCGGCAACAACTCGACGGAACTCACTCTGCACATCATGCATCATTGTACATAATGTCTCTATTTGTATTTCTCTGTTTGTATTTCTCTGTTTGTATTTCTAGTCATCAATGTTAGACTTAAGCTTATTGTATTGTAAAATGTTTGTTTAATAAAGAAAGAATAACATTAAAAAAAAAATACCCCCCCTCGCAGCAAACCTGCGTACTCAGCGAATTTCCAATGCATTGATATGTTTCTCACTAGTACATAAAGCCACTCACCAAGTTTGACAAAAATACATTCATAAATAAGTGATTTATTACATTTTATTTATTCCCCATAAGAATAACATTAGGACTGAGTACGCAGGTTTGCTGCAACGAGGAAGATAAGAAATGAGTTTTTATGCAATTATCAATATAACTGAACCAGGTGAAGCTACTTACCATGTTTTATTAATTTATGTTCATAATTAAGGGAGATATAAAACTTTACTTATTCTCCATAAGAATAACATTAGGGCTGAGTATGCAGGTTAGCTGCTACGGGGACAGTCAACAAAACATTTATTTTTTGTGCAACTATCAATATACCAGTACAACATGAAGCCACATACCAAATTTCATCAATATACATTCATAAATAATCAAGATATCAAATTTTATTTATTCTCCATAAGGATAACATTGGACAACGTACTGTGTTTAGCACTTTGAATATCTCTGCAACGGTTTGACGTAGAATCACAATTTAAACACCAAAATGATTGTTTTGTGGAGCTGAAGTGATTGGTAAAAGAAAATGTGAAGTTTAAAGTAAAATTAACTGAGGAAAAGCCAAAAACCTTTTTCCCATAAGATTAACATGGGAGATTTTATGAGCATGTTTTTTGGATTTTTTCCGCAACCACTTAACCTAGGTTAATAATTCAAAATACCATATTATTTGTTTTTTTAAGCTCTATAACATGGTCTAAACCTAAATTAAGTGTTTTAAAAATGTTAGGGTAAAAAATGCAAAAAACTGATTTTTGGAAAATTTAAAACCCCCATAAACCCCCCTTCCCATAGTCCGATTTTTCTGGTTTTCGAACTTAAAGTCATAAATGTCAGTTTACACATTTGAGCCAAATTTCATCGAAATCGGACGTTTTTTACTCAAGTTATCGCATTCACGGACACATATATAGATATATATATACATATATATAAATTTGAACGAATAGTGTTTTGGACATCTGGGGACCTCAAAACAAAAAGTTATCATGGTCTCGGGCTTAAGTCTTACCATGAGACCTACGGTAATAGCTTCTTCCCTATAGGGGAAATTCGCTAAAAAAAAAAAAAAAAAACAGCAACATATTAGTATATTATTTTATATACTGCTGTGTTGCTTTTTTTTAAAATTCAAATGGATGACCTTGAACTTTCATTCAGGGTTAACTTATGAAGGGGTATAAAAGAGAGGGAGCAGTGAAGTTAGTCTCAGTCTTGTCTAACACACGCTGCAGCTAACATGTCGGTGCCACCGATGAACAATTTCTTTTTCGATAACAATTTGAAGACATATTGTTGCGAGTTGCAATGTTTTAAAATACCAGGCGATCAAGTTGACGGGAAAGCTTGTCGTAAGTGCAGGTGTTTCAGCTATTGCATATGTAGATGTAAAACATATCAAATGAACCGTCAAGATAAAATACAAGAATTACGGCGACGGCTTGCATTACTTTGGCGGCGAATGGAGTAGCAACCATCTGCCGCGCACTTGCCACCTGCCGCCTACCATCTGCCACCTGCCATCTGCCGCCTGCCATCTGCCGTCCGCCATCTGCTCCGCCCCACCACACTTTTACCCCCACCATTTAGTACGATTACAACGCTAGCTTGTGAATAGCCAGTACACCTCCAGCTCTCGACCGGTGAACATCGAGCTGCTCGTCCCGACTGTGTGTTCCCTGCGGTCACATAAATAGGCGAGGAACACACAGTCGGGATGGACCGATTGGACAAACAAGCGCAGCACTTGAAAACTGCGTCTGACGGCCGCGACTCCGGATCAACAACATCGATGACGACAAACAACGGGGAACTATTGTAAACATAAATTATTGTAAACATAACTTATTGTAAATAAAAAGAAATGTAAACATTAAAGTAATAAATGAAATAGTACTACCTCGCACTCGTATCATTCGATTGCTTCATTCGATTTTTTCATTCGATATTTTTATCGAATGAAAACTATCGAATCACAATCGGATTTTACGCGTGCGAGGTAGTACTTTTTTAAAATTACCTCCCCGTGACCTTGACCTTTAAACTTTCCCTCATTACGTCACAAAACCGCCTACGTCACTGGCTGAGGCTCAGATGACGTGTTTAATGACTCAGCGCATCCGGTCACGTGACCGGATGACGTCACTTCCGCCCCAGCAGCCTCAAATGCACACTACTCCCCAGGTACTCGGTTTATAAAATCTCAACTGTAAGAGATTAGTGTATCACGCCACATGTCGGATAACTGACGTCATGTACATCGTATGATTTTAATAAATTCCCTTAGGCTGCCGAGATAGCGTGATGTTCTGATACCTATCCCTCCCTCCAGCCATCCAGTCAGTCCAGCAATAACCTTTCAACTGTCCGGTCCGTGCAGTCGTGGGCTCGATTATACAATGCCGTGTTTTAAATTACAATTCCCGAGCCCGCTAATTATAAGTGCGTACCTAATCGCGGACAACACAAACAGGAACTGCTGATCGACAGTTTTCCCCTGAGGTTCATAAACAGATTAATTTCGAAAGTGCCTTGTGCCATCCTCACGTCCACCAATGAAATATTGTAAAATTAATTCGGTTGTTCTTCTTATCAAATTCATCTATTATTTAGTAATACAACCCGTGCGAAGGACGGGTACACAGCTAGTAACAAATAAATTAATAAATATAACAAATACCCCCGTCGCAGCAAACCTGCGTACTCAGCGAATTTCCAATGCATAATATATGTCTTAATACCACATAAAGCCGCATACCAAGTATCATAAAAATATATTCACATATAAACGATTTTAATTATTCTCCATTAGAATAACATTGGTAATGAGTATGTAGGTTTGCTGAAACAAGGAACACAAACAATTGTTTTTTATGCTAATATAAATAGAATTTAACCAGGCGAAGCCACATACCAAGTTTTATCAATATTCAATCATAAATAAGCGCTATATAACATTCTAGTTAATCTCCATAAGAATAACATGGGGCTGAGTACGCAGGTTTGCTGCTACGGGAATAATAAAAAAAAAATTGATTTTTTGTGCAAATATCAATATACCAATACTACATGAAGCCACATACCAAGTTTCATCAACATACATCCATAAATAATCGAGATATCAAATTTTATTTATTCTCCATAAGGATAACATTGGACAACGTACTGTGTTTAGCACTTTGAATATCTCTGCAACGGTTGGGCGTAGAAACACAATTTAAACATCAAAATGATTGTTTTGTGGAGCTGAACAAATTGGTAAAGGCAAATGTGAAGTTTACATTAAAATGAACTGAGGAAAACCAAAAACCGTTTTCCCATAAGATTAACATGGGAGATTTTATGAGTAGGTTTTTTGAATTTTCTCCGCAACCACTCAACCTAGGTTAATAATTCAAAAAACTATATTATTTGTTTTTTTAAGCTCTATAACATGGTCAAAACCAAAATTAAGTTATTTAAAAATTTTAGGGTGAAAAATGCAAAAAAACTGATTTTTGGAAAATTTAAAACCCCCATAAACCCCCCTTCCCATAATCCGATTTTTCTGGAATGTCATTTTACACATTTGAGCCAAATTTCATCAAAATCGGACCTTTTTTACTCAAGTTATCGTGTTAACGGACACATATATAGATATATATATATATATATATATATATATATATATATATATATATAGATATATTTATATAGATATATATATATATATATATATATATATATATATATATATATATAAATTTGAACGAATAGCGTTTTTGGCATCTGGGGACCTCAAAACAAAAAGTTATCATGGTCTCGGGCTTAAGTCTTACCATGAGACCTACGGTAATAGCTTCTTCCCTATAGGGGAAATTCGCTAAAAAATATAAATAGTATAACAAATATTCAACAAAACCTGTCACAGGAAAACCAAAACTATAAAATACAAATATATAACTAACCTATCCAACTTATAACAAACTATCAACTACAATAAAAATCATAACATTTATAATTAATAACAATAACAGAAAATCATAAATAAAAATTCTAAGTAGTTTCTAGATACAACTTCTTCAGGCTTAGCTCTGTATTTTCCAATATTTCTTTGTTCAGTTGGTAAATTATTAAATAAAACAGGAATTAAGTATTGCCTAGTTCTTTTTGAGCATTTATTTGTTACTCTAGGAACAACATATAACTATTTTCTAGAATTATACTTATGTTCATTTTTCTTTTCCAAATCATTAGCAAAATAATTGTCAACAATAAATAAATATTTAAATAATCGTTCTACTGGTAACACATTGACAAGTTGAAAACCAAGCATTGGATTCTCCACCATAACAGTAGAATTAAACTTAGCCAATATTTTTATGATTGTGGCTTGCACAGTTTGAAGTTGCTTCATGGCTGTGTTGGATTCTGTTCCCCAAGCCCTTCATCCACACCTTATCAGTGACTCGCAATGGCTCAAATAAATCAGTTTCATTGTGCTGATTGGTAAGAATTATCTCATATTGAAAAACTTTACTGCACAGATTCTCAACCAATATGTTAAACCTCTGATGTGTAAATCTCATTTCAAATTGTATCAATTATTATTCCCAAATATTTATAACTCGTTACACAGCTTACCATGATACAATCACAAGTATTATTAATTTATGCCTTTCTATGCCAACATGCATTGAGTGAAATTTTATTGTTGAAGTTGTACATTTAAGCGATGGAGAGTGTATGTCCATTATTTTAGACTTATTTCCATTTATACTTCACCCATTGTCATGGCACCACAGGCTTAAACTGAGAAAATCATTCTGAATCTTTTTAATTCCCTCTTCTAATATTTTATCAGACACAACTAGTGTTGTATCATCAGCATACATAAATATTTTACAGAATTTGATTACCTTTGGTAGCTTATTCACATATAATACCCCCGTCACAGCAAACCTGCCTACTCAGTGAATTCCCAAGTAATATCTATATCTTAATTACACATTAAGCCACTTAGCAGGATACATAAGAAATATATCACAAAAATCGATATTTAAAATATTAATTATTCTCCATAAGAATAACATTGGAGATGAGTACTCAGGTTTGCTGCGACAAGAAACACTAAATAATGGGTTTTTATGCAAAAATTAATAAAACTCATCTAGGTGAAGGCAAATACCAAGATTCATCCATATACATTCATAAATAAGCGATATATAACAATTTAACTATTCTTCATAAGAACAACATGGGGACCGAGTACCTAGGTTTGCTGTTACGGGAATCATAGGCAAAAACATGATTTTTGTGCAAACAACAATAAATCACAACCAGATGAAGCCATATACCAAGTTTCGTCAGTTTTTGTTAATAAATAAGCGAGATATAAAATTTTTCTTTTTCTCCATAAGATTAACATTAGACAACGTACTGTGTTTAGCACTTTCAATATCTTAGTAACCAATTGACGTAGAGCAAAATACATGATCAAAATACCAAATTGTTTGTTTTTTTAAGATGAATTCAATGGTAGAAATTACAATTTGATTTAAATAAAAATTACATATAAAACCCCCAAAACGCCTTTTCAGGGTACAAAACTCCACAAAAATCCCCCTTTGGATGGTACGATTCGTTTGGTTTTCGAACAGATTTAAATAAATCGTACTTTACACATTTTTACCAAATTGCACTAAGATCAGACCTTTTTTACGAGAGTTGTCGTGCTTCGGACACATAAATATATATATATATATATATATATATATATATATATATATTTGAACGAATCGTGTTTTTGGCATCTGTAGACCTCAAAACGAAAATTTATCATGGTCTCGGGCTTAATTCTTACCATGCCACCTACGGTAATAGCTTCTTCTCTATAGGGGAAATTCGCTAAAATCTACTAATTGCCATTAAAGAATGTTCAGAAACTTAATAAATAGTATTTTGAGTTATTATTTTACAACAAGTAGTTTCGGAGAATAATATCCTCACTTAGCAGTAAACACAGTACGCCGTGTAGTCTAATGTTATTCACTCTTAGTAACTGGTAAATTACATTATAAATTCGTTTGTAGGTTCAGTTAATAATGTCAACAGAGGATATTCGAATGATTTTGTCACCTAACACGGGTGGAGAAGGGAGAATTATCCTCTCAACAATCACTGTGTAAAGCACGTAACACTCAAATCAAATCCGATATGGAGATTTGGGTGGACATTTCTGAACTATACTATACGATTTTCTCTTCATGCTCTACCGCAATTGATATCTATAATTAGTAAATACAAATTAAGATATTTTTATAACATGGCTAGAGGATAGAAAGTATGGGTCAGTTTCTGATATTATTTATTTATTATTAAATCACAAAAACTCATTACAAACGGTGAAAGGCACAGAACCTAGTTCAGGGCTTCGGTTAAGTGAAAGTGGTCAACCTCGGGAGGATTGTTACCTTTGTAGCTCAGGCTGCGGTCTTGTTACCTGAGCCCAGCTCCACGTCAGCACAAGAACAATGGACTTTCTAATACCAACAAACTTGAGTACGGTTCTGTAAAACGCATCGGTTTAACCAACTGTAGCATTTGTCTCCTTTGGAACCTATATTTATTAATATATGAGCTATGTTATTCACCGAGTTGCTAAATTATAATTATAAGTTATTTATCAATTAAAATTATTTTATTCTAAATAAGACAGTTACATCTATTGTTGTTTTAAAGCTCGGTGTTCGACCCCAGACACAGATTAATTTACCTAACGGTAGATTTTGTTTATATTGTGAAACTTAAAATAACAAAAATGTAATGGAAATATTAGCTGCTGTATTCAAATACAATATAATCAACACAATAGCGTCTTATTGTTTGTTATCTAATTGTTATTTCAATCATCCCAAAATCTACCACTGTGGAATAACATTTACTAGCGACCGCCCAGTGGTCGAAACTCCTCCAATTACGAAACATATTATGGTGACTTGAAAAATTACGGCTTTTTGATTAAGTATTTTATCACATTATCCTGCATTATTAGTTAAACAAAACCATTTGACTCAGTGCCATGATGCTTAACTTCACGAATAACTAAATAAATTAGTTTAATATCTATTGGGTCCTTTTACACACTCTCTCCCTTAATTTTTTTTTTATGCGGAGCTAAAATGTGTAACAGAAGTGCGTTACCATTTCAGCAGTCAGTGATATTTTTATTTACATTATACATGAAACATCTGTTCTTGTTGTTGTGCATTTGTCATATATATCAACAGCTGTCAAATATACAATTTTCTTTATTGCCTTTCTTCCATACGATTAATATTGAAAATTTTAAGACCTATGGGGCGCAGCCCTGAGGGCCGATATAAATTATAAGAGCTTTGTGCAAATCTACACGACACAATACCTTTCTAACGGTATGCATGAATTTCTCGTACGATGCACACACCCTGAGAAAAAGAAAGGGGAAAGTTTGATGTTTGCTTATTAATGTAATGATTTTTACACATTAAAAACCCTAAATTTGTTACTGAAGCATCCAAATGTGAAATTTTAAAAATAACTAAATAGTAATACATGTAGTAGTAAATACGTTTCGTATAAATATTGTTCGTGTTCATTTGTATAAAGGTATTTTCCACAAAGAGATAAACTGTAACATTCATAATTCGGATGTAGGCTCCACAAATAAAAATGTATTTAGAGAACCTACATCGGACCAAAAAGGAAAGCATGCGTTGTCAAGTACGTGAACTAACCGATAACATTCCATCTTTAAAATTGTTATAAAGGAATCTCTCGAGAAGCAAGCTTTGATTACAAAAAAATTTAGAATAGTCAGTCAGTGGCAGTGAGAGAGAAAGATTGGTTTTCCTGGATTTATGCCTTGTGTTTTCCTTGTTCTCACGTCTCAGTAAGATGAATTGAGGTCAGTGTACTGAAACAATTTTAGCAACAACTGATTTAATAACGTGTTCTGATGAATATTGTAAACTGACATACCACTACTCATGTGCGGGGTTCAGTCAGGCCATGTATCGTAAGCTTACAAGTGCTCATAAGGAACAATGACGTTGCATCAAGTGCAAGTCGGCGGAAAAAGGCGGAATAGTCAAAGCAACAAAGGAGATGACAGCAAAGCCTGAGGACATCTCTGAGCATCTTATAGAGTTTATGGAGGATGGGTCTAAGAAGCTTCAGTTATTAATCGAGGTAAAGGAAGACTTAAATAATATTAAGAAGGAAAATAACGAAATTAAGGAGAGCCAAAACCACATCAGCCAACAATATGATGACATAAATAAAAAAACTTGAGTGTTTGCCCCAGTTGCAAAAAGAAATACAACGACTGCAGGCTATTGTTCAGCAAAAGGATCCACAAAAAAGAAACTGTATAGTCGTCTTAATCAACTAGAACAGTGTGGGCAAAACAAGAATATTGAAGTCACGGAGGGAAGAGATGAAGATGTGGATCAGATAGTAGTTGATGTGGCCTAGGAGTTGAAGAAAGAAGACATAGAGATATCTCACTGCCTGCCTAATACACGCAGAGACAACCGGCCGGCAACCATCATTGCTCAACTGGTTAGAAGAAAGAAGAGGGACGAGATGTTGGCAGAGAGAAGCAAGGTAGTGACTAACAACCAGGTGACGGACTTGGCGGCGGCAGAATTTACGTTACAATCTCTCTACCCACTATAGAAACTTGCCAAGACCAGCCAAAAATAAGGGAAAAGAGCTAGGATTTAAATACGTATGGTACAAAGATGGTTTTGTTAGGCTAAGAAAAGAAGATTATAGTGAAGTAGTCATTGTAAACGAGATGTTTCAATTAGAAAAGATAAAGTGAAAAATCTTTATTCCCTGAAGAAAGCAAGGTCTTTTTCTGGTAAAAGGAAGAAGAGCTAATAATAAGCGAAGAATGTCAAATATCAGTTTTTGAAAATATAAACAGTTTTATTGATTCATGTAATAAAAAGTCATATAATCGGGGATAACAGTTTTAGATTTAAACATAAAGTCAATTGGGAAGAATTGGGATGAGTTTGTTGCATGTTTCTGTGATTGCTTTGGTATTATTGATGTAATAATTTCAATGAAATAAATGTTAAAGGAAACCTATCTGGTGTTATAGAATTATTTTGTATCGATGAATTTGAAAAGATTTATAATTTAAGATAAAATAATAGACGTGCAGGAATTTTAATTTTCACAAATAAAAATTGTACTGCATGAATTACCTGCCAACAGAAGCAATTTTGTAAGCGTCACCATTAATATAACAAAGCAGAATTTTTCATTAAATATTTCGGCCCTATTCAGACAGCCTTCAGGAAATAAGGCACTCTTCATATTAGAGTTAGATACTATAGTTTAGGCAATAAAGGGTAATTGAATAGTAATTGGAGATATAACATTTTGATTTAAAAAATTCAGAAAAAAAGTGCTTGAGTATAAAAGTTTAATGGCAGGAAATGGTTTGACAACTTACATAAATGGTTTTACTAGAGAGGGAGTAAGAGGAGGAAAACTAACGCAGACATGTTTAGACCATGCTTATCTTAGAACAAAGAGGGCTAAGGTCAGTGCAGATATCGTGCAGGTTAAGATATCAGACCACTACACCTGTGTGGTCAATGTCCAGCCCGACGACTCTTCCCCAGCATACCGGAGAAATAATGTAAACACACACATCAATGTGTCTTTGTTGAGACAAGTATTGGGGCAGATGGACTGGTTGTCTATTGAAAAATAAGAAAATCCAAATTAAATGTATAGTAAGATATAGCAATGCTTTAAGGAATCATATGACATTTGTACTGATATTAGGAAATCAAAACCGGCAAAAGAGCCATGGATAACCCTAAACGTAGTAAATATGATCAAACATAGCAATAAATTATTTAAAATACATAAAGCTCACCCTCATAATGTGGAACACCAAGAAAGATACAGACAGGTCAGAAATGGAGTCAATAGAGAAATAATAATAGCAAGGAGAATGTACTATCATCAATTTTTCAACGTACACCACAAAAATATCAAAGAAATATGGAGTCAGATAAATTAAATTTTGAGAAGGAAAAACATAGATGAAGTTAATGAAAAATATCTGGGAAAGCAAAAACGGAAATTTGCAATTCTTTTGGAAAACAATTTACTGAAGGTGTATACTAAGTCATTCATGATTGCCAACTAACTACATTAGACATTAGAGATAGAAATGTATCTAATGCTTCCTTATACATACCAATGATAAATAAATAAAAACTTCCCAATATATTAGAATCAATGACTAAAAAAGGGCCTGGTTATGATGAAATCAGAATGCTAGACATAAAACATAAACTACTCGAACATAACATAAATAACTCGAAATTGCTATCAGGCCCCATTGTTAAATTAATTACTATATCCTTAAAAACATCTATATTTCCAGACATGCTCAAAACTGCAGTTGTGAGGCCCGTTTACACATCTGGAAGGCACGATGATTATTTAAACTATCGACCAATATCGATTCTCCCATCTAAAGATACAATAATGGAGAGATATGTCGCAAAACACCTCATTAGCCTTTTAGAGATGAATAAAATGTTACAGAAAATCAGTTTGCGTACCAAAGGAAAAGAGGAACAAATGAACTGTTACTAGATTTTTCAGATTATGTAAATGAACAACTTGATGAGAGAAAACCGGTAAGTACTTGGGATTTTTATAGACTTTTTGAAGGTTTTTGATAAGCTGAAGCACAGTAAAGTTGCAATAGCTTTAGATAGGGCAGGAATAAGAGGAAGATCACAAAGGTGGTTTCTAGATTACTTAAAAAATCTAAAATTCAAAGTACGAATAAGTGACACATAATACATGGAAATTAAAGACTATTGAAATAAGGTATTCCTCTTCCTCAAGGAAGCAGTTTAGGACTATAAGACGAGTACACGTTGTATCCTCCCCCATTGATGCGGTGACCAGTAAATTGTCTCCGAAATTTCGTGGTCCGTGTACGATTATTCACAGAGATGGACCCAATATTTACGGACCCCCAAGAGAAACAGTCCGTGAGGGTTCATGCAAAAGATTTAAAGCCATTCATTACTCGTTAAACTGCTTTATATCACGGAAACCTTAACTTGTAAATTATTTTTTCCTCTAAGTAGTATCCCTTGTATTTATAAACTGTAATAATTGCTAAATAATAATGTTTGCTTTGCAGGTATTGTTCGCACGCCTCATTTGCATGCTCTTCCAGCACCCGCTTATAGTACAGTATTCGTGTTCATATCATAAAAACTCACCTTGCCGTCCTAGCAGCACGATATTACTTGAATTAGTTTGCTTGCTTCATATATTTTGCTGCTTTACAGTTTCATTTAGCTTGAGACAATTTTTTTATTTCCCCTATTATTTGTACAATCATACAGTGCAAGGATTACGAAAGGTGATCCCTCTAACATCGGAAGATTTTTCATGGTTGGGCTTGGGGGAACGTATCGCGGAGAGAATCATAGATGCTTATTTGAGACTGATAGCGTTTACGGCCAACTACCCACCATCTTCGCCTTTGATTGCCGATTTAGGAAAGATTACTTGGAGGGAGTTTTTGAAGCGGTCAAAGAACGAGTCTCGGAGGTCCATCTCTTCAAGAAATACCTAATCATTTTCTCACTCTATCTGACAGAAGTAAGCACTCTTTCTCATTGGTCCCTAGTCACTGTTCGTCCCAGATATGAAGAGATTCGAGCCCACGACTCCATGGGATCTAAAATGGAGGATGAGATGATACAGACATGGAACATTTTGCAGGAGTACGGCCGATGGAGAGAGTTGCCGTTCCCGCGTGGACTCTTGTTGAGACCCTTCACGAGATCCCAAAACAGGTAGATGAGGCGTCCTGCAGAGTATACGTTTATGTGTATGCAGAACGAATCGACAGGAACAAGTAGAGAAGAACTAGCAAAGAGGGGCCACTTTCGGCGCTTTTTTCCCATGTTATTCTTATGGGGATCAGTTTTTGGACCGACGCCCGATCCCACCTTACACAAATTTCCTTGTTAGCCTGTACTAATGTCCAACCCTTGCCTATATTAAATATATTTTTCCAATCCCCATCCCTCCTCTATATTTTTTAAAATTAATTTTCAAATTCAGGCTAAAAAACTATCTTTAGTGTTTATGGTCCGATTTGTCTGCAATTTGAATATGTTATTGTCCTAGGCAAGTGTTTTAATAAATTTCACTTACATTTCCCAAATTCACTATAACGGTCAAATTAAAAAATATTTTTGAAAAACACTATAGTGCCAATTGCCAACTTCTTTATTTACTGCCCGATTTATTTCAAATTTGGATACGTTATTGACCTAGGCAAGTTTTTTAATAAATTCCACTTACATATCCCAAATTCACTATTACGGTCAAATTAAAAAATATTTTTGAAAAATACTGCCAATTGCCAACTTCTTTATTTACTGCCCGATTTATTTAAAATTTGGATACGTTATTGACCTAGGCAAGTGTTTTAATAAATTCCACTTACATTTCCCAAATTCACTATTACGGTCAAATTAAAAAATATTTTTGAAAAATACTGCCAATTGCCAACTTCTTTATTTACTGCCCGATTTGTTTAAAATTTGGATATGTGATTGTCCTAGGCAAGTGTTTTAATAAATTCCACTTACATTTCCCAAATTCACTATTACGGTCAAATTAAAAAATATTTTTGAAAAATACTACCAATTGCCAACTTCTTTATTTACTGTCCGATTTGATTGATTTTTGGATATGACCTTAAACTATTATATGTATAATTACCATATCTAAGTTAAAAATTGTATACTTTATATAGTTTATATATATAATCCATAAAAAATTAAATTTTGTGTTTATGGTCTGATTTGACTGATTTTAGCGAATTTCCCCTATAGGGAAGAAGCTATTACCGTAGTCGGCATGGTAAGACCTAGGCCCGGGACCATGATAACTTTTCGTTTTGAGGTCCCCAGACCCCAAAAACACCATTCGTTCGAAACTGTATATATATATATATATATATATATATATATATATATATATATATATATATGTGTCCGTGAGCACGATAACTCTCGTAAAAATTATCCGATTTTGATGAAATTTGGTATAAACGTGTAAAGCAACATTTATGACTTTAAGTTCGAAAACCAGCCAGATCGCTCTATCCGAAAGGGTATTTTGGGGGGGTTTTGTACCCCAAAAATGGGTTTTTCGAATTTTTTACATATAATTTTGGAAATAGTCAAATTTTATTTTTTCCCATTGGATTCAGCTTAAAAAAACACACAATTTGGTATTTTGATCATTTCTCTACGTCAATTGGTTACCAAGATATTGAAAGTGCTAACACAGTACGTTGTCTAATGTTATTCTTATGGAGAAAAATAAAAATTTTATATCTCGCTTATTTATGAACGTGTACTGACGAAACTTGGTATACGGCTTCATCTGGTTGTGGACCATTGATATTTGCTCAAAAAGACACTTTTTACCCAAGGCTCCCGTAGCAGCAAACCTGCGTACTCATCCCCATGTTATTCTTATGGAGAATAAGTAACGTGTTATCTGCCTTCATTATGAAAATAAATTAATGAAATTTGGTATGTGGCTTTACCTACATGAGTTATATTGATATTTGTATAAAACCCAATTTTTGGTGTTCCTTGCTTCAGCAAACCTGCATACTCAGCTGCCATGTTATTCATATGGAGAATAATTAAAATGTCATAAATCGTTTATTTATGAATGTATATTGATGAAACTTGGTATGTGGCTTTATGTGGTATTAAGATACATATATATGCTTTGGAAATTCGCTGAGTACGCAGGTTTGCTGCTACGGGGGTATTTGGATATGTTACTATCCTAAGCTATTGCATTAATAAATCCCACATACATTTTCCAAATTCACTATTACGGTCAAATTAAAAAATATTTTGAAAAATATACTATCAATTGCCAACTTCTTTATTTACTGTCCGATTTGACTGATTTTTGGATATGACCTTAAACTATTATGTGTATAATTATCATATCTAAGTTCCAAATTTTATACTTTGTATAGTTTATATATATAATCCATAAAAAATTAAATTTCGTGTTTATGGTCCGATTTGACTGATTTTTTGGATATGTTAAGCTAATGCATAAAAAAAATTCCCCCTACGTTTCCCAAATACTACAGTCAAATTAACAAAATATTTTGAAAAATATACTATCAATTGCCATCTTCTTTATCGTCCGATTTATTTTTGGATATGTTATAGCCCCCAACTATTATATCTAAAATTACCATATATTATTTCCACCTATAATACAGTCGTTATGTTGTTTTGACCATCCTAAAAACCAACTTTGGTATTTGTGGTCCGATTTGTCTGCAATATGTTACTGCCCATTGCATAAGTGCATTTCCAAATTCACTATTACGGTTGGATTAAAAAAAATGCAAGCTTATTTACCATCCCGCTGTTATAATTGCCACATTTCCAATACTGTTGGGGCCCTCTCAACTACCTCTCACTGTAATATATATCCACAAAATGTTTATGGTCAGAACTGTCTAAATTTTTGATATTAAGCTAATGCATAAGTCCATTTCAAATATTTTGCAAATTAGACTGGATATGTTGTTGCGTATTTCCAATTCTTAAATTATAGCACTAAAAAATAAATTTTTAAAACCCAAAACAACTACACACAAAACACTAACCTTTCTTTGTGTTTGTTTGGAGTAGTCTTTATTTTATCCGACTTAATTTTAATTTTGTAGTTAAAATCAAACTTCCCACATTCTAGCTCCCTTTCCAGCCAGTGGTTGGAGACATAAAGGTTACGAATATTTTCAAACTGTACAATATATCTTTTTCTACCCCTATGTTGGACTTGTTTAATAGCGCTTATTAATAATTCCGCACCATCTTCCAAATCCTCCAGTCTACTACATTATTTAAATTTAATATTACCTTTAATATCTTGCATCTCTATGTCTTCTTGTTCAACATCATCCCACACATTGTTATGGAAACTTAGGTTTTCTATTTTTGGAAAGGAATTACCATAAAACGTTGCGGTACCGTTAGTGTTAAAGCTTGCAAGTGGCTCGTTGGTAGGTAGGTAAATAATGTCCAAATCACCTCTATATGGCAACACGCTATAACCTTCCCTATTCTTATTTATCTCTATAAACACAGTTTTACAGACACCTTTAACATAGTATACACCCCTCCGTCCATCCTTTTCTGCCAACACTCCCACAAACTTGTTGTTTACTACAAACGCATACACTATATAATGTCCATAATGCTCTAGATCCTCCCAACGTCGCAGGAAGTAATCTTTTAATTTATCCTCTCTTTCCCTTATTTCTTGTTCTTTAGCCAACTGTGCTTTGTATTCCTCTGCAACAGTATTTTCCACATATTCCAATTTACGCTTATTACTGTCGATGTCTTCTAATTCCAATTTCCTCTTTTTGGAACAACTCTCTAAGAAAGGCTTGGAAAGTGGCTCTATTTCTTTAATAGTGTACGGGTACAGTTTATTGGTCCGGCTTCTTAAAACGTAGGGAGTAAGGTTAGGACTTTCCACTAAGCCTAATTCTTCTAAATTGATGTGTTTAGGTATAGTGGAGAAAGGTGTATTTGATTTTGTAAAACATGTGCCCCCAGATTTGATGTAACACTTATGCTTTACACTTATGGCATCAGGAAACTCCTCTATTACCTCCACGTAGTTAATTCGTAAACAGTTAAAGCTAAATACAGATAGAGCATACTTTATTAACTTTTCCCTTTGTGACCTATCTTTTGGCAGTTTTAGTTGTACTCCAGTTATCTTCTTCGTATTACTATTACCCCAATATGCGTATTGTAATAAATCGTTAAACACTAAACAACAACCGTTTTGTAATTGATTGGCAACTTTCACCCACATCTTATGCAGAGGTACAGCATAGAATGGAGCATTTTGGAAGTACCTTTTGTTGTCTTCTATTATACTTAAACAATCTCTTAAAGGTTCAAACCCTTTACCAAAACCTCTACAATAGTTATAGATTGTTGCCTCTAACCTTGTTATTCCATTCTCTCTAGCTAGTTTAGACGAGAACGTTTCTTTTAGTCTCACATCTGGACAGTTTACAAAGTTTATTATATGGTTTCCTATACTTTTAACTACTCCAGGGCTTGTAATCTGGCATATAAATTTATTATATATTTTTACCCTGCTATTTACATTAAACCATGTTAAACAGTCTTTACTAACATGGAAATTATCTACAATAACATTATATCCATTCTTGTACTCCCCTTGGTAGCAAAAGTTAAAGTTTTCTGTAAGATATTGGCACATTTCCTCTTTATTAAATATTCCAGCCAAATCTAGTGTTATATCGAAATCCATAAGATAGTACATTTCTTTTTCCAGATCTTGCAGTATCTTTGGAAGGTCTTCCAACAAATCCTTAATTTTAACATTTGCAAGCTCTATTTTATAGGGAATTGCTATAGGATCATCATACTTTTGTTTAATTTGGTCAATATCTTTCTTTATTATTTGTAACACACCCTCGCTTTGGACCCCAGAGGACCTCTCCAAGGAGAATGGTAGTTTGGCCACAACACCATGTCGAGCTAAAGAGAACTTTTTAAATATTCATCGTAAGTAGCTATTAAACGAGCCACATATTTCCTTCTTAACTTTAAATTTATTCCGAACGTCCCCATCACAATCCGTAACATTGGTTATCTTAACTAACATTATGTTATCACATAACGCATCCGTTATAGACGTTAAGTTATTTAATTTTGGTTCGCCCTCGCAATAGTTTATATTACCTATGTCTGTAAGAAGGTTATTATTACGGAGATTTTCTAATAAAAACCATATACCGAATCTTTCGTTAGTAGGTTTAATACAATTTCCCAATAAATGGCTAACAGAGTACATTTCTTTTATGCAAAAAAAAGTAGCGGAAACATGTAAACAGGACAGATATAATTAAACTATAGGCATATATGTGTTGTAAATATATGGATATTGTATATAAACATAGGCGAGCGGTAAGTGTAACATGTAAGTGGACACCTAGACCCATATGGAATACCCACTATTAATATAATTCCAAATTCGACTAAATAAGTTTATAGTCTCAATATAATTAACATATTAACTAACGCATCCCGCATTAGTACCCAAATTGTCGAAATTCTATAATTCACTGTCTATTCTTAGTACTTGTATTGGGATTTGTACTATTAAACCCTACATTCTTATCCTGTGCAGTAGAGTAATATATGCATGTTATTTAATACAGATACGCACATTCTACAAGACCTGTACATAGATCTGTTGTATAAGCAGCAGAATAGACGTCTCACCCATTGTGTTGTTGTAAAGTAAAACATAAATGTAAATTGTGCTGGATACAACCGGCCAGATATTAGACAGGAAATGTGTTGGAAGTGTATTGCCAAATAGTAAGACAAACACCACATAGTGCAGCATGTAAGCAATCCATTACTATTTAGACAAATGTATAAGGTCAGTATTGGTACAACATCCGATATATTATCGAAACCCAGTCCAAACATTGTGTCCTCTAAATGTTATGATGGTGTTAAATTTGTTTATATTACATATATTTCTTACAAATTTACAAACTATTTTTGTGTCAGTTGACAGAACCTGTAAAGTTGTGTTAAATGGCTGTAAACCAGTATCTGTGCCTGTGTCCAAATGTGTTGGAGTGTGTTATTTATTGTGTCTCTGCATTTGTGTTGTTTTATAAACTTTAAATATTACTATGTCCTTATACTCTTACTATTTCTGTTACTATAATATTTATTTTTTACTGTTTGTTTGATTGTGGGTTTGGCTAATATATCGGATGTTGTACCAATACTGACCTTATACATTTGTCTAAATAGTAATGGATTGCTTACATGCTGCACTATGTGGTGTTTGTCTTACTATTTGGCAATACACTTCCAACACATTTCCTGTCTAATATCTGGCCGGTTGTATCCAGCACAATTTACATTTATGTTTTACTTTACAACAACACAATGGGTGAGACGTCTATTCTGCTGCTTATACAACAGATCTATGTACAGGTCTTGTAGAATGTGCGTATCTGTATTAAATAACATGCATATATTACTCTACTGCACAGGATAAGAATGTAGGGTTTAATAGTACAAATCCCAATACAAGGACTAAGAATAGACAGTGAATTATAGAATTTCGACAATTTGGGTACTAATGCGGGATGCGTTAGTTAATATGTTAATTATATTGAGACTATAAACTTATTTAGTCGAATTTGGAATTATATTAATAGTGGGTATTCCATATGGGTCTAGGTGTCCACTTACATGTTACACTTACCGCTCGCCTATGTTTATATACAATATCCATATATTTACAACACATATATGCCTATAGTGTAATTATATCTGTCCTGTTTACATGTTTCCGCTACTTTTTTTTGTATAAAAGAAATGTACTCTGTTAGCCATTTATTGGGAAATTGTATTAAACCTACTAACGAAAGATTCGGTATATGGTTTTTATTAGAAAATCTCCGTAATAATAACCTTCTTACAGACATAGGTAATATAAACTATTGCGAAAGCGAACCAAAATTAAATAACTTAACATCTATAATGGATGCGTTTTGTGATAACATAATGTTAGTTAAGATAACCAATGTTACGGATTGTGATGGGGACGTTCGGAATAAATTTAAAGTTAAGAAGGAAATATGTGGCTCGTTTAATAGCTACTTACGAGGAATATTTAAAAAGTTCTCTTTAGCTCGACATGGTGTTGTGGCCAAACTACCATTCTCCTTGGAGAGGTCCTCTGGGGTCCAAAGCGAGGGTGTGTTACAAATAATAAAGAAGGATATTGACCAAATTAAACAAAAGTACGATGATCCTATAGCAATTCCCTATAAAATAGAGCTTGCAAATGTTAAAATCAAGGATTTGTTGGAAGACCTTCCAAAGATACTGCAAGATCTGAAAAAAGAAATGTACTATCTTATGGATTTCGATATAACACTAGATTTGGCTGGAATATTTAATAAAGAGGAAATGTGCCAATATCTTACAGAAAACTTTAACTTTTGCTACCAAGGGGAGTACAAGAATGGATATAATGTTATTGTAGATAATTTCCATGTTAGTAAAGACTGTTTAACATGGTTTAATGTAAATAGCAGGGTAAAAATATATAATAAATTTATATGCCAGATTACAAGCCCTGGAGTAGTTAAAAGTATAGGAAACCATATAATAAACTTTGTAAACTGTCCAGATGCGAGACTAAAAGAAACGTTCTCGTCTAAACTAGCTAGAGAGAATGGAATAACAAGGTTAGAGGCAACAATCTATAACTATTGTAGAGGTTTTGGTAAAGGGTTTGAACCTTTAAGAGATTGTTTAAGTCTAATAGAAGACAACAAAAGGTACTTCCAAAATGCTCCATTCTATGCTGTACCTCTGCATAAGATGTGGGTGAAAGTTGCCAATCAATTACAAAACAGTTGTTGTTTAGTGTTTAACGATTTATTACAATACGCATATTGGGGTAATAGTAATACGAAGAAGATAACTGGAGTACAACTAAAACTGCCAAAAGATAGGTCACAAAGGGAAAAGTTAATAAAGTATGCTCTATCTGTATTTAGCTTTAACTGTTTACGAATTAACTACGTGGAGGTAATAGAGGAGTTTCCTGATGCCATAAGTGTAAAGCATAAGTGTTACATCAAATCTGGGGGCACATGTTTTACAAAATCAAATACACCTTTCTCCACTATACCTAAACACATCAATTTAGAAGAATTAGGCTTAGTGGAAAGTCCTAACCTTACTCCCTACGTTTTAAGAAGCCGGACCAATAAACTGTACCCGTACACTATTAAAGAAATAGAGCCACTTTCCAAGCCTTTCTTAGAGAGTTGTTCCAAAAAGAGGAAATTGGAATTAGAAGACATCGACAGTAATAAGCGTAAATTGGAATATGTGGAAAATACTGTTGCAGAGGAATACAAAGCACAGTTGGCTAAAGAACAAGAAATAAGGGAAAGAGAGGATAAATTAAAAGATTACTTCCTGCGACGTTGGGAGGATCTAGAGCATTATGGACATTATATAGTGTATGCGTTTGTAGTAAACAACAAGTTTGTGGGAGTGTTGGCAGAAAAGGATGGACGGAGGGGTGTATACTATGTTAAAGGTGTCTGTAAAACTGTGTTTATAGAGATAAATAAGAATAGGGAAGGTTATAGCGTGTTGCCATATAGAGGTGATTTGGACATTATTTACCTACCTACCAACGAGCCACTTGCAAGCTTTAACACTAACGGTACCGCAACGTTTTATGGTAATTCCTTTCCAAAAATAGAAAACCTAAGTTTCCATAACAATGTGTGGGATGATGTTGGACAAGAAGACATAGAGATGCAAGATATTAAAGGTAATATTAAATTTAAATAATGTAGTAGACTGGAGGATTTGGAAGATGGTGCGGAATTATTAATAAGCGCTATTAAACAAGTCCAACATAGGGGTAGAAAAAGATATATTGTACAGTTTGAAAATATTCGTAACCTTTATGTCTCCAACCACTGGCTGGAAAGGGAGCTAGAATGTGGGAAGTTTGATTTTAACTACAAAATTAAAATTAAGTCGGATAAAATAAAGACTACTCCAAACAAACACAAAGAAAGGTTAGTGTTTTGTGTGTAGTTGTTTTGGGTTTTAAAAATTTATTTTTTAGTGCTATAATTTAAGAATTGGAAATACGCAACAACATATCCAGTCTAATTTGCAAAATATTTGAAATGGACTTATGCATTAGCTTAATATCAAAAATTTAGACAGTTCTGACCATAAACATTTTGTGGATATATATTACAGTGAGAGGTAGTTGAGAGGGCCCCAACAGTATTGGAAATGTGGCAATTATAACAGCGGGATGGTAAATAAGCTTGCATTTTTTTTAATCCAACCGTAATAGTGAATTTGGAAATGCACTTATGCAATGGGCAGTAACATATTGCAGACAAATCGGACCACAAATACCAAAGTTGGTTTTTAGGTTGGTCAAAACAACATAACGACTGTATTATAGGTGGAAATAATATATGGTAATTTTAGATATAATAGTTGGGGGCTATAACATATCCAAAAATAAATCGGACGATAAAGAAGATGGCAATTGATAGTATATTTTTCAAAATATTTTGTTAATTTGACTGTAGTATTTGGGAAACGTAGGGGGAATTTTTTTTATGCATTAGCTTAACATATCCAAAAAATCAGTCAAATCGGACCATAAACACGAAATTTAATTTTTTATGGATTATATATATAAACTATACAAAGTATAAAATTTGGAACTTAGATATGATAATTATACACATAATAGTTTAAGGTCATATCCAAAAATCAGTCAAATCGGACAGTAAATAAAGAAGTTAGCAATTGATAGTATATTTTTCAAAATATTTTTTAATTTGACCGTAATAGTGAATTTGGAAAATGTATGTGGGATTTATTAATGCATTAGCTTAGGATAGTAATATATCCAAAAATCAGTCAAATCAGACCATAAACACAAAATTTAATTTTTTATGGATTATATATATAAACTATATAAAGTATACAATTTTTAACTTAGATATGGTAATTATACATATAATAGTTTAAGGTCATATCCAAAAATCAATCAAATCGGACAGTAAATAAAGAAGTTGGCAATTGGTAGTATTTTTCAAAAATATTTTTTAATTTGACCGTAATAGTGAATTTGGGAAATGTAAGTGGAATTTATTAAAACACTTGCCTAGGACAATCACATATCCAAATTTTAAACAAATTGGGCAGTAAATAAAGAAGTTGGCAATTGGCAGTATTTTTCAAAAATATTTTTTAATTTGACCGTAATAGTGAATTTGGGAAATGTAAGTGGAATTTATTAAAACACTTGCCTAGGACAATCACATATCCAAATTTTAAACAAATCGGACAGTAAATAAAGAAGTTTTCAATTGGCAGTATTTTTCAAAAATATTTTTTAATTTGACCGTAATAGTGAATTTGGGATATGTAAGTGGAATTTATTAAAACACTTGCCTAGGTCAATAACGTATCCAAATTTTAAATAAATCGGGCAGTAAATAAAGAAGTTGGCAATTGGCAGTATTTTTCAAAAATATTTTTTAATTTGACCGTAATAGTGAATTTGGGATATGTAAGTGGAATTTATTAAAACACTTGCCTAGGTCAATAACGTATCCAAATTTGAAATAAATCGGACAGTAAATAAAGAAGTTGGCAATTGGCACTATAGTGTTTTTCAAAAATATTTTTTAATTTGACCGTTATAGTGAATTTGGGAAATGTAAGTGAAATTTATTAAAACACTTGCCTAGGACAATAACATATCCAAATTGCAGACAAATCGGACCATAAACACTAAAGATAGTTTTTTAGCCTGAATTTGAAAATTAATTTTAAAAAATATAGAGGAGGGATGGAGATTGGAAAAATATATTTAATATAGGCAAGGGTTGGACATTAGTACAGGCTAACAAGGAAATTTGTGTAAGGTAGGATCGGGCGTCGGTCCAAAAACTGATCCCCATAAGAATAACATGGGAAAAAAGCGCCGAAAGTGGCCCCTCTTTGCTAGTTCTTCTCTACTGGAACATACCCGTAAATCACGCTATCTGCCAAAAGGAAGCACGAATGACTATTGCCTCTGTTTTAAGCCACGATCGATTCGATCAAGAGGATTTCTCAGCCGACGAGCTTTCCGACTGGCAAATAATGGACCGATATGGAGGAAGACGCAAAACCATTCCGTCCACCCACACGTGGCATCGACGTACCTGATCCGTTGCTTCTGGAGTTAGAGAGAGCTATTAGTGACCCTGATTGGGGAAAGCGGTCAGGGCAAGAAACAACGTCCAAGTAAGGAAGTCGGCGCAAACAATTGTCACCCCCCAAAATCCCCGATTCCTTTAGATCCTGATCTGCTTCAGGACTATCTTTCAGGCCTTTGAAGACGTACGTGGGTCTGATCTCAACCCCATTACTGAAACCGACTACTGGGATCCTGCATTCCTCCCAGAACCCCATTGGAGACATGCATGGGGACATCTTCGAGGACATCAACTACCTGGAACTTGAAGTTGTTATCACCCCTCCCCCCCCCCTGTAGTGATAACCGTTTAAAGCCCAAGAATGCTATACCCGTGAACCTGATGTTGCAGAAACACCAGCTGACAGCGAAGGCGCATCCTCCCCGTGACTATCAATGACTACATCGGATATAGAGATCTCCAATGACGAGGAATAATTGACAACGCGTCTTCCTAATGAGCCGGACCAAACTGGAACTGGCCAGGTAGACGACGTAAAAACGTTAGAAGTCCCAAAATAACCCGTGAAAGTTGAGATGGTGGATTCAGCTGATGAGAAGATTCGACCTTTGCCCGAAGATATTCTTCGGTGACTTGAGGCCCGTAGGAGCATCTGGACATCCTATCAAAATCGCAATGAGCGTATACGAGTGTTCCGATCAGACGGACGTTCTTTCGAATGAGGACAGAGAAACTAAACAGCATGTCACATAGTGACTTCCGATAAAGGGGTGACATGAATGTCCGCTATGTTTCGTTTATTTTTAAATTTCCCAACAGATGGGAGATTGATTTCGTTCCGTTCATGATCGAGGAGAGCATATCTTACGTTTCGTGAGAATGGTGTTTTATTGAATCAAGGAGATTCGGGAAAGCTATTGAAAGTCATTTACTTGAAAAGAAAATGAGATTTGTATTATTAATGAATCAGAACCAATTTACTCCGCTTAAGGAGAACCACTCTCCTCCGTTGAAGTAGACAAATTGAAATTAGTAGTACAACAGTTAAAGAGGTCTATTCAAAATAAGAATAGAGAAATCCTAAGGCTTAGGGCAAAGAAATAGGAAACTAAAGTCTGTACATGTGGCCGCATTAACCGTTGTGGCAGAAACACAAATAAAAATACTGTAACTATCCATACACATGAATTATAATTGTAAGAGGTGGAATAAAGAGTGGAAAAGCTTCGGTTTGAATTTATTTTACCATAGCCCCAAAGGATATGGGGTTTTAAGTAAATATTTAACTTTACAAACTGTTCCCACTCTACAGAAATGTATTGGAAATAAGATTAAACTGTGTTTTTAATGACGAGGTATTTGAGCTGATGAAGGAAAAAGTAAAAACCCAGGAAGAACTTGAAAAAATAGTTAATATATGTATATATGAAGTGTTTGATGGAAAACTTAACTTTAGTATTGTTGGGTTTGAGGATGGATTGAAACGAACTGAAAATTTAGCTAACAATGAACCAGTTTTTATGATTAATGGTATTTTACTAATTTCTGACAGCCACTATTCTACTTTTTTAGTCGAGAGTCCTTGAAATCAGAATAATTACATTTGATTTTTGAACAAATTGTCCACTGCCTGAGATAAATATGATAGACAGTAAAAACCTATAATATAGACTTAGGGTCAAATTTAGTTTTATGGAGAAAAACTGTTGGTATCAATCAAACAAAACCGTGTTGCACTTACGAATCTTAAAACATCTTTTTCTTTTTTGATACACGTCACATTTAAAAAAGTGTGCGTAGTAACTTAGCTAAATATGACATTTTCTATAAAACAGAAAGTGCTGGTATGGCAGCTTCATGGAAACACATTGAACATTTTTTTGCAAGTGTAAGAACAGAAAATATAAACTTACGCAAAAAATTAACACAAAAGCTGCATACTTACAATACAGTAACCCCCTTCTCAAAGATGAAGGTGGTCACAGCAGCCCGAATTTTAAGCCATACCAGCAGCAGCAGCAGCAGAAACGTTAGTTACTAATGAAAATACGGAACCCACTGCTTTTGCCATAAATTAAATTACTGGTTTGATATTTTCAACGGTTACCTTTGTAAAGGGGACACTTTACGTAGTAAAATCACGTCTTCAAAACACCTCTCTGTCTTAGCTGATATTGGTAATGTCTTGGAAAATATATGATGCACAGTGGAAATTAATGACCAACAGAATCAAAAGTATCAAAGCTGTAAGAACAAACAACAATTCTCTGACTTTATTACTTGGCGAATTACACCGTAGTTCTTTAAAAAAGAAAATTATTTTCTATTCAGAAAAATCAATTGCATTTAAAATGTTTTTCAACAGTGAGACAAAAGGGGAGGGGGAGGAGTTTAAAGCAATCCGTCTCCCAACCATTTCATATAAGCTTTCACCTTATATCACCAATCAATGCTAAGGTGCTGATATTGTGAACATTTCGATTGGGACCTGTTAATGTCATACATCAAAAGTATTAACAATCTGAGTTTATCACCATTGCTTCAGAAAATCAGTAAAACTTGTTTAACTCTCAAAAACAATGAGTTTGATGATCAAAGTAAGCTATACTTATGTTTCAAAAACTAAAGTGACAGATCGCCCTTTGGCAGTTTAATACTATGAAATAGTGTTATGGAACTATGAAATAGTTATGAATTCAGTTAAACTGAATTTTTTTCAGATTGTGAGAATCAGTTAGCTAATATTTTTTATCAATTTTGTTCTTATCATTGGCTATGGTGAAACCTTTTTTAAACACTTTAGACTTGCTCCCGGATTTCCTAAATACTGTAGTCCTGATGACCTAAGTTATTTTGTTTGAAGATGTGCATTAAAATACGAGTTTATAACAGTACACAATTCACAAATGAAGCTCTCAGAAAATTAACTTCTTCCTAGTAGTGTTTCACATAACTCATCTTAAGTACCTTCATGCTCATCATTAATTTCATTTAGGGGTTTTAGATATTGTTTTAATAATAACTTGATACCTTGAATATTACTATTTACTATTACTATTACTTATTAATAACTGTAATTTATCGGTAGATATTAGTTAAAGGTATAATAATGTCTATGCAATTAATGACATTTTGGAGTTTTTCATTGCTAAAGATTATAAATCATTGTTTGGTTGGATATATGTGTTTCTAAAATTACACATTTCAATAGGACTATTTACATCTGTAAGCGTTACATGAAATGCAAAACAAATTTCAGTAGTACAGTGATTAATTTATGTCAATGGAAATTTAAGGCCCCACTACATTTTTGCAATACTTAATTTAGAGATTCACCAATAAAAAATAAAAAAACAATGGCTTCAACATTTTATACTTAGAAAAATACATTAAAATGGCTTTCTCTACTTGTAATTGTCATTTTATTTGTATCCATAACCTTATGTGGTTTCATAAAACACCTACAACTACCTCAGTTATGAGTATTATATTTTCCATCTACTTAAGTTATTTTTCAAATTAATTTTTATATCGACCACAAGATAACAACTAAACCACTTTTAATAGTTTAAAAGTCACGCCAGTCAAGTTCTTTCCACCGCCTGTCGCAATGATCGCTAGTGTTTGACTTTAACCATGCCGACAACCATGTATGTGAATCTCTACTAGCTGTCGGGCAACACATTTACTCACGCATGAGTTTCATGACTGTATACCCTATTTTTACTTATATTAGACTGTGCCTTGGTCATTCGTCCGCCAGCCGTTCATAGGCACTACATCTCGTTTCCTGGCGTCTGCCCGAATCCCTAAATACGGGTTTTACAATAAGTCATACTGTGAATATTCCTATATGATAATAGGATTAAACTGTATACGTCACTGTGGATGCTTATTCAATCCGTTCGGCTTAGATACGCGCCCTGCATGCATTGTCATCGGATGCTAATCACTTGTTCTCAACAAGATTCCATTCTTGCATGTAGATGTGTCACAACAGTGACTGGCGGTTGGACAGCAGCCCCAGGGATCAGCTCTGTGGTGACATCATGTTACGTAACGTTGATCCAAACCCCCTCCCCACATAACGCTACGCCATACCCTCTCCCCCCTAAAGTGCGTTACGTAATATGTTTATGGCTCCAAAGGTAATTCGTCCAAACTTACATTACCATTATTACCCTAGCCCAAACTTACCATACATTATTTGGTACTGCATACCTTTTTGTCATGCAGCTCTCTTGTCTGCATGGCGCAATACGCACCATGCACCATACATGCATTGCCACCGGACGATAATCACTTGCTCTCAACAAGGTTCCATTCTCGCTTGTACATGTGTCCCAACAGTGACTGACAGTTGGACAGCCAGCTCCAGGGATCAGCTTAGGTGTAACTATGCATGCATTGCGACCGGATGTTCATCACGTTTGTTTCCCCATCCGGTCTCCAAACTTGCATGTTTAACTGTCGATTACGGGTTACGGGTGATCAGTTTTGAGGCAGCTTTTATACGCTTTACTTACCTTTTATATGAATTTTGTTTGATCGGTGTAATTCCAGCTGTCTTCATTATGAGTCATTGATCCAACAAAGGTTACTCTGCGTTTTCTCATTGTTGTTTGAACAATCTTCTAGGTATGTAATAAAGTACCCTAAACTGTGATAGGGTTTGGTAGAAGCCGTATTCAGTCGTAAAGGTAATTTTGAAATCCATCAAATTAGGGGTCAATTAACTGCAAGTGTGATATTTTGGTACTCAATTTTCAAGAGATTAAAACCCGAATAATCACGATTTATGTTTAGCATATTCTAATATAAAGCAAGATAAGGTATTTTAGAGACTTGCAGTTTTGGATCTTACATTACCGTTAAATAAAGAATGCTAACGTTGTAATTTTGTAAGTGTTAAAAGGGTCTAAAATATTAGAGATTTCTTCATATGCCTATGTTTTATTTAGAATAACAAATTGCTATAATATATATATATATATATATATAGTATTCGTAAAATACTGTACATACAAACATTTGTTTGGGTCAAACAATTGTAAAACATTAATTTATACATTAAATTTAAACATTCATTTTATATATTGTGATCCAAAAGAAATTTATAAGGAATACTTTTAACTCGGACGGGTTCCTTTACAACGAATTTTATTTATAAGTAACTGAAGATATTTTGTATTTGACATAAGGGCATATGTTTTTTGTTATAAAAGCTGATCGTTGTTGTCAATTTGTATTAGTTAGAAAAAATATATGTATCTGTCCCTACCACGTTTATCATAGTTAGATTTATGCAATAGTTGAGATAGTTTGAGATATATGCAAGGTTTATTTGTAAGAATATTTAAAATGAACGTGAAGTTAAAAATGTACTTTTAATCTTTACTGATAAAACTCTACTCATTTAAAGTAAACCAGTGTGAGGGTATGCATGTGAGTGCACCGGGCCCGCTGTCCCGTGTTAAACAGAGACTTGGCGTTTGTCAGGTGGAACAGTCTTGTTCTGTGTCAAAGGTGCGAATCGCTCAACTGTTATACCATCCACTTTTATGTCTATAGGTTTTTTTTTTATTTACGTATGGATACAAAATATTCATGACCCGAATTCGTCCTTAAAATGTTTAGAGTAAATGTAATCAAAAAATGTTTTGTGTCCGTAGATGACTATTTAAGTTTTGATTTTAGTTAACCCTTTTGAGTTCAGAGTAATGTCACTACTGGTAACTCATAGTTAACAACAAGTCTAATATATGTCCGAGTACCTCAAGGTTTTCTGGAAATTTTGTTTAACCTAATTTTCGTTAATGTTTATTAATTTAACTTACTTAATCTAGTACCTGATCACAATATTTATATTTATTATGTATTTTGTTATCTAGTTGTAGTTACTGAGTTGCTATTCAAATATTTTTATTGCTATTGATATGATTAGTTGTTCCGACATAACGATGTTATTGCTTAGTTTATCATTGTTGTATTAATTTTGTTATATTGCATAATCATTAGCGTAATATCTTGTTGTTATCGTACATCTCTAGTTATTGTATATTGTTACATTTTGTATTCATATTCGTTTTTATTATATAATACATTATATTAGTATTTATTTGATTGTAAAATGCTGTAATTTGGCTCTGTCATTGGAATGAATAAAATAAATATTAAAGTTCCTTGATAGATTCGTTGGTTGAAGGGTTTAAAATCTGCTTCAGTAGTTTTGCATTTTGGTATAGTCAAACCATCTGCTTTATAGAGATGACCATCAATTAATATTTTACTCACCACTTTGATAACAATCTCAGCGAAAAGATATTGATAGGTCAGGTGTCTGAGCGAAGAGGATTGTCTCCGTATTAGAGGCCTTCCTTCATTAAAAGTCAAACTAATATTATTGTACCTTACGACTTTCTAGGAAAACTTATGATTGGTAATTATCTGTTTTAAACCATTTATTTAGGGCCGTAATTAATTTGGTAAGCTTCACCTTCTATTGTTCGGCTCAAAATTAATGTTTGCTACGGAACTGGTGTTATTAGGTCGGCATTCAATTCATCCACAACAATGCAGCTTTAACCAGTAAACACTAAGTTTCGGATATTTTTCAATTTCCTATAATAATAATTAATAACCTACGTTATTCATGCACTGTAAATATATTTGAATAAGGACAAGTTAAAAAAAACAATAACAAAAAACACTATGTCTGTATATTAGGATTTCAAATTTTACACTGGTTGATATAGAATGGAAAAGGCAGGAGAAATTGTACAAAGGAAATTCAATTAGTTAACAAACTCGCGATTTCCCGCTGTTCTCTCAAAATCCGCAATTCATATGAAACATTTGAATGAAAATCTAATGGGAATTCACTACTTGGTTTGGGAAAAAAGTAATAAAATTCCTATTAATTCCCTTACTACAATTTCGTCATTTTGAAAATGTACATTTAAAAAAAATTATAAAAAAGGTTACAATGTGATATAACATTTACACTGAAAAACAAATATATATATATATTTAGACTTCTAGGTTTTACACATTCAGCTCATTGGGTGTATTGTATTCTATGAGAAACAATCGTCAGTTTGCAAACTACAATTATATCTTATTTAATTTATCAAATCATATAAAATATTAGAACGAAATCTGAAAATATACCTTACAAAATAATATTCAAATCGTAGAACTAAGATAGTATGCAAAGGTATATAAAGAATAAAGATAAGAATAAGCATAAAATAATTATCTTCGAGCTTCTAAGTTTAACATATTATATACAAATTGTTATAAGTAATTAATATTTTACTATGGAAAGGTTTTCTAATAGGATAAGACAGCATATTGATGATACGGGAATGCTTTAAGCATACGGCGAACTATCCTCATTTCTAAAGACTACAATATCCTGTTTACAGTATCCTACTTTAATCGAAAATAAAATCAACACAAATACAGCATGGCACCTAGAAAAATAATCAGATGTTTAAACTAATTTACCAACGTTAATAGCTTTAAGGTTCAGATTTATCCATGCCGAACGTTTTGCAGCCAAATAAACGTCTCTATTCAGGAGCTGGTGAGTTTAATTCTTCGTCGTGCATGCGTGTCAATAGATGATCACTGAAAATAAGTGTTATTTTAAACTAGCTGCTATGCCCGTGCTTTGCAACGGGATGAAAATTTAGAGTAGACAAATTGTAAACAAAATAATGACAATCTGTAGTTAGATATATTCCTTATAACAGCAGTTTTTTTATGAATTGAATAAGTAAAACACACATGTGACATAAACCAAATAAACTCTCCTCCATATGAATAACATGGGAACTTGGAAGTCCCGTAGGGCAGAGCACTATGACACTCCTCGGTACATACATTTGTGCAACATTTCAGCAGAATTAGTCCAGTGGTTTTGGCGTGATGGAACAATAGACTGACAGACAGACACCACCTCATTTTTATGATAGTAGTACTAAAGTGGATAAAACTGACTATCTTACAAAAAGTATATTTTTGTCTCAATTCATTTATTTGTCATACTTAAAGTAATAACTGAGCGAAGATAATTCGCTCCCAAAGGTCGTTAACCAAAACCTCTGGCCTGTTGGAAGACCCAAGCGGAAAATGACATATTGACAATATAAACTAAACTAGTCCTCATTAACTCGATTACACCGAGAAAGTTTCCCATGTTTTCATAAATATTTATGTGAAAAGCTGAAATGGTTGTGTTTTGCATCATCTGGTTTGTTTTTGTCGTACCAAAGTTGTTTAATGGCAAATAAACACACATTCACTTTCTGACCGAATAAAATAATCGTCTGCAATAGGCAAACATTGTTTTTGCTGCATTGTGTGTTGGTACAAGTTGACACTTTAGGAAAAAAAAAAACATATGTTATTATATCAACCAAACTGAAGTGAAATGTTTATCTCCGTTACATCAATATTAAACATTTTGACATACGAAGCCCTAAGAAATGTTATAATATTATTTAATTTTATTTATGTTGGAATTACGAACATTTTAGTACGCTAAGTAGCAGTGATCTGCACAACTTCAAATTTAGTGATACTGATTTTAATTTTTTTTTTGAATTCGATATAGGTGTTTTAAATGTAGATTTTCTCCTAAATCCTCAAATATTCTCTAAACCATTAGGAGGAACTTATACGAATTCTATATAGTAAAGAGAACATATACAAATATTTACTGACCTGCAACAGCTAATAAGGAGAGCTAAGTAAACTCTAAAAATAGGTAGGATTAGGGGTAGGGGAAGGTGTTCATAGGGGTTGTCTGATAATCAAAGTGGCGAATTCAGAGGACGTTTGAGGATTTGTTCCTCTAAGTAGGCATAACGAGTGATGAATTTTTAAGCTTGTTACAAACTTCTAAAACCTATCCTTCATTACCTGAGCATTTGAAAATTGAATGGAAAATAACTAAAAATCCGTTTTCCAAGTTAAAATTTCAAAGGGTAGAGTATATTCAAATTATTAATATATAATATGCATAAATAAACGATCGATAGATTGTCAGTGAAATACAGCCAGCAATATTCAAGAATGGTTGTATACGTGTCAGTCCCCAGGGCCTCTGCCAGGCGACCAGCTATGCATGTGAGAGTATTGTGGCTAGGAATTCGCCGCGCCACCGCCACCGCCATGGCTCGTTGGTCCCCTAGCTTGAATGTTTTAGCGACGTACCGTTGCTCACACCACAAATAATTTAATTTACATACATTTAAAACTTTCACAATGAGCTATAGATTTGAAACGCATAATTTAAGTGAGTGATAAAAGGGGGACTTACAAAATTATGTTTAACAGGATGTTTATAATATTATTTTGTATTTACAGATGGTACATTTAATAATTTAATTTAAAGGAGATATATTACATTAGTTCGAACAATTTACATGCGAACATATTTTAGTACCGATTATCGAAGTTGGACGACCACGTCGAAACCAACTGCTGGTCCCTTGATGGCTGTTCCAGACCGCCGCAGAGCGTCGCGTCGCGTCTTCTCGACCTCGACCCACTTCCAAACAGTCAAGGCTCATCAACTTTATTTCCGGTAAAGTTCATAATTAATCACGCTAACGAATTTGGTAATATTATTTTTGATATTTTTTATACTTTGCAATTTCCAAGGTGCTTCGATGTGACTTTCTACTACAAAGTATATAAGCACTTTAATTAATATTATTAAATTATACAGAGCATCGGGAACAATATTTCAAGCATCATTGTTAAATTCCTGTTACATTTTTTAACGCTTGTGAAGCCCATTAACCGTGGGATTAACAAATCATGCAACATTTAGATTTCATGTATATGTCTTAATTTAAAAATTCTCACTATTTACCATCAGTTTTCATGAACCTCTGTGGGTCCTGAAAGCTATGTTATATATATTTACCAACTCCTCCATCAATACCTATGATATCATTGGCATTCAAGGGTTCATGTAAATTTATAACCGGCAATAAATGTGTATTTCTTGTTCCTATATATATATACACTAATGGCTTGAAGGGGCTATAGCCCCTATCATTTCTCCAATACTCTGCCTCATATAATTTTTATTACTGTTTACATGCTAAGGAAAAATCGTAAACAAAGTAGACACGTGATCACATGTTTTAATGTAAACAAAACAGACAGCTTTTAAATCCCCATGCTTTTCTTATGGGGGATGTCTTGTTTGCTGGTAACTTTTTAGAAATATTGCTATTTTACCGTGTCCATGGAATCAAGACCTAAATTTTAGCCGTCTCCCATTATCCTGCAAATTGCCAAACTCCCACAATTTTCTCTTACAAATTTCGCTTACAGAATTATATATAAAGACTCGCTTCGCTTGCTGAGTGCTCCGCCCCCAGACCCCCGCTTTGGGTCACTCTAGTTATTATTGACACTCAACGTCCCTTTAAGTATTTTTTTCTATAGTATACTATTTTTATTCATTTGGGACATATCAATTCTAGATGTTATGTTTATTCAAATAAACTTTTTTTGTTTATACTCAAACATGTGAACGTTACTTGGGCAGTTTATTGGATATTTTTTACAGCTGTTATGATTTCTTTTGTTTTGATTTGAAACTCAAAGCTAATGTTAAAATTTCCAATTTTAAAGATAAAAATTAGAGGTTTCAAAATAGAAATGTTTAATTTTTGACAATTTCCCTTGATTTTCTAGGTACAAGGGAATTACAAGCATATATGTGTTTGCATGGTAAATTTCACGTTTCTACCCCATCTAGAAGTGATCTATGATTCGTATACGTGAGTTAGTGAGTGAGTTACACATCTATATAGTTATTTAGCTGCATAGTTATTTAGATAGATGTGTAATTTTAAGTAAAAAGGGCTACTAATATAATTATTACTTTAAACATTTTAAACACAGTACATACTGTGTATATGTTTATACATATATATAAGAATAGCTTACGTGTTAGCAATGTTTTCGTAGTATATAGTAATTTAGTTTTGCCCGTGTAAACGCTTTTTGTGAAATTGTTCTTCCAGATGATAACGTACATTAGTTTACCCTCATCTTAACTGTTTAATAAATGTTGGTGAAAATCGACAACGCGGCGCTATAGTATTACTCAAGTGATGCAACAGGTTAGTTTTATCTACTAAATTATTACAATTAATGAATTATTAGTGAGGTTCCTATGGAAAGTGAACTATTAGCATGACCCGCACGGTAAAACTTAAGGCCGGGACCACCATAGAAGTTACTAACGTGACCCCCTGAATACGTTTTGGGGGTCGTTCAAAATTGAATATATGCATATTATTTGTAAAAGAAAATTACCAGAGTACCCTTCAAAATTAATGTTTTATTCACTGCAGCTTAACCTGAACCTTAAACTTAAAATTATGGTTAAGCTGCACTGTGATCATGAGTTAAACCTCGAAACACGTGTCAGTAAAGAAACAATTAATTTTGAAGGGTACTCTGGTAATTTTCTTTTAAAAATAATAATAATAGTAGCCCTGTGCGGTAAACAAAATAATATATATATATATATATATATATATATATATATATATATAAATATATATATATAAATGTGTGTGTGTGTGTGTGTGTGTGTGTGTGTGTGTGTGTGTGTGTGTGTGTGTGTGTGTGTGTGTGTGTGTGTGTGTGAGTGTGTGTGTGTGTGTGTGTGTGTGTGTGTGTGTGTGTGTTTGCACTCTAGCGGTCGCATTTTTTGTCCGATTTACTTCAAATTTGATAGGGATATACCTTTCTATAATTAGTTGGAAAAGTTAGTTGGCAAAACAATCGGAAAACTCTAAACCCCTTTTTGGGGTATTAATCTTTCAAATTTATTTTGGGCCCAAAAAGGGTCAGCAAAGCCCCGGATGTAAAAATAATGCATGGAAAAAGATGGGAATTAGTGAGGCAAAAGTTGTAAACCCTCTCTCGTCATTCTAGCATAAATATTTACCGAGTTATTAAAGAAAATGTGTATCGACTAAACACAGTACGTTGTCTTACGGGGTTTTACATTAGACAAACCTGTTATTCAGTTGTTGGTGTACTTTTATCGTCCCCAGCAACCTCACGCCTACTTTCAAGCCTGACTGGACGCTCTCCTAACCTTATAATGCGCAAAATTGTGTTCCCAACATTGCAGGTAAATAAAACCAGGTGCATCAAAACAGCCAAAAATCAATGTTTTCAGATTTCGATAAAAATTGGAATAAATGTTTGTTTTTACACTGATTTTGAGTTTTAAAATTTGTTTATGTGGAAATTCACTTCCCTCGCGTCGGCGTGCTGCGTCCGAACTCGTTTGAATAAATATCGTTTGATTATTTTCAAATCTCTATTCAGTCGAGACACTATTTTTTTAAGCCAAACGGATGAAAAAATGAACAATAGTTCCCTGTAAACACAATATATTCTGCTGGTATATCACTGTAATAAGATAAGAGGTTAAACCAACTCACTTAGACGGTACTTGGACCTTAACCATGAAACCAGATAAGCCATGAACCAATCTTCATCTATTATGGATCTACAGTATTATGGCCTTACCTTTATAATGAGTATTCTTGATATGAAGCGCGTCTCACATCATACTCGTAGTATTCTGTGCTACGTTATGATAGTCAAAGATTCAAAGAATTTTATTGCACTCTTAGAAAAATACATTACAATTGAATAATACATTAAAATTGCACAAACATCCTTGCAAAGAAAGGTAATAATAATATTAAAAAAATTTGCGGAGTACAATAATTACTGTGTCCCGTTAACAAAATATTGTTGGGTTGGGACACAGAAAATAAATAAATATACTTAAATTTAGAGAGAACGCAAAACGCTCAATAAACTAGTAAACTGATGAATTAAAATACATATATTAGAACTATTACCAATAACAAATATAACATTGAAACACTCGTATACCTCAAAAAAACTTAAACAGAAGTAAGGTTACTACAAAAAAAGGAAATAAAATACAAAGAAAATCTTTGCGGTATACAACAAAGTAACGTAATTATTTAGTAGACAAACAGTCTGACATAAAAAAACGATGTTTTAGAAACTGACCTTCAAATAGTTGTTTTTTTTAGTTGAAAGATGTTTACCAATGAATAGAAAAAGTTATGTTTAAAAGTAGGCGTCCAGTAATTCACTCTGTTAAAATAAAAACAAAGATTTTCGTTTTACCACAGACAGTTAACACATTGTGTGGATTCATATTAGTTAAATTAGCGTAGATTATAATTGGTCAGACGTTAATGCATTCTAATCAGTTGAAAAAGAAAACTATGACGGATAAAAGACCTAAATTTTAAAAATATTCACAGAATAGGCGATTTTTAAAATAAGGGTAGCAAGAAAAGTATTTACAGTAGTAAAGCAAACACATTGGATAACCTTAAAGAAGTAAATCGTTACAATAATGCAGTAACATTACTGGTAAGCCCTCCGAACAGTAAAGCATATGCCGTTTGTCATATACAGACGTACATATTGGCACGATATCCGACCTCAGTAACATAAACGCAATAACAAATTGTAAAGGAAATGCACCACCGTTGTAAGTGCAGGTAGATGCCTACGATGAAGGTTGTGAGATGTAAAGTGATGTGATGGATATTAAAGGGATTTGCTAACATGCTTGGTGGTCGTCCAACACGACCGGAGTGGACCGCTGCGGCTAATGCACATACGACGTTCATCACGTTTAAGTTGGGATTTTTAAATATTCATTAATATTTTGGGGATATACGAAGTGGAACCTGTTATTTAATAAAATTGAAGACAGACGTGGTTTTATCGGACGGTAACTTTAAAACAGTGCTAATAATTATAAAAGAAGGCTACAGTTTAAAATATAGGCAAACACTGTAATTTACAATAATATATGTAACAGCATTAATCACTTGGAAATTTCGGGACTTTGAAAAGCCCGTGGATGCTAAACACTGATATGAAACTAGAAATGACTCAATATTATATGCAAAAAGCAACCTTTGCAGTTGTTATCGATTATGCAGTTCCTTTGTAATTCACCGTGCAAAACATATCTTCTTGAGTAAAAGCACTTTGAAATATTAAGTAAAGGACTGCTGAAGGAGGTTTACCTGCGCAAAGCAAAGCTCCACTGATCTTTGATCAAAAGCCGTATAACCTGTGAAACTCTTATGATTACTAAGATTTAAGATTTTATTCATCAGCAATCTCTAAAAAAATATAAAAATTAAAACAGGCGTTAGTTTTTACCAGCCATAAGGTAAATTAATGTTATATATTTTAATGCTGAACATTGATATTCGAGTTTTCTACACTTTCTTTGTGTGTTCCAGAATGTTTTTCTACTACCCATCTGAGAGGATCCGTTATAACTTAATACTGAAATTGTTTGTTTAAAATGCATTGTTGGTGATGGTGAGTTTATATTGTTGTAATCTTTTATCAAAAACCATATAATCTGTGAAACTCTTATATTTACTAACATTTAAGATTTTCTTCATCAGCAATCTTTAAAAAATATACAAAAATTAAAATCAGGCGTAATTTTTTACCAACTATAAGGTAAATTCATGTTATATATTTTGATGCTTAACTTTGATATTCTAGTTTTTTACACTTTCTTTGTGTTTTCCAGAATGCTTTTCTACTGTTATCTGTGAGGACCTGTTTATAACTTAAAACTGAAATTCTTTGTTTAAAATACATTGTTGGTGATGGAGAGTTTATGTTGTTTAAGGAATCATTGCGGATATTTTCCATCACTTATTAGTAAAAGTGAAACTCATTAGTTAGTGAAACTTTGTTTCTACAAATAAGTGTTTTAAAATGTCCTCAACAATTCCTTAGTACTGAAAATGCCTAACATTGTTTAAGGTAAAAGTATAGATTTCAGTTAGTTGTGTCCTATTTTTGTATCAGGGTGATAAATAGTACTTATACAATTCACTATAATACAATACTATACGATACACAGTACACAAAACAAATTAATAACCCAATAAAATGAATTTAATAAACGAAAGTAATTTATGGAGAGTAATTAATATTAATATAGTTTTACCCAAATAACTATGTACTTTTGTAACAATATTTTAAACATTATAAATATATCACCATTCGCCTTTTCTCGTCATTTATGTTTAGCAGACATAAGCTCCATCTCAACAGGTAACAACAGATTTCAGCAGGGCTGTGTTTATTCAGCAACGCTAGAGAAACAGCACCAGGGGAATAAAATAAACATCTAACGCACCGGTCTCAACTACAGTATATATAAATTATTGTGTTAGCAAAACAAGTTGAAACTACACTAAGCTGGAATACTAGCCTACAATGGTAGCGCAGATCTAAAAATGAATAATGCACACAATACTTTCGTATATCTCATAATACCCAAAGTTTACTTGTCTCTTGTGTTTCTGGAATTACCACATCAATTTAGTTAATTGTATAGGTTAGCTGCCTGAACTCAATTGTTAAGAATACAGAGGGTTGAAAAGTCTTGGAACGGCTTTGTTGTGTTGAAATTAAAACGTTATGAATCTAACACAAGCTTAGTTAATATTATTTAGTACAGTTTTTATCAAATTCTATTTTGGAGGGGCGCCACTCAGAGGAGGCCATTGACATTTTCAATCAAAGGACAAGTCATGGATAATTTAAAAATAAAATTTAAACAAATAAATGACCGAAAACCCGACTTCGAACTTACCCCTAGTCTGGAAACCGCAACTGGTAAAATCCAGCGTTTAAATGTATCTGGCCTAACTTTAAAACGGTATCGGCCCCACAACCACACGACTCCACAATTTCAAATTTGGCTTGTAGCAACATGCAATAGAGATAAAATCTTTGAAAGGCTGCATGATATGCCTTATGCTCCCGTAAATGTTTTGTGGGGTTCTTTTTACTATAGGAGATCTTAAAGAATGTACAAGGTAAAGTGTACCAGGTTTAAATTTAATTCAGTTTAACATTTATTTTGTGTTAGTATTTATTATTTTACTCTGTGACTTAAAAATAATTTATTTCAGGTTAAAGTTTGCATAAAATGCAGACAGCTTACAAAATATAAAAAAAATTCTACGTTTGTATGCTTCTACTTGTTTTGTACATATTATTAAAATAATTTCTTGATTTTTGTTCGGCAATTTCCAGCCCCTTCAAAAGCTCTTACTCTCGAGACGATAATTTAAAGATAATGAGCTATATGTCCAAAGGCGAGAAAATGAACGCAGCAGAAGAATTGAATATCTTTGTCACTCACACTTAATACCTAAATTAGTACAAATAATCCAATATTTTAAAAGATAAGGAAACTGAAAATAGTTATGTAGAAAACTTGTTCATCAAAGTGAAACATCTGCTAAGTAATTTCCTTATGTGCCTGTTTTTGTCATATTTTTAATATTGTAAAATTAGGTTAGGTATTTGTTGACCATGATGTGGGCTTATGTCCCGAAACATGTAGTCACGGAATTTAATAAAAAATGGCTTAAAACAGGGTACTTAGTTTAAATGTTTTATATATAAATATATTTGTTAATGTAAGGTAGTATATTCAGGGCGCGCACTTTGGATCTAACATGGGCTTTTCTGGGAAATAGAATTCAGGCGGTGTAACTTCGATTCTAACCTCGTGTAACTGTTCTTTGGCTAACTATCCACATTATTTCCTTATCTGTATACGTAGTCAAAGTCACACCATACTGATTGAGGGTAATCCAAATATGAGGGCAATGTTTTAATTTTGTTGTCAGTTCAAAGTAACTGAAGTGTGGAAATTCTTTAAAAAGGAAAATTTAGATAATAACACTATATATATATTATAATGGAATTTTAGTAGCTAATCTGTGTATAATTAAAATCACTAGTCAAATGGAAAACTGAAATCCACTGCAAATTAGTTATATTTGTCATGATAACTCGATACATGCGATAAATCTGTAAAGGAGCTCGATAATTCCTAAGCACCAACCAAGGACGTTGAAATATGTTTACGTCACTGACAGCTTAAACTCTAAATGTAGCTCCCGCATAGGATGTTCAAAGGGAAGAACTCAAATCATTTACAAAATTTAATCCAACTGGAAGTCAAAATCCGATCAGCACTCCTATGGCGAGATGGCGTGGGCTTATCTTCTCTATGCCTTGACTGGAATGGATGCCCAATGTTGTTTACATGAGAGGATTATTAAACCGCACGCCCAGAAAACAGCAGAATAGAATAACACGAGTCAATATTAAATCAAGAAAGCAATTCAAGATCCTTTTTTAGAACAAACTGTATTACTATAAATGTGTTGAACTTATCCAAATATTTTCTTAACGACGATGAAATTTCTGTTCCCAGTAAAGGTTTAAGATTTTCTCCACGACCGAAATTTAACCACTTTGGTTTTATTGCTGTTGGGCTTTCTTTCGCCCGAAATGTTAGATTGCAGTAGTAGGGGTGTATGGCCGGTGCTGGCTAAGTGAATAGAATGAGGAACACTCCTCACCCCCCACCCCCCATGACGTCACCCCCATGCACCCCTACCCCCTGCCCCCTCACCCAATGCCCCCCATGTTTACGTCATCCGTTGTTTACTTTCCTTATTTGTCACTGTTTTCCCCCGCGCTAGAGCTACGCCTTGTTTACTCCGAGCATCCACGCTTTCTCCTGCCAATTTCTCTCTTGCCTTCAGTTTAGTCGTCAGTCGAGAGTCGTAGTGCCAAGTCCTCAAACAGCAGCGATACCGAGTGGGTTAAGGTGAGCGTTGGAACGGTGGGAAAGACGGTGAAGATAAGGCGTGTCAAACCTGCTTGGAGGCCATGGGACTTCCAGAATGAATGGAAGAGCATCGAATGAAATGAATGAATGAATGAATGAATGTTTATTCGGCGTCTCGATAAACATTTTACCGCGGAATGCGTTCCAAGGATACATGATGACTTTGAGAAGTACGAGAGCGACCTGCTATGGAGAGCTGAGCGGTATTCAAACATCCATACCTTTCCACCTGACGAGTATGAGATGTACGTGGTTGAGGAAGGCAGGAGGTATATCACGGAAGACCTCCCAATCGAGAAGGAGTACTGGGAATGGATCTGGTATAAACAGCAGTATCTGTTAGTGGTGGAAGAGTGGAATCGATACGGGGAAGGGCCTGTTACAAATTGCTTTCTGTAAAATAAAGATATTATTAAGAATTAATTTATATATATATATATATAAAATAAATAAAGGAAAATATAAAAAAGAAATAAATGAAATGAAAAAAATATATCAAAAGAAAATACTAATTAGAATCCCCCCCACCCGCTTGAAGTCATCCTCTCCATCACACCCCAAGGCTAATCCTGTTGTCGAGGTTTTCCTGTGGCTTCCCGTGCGTAGACTAATGATGTTTAATGAGTTGCGTCTAATGACTCTCCTCAGTTGTTCTGTGAATGTGTAACCGAGTGTAAGCCCATTAGTGTGCACTTCGCCTTTGCCTTCTTCCTGCATTGATTATCTACAATATTTAAACGTAAGTAGAAATTTTATATTGAAATAAATCTTTTAAACGTTCTTTTACTTAGTATTTACATTTAACTCTTTATTCTCTGATGAGAATTAATTAAACCCTGTTTTAAAACAGTTTCATATGAACTGTATTAGGTCTTTCAACGAAAGGTAAATTTGGGGTTGCACATGGAACTGATTTCGAATCTGATATTATAATGTGTAAGCTACACATAAATAAATTAGTGGATCAATTCTGAGCGCTTCATGGTTTTCTTTTGAAATATACTTAGCGTATCCGTTCTTGTTGTTGCAGATGGACAATCGACAGTTGTATGAGGTCTGCGGTCATTCCTTAAGCGTGTTCAGAAACCTGAGGATGCACACAGAGTCTGCTCACAACGACAAATGGCATGACTGCAACGTCTGTGGCAGAAGCTTCTCACGAAGGTTCAAATCAATAATGTCCACCAACAACAGCCCGTGAAGGAACTCCGACCGCACCGAGGTTGGTAACTATAATTTATGGACACAAGTCATTTGCTTGTAAAAATGACTTTTTCAATAATATTTAATAAAGTAAACCTTAGTCATGTTAATAAGTTTTATAACATTCTCATAATAAACTGTATTAATACCCCTCCATGCCCCCCACATGCCTACCATGCCCCCATCCTTTCCTGTTCAGGTGTATGTATTTTGAGTGTAATGTTACCCCTTTCGTTTTATTAGTCGATTTATTGTCATTATGTGTTGTAGATGGAGAGTTGGAGGCCCGCGCATCCAGGTTCAAGGTGCCTACTACGATAGGAGGTTTATCCGGCTCTACAACCGGGACCGAAACCAGACGCACGGCTGTCTGGTTTTGAGAAACCTTATCCAAGGCCACTGACTTGGAGGATTTTCTGTCAGCGACTTTTGGTATGATTATGAACAGGAAGGAACAGTACGAGTTGGCAGGCAGCGGTTGGACGTATTTGCGCATATGCGATCTAAAGATCCATATATACGAATATTTGCCGCTGAGAGGCAGAGCATTTATTCCATTGCCAAAGGCCATCGCCAATACCCACGCCGTCATCAATGTCCAAAACAATGACGACATGTACTTTATGTACGCAATCCTGACCACGTTCGCCCCGGATAATCCGCAGAAACCCACAAAGTAAACCTTGGATATCATCGCCCGGTACGACTGGACGACCTACACTTTCCCGTTGCTCGGAAGGACATCAGGATCTTCAAGCGCAAAATCGCCATCAGCGTGAACGTGTACGGGATGGAGAGCACGATGGTGACGAGACGCCCCAACGGAACGCCCGAGTTCAAGGACACAGTCTACCCGTTGAAGATCTCTCTTCACGCGAGAGCGTGAAGACCACCCCGATCTGCTGTACGTGGCAACTAACGGTGACAGCCATTACGCGTACATCAGGGACCTGAGCCGGCTGGTCCGCCCTCAGCTCACCAACCACGACCACAGGATCTTCATCTGCAAGCGATGCTTCACCTACTTTGAAAACAGACCCAACAAGCTCGGACTAACGGGCGCTCAGCGTCTGGAGGAGCACAGGCGTTATTGCTACGCCAAGGCTACCCTCCGCTCAGACATGTCAAAGAAGGAAAAGATCCGGTTCACGCATCCCGAGTACACCTGGCGAGAGAGGTTCTGCATCTACGCGGACTTTGAGTGCTCTCTTCAGCCTGACGCTGACGACCCGGTGGAACCACCACCCGGTACCAGACCCCTATGTATGTACGTCCAGACGCCTCCGCCTACCAGTTTGTCGACTCGCTAGGCCTGGAGGAGTTCGAACCCCAGGTCTACTTCGGGGCCAATGCGTCCAAGGTGTTTATGGAAAGCTGAAGATGGACGTGTTGATGCTGTGGGACTTCCTATTTAACATCCTCTGCAACCTTCCTTGACCCGACAGGAGATGAACAAGTACCTCGTGGTGACCCTCTGCTACCTCTGCAACAAGGAGTTCTGTGAGCAGGACATCAAGGTGTGGGACCACAACCACGCCCCGCCTTATGAGTTACGTGGAGCGGCGCACCGGTCGTGCAACCTGCGGTATAGGGAGCAGCGGGTCATCAACTGCTACTTCCATAACTTGTCCAACTACGACTCGCACTTCGTAGTGCGGGAGTTGGCCATCGACCCCGGTGATGTTGACGTGTTGGTGCACACCGAAGAGTCCTATATAGCTTTCACCAAGCGATTTCACTTTGGCAATCCCGGGGATAACCGACGACAGACCGGTTTTGCGGTGCGCTTCCAGGATACCAACAGGATCCTGTCCACGAGCCTGGCCAGCCTCGCAGCGGGACTTTCCACTGACATGATGCGGGAGACCAGGAAGCGATTCCCCGACGACCAGCACTTCGACCTAGTGCGCAGGAAGGGCGTGTTCCCCCACGATTTTGTCACGTCGTACAACATGATCTACTCCACCAGGGAGCTTCCGACCCAGGCGGCGTTCAAAAACATCCTGACCCTGGAAGGCATAGAGGGCGAAGAGTACGAGCATGCCCTCAATGTGTGGCGAGCCTTCGAGTGTCGCCACCTCAAGGACTATGTCGACAAGTATCTGCGCTGTGACATCGCCCTGCTCACCGAGTTTTTAAACAGTTCCAGAACACGTCGCTGACCAAGTACGGACTGGACCCTGCCCATTATTACACCATGCCCTCTTACGCCTGGGACGTCATGCTCAAGACCTTCGATGTGGAGCTGGACACGCTGCGGGACTTTGATATGCACCTCTTCTTGGAGCAAGGCATCCGAGGAGGTATCTCGCAGCCGATCACCCACTACGCCAAGGCCAACCACGACCGGTGCCGCCCAGAAGACCGACAACCCGACGAACCGACGCACCACCTCCTGTACCTTGACGCCAATAACCTCTACGGCTGGGCCATGTCCCAGTATCTGCCCACCGGAGATTTCCAGTGGCTCAGCCACGAGGAGATCGACGCCTTGAACATCGCCGTGCTGGACGCAGAAGCTGAATGGGGCTACATACTGGAAGCGGATCTCCGCAACCCCGCTCTCCTTCACGACCAGCACAAGGATCTTCCCTACTGCTGTGAGACCAAGCGTCCACAGACCTGGAAGTTCCCCAAGCTAGTGACCACCCTGGACGACAAAGAGCATTACATTTGTCACTACTGGATCATGCAGCAGGCATTGGAGAACGGACTGGTGCTTGCGGCTGTGCATTGGGAGATCTCGTTTCGCCAGTCTCGGTGGTTGGAATTTTACATCATCATGAAGACCGAGCTGCGGAAGAAGGCCAAGACCAAGACTTTCGAGCAAGACTTTTTCAAGTTGATGAACAACGCGGTCTATGGCAAGACTATCGCGAACGTCCGCAAGCGCCTCAACGTTAAGCTGGTGTGTACCCCCGAGAAGTTCAGAAAATACGTGGCGAAGTGAAATTTCCTGGACCGCACGTATTACACGGGGGACGTAGTCCTTGTGCATCTCGCCAGGGTGAACATCATCCTGGACAAGCCCATCTACATCGGTATGTCTGTCCTGGAGCTGAGCAAGTGCCTCATGTACGAGTTTTTGCGGAAGATGAAGAACCGCTACGGTGACCGCCTGACCGTAAACTACATCGACACCGACAGCTTTGTGTTTGACATCGTCTCACAGTACATCTACAAGGAGATGATGGAACACCTGGACGATTTTGATACCAGCGCCTATCCCAGGTCCAACCCCTGCTACAGCCCCGTCAACGCCAAGGCCATTGGCAAGGTCAAGGACGAGTGTAACGGCAGATCGCTGTTTGAGTACCTCGGGCTTCGTTCTAAGCTCTACTTTATGGACATTGAGGACCCGAGTGAAGAATCGGGGTCCAAGGCCTTTAAGCGCGCTAAGGGGGTCGCCAAGAGGGTTGTGAAGAACGTCCTCACCCCCAACATCTATTCAATAGCGTGTTACTGAGCACCGTGAACACTCGTTTCCAGTCCCACCTGCACCGCGTCTTCATGGTCCAAGTGGAGAAACTGTCCTTGAGCCCCGCCAATAACAAGCACTACGTCCTGGCTGACGGCGTTCCCACCTAGCCATGGGGACATAACGACATCCCGCCACTGTCCAGAATAAAAAATATATATAGAATATACATATAATTACCAAATAAAATCTTAGTATTAAGTTCAACATCGTGGTGAGAAGATGGAGTCGAAGAGCCTGCGCACCAGAACGTCGTTGATGGCGGGAGCGGCCAGATCGACACCATCAAAGTGCTGCACGTAGTCGTTGAGTGACATACCAAGAGTCGCTCGACAGTACAGGTAAGTGAGACAGTAATGTCCGCACACAAACGTATTGAAGCCCTATAGCCGATACTTGTTGTATTTTAGCGACATGAGTTGCACATCAGGAACCTTTGATAGTCTGCCTGGTATGGTGACCTGCCATAGCTGTCAAAGTATTCGATACGGTCCCCACAGTAGAACGCTACCCAGTGTTCTCCTCTCTCGGTGTGTGACATAGTGTTGACCACCATATTGGTCTGGGGCTAAAAGGGTGTACCGGGTAGACGGTCCGAGGCTCTGACCCAAGCGTTATTCAGTCCTGGGATTCGCAACAGGCACTTTTCGATCTAGGTGGTTTTCATCATGGACGGAAGCAACAGTGACAATTGAGAGCTGGGGTGTCTCCAACGACGGCCATCAGACAGCCACGTAGAACGATGCAGTTGTGCAGGGCGCAACGGTTGACAGCGCTCTTATGGTGGTGGCAGCGTCGATTCTGGTAGGAGAGCGGCCCGTTGAGTGAGCCACAGCCCAGGTCATCTATGTCTTGAACGGTGGGAGGCAGCAGGCTCGGTGATCAGGTGCTGCTTGACCAAATCCCTCTTTTGAGATCCCTTCACGTAGACAATGGGGCGGTGGATGAAGCAGGCCCGAACCTTGTCTAGCAGGTCGACATAGGCGATGTCCCACTCGAGCCCGTGGCAGTAGCGCGTAATCCATATTCTCTCATGCAGTTTATTCACAGTCAGGTAGTCTCGCTTGAGGGGCGGACGGGCGATGTGGTTTATGATGAGCTTGCCGGTAGTCACGCCCACCACGCAGACCTCTTTCAGCAGGAAGTCGTTGTTACCGTCCTTGAAGCACTGCATGTCCAGCACTACGCTTCCGTGATGGCAGCGCACTAGACCGGGAGGCTCAGTGTTGTAGATCGGTGGTGGCACGTCCCTCTCGTGCAACTGACTGAACTGGACGCGCGCGCTGCCTCGACCTTAAGTAGCAGTGGTGGCGGGAAAACCCATTAGTGTGCGCACTTTCAGACTTGTTTTTGTCAATGTCCACAGTCACGTTCCTGTGATGATCCACTTCCACATCGTTATCCAAATCAGTGGATACTATACTGTTGACAGCCTCTGTCAGCGCTGTGGCGAAACCGATCTCAATGCGCAGGTTACCATTACGAACCAGGTTCCAGTGGCTAGGTTGACCAGCTGACATGTTGGATTTCAGATCGAATGCCAACAGGTGATATTCATATGGATATTCACCGCGACCGATATCGTTACCACTGTCTTAGAAATGGATGCCGGTGCCAGTTAACAGCGTGTCATAGGTGAGCACGTGCAACTCGTGACCTACCCTGTAATCTGGTTGAAGCGGTTTGCCTGGCACTTGCTCACCGTCCACGTACAGCGCGAAGAAGTTCATGCTATAGTTTTGGAAATTGAACGGATTCTTCTTGTAGTCTCCGTTTTAAGCCTGATTGTTGACCGGTCTGACTGTGATGCGTTTCGGCAGTTGGCCAAGAAACATGATGTCCAGAGTTTTACCGCTAATGCCGGTAGGCAGCGTGATGGTTTTCACTTCCACGCGCGTGATGGGAAATTTGGCTCTGTCGGACTCTACCGTCCTGCTGTGAGCCAGCAGCACGCTCGGGTTGATCTTACAGAGGCGCATGAACAAGTTGACCTCGTTGATGTCCACCTTGTAGTCTGTGACGGTTTTGGACATGATGGAAAACGCATTTCGCGACCTGATCAAGCGATAGCCCATCTCAACAACGTTCAACTTGTCCTGGTTTCACAGGTCGATGTGCAGATTTCCAACCATGTCCACATAACGGCTCCCCTATATATACGCCCTTCGTTTCCTAAGCCCACCATTAGCCTCTTCGCAATTGTCCATATTACCAGCGGCGTCCTCAAAAAACATCTCCACGGTAAGGTGCGATTACTTCGCGTCGCCACCATAGGTCAACAGGTTCTCCAGGTAGGCGCGTTAGGCGTATGTGTTGTTCTGAGGTGACACCAGTTTGTTATTCAGGTACAGGCCCACTTGGCAGAATAGCGAGTGCAACCAGTTTTTCACTGGGCCCACTTCTTTTATCGCTGGCTCACCCTCTATGGCATTTCCATTTGCCTTTTTAATGGTAGCCTTCACGTGCAGTAGCGTCTGTGACAGATCCGTATACTCATCCCCGTAACCTGGAAATATAAACTCCACGGGTGAGTCGTCTGTCAGAGACGAGACGAGCTTATACTGCACCCATTTGCCGCTCTTTATACTGGTCTGTGTTAGCGGCAGTGAGAACAGATCCAACTCGGTATTTACGCACTCGCACGATTTCTGATGTAGAAACGCCATCACCCAAAATTTCCTTCACAGTACTACTCTTCTTACGTCGCACAACAGTCTTCCTCCTCATAGCAAAGCGTTTTGTGGGCTTCCTCTTTCTCTTAGTTACAGTGCGCTTCTTCTTCCTCGTTCCAAGGAGTTTGGCCAGAGACTGAGGGGTCACTCGCTGTATGCGCCTCTTCTTATAGCCACCACCACCACCACCACCGCTCATCACGCGATCCAATTTATCGTCCGCCTTGCGTTTCAGTGACCCGGTGAACTGCCTGTGTCGGACGTTGGCTGCAACTCGGGGGTCAGTTGTGCCCACCGATATGTCGTCCAGGTAACCCGAATCTGACCTTAGCGCTTCTTTGCCCAGCGCTGACACGCCGGACCTGATCAATAGGGCCACTGTACGGATTAGCCCACCTATAAAACTGCCAATGCCATGGTCGCGTTGGAGAGCGGCGCCCCTGAATACGGAGAACACTCCGTGGCCCGACTGCTCTTGGCGGTAGTACGCCAGATAGGGATCGTTTGGATTCATTGTTGTTGCTCTCTGCGCAGGTGAAGTTTCACGCACGTAGTCCCAAAGTGGAGTGGCAGGTGATGTCCAGTGCTGTTCCTTAAATCAATTTCCACGCTCTCGAAGGAGCTCTTCATCAACGGCACGTAGTGAGGATCGTTGAAATGCACAATGTTATTCGCACCGTACGTGTAGTTTTGGCATCAATATTTACGATTTTTAATAACGGTGTAACCCTATCACCGACTACTTGAGGCTCGACTGGATCGCAATACACGTATCGCAATATACGAAGAGATTCCAGCCAGTAAGTTGGGTGGTCTTATAGCTTTTCTATGTTTAATCAAATCCAAATTGTGGATATCGTATCCCATCTGTAACGCTAGAGTGGGGCTCAATTCCAGTTGCTTTATGGTCTGATCTATTGAGATCAATTCGATCTTTTCCATCTCCTTGTCATGCTCAAACTCACATTGATACAATTTCAATTTTGGAATGGCATTAATCGCATTTAACAATTCGTCTATATCTTTATAGTTTCCAGCTTTCACTTGTACCGCAATCAGTATAGACTTGTCTGTGTCATCTTTCGCGTAGAGAAAAATGCGAGCGTCTTCGCTCACTATGATGATGGATAATAAGCTGCTACTAAAGCGACTTCCCATTCGCCACCACTCAATTGCATGACTGACAGTAGATGAGTGGTATAATTAGCCACGGTGTTGTTTGGATAATAGTTCATACAACTGTTGCTGGGCAACGTCAGGTAAAGTTGGCTGTGCCTCGTCATAGCAGCTGTTGTACTTCGGATGCAGGTACCCACGAGTTGAATTCCTCTCCGTAACCAACCCATTTGACTAGATAGTGCTTACTGTCACCTCACCCTTTAGTGTCCAGTATTTTATCTATTTCAAACAGGCGTTCTGGGGGTGGTTGTCACTTTTTGCATTTCATGCTCGAAGAAACTACCTTCCAACAGCTTTCCGTTGAAATCGCGCAGCACGTATAAGGTCAGTGGATGCGATCCATATATATGGTCCACCACAAACAGTTCATTACTTTCAATTGGTCTCGTAACCTTTAGCGAACGTACCTTTCTCCTTGGCTATGCACACCGTGTCACCCGGCTTGAATTTGGGCTTACGGCGTTGAAGCGTCTTTCCATACATCTGGCGCCACACCTTGTACACTATTATTCAATTGCCACTGTCCACATCCACGGGTCAAAAGCCACCGCCCAAGGTCTTGTGTGGGCTGTGGTTGTAGGCGTCCACAAGTCTGTCCAACACATAAATGTAGCGGTATGTGTTTATGTAAGTCAGGTAGTGCCACATGCGGGGCAGTTGACTCGCTCCACCACGGCCGCTTTCACGTCGGGGTTCTGCGTGGTGACGTACGTGATACCGTGCCTCTTGAACAATCGCTTCGTCACGGCACCAGTGAACTCTGCCCCCTTGTCAGTCTGTAGACAGCGAGGGGTTGCCTCAGCGAATATCCTCTCAAATGCCAACGCCATCTCTTCCTCTTCCACTTTTCCTCTTCAACGATACCGCAAAGAGCCGCTTGCTAAATACATCGATCACAGTCAGCAGATAGTTGATTCCATCGTTATGCTGGCTAAGACGGCGCATGTCATTCAGGTCCGCCTGCCACAGCTCTTGGGGCCCAAACACAGCGTAGTGGTTGCAGGGAAACCGCTTACTTGCTGGCTTGTGTAGCGTGTAAGAGTCTTGAGCGTGCAACGATTCCACCACTCGGTGTTTCGGGAGGCGCGCGGCTCGCACTAGAGCAGCTACCCCACCAAATGAACCCGGATGACTAGGGTCGTAGTAAAACTTCTCCATTACGGTGTCTACGGCTCCCAATTGTCCAATGACCATTCTTGGTCAGGTTCTTGAGTTATTATTTATAGCATGGCCGCTGGGGCTCGCGATCTAGGCGATCTCTCATCGGTGTAAACCTCAGTGACATGGGTGTTATGTGATTGTCATGTCTCCCCAGGGGCTTGATGTGGCATCCAGCCCCACGCCTAGGAAACGCAACGCTGCGGGATTGCTAACGTATTCTTTGGGTACGTTCATATTCTTCAACGCAGTCATCACTTGATGCCAACCGGTAGGTAGTCGATCTACTCGTCGTGCTCACATTATGCCGTGCACAATGTCCACTATATTGGAATCGGGGACCTTCTCGTTTTTCACATACACAGCCTCACTGGCGTCTCAGGTGACGGGGCTACCTCGACGGTTTATGAACCGCAAGAAGCTGCGCGCCTCCGACTTGTAGATATTTTGGCACGTTTCCACAACCTCCTACACCAGGGCAGCAGACTCGCGTTGTGCGCAACCCGGTCCCTCACCAACATCTTCTTCGATGATTGACAAGCTTACCGGTTGACGTTTGACTTTGGAGAAGTGCAGGAACCGCTGCACCAGTTGATATTGTTTCCATTTCTCTGTATCATACAGCCACTTGTCACTCAATATGCGGTGCATCTCAGCGTCCAGACTGGATGGCCTATTGACACTGCCGCCACCACTACCACCTGTTTCTTCTTACATCCGCTCAATGAGCTCCTGCGGTGTGACTAGCATTTTATTAGCGTGCTCTATTTCCAATTACTTTCTGCACCAAAGCAGGCAGAACGGTACTCAACAACAAAGGCAGAAGGAATCCGCCACCCCATTGTACAAGGTAGCGTCGCTTTTTGGCCTAACCCTCACCGCGTTTTATTAGCCGTCTGAGCGCCTGTTTTGTGTTTTCTTAACTTTCGTTTGCAGCAGACTGTTAGTGGCACGTTCTCACGTAACACGTTGCATGCACACTCACACACTGATCTTATGCGGCTGTTATCACACGCTTTTAACAGGGCTTTGCGTTCCTTGGGTGTAGCGTGCACCAGGGCTGTCAGCAGTGCTGCGTATTTCTTGACGCGTTGGGACATGATGACTGATGCTAGCGCGCGCTTATTCTATTTATCATTTCTTGGGCTGATACACGTAGTTGACCGGGTCATCGGGGAAAATGGCTGAACGTATACGCATCTCATCGGGCGTGGACTGTTTCAAGACTATGAGTAGATAGGTGTGGGGATCGCGCGTGGCGTCCGCGTAAGCCTCCTCCACAAATTTGGAGTTTTCCGGGTATATTTGGCGAGCCAAGTCATTGATCTGAGCGCGGTCCCTGGGATTCTTAAAACACACTATGAAATGAGCGTTCAGCGAGATGTCACGCTGACCCCTGCCCTGATGAAACCGGTTTTGTGTGATGAAGAACACGCTCATATTACGGTGATGGGAGCCATTGGTGAACAGGTCCGCCTTGTGTGAGTCGGACTCACGCATCATATCATCAACGATAACCAGGGAGGCTCGCTACCATCGTAGTCATCGAGGTTGGGCAGGCCAGCTACGTAGCGTACATCAGTGACACCAGCTCCACCACCACCACCGCTACCTTAGTGCCAGGTGATACGGGCGAACCGCGTATAGCACATGCGGTCAGCGTGTTTTATTAACTGAGCGACAAAGTGCGACTTGCCACTGCCCAAAGGCACAGCCACATTGACGGTGAACGGGTGTTTCCATCTCAAGTCCATGGCGGTTACTGACCCCCGTGCACCGCCCCAGATCTTAATTGAGTTTTTTATTTTATTTTATATATATTTTTTATATCTTTTTATTTTATTTTTAGGGATAAAGGAATAAGTGTTTTCTTTTTACTAAACAAATTCTAGAAGAGCACCTTTGCTGCTGGGAGGACCGCTCCTCTTTACCATATTCATCCTCGACCCCACACCCACGTCGTATTGGCTAATGACCTGATCCCCAAGGACAGTCAGGAATCTCCGGAGTATGTAGACCCAAAGCGGGTCGTCACCAGCCAGACCCTCCAAAGTGGCCATTACTGCTTCTCCGTAGGGCGTGTCCACTCGCTCAAATGATCGGATGGGGTAGACTACGTTTTCACGTAGTTCGGTGATTCGAGTATAACCCCCAGTCTTGCAGTTGTTGAGAGCTAACTTTAGGTCTACCTTTTGGTCCATGCTGTTCATCGTGTGGTCAGATGTGGAATGGTTGTACCTCGCCACTAAGTCGTGTTATATAGGCTCGCTGCGTCAACAAGTTGTTTACGTAATTTGGTGATTCCAGGTCATTAAGGTGTTTACTTCTTGCGCTTTGGGATGACGCAACCGCCTCCGGCCTTACTTTTCCCGCCAACGGGGGGATTGCGCCAAGTGGGCAGTGGAGTTATGGTCCTGGTTACTCCGTCAGATTTCAGCACTCCGGTATCACTATTCACGTACATGTTTTCCAACCTCGTCAGCAGGTCCGTGAGACACATGCAAATTTCATCGTCTCTCTCTCTTCGTCCAGGTACAGGCCGCAACTGTGTGATGGGCGGCCACTGAGAAACACCGACATCTTCAACAAAATGTTCCCAAAGTTGGCGGGGTTCTTTACTGTATATTGGCATTCAGTATCGCTCCAACTGGATGCTGGAGAACCGCTAGGCATATCCTTCTTCACTGTCCATCCAACGGGCTTTTTCCTCTTAGGTTTGGCAGGCGGCATGGCGTTCTCATCCATCGCATTAATCTCCTCCATCAGATAGTGGAGCGTTTGGTCCACCTCGGTGCTGCTCATGATGACGTCTCGGACTGAGGCTCCGCGGCTGGCCCCCAGGTGTATATACAGCAGCCAGCACGTTCTAGAACATTCTAGAAGCTTGGAGAAGCCAAAGGTGATTAACGTGGAAAACAATTCTCGCGGCTATTTTTAGGATGACCTTGGGGATTTCCATGGAAAACAAGTCGTTAAAGCGGTCGCGAGAGCCAAAGAGGATGCGCCATGACGCCCTCATAGGTTTTTCCGGGTTGTTCGCTGATGAGTAAACATGTTGAGTTTCTCTAGGCTTCAGTTTAGGTCAGAGAGCCAAACTATTCACATCAGTATGGACGCTGGTAATGTATGGGAGAGTAGTATTCCTGATGAGGAACTCCTCGCTATCGTTGATGTGGTAGAGGAGGAGTATGCTGCTCAACTGCGGGAGCAGCAGCAACCACGTACCTACGATGAAATGCGTAGGGAATACGAAGAAATATAGGAAATAATTAATATGTGTTGGTGCTCCCAGGCAACATGTAATGAAGAGTGGGAACAATATCGTGCAGACTGGAAGAGTCTGCGTCTTCTTGATATTAAAATGGAGGAGGCCAAGGCGAATGAGCTGAAGGCGAAGGAGCTGGAGATGACGGAGCTGAAGGTGACGGAGCTGGAGGTGACGGAGCTGAAGGTGACGGAGCTGAAGGTGACGGAGCTGAAGGTGACGGAGCTGGAGGCTGAGACTTCACGTCAGTAGTTTTAAGATTTTGTTTTAGTTTGAAATAAATATTAAACCAAAAAAAGAAAAAAACAATAATTCAATAGGAGAATAAAGCAGTTCAAGTTCAAGGTCATTTGGCAAAAGTGTCGCAGACGGAAACTGCCCGGGAGGGCGCCGGTAAAAGAGACACCAGGGGGGGAGGGGGCTGAGGAATGTTCCTCATTCTATTTACTGAGCCAGTAACGGCCATACACCCCTACTTGCAGTATTATATGAGACAACAGCCAAATCAGTCTCAATCACAAAGATCTTCAATACCAGCTTTTAAAAATAAAATTCAAACCGATTTGGATCCTGATCTCTTACCTGCCGATCATCCTGTGGAACTGAATATCAATACTGTTATTTATATAATTTCAGACCCAACTTTTGAAAATTCTTTGTGATCAAAGGCAATGAAAGAAAAACTATGCGTTCATTAAGGGATATTAATTCAATATTCATTCTGCCCGCTGATAAAGGCAGTAAAATTGTGATTTTAAATCGTGGAGACTATACAAATGAAGCATAAAAAAAACTAAATGACACTGAATCCTTCCAAAAGATACCAAATGATCCTTCATAGACATTTAATGGGGATATTACTGAATTCCTATTTATGTTTGGACCCAATGAAGATTTGAACCCTCAAGCTATATAACTTCTGAACCACATAAACCCACGCACACCAGTGTTTTACCTGTTGCCGAAAATCCATAGACCTGCACGACCACCATCCGGAAGACCCATTGTGTCTGGGTATGGATCTCCAACTGAACGAATATCTGCCTTAGTCAATGACACCCTTCAACCTATAGTAAAGAACTTACCATCCTACATTAGAGACTCCTCTGATTTCCTAGAGAAAATTGGTAGTGTTAATACTTCTCTGAGGGAAGATGTGATTTTAGTTTCCATTGACGTTGTTTCACTGTATACGGATATTCCTCACGACCAAGGAAAAGAGTCAGTAGTAGGTACCTACAACATCCTCCAGCAAACTCTAAGCCTAGTACTAATTTTATTTTACGACTGATTCATTTTCTTTTAACCAATAATAATTTCAGATTTATAGACCAAAATTAAATTCAAATTAAAGGAACTGCGATGGGCACTCGCATGGCCCCATCTTTTGCCAATCTTTTTTTGGGTGATATTGAAGAAAGTTTCCATAAATTCACAAACATTAAAACCACTAGTTTGGCTTAGGTTTATTGAAGACATTTTCATGGTTTGGGAACACGGAATAGACAGTTTAAATTAATTCTTAGATAGTCTAAAAAATGTTTCTATGCTAAAATTTACTTCGATATATTCAAAAGAAATATAAACCTTTTTAGATGTTGATGAATTCCTTAAAAATAGGGCTTTAGAATAAAAAATCCAAATATGAAATACTCACACCATGAAGTATTTGGCTTAATCAAGTTGTCATCCAATTCATATTAAAAATCGATTTCTAAAAGTCTATCTAGTCGAGCAAAAATTCTTTGCTCTGAAAACCGCGACTATCTTAATCATATCGATAAACTTAGTAATTGCCTCTTTAAAAAAGATTATCCAAAACATCTGATGGAAAGGCAGATAAATAGTTCAAAAAACTCTGCAAACAATTATTTTGGTAATGACCTAGAATTTTTCACTAAATAATTTTCTGGCTTATTTTAAACCAATTACATTTTGAAAGTTGCTCATAAAATTTTTTAAAGCTCACCATTGACTAAAAATTTATTTTCAAAACCTCCCGGGTTGGTTTTCAAAAAAGCTCCCACCTTGAAAAGCATAGTTTCCAAACCAAAATTACCTCAAAGAAATCAACCTTTAGGATTACAATCTGGCTGTAATCCTTGCAATAAATCCCGTTGTACCACTTTCAAATCACTTGTTCCATCCACTACTCTTACTAGCAGCCAGACTAACAAATCATATAAAATACGTGGAAAAATTAGGCCCTACTTGTGATTCTACCAATGTAATTTACCAAATATCCTATACAAATTGCCCTAAGGACTACATTGGTAAAACCACAACAGCCCTTAAAGTAGGCATAAATGGCCACAGGCGTGATGATAATCATTCTTCGATAGAAAGGCCTGTTTACATTTAAGCCAGAGAACATTCGCACATGTTTTTCTCTAAAGGGCGTATGCAAATTGGCTGCTGATTGTCAAGATAAACAGATGAGACAACTTGAGCAGGCCCATCAATTGGTCCTTAAATATAAAACCCCATTTGGACTTAAGAAAACTGAAATTTACAAATATATTGTTTATTATTTATTTATTTTATAAAAATCTTAAAGCTATTTATTTATACTGTCGTTTATTTTTATCTTGTTGTTAAATGTTTTAAATCTATGAGGTTTAATTTACTGTAAAATCAGTTGTAAATGTTCGTTTTTGTATACAAAACCCTGCTATAAAGTTCATATAGATAGTATTCAACTTAACCATCTAAATCATATGTGGCATTTAAATAAGTCATTTGTTTACTTTTATTCTTCTTTATAGTTTAGAGTTTTGAAAATTGTACTCCTGATGAAGGCTTAAGCCGAAAATTTGAGTTTTGTAATAAAAAAAAATGTGTATCGAGGTTGTTTTTGTGAATTGTATTACTTATTGGTATAGTAAAATAACGTTTCCGGTACTGTTAAAGATACAGGTAGCTAATATTTTTAAAATAGGCAACTATGGTTGTCACGGATAAAAACCTACTGAGGATGCAAAACATAGTCCTGTAAAGCCTACTTAGTGGATAATATACTCTGAAGGGTGTTTTCCATTTTCCCAATTCTCGGCTGAATTAAATGGTAACCTGTAATCTCTGGTAAACGATGCACAGTACCTTTCACAGGCTCTTCACTCTTCTGTTATTGATAGATCTGACACAATAATGGCTAGAATATTTAAATAAAACCTTAAAGCGAGTATTAAGATGACGTTGGAGCCTGCGGCCAAGTTGGATTTATACTCCCTAACGACCTATGTTAAACGGAAAGCATTATATCCCAACAATTTCTGAACTACGTGACTACTATGGGCCCCCCCTGAGTCCTTTTTGCCCTTTGACCCCTGACGTCACGCCCGCCCCCCCTCCCCTCCCCTCCCCTCGCCCTCCCCTCCCCCTTGTCACCCCTCCCCCACCCCTCCCCATTCCCCTCCCCACCCAATCCCCCTCCCACTCCCCCTTTCCTCCCGGCCTCTCATACCACCTTACCTAACCTACATTAGGACCGTGTTGCCAACCTGGTTTTTTTTCTGTGTAGCGCTGCCGGCCTATTTTTTTCTTGTAATACTAGGTCACGCTAGATTATACTGATTGTTATATGTATATATTTATTACGTCACGCTACTTTTATTTGCTGCGCTCGGCCCCCTCACACTGTTTATATATCTTTTAATACCTTTCTTATGTTAAAATATATTAGTAAAATATGAAGCAGTACAAGGTGTATCAGAACAGACTGAAATAAAAACTATGCATTTATAAAATAAAAGTTGATATTTGTATGTAGTGATTTCTCTTTACGGTGGAAATCATACCTAGTAGATGATGTTATACCCTTATCAGGTTCATCGCTCCTGCTTCAACTTGTCTAGAGCTGTCACTACTTGTTCAGTAGATATGACCCCTATAGAGCACTATAACTTATTTGCTATGCCAAACCTTTTAACTTGTAATACTGTTTCATTATATGCTTTTTAAAACTAATTTAATCTAAATTGTACCTTGTGTAAGTCCAAACTATGCAAACAAGGGAAAATAATAAGTAATAAATTACAAACCAAAACGTTTATTTATACATTTTCTACTAGAACTATTAACAAAATGATATTCTTCTTAAACAAATTCCTTTACCGTTGCCGCGGTACACTAGAGACATCCTGGCAGCATCTCCTTTGTTGTAACTCTCGATGGCGGCTTCTGTGAGGATGATGAGGAATCGCCGTGGTAGATAGACGTTCAATAGTACATCGTCGCCTTCTATTCCTTTCACGGTTGCGCAGACAGCCTCGCCGTAGCGTGAATTTTTTTTGCAAAATTGGTAATCTCGTACAGAGTACCAGGCTGGAGATCGTTAAGTCTGGTGAATCGTGGAGCGTTACAGTTGTTGAGGCGTCATTTCAAATTGCTCATGTCCATTGTAGCTGTAGGTTCGAGATGGTGCTGCTACCACTGTCGCTGATAGAACGAAGAACTTCTGCGCGTAAGCCTTTTATACCAGTAAAGTGGGGGAAAACCCATCACCCAAGCATTAAAGGAATGTCTCTTAGGAATTATTGATTATGATACTGAACAAGTTTCAACACGTTATTCATGGCACAAACCTTTTTTGTTTTCCCATGATAAAAACAGAACACTGGCGAATTGGCGAGAGTCTTTAAGGACGGGTAGTTTTCCAAGTCCAGCACCAGACACGTTTTAAAATATTCACTAATGTATTTTACCTTTTCTAGTCCCTTCACATACACCACTGAATATTTGAAAATGAGACACAATTGTCTGTGTAGCGCTTGAATGGTGACATCACCGTCGTCCTGCCATAGTATACCGTGATAGTGATTGGTGAACCATGTGCACTGTTTCTTGGTTTTTAAGTCTAGAGTAGCGTACGGATACGGGGATCTCACTGTCCAGTGTTGTAGAACTGTACCGGCAGCCGTGGCGACAGCAAACTCCTTAATCGCAAACTCGCTGTGCGAGTCTTTAAACCCCTGGAAGTCGGCAAACAGCTCCATGACCGCCACCGCCCAAGGCCAGCACTAGAATGAGCAGGCGGTAGCTACCCCCACTACATAGTACCTTTTCAGACTCCAATTGCAGGAATTAGAAATAACAACACTCACTGTGTCGCCACCCTAACTTTCTAAAATTTTATTTTGCAGCGTTGCCAACCTACCTTTTTGTAACTTTGGGGAAGTGTTTCCAACCTTTGAAAGGCGTTGCTGAATGTTTCATTTAAAATGTTTCTAACTGAACTGTTGGTATTTTATTTTTAAATAGGGTTTCAAACCTTGTTTTAGCGAATTTCCCCTATAGGGAAGAAGCTATTACCGTAGTCGGCATGGTAAGACCTAGGCCCGGGACCATGATAACTTTTCATTTTGAGGTCCCCAGACCCCAAAAACACCATTCGTTCGAAACTGTATATATATATATATATATATATATATATATATATATATATATATATATATATATGTGTCCGTGATCACGATAACTCTCGTAAAAATTATCCGATTTTGATGAAATTTGGTATAAACGTGTAAAGCAACATTTATGACTTTAAGTTCGAAAACCAGCTAGATCGCTCTATCCGAAGGGGTATTTTGGGGGGGTTTTGTACCCCAAAAATGGGTTTTTTGAATTTGTTACATATAATTTTGGAAATAGTCAAATTTTATTTTTTCCCATTGGATTCAGCTTAAAAAAACACACAATTTGGTATTTTGATCATTTTTCTACGTCAATTGGTTACCGAGATATTGAAAATGCTAAACACAGTACGTTGTCTAATGTTATTCTTATGGAGGAAAATAAAAATTTTATATCTCGCTTATTTATGAACATATACTGACGAAACTTGGTATACGGCTTTATCTGGTTGTGGACCATTGATATTTCCTCAAAAAAACAATTTTTTGACAAAGGCTCCCGTAGCAGCAAACCTGCGTACTCAGCCCCATGTTATTCTTATGGAGAATAAGTAACGTGTTATCTCCCTTAATTATGAAAATAAATTAATGAAATTTGGTAAGTAACTTCACCTAGTTGAGTTATATTGATATTAGCATAAAACCCCATTTTTTCGTGTTCCTTGCTTCAGCAAACCTGCATACTCAGCCGCCATGTTATTCTTATGGAGAATAATTAAAATGTCATAAATTGTTTATTTATGAATGTATATTGATGAAAATTGGTATGTAGCTTTATGTGGCATTAAGATTAATATATATGCATTGGAAATTCGCTAAGTACGCAGGTTTGCTGCTACGGGGGTATTTACTTTTTCGTTCTTAATGTTGCCAACTGAACATTTTGCAATTTTTCCTTGCCGGTGTTGCCAAACTAACTCTTAATATTTTACGGTCACACTGTTTCCAACCTAACTTTATTTCTGCTTGTTGTGGCCAACCTACTATTTGCATTTAATTAAATCTTTAGTACAATTGTCAACTTTTATATTTCACAGTATTGTCATACTTACATTTTCTCTCACAAAGATCCAACTTAACTGTTTGAATATTTTTTAAAGGGGGTTCAAACCTATTTTTTGTATCTTTCATTCGCAATAATGTCAACTTACATATTTGGAATTTTTCATTGACAATGTTGCCAAACTAACTTTTTCCTGCTTGTTGTTGCCAATTTTACTCTTTTCCTAAACTTGTTGCCAACATAAATGTTTTATTTTTATTTCTCAGTGTCTTTAAGTACTTTTTCCTTAACAGAATTGCCAAAATAACTTTCTGAGTATTCTCTTCACATTTTCACTAACCCAACTTTATGTTGTGCAGTGTTTGCCAACCTAAATATTTTGTGATCTTTCCACGAAGTTGCCAACCTAGATTTTTGAAATTTTGCAGGGTTGCTAACCAAGCTTTTTTTTATTGAGTTTTTTTTGTGCATAGTTTCCTACCTAACTTCTGAATCTTTCGCTGTGTCGCCAATCTAACATTCTAAAATTTTCTTTCTCGGAGTTGCCAAACTAGCTTTTTGTAACTTTGTTGTAGTGTTTCCAACCTTTTAATGTTTTTTGCAGGCATTGGATAGTTTGTCTTTCACAAAGTTTCCAGCTTAACAGTTTGTATTTTCTTTAAGATTGGATTTCAAAAATTTTTTTTAATCTTTCACCTAACTTTTTCCTACTTGTTGTTGACAACATAAATGTATTTTTACTTCGCAGTGTATTTCTGTACTTTTTCTTTTAAGGAATGGCCAACAAAACTTTCTGAAATGTTCTTTCGCAGAGTTGCCAACCTACCTTTTTGATTAACTCGGGTGTAGGGTTTCCAACCTTTTAATAATTTTTAAAGGCATTGGCAAATTCGTCATTCTTAATGTTGCCACCTAAAATCTTTGCAATTTGTCTATGCCAATGTTGCCAAACTAACTCTTAATATTTTAATCTGGCACTGTTGCCAACTTAACTTTTTTCCTACCTGTTTTTGCCAGCCTAAATGTTGTGTTTTGTTTTCGTGTTGTATTTCTGTAGTTTTTCGTTCAAGGAATTTCCAACAAAACTTTCTCTACATTCTCTTTCACACCTTTACTTACATAATTTTATTTTGTGCAGTGTTTGCCAATCTAAGTACTTTGTGTTCTTTCTTTCTCAAAGTGGACAACCTAGATGTTGTATGTTTTCGTTCTTAATGCTGCCACTACAATTTTTCTGATTTTTGTCATAATATTGCCAACATAACTTCTCAGTCTTTTTTGCAGTGTTGCAAACCTTTATTTTTAGTGACTTTAGTATAGTGTTTCCAATCTTTTAATATTGGTTACATCCATTGGCAAACTAATTTTTACATATTTATTTCACAGAGTTGGTAGTTTAACTATTATTTTGAACTTGTCATTTCTACTTCTTGATAATGATCACTACTTCCAGATTGGCAGATTATTATTTCTATTACGAAATTACTGTAATACGATTTTAACATACATTTAGTAGTTTGGGCATGAGTAGAGTTTGGGCATTGAATGAGAGTATTTTAGGGTATACACACTAAAATGTCTTATAATCTATTCTTATATTTTCCCATCAGTTAGTTATCTTTCCGGTTGTGAACAGATAGTTTTTGGGTAGTGAATATTTGTCTTTTTATATGTTTTTCCTACCAGCTTAACGTTTTTATTTTCATAGCAGCAGGACTTTAACTTTAGGGTTCAAATACTAACTAAAATCTATAACGGGTTATTTTTTCTGAAATAATATTTTAGAAATATTTTAAAAACTATTTTTAATAGTAAGTTTTATAATTTCTACAATTAGTTTAGTTTTTCGTTTATAAACTTGGTAAATTTCATTGCAAATTAGATTGTTGCGTTTAGGTTCGGAAAGCTATTTAACGGTCTTTGTTTTCTATCGAACTTCTAGGCTATCTGATCTGACTGTATTTTGCTGATTTTAAACATTTTATGTAAGAGTTTAACACTTAAATGAGATTTACCTGAAATAGAAAATTTTAATGCAAGACATAAACAATTTATAATACCGATGGTATAGTTTTCATAAATAAATATTTTTGTTTGTAAGCTTTTTTTTATAAATGACATTGGAAATTTGATTTTAAGCGCATTTTAAGGTGGAATTTGATATTTCCAAGTTAGATACCATTCGTAACCTCACAGATCGTGTTCTCATTGGGCTTATTTTAAATTTGTTGATAACTTAGTAAACCTAAAGCCGGATTTACTTAAACAAGTATTTAGAGTCTTGTGACAAAACTATCTGATGTATTACTTTAGAGGTAATACATTTCCAGTCGTAAACTTTAACTAACGTTTATTTATTATAGCCTTTTATTTTTAAAGTTTGGTATCTTGCCTTAAATATTTGTATTTACATGTTGAACTTGTCATTTAACTCTCAGATGTGGTTCCATGAGTAATCTTAGTAGATTCTTATTTGACTGATCGTAAAAACATATGATACAGAGAATTATTAGTGGTAGATATTGACTTGAATTATTAAAATGTGTCAGATTCATCCAAATCAAAATAAGTTACCCTACAGATTTAAAACGTAAACTGATGTTGTTAAACTGTATATGTTTAAACAATTGCAAATTGTGTGGGTTAGTTGAATTTATGATAACCAGGTTTATCAAGACGACTAAAATCAAACACAATACCCTTACATCTAAAACAAAGTATAATTATTTTAAAAGTTGTACTGTCGAAACAGAACCAGGTGCTTCAGACCAGCCAAAAATATAAACATTGGACCTAGTTTATTTTATTGTTTTTACAACAAAGTACTTGGAGTGTTGACAGTTAAATAACCGCCCCTAGTAAATACTTGATTTTATATCCAGCCCTAATCGAATCTCCGTATTTCCCTTTTTATGATAAATGAGTTTTCCTTTCAAATTCCAAATAGTAAAAATTGAATGTAAGAAATAACCATCATCATTTATAAATGAGGCTCCGAAAGCTAACTAGTTCTATTCTCATTTCGTATTAAACAACATGAAATTAGATTGCAAAACATTTTGTTGATGAAATATAAAGATTTGCCTGAATTAACGATTTGTAGGGCCATTGCTAATGTTTTTTATACTTAAACTTCACATATTTACAAATGCACATTTTAGTTTATAAACTAAACATAATATTTACAACAAAGTATCTATTTGAATAGAAAATAACCAGGTACATATGAACAGCAAAAATATAAAACTTGGACAACATATCTTATATAAATTGCTACTTAAGGCAATGTATTATTATTTTACTAATACAGTCTTAGGGTCATTGGTAAAAACTTAATATTTACATTTCTGAAATTAATGATTTCTGTCGAGTCCAACTAATATTTCTTTGAACTGTAAAATTGTGTAATCTTATAGATTAAGTCCAGGGCACTAAACTCTGATAGTTATACTCTTAAACACAAGTAATTGTAGTATTTTGCGATTTTTCATTATTTTCCACTTCAAATTTAGTAAACAGATTGTGAATATTTATCCGAGAAGCTATTAAAGTAGCAAAACCAAAATAATTTCTTTACTGCGATTATTTATCCAATGGGGTAAAGTCAAAATCTCCAAATCTGTGTTAGCTCCATTGAAACAACTTTTTATTTCTATATGTAGGGATTTTCACTAACCGATTGAACTGTCTTTTGGTTGACTTTCTAAATTGTTCAATTACCTAAGTAAATGGATTCAATATAATGGATTCATTTTAATATAAATGTTTCATTTACCACACATGGCCACAATGTGTTTTTTTTATGTTTTGGTCGGCCGACTTTGACACTTTGCCTTTCGGAAAAAAACGACCCCGATTTTGAGATATCGGTTTTGGCAGCAGTTTTATCTTTCATTTAAATTAATCCAACTGCCGTTTAGCATGCGCATATGTATATTTATCTTCTGTATCCTTGTTGCTACTAGCTGTTGCAAGATTCCTATAAATAGGGGCAGCATTTGGTTTCCCGAGTCAGTTCTGCGGAATGTCTCGTACAGTGCGGATAAATTTCCAGCTCCTGCAGGCCATAGTCAAGTTGAAGCCTAGTCCACGTCTGTCGCTCTTACGTGTAGCTGACGAGAGTTTGGTCACCGCTATTTGCGAGTGTTTTTGAACATTTTAAACGCCAACATACCTCTTACTTCTGAGGTGAGACGGAAACTCGAAAGATTCAAGCAAACTATTCGTTCCGTAGCGTCTTCGAAAGGCTCTTGGAAATCTAAACGAGAATTGTTGGTGAAACACAGTGAAGTACTGGTCCCTCTAGTTATTGCTACGGCCCTGGATTATTTCAAGGATGAATCACGCTAAGAAGATGGTGTTGATTTCACCCGACGTCTTGCAACGGTTGAACGCTGCTACATCGAAAAACGAAACGTTGCACGATCTGGAAGAGGATATGAATAAAGTGCTTTACGTTTCGGACCTCGAAGACAGGGCTAAATGGGCGCAGTACCACCAGATGCTTCAACGGAGACAGTATTTTCACGATGAAATGCCTATGGAAATTCCTATTGTAGAAGCATCAAACAGTGGCACCCGAAACTTTAGAGACGATATCTTACGCACGATTCCCAAGGAGTTTAAAACAAAAGGAGAACTCCTTTTTGAACGGCTTTGTGACAACGAACTAATTTCATGGGACAGAAACGGAACTGTCAGGATAAATGGAGCCGCAATCCCCAACTCGAACATTGTCGATCTGGTCTGCGATGTGGTAAGGTGCAAGAAGACCACTGTCGGCCCTGTCGGTTGGGAGCAGTTTGTGGAAGCTCTACGCCAGATTAACGTTCCTCAAGAATTCATCGGCAACCCTCAGCGCAGACATCCGCGAGCCGGACCCTCCTCGCTGAGACGACCATTTCCTTCACCACGACCAGCATTTCCTACACTCACCGCTAGAAGGCGGCAAAAATTACACCACCACTCCCAGACAGAAGAAGAAGATTAGTTTCTAAGGCGTGGGCTCGTATGAACCCGCAACAACCATGAACAAGACTCTGGAAAAAATATACTACGACCCGGCATGTTCTCCTTGCTACGCAGGAAAACTAAAACTCCCGACAAACTAAAGATTGGCTTCTCACTCAGGACCCCTACACACTGCATACGCAAAAAAGAAGAAACTTTGCCAGAAACAGGTATATCGTCAGTAATATTGACGATTTGTGGCAAGCGAATTTGACCATTTTTAAAAACATTTCCAAACACAACGACGGTGTCAAGTATCTGCTTGTGGTGGTGGACGTTTTCTCAAAATACGGTTGGTTGCGCCCGTTGAAAAACAAGACTGCTAAAACGGTTAATGAGGCTTTTGAGTCTATTTTAAAAACCGACGGACGAAAGCCACGCGATATCCAGTGTGGAAAAGGTAGAGAGTTTGTTTCCGTGGCCTCTGCAAAGTTTTTTAAGCAGCGTGGAATACATTTTTACGCTACCGGCAATCCCGATACCAAAGCTGCAGTGGTGGAGCGGTTTATAAAAACTATAAAATCAAGATTGTGGCGCTACTTTACTCACAAAAACACTTTACGCTATGTGGACATTATTCAAGACTTGGTACGTGCCTACAATAATACAGTGCATTCGACAATCAAGATGGCACCATCTGACGTCAATGACAAAAACATTCTGCGAGTCTGGAAAACGCTATATTCCAAGAAGGAAACTTATATCGCCCCCAAACTCAATATCGGTGACACAGTGCGTATAGCAAAGGAGAAGAAACATTTTGCTAAAGGATACGAAAGCAACTGGATAGAGGAAATCTTTAAAGTCATACGCGTCATAAGGCATCCAATTCCCGTGTACCAAGTTCAAGACCTGGCCGGAGAAGTTATTGACGATGCCTTTTACGAAGTGGAACTTCAAAAAGTAATAGCTCCGAAAAACAAGGTTTACAAAATTGAGAAAATACTGGCAATGAAAGGTGGGGGAAAAGGGAGGAAGATGTTGGTCAAGTGGAAAGGCTACCCTGCAAAGTTCAACTCCTGGATTCCCGCGTCTAGCCTTTTGGATTTAACGCAGTGAATCCTGGTGCTGCTGTCAGTCTGGTCCGAGACGCCGACGAGTGAACATGTCAGGTGTCGGTGGAATGTTTGGTGCCGCCGACCGCGCTCTTATGCCTATATCTGGTGGTACTATAAAAACCGAGGCTCAGTCTTTGCCCAAGCGTCGCAGCGTGAACATCAGTCCTGACTCTACGTCATCAACCAAGAAGAGGACGAAAACAATACGGAAACCTCGCACGGAAGAAAAAACAGAAAATAAGCAGATACGCAAGAAGACCAAAGTGTCAATAAATAAGAAGAAGGCGACAAAGAAGACTTCAAAGAGGAAATTACCCATCGACATTTTTACATAATGGCCTACGTACATAACCTCTCTGCCGATTGTTCTAAAACCGAACTGGACTTGTTTTCTTTACCACCTACTCTGACCAGCATCGATGGATGTCAATGGATCCAATACAAGCCATTGTCCTCGCTCACTGACGACTCGCCTATCGAGTTTGTAGTGCCTGGCCATGGTGACGAATATTTGGACTTGTCTCAAACCTTAATTGCTGCAAAAGTGAGAATTTTGCAAGAGGACGGTGATTTTTGGACGCAACCTGCGATAAAGTTGGACCTGTAAACTATTTTCTGCATTCCTGTTTAGCCAAGTGGAGGTATACTTTAACCAAAAACTGGTATCGGCAAATGGAAACACTTACCCTTACCGAGCGTACATTGAAACTCTCTTGAATTACGATGATGCCGCTAAAGAAACCCACCAATCATCAGCCCTTTGGGTGAGCGATACAGCTGGTCAAATGGACAAAACTGAAGATGAAAACGACGGACTGAAGAAAAGACGAAGTTACTTTGCCAATAGCCACCCTGTGGACATGATGGGATATATACACGCTGACGTATTCCACCAAGGAAAGTATCTGCTGAACGGAGTCGAGCTTAAAGTTAAATTTACGAGATCCCGCGATAACTTTAGTCTAATATCCAAGTCTGGGTTCGTGATAAACGTGATGGAAGCCAGCCTGATGGTGAGAAGAGTGAAGATTAACCCCACACTGTTGATTGAACACGCCAAAAAGCTAGAAACGTGCGCTGCAAAGTATCCCATAACGCGCGTGGACGTTAAGGCCTTTACTATTCCAAGTGATGTGCTCGGCAAAACTATAGACAATGTTTACCTGGGACAGTTTCCTAAAAGGATCGTGTTGGGGCTAGTGAGTAACAACGCTTATAACGGTAGTTTTAAGCACAACCCTTTTAATTTTTCCCACTACAACGTAAACTTTCTGGCCCTCTACGTTGACGGACAGCAAGTACCTGCTAAAGCGCTTCAGCCAGACTTTACAAATCATCAGTTATACATCACTTGCTACGACACCCTATTTTCGGGATGTGGGATTCATAACAAGAACCAAGGCAACGGAATCTCACGAAGAATGTACCCCAACGGCTACTGTCTGTACGCGTTCGATTTGACATCGGATTTGGTTGCAGCTGCGACCCATTGGAACCTTGTCAGAAGAGGCAGTCTTCGCATCGAAATCAAGTTTGGCGTCACCCTCACGGAAGCGGTCAACTGCATCGTCTTTGGAGAGTTTTGCAACATCATCGAAGTGGACAAGTACAGAAACGTTACTGTAGACTACAACTAAGCACTACATTGTGGTTGACAAGACTGTTGCCTAACATGATTACGTTTTATTAAAATGTACATATTTTAAAAGTGTAAATGTTTTTAGTTTTCCAAAAGAGTTGAAAGTAGTTTCTGAAAGACATTGTAGCGACAGGAAAAATGGTATTTTGTTTAGTAGATTCTTTAATTGATAAAATGTTTATATTAGTAGTTCACATGTTTGATATTTATTTACTTAATTGCGTATCACTTGTGTACATAAGCGTATTTGATGTGCAATAAAAGTGTGTGTGTCTTTCTTAAATTGTTGTTATTTCTTGTTCTTGCAATTGATGTCTGAAAAGGTACTATGTAGTGGGGGTAGTTACCGCCTGCTCATTCTAGTGCTGGTCTTGGGCGGTGGCGGTCATGGAGCTGTTTGCCGACTTCCAGGGGTTTAAAGACTCGCACAATGAGTTTGTAATTAAGGAGTTTGCTGTCGCCACGGCTGATGGTACAGTTCTACAACACTGGACAGTGAGATCCCCGTATCCGCACGCTACTCTAGAATTAAAAACCAAGAAACAGTGCACATGGGTCACCAACCATTATCACGGCATACTGTGGCAGGACGGTGATGTCACCATTCAAGCGCTACACAGACAATTGTATATCATTTTCAAATATTCAGTGGTGTATGTGAAGGGACTAGAAAAGGTAAAATACATTAGTGAATTTTTTAAAACGTGTCTGGTGCTGGACTTGGAAAACTACCCGTCCTTAAAGACTCTCGCCAATTCGCCAGTGTTCTGTTTTTATCATGGGAAAACAAAAAAGGTTTGTACCCTGAATAACGTGTTGAAACTTGTTCAGTATCATAATCAATAATTCCTAAGTTCCTTTAATGATTGGGGAGATGGGTTTTCCCCCACTTTACTGGTATAAAAGGCTTACTCGCAGAAGTTCTTCATTCTATCAGCGACAGTGGTAGCAGCACCATCTCGAACCTACAGCTACAATGGACATGAGCAATTTGAAAGGACGCCTCAACAACTGTAACGCTCCTCGATTCACCAGACTTAACGATCTCCAGCCTGGTACTCTGTACGAGATTACCAATTTTGCAAAAAAAATTCACGCTTTGGCGAGGCTGTCTGCGCAATCGTGAAAGGAATAGAAGGCGACGATGTACTATTGAACGTCTATCTACCACGGCGATTCCTCATCATCCTCACAGAAGCCGCCACCGAGAGTTACAACAAAGGAGATGCTGCCAGGATGTCTCTAGTGTACCGCGGCAACGGTAAAGGAATAGAATTTGTTTAAGAAGAATATCATTTTGTTAATAGTTCTAGTAGAAAATGTATAAATAAACGTTTTGGTTCGTAATTTATTACTTATTATTTTCCCTTGTTTGCATAGTTTAATATTGGACTTACACAAGGTACAATTTAGATTAAATTAGTTTTAAAAAGCATATAATGAAACAGTATTACAAGTTAAAAGGTTTGGCATAGCAAATAAGTTATAGTGCTCTATAGGGGTCATATCTACTGAACAAGTAGTGACAGCTCTAGACAAGTTGAAACAGGAGCGATGAACCTGATAAGGGTATAACATCATCTACTAGGTATGATTTCCACCGTAAAGAGAAATCACTACATACAAATATCAACTTTTATTTTATAAATGCATAGTTTTTATTTCAGTCTGTTCTGATACACCTTGTACTGCTTCATATTTTACTAATATATTTTAACAGAAGAAAGGTATTAAAAGATATATAAACAGTGTGAGGGGGCCGAGCGCAGCAAATGAAAGTAGCGTGACGTAATAAATATATACATATAACAATCAGTATAATTTAGCGTGACCTAGTATTGCAAGAAAAAAATAGGTTGGCAGCGCTTCACAGAAAATAAAAACCAGGTTGGCAACACGGCCCTAATGTAGGATAGGTAAGGTGGTATGAGAGGCCGGGAGGGAAGGGTCGAGAGGGGGGGGGAGGGGAGGGGGCGTGACGTCAGGGGTCAAAGGGCAAAAAGGACTCAGAGGGGGCCCATATTAGTTACGTGTGTAATGAAAGTTATTTTAAACAATCAACTGTTGTTTGCGTGACACTTTTAAGAAATACGAAATTTCTAAATTATAAGGAAAACAATATGTAATTAATTTGTTTGCGTTTTACTAGCAGACTTGGGAAAAACATAAATGTGAAACGTTATACATTTTTAAATAAAGGTTTTGTTTTCGCTTCGTTTAGGTTTAGTAGAAACGACATCTATATTATTAAAAGAGTTTCTTGAGTTTTCGGCGATTTTAGACCCCTAAAACTATTATTTTGTATACATGTTTGGTATCAATAAAAAGCTCTTACTCTCTAGATGTACCTTTTGCGGGATTGAAAAACCTACACCTTCAGAGCTTCGTACCACAGGTTTTACCAGAGTTTATGTTAATGTTATGGAGTTATTATTTTATTTAAATTTATATACTTAGTCAGCTGATTATAATGTAAATGAACTTGTAAAACGTCTGTCTCTATGCCTGCTAAATCCCCGTGCGGAGAACGGGACATCTGCTAGTTGTGTTTAGGACAGAGAGGTTAAGCGAAAATTGACAGTGAAATTATTAGGGGATAGCACTCGGCTGGACCGTTGCAGAAACTAGCATCTTTATGGCACGCAGGAATGCACACTTCTTGGCGAGCGATTCAAAATAAAAATAAAAGTATATTATTCATTGCATTATTCTAGCTACCATACTGATTTTACTCGCGTATATAGAATAACGTCTACCTGGACTATATTTCAAGATGGAATCATAGCCCGATCATGGTTGGCATTGTCCAGATCTGTACACCTTTTTTAGTACAATAGTGTGTAACATCATGGACGGTGCAACATGTTTCTTTGACAGTTTAGAGTTTTACTCCGTTTATTCCGTTTTATCACTAACAACTGTCCAACGTCCTCTTTTGGATTTGCGGAGACTTAAGTAGCTTTACTAATATATTATACTTAATAATTTATTCCTAAGCCGAGAGATTAATGGATTCAATTAAATAATAATTAATGTATACTAATTACAGTAGTTTTTCGACGGGTTAGTTAATAGCAAAAGTTAGGTATGCCGTACTGCGTCATAAGATGACTAATTAGTATCTTACCTATACGCCCTATTTAACTTAAGAGAAGGTCCAGAAATTTTTGCGTAATATGTTGTTGTTCTTCTAGTTTCAGTTACAGATTCCTCTATTGTAGAAGGAGTTATAATCAAGACTCAAAATTAATTAAATATTAATATTGAGGAATGATCCAATGATCTGAGTGTACCAAAATCTAGTTATTTGTGTTTTTATGTTATTACAGTCCTTCAAAATCGAGAAGTAAAAGAAGCATAAGAAGTAAAAATGTATGATACATAAATGTTACTTTTATGACATTTTATAAGTGACGTTTATGAAAATATTAGCTATCTACATGTTGTGTGAATTTTCCTTCCTTAGATCTTGAAAGGTTTGAAGATACTCAGGGTGGGTGAAAAGTAATTAGGTTGAAAAAAAAAACTGTTGTCAATTCTTTAATAATGATTGTTACTTACAAAGAAAAAAATAAAAAGAACACGTAAAAAAAGCTTTGCTGAGTAATAAAATATAGGAAACCGTTAAATCTCACATAGTGCTGTCAACTTTCTCAAACGGTCAGGGATGCATTTACATTTTTCTGAAGGAAGTAAATTAAGATATTGGTGATAACTTCTTGAATTCTGTTTTCCAATTCCTCCACTGTTTAGATTTGGACTTCTATACCTCCTTCTTGGTATAGCTAAGTACTTAGTATTATGGCACTATTGCCAACATTAAATCAGTAATATTACAGAATGTTTAATAGTTTTGAATATCTAATTACTTTTCAACCACCCTGTAGTTGGAAAGTTCATTAAATGTTGTCAATTGAAAACGAAAGTAAACTATTTGTTTTATATTTGAATGCATTACTAAAAGTACAAAACATAAGTTAGATTTGAAATTACTGCATCATTTCTATAGTTGTATTATTATCAGGCAGGCGTTAACTGTGACCACATATCAAATCTTTTGGGAGTTACTTACCACGACGGGTCACAAACAGCTGTCAATCATCTGCCAATTTTATCCAGTAGAGCATTTACGCTCCTGAACCACTAATGCTTAGGAACCATTTTCCTCGAATAATGTATTTAAAATAAGTGGTATTAGTATGGGTCAACCACATCATAATCAACGACAAGTGGCATTGAACAATGAATTTAACAATGCTATTTGATGAACAATAAAACTTTAAATTGTTACTTACGTCATCCAAAGACGATAGGGAATTTTCGTATAACTGAATAAAAAATACCTATTTATAGCGGAAAGGGACACAATCTGGCTGAGATCATTACTTATGTGAAGGTGGTCAACCTCGGGAGGATTGTTACCTTTGTAGCTCAGGCTGCGGTCTTGTTACCTGAGCCCAGCTCCGCGTCAGCACAAGAACAAGGGACTTTCTAACATTAACTAACTCAAGTCAGTTTCTTCGATACCATCTGTCAGACCTAGTTGATTTCCTCGGATGCATTGGGGTTAGGCATCTCGCTGGCATAATGGTTGGCTTCTTGGACCCGGTTCAAGGTGTGTCGAGTTCAATACCCTGGTTGATCAAAATTAGAAGGTGTGATTTCGACAAGGCTATTACATAATGTTTGCATTAAATTATACCTGTGAGTGTTAATTTTGACTATTTACATAATGTGTAAAAGATACGATGTAGTTTTCAGCACTGATGTGATCTTAAGAATTTTTTTAGGTATTAAAAATCTGTTGATCTATGGTTTTATTTGCAAACAAAATGGGATTCCTGGGCATAATTGATAATTTTAGAGTAAATTGGGCGATTTCCACTTATCTCGCATTCTATCTTTAATAGTTTTCAGGAGTAAAACTTGCATAGGATTATATATGCTAATATACTCAACATTCTAATATGGATAGTTTAACCTGAAATATACCTATACTAATATACTAAACATAATATTTATATGCAGGGATATTTTGAGTTATCTCCAGAAACATTAGGACCTTGTTCCTGAGGTAAAACAATTATGCAAACATAGGACCCATCTTCCTCCGCTTCCCTTTCGTGCGGCTGTATGAAATGTTTAGTCAATATATCATATCGTAGGAGCCACTTGAGGTACTGACTTAAAACTTAGACATGTAGTACACGTGTATTTTAATTGTTCGGGCTAATTTAGAAATTAGTTTCTAAGTCCACCATAAAGAATTTTCCAATTGTAAAATTTTAAAGCTTTGACATCTTTAAAAGGGCAACTTTTTTAAACACTTATCTAAAGATTAAATCATGTACAGTTTTAAGCCAAAAATATGGTATAATGATATAAAAGATCCATTAACCCATAGTTTGAGTAATTGTAATTTTTGTTTAATAAAAATGTGTCAATTTATGGTAATTTACACAACATTTGGAAGATTGTCCTTTAATCAATTTTGATTGGTCAGCTATTGGCTGGGTAAATTTTAAAATTTTAATCCCACCTTTATTAGAATTACATTATTAATTTGTATAGCTACATGGCTATTTCAGTTACTTGCTGTTTTTATCATATTAAGCTCTAAAAGATTAAAAGGCTGCCATTTTAAACCGTTAAAATCTGGAAACTAAAATTCAACACCGAATTATTCGTACTCAAGTATAACACAAGTGCTTAATTTAATGACATCATCTCAAGAGCTTCCTAAGTTATATCTTTTTTTTTGTAAATACATACAGCCACACAAATGGGAAATGGAGCAAGATGGCCCTGTCTTTACAAAACATTTATTTATTTTTTTGACCGGAGAAACAAGTGCCTGAATTTCTGAAGATAATTCGAACGTACGTTGTATGTTTATATTTATCATTTAAGACGAGCGGGATTGCTAAACATATTTAAATTTAATGTAATCATCCATAATTACGTAACAAAAAAAAACCCATAAACAATTCATCAGTGTTTTTAAATACGATATTGGTATCAACAAATATTTGTTTAATACAAATGAATTATTTTATGTTTATATTTTGGGACAACGTAGAAAATAAACAAGGCAAATACAAATAGGGTTGATAATGGAACTATATGATATCAGAATAATTTTAGTTATAACTGATAAGTAAACTGTATGCTGAATACATTGTGACACAAAGTTGAATATTGAACAAAGTTGCATCGCCTATCCACGTAGCAAATAATATATTCATTTAAGGCTAAATTAAAAGTAAACAGGAAAATAACTCTGTCAATTCAATTACATATTGAGTATTCAGTAGTTATTTAATTTACATATTTTCTAAATAATATCTTCAAAGCAGCTAACAGAGAGGAGTTGTTTGATCTCGGTACGGAACATAATTTATTACGTAAATTATGTCAGATAAATACATAGCTGTGGTAATTAGGCTCAATCTAATAATTACTAAATATCAGATTTATTATTTTATCCTTGTAATATATTTCAATAGTAAACTCAAATCGTAAGTAAAACTGGAATCCCAATATTAAAAAAATTATGCTGACTTACTTTCTACTGAATTCATTAATATAGCTTATTTTCATTTCATTTTGGTCTTTGATCACTGTTTTTTGCTTCATATTCAAATTAAAAAGCATTTTCCGTTTAGTTTTTCTGCGGTTCGTTAATTGAACTTACATACAGAGACTTTAATTTAAATTAGATTTACTACTGTTAAGTGCAGTCTGACTCTAGAGCTTGAATTGAATACGTAAATACATTAAATATGAAAATAGATTACTTTAATAGATTTGGAAATCTTTGGTAAAGTAACTTAACTCTAAACGACATAAAAACATGTTCATTTTCAATGAAGGATTTTATTTTTATTTTTGTCAAAGCGAATGATAACAACTGGCAAATTCAGAGAAGGTTGACATAGCAATAATCGGTTTGTTCACAAATATCATTCGATTGTGTCAAACTGCCACTGACACTCGTGGAGGTGGTTTGAGAAATGCTCGTTAATACAAACAGATTAACAAATGAAGATAATGATCAGTTTGGTTTATCACAGATTTGTTTAGGTCAGTTTAAAATTCACAATTTTTTCAAATTCCTACAAGCATATTATAATTAAAATGGCCCTAGAATGGCAATGATTTGGAATGGTAACATGTGCTTATAGGCGATCAAATGTAAAGAGTATTTTATAACATTTAGTAAGTGAAACTAAAGGTACCGGTCAGTGGCTTGCAAGTATATTGGATTATGTCTACTTATAAGTTACGCAAATTAATTCCAGTATTAAATTGGTTGAACTACTACTTAATAAAAGAAAAATCCTTATATTAAGATACTAATATTATCTTTACTTCAATTAAAACAATTCTTAACATCATTAACATATTTAAATGTCTGACAAACATTTTGTACATTGAATGTCTGACAAAAATGTATGGTATGTCTCGTTTTATTATGATAATAGAAGTTTATTAAACCCAGTAAACTACTTTATACTTGCAACAAACTACAGTACCAAAATTGATCTGTGAAAATTTTAAATTTTGTTTATTGGAAAAGTTTATGAAATGTAAAGTACTAATTACCAATCAGAAGAGTTTCTTCCAGACTTCTTGTTGATTCTAAAAACGTGTTGGCAAAAGTGTGTCCGTTAATCATGTCTCTTGTCACGTACCATTTAACTCACTTAGTTGCCTGTCGATGTTTTGCTACGATAATTTATTTATCAGATAAATAACTACAAGCCTAAGTATTTTTCAGTTACATCTGATATGTCCTAATTTGTCACTATGGCCATAACTTGCTGGGGTTTTTCCGCGTGGTAATCTAACTTTAAAAAAAACATAATAATACCCAATTAATACAGCTAATACTAAAACCCCCGTAGCAGCAAACCTGCGAACTTAACGAATTTATAATACATATTTATGTGTGTTAATACCACATAAAGCCACATGCCAAGTTTCATCAATATACATTCATAAATAAACGATTTATGACATTTTAATTATTCTACATAAGAATAAAATGGCAGCTGAGTATGCAGGTTTGCTGAAACAGGAAACACAAAAAATAGTTTTTTATACAAATATTATAACTCAACTAGGTAAAGCCACATACCAAGTTTTATTAATTTACGTTCACGATTAAGGGAGATAACATTTTACTTATTCTCCATAAGAATAACATGGGGGCTGAGTACACAGATTTGCTGCTTGGGGAACTATTGTCAAAAACATTTTGTTGTACAAATATCAATAGAAAACAACTATATGAAGCAATATACAAAGTTTCGTCAGGATAAGTTGATAAATAAGCGAGATATGCAATGTTTTTTATTCTCCATAAGAATAACATTGGACAACGTACTGTGTTTAGCACTTCAAATATCTCTGTAACCAATAAACGTAGAGCAATGATCAAAACACCAAATTTTGTTTTAAGCTGAATCCAATGGTAAATACCCCCGTTGCAGCAAACCTGCGTACTCAGCGAATTTCCAATGCATAATATATGTATTAATACCACATAAAGCCGCATACCAAGTTTCATAAAAATATATTCACATATAAGCGATTTTAATTATTCTCCATTAGAATAAAATTGGTAATGAGTACGTAGGTTTGCTGAAACAAGGAACAAAAACAATTTTTTTTATGCAAATATAAATAGAATTTAACCAGGCGAAGCCACATACCAAGTTTCATCAATATTCAATCATAAATAAGTGCTATATAACATTCTAGTTATTCTCCATAAGAATAACATGGGGGCTGAGTACGCAGGTTTGCTGCTACGGGAATAATCAACAAAAAATCAATTTTTTGTGCAAATATCAATATACCAATACTACATGAAGCCACATACCAAGTTTCATCAACATACACCCATAAATAATCGAGATATCAAATTTTATTTATCCTCCATAAGGATAACATTGGACAACGTACTGTGTTTAGCACTTTGAATATCTCTGCAACGGTTGGGCGTAGAATCACAATTTAAACATCAAAATGATTGTTTTGTGGAGCTGAACAGATTGGTATAAGCAAATGTGAAGTTTACATTAAAATGAACTGAGGAAAAACCAAAAACCGTTTTCCCATAAGATTAACATGGGAGATTTTATGAGTAGGTTTTTTTGGATTTTCTCCGCAACCACTCAACCTAGGTTAATAATTAAAAAGGTATATTATTTGTTTTTTTAAGCTCTATAACATGGTCAAAACCAAAATTAAGTTATTTAAAAATTTTAGGGTGAAAATTGCAAAAAACTGATTTTTGGAAAATTTTAAACCCCCCTTCCCATGATCCGATTTTTCTGGTTTTCGAACTTGAAGTCATGAATGTTATTTTACACATTTGAGCCAAATTTCATCAAAATCGGACCTTTTTTACTCAAGTTATCGTGTTAACGGACACATATATAGATATATATATACATATATATAAATTTGAACGAATAGTGTTTTTGGCATCTGGGGACCTCAAAATAAAAAGTTATCATGGTCTCGGGCTTAAGTCTTACCATGAGACCTACGGTAATAGCTTCTTCCCTATAGGGGAAATTCGCTAAAAGTAAAATTTGATTTACTAAAATCTTGTCAGATTGTCAGGCTGCCTCAAGGCTCTTGACTCCAACGAAATCAAGTCAAAATTGGTGTGGGAATGTCACAACACACTCAGCAAATTCGCGACACGCAACTCGGTGCATCTTGGTTGGATACCTGGCCATGTAGGCATAGGTGGCAATGAGTGTGCAGATAAGCTTGCTAAAAGAGGTTCCGGTATACCATTCTTTGGTCCAGAGCCAAGCTGTGGCATAAGCAAAACAACTGCTTTTTACACAATAAACAAATGGGGACTTACATCGCCAGCAATGGCAAGGTTATACGGGTCAAGCACTTGGCAAAAGGCTGCTAGCAGATACTAGCTCTTACTTCACTAACTGGTTGGTGAGGTTGGGCAGAGGTCGGGTTAAGCAGTTGATTGCTTTGATAACTGGACATGGCCATTTCAGGAAACACCTCCACACTCTCGGACTCAGAAATGAAAGTCAGGTGTGTAGGCTCTGCAATCAGTCTGAAGAGACTGCCAAGCACATCATACTGGACTGCGAGAGACTCGGGGCAAGGAGAAGGGCTCTGTTTGGTTGTAAGCAACCAGGTGATGAAAGGGACGCTAGTATTGGTAAAAAACTCCTGGATCTCGTAAAGGGTACGGGCATTGGTTTGCCAAACTAACGTACTAGGGACACACAATAAGCTTCGGTTGACGTGTGAGGATCTTTGAATCTTTGGATCTCTGAATCCGTCCCTTCAACTACACATAAACATAAACATAAACATACTAAAATATTATATGTAACAAAACTCAAACACCCCCGTCGCAGCAAACCTGCGTACTCAGCGAATTTCCAATGCATAATATATGTCTTAATACCACATAAAGCCGCATACCAAGTTTCATAAAAATATATTCACATATAAGCGATTTTAATTATTCTCGATAAGAATAACATTGGTAATGAGTACGTAGGTTTGCTGAAACAAGGAACACAAACAATTGGTTTTTATGCAAATATAAATATAATTTAACTAGGAGAAGCCACATACCAAGTTCCATCAATATTCAATCATAAATAAGCGCTTTATAACATTCTAGTTATTCTCCATAAGAATAACATGGGGGCTGATGAAGCAGGTTTGCTGCAAAAAGGAAAAAATGGGTTTTTATATAATTATCAATATAACTCAACCAAGTAAAGCTACATACCAAGTTTTATTAGTTTATGTTCATAATTAAGGGAGTCATTACATTTTACTTATTATCCATAAGAATAACATGGGGGCTGAGGACACAGGTTTTCTGCTACAGGAATAATCAACAAATAATCAATTTTTTGTGCAAATATCAATATACCAGTACTATGTGAAGCCACATACCAAATTTCATCAACATACATTGATAAATAATCGAGATATCAATTTTTATTTTATTCCTTATAAGGATAACATTGGACAACGTACTGTGTTTAGCACTTTGAATATCTCTGCAACGGTTGGGCGTAGAATCACAATTTAAACACCAAAATGATTGTTTTGTGGAAATGTACAGATTGGTAAAAGCAAATGTGAAGTTTACATGAAAATAAACTGAGAAAAAGCTAAAAATATTTTTCCCATAAGATTAACATGGGAGATTTTATGAGTACGTTTTTTTGGATTTTCTCCGCAACCACTTAACCTAGGTTAATAATTCAAGATACAATATTATTTGTGTTTTAAGCTCTATAACATGGTCAAAACCAAAATTAAGTTTTTTTTAAATTTTTGGGTGAAAAATGCAAAAAACTGATTTTTGGAAAATTTAAAAACCCCATAAACCCCCCTTTCCATGGTCCGATTATTCTGGTTTTCGAACTTAGTCATGAATGTCATTTTACACGTTTGAGCCAAATATCATTAAAATCTAACGTTTTTTACTCAAGTTATCGTGTTAACGGACATATATATATATATACATATAAATTTGAACGAATAGTGTTTTTGGCATCTGGGGACCTCAAAACAAAAAGTTATCATGGTCTCGGGCTTAAGTCTTACCATAAGACCTACGGTAATAGCTTCTTCCCTATAGGGGAAATTCGCTAAAAAACAGTTTTTAGGGTAGAACCCCCCACAAATACCTCTCGCTTTGTATGAAGCGATCTGGCTGGTTTTCGAACTAAAGTCATGAATGTAGAGTTATCGTACTCACGGACACACACACACACACACACACACACAAGTAGTCATGCCGCGCGCTTGGGGTTCAACATAGGGTCTTATGGAGAATAGAATAACATGGACTCTTATGGATAATAGATTAACATGGCCTCTTACGGAGAATAGAATAACATAGGCTCTTATGAGGAATGGAATTAGGGTGTAATTGCCTCCCTCTGTGGTTCTTTTGCTCTATGGTTAATTATCTGACCCTCTATGGTTAATTATCTAAAATTTTGGTAATTATTTAACCCACGCGTCCTTCTGTCTCCTTCTGTGTATCTAACTACAGCTCCTGTTCTCTTAGCTGACGAGTCGTAACACCAAGTAACCCGACTGGCTGGTATGTTGATTCGCGTCCTTCTGTTGTTAACCATCTAGCCTTCAGTGGTAATTATTTGACCCTTGTGTCCTTCCGTTGTTAATCATTTAGCCTTCTGTGGTAATTATTTAACCCACGTGTCCTTCTGTTGTTAATCATCTAGCCTTCTGTGGTAATTATCTGACCCTCGTGTCCTTCTGCTGTTAATCATCTAGCCTTCTGTACATCTAACCACAACATCCTCAACATAGTCTCTGTCAGCAAACTCGTTGTATCTAGTTGTTACCTGTGGGCTCTGTGATTGAAAGAGACATAACCCCCACCACCGCTTTCTATTATCTCGCGCGCTTTCTCTCTCTCTCTGCTTCCTGCCACCATAGCGATCTGACGTGTCTCTCCGTTCGTTGCGTTTTGCAAAGATTAAACTTGAGCGTTTGCTTCCCATAGCGGCTTCACTTTTCCTAACCTCACTTTTAATTTGTATTTAACATAACCTCACTTTTATTATAGTAATCTTGCGTGTCGTGTGATTTTAGCGTTATCTGACTTGCTAGTGTACAATAACATCAGTTTCTTGTTTGTTCTGGCTAAAGTAGTGTTGTGTTGACTAACATAACCTCACACCCAGTAACCTCAGTTTCTTGTGTCAAGAGTTGTGTCGTACTTGTATTTGTTGACTGACATAACCTTACATCTGTAACCTTTGAGAGTTACCATAACCTCACCTCCTTGTTCTTTTATACAGTAACCTCACCATTTTGTTTTTCTTGGTAGTGTTGTGTTTGTATGTGTTGACTAACATAACAGTAACCTTTGAGAGTCACAAAAGCCTTATTTTCTTGTAAGAGTAGTTTTGTGTGTTGTATTTAATTGTTTGATTTGGCTAGATTAGTGTTTGTATGTGCTGACTAACAAGCCGGTAACAGTAATCCCACTTCCTTGTGTCAAGAGTTGTGTCGTACTTGTATGTGTTGACTGACAGTAATATCACTTTCTGTCCTTGTTCTTTATTAAGTAACTTCACCATTTTGTTTTACTTGGTAGTGACGTACTTGTATATGCTGACTAACATAACCTCAATCTCAACCATTTTCTTACCATAACCTAATATAACATAACCTCACTTTTTGCTTTGTATTTTACATAACCTCACTTTGTATTATAGTAATCTTGCGTGTCCTGTGATTTTTAGCATTATCTGACTTGCTAAAGTAACCTACTTTTTCTAACCTCCCCCATTACACTCCAAAATGTATAACCTTACTGTATTATATTAATTTGCCGTGCATGGTGTACTTCATTTTATTGTCTTGGCTAGATTAGTGTTGTGTTTATATTTAATTGTTTGATTTGGTAGTTTACAGTAAAGAAAGTAAACATACCCTCACTTCCTCGTGGCTAAAGTAGTGTTGTGTTGACTAACATAACAGTAACCTGATTTTTTGCCCTGGTTCTTTTGTACAGTAAATTCGCCTCAGCAACCTCACTTTCTATTATTGTTATTTTATGCAGTTTTGGTTGGAGCAGTTTTTGTATGTATTGATTAACATAACCTCACTTTTCCTAACCTCACATCCTTGTGTCAAGAGTAGTGTTGTGTTTGTATGTGCTGCTTAACAGTAATCTCACTTTTCTTTAATGCAGTTTTGGTTAGAGTGGTGTTTGCTACCTTCATTAGAGTTAACCTGTAGTTCTGGCTTGACTTGCGTAGTCTGTGTGTTAGTGTTTTTCTGACTTGCGTAGTAATACAGAGGTACTGTGCTCTTTTGTAGATCCTCTGTACCTGTTCTTTTAGAGAACCTGATCGGTGACTTTAAATTATCAGTTCCAAGTGTTACAGTTACATCATATACTTGTTCATTTAATATCGATGAAGACTGCCACAAAGTAACAGTTCCAAAAAGTAACCGTTCCAATAAAGTAACAGGTCCAACACTACCCACTCCCACTCCCACAGTTTTCAAGGTAACAGGTCCAAAAGTATCAGTTTCAGTAGATCAAACAGTGAAAAAGTAACAGGTCCACTCTCTATATATATCTCTTGCAACAAGCTCTAGTTCTTCAGTCTGATTTCAGTCGTGACGCTGATCAGACGTGTTTTGTGCTGCTCTTGCGTAAGTGTTCTCTTGCACAGATTATTATTGATTCTGCGTAATTCAGTTATATCCGTGTGAGTTTGACTCTGTTTGGGGTACTTGCTGTTTTAAGCGTTAACACAGTTTAGCTTGTTTTCAGTATTCAATTCTCTGTTGAAGGATGGATGTTTCTAAAAAGGACCCTCAAAACCCGGTAAATTTAATTAGTAAAGATGAAACCTACGTTAATCACTTTAGACTTTACGGGACTAACACTGTTTTCAAATTCACTAAACCTCCCAAAGGTATCTCTGAGTTTGATTGGATTCGTAAAGGTTTTAATCAAATTGTAGAGACATCCAAAGCCAACGTTGCACCCACTGATTATCTAGGGTTTAAATTACAGTCTATAAATTTAAAAAGTGCTGAACCGGGATACGTATCGTTGAGACCGGTCTCTGAAGTTAGCGGTGATGTTCTCTGGGATATTTTCGGGGGCATAATTCAAAGCAATGCGCAATCTATAACCTCTAGTGACACGTTTAGAGTTGATGTTACAAGGATTAACGTCCCAGTAGGTAAAGGAAGGGCAAGACCCGACTTTTACAATACCTTTGATGAAGAATCTAAAGCGAGACGGGGAATTGTAGTAATTAATAATAAAGACAATTTATGTTTGGCTAGAGCGTTGGTAGTAGGCAAAGCGTATGCGAAAAATGATCCTCAGATCTACGCTATTCGAAAAGACAAGGGTAAAAGACAAACTTTCAGAGCTAATAAGCTCATAGCAAAAGCCCGTGTAGAAATGCCCGAGGAGGGTGCAGGAATCCCTGAGCTTGAAAAATTCCAGTCCCATCTTAAAAAATACAAAATTACCGTCTACAACTACGACAAAAAAGGCCGGGATGTTTACTTTGAAGGAGGTAATGAAGACGCTAAATTAAAAATTAACCTTCTTTTTCACAACGGTCATTATAATGTAATTACAAACTTAACTGCTGCGTTTGTTTGCAATTTCTTTTGTGAAGCCTGTCATATCCCCTACAGCAACAGACATGAGCATCGGTGCTCTAACAGATGCTCGTCCTGTCATACTATCTCCCCGCCCTGTAAACTAGAACACGGAGGCATCACATGCCGTTTTTGCAACCGTTTCTTCAAAAATGAGCGGTGTTTAGTAGCCCATCAAGGGCAAATTTGTAAAACTGTAAAACTTTGTCGTGACTGTAAGAAAATGATTTATCCAAAAAGACGTAAGACAGCTCATGTATGCGGAGAAGTTTATTGTAAACCCTGTGATGCGTTCAAAGACCCAGCGCATCAGTGTTTCATAAGGGTAGATAGGAGAACACCGAAAGACCGTGATTTTTTGTTTATTTTCTTTGACTTGGAAACAAGGCAAGACGAGTCTCTCCCCTCTGACCCTGATAAAAAAGTACATCAAGTTAACTTGTGCGTTTCACAACAGTACTGCTTTAAATGTATTAATGGGGGTGAGTGTGAAACTTGCTCGGAACGGCAAAGGGTATTTGAAAAAGAACCGGTAAAACACTTCATGGACTATATCATGGGAATTCGAAAAAAGTTTTAAGATGTCTGTGTAATTGCCCACAACGGGCAAGGTTTTGACTTCCAATTCATACTACAGTATATTATGGAAGAAACTAAATTTACACCAAAAATAACTCCTCGGGGAACTAAAGCTATATTGATTGAAGTAGCCAACGTAAGGTTTGTGGACTCTCTTAGCTATTTTCCCATGGCCCTCGCTGCACTCCCTAAAGCTTTTGATCTACCTCCCGAGAAAAAGAAGGGCTACTTTCCCCACCTCTTCAACACCCTGGCGAACCAAGATTATGTAGGCCCTATGCCCGACAAAAAATACTACTGTCCGGAATCAATGTTTGAGAAACCACACAAGGCCTTTGAAGAATGGTATGACGAACGAGTCGCTGAAGACTACGTGTTTGATTTTAAGAAGGAAATCTTGGAGAAATGTATTTCAGACGTGGAGATTTTAGCTCAGGCATGTATTAAATTTAGAGCCTTACTTATTCAAGAGTGTAACGTAGATCCTTTTCTCGAGGCTATAACAATCGCCAGTGCATGTAACCTGGCCTTCCGCCGTAACTTCTTAAAAGAAAATACTATTGGACTAATACCAAAATCAGGGTACCGACTTGCAGACAATCAGTCAGCCGTTGCTTTACAATGGTTAACATGGGAGGAGGAGAAACGTGGAGTAAAGATTCAACATGCGGGCCGGGGCAGAGAAGCTAAAATTAATGGACTAAAAGTTGACGGGTTTGACGGGGAACGAATTTACGAGTTTCACGGGTGTTACTGGCACGGATGCCCGAAATGTTATCAATACAGCAGAGAAGAACCTCTGCCGGATGATCCCTCAGACAGTTTGCATCTCCGTTACGAGAGAACCAAATCCAAAATGGTAAAATTTAATAGCTATGAAGTTGTAGAGATGTGGGAGTGTGAGTTTAGAGCTTTGAAGAAAGACAAAAAACTAAATCACTTGAACAAACTATCCATTCTAAACACACTTCCGCTTAATCCTAGGGATTCCTTCTTTGGAGGCAGAATGGGTAATACTAAAACGTATTGTAAATGTGAAGAGGGAGAAACGATACAGTATGTCGATGTCTGTTCCCTTTATCCGTTTGTGAATAAATATTGTAAGTATCCCGTTGGTCATCCTACTGTTTACGTTGGAAATGAGTGCCGAGAGAGAGGCCTTGAAGTAGAGGGCTTGTTGAAATGCAAAATTCTACCTCCTTACAACCTGTACCATCCCGTACTCCCCGCTAAAATGAATAATAAATTGATGTTTGTTTTGTGTAGAACTTGCGGTGAGACTTTAAACCAAGGGGAATGTTTTCATGAGAGTGAGGAAAGAGTGTTAGTTGGGACCTGGACTATGGATGAAATCAGGAAAGCTGTAGAAAAAGGCTATGTGATCTTGGACATGTATGAGTTGTGGGAGTATGAAGTCGCCACATACGAGAAAGATGGGCTTTTTACCGATTTTATTAATAAATTCTTGAAAGTAAAGCAGGAAGCCTCAGGCTATCCTAACTGGTGTAAAACAGAGGAAGATAAAGACAAGTATGTTTCTGATTTATTTGAGCGTGAGGGTATTCAGATGGAGAAAGACAAAATTGCTAAAAATGGAGGACTCAGGTCAGTAGCTAAATTAATGTTAAATTCATTCTGGGGCAAGTTTGGTCAGCGAGAAAACATGACAAAAACTGCAATCGTGAGAGACTCTAAAGAATTATTCAACTCGTTAACTCAACCAGGAAAGGAAGTAAAGTTTGTTGAAGTATTTAACCAAGAGGTTTTATTAGTTAATTGGCAGAATGTTGATGATGCCGGTGAGGCTCTAAAAACTGTAAATGTTGTAATTGCGGCCTACACCACTGCTCATGCCAGGCTTAAACTGTATGAACATCTAGATGCCCTTGGAGGTCAAGTCCTTTACTATGACACGGACTCGTGTATTTATCTATACAGGGAAGGATTGTACAGAGTCCCTACGGGAGATTACCTCGGGGAAATGACGGACGAACTGGCAAGTGAGTACGGGCCCGGCTCTTATATCTTAGAGTTTGTTTCTGGGGGACCAAAGACCTACCCATACCTTGTCTGGTCAACCAAAAAGCAAAAACTACAAACTGTATGTAAAATCAAGGGCCTCACCCTCAATATGAAGACTTCCGAAACATTAAATTTCGAACAATTGAAAAAGATGGTCCTTAGTGAAGCTGCTGAAATTTTAGAAATTGAAGAAAACAGAATCAGGAGAACAAAGAGACGAGAAGTCGTTACAGTAAGTGAAATTAAAAAGTTTAAAATCACAGGGCCAAAGAGAAGATTTAATGATGATCACGACACCCTGCCTTTCGGTTTTAAGAAACAAAGAGTTGCTTAATGGAGCTGTCACTCACACGGGTACTGAGCGTATATACCTCTAAACATCAGCTCTATTAACTCATTCTGTTCTGAGACGCGGTAGTGAACGGACGTGTCTGTGTCTGTTACTGTTTTATCTTGTTTGTCTCTTCTTGTAGAATGTCTGCTGAAAATAATACACTCCCTATTCAAGGGGTGTTTTTGAAGTTTATATCTAAAAGAAAGTTAAATGAAAATTCAAAATTTCGCATTAAATCCTCAGAGTATGAGTTCTTTCTTACAGGGCCAATAAACGTATCGGAATGGCCTTTGGTGTTTTCGGAGTATATAGTAGATAAAATAACGGAGAACTCCTCAGCAAACACCTACGTTGGAGTATCAATAAAGTACGGTGATATCTCAGGTAATATACCATTCTTTCCTTTAGGGAATCTAACACCAACAGTCTTTGATGATCACTTTGAAAACATATTTTGTAACGTTGAGAAACTATCTGGTGTTTTACGTCTTGAAGTAACAGTTGTCTCAATTCCGTGTTGCTACCTTCGATAAAGGTAGCCCCTTTCCTTACAGAACAATGTTACTCCTGTATATACCACGTGCCACTAGTACAGTTCATCATTCTGCTTCAAGACGCAGTACTGATCAGACGTTCTTCTGCGCTCCTTTTGCCTGTACTATTGAGTAAATTGTGACATGGCTGCCAAGTTCTATACATTCAATAACAAACCGGTATTGGTTCTGTTTGATAGTAAAGGAAAGCCGTGGTTTAAAGCTAAAGACGTAGCTACTGCTCTAAAGCATGTTAATGGCTGGAGTGCAGTTCGGAAACATGTAGATGACAGTGATAAATTAACTGTTGGAAGTTTTTCCGACGCTCAAAAACAGGGCGTTGGACCGATTGAGAAAACAACGGTTTTTATAAATGAAGCCGGATTGTGTTCTTTGATGTTAAAGTCAAGTACTCCTGAAGCAAGACTATTAGTAAGAAGTCTGTTGCCGGAGAAGTTTTACCTTACTTACACAAATATGAAAGATGAAAGTTCACTTTAAATGTAGTTTTTCTTTAAAATCACAAGCTCCCACTGTATGTGTGTGTGTGTGTGTGTGTGTGTGAATTAAGGTCACTGGCGCGGGTGACTAAAAGCCCCGTAAACCTGAATGAAGGTCACTGGCGTGGGTGACGAAAAGCCCCGTAAACCTGAATGTGTGATGAAGGGTTTAGTAGATTGAGGTGCCGGGCTAACACCCCAGCTACCCCTTCGAAAACCCCGGTGTGAATAAAGGACTTTGTACATTGAGGAGCCTGGCCAACACCTAGGCTACTCCTTGGAACGGTCCGGTGGGTAAAAAAAAGTATAAAAAGTAAAATACAAAAAAAATAAACGGAGGAGACAACTAGTTTGTTTTGGAAGGTCTCCACGAGTCATGGCGGTGGAGGGGCCATCACTTTACTAAACATTCTCTGTTTATTCTAGTAAATGTAGAGTTTAAAGGTGTTAAAATGAACGGACTTTGTCTTAGTAAATGACCGCCTTCCTCATACACAATGAACGGATTGACAGAGAATACAACAAATATATAAAAAGGAGGTAGCATTTTGTTATGGAGTGGCTACCACAGTGAGAGGCGATGGTTGGGGCCTCTCACCCCCAGAGGTTAGGCCTCCAGGGGAAGCTCTGGGTAACCAAAAAGAACGCGCCGACGCTCCTACGGCCTAGCCTAAAGGCTTACCGTGGTGTGGAAACGCGAGCGTTCAAAATTATTTCATTGGGGTTAGCTTTCTTGCCTGTCCATTTCTGCTAGTGTTCTCCTAGTATTCTCTCCTTTAAGTTACTGTTAGTAGAGGTTTTCTAAAATAATCCTGCTATCATAAGTATAAAGTTCCAAATATTCCTCAACGTAAAGTTTTTAAAGCAACTAATTACACCAAAAAGTCACATCTGAACTCTAAAATGTGTAATCTCTGTACCTTTTTAACTTTACAAAATACCCTACTGTCTCTTTTTACACAATAGTTTTAATTCATAATCAGCGGGCCATGCATGTAGATAGATCTATCCCATAGACCATCTACAAATGTAATTTTTATTAAAGGGGTGCAGGAAATGTAGTGATACTGACCAAATTAATAGGAAAAATCTAACCCCGACATTACGGTGGGGTTTGAAAGTAATACCATTACCACACCATAGCCTACCCTGCCATTCCTCCCAATACCATATTCTACCCTACTATACCTCCCAATACCCTATCATACCATACCATACAATACCATACCATACCTTACCCTACCATACCTCACCAAAGCCAAAACATCCTATACTAAAGTCACCATATCCTAACACCCCACCCAAATACCATACAATAACATGACATACCATACCCTACCATGTCATACCATACCATACAATATCAATACCCTACCATAGCTCCCAACACCCACACCATATCAAACCATCAAATCCCATACCATACCATTACCCTGCCATACCCTACCCTACCATCCCTCCCAATACCATATTCAACCCCACCATACCTCCCAATGCCCTATCATACCATACCATACAATACAATACCCTTACCACACCATACCATACCTCACCAAAACCATAACATCCTATACCAAAGCCATAATACCAATACCCCCACCAAAGTCACCATATCCTTACACCCCACCCAAATACCATACAATAACATGACATACCAAACCAATACCCCATCATACCATAGAATACTCTACCCTACCATACCTCCCAATACCATATTCTAACCCACCATACCTCCCAATACCCATATCATGCCATACAATATCAACACCATACCATACAATACAATACCACACCATACCGTACCATACAATACCCTGCCATACCATAGTAATGTTATAGAAAGGGTACGGGAATTGCTCAACCTTGCTGGTTTTTATACTTTCCTTAACAGTTGGGTACAAAATGTAACCAAAATACCTTAAGTTTATTTTTATTAAAAGAGAGTCCCAATTCCAGACCCATGGAGTGAGGGTATAGTTTTCTTGCCTGTCTATTTCTGCTAGCGTTTACAAGCCTCTTCCCTCCTTTAAGCTACTGTTAATAGTATCTTGAGGTTTCTAAACAATTAAAACAATTAAATGCATAGAAAGTTTCCCAAAGTAATTCTTTAGTAACACTTAATTTACAGGCATACACAACAACTACAATTATTCACTCATGAAGCTAAAATCCAGTTAATTCCCCCAATGCCTCAAGACAATGCCCCTAAATAACAGCTAAAATCCAGATAAAGCTTGATGCTCCTAAATAACAGGTAAAAGTCAACATACTTTATTAACAATTACTTTTCTTCATACAGCTAAAAATAGCCAGAGAACCGTGTTAGCGAAAGGGGGTGTATTGACCCCTTCAGTACCTTCATCAGCTATATTCACAGTCAGTCAACGTATAATTTATTTTGTGTTGGTTTGTCACTAATTTTCTTGTATGTGAGTTTGTTTCAATTACATATATTTTACAGTGGTATGGTTTAAGAGTAGCTGAGATCTTGGATGATGTAGAGAAAACAATGCTAGAAGGTTGGGGTAAGGCACTGACCCCTTTAAACTATCAATCAAACACAGTTTACGCCAATAAACCAGACCTTTACTATATTTAACATAAAAAACATAAGCTAAAACTTTCTAACACCCTGAAAAAACTAGAATGACAGAGCTTGAGATATGGTCCTGTCTAGTTTTGTGATGTTTCTTCTTTACAGAGTTTAAATTGTAGTGTGGGTTAATAAGTACCAACAAATCTCAATATATTACATTTTAAATTATAGCAGCTGTCTTGATACTTACCCACAGTACAGGGTTTAGGTTTTGGTAAGATGTAGTGGAGGTTAACAGGTACGTACATTACAAGTTTCATGTAAATCGGCCCTTCCGTTCTCAATAAATTACATTTCAAAGTATAGCTCCTGCAATTGTTTTGATGCTTACCTGCAGTACAAGGTTTAGGTTTTGGTAAGATGTAGTGGGGGTTAACAAGTACATACATACCAACTTTCATGAGAATCGGGCAAGCCATTCTCAAAATATTACGTTTTAAAGTTGTACACCCTCCATCATCCCTTAAACAACCCTTTCTTACCCTCCAACAATATTGAAATTTAGAGGAGGTTAACAAGTACCCGCATACCAAGTTTCATTAAAATAAGCCCAACGGTTCTTAAGATATTGATTTTTAAAGTATGGCTCCTTCAATTATTTTGATACTTTCCCACAGTACAGGGTTTAGGGTTTTGTACGATGTAGCGGAGGTTAACAGGTACCCACATACCAAATTTCATTCATATAGGCCCAGCCGTTCTTGAGATATTTAATTTTGAAAATTTGCCCCTTCATTTTTTGAGATGCAACCCGCAACTTTTTGGTTAATATTTTTCATCTGGGTAGGTGTCCCTCGCGCGCGCCTACACTGCGTAGTAGGCGAAATCTGTTATCAGAATCGCTCTAGGACTTACCGTTTTCGAGATATTAGCGATTTTAGGATAATCAGACTCAAAAAAGAGAAGAAGAAGAAGGAAAAAGAGAGAAGCAGTGGCACGGAGTGGTGAGAGGGAGAGGGGAAGGTGAGGGGAGTAACATAGCATGCAGAAGGAGAAGAAATAAATCAGAGGAAGGCTGAGGGGGAGTGGGGAGGGGGAAGGTGAGGGGAGAGAGGAAGAAGAACACGCAAGTGCTAACAGAAGTGATCAGTAGGAGGCGCGGGAGATGAAGGCTAACATGTTTTGTTCTTTTATATATGTTCATTTGTTGGGAAGTGTTCTTACACTGCCCGTGCTTCAGCGTGACGTAATTTTCGGTTGGTCACGTTAGCGTGACGTAAGTAGCCAACAGGTATTTTGTTTTCTTAAGTTGGTACCACTGTCATGTAGGTCATATTTTTTGTTTTGCAATTTATTTAGGTTGGCTACACGTTTTCTCATATAAAACAATGTTAGCGCTAAATCATAGCGTCTCCTACTGATCACTTCTGTTAGCACTTGCGTGTTCTTCTTCCTCTCTCCCCTCACCTTCCCCCTCCCCACTCCCCCTCAGCCATCCTCTGATTTATTTCTTCTCCTTCTGCATGCTATGTTACTCCCCTCACCTTTCCCTCTCCCTCTCACCACTCCGTGCCACTGCTTCTCTCTTTTTCCTTCTTCTTCTTCTCTTTTTTGAGTCTGATTATCCTAAAATCGCTAATATCTCGAAAACGGTAAGTCCTAGAGCGATTCTGATAACAGATTTCGCCTACCACGTAGTGTAGGCGCGCGCGAGGGACACCTACCCAGATGAAAAATATTAACCAAAAAGTTGCGGGTTGCATCTCAAAAAATGAAGGGGCAAATTTTCAAAATTAAATATCTCAAGAACGGCTGGGCCTATATGAATGAAATTTGGTATGTGGGTACCTGTTAACCTCCGCTACATCGTACAAAACCCTAAACCCTGTACTGTGGGAAAGTATCAAAATAATTGAAGGAGCCATACTTTAAAAATCAATATCTTAAGAACCGTTGGGCTTATTTTAATGAAACTTGGTATGCGGGTACTTGTTAACCTCCTCTAAATTTCAATATTGTTGGAGGGTAAGAAAGGGTTGTTTAAGGGATGATGGAGGGTGTACAACTTTAAAACGTAATATTTTGAGAATGGCTTGCCCGATTCTCATGAAAGTTGGTATGTATGTACTTGTTAACCCCCACTACATCTTACCAAAACCTAAACCTTGTACTGCAGGTAAGCATCAAAACAATTGCAGGAGCTATACTTTGAAATGTAATTTATTGAGAACGGAAGGGCCGATTTACATGAAACTTGTAATGTACGTACCTGTTAACCTCCACTACATCTTACCAAAACCTAAACCCTGTACTGTGGGTAAGTATCAAGACAGCTGCTATAATTTAAAATGTAATATATTGAGATTTGTTGGTACTTATTAACCCACACTACAATTTAAACTCTGTAAAGAAGAAACATCACAAAACTAGACAGGACCATATCTCAAGCTCTGTCATTCTAGTTTTTTCAGGGTGTTAGAAAGTTTTAGCTTATGTTTTTTATGTTAAATATAGTAAAGGTCTGGTTTATTGGCGTAAACTGTGTTTGATTGATAGTTTAAAGGGGTCAGTGCCTTACCCCAACCTTCTAGCATTGTTTTCTCTACATCATCCAAGATCTCAGCTACTCTTAAACCATACCACTGTAAAATATATGTAATTGAAACAAACTCACATACAAGAAAATTAGTGACAAACCAACACAAAATAAATTATACGTTGACTGACTGTGAATATAGCTGATGAAGGTACTGAAGGGGTCAATACACCCCCTTTCGCTAACACGGTTCTCTGGCTATTTTTAGCTGTATGAAGAAAAGTAATTGTTAATAAAGTATGTTGACTTTTACCTGTTATTTAGGAGCATCAAGCTTTATCTGGATTTTAGCTGTTATTTAGGGGCATTGTCTTGAGGCATTGGGGGAATTAACTGGATTTTAGCTTCATGAGTGAATAATTGTAGTTGTTGTGTATGCCTGTAAATTAAGTGTTACTAAAGAATTACTTTGGGAAACTTTCTATGCATTTAATTGTTTTAATTGTTTAGAAACCTCAAGATACTATTAACAGTAGCTTAAAGGAGGGAAGAGGCTTGTAAACGCTAGCAGAAATAGACAGGCAAGAAAACTATACCCTCACTCCATGGGTCTGGAATTGGGACTCTCTTTTAATAAAAATAAACTTAAGGTATTTTGGTTACATTTTGTACCCAACTGTTAAGGAAAGTATAAAAACCAGCAAGGTTGAGCAATTCCCGTACCCTTTCTATAACATTACTATGGTATGGCAGGGTATTGTATGGTACGGTATGGTGTGGTATTGTATTGTATGGTATGGTGTTGATATTGTATGGCATGATATGGGTATTGGGAGGTATGGTGGGTTAGAATATGGTATTGGGAGGTATGGTAGGGTAGAGTATTCTATGGTATGATGGGGTATTGGTTTGGTATGTCATGTTATTGTATGGTATTTGGGTGGGGTGTAAGGATATGGTGACTTTGGTGGGGGTATTGGTATTATGGCTTTGGTATAGGATGTTATGGTTTTGGTGAGGTATGGTATGGTGTGGTAAGGGTATTGTATTGTATGGTATGGTATGATAGGGCATTGGGAGGTATGGTGGGGTTGAATATGGTATTGGGAGGGATGGTAGGGTAGGGTATGGCAGGGTAATGGTATGGTATGGGATTTGATGGTTTGATATGGTGTGGGTGTTGGGAGCTATGGTAGGGTATTGATATTGTTTGGTATGGTATGACATGGTAGGGTATCGTATGTCATGTTATTGTATGGTATTTGGGTGGGGTGTTAGGATATGGTGACTTTAGTATAGGATGTTTTGGCTTTGGTGAGGTATGGTAGGGTAAGGTATGGTATGGTATTGTATGGTATGGTATGATAGGGTATTGGGAGGTATAGTAGGGTAGAATATGGTATTGGGAGGAATGGCAGGGTAGGCTATGGTGTGGTAATGGTATTACTTTCAAACCCCACCGTAATGGTGGGGTTAGATTTTTCCTATTAATTTGGTCAGTATCACTACATTTCCTGCACCCCTTTAATAAAAATTACATTTGTAGATGGTCTATGGGATAGATCTATCTACATGCATGGCCCGCTGATTATGAATTAAAACTATTGTGTAAAAAGAGACAGTAGGGTATTTTGTAAAGTTAAAAAGGTACAGAGATTACACATTTTAGAGTTCAGATGTGACTTTTTGGTGTAATTAGTTGCTTTAAAAACTCTACGTTGAGGAATATTTGGAACTTTATACTTATGATAGCAGGATTATTTTGGAAAACCTCTACTAACAGTAACTTAAAGGAGAGAATACTAGGAGAACACTAGCAGAAATGGACAGGCAAGAAAGCTAACCCCAATGAAATAATTTTGAACGCTCGCGTTTCCACACCACGGTAAGCCTTTAGGCTAGGCCGTAGGAGCGTCGGCGCGTTCTTTTTGATTACCCAGAGCTTCCCCTGGAGGCCTAACCTCTGGGGGTGAGAGGCCCCAACCATCGCCTCTCACTGTGGTAGCCACTCCATAACAAAATGCTACCTCCTTTTTATATATTTTTTGTATTCTCTGTCAATCCGTTCATTGTGTATGAGGAAGGCGGTCATTTACTAAGACAAAGTCCGTTCATTTTAACACCTTTAAACTCTACATTTACTAAGATAAACAGAGAATGTTTAGTAGAGTCATGGCCCCTCCACCGCCATGACTCGTGGAGACCTTCCAAAACAAACTAGTTGTCTCCTCCGTTTATTGTTTTTGTATTTTACTTTTTATACTTTTTTTTACCCACCGGACCGTTCCAAGGAGTAGCCTAGGTGTTGGCCAGGCTCCTCAATGTACAAAGTCCTTCATTCACACCGGGTTTTTCGAAGGGGTAGCTGGGGTGTTAGCCCGGCGCCTCAATCTACTAAACCCTTCATCACACATTCAGGTTTACGGGGCTTTTCGTCACCCACGCCAGTGACCTTCATTCAGGTTTACGGGGCTTTTAGTCACCCGCGCCAGTGACCTTAATTCACACACACACACACACACACACACATACAGTGGGAGCTTGTGATTTTAAAGAAAAACTACATTTAAAGTGAACTTTCATCTTTCATATTTGTGTAAGTAAGGTAAAACTTCTCCGGCAACAGACTTCTTACTAATAGTCTTGCTTCAGGAGTACTTGACTTTAACATCAAAGAACACAATCCGGCTTCATTTATAAAAACCGTTGTTTTCTCAATCGGTCCAACGCCCTGTTTTTGAGCGTCGGAAAAACTTCCAACAGTTAATTTATCACTGTCATCTACATGTTTCCGAACTGCACTCCAGCCATTAACATGCTTTAGAGCAGTAGCTACGTCTTTAGCTTTAAACCACGGCTTTCCTTTACTATCAAACAGAACCAATACCGGTTTGTTATTGAATGTATAGAACTTGGCAGCCATGTCACAATTTACTCAATAGTACAGGCAAAAGGAGCGCAGAAGAACGTCTGATCAGTACTGCGTCTTGAAGCAGAATGATGAACTGTACTAGTGGCACGTGGTATATACAGGAGTAACATTGTTCTGTAAGGAAAGGGGCTACCTTTATCGAAGGTAGCAACACGGAATTGAGACAACTGTTACTTCAAGACGTAAAACACCAGATAGTTTCTCAACGTTACAAAAAAAATATGTTTTCAAAGTGATCATCAAAGACTGTTGGTGTTAGATTCCCTATAGGAAAGAATGGTATATTACCTGAGATATCACCGTACTTTATTGATACTCCAACGTAGGTGTTTGCTGAGGAGTTCTCCGTTATTTTATCTACTATATACTCCGAAAACACCAAAGGCCATTCCGATACGTTTATTGGCCCTGTAAGAAAGAACTCATACTCTGAGGATTTAATGCGAAATTTTGAATTTTCATTTAACTTTCTTTTAGATATAAACTTCAAAAACACCCCTTGAATAGGGAGTGTATTATTTTCAGCAGACATTCTACAAGAAGAGACAAACAAGATAAAACAGTAACAGACACAGACACGTCCGTTCACTACCGCGTCTCAGAACAGAATGAGTTAATAGAGCTGATGTTTAGAGGTATATACGCTCAGTACCCGTGTGAGTGACAGCTCCATTAAGCAACTCTTTGTTTCTTAAAACCGAAAGGCAGGGTGTCGTGATCATCATTAAATCTTCTCTTTGGCCCTGTGATTTTAAACTTTTTAATTTCACTTACTGTAACGACTTCTCGTCTCTTTGTTCTCCTGATTCTGTTTTCTTCAATTTCTAAAATTTCAGCAGCTTCACTAAGGACCATCTTTTTCAATTGTTCGAAATTTAATGTTTCGGAAGTCTTCATATTGAGGGTGAGGCCCTTGATTTTACATACAGTTTGTAGTTTTTGCTTTTTGGTTGACCAGACAAGGTATGCGTAGGTCTTTGGTCCCCCAGAAACAAACTCTAAGATATAAGAGCCGGGCCCGTACTCACTTGCCAGTTCGTCCGTCATTTCCCCGAGGTAATCTCCCGTAGGGACTCTGTACAATCCTTCCCTGTATAGATAAATACACGAGTCCGTGTCATAGTAAAGGACTTGACCTCCAAGGGCATCTAGATGTTCATACAGTTTAAGCCTGGCATGAGCAGTGGTGTAGGCCGCAATTACAACATTTACAGTTTTTAGAGCCTCACCGGCATCATCAACATTCTGCCAATTAACTAATAAAACCTCTTGGTTAATTACTTCAACAAACTTTACTTCCTTTCCTGGTTGAGTTAACGAGTTGAATAATTCTTTAGAGTCTCTCACGATTGCAGTTTTTGTCATGTTTTCTCGCTGACCAAACTTGCCCCAGAATGAATTTAACATTAATTTAGCTACTGACCTGAGTCCTCCATTTTTAGCAATTTTGTCTTTCTCCATCTGAATACCCTCACGCTCAAATAAATCAGAAACATACTTGTCTTTATCTTCCTCTGTTTTACACCAGTTAGGATAGCCTGAGGCTTCCTGCTTTACTTTCAAGAATTTATTAATAAAATCGTTAAAAAGCCCATCTTTCTCGTATGTGGCGACTTCATACTCCCACAACTCATACATGTCCAAGATCACATAGCCTTTTTCTACAGCTTTCCTGATTTCATCCATAGTCCAGGTCCCAACTAACACTCTTTCCTCACTCTCATGAAAACATTCCCCTTGGTTTAAAGTCTCACCGCAAGTTCTACACAAAACAAACATCAATTTATTATTCATTTTAGCGGGGAGTACAGGATGGTACAGGTTGTAAGGAGGTAGAATTTTGCATTTCAACAAGCCCTCTACTTCAAGGCCTCTCTCTCGGCACTCATTTCCAACGTAAACAGTAGGATGACCAACGGGATACTTACAATATTTATTCACAAACGGATAAAGGGAACAGACATCGACATACTGTATCGTTTCTCCCTCTTCACATTTACAATACGTTTTATTATTACCCGTTCTGCCTCCAAAGAAGGAATCCCTAGGATTAAGCGGAAGTGTGTTTAGAATGGATAGTTTGTTCAAGTGATTTAGTTTTTTGTCTTTCTTCAAAGCTCTAAACTCACACTCCCACATCTCTACAACTTCATAGCTATTAAATTTTACCATTTTGGATTTGGTTCTCTCGTAACGGAGATGCAAACTGTCTGAGGGATCATCCGGCAGAGGTTCTTCTCTGCTGTATTGATAACATTTCGGGCATCCGTGCCAGTAACACCCGTGAAACTCGTAAATTCGTTCCCCGTCAAACCCGTCAACTTTTAGTCCATTAATTTTAGCTTCTCTGCCCCGGCCCGCATGTTGAATCTTTACTCCACGTTTCTCCTCCTCCCATGTTAACCATTGTAAAGCAACGGCTGACTGATTGTCTGCAAGTCGGTACCCTGATTTTGGTATTAGTCCAATAGTATTTTCTTTTAAGAAGTTACGGCGGAAGGCCAGGTTACATGCACTGGCGATTGTTATAGCCTCGAGAAAAGGATCTACGTTACACTCTTGAATAAGTAAGGCTCTAAATTTAATACATGCCTGAGCTAAAATCTCCACGTCTGAAATACAGTACTCCAAGATTTCCTTCTTAAAATCAAACACGTAGTCTTCAGCGACTCGTTCGTCATACCATTCTTCAAAGGCCTTGTGTGGTTTCTCAAACATTGATTCCGGACAGTAGTATTTTTTGTCGGGCATAGGGCCTACATAATCTTGGTTCGCCAGGGTGTTGAAGAGGTGGGGAAAGTAGCCCTTCTTTTTCTCGGGAGGTAGATCAAAAGCTTTAGGGAGTGCAGCGAGGGCCATGGGAAAATAGCTAAGAGAGTCCACAAACCTTACGTTGGCTACTTCAATCAATATAGCTTTAGTTCCCCGAGGAGTTATTTTTGGTGTAAATTTAGTTTCTTCCATAATATACTGTAGTATGAATTGGAAGTCAAAACCTTGCCCGTTGTGGGCAATTACACAGACATCTTAAAACTTTTTTCGAATTCCCATGATATAGTCCATGAAGTGTTTTACCGGTTCTTTTTCAAATACCCTTTGCCGTTCCGAGCAAGTTTCACACTCACCCCCATTAATACATTTAAAGCAGTACTGTTGTGAAACGCACAAGTTAACTTGATGTACTTTTTTATCAGGGTCAGAGGGGAGAGACTCGTCTTGCCTTGTTTCCAAGTCAAAGAAAATAAACAAAAAATCACGGTCTATCGGTGTTCTCCTATCTACCCTTATGAAACACTGATGCGCTGGGTCTTTGAACGCATCACAGGGTTTACAATAAACTTCTCCGCATACATGAGCTGTCTTACGTCTTTTTGGATAAATCATTTTCTTACAGTCACGACAAAGTTTTACAGTTTTACAAATTTGCCCTTGATGGGCTACTAAACACCGCTCATTTTTGAAGAAACGGTTGCAAAAACGGCATGTGATGCCTCCGTGTCCTAGTTTACAGGGCGGGGAGATAGTATGACAGGACGAGCATCTGTTAGAGCACCGATGCTCATGTCTGTTGCTGTAGGGGATATGACAGGCTTCACAAAAGAAATTGCAAACAAACGCAGCAGTTAAGTTTGTAATTACATTATAATGACCGTTGTGAAAAAGAAGGTTAATTTTTAATTTAGCGTCTTCATTACCTCCTTCAAAGTAAACATCCCGGCCTTTTTTGTCGTAGTTGTAGACGGTAATTTTGTATTTTTTAAGATGGGACTGGAATTTTTCAAGCTCAGGGATTCCTGCACCCTCCTCGGGCATTTCTACACGGGCTTTTGCTATGAGCTTATTAGCTCTGAAAGTTTGTCTTTTACCCTTGTCTTTTCGAATAGCGTAGATCTGAGGATCATTTTTCGCATACGCTTTGCCTACTACCAACGCTCTAGCCAAACATAAATTGTCTTTATTATTAATTACTACAATTCCCCGTCTCGCTTTAGATTCTTCATCAAAGGTATTGTAAAAGTCGGGTCTTGCCCTTCCTTTACCTACTGGGACGTTAATCCTTGTAACATCAACTCTAAACGTGTCACTAGAGGTTATAGATTGCGCATTGCTTTGAATTATGCCCCCGAAAATATCCCAGAGAACATCACCGCTAACTTCAGAGACCGGTCTCAACGATACGTATCCCGGTTCAGCACTTTTTAAATTTATAGACTGTAATTTAAACCCTAGATAATCAGTGGGTGCAACGTTGGCTTTGGATGTCTCTACAATTTGATTAAAACCTTTACGAATCCAATCAAACTCAGAGATACCTTTGGGAGGTTTAGTGAATTTGAAAACAGTGTTAGTCCCGTAAAGTCTAAAGTGATTAACGTAGGTTTCATCTTTACTAATTAAATTTACCGGGTTTTGAGGGTCCTTTTTAGAAACATCCATCCTTCAACAGAGAATTGAATACTGAAAACAAGCTAAACTGTGTTAACGCTTAAAACAGCAAGTACCCCGAACAGAGTCAAACTCACACGGATATAACTGAATTACGCAGAATCAATAATAATCTGTGCAAGAGAACACTTACGCAAGAGCAGCACAAAACACGTCTGATCAGCGTCACGACTGAAATCAGACTGAAGAACTAGAGCTTGTTGCAAGAGATATATATAGAGAGTGGACCTGTTACTTTTTCACTGTTTGATCTACTGAAACTGATACTTTTGGACCTGTTACCTTGAAAACTGTGGGAGTGGGAGTGGGTAGTGTTGGACCTGTTACTTTATTGGAACGGTTACTTTTTGGAACTGTTACTTTGTGGCAGTCTTCATCGATATTAAATGAACAAGATATATGATGTAACTGTAACACTTGGAACTGATAATTTAAAGTCACCGATCAGGTTCTCTAAAAGAACAGGTACAGAGGATCTACAAAAGAGCACAGTACCTCTGTATTACTACGCAAGTCAGAAAAACACTAACACACAGACTACGCAAGTCAAGCCAGAACTACAGGTTAACTCTAATGAAGGTAGCAAACACCACTCTAACCAAAACTGCATTAAAGAAAAGTGAGATTACTGTTAAGCAGCACATACAAACACAACACTACTCTTGACACAAGGATGTGAGGTTAGGAAAAGTGAGGTTATGTTAATCAATACATACAAAAACTGCTCCAACCAAAACTGCATAAAATAACAATAATAGAAAGTGAGGTTGCTGAGGCGAATTTACTGTACAAAAGAACCAGGGCAAAAAATCAGGTTACTGTTATGTTAGTCAACACAACACTACTTTAGCCACGAGGAAGTGAGGGTATGTTTACTTTCTTTACTGTAAACTACCAAATCAAACAATTAAATATAAACACAACACTAATCTAGCCAAGATAATAAAATGAAGTACACCATGCACGGCAAATTAATATAATACAGTAAGGTTATACATTTTGGAGTGTAATGGGGGAGGTTAGAAAAAGTAGGTTACTTTAGCAAGTCAGATAATGCTAAAAATCACAGGACACGCAAGATTACTATAATACAAAGTGAGGTTATGTAAAATACAAAGCAAAAAGTGAGGTTATGTTATATTAGGTTATGGTAAGAAAATGGTTGAGATTGAGGTTATGTTAGTCAGCATATACAAGTACGTCACTACCAAGTAAAACAAAATGGTGAAGTTACTTAATAAAGAACAAGGACAGAAAGTGATATTACTGTCAGTCAACACATACAAGTACGACACAACTCTTGACACAAGGAAGTGGGATTACTGTTACCGGCTTGTTAGTCAGCACATACAAACACTAATCTAGCCAAATCAAACAATTAAATACAACACACAAAACTACTCTTACAAGAAAATAAGGCTTTTGTGACTCTCAAAGGTTACTGTTATGTTAGTCAACACATACAAACACAACACTACCAAGAAAAACAAAATGGTGAGGTTACTGTATAAAAGAACAAGGAGGTGAGGTTATGGTAACTCTCAAAGGTTACAGATGTAAGGTTATGTCAGTCAACAAATACAAGTACGACACAACTCTTGACACAAGAAACTGAGGTTACTGGGTGTGAGGTTATGTTAGTCAACACAACACTACTTTAGCCAGAACAAACAAGAAACTGATGTTATTGTACACTAGCAAGTCAGATAACGCTAAAATCACACGACACGCAAGATTACTATAATAAAAGTGAGGTTATGTTAAATACAAATTAAAAGTGAGGTTAGGAAAAGTGAAGCCGCTATGGGAAGCAAACGCTCAAGTTTAATCTTTGCAAAACGCAACGAACGGAGAGACACGTCAGATCGCTATGGCGGCAGGAAGCAGAGAGAGAGAGAAAGCGCGCGAGATAATAGAAAGCGGTGGTGGGGGTTATGTCTCTTTCAATCACAGAGCCCACAGGTAACAACTAGATACAACGAGTTTGCTGACAGAGACTATGTTGAGGATGTTGTGGTTAGATGTACAGAAGGCTAGATGATTAACAGCAGAAGGACACGAGGGTCAGATAATTACCACAGAAGGCTAAATGATTAACAACGGAAGGGCACAAGGGTCAAATAATTACCACTGAAGGCTAGATGGTTAACAACAGAAGGACGCGAATCAACATACCAGCCAGTCGGGTTACTTGGTGTTACGACTCGTCAGCTAAGAGAACAGGAGCTGTAGTTAGATACACAGAAGGAGACAGAAGGACGCGTGGGTTAAATAATTACCAAAATTTTAGATAATTAACCATAGAGGGTCAGATAATTAACCATAGAGCAAAAGAACCACAGAGGGAGGCAATTACACCCTAATTCCATTCCTCATAAGAGCCTATGTTATTCTATTCTCCGTAAGAGTCCATGTTAATCTATTATCCATAAGAGTCCATGTTATTTTATTCTCCATAAGACCCTATGTTGGACCCCAAGCGCGCGGCATGACTACTCACACACACACACACACACATATATATACAGAGGGGTGCAAAAGTAGGTATACAGTAATGAAATATTTTATAGAAAAAGCAGTTTTGTTTATACAAAAACCAAACTTTTACAATATATTTTAAGAGTGTTAAGAAACAAAAATGAACTCTTAAAAGTGTTGTACTTGACCACTATACTTACTTCCTTTTGTGTTCAAACTATTTGCCTTCGCAACTGTATACCTACTTTTGCACCCCTCTGTATATATATACAGTTTTGAACGGATGGTGTTTTTGGCATCTGGCCTCTGGGGGCAAAACGAAAAGTCCTTCCCTATAGGGAAAATTCGCTAAAACGTCCTAAGGTTTGCCAGAAACATTTTTCAGATTTCAATAAATACTTGAATATTATTAATATCTAAAAAACTTTTATCGTTTTAATCCACTAAACAACAAAGCAATATAGTTAAGTTATTTGTTTAAAACTTTACTTTTTCGTAAATTACAAACGACAAACTACCTATTTTAACCCATACGTTATAGAACATCAAGTATTAGTTATCATTCGTTAGTTGTCAATTATTATGTTTTAATAAAACATTTTCGATTAAGTACCATAAACAACAATGTTTTGAAACTAGTTGTTATTTTAAGAGTACTATATACATGACACGTTTGGTGTATAGATGACTATTTTAGTTCAATATTAATAAACAAGTGTTTAACAACACACTATGAACGTACATAAGCACACAGCTAATGGAATGACGTAACTTTTAGGACCTCATAAGCGTACAGGGAGGAATTTTTTTCTGATATAGCAGCAAATAGTATTAGAAAGTTAAATTCACTTGAAAGAAAACAACATCAAAAAATCTCCCTATACTTTTAATATTGATATGACTTGAAAAAGAGACTTAACAGCTTTTGAGCAATTTTAAATAGCTTGAAGATAAAAATAACAACCAAAAGAACGAAGTTAGTTTAGAAAAACATTTCCAACTATACACGTTGAACATAAAATACATTTACCATACTGCAAACAATCCTCATATAGACAAACGTTATTTGCAACACTATAAGTTTTTATTTCACCAAAACATAACCGTAGGTAGTAATCAAAGCGGTCTTGTTGTGTTTGTAGTTAACCCCAGAACGCAGGTGGTAGTTGGGTTGAATGGGCCCACGGTTTCCTAACTGCCATTGAACACGTCAGATTAATTGTTCCTTTCGACACTTATACCAGCGCAAGGCAGAGAGTTATCTGGATAACTGGAGAGCACAAACAATAATCTTGTAACATTTTACTAGTCCAATATAATTTTCTCTTATGCATGCTCCATTGACATATCGTGCAATGCTTCGAGTGCATAATTACTCGTTTCTTTTATATTTATTATATTAATAAGAGTTTGTAGCTGTACATAAATGGGAAGGCATCCGGGTAGATGGCTACTCAAAATTATTTAAATTGCAGCACTTAACTTTTTTATAACTTATTAATTTTAACATTTTAATACAGCATAGTAGAGTGTAAATTTCGCGGCCTATTCACATTGTCACTTTGGGATAGGCAATTGGGGGGGGAAGTAGCTAAAATAATTAAGTCGCAACATATACCTTGCGATAGCTCATTTTGAAGGCCTACGTATGTAGAGTACAAAAGTTCCAAAACACAACAACGTTTTTCAAGACTACATCAATGAAGACCATTGCAGCCAAGCACAAGAAGCTTACATGGTTGGCAAAGTTGGAATGATAACTTTTGTTACAGCAAGTTAATTTTAATCGCAACAAGAAATATTAAGTTAGAAGGAAAAGGTTGAGTCAAAGCTGTAAATAACTGATAAGAGAGCCAGGCCGCCCGGCCTAACAGTAGATTAGGGATGGGTCATGCGGCGGGCCGCGACCCTGTCCGAGCGGGCTGTACCTGTCGCCCTACACCGCTCCTTCGACGGCTGCCTTATATATGGAGGACATCCAAGACCCTCTGTGAGGTGGTGTTCTGACCGGGCTACTGTTAGTGCCCTTGCGGAACCAAAGGGTGACACCGAGCGGTGGCGTTTGTAAGTCTAACTTTGGCCACTGGCCACGGTGATAGTAATGGTAGCCCGTAACCGAGAAAGTCGGCACTTAAGCTAGAATGAGCGTGTAACTCGTCCTGCCGTTTAGAAGCTTTAGTCGACCAAAAATATAAGTTTTCACCGTGGTTATTGGTTTTAAGGCCACGGAGCAAGAAGTCCAATTCGACATTTTGAGGTGGGAAATGATGAGTCCATGACAAGGTGAGGTTTTTGTTGCGGACTGAGTCTTAGCCTCAAGATGATAAAAAACATAGCAACATTTCAGAAAAAACATGTTGCTGACCCCTGGGATATAACTCAGACACTGTGAACTATCAAGGGTAAATTCCGTGATTCATTATTTCCCTCGAAGGGTAAAGATTTTCTTACATAAATGGCTCCCAATCAGGGACTCTGAGTGTTGTAATACACCGCACAGAGAGAGAACAATAGTTTTTGTAAAATTTAAATTTTGGGTTTTGGAATGTTTATTTGACAAGATGGATACGTGGATGGATGCGTGCTTGGCAAGCTTTTTTATATACCATGGGATTTAATGTACTTTTCTTGAACATAGCTGAAAATGGTGGTGGAAGCGATTCACAAAAAGGTCAAATGGCAAAGAACGTGTCTCCTCCGGTGATCTAAGTGACCACTGTTTCCTCACTGGTGAATACAACGAGCTCGCATGGGGAAGGATCATACACCAGCGTCTCAGTGTCAACACCAGATACTCGTGTCAGCTTTGTCTACAACCTGCGTAAGTCACAAGTTCAAAGTGAACTTTCTAAACACAGTTTGCCTACTGGAGTAAATATTAACCAATTGAGATCCGAGTTGGTTTAAGCCGACAGAGACGGCATTGTGTGGGGCTCTTTTCTAGAACATACCCTGCCAATCATTCACACTCGGTTATACTTGAAAAGTGAAACTTCCACTGAGCTTGAAGGTGAGAACGTAAGATAGTTTTTAGGCCTCCTAACAACTGCATATTTTTCAGAAGGTCGACGTGCACTGGCAGCGCTAGACAGTTACAAAACTGAAAGCACCAAACTTGATGCCACGTTTAAGGTTGATGACCCTCCCGTTGCCACGTCTTGTCTCTCGTCGCAGAGTCGTCCTTTGTTAAGCCAGGCTATTTAAGTAAAGACAGTAATGTCAAACAAGGAGAATGTGTCAGAGACAGCGTTGATTTGTAATACTTTTCGCAAACGGAATTTATGATTTGACGGGAGGTGAGATTCAGACGTTATTTCATTTGTTGAGAGATTGAATGAATTGGCTTAGTAATATGAAATTGCCGATTGATGATGTGGTACGAGCCCTACCAGAACTCCTAAAGTACACTTCTCTGTTGTGGTACAGGAAAAATAAAGATTAGATAGAATGTTGAGCGAAGGAGTCATAAGACCTTCGCACCTTCTTTAAAGTAGTCCAATGATGCTAACCTTGAAGCCCTCAGGTAAATTCTAACTACGTCTGAACATAAGGTGGCTAAACTCAGCCAGTAAAACTGACGCATACCCAATGCCTAGAATAAATGTAATTCTATTTAAACTGCGGGATGCAAATTATATAACAATGATCGATCTTAAGCAGGTGCCATTGTCAGATGAAGCCTCTAACTGCATTTACAGTACCAGGTAAAGGTCTCTTTGAGTTTGTTGTCATGCCTTTTGGACTTAATTCAGTGGGAGCACTCTTTCAGAGACTCCTAGGTAAGATGATCGGACTCAAATCAGTACCAAGAGCATTCGCATACTTGGATGACTTGATAGGTGTGAGCACAACTTTAGAGGTTTGAAAAACATTTTGTTCTGTTGAGAGGAGTATTTAGAGACAGAGAACTGCTCAATTTAAACTCAACCCCAAGAAATGCCCCTTTTGTCACAGTTAGCTGAGCTATCTCGGCCACGTAGTAAGCAGCGATTGCATTAAAACAGATCCTGAAAAGCTAAGAACGATAACAGATTTTCCAACACCAAAATTTGTTCGAATACTTCGAAGTTTTTTAGGATTAGCGACTTGGTATCGACGATTTGTAGAAGACTTTGCCAAACTAACCTTATCGTTAACGAAGTCGGTAAGGAAAAACGTGCGTTGGGAATAACTAAAGCCCACGAAATAGCTTTCGAGAAACTAAAAGAATGTTTGTGTTTAACATTTGTCCTGGCGTGTCCTGACTACAATAAACGTTCTGGCTTCAAGTAGTTGCTTATGATATGGGTCTTGGAGCGGCCCTAATACAAAGGGTAGATAGCAAGAAAGTTGTAATAGCATATACTAGCCATTTACTATCTAACGGAGAAAAGAATATTACACCTTGCACTTATGTGGACAGTGAATCAGTTTAGGCATTACCTGGAAGGTTAAAAGTTTATCGCAGTCACCGATCACAAGCCCTTAAGTGGCTAATGAACCTACAATAATCATCAGGACGTTTGGCGGGATGGATTCTTGAGCTTTAACAAGACCGATATAGAAAAGGGGCGTTATACAGGGTGTCCCCGAGATCTCTACTGACCTTTTCAGGTATTATTCCTGGACCAAATTCAAACTAAAATATCATGTTACAAATTTAAAATACTCAACAGTTACCCATACAGCCTCCATTTTGTTTTCGTATAGAATTTTTAGTTTGAAAACGGCTCTTTGTAAGAAAATTTATTATTTTCCTGGAATTAGGTCTTTGGGTCATAAAGCTATATACTAAATTTCAATTCATTACCAAGAGCCGTTATCAAATTAAAAATTGCTATGTGAAAAAAGGACGGCTGTACGAGTAACTTTTGAGTTTTGAAAATTTGTAACATTATATTTTAGTTTGTTTATTGCACAGTAGGTGATACGAGATTATCAGACATGGGATGTGCATCTGAACGAGTTCAGATATGTCACTAACACAGCCGTAGATGACACCACACGCTACACTTCAGCGATGATAAATTTTGGCAGGGAGCTGAGAATTCCTAATATAACTCATGGGCCACTGGAAGAGTTAGGTAGGCCTGAAGAAACGATAGATAGTCTGGAAAGTTAGCCAAGATTTGGGAGGACTGTCTCAAGAATATCTGGAGAGCGCATGATCGAAAGGCAAGACATAATCTCCGGCAACGTGACCTAAATTTTTTAAGTTGGTCAGGTAATATCCTCTCTCATCAGCAGCTAAATCTATACTGCAAAACTTGCTGCTAAGTACGAAGGACTCTACGAGTTAACGTCTGAGGTGGGTCACAACATTTATAGTTTGCAAGACAGCACAGGGCGGTGTAGTGAACGTGCTCACGTAAAAGATTTAAAAAGGTACGTGACTTAGCTTGCTAAGCCTGTTGGATGCACGGGTGTTCTGAAATATCTGTAGTGCAAGCAGTCTGGCTTCGAACCGACAGATAAGCTATAGTCAGTAAGGCGTGAGTCTCGAGTAAACTTGTAGTGACAGTTTGGATTTGGTTGCACATTTGCTTGCTTGCTTGTTAGTTGCTGCAGGCCCTATTTGTATATCTTTTCAATTAATTTTACAATTAATTTGGTTTGCCTTTTGCCTGTCTGTGATTAGTTTATTAGTTTGAAGCATGGCGGAAACAACTTTTCGAAGTTGTGAAATTCCTCCTGCGAGTGTCTTGGAATGTCTTGGAAATGGTAGACTCGTTAATGGGGATGTGTTATCTTCTCACAAATTAAATGATCCTCGTGCCGATCCACGATGAAAAATTCGGTCCAGATGACCACTTTTATTCAGTAACAATAGAATCTGTCAAATTTCATAAATAGGCCCTGATTCCGTTCACGGATTTGATCGCAGGGCAGTCGTAAAATCGTTGATTATACTTACGAACGAGTACAGGTCGAATAAGAAGGCTCAGCAGAGGTAATAGTGGGGGACAGTTCCTATCCGAAACAGGCAAACGCTATAGATTGTGGCACATACCTATGTGATGTAGCTTATACACTGTCCCGTGGTCGGGATACAAAGGGAGCCCGTTTAGACGCCTCTGCATATCGTCGGAAGATGGCCAAGCAGTTGAAGCAAGGCGGATCCTCTTGACAATTTCCCTAAACTAAAAATGAAGGAAAATCAGCAGTGACGTCTGCACCGTCAAAAATGCCTGCCGATGTCCAGAAGCCCGAGGACGAGTGCACAATGGACGAATGAGAAAAAGGGTTAAATTGATAGCTTCCCCTTCTCCTATTTCACCTCTTTCATCTCCCTAAGAGGAAATCTTGAACCACGGATGAATTCCATCAACCTTTATAGATAGAAAATCTGAGAATAAAGAGCAAGAATAAGTAAGAGTCGTGGGCACCGAGAAGGGAAAACCAGTAGATAAAAGGGTGGCCCATCAGCCCAGCCTTCGACTTCCAATCTGAATGTTACCGAGTCTGAAAAACTTAAAGGAAAACAGATTAAGTGTGAGCAAACGAACAATGATGACGCCCGAAGCCACACTTCTACCATGTGATTATCCTTTCATCCTGATTGCAAACTCTTTGGGACTGATGGGACTTTAATTGAAGTCATCGGTGAACCGGAAGTAGATTATTGGGGTGTGGTGCCCATGGAGATAGACCGATAGAAGAGCCTATGGGCGGTGATTCCCCCCAGCAAGAAGTACGAGTACTTGAAACGGAAGGAGATCTGGGGCGACAATTCATCCCAGTACAAATCCCACGGAATATACCCTCTCGGCCAAAGAAGAGAAAGAGGGGGGAAAGCGCCGGGTGATGCGCATATTTGTGTTCCTCAGCTGGGATGTTATTAGAGGATCAACATCTGCCACCTTAGACTCACACCTTACCCGAGAGATGGAAAGTAAAATACGACTAGGACTTATATTTTTACAGCCGAAGTTAGGCTCATTTCTTTTATTTTATTTTTTTTTTCAGAAAAAAAATTGAGTTTGACAAATTTATTTTATTTTCCTTACAATTTTTATTTATTAAAAAAAGAGAAGATTTTGTTGTGAAAGAAGAAAAAACTCTCATTAGAATAATGATATTACATGGATAGAAGATTATTTCTGATACTGGAGAATCATTTATTTAAGTTAATTTCCATCGCAACAAGAAATATTAGGTTAGAAGAAAAGGTTGAGTAAGAGCTGTCAACCTCTATCAATAAGCTGTCAATCAATAAGATAAGAGAATCGGGCCGCCCGCCCGAAAAATAGGATAGGGGTTGGTCGTACGGCTGGCCGCGAGCCTGTCCGAGCGGGCAATACCTGTCGCCCCTACACCGCTCCTCCGCCACCCCCATCCCCCCCATCCCCATCCCCATTCCCCATCCCCATTCGAAGCGAGGGTCTAGATTCTTGTTAGTAACTTAAGGCATATACACTAAGGGTTGAAATGTCAACATCAACACCCAACGGAGCGTGGAGCGCAAAGATATTTACCAACCGATAAAAAACGGCATACAACATTGTGATTGTGTTTTTTTTATTTTTTTATCTTGGTGCGTGGAGCGTTATTTGATTATCAGTGTATATGTATTGCCTTACATAAGGTGAACATCCGGATCCGGGACCATCAGTCAGTTGATGTTCTGACCGTGCTTTGACTTCGGACCCCAAGGGTGACACCGAGCGGCTTTAGTGATTTGGCCACTGACCGCGGCGATAGTAATGGCAGCCGTAGAAAGTCCGAATTGCGTAGGCGTCGAACCCTGCGGCGAGTAGGCAAGCTCTACACCAGCGCCCTGCTGTTACCACGGCAAACGTGTCACTCCGTGGCCGAACAAGTCACGGTGCCTAACAGGCTATAATGAGCGTGTAACTGCTACCTGAGCTCAATGAGCTAGTCCTGCTGTTTGGAAGCTTTAGGTGACCAGACATACAGGTTTTCCCCGTGATTGGTTTTAAGGACACTGGGCCAGAAGATTAATTCAACATCTTGAGGCGGGCGATGATGGGTCCATGAGACGTGGGGTTATTGTCGCGGACTGAGTTTTAGCCTTAAGATATTACAAATAAATAGCAACATTTGAGAAAAATAATGATTGCCGGTTTTAAAAATACTCAAACAGTTTGAACTATAAAGGGTAAATTCCGAGTCATGATTTCCCACGGAGGGTCAAAAATTACCTCACACTGCGATATCCATTAACCCGGAAGTTGCAAAAACACGTGTTTTTTTATTAAAACTTACTATTAAAAGGATTCACAACTCTCGATACTGAGACATAAATAACCCACTCATTCTCCGCAAGTCATCAACTCGATAAGAAAATATTCAGTGTTGGTTTGGTTATCTAATCCACATCCTTCCCCACATATGGTGTCTGGTATTGCATATTGTTTAGATTAGATGCTACCAGACACCATTAATCTATCAATAAGTATTAATTATAAGAATTATTTTTGATTGCTACTAGGATCACGCTAGATTCACAAAGGCAAGTATGAGCTTTCATTGAGTAAAACTTTCCAGGCACGAGAATGGAAGACGAAGATCTTATTAATGAAGGGCCAGAGCCACAGACATGACTCCATTTATTTTTTAAGGGGGAAATTTAAAATCAGTAGTTTATACAACACCAGTTGACAGCTTGGAGGAATTATAACGCAAAATAAACAATATCACGCCAGACCACCTTCAAAACGTAAGACGGCCGTTTAACCGGTTTTACCATTTCCAGTAAATGGAAATGACAAAAAAAAGAACTCCAGTCTGAGTTGGAGGCTACAAGTTTGAACAGTTCCTCAGTTAAAGGAAAACATTTACTGATTTATACTTTATATACTTGCAACATAAACAATGGTAGGAGGGCATTTAAATCCCACCCTAGAATGGTTTTGTAAGTATTAGAAGAGGGAGTAACGTTCTAATAGAGACAAATTAACTCTAAAAAATTAGTGTTAGTACTGTAAATAAAAATAAGATAAATAATTAATCAAATACAACTTTATTTGATAAGTCTTATTTAATGAGTTTTTAATTTAATCAGTGAACCTTGAATAGAATGTTCCAATTTATAGAGATGCCTACAAATTAAGATACTATATAATGTCGTTTTCAACAAATAGGCTAATATCTTCTAGAAAATGACATCAAAATAACTGTTAGAAGAAACAAGAGATTGGTCTGAAGCATGGAATGTAATATTCTAGAGAGTAATAAAAGGTTGGAATCCCTTGGTTGGTCGGCTTTGGAGATTGATACTGTGCGACTTCTTTGAAATACTTTGTGACTGATCTTTAAACACTTAAACTTCGTGTGATGAAATTTATGATTAAAAAGAGTAACTGTGAATTGAAAAGTTAAATTTACATAAGAACCAAGCCAAGGTTAAAATATGTGCAGATTTAAGCTAAAAATCAGAAGGCAATACTACAATAAAAGCCCGATTAAATTAAAATGAGGTAGGACAGAGATAATTTGTTTGCACGTAAGGTAAAATAAATAAGATAAATAAAAGTTAAAGTAGATTCATCTTTTGTTTGGGTGCGTGCTCTCTTTATACTGGTGATAATTTATACAAAAACCTTTTTTGGGTGTCACAGCTTTTATGCCTTATAATTAAAGATCAGGAATTGTTACAGAAATGTGGATGGTATTATTTTGTTTGGGTTATGAATGAACGTGAACAACTAACTGTTAGTAAAAACCTTAGAAAAAATACTATTTTGTATTTTGGGAAGGATAAAATATTAAAAAGCCAAAAAGAACTTAAAATTAGTGGGTATCGTAGGCGTGTAATATTTGAAACCCGGATACAGACTAATTAGCTATAGCCTGTAATCATTTGCTTGGTAAATTTTTATTTTAAGATTTAACATATATACATCTAAATTAATACATCAAAATATAATAATCTGTATAAAACTACTATAAAGCTACCTACAACCTAAATCTAGCGAAAAATTCATTTTATTTATTTATTTAATCTAGGTTTATTTTATTTCTACAATAAACATTCACAAGCTCTGTCAATGAATTACAGAACAGCCCTAATTCTGTTGTTGATTAAATCAAGCCTTGTATATTTCTTAAGATTTAAAGCTGCTAAATTTGTAATCTTGTGATAGCTATACGAAATCTATATTTTTTATCCGCTAAAGAATATTTACTCTGATTTAATTTTATTATGGTTTAACCTTGAGTTTCGGTAAAAAATAATTTATTATTGCCAACAACAAACGTTCTTCGTATAGTCAGCAAGAAGTACGATATACTCTTAGAATAGGTTAAACAAATAAGTTTACTTACAAACAATCTGTTGAGTTGTAGCACAAGCTACCCCGATATAAACTGTGTAAACATGTTTATCGAGAAAACAATGTTTTTAAAGATACAAAAATATATGAACATATATGTTCTTATCCAAGTGCGTGTATTAAATTTGTTATAAACCTTTAAAATGCATTGTTGGTAAATATTGTGATTGGTATGGGAATACGCTTCCGTAGAATTTATAATTTAGGGACTGTATTCAAAAGAAAATTGTTTCCAGGAAATGTGAATTATGTACCATTGTGAAATTCTCTTCACAGCGACATGCTCAACAAACATCTTGTGTCAATATTCTTGGCAGAATCTTGCACGTCTCAATAACTCCTAAAAACAACTTCTTTATGATCGGCAACGTAGTAGTGATACGTACAATTTTGATATTTATGAAACTTTGGTGTTAATTTTCAGTAAATTAGAGCTTAGTAAGGATTTTTTTATTCTTTCAGCTTAACTCGTGTTTTATTTAATAATTAGAAAGTATATCAAATAAAACAAACAAGATCGCACGCAGCACGCAGACGTGAGGGAAGTGAATTTCCGCATTAAAACCTTAAATGATCAAATAAAGGGTTTAAACCAACACTGGTTACATTTTTTGAAAATTGAAAGATTTTGTTTTTTGGCTGTTGGCCATGGTGGTCTCAGGCTTAAGTCTCACCGTGTGGGTCATGCTAATAGTTCACTTTTCCATAGGAAATTCACTAACAAGACGGGGATATTCATTTACAACAAAGTTGTTTTCAATGTGCGAAACCCACTCTTTGTGGTCCAAAACATTACTGCTCACAAGAAACTAAGAATAAGTTAAGTATTAATTATCTTCATTACAAATGATCCAATATGCAATTGTCAAGCTTTAATTAATAACTAAGTTGTTTTTTTCCGGAATTATCAGTAATTTGACAAATCTTCAAACCTGTATAAGTTTTGAAATAACGCATTTTTGTTATATTTAAGTATACTTTTTAATTTATCGTGTTTATTCTAACTTTTAGCTTTTAAAACAGGAACGTATATCGAAGGCGGTGTGATTTTCTATTCAGAGCCAAAGCATATGTCGAACACGGAGGTGGAGAGCTCTCGGGTGTCTTACCGAGGCACTTCACTTTGCTCATTCGGCTCTCTGGAAGTTGACAGCGTTAACAAACGCTGCTTTCTGTTGCGAACTAGTTTGATTGCACTGATTAATCAGCACATTTTTCAGGATGAAAATGATCGTGTAAAAAACTTGATATCCGGAAGATCCAAGAAAATATTCTATGTTTACTTATATATAGGAGCTACGTAATATATACTGATTTGCTATATGTATACTTTATTACAATAAAATATACGACAATTTATTTAGCTCATTTTTATTTACCAAGACCACTTCTTAACCTCATGAAAATATTATAGCCTGTTAGACAGCGCTAAACTACTTTATTTATGACTTTAATTTGGTTAAACTGAGTGTGTGCCTTCCTGTGTTTGTGGTATATTTGGATTTGCAAAATATTCCTAGTTTTAATCGTCCTCGTTACAGCAAACCTGCTTAATGTGTTTAATGTTAAGGAGGATAAATAAAATATGATATCTCATTAATTTATCAATGCATAGTAAATAAACTAGGTAATCTGATTTATGTGTTGGTGAGGTATACACATTTGCATTGGAAATTTGCTAGGTACGCAGGTTTGCTGCAGGAATATTAATAATTTGTCAAACTTACTAAAATTAAAAGGGGATTGCCACTTCGCGCAGTTAAAGAACGTCTCTGGTGTGCTCCCTGGATGGTTCGCGCAGTCAATGCCCACCCACACGCACACTGTTTAGCCACACGGGAGTGCAGTATTCAGCCATCGAGTAGACCAGGAACAAAGCTGTAGAGTGCAGAAGTTGTGCAATGGCTCCCCATATAGACCCAGCAAAGTGATGCACAATATTACCTGAGGTAGTAACCACAGTAAGGTAGTCACAGTAATAACACCACAACTACAGTTTGCTTATCTCAACGAGACAGGCTGTTAAGTATGCAGCCAATCTAAATCTTCTTGGACTGCTTTTTACACACATTATTAATTCCTTTGTCGTTTTGAGGCCCTTATTCTCACCACTTATTAATGCCATTACGACAGTTTTAATACTTTGTATGAATGCAGTGGTATACATACTTTGACTAGTATACTTTTTCGAAACTGTTTATATATATTAAGTTCAAAACGGGTTTTTAAGTTCGGAAATGTTTATTACATTATTCAAATTTTAGATTGGGTTTTTATTTAATAATATAAAGTAATACAACTCAATGTTAACATTTTCCGATTAATGTATGAATGCGTTTTGATTTTTTCTCAAACTGTTCAGTTAAAAAAAATACTCCCAGCCAAGAGGACACAACTATTAAAATGTTAAAAATGAGTTGTATAACATTATATCATTATATATGAACTCAATAAAAACATATGGCCACCAATATCTTTGCACAATCTTCACAAAACGTCATAACTCTTAGACATATTGGATATTTTTGGTTATGTGTCAACAATGAAAAAAACCTTTGAACATTACACGTGCAGTAGAAGGTGTTGTCTAATAAAAATAAACTATAAACACGAACAATTGGTGTCGAACAAAGGGAAAAAAGTGTGTAAGGCAAGATAAGATAACGCGACTCGACGGCTGGACAACTGCCCACCGAGCAGGCAGTCTGATTCCTACTCTGATTTGTGTCAGTGCGTGGAGCGGTTACCAGAATATGTACTTCCTGGTACAACGATAATATCAGTCGAATGTAAATCTTACTATCAGTTGTATAAACGCGGTTATAACCACCAAACAGTTCCCAACAAATATAATTTTTCGTCATACTGTCTCAAAACCAGCTGTTGAAATGCCAACATATCATTTTGATGATGTTTTTCGTCCTAGGACTAAAAACTTAATTGGATGACACTCAGTCGAGGTCATCAACTGTTAATACGAATTGAACGAATTATACAACTTGACAACAGTTAACACTTGCATAACAGCTGTTGGTTTAGATTTGCAATAAGATCAGTTTGGTCCTAGTGATGAAATACATTATTACTGATCCCAACTCTGGAGCGCATACACAAACTGTAGAGAGTCATTGGAGGTCGGATAAACAACGCAGTAAAGTTCAGTGTGGTGCATACACAAACTGTAGAGAGTCATTGGAGGTCGGATAAACAACGCAGTAAAGTTCAGCGTGGCGCATACACAAACTGCAGAGAGTCATTGGAGGTCGGATAAACAACGCAATAAAGTTCAGTGTGGTGCATACACAAACTGCAGAGAGTCATTGGAGGTCAAATAAACAACGCAATAAAGTTCAGTGTGGCGCATACACAAACTGCAGAGATTCATTGGAGGTCGGATAAACAACGCCATAAAGTTCAGTGCGGCACGCACCACTCGATGATTGACTCATATCTTTGTTAATTTTTGTGGCGAGATATACTTGCCTACTGGCTGCCAGAATAAAGGTAAGGAATTTTTATTTGTTTTAGACTAAATAAACAGATTTAAAAGATTGTTGACACATAACCGAAAAGATCCGACAAATTGTTTTTATCAATAAAAGGTAACTTAGTACTTTGGATTATTATCCACAATCTGGAAATCTGGATATCTGGATTAACTTGATACATTTTTAAACATTTTTACATCGAAATTAAAACTGTATAACAGGAGATCCTGCAAACTGGATCCAGTCGTCATTGTTCATTAGGTTATTAGTTAATAATCCTGGCAAAATGATTAGTCGATCTTACTCAGCAACAATGCTACACAAGGCATAGTTTCACTGTACTCTCATAGTTAATTTATATTAGCTTTAAAATACGTACGAATGCGCGTCGGCGTCTTAAATAGTGAAGAACTAATAATGAAGCAAAGGATAGTTATACTCCACAAATAAGATATTTTCTTAATAAAAAATTAAACGTGTTATCCTTAAATTCATATATATATAACTGGATATATAAACATAAATAACAGTATTGTTAAGAATAAATATATATATATATATATATACATTTTGACAACTGTATTGCGGGTGATTTATAATGTATCAAAACGTATAATATTTCATGTGGAAGAAATGTTAAATAAAGTTACATTTCAAACTGTCACGGTGTTTCAATAATGTAAATCACTGCAGTGTGAGACCATGCACCGGCCCGCTGTCCCGTGGTAAACAGAGACTTGGCGTTTGTCAGGCGGAACTGTCGTGTCCAGTGTCAAAGGTGCGAATCGCTCAACCGTTATATGATTCGCTTTTATATCCAGAGATTTCTTTACCCGTATATAAATTTACTTATTTGATTTATTTATATTATATCTCAAACACGTCTTTACATTCCGATAACATTACTTTATATTACATTATATATAACAATAGAACATTACATTATAGTTTAGGCCCGCGGTTTAGGTTGCTTCCGTGATGAGAAGACGCATCGTCTGATGCGTATTGCGTTAACTCCATTTAATATATTTTATATAATCACATACCAATGAATACTAATGAATTTATTCACTCAAGAATCTGTATGCTGAAGGACTTAGTTTGTTTTTAAAATTGATGTTTTAATAAAATTAAACATGCTAAAATAAAAGTTGTTTGTTCAGCTATCTCAGCAGAAACATTTTGGCTGGCTCTACTCATAATGTGGGAACACGTTTATTTATATTTAGTTTACAGCAGTTCACTTTTGTATAGTTGTATTCAAATTGTTAAGGAGTTTAAATTAATTTGGGCATTCTTCCATCCAAATTAAAGTCACATTTACACAGTATGCAAAAATACAGAAAATACAAATGGTAAATCTGGCCGAAGACTATCAACAAAGTTCATAACCATGAGGTCAATGAATAAATACTATTTAGGCAATTTAAATACAAATGGATAATGATTCGAAACGGTCACAGTATTTTAATTACATTAATAAAATTGTAAACTCAACGTAAAAAGAGGGCATCAATTTATGTCAAAATAGAAAATAAGCCACACTTAACTTGTTTTTCTCTCCCTCACAGTCAAGACTGATTGTATTCATGATTTTCTGCTGATATGTTTCTAAAAAAAAAATAAATAAAAATGTAAAAAAAAAATATAAAATAAAAATGTATAAGACTAACCTAACCTATTCTTCTACCTTAAATATCCTAATTCAGTGTTGTAGTATGTTAAATAATCCAATTATTATAATAATTAATAAGGATCCCCTGTTGGATTATTTTTAACTTCCATCAACTATTGATTCAAGGACCATCCCATAGCGTCGAATTGAGGTTCAACATTCAGCGTGAAAATCAAACATTTAAATAACAAAAATTAAATGCGAAATGTGTCTACATAGTAGTAAAAGACTTTTTTTACAGAGAATTTAAGAATAAATGTGTTCAATAAACTATAAGCAATATTTTAGCAACAAATACTAAATAACAAATAACCAAATTTCAACATAACAATTAAATTGTTTAATGTTTTAAAACTGTATTGAAAACGAAAAATGAAAATACTATATACAAATTTTAGCGCATTTTACACATGTTAATAACTAAATTTTCCAACAGCATATGAATGATCGTCAGACATTATTATTCTTCAAAAAAGTAACCTTATCATTTATAATGTGTATACTGTAATAAACAACATTTTCCATAATACTCTTTTCAGACGTGGTCCTCAAAGTTCCAAATAATTAAAGAAAAAACACACAAGATATGAAAATGGTTAAACCCCTCTCCACGAGGATCGGGGGTCATATTATCATAATAGCATATATACTATGAATGCGATACTATGAATGCATATATAGCTATGAATACTATACAATATACGGCATGTGTTTATTTTAGTAACAGATCTAAGTCGAAGCAAAAGGATCTTGGATTACTTGTTAGTCCTTGGAATGGATTGTTGTGTACATGTTAACAATTATTAATTTCCCATCATAAGAGTAAATGTGATTTATAAAAATGTATAGGTCAAATGTATTGCATTGTTTTGACATCTGTAAATGAGTTTCAAGATAAAGGGAAAAACTGCATTTGGAATAATTAACTGGCATAAAATTCCTCAGTAAATGACATCTTTTATTATGAATAATATAAATATGATCAATATTACAAAAATATAAATTCAGTAAATAAATACGTTATTTTCGTTAGAAACGGTCCTCATTCGACCATAACAACGTATACTAATCTGATTATTAATTATGGATCGGGTTTCATGTTATTATAACGGTGGTGAACCAATTAAATACCTTACAGGATTATCGTACCTCTACGCTGCGCAATTATCGAGTTGGGGTATTTGCATTACACATTGTTGTCATCTTATTTTCATATTTGTAAACATACTTTTATCAAAGAGATAACAAAAGATGAAAATATATTACTATTGTCTAATTGAGAAAAACCAATAACGAATTTAAAACAGCAAAAACAATATGTAACTTAACCTACATTAAACTGGCTTAGTTTATGGACTGTCCAACAGTTTTCATGATGTTTATTTTTTCTAAGAGGAAAGTATTGATCCCACTTAAATCTCTCATTGAGATTGTCCTTAACGTTTTTCGTCCTTTGAGGCGCATGCAATTAGAACATATAAAATTACCTTTATGTTTAAAAATTAAAGTTTATCATGAATTTTCAAATAAATGCGTTCTTTTACGAAAAATCCATTTCCGTAGGCAAAAACACTTGCACCATACAAGAAATGTTATTTGTTTACGTTATGCTAACAATGGGATATTCGCTTACAGCTGGTGCCAGATGGAATGACATGCAACTCCACGTTGCAACAGATGCTCTCTATACAACCGAATCATTAAACTCAACTAAAGCGCTCAGTTTTTATCAGCTCGGATTTTACGTTTATACCAAGGAATGGTCTATTATTATACGTTAAGAATAAAAATAGATCGCCATATTAAAACTTCTTAAAAAACATGTTTACAGAGTAAGCTTGTTTTGCTATGGTTTTGGTTTTATATTATTTTTGTCTAGATTCGATTTTAAATTAGTTCCAATTGACAGCATATACTAGCAACTTCAACCCAAATCAACTACATAGATGTGGTTTGTCTTGTTAGTTTAACTTGCTGGGTACTGTAAGATTTTACGGTATACCACTTTATCTTTATATAGAAAACCACGGATACTAGAAAAGAAACGATAGGGGCCACGGTAACTAGAAAATTTCTTAATATACGGTCCAGTTTATTTATTTATACTAATAGTATCGTATGCAGGGATAAAAGGGAAGACCCTGGAGTTTTGACATATCCATGTGTAAATAAAAACAAACGTGTTTACTTTCGATCCACTGACGTAATTTGTTTATGTTTATGCCCCTTACAGTTTTTTTTTTCTAGTTACCGTGGGGAAAACTGTACATTAGAAAACCATTATACTCTTTTATCGTTTGTTTTGACGTGCGTTCATAGTTTATCTCATGAGAATATGCAAGATTAATAGGTTGAAACAACAATTACTCAAGTGTATCAATAAAAAACGCCACAATATAAATTATTTATTAAGCTAATTCAGACTAAATATAATTATATTGTGAGCATAAGACATCACAAACGTGTTTTAAATAGAAAATAATAGCTAGATAGGTTATGATTATATGACATGAAATGAATTATTTAATGGGCATTGGACAGTCGGAAATTACTTCGTGTTGGTGTATATACATTACAGCCCCATTATTAGGTATTAGGTTATGCTTCTTTTAGTAATGAATATCAGAATCTGGAAAAAACTCATTAGCAGCCACTTCGATAGTTTATAATGTATTTGCAAACCTTTAACTACTTTACTGAAAAACGGATGATGCTACAAGTGTTGCAAATATAATTGGGATAAGGGATGGGTTGAATATCAAGAGAAAATTGATAACCTTACTAATTGTAATCTTAAAAGGAAACAAATTTATAATTCATTGAGGATCTAAGTAAATCAAATGTTTTGTGAATAGTTATTTATAAAAGTTTTCTCGTTCGTTAAAAATAAAAGTCATTAGTTATACTGATACGATTCATTTTAAATTTTTGTTCTGATAGCAATAATATATTGATAAAAAATCAGAATTAAATATTTGCTATTCAATCTTGCCACATTTTACAAGTGACATAATTCTATTGTAATTTTTTTATTGAACACGCACCAATAAACACACCTAACACCCAATAGTAACAAGTTTTGCTCCGACTACTTTAGTGGTATTTGAAACATAGGTGAATGTTACAAATTAATAGAATAATAAGTGGACTGTATTATTTATTATTAATACAGTATCACAAAATAACAGTGAACTGATAAAATGCAATCAACATTTTGTGAACATCCGCCTTCTTATTAAGAGGGTAACATAAATATTATTTGTATTACTTTTATTCATTATTTCAATTTTATACTTTTATATTTTCATGGATTCAAAAAAGATATGTTCAATCTAAATACCTGATATTATATGGTCTCGTCTCAAATTGGATCATTTAAGCACGTTAAAGTTCAATGACCTAGTCCCTTCCGTATTTTATAACACTGTAAATCAATTCAAATTAACTCGTTATTTATTTGTTTGAGCTTAAGTTATCTAAAATCTTTCGGTGATGAACGCACATACAAAATAACACGCGAACGAAGGAAAAGTACCACGATTAAATAAATCCAGTGCATACCAATCTTGGAGCTGGCCCGTAGACGTGCTTGAAACGTGCTCTGGAAATTGGAGTAATGACGTTATTAGAAACACATTTAACACATAGCATTAATTCATAGCAGTTACCAATAGCTTATATTTATATTACAGTTGTAAAACACGCCTGAGAGGCAAATATTTAGCCGAGAGTTAGGTTGAAGTCGATTAAACGCAGTATAGTGTTGACATTAGAAACATTCTTTGCAAGGATAAGAATTTTCAAATAGTTTTTTGTTTTTAGGAAAATAAACGTATATACTGTATACCATTGCCGTTATATACTTTTTTAATTTTGTTTTTATTTGTGTATTATAATTATAATTTTATTTGCTCAGCTTTTATTTTGATGCGATATGCTATGATAACAAATCTCTCGTAACTAAAGTTCCTACGTGAAAAACTTCAAAGTAGTTCATGTAAATCCAGGAGTAATGCAGGTAACGATAGCATAATGCCGCTTCGTTTGAGATGCAAGGAAAGTTCCAACGGTAACTTCTCTCTTCCTGTTCAAGATATTTATGACTGTCCCAACTTCACATTTCCGGAACACTTCCGGAATTATTTTAGTCCTGGCCTCTGAACTAATGTAATTTTTATTTAGGTATGATTTGACCATAGTTAATAGTCAGTAAATATTATGAATTAAATTTAATATTTCCTATGTAGTCATTTCAGGTTTACCTTCTCCTGCCCTCCACCACCATAAACCTTAGTTAGGGTTATACCCAGGCTTTAGTATTCAGATTGAAAACTTAACTGACATAATAAAATTACAACAAAAATAAAGTCAGTCCTTATACTCGTTATTCTCCATATGTCCTTGACAGATGCACATTATCCTGCCTAATTTTGAATAAGATCTTTAATCTTATGATTCAACATAAAATTATGATTGACCCGTCGATTACAGAAAAATAGTCAAATACGGTCGCAATTGCCATATGTATAAAAGGAATATATTGCTTGTCTTTAGTGTATATAATTTATTAATATACACTAAGGGTTTTGCCATAATTCATTCCAATGTTTCAGGGTCTTTTAGGGTTGCTGATTAGAGAGAAATATTGAAATTTATTCAATAAAAATTATGATATTATCTGTACATAGTAAAGAAAATTAAAATCCTACAGTTGTTTTGAATATGAGAATTCCTTGTTACTCTTACGATCATGCAGCGGCCAATTTACTTTATTTGTCCAATTTTCATGAAATAATATCACATTATTGAATTTTTTTCTATACTGTCAGAAAAAGTATCTTGTTAATTTGATGCAGATGTATTATTTGTTATTATTTTAATTTTCCTGATCTGTGCTGAAACCAGTCTTCGGGTATTTGATTGATTCATAAAATAACTACTTGCCAATGTTATGGTTATGATATAAAATTTTAATGATTTTAAAGGATTTCCACCAAAATACCAGAAACTGCCTGTTAAAAAAATACAAGAATGCTGTTTTTATAAAATGCTAATATAAATTGAACAATACGTGTAACAAAAACACAAATGAAATATGCTGCTACCAGACATAAAACCATGTTTTACAGCATTACTCAATAGCAAGTGCGATTAAACTTTCAAGATGTTTGTACTTGAAGAACGGGTGATTACAATCCGAATACAGACGATTCTTTGCTTGTTTATATGAACATATATTGGTAACACTTGGTATGTTGCTTTGGTGGTGACCCATTGGTATTTTCATAAAACCCCGATTTTGTTGGACCTTGATTCAGCAAACCTGCTTACATAGTCCTGATGTTATTCTTATGAAGAATAAATAAAATTTAATATCTCGCTTATTTATGCATATGCTTTGATTAAGCTTAGTAAATGGCTTCATGAGATAGTGAGGTACCATTTGAAATTCGCTGAGTATGCAGATTTGCTGCAACACGGGAGTATTTCATATTTATTTTGCGGCTTGACAGTAAAATATTTCACAGTAACATTCAGTTTCAAAGTGACATCATGCAGTGGACCAAAACAAATTAAGAAAAGAAAGATTGTAACACAACCTGAAGAATACTCTCAGTCGTAATGAACTCCACATGAACGGAAACTAATTCACATACAATTTTATATATTAAGGCCATCGTAACAAATAATGTACTATATTCTTATCATCAGACCCAATGAGGAAATTACGTTAATGAAAGAACAAGTTTGAGATTGATAATGTGTTCTTACTGTTTGAAACGTACCATACTGTTTAAAAAGTAAAAACAATGTGTAAAACAGGGATGGTTATATATTTAATTTATTTCTGACGTTTTCCATGTTTTTTTTTAACATAAAAATGTTGAATTACCAAGTTTTTTGAGCATATTTCTCGAGGGGCTCTCGTTAAGTCTTTGTAACGTCTCGAGCCTGTGAACAAAATATCGCCAAGTATCGCTCAGTTTAATGCACCGCGATATATTTATTTGCGTTTGCCTTCCTCTTTCGTCATATCAAAGTAAATACGACCTTTGTCAAAAGGTACTTATCCGTTTTATCTTAATAATTTAACCTTTGATAATAGCACATGTTAATATTAAAATCTTTTAAGTATCAAAAGTATTGAAAGTTAATAATTGCAATATTAACGATTAACTTATTTAGCAACTAACAACTATTATAGTTAAGTTTTGTAACTAGTAAAATTAAATAATAAAACATGTTAATTTAATTATTCAACTGAAAATAATCGTTTTACCAACTTTAGGATGGTGAAGATTTCTGAAAGGGATGTCTACAACAGTATTTTGTTACTAATAGACACAACGCATACAACAGCGCAACTCTAGGGCTGTTTTACGGGATATCCAGTAAGTTAGTTAACTTTAAAGGCGGTCCCACACTTCTCGCGAACAGGCCTGAACACTCGGCCGAACATACTCCCGAATGTTCACTGAACATTCCAATCCGTATGTTCCCGTATGTATTAAAAAGTTGATACAGCTCCCACACTTCTCACGAATGCTCTGAACATTTAGAGTTCGGGCGTGTTTTTGACTATTTCACGTAACATTCTTACGACCCCAAACCGAATTTGGTATTGAGCAAGACAGCTGTTAGCACAGTGCATTACAACTTTTGTTAAATGTCAGATTAATTGTGCATCAAATAGTTAACCTATTTGTATTTGTTTTCGTTAACAAATAACTGTGGAGGAAAATTGCTACTGGTATCCGTACCAATTTTAAGAAAGTACAAAGGGCAATATGAACATGTTTATCTGTGGTTCTAATAATTCTACACTTTTAATGTTCCGCAACAGTTAGTAATGCCTTTATCAATTAATTATTTTATTTGTGTTATCTTACATACATTTCCATTTGATCAGTACTCTCATTTAAAAATAACTAATTAATTTCGTTAATTAAATTTAAAGATTAATACTTTGTAAACCAAATTTAGTTGGTGTCTGACAAGAATAAAAAGTTTAATCAATTCCCAGACGGGCACTGAAGCTGCTGCAATCACAGTTTTCCCGGGTTTGATGTGAATTTAGTTTATCGTATTTGTTGGACCGAAACTTAACAATTATTATTCATTGATTCTAGCAGACCAGTTAGTTAGTGTTGGTTTTTTTAGTTTTTGTTATTTTCTTAAGCTCCATGAATATTTATTTAACAAAGATAAATGTAACCATAATATTTAAGAAGGATAAATTTAAAATTACATAATTTGTCTTACCAAATGTTTTTGGAATTTAAACTTGGCTAAGTGCGTTTGAATGATTTTGAAGGAAGAACGTCAAGGCACAGTGATAATCACTCTTGAGTAGTTGAGCAGAGATAAAGTAAGTGTTAAGAAAAAAAATTATACACAACAAAATACGAAGAATAGGTAGTTGGTCACCCATTGTTACTTGACTAGTCTAAGGAATAAAAATACAAAGGACAACCATCGATTTTAAATTGGTGTTATGCAGTCCTAGCACGGAAGGAAGCTACGTCAACACCATACCCTTTAGCAGCAATGGTGTGTCAGAACCCAAGCGGAGAAGAGCCACTGGACATGCAGCCTATACTGGGATCTCAAACTGGTTTAGGTATTTATGTTGTTGGTGTTGATGACAGTAACGGTGTACCCTTTGGATTTATTAGTTTATTGAAAACCCAATTTTTATGAGGAGCTTATTTGTTACAAAATTCTGTCTCTGTACTAGCATTAACGGGTAGAAGTCCGGACAGAGGTCGGTATGAACTGCTGGTATGAGTCAAATAAAGCAGCATTTGTCTGGGATCAAACGCGCGAGTCGCTCGGCTGTTATGTGATCCTTTTTACATTTATTCGAGTAAAAACTACCTCTTCAAATAAATAAAGATTACTTAACCTTTTGTGACTGATAAAGGTCTGTTTTACCTACCATAATATCACCATTAGGGAATATAAATCATTTTTATTTTATTCCGGCTTAAAAAAATAATAAAATCTGGCAACACTATGCCGACTTAATCAGATAATTGTGTACATAATATCTTGGAACAGCTAATTTTGTAATTAAAAGAATAGAATAAGGATTTTTGACGCGCTCTTTTCATGCGCAAGGAATTCGCAACACACTCACCCGCCTCAATTTGCTTGAGCTGGAATTGCGTGTTCTGCAGTCTGATTATCTCTAATCAAACTACAATTTTAGGTTAAGATCCGCCCCTAAAACCTCTATTTATGACTAACTTATTTTATATTTAAATTAGATTGGACGTTTAGTTTTAACATTTTTTATACATGTAATATAGTAATATTATAATCATAATATATAATAATTATATATTATAATTGCATTCATTTGATAGGGCTACTAATATAATAATAATCAAATGAAACATTATTTCAACTAAGAACCCTTATAATAAAGTAAAAATTAGTCTGGAAAATAAAGAAATTTCTTCTTATAAGGGTAATTAGTTGAAAAATTATTACATTTGATTATTACATAATATAAATTAGATAAAAACAAACCATTGAAGCCAAACAACCACACTGAACTGCTAGTAAATATATTCACAACTGTGATCGCACTTGTATTAGGCTAAATTTATTTAGCTTAAATAGCGCAGAACTCGTTTTAAATTTAGAATTTAAGGAATACATAGTTTGCTTATGTATTGTCTAAAATATGTTGAAGTAAAAACTTTTAAGACTCTCAGATAGAGAATTGAATCTGACCGGAAGCAAAACAAATATTTCCGCCAATTCCTCGTCCAGTCACGTAGCAGCCTACACTCCCTAATGAAACTCGAAGGCCGAGTAGTCCTATACTCGGATAATAAATATCCGCAGTGTAGAGATTTCAGTTGGTTCGGGCTACGTTAGGGTAAATAACCAATCACCTTCAAATGACGAGGCATCTCGTTTCTTTGTTCCAAATTAACAGTGGGGTTTACTATAAACGAGCTCGCATGCAGCATGCTAACGTGAGGCAAGCGAATTTCCGAACTAAAACTCAAACAACGGGTTATGCAAATACTGGTGCCTTTTTTTGGGAAATGAAAAACATTTAATTTTTTTGCTGTTCTGATGGACCTAGTTCTTTTGTAATGCAATATAGTGACGGCAATGTTGCCATTATAATATTAGGAGGAAGTCACATCAGGATCAAAAGTCGGTATGGAGGTATTAGAGGTGATAAAACTACATCAAGATAAGAAAACAGTATTTTCCAATGTAAACCCCCCTCCATAAGACATCATACTGTCTTTAGTCAATTTAAATTTTCTTTATTAACTCAGTATATATTTGAGCTAGAATGATGAAGAAAGGCTTAACAATTTTGTATTGGTATGACCTATAATTCAATCAGCATTAATTTTACACTCGGGGATTTTCTTACCCTTTTTGGGCTCAAAAACTAAAAATTTTAAAATTAAAATTCTAAAAAAAGAATGTTAAGGTTTTGGCACAATAAACTTGTCCAACAGATTATGAAAAGGATTGTACCTATCAAATTTAAAGTAAATCGGACTAAAATTGCGACCGCTAGAATGCGAACACAAATATATATAAAGTTGTTAGCGAGTTGTGACCCCTAAAAACATGTTTAGGAGGTCATGTTGTGAACTCTTATGAAGGTCCCGGGCTTAGATCGTAGGTTTATTTTTGAAAAATATTTGGACAAAATTAATAATAACTCTAGATAATGACTTTATGGTACTAGGACAACCAGTATCCCCAGACTGTGGGATATCTACTATGAATATTATCTGTGACTCTCTCTTATTATGTAGAGTGTGTAAACACTGTACTGGTAGTTATGCCTGTCAACTTATGTTTCGACTGCAAGAGTCCTTAGTTAATACTGAGCGGTGAGTGGATATCAGGTAAACGTGATTTGGAGGTCAGGCTGCACTGTGGATCCACAGAGCCTCCAAAAACCTAAAATAGACCAAGTTTTGTTACGAGATAAATTGCCCCAAATCTCCTGTTTTTAAAGTCATACAATCTACAATTTTAATTAATATGTAGCTATTACTTGAGCACAAAACATCTTCTTGAAAATTTGCCATGGCTTTAGAATTGGTGCAATTGCTTGAAGTAACCTTCTTGTGATTTTTATGTTCTAACTTAAAACCGTTGTACTTCCATTTGTTAAACTTGAGCTGCCCGTCGCCATGGGCCAATAGGGTTGTGCGGCGATCTAAACACAGCGAGGTACAGGACCAAGTCCGGTGACCGGTTTAAGTCACATGGGCAAGCCAGTGGTGACCTTTCGTGAAAGGTATCACAACAGGCAGGGATCGAACCTACGTTTGAGAACGACTCGCATGCCAGGCTAGCGCTCTACCATTATTAAATTGTTTTCATTGTTAGCTACGTTACATGATAGGATCCTGTTTGGATTTCAAACAAATAATTAATAAAGGGATTCTATTGACCTGTATGGAAATGATCCAGGTACATCCCAAAGAAAACGTAAAACTGTATCATATTCTTATAAAACGTCTACTATTATTTCTTTAGCATAGTAATAAAGGTGTTGGGGCTTTACTGAACCTAATGCAACTAAACTACTCAAAATTACAAAATATCATCGGAAATCGTAAACCTAATTTTTACTAATGACGTTCCTTTTTCTTGTCCTAATGATATTTCCCATTTGACAATACTAAATTAGATTTTATAACATTTGTGGTAGTCCGAGTGAGAAGATCCGCCTGAATAATGACATTTTAGTGTTCGCTGACAATATTTTTTGATATATACGCTCTCCAAAAATACAATTGTAACTGAAATTATTGAATATAAAGACTCAACTAGAGAAATTATTGAGTAAATGGAATATTACACCTAACCTTAACACCCGTCGCTCGTACATCATCATCACCTGATCGTTTAAGGGATGCGAGGATTAGCCGTTATCCAAATGAATCAAATTTGTTGTTTAAATTGATAAGTATTACCCTGAAGTTTGTAATGACTCTTTCTGAACACCCTGTATACGGATCTTCCTGAGCTTATACGGATTATTAGGAAATACCGAATGCGTCTACACTAATAAGTCCAGGCTCTAAAGGGATTGAGCATGCACTAGAAGTCTAACGCAGATTGACTTTTGATTATTGTTGGAGGCGTTTAGTAGATGAAAAAAATCGATGTCGTCGCATTTCCAGCATGGGCATAACATGGGGGAGAGGTCGTGGGCATGACTGACGTGGTGCGCGTCCACGGTCGTGGGCATGACTGACGTGGGTGCGCGACCACGGTCGTGGGCATGCCTGACGTGCGCGTCCACGGTCGTGGGCATCACTGACGTGGGTGCGCGACCACGGTCGTGGGCATGACTGACGTGGTGCGCGTCCACGGTCGTGGGCATGACTGACGTGGGTGCGCAACCACGGTCGTGGGCATGCCTGACGTGCGCGTCCACGGTCGTGGGCATCACTGACGTGGGTGCGCGACCACGGTCGTGGGCATGACTGACTTGGTGCGCGTCCACGGTCGTGGGCATGACTGACGTGGTGTGCGTCCACGGTCGTGGGCATGACTGACGTGGTGCGCGTCCACGGTCGTGGGCATGACTGACGTGGGTGTGCGACCACGGTCGTGGGCATGCCTGACGTGATGCCCGTCCACGGTCGTGGGCATGACTGACGTGGTGCGCGTCCACGGTCGTGGGCATGCCTGACGTGGTGCGCGTCCACGGTCGTGGGCATGCCTGACGTGGTGCGTGTTATAGCGTCCCAATTGTAATTGAAACGCTATATATATAATTAAATAGAGTTTCAATTTAAATAATTGCTCCAATTTCTCATTTGTTGTTTTTCAAAAAGGGGAACAGTTAGTAAAACAATTGTTTCTTTTTCAGGTTTCGAAGCGTTTCTTGGTTTCATCTTTTGATCTTTGATTATTAATTAAAGTACAGTAATATAAAAATAAAGATCGAACAGTTAATGTTATATTTTGAAAGACAGAAGTGATAAGCAAAACCAAGTTAAATTTTATTTTGAATTTTGAACTGTTTTATTTGACAAGAAAAGTTTTATTTAATTTTATTTAAATATATATAAGAAGAATTTATTCATTTCTTTTATTTTATTTATGACCACCACTTCTTAAAATCCACAAGAAAAATTATAGCCTGTGTAATAGCGCTATAGATTGCGCCACTCTGCTGTTAAAAAGAAGTTGGTCATAACAAAAACAGTCAAAATGGGAGTTTTAAAAGTGGACCTTCTGTCAAAGCAAGAATTAATGTATGAGTTGAAAGTTCGAGGATGTCCCAAGGACGATGTTGTGCTACAATTAAGAAAGGATTTGCGAGAAATTTTGAAATTGGGAGTCAAGGAGAATGTGAGTAATTTGGAGGGTTTGAATATTAAGGAGGAAATAGAGGAGATTGAAATCCGTTTAAATGAAATTGGTGAACTTATTAGTGAGTTGGAGGGAGCCAAAAATGTAAATAAGTTAGTGCGTCTAGAATGCAAATTAGAACATTATGCCCGCAGATTGAACTATGCTAAGATCTTAGATGTAAGAAAAAAGTCTGTAGATAAAATAAGTGAATTGTTTAAGATGCTAGATGCAATGCAAGTTAAGTTAACGGAGGTAGAATGTACAGAAGAGGAAAAAACTAAAGCATTGAAGGTAATCGAGGATAGTTTTCAAGATGAAATTGAATTTGAAACACAGTTAAACCTAAGCAGTTCTAGCCTTAAAAATAAGGAAATAGCTAGAGATAAGACTGAGGTAGATAATGCTAGCTCTAGTGTTAGTAAGATGTACATGAAACTAAGCAACCCCATTGAACAATATTTAAGGATGTTTAAGCCAACTGATGGTCTGGTAGTGGAATTGTTATTAAATTTTGTGAAGGTACTATTAACGCTTTCAGATGAAACACAGCTCAAAGCCAGTGAGATTTTAGAACTAAGCTTAGGTTACTGTAGAGGGGCATTGCGAGCAAAAATCTTAGAGAGCTTAAGTGAGGGTCATGACATTGAACGAGTACACACAATTTTAATTGCGCATTTTGTACCTATCACGATGCGAGAATCGTTAAAACGAGATTTGGTTTTGCGTCCGCAGAGACAAAATGAAAACTTGAACGAATATATTTTGGAAATTAAGTTGCATGCGCGGTTGCTCAAATGCCAGTACAAGGAGGAAGAAATTGTGCAATTAATTGTAATCGGCCTCAATGAAGTAACAAGAAGTTACTTGGTTTTTATGCAAATGCCTAAAACGTATTTAGAACTCGAGCAGTTAGCTGTACACTGTGCGAACGTTGCCTATGCGAGTTTTTGCAGGCGCAGAGAAAATCCCACTAGCGGTCAACAACAATCGAGATTCCCCGGGCCAAATCGGTTCGAGCGAGCTGGAATAAAATGTTTTAATTGCGGGAAAGTCGGGCACGTTGCAAGAAATTGTTTCCGGCAAAATGTCAACAAAGAATTTTCGAAGCCTGCGGTTCCAAAAAACTTGTAAGCAGAGAGCCAGCTAAATTAAGCCCGAATTTTGTTGGTTCTATGACAAAAAAAGAATTTAATGGGCAATTTATGAAGAGGAGATTAAGAAATAGGGAGTATGCTCACTACAGGGACAAATGTATAAATAGACAGTTAAGTTTAAATGTAAAAGGCAATAGTAAGAACCTGCTGCCTACAGTGGAAGTGTTAATTAATGATAAACAAAAATGTAAGGCCTTGATAGACACTGGTAGCAGTGTTAACATAATAAGTGAAAATTTATTTACAAGGTTAAGAGAAGATAAGATAGTTGGTAAACTAAAAGAAACTGATATCGATTGTAAGAGTGCAGGTAGCGATAAGCTAGAGTTAGTGGGACAGTGTGATTTAAAAATAAAAATAGAGCGCTTCACCTGGGAAGTTAATTTTCAGATTGGTAAAAACTTAGTCTGGGACATTATTCTGGGTACACCATACATTAAGAAGAGCCATTGTGTAATTAATTTGTATAAGGAAGAAATTTATTTTGGGTTTGCGCCAAGTGTTAAAATACCCTGTCATGACATTGTAAATATAATGAGTAAGCAAGAAAGTATTGAGACTGTTTGTAACCTAAACATAGGATGTGATGAAGCTATTCCGGATGTAAATAAATTGGTTAAGGAATTTGGAAATGTTTTTAGTGATCAGATTGGAAGCGCAATAAACTTTGAAATTGATTTGAAACTTAAAGATAATACTCCAGTTAGATATCAGTATTATCCGCTTGTTCCCCCTAAAAGTGAAATAATGCGTAGAGAATTGGATATGTTATTACAGCAAGACGTAATTAAACCGAGCATGTCAAGTTGGATCTCGCCTGCATTTTTAGTAAAAAAGGGAAATACGGACCAGTATAGACTTGTGGTTAATTATGCAGAGTTAAATAAAAAGCTAGAACCTGTGTGTTATCCAATTGGGGTTATGTCAGAACTGATAGCGCACTTGAAGGGTGGCAAGTATTTTACAGTGCTTGATCTAACGCAATCTTTTTTCCAAATAAAAATTGCGAAAGAATCTCAACATTTAACGGGGTTTAGTACTCCTTTTGGAGCTTTTGAGTTTAAGCGAATTCCATTTGGACTTGCTAGTGGGTCAGGGATTTTGTCAAGATACCTCAATGATGTGTTGTATGATATCAAGTATAAGTTTTGTTTAAATTATATTGATGATATCATAGTGTACTCCCCCGATTATGAAAGTCACATAAAACATGTGAGGGAAGTGTTAGAAAGACTAAGGCGTCACAATTTAACTGTTAAACCAGATAAGGCGTTGTTTGTTTACAAAGAAATCAAGTTTTTGGGGTTCCTTATCAGTCAAGATGAAGTTAAAATTGATCCAGACCGTACCGTTGCAATTAGAAATTGTACTAGGCCCAAAAATGCCAAAGAAGTGTCACGATTTGTAGGAATGGTGTCTTACTTGAGCACGTTCATTGATAATTTTGGGGAACTTTGCGCACCATTAAATGAATTAAGGCGCAAAAATGTGAAATTTATTTGGACTGAACAATGCGAGGAAAGTTTTATTAAATTAAAACAAGCTATAACTGAGGCTCCCGTTCTACAAATTCCGGATTTTTCTAAACAGTTTATTTTAACCTGTGATGCGAGCGATAATGCGGCCGGAAGTCTATTGTCCCAGATGGTGAATGGAGTGGAGAAACCGGTCGCGTATTATTCTAAGAAGTTTAATGACGCCGAGAGATGTTTGAGCGCCTATGAGAAGGAGAGTTTGGCAGTTGTTTATTCAATTAATAAATTTAGGAAGTATTTAGAGTACCAACGCTTTGAATTACGCACCGATTGCGCAAGTTTAGCTTGGCTTTTGAAAAACCACCGAAAACTGAATAAACTGGGTAGATGGATTGAAGTCGTGTTGTCACTTCCATTCACAATAAAACACATCCCAGGTAAAGATAATCATGTGGCAGATTTTCTTTCTCGACACTTTGATAAAGAGATGGACTTGAATAAAAATGTAAATATTCTACTGAGGAGTACAGGTAGTAAGAGACTGTTTGTAAATAAGACTATAGATAGTATTTCAGAACCGGAAATAGTGTGCAATTTAAATAATTTTCCTGTAGCCTATAGTGACATTAGTGAAATGCAAAAACAGGATCCAGAACTTTTAAAGGTGATTGACAGTATTAAAAATTGCACAAACAAAGGTAACTTTGTGATGCGAGGTAGTGTTTTGTGTTATGTGAGTTCCAGCGATAGTTCCAGAAAAGTGTACCTGCCCGAGTCACTTTTGGAAATGGTCTATAAATATTTCCACGAGGAGTTCACAGGCTGTCACCAGGGAGTCTACAAGACATTGAGGAGGGCAACACAACACTTTTACCATCCCAAACTGGCGCCATACATCCGGGAGAGAATTAAGAGGTGTGAACAATGTCTGAGCACCAAAGCACCCGTTCGTTACCTGCACGGCCCGCTCATCAGTGACACAAGTGACAAGCCGATGGACCGAATATACACCGACCTGATGGGGCCGATAAACCGCTCGGTAAGTGTAAACTGTTATTTAATGATTGCTGTTGACCACTGTACAAAGTATGTATGGGTGAATGCGATTAGAAGGGCCACATCGCAGAACATAATTCAAGTGTTCCAGAACTGTATTTTTAAAAATTTTTCATTATGCAAAGAAATCGTGACAGACAATGCAAGTTATTACAGGAGTGGGGAGTTCAGGTCCTTTTTATTTAATTTGGCAATAAAGCATAAAACAATTGTTCCTTATCACCCAAAAGCAAATTTGAGTGAACGTTATTTGCGGAATATAAAATCAATTTTACAAATTTATTTTAATGAAGCTAAGAACCAATGGGATAAAAACTTAAGTGAAGTCCAACAAACTTTAAATTCTGGGACAAGTGAAAGTACGAAGTTCAGCGCACATGAGTTAATGTTTACTTATGCCCACAACAATTCATTGAGTAACACCTGGGAATTAAATGATTTGACGGAAGAGGATGTAAATGCCGAAGATGTTTGTAATAAATTGAAGGAAGCAATATCCAATAATAAGAAGAGGAATGATAGAAATAAAAGGTTGAAACTCTACGAGGGCAGTAAAAACCGCCAATTCAAAATCGGAAGCTGGGCCTATGTGCTAAATAGGTCCAGTGAAGGTAATGAAAAGTTTATTGCTAAGTTCATTGGTCCATACAGAATCTTGTGTTATTTAACTGATATGAGTTGTATATTGCAGCACAAAGATGATTTGTTAGATGTTAAAAGGGCACATATCAGTCAATTGAAACCTTGTGTAAATGTTTGTAAATAAACATCTGTTATTTGTTTGTAAATAACCAAGTGTGACAATGGTGTGCCGCAAGTTCATTAAATAATGTTTTCAGGTTGTGTAATAAAGTATGTTTCAGTGAGAATAAAAAGGGTGATTGTAGTTGGCAATACTGAAGACTTGAAGATATTGAAATGTAATAAATAAATTATATCTTGGACTACATGGATTATAAGCAAGATATAAATGAAGATAATTTATTGAAGTAAATTAATGGGTATTGCTAATTCAAGAAAACAATCACCTTTCTCCAAGACGACAAGACTCAATTGAAATAATATTTTCTTGTGTCTTAGAATAAATTTTAGTTAAATAAATAAAATAAAATGTGAATAAATGAGCGAGTGTATGGACAAACAAAAGGAAAGAGAAACATGGAATTAAATATTTTTACTAGCTAGCTGTGAAAGTTGTTCGAATACCTGGGATTTATCCACATTGGGGCACTCACAATTTTTTTTACTGATCACTTAACTACAGCACTTGAATCACAATAGACCAAACTTCACTTCACTCACACCCCGTTGTCGGATTGATTCATGGTTGACGTTCAATGGAGACAGTGTTGACGCTTGGAGAAATATTTTTCCGGAGGAATGGCTGAAGAATAAAACACCTTCTGTGTTAAGCAGTGTGAACGGAATAAATAGTAAAATAATGAGTATAACATTAATCTGCCGTTGAGGATTGTTTGTTCTGGGTATTGTTGCTGTATCAACTGCGAAGACGATTCCGGACGACTAGCCGATCTGCGCAGAACTTCTTCTGCTCATGCTGAGATGACCGTTTACTTGCGCCAACATCGAGGTGTTGCTGCGAACTTCGGATGCCGTACAAGAACTGGACTGTATACACGAGTAGTGAACTCAGTGTTAGTGAATGTTCAATCGACACAGTGTAACCTGGACTGAGGAGGGTTACTGGGTCGTTGACCTTCGAGCGGAGATAAGGAGCGAGGCTTTGTGATTGTTATCGCTCGAGTACAGCTGGACATTCCACTGATGTAAACATTGAGTAGTGACTGTGGTTTAAAAATTTATATTTGTTGAGCGAATTTGGATGTAAATATTTTTGAATTGTATAAATGTTTGGAAAAATGTAAATATTTTGGATTGTATAATTGTTTACAAAAAAGAAAATTTGTGAAAGTTTTAAAAATGAAAATTTGATGATGTATTGTAGCAGAGCACCAGCAATTTCAGGAAGTCAGGGGAGAATATAGCGTCCCAATTGTAATTGAAACGCTATATATATAATTAAATAGAGTTTCAATTTAAATAATTGCTCCAATTTCTCATTTGTTGTTTTTCAAAAAGGGGAACAGTTAGTAAAACAATTGTTTCTTTTTCAGGTTTCGAAGCGTTTCTTGGTTTCATCTTTTGATCTTTGATTATTAATTAAAGTACAGTAATATAAAAATAAAGATCGAACAGTTAATGTTATATTTTGAAAGACAGAAGTGATAAGCAAAACCAAGTTAAATTTTATTTTGAATTTTGAACTGTTTTATTTGACAAGAAAAGTTTTATTTAATTTTATTTAAATATATATAAGAAGAATTTATTCATTTCTTTTATTTTATTTATGACCACCACTTCTTAAAATCCACAAGAAAAATTATAGCCTGTGTAATAGCGCTATAGTGTCCACGGTCGTAGGTGCGGGAAACGTGCGCAGTGTCGAACATGGTAACAAGAATGGGGATCCATGACGAGCGCGGGGACATCGGCATGGGTCGAAAGTTGTAAACGAAAAACAGAAAGTGTTGAAAGTGTGTTGGAGTGGGGAAATAACCCTTGACGTCAGAAGTCAAATGTCAAAAACGACTCAATGTGCAACCACAGTACTCACTTATCTCATAATTTAGGACGAATTTCCTACAATCGATGAACATTTACAATCGAAACAAAAAGTAAAACAATGACCTCTGGAGGTACTTAAGGAAAATTTTCCTTTTTAAATTATTCTTTTGTGAAACACGAATTTTCCAATTGTAACACATGAATATAAACAATTTATGATTGTAATTTCAATATTAAATAAATATTAAAAGGGTTTAAATGCAATAGGCAGTTTATAATTTAGATAAGATTGTTCATGCGAGTCAAAAATAGTCAACCGGAAAACAAGTTTTACATGGTTTTGTGCTCAGAATAAAATATTACTGTACATAAAAAAGTGATAAAAAATAGGAGTGCGAAGTCAACCAGAAATAAGATTAAAATTATATATTTCTGAGAAAACTGCGCTCCAGCACCAGGTATTCCTGCTAACAAGCAGTCTGATTGATATTTGATCACTGTGACTTCCACAAATGGAATTGGATTTTCTAACTTTTGCTATTTTTAATTTTAACTTAAATATACCGTATAAGTTATATTCCATACACGTTTTTAACATTTATTGTATTTACTAGTGGCTTAAAGGGGCCATATCCCCTAACCTTGCTCCTATACTCTGCCACATCTGACGTTTTACTCTTTACATGCTGGGGAAAATAATACCCTCGTCGCAGAAAACCTGCGTACTAAGCGAATTTACAATGCATAATATATGTCTTAATACCACATAAAGCCGCATACCAAGTTCAATAAACATATATTCACAAATAAGCGATACATACAATTTGAATTATTCTCCAGAAGAATAACATGGGGGGTGAGTACGCAGGTTTGCTGCAACAAGGAACACAAAAATGGTTTTTATGCAAATATCAATAGAACTCAACTAGTTAAAGCCACATACCAAGTTTTATTAATTTATGTTCATAATTAAGGGATACATTACATTTTACTTATTCTCCATAAGAATAACATGGGGGCTGAGGACGCAGGTTTGCTGCAACGGGAATTATGAGTAAAAATTGCTTTTTTTGTGCAAATAACAATAGACCACAACCAGATGAAGTTACTACTTAAGTGTAACCAAGTTTCGTTAGTATCCGTTCATAAATAAGCGAGCTATACATTTTTTCTCATTCTCCATAAGAATAGCTTTTGACAACGTACTGTGTTTAGCACTTTCAATATCTCTGTAACCAATTTACGAAGAGAAATGATCATGGAAATTTTAAAGTCATTAAAAATCTTAAAATAATGAACCTAATGTAGCCGCTAACACAAACGGCTACATTATAAAAAATATTTAAGATAACTTAATAATAATTTTGCCAAACTCCCACAATGTTGACTTAAAATTTTCGCTTACATAATTATAAATAAAGATATGAAGTTATTACATGTTTAAAAAGGAACAACATATTTTACTAGATGTTTCATCTTCAGCGAGTGTAGAAAAGTTGGAAAATTGTATACCCTTGCCAAATTGCACTTGAGCTATCTCGGTTACTCCACTGCGCGCGGAATAAGTGTAAGTCTAATTAATTGAATTATGCATCTCATTGGAATTCACTACCTTTATTATGATTTATCTTTTTCATAATCTATTAATATACGAGATAATCAATTTTAAAATTTACATCTTCTCACCAAGAATTGCCTTAAGACATACTTAATACTTGTACAAAAATATCGATATTTAAGTTTGGTTGTATACATTATTTGTTGTGATCCAAGCAATTATTGTCAAACCTTTGATATCCAATTTAAATCTGTTCCAACTTTCTTGAACAAATCTTGGAATTGTTATTTTTGCACAAATTAGAATACAAATGACCTCAACGATTTAAATATTATATTTTTCATTTGAATATTTAAATGTGTTTTAATAAATATTATTTTTTCTTGATGTACTTCTGATGTTTTATTGACATTGGTTTCTAATCGTATAGTGGGATCGAAAATATAAGATTTATCAGCTTTTCTCACTTCTTATAGCGTTATATCACCTCTTCTGACAGATCCAATCTCTTCTAAAACGATGACTTCTTCATAAACTTCATATTTTTCATCTTTTATGAATTGGTCAGCTACATTTGTTCTTATCTGGTGATGATTAGTATTCCTTGCCTGACTACTTTACGGACACTGACCAAGTGTATTTTTGTATTGAATCCAATACAAAAGGCTAAGGCTAAGGATTCAATAATGTACTGGTACTACTCATTGGTGGATTGTTGTAGTTGTCTGTAATTTTAAGATATTTTCTGATTAACAATTATCTGGATTTTAAAATTAACGCCCAGGTGTTTAATTGTACCTCCAATTAAAAAAAATCTTCTTCCCATTAATAAGTTATTCAATGGAATTTAAATTGCCTTTACTTATATTGATTATTTTAGATGTTGACTGATTAATTAACCTCAAATAATTATTTTGCCATGTTGAACACAGCTAAAATCCTTTCTTAATTTTTTCCGATGAGAATAGTGTCATCTGAAAACTCTAAATGCTGATTGATATTAGATAATTATACAGCGTACAGCCCAATTCTTCAGTTATTGATAGTCCGAACAGTTCTTCTAAAACATGGTCAATTCAAAGGTTATAAAGAGTAGGAGAAAGCCTTTGCAGTATATAATGGGCTCGGGCTTAAGTATTGCTGTGAGACCTATTGTAATAGCTTCTTCCCTATAGAAGAAATTCGCTAACAAGAAAATAACTCCGCATCACACTTAATCATCAGGTCACAGTATGAGAAAATCATGATTGATGATAAAACATTTGCCTTTTTAGCAAATTTTTCCTAAAGGGAATAAGCTATTACCGTGGTCGGGGAGATATAACTACGACCTGTACAGGACAGGGACGATGATAACTTTGTGTTTTGAGGTCCCCATATGCCAACACCATTCGTTAAACATGTTATATACACACACAAATATATATATATATATATATATATATATATATATATATATATATATATATATATAAAATAGATATTTTATTGTGTATAGTGTAATGGGATCAGCTTAAAAATGTCGTTATGACAAAAGTATGGATTTTCTTAGATATACCGTGGCTTGGAATTCTCAGTCAGTCAGCACTGGGGTAGAAATCAAAAGAATATTATTCTTAAAATATGTTTGTACGAATAAACAATAATATATTGATTACTTTCTTTTAAAACTACCATCATAGTATGCTCATGTATTATCTCCCTAAACTGTTTCAAGCAGTTAAACTGGCCATAGAATTCACAGCTGCTGGACTCTAGCTGGAAAATATATTAGGTCTGACGATTTCAAGGTTAAGGAGAACACTACCTTTATTTATATTTAAAACTAGTTAGTGTTTTCAGTGCAAAAATTATAATTCTTTTCACTAAATATTTATGTACCTTATGAAAGAATTACCACCATCAAAAAGCATTTTTAGATTTTACCATAAGAAAAGGATTATTTTAACTCGATTAGCCTTTACTCATAAACTCAAGATCAACACCATGATTGATGCTGCAGAACAGTGCGTGATCTCTAGTCCTTTCTGAAAAATATCAGCTGAAATCTTTTACCAATTTGGTAGCATGGTTATCATTTACTGGTAAGGAGAGTCAAAGTGATAAAATATATAATCACCAACATCTAAAACAAGTAAATACCAATTACTACTATCTTTATCATCATGTAAAGAACTTTTAGCAATACACAATTCATCTTAACCTTTCTATTGTTGATAGTTGCAGTAATATACTTTTACTTTTTAAGATCCATTTTTGAACAACTCTCTTTCATTAGTAATTCATAGAGTTCACCTTTTAAAACGTGACTTTCAATGATGGATTCATGACAATAATATTGTGTCAGGGATTTCCACATAGGACCCCACCATACTGTTATTTCCTCGTCACTAAGTTCATACTAACTATTCCTACATTTCAATTTATTTACACACAATGTTTTGCTTATGTCTGGTTTATGAGGGAGATTTATCAGGAATGCCATACGTTTCGGATGCCTTTATGTCTAACGTAGTCCTTTTGAATGACTTACAATGGCAAATAAAACATATTTGTTTATTAGTATTATTGTTTAATGATATATCTACGGGCAACTGGCTTGTACTATAACTGTGACTGAAATTTGTAAGTCCTAGACTTTCTTCATTGTCATCAGAGAGAAGAACCAGAGTAAAAAGCAATAAATATGGAAATATATTCTAAAATTTAATCAAACTTCATCTCCTACGCGATTTACACTTTTTTAATATATTTAATTTCATTCATGAAAATTTATTTATTCTGTTTATTGGAGGTATAAATAGTATTTTAAAAGTCGTAAAATAACAGAAAATATATTAATAATTAGGACAACCCGTACAAATAATAATAAGCATTGAACGTTTAAAATGGTATAATATTGAGAGTGAAATAATCTTGGTTCGTTCATTTGACAATAATCATTAACTACATAATAAAGACTTTGAGTATTCGAAGAACCAATTAATCACAGCTTTCATTGAATAGTGGTGCTGAATAATATCAGTAGCTCTAATATCAGTGCGAAGCCATTATCCAGGTGTACGTTCTACCTGGTCTCTCCTAATGGGGTGGAATTACTCAGTCAACGTTTTTGTTTATTTGTTCAGTCACAAAATTAAAGAGATATCTCTGTTTTTAACTTCTCTCACCACTCTATTTTTTGTAGGGGATGATTTTGGTATTGGATATATTGAGAAAACATAAATCTTTTATTGTTTATGGTCCAAAACGTTATGTTTTAGTTAGTTAAAGGTAAAGGTAAAAAGATCAATTCTATTTCACGATAATTAAAAATATAACTCTGTTGTTAAGAAGAATAAAAAATAAATTGTATTGTTGTACCCATTTGTGTTAGTTATTGATTGTGTCTGCTTGTAGCGTCTGTATGATTTGTTTAACTCAATGAATCTAATTTTAAGTAGTAATAAACAGAAATATGTGAACGAGTTGAGTTATCGGGTCCAGAGTTCATAAATCTCAACCAAAATAAACAACTATTAATGATGTATATTCGTAAATACCTCAAAAACCCTAAAGTGAAATAATATTTTACAAATAATAAAAAGCAGAACATAAAAATTACAGTATTTTGAAGTCCAAATCTAAATTATGCAGAAATTATTTTTGTTTACATAATTTTGTTCCTTAGTAAGCCGTAAGAAATGTGCATGTTTTATGTAGGGGACTTAAACTAATGTAAAGCTAGTAAAGTTTTTTGTTGATAGGTTAAATTTTAAAATTATTTTGTGTCTAGTAAATTATTACTACAATGGATGGATATTATGGACTTTAAGATATTTCGACTTATCATGCCGTTATGATGAGCCAGTAAGAGTTACGGTCAAGAAGCCTGATAACCAAACGGACAAAATACGAGTATTAGACTATGACTACTCCACCAAGTACCAACAGCATAGCACCATTCCCTGCCTGTTGCGACTCCGCAACGAGGTGGGAAAATCTGTGGATATGTTTTCATCCAATGTGGCACGATTTCGCAACCAGGTCTTGCTTTTACTCACGGAAAATTAACACTGAACTCTTTTGTACCCTCGATTTTTTGTGTGCATGTAGTGGGCTCGGAGAATTATTCAGATGTTTATTGTGCCTCATTATTATTATTTATTTGTCTTGATTACAATGTTGCATGTTTAGTATTGTTATTATATTGTATTGTTGGGTATTGTTGTCTTAAGTAGTCAAATAGTTAAATTCCAAATATTTATTCATGTTGATTCATAGCGCATAAATTATAATCATAATCTGTACCGTATAAAATACATAGAGACACAAACGGAAAAGTAAGTGAGATGTACAGTGTTGTGTTTACGTTACATTTTGCTTGTTTCAACATGCTTAACATGCAAAATAGGCTGGTGCTTTCATCACCGAATAACCAGAGTTTGATGTTTAACATTTATACTCAGATGTTATGAGTGTGTAGATAGATTACGAAATGATTAACACGCTTTAGACATTACTTCGGATGGATAGTAACAAATACAGTTATTAATAAATAGTATAAACATGGCTGGGTTTGTTAGCGGTGCCAGATTTATCCTTAGCTAAATCAGAATATGGTGTGAGGGTTCGATTCTGGTCCCGGTTGCCATTTGTCACTGGGCTACTAAATAATTAGGTTATCGTTATAATATATTCATACCAGGGGTTAGAAAGTTCTATTTCAATCTTTTAAAATTGCATCCGATGCTTATATACACAATCAAAACAGAATTGTTATTACTTGCATGTGTTTCTATTACCCGCACAAAGCACCTGCCCTAGGGATAACCTGGAGTGCTGCCACGACCACGCGAGGCGTCACCTCGTAGCTCGCTATGACGTTCACTGGTCCATTACATTAATAAACGCAGGCGTCAGTCAAACAATAATAATAAAGTGTGTATACTTAATTTATTTGAATCTCTATTAATAATTTATAATGTATATTTGTATTATATTATAATGTTACAATCAGTACACATGTTTTATTAAAAATTCTTTACAATGTTTGTTTATGAAGAAAACTTTTTATTTGATTCCTTAAAATATCACGGTATTACCGCTAACTTGAAACAACTTGTTGTGTAGTCCGTTGAGTTAGCCTCAAGATTCGGCAATGAGTCCTCGAGCAATGCCGTTTGGTAATATAAAACGGAAATTGGATAAATAAACGGTATCAGGAAACTGACACATACTTTCTCCCTTTTAGCCAAACTTTAATGACAAAAATATTTGTTATTTACTAAATATAGAATATGAAGTATAGATAAATGTACAGAAAATTGTCTAAAATAGTTGTTTTCAGAAATATCCACCCAAATTGCTTTTTTGGAGGCACTATAGAGTCCGTTGCTACACACAGTAGTTTTGAGAGGGGAAATGCCCCCTTGCCCCCCCAGGGTTAAATAGCAACACATTTCGAACATCATCTGTTGGTCAATGCTAACTTGACCTGCATATCAAATGAAATTGATCAGTAAATAAGAGAGAAATAGTTATTTTTGTATTCCCCATAAGAATAACATTGGACAACGTACTGTGTTTACCGCTAAATGAAAATTTCAATTTTCTCCGCAACTAGCAATCGTAGAATAGTAATTTAAAATACTAATTTATTTAGTTTTTTGAGCTCTTTTTAATGGTGAATAGTAATCTTTTTTAACATTTATGATTTTTTATGAAAAATCCAAAAAACTTAATTTTTGATGTTTTAAGTACTGTAATTTCTGAACCCGCATTTTTACAGAAATGCGGGTAGTGTCATTTTGTTGGAAACCTAAAGTTCTACAAACCACAAAAGTTTAATCAAAATCGTTAGAGCCGTTTTTGAGAAATTTGGATTTTTCATGTTTTTTGGCGGTTTTTGGGGGATAATTACCCTTAAAAATAAAAAATTCAAAAAAATGAAAAAAAATGCCTTGAGATATCGTGGATTAGTACCTACATACCAAATTTCATAAAAATCGGCCCATAGGTTAGGGCTCTAGCTCTGTACACATCCACACAGACACACACACACACACACACACACACACACACACACACACACACACACACACACACACACACACACACACACGGACACACACACACACAGACAGACATCACGTAAAAACCACTTTTTTGGGTTCAGGGAGCACCAAAACGAATATTTCCACTAACAACTCAAATTCGAAAATTTTTACGAAAACAATACTTTCTCCATATACTTTGTATAGGGGGAGAAAGTAAAAATGAGGGTTTGTTTTGGAATTAATTACATATTTTAGCTTTGAGATGGCGGAAGAATGTATATGTTATCACTATTTTATGACAGTAAACACAAATACATTGAAAATCAAGTTTGATGTTCGAAAATTTCCTAATCCTTGGAAAAAATCGCTACTGCCCGAGGGAGCTATTATGTAAGCTAATTTAATTTTCATTTGCCATAAAAAGAACATTGAGTGTGTAATTCGTGCGTCTCTATCATGCTTATTTACATGATGTCTTATACAAACTAAAACCATACATTTTAATATAACCAAACAATACTTTTCTCTCTCAACGATTAGAAGGCCAATTTGCACAAAATAAATTATTATTTTTGTAGTAGATTATTTGGGCCTATTTTACAAATTATAATATTTTATTGCACATAACATGATTTTACCATTTCAATTACCACAACTTTACCATTTCCTATTTTTGGTATACGATTGTTTACATAATTAAAATCTCGGGCAGGGTTAATGTTTTCTTCTATAATTTATATGTGACTTAGAAGGTAAGCCAACTCAAAATCTGAAGTAAACAAATAAAATAAAAGATGAAGTAATCACAAATTATAAAGAGACTGTATTTCCAACACTGTTTTAATATAATTAAGTATTATGATTATGATTTTTTTTTAGTAACATAAGTCGAAGCCAGAATTTAAACTCCTAATTTGGTAAGATCAGTCGACGCCAACATACACACATCGGGATATTTTAACTCATCGGGGTATTTTAACATGTACAGCAGGTACTGACGGTATAATGCCGCCTGTTTTTTTATTAATTTTTTTAAATATCTAATTTAATTTTCCCTGGTATCTAAAACAGTGGGTTTTGAGGTGATGTCTGTATATCTGTTTACATGGATGTAAAGAGACCTAGGGTCCAACGCACTGGTAAGATTTGGATGAAATGTGGTATGTATTAATATTTACAGTATCTAAGGACTTATTTGTTTTTGGTTTTTCAGAATTTTTTATTCATTATTTCCCCCAAACCGCTATAAACATAAGCAATCCAAATTAATGAAAAAAGGGCTCTCATGTTTTTTATTAGCACTTTAAAGTAAAATAACTTCAAGGCCCCAACTAAGTTTTTTATTTATTGGATGTTTCGGGATCATAAATTATATTCAGGGCTAAAAGGGAAACCGACCGAAAACAAAAAAAACTATAATAATGAAGGACTATTTTCAACATTTGTGTATTATTGCCCTAAGAACCCTAAGATCTTATTTGGCGTCTAACCTAATGAGCCCCACCCTAACTAGGGGCAGTTTATATAAAATATTATTTAAAGGAGTAGTTACCTCACAAGTCCTAAGTTATATAAATAAATTTGTTGAAATCCACTTACTTGCATCTTAAAACTGTAGTATAGGGTATTTATTTATTTACATGTTTATTTACATGTTTATTTACATTTATTTACTGTATTTATTTACATGGGCCAAAAGGAACTTAAAGTAGTCTACGATAAGGTTTCTATCTAGGCTATTATATTCCACAAATATTATATGGGAACGAGTATATTGATTCAAGGAAGGTTGAAAGTGAGAAAGTATGTGAACCATTTATTTTTACTGTATAAGTATTTGCCAAAAACATTGGTTTTAGAGTTGAAAATAAACTATTAAGGGTTAAAAAAATAATAAATTAATTCCGAGTATATATATTTTTTTAAATAACGATGTAAAGAGAAAGTAACTCAACTTACCTTAATTTCTAATACACAATCTTTACATTTCGTGTTGTAAAGACGAGGTCCAAGGAACCTCCTGAACTGATTCTCTCCTTGATTGTTAATTTAAGGACTACCCCCAAAAGATAAACTAAACTTCATTGTAATCCTTAAGGAATAAAAATTAAATTGAATTATACATTTATATTAATACATCAAGAAACAGCATAATAGTAAGATCATATGATGTAACATTCATTAAACAAATACAATTACTAATAGAATGGAATTGCAGTTAGTGTAATACGCTGTGGAAGGTGTTATAAATTCAGAAACATAAAATTAGATTTTCTTGAGTTTGAAAAGTTGGTCCTACTAGTTCAGAACAATTTTGTATGTAATAAATGGTACGGAAACTTACTCATAACCTTCTAATCTTAACCGAATTTGTTTCAAGGATTCATTCGTAGCTGTATTCACTTAATTCCCTTGATTTACAGTAAAATTCACCAAGTCGCTTTCAATTTAGCAAGCAGAGACAATATTACGTGCACTGCTAAATGCTTTGCGATTATTATATATATTTGTTATAGTATGTATTTGTTTTCTTTTTCACCGAGCACATCACAGTGTACATATTTAGCTTCAGTATTTTGGCGTCCGAGTTACTTCATTAGGGGTGGTGTTGATTACATCAAGGACTGGACTGGTGTCAGCGTAACAATCCTGAGGGTAACGAGCGAACTGTTGATGAACCTCCTAATTGCAGCCTTTGTTAGCGTCCTCCAAGAAATTAAGACGTGTTTCTTACCGACTGAACCCAATAATTAGTCTGTACTAAATAACTTATAAAATAGTTACCTGTCACCTAGTTTAATTTCCCTCTATATATTTTTCAGGCTCAAAGTACCGTTTATACTAAGTTACCGCGCGGACGAAGTTCTCTCCCACTTTCATATATTTCCTCCTGCTTATTAGGGCGTCATTTAGAAACACCTCCAGTGGATTTGCTGGAGGCGTAGATTATTATTCTACAAGTTCGGATGCAAAATTTGTCTCTTGTTGTTTTTACAGAGGGATTTTACTAAATGTAAAGTATAAGACCTAAGCAAAGTTATCCCGTTTAAGTATGCGGTGGTCAATCTTTTGCATTTACCGCTAATCCAATATTAGGTTCATTTTTTATCAACATTTTTATAATTATTATTTTTTTCTGTATTTATGTCCTATGAATAAAAACAGGTAATAGAGTAAAAACAGTTAGGCTTTAGTTGAGGTTTTGCAATGTAAATAACATTTTTATTATAACTATATTCCAAAGCAAAATTTTCAAAACCCTTTAGTTTCATACCTTAATTTTGATTGGGATCTGAAGAAAAATAATAATTAAACTGTAATAATAATCGTACGAGTTTTGTCAGAGGGAGGTAGACAACTGGAGGGGTACTTTTCTGAAGATTAAAAGAAAATACAAATGTCACAACTCATAGACAGATTGTAGCTTAATACTTGAATCCTGACTAGTAATTGGTGTAGTCACTACTAATTAACTAAATTTACACAATAACGGATTTTCGCCATGAACATTATTTTACTTTAAGTTCCTTTAAAAAAATGTTCTCTTTAAGGAAGCAATACACTAGGTGTACGCTCATTCTTCCCGTAAGAGGATGAACGAAGACTGAATTTTTAAAGATATGTAGGCAGGTACTGGATTGGTAACACTCTTCTGTTATCCGTTTTAACTCCACAACAGCAAGAAAATATAATTAATAAGCCAAACATTTTACTAATGGAATGGTAACACCATTCCCATATCCGTTTTAACTCCACAACGGCAAGAACAGACAATTTAGGACTAATGTAAATAAAAAATACTACTGACTACTGGAGTGGTAACACCCTTCTCATATCCGTTTTAACACGACAGTACCTGGGGGGCCCAGCTTTGCTCGGGGGAGGGCCAGTCAGTCAGTTTAGATGACTTGGAGTAATATTTCATCACTTTCCCCTACTGATAATCAGATTTGTATCTTTTGCCTCTTTTCTACATTTTTAAGGTTCCTCCAGTTGTTATTTATAGCTCAATGTCCCTTTCATTTATTTTACTACTCTATATATATAATCTTCACTCAAATCTTTTAATCTCTGTTCTCAGGACACCACATGTTAATAATCATAAAAAACATGAGTATTACTTTGACAATTCCCTGGTTGATTATGAACAGCTGATAAAATTCTTTTGTGTTGATTTAAAACTCCATAAGCCCAATGTTAATTTTTTTAACCTATCATTTTAGTTTTTTTACATTATTTGATATTTCCTGGGAATGAGGCCTGTCTAGAACTTATTTTTATCCCAGAAATTAGTTATTTTTAACATTTGAAGGAAATCATTGGAGCCGTTTTTGAGATCAGTGTCGCAAGCAAGCAAACATACAAGCAAACCTTACTCATATTAGAGTATATGATACCTGGGGGCCGAACTTTGCTCGGGGGAAGGCCAGTCAGTTTGTTTAGATGATTTGGAGCATATTTCACCACTTCCCCCTACTGATAATCAGATTTGTATAACTCATTTGCCTCTTTTCTACATTTTTAAGGTCACTCCAGTTGTTATTTATAGCTCAATATCCCTTTGATTTATTTTAATACTCTATATATGTAATCTTCTCTCAAATCTTTTAATCTCTGCTCTCCGGAAACCACATGTTAATAATCATAAACAACATGAGTTCCATGTGGTTCCATAAAATCAGATAATAAATCCTTTGAATGAAGATTACAATCCAGAATGACTCAAAGGTGCATTATAATAACAACTGTTGTGACCTCAAAAATGCTCGTTAGTAGGGTAGATAGTGAAAAACAACTCCAAGTCATAAACAAGATTGACCTTTCCCTAGCAAATCTCAGCCCCAAGTAGTACTTAAACTATATGAGTATAACTTTGAGAGTTCGCTGAAAGATTTTGAACAGCTGTTATGACTCTTTTGCTTTTATTTTAATCTCTAAAAGCCCAATGTGATTTTTTCCATTTTCCATAGCGGCTTTTTACATTATTTAATTTTTTTGGGGATGGGACATGTCTAGAACTTATTTTTAACCCAGATATCAGGTTTTACAACACAAGTAGTTGGAAGGACACATTAGTTATTTTTCAAGAAAATCGTTGGAGCCGTTTTTGAGATCAGAGTTGCAAGCAATCAACCAAGCAAGCGAGCATGCAAACCTTACTCATATTATAGTGTAGGATAGGATTGAGTCAAAATAATTCAGCATTTGTATTGATTGACTATAACATATTTTTACTCTTAGGCACATAGAATGTACACGAGACAGGGACAATGATTCTGGATTCTAGCATGTTTGAAGTTCTGCATACAGACGGCCAGGGCTGAATTTAGGTCTGTACAGGCTCTGGTCTACACCCTAAATGCAAGTGAGGGCCCTTACCAGCCCGGCCAACTTTCCTGTTTGATTTATATAATATAACCTACGCTTATATCAGGCTCTACAGATGACGTTGTGCAATTACTTAAATTTCGAATTGCTAAAATCCGTATTTCTGCCTAGTGTATATTAACGTTGTCATGGCAAGATATTATTAAGTGATTTTCATTATCTAAATACATAAAACAAAGTCGGGATTGTATGTTAGTTATTTAGTTTCATCAAACAGCTGTTATAAGGATGATATCTAAACATACTTGAAAAGCATACAAACATATGTTTATTATAGAAATAATAAATCTATTTGAATAGCAACTCATTTTCAATACCGAAGCAAGCTCTATATAAACATAGGGAAATGAGCGTAGCTAACGAGCTCATCATGAAAAAGAACGAGAATTTTTGACATAAAACAAATTCAGTGACATTAGGACAGAATAATGTCTGTCTGACCAGCTAGTGGTACTCAACCCGAACGCTGACCCGAACTCCCGAACGCTTACCCAAGGATCATCTTTCCTCTATAAATTTAACAAGGCAACTTTTAAAGCCAGCGAGGCGGAGCTCTAAGGGTCGGGGGAAAATAACATCAATTTTTTTTATAATTGAAAATTTTCTAAAATTACTAAAAAAGGCGTAAATAATAACATAGAAAATTTTCCTGTGCGGTGGAGGTCTATGGTTGAGTAGGGCGGCGTATCAAACGTGGGGACATCTTTCAGGAGATGCTGCTTTAACAAAATAAATCCAACGAATCATACGTTAAAATTAAAAGTTGGGAGTGATAGTAAAGGCAGAGCCCTGAGGGAAGAACAAAGAGGTATCCATTATATTTTGGTACCCAACAACGTAGTATATAGGTCTGGAGCAGTTTTGAGGAGCCGCTTTCGAAATCTTTGGATTTTTTATTTGGTGGTTTATATTAGGTTTCTAATAAAATATACCACCTGATTTTTTAGAAAAATTTGGGTTCAGAAATTACAGGGCTTAAGAGATCCCAAACTTCAGTTTTTTTTACCTTTCTTAGTACCATAAACTTTAAATATTTTTAGCAGGTTTCAACAGTTTTATCTCATTGCCATAAAACGCTCTAAAAGATTAAAAATTAGTACTTCAATCCACACACGGTTAAATTAGTATTTCGTTAGTAGGCTATTCGGCTAATGGTTGTGGAGAATATTTCAATTTCCATTCAGCAGTAAACTAAGTATATTGTCCGATGTTGTTCTTATAAGAAATAAAAAACATATATCTCTTGTATACTGATTAATTTTATTACAACTTGGTGGGTTAGCATTGACCAATAGAGAATATTCGTCCTAGGACAACATTAAAACTGGTCTATACCAGTTTGGATGCTGACATTGGGTACAGCAAATGAAATTGTCATTACATATGAAGTTTTTTGCATGTCCATTATGACAAACTTCCCTTTCACCTTTGGTCCCTCCACTTGCAGCGGCTCGGGGCGGAAACTCAGGGGTTGGTCCCCAACCTGAGAATGTATGGTCCCTGGCTGTTCTACATGGATACCCCATCCGTTGAGGTGGCCAGTTGGAGGGCAGAGCGGGTCCACATTGAGCCTGATCACAGCTGTCACAAGCCACGGGAGTTGGTACTCTGAAAGGCCAATTTGGCTGCCTGTCCCATCCCACCCTTTCCTTTCCTGCTATATCCTAACCTTCTGGTAACCTGCGCAAAATTCCCGCTTGTGGAAAACGTGCCTATAGCAGCTATGCTGGGGTTTCCTAATCTAGCAACAATGAATAGAGAATTTGCGGAATACGTTTCCATCTAACCCTGGAGGGTGAGGTGGAGCAATTAACCTCTTAAAACCACTGTGTCTACCTAGCAAATTAGATTAAACTGATTGCGTTTATTTGGTCACAGGTCCTAGCTTCTGTTCACGCTTTTTTATGACTCGGCCAATGACTAATATATTTTTGACACCGGATGGTTTTCGACGAGTTTTAAATATATAACCTGTGCGAAAAGTTGCCAATTATTATTACACCTATTAATTTCCAGCTCCAAAATCAGGGGGTTAAACATACAGAAATATACTTGTTTTAAACCCATTTAATGTAAACAAATGTATTCAATGATTTATTTATATAACAGTATCTTATAAAATTCATACCTTAAATTTAAAAATGTTTACATCATTAATATATGTTAGTTTGGATTTAAATACACAAGCTACTGAAATCGCAGCACGAGATATTTAAGAGCAAAATCCAACATCTACATTAATGACAATTTTTCAGGAGGGCAATCTGTCTACATCGTAATTAGTTGAACAATGTAGACGGTTGGGACTAAGGAGTTTTGGACATCTTGATTTTTTATGAAAATCAATATTAACCACAGAAAATGCAAACAAATATAAACTGTAACCAGACTATTTTACTGACCGGTAGATTACAAAACTTTAATCCCATGTCATTAGGTGACAGTGAGGCTTATTTGGTACATTACATGTAATAAAGATAGTTTGCACGTATGATCGTTTAGTAAGTCTGCCATCAAGTAATTTGTTCACAATGTAAAGAAACTACTATAGGTCTACAACACGCTTGATTATCAATCACAGTCAGTCGTGTTACAGAGTTATACTGTCCGAGTAATTCAAAAATTCCAAAACCTATTGTATTAATTTATCATCACTAGTCCAAACACTTAGCTTTTACATCGAAGTTTTCCAGTAAAAAATAAACTAATAATAAATCTAAATAGATATAGGCTAAGTATTGTTTTAAACACGACAAAACACTATCAATTTACATAACACTCACATTTTAAATTATTTCAAAATAACAAAATGTATGGAACAAAACATAACCTAACTTCATAGTTGAAAACGTGTTTACATTTTTTGTGATTTATAAACAAATATGCAGTGTTTCCACTCTACGGTAAAAATATGCCACGCACTGATACAAAAATCCCACTTAATCCCAGACTCTCCCTTATAGTATCCCTCGTCATATCCCACACTTTCCCACTGATTTGTTAAACATTGCAACACAATTAATGTTAAATATTATATGATTATTGAATAATGTATTAGTACAATATTTATACCGTTAGATAGAGCTTATTTAGATCTACTAATTACCTGTAGGTATTTTATATTTTAGTACCTCAAAGGAGTTTGAGCAATGCGACATAGGTTAAATGATACGGTGAGTTAACTAAATTAAATAATTTATTTACGTGAGAGGTACTAATATTTTTAATGGTAGTACTAAAGAGTACGAAGTAGGTACTAAATAATGGCAAATAGTTTGCTTGTTAATTCCAACATGGCTCGGCCAGCGAAATTGACATGATTCAGTGTTCGTTCTGTGACGTTTATAAAATCATAATAGGTGCGGACAGCGAGGTTAAAAAATGGGAAACCCCGCAACTGCCAGTACGGCGAGAAAATCCACTAGAAGTGCTACTGCTAAGGTGCTCTGGTCGTAAGTTGTAAGCAAACTAGCAGACGTAATGCCGATTTCAAAAAATCCCACTTTATCCCACAATCCCATTTTATCCCACAAGCAGTCAAAATATCCCATATAGGGGATAAAAATCCCTCAAGTGAAACACAGATAAATCCCAGCTGACATTTTAAAGACAACCATAGTCAATAGCTTACTACGAAAACCAATTCAACTACTGAATATCAAACATTAAAATTAGTTTTAATAATTATTAATAATCCAAAATAAAATACAAATGCTGTGTTAAAACATCCCTTTGGTATCCCAAATGACTCCTTCAAAATTTCATTAAGAAATGTTTTACAGTTATTTAGTATTTCGATAACACACCCACCCACACACACACACACCCACACACGGCCACTGAAACTTCTTCATCAATACAGTGATTCACTTCGTTCATCAATTACCACGTACAACGTGAAGGAGAAAATAGAACCGCTGTATATTTGTATTATAAATAATTGGATTATTGAAGAAAACATCGAGTGTAAAGTTTTGCTGATGCTACGCAGTGTTATGTTACCTAAAATGATAAATGATGGCGAAAATACTAAAGAAGATTTCTCCGGGGAGTCTTGTTGAGTCAAGGTGATTTTTTGAGTCGGGAGATAAATAGCAGACTTTTTTCCTTGTACCTTGTCTTCCTCGGAGTACTTTGAAGGGTAAAAGGATATTTAGATCCTCCCATTTTTTAAGAGCCAATGTAGTTTGCTATAATATGGATTTGTTTAAAAATATTTCAAAATTTCATTATTTGTTATCTTCCTTTAACGTATTTAGGAGACCTTTATTGAATCAGTTTTAAATATTCTTATAACTAAAAAGAACAAAATCAAGGATTTAATATTAAAAACAAGGTCACCCAGTATAAGGTTCAGCGTTCAGACCCAATACACAATTATTTTGAAAGTTGAATGAGGGTTTAGACAAAGAAACCTTTGATTTTCAGAATGGTGCTAAAAATCCGGGTAATTAAATGAACATGTTTTATAAAATATTGCTACCGGGTAAACAAATACTTCTGTGGGCGTCTCTGAAACTAGGTTTATTATTTAACTATTGCATTGTATCCATCCTAATTATTTGTGGTTTGATATCATAGTGATAAATAATTTAAAACGTAATATTAAAATGTAATCTGAAATTTAAAAACCTGCAGAAATTTGCATACTCTGAATTACACAGTTGAGTTATTGATAATTTTGTGGCTATGATGTGACTCATTCGATTGGACTTACATTTTATTCCGTTTAAATTACTGACCGTTTAAGTGTTTTTTTTTATTCAAAAACTTGCGGAAAAGAGAAACCTTCCAAATAATAACATTAGCATACATTTTGCATTTTATTTTCGAAATTTTTGTGCCTCTTTATGAATTTTGAACGTTTAAGATTAAATAAAAGTTGAAGAGTTGAGTATCATGTTTATGTCTGAGGAGTGGCCGAAGAGGTACTCCCACATTTCTTGTGGCGTTGAAGTTATAAGTATGGTAATTTCCTGACAACTGCTTGAACCATCAACTCCATCTCGTCTGAAAACTTTATACTGGCTCTTCTCTTTACATAGTTGCTGTTAAAGCAGTTGATTAACAATACATATTGGCATTGCATCATGTGATAATGTGGCATTACAAATGTGTAAGTCATTTGATCCCCTTCTGACGGTATGAATGGAGAGAGGTGCTAATATTTAGTTTCGTCTTCTCAACATTATCGCTACTTTAATCTTATTGGCAACACTTAATTCAAGGTTATGCTCTGTTCTCACAATATTTAAAATATACCATATTTAAATATCAGTTTTAGAGATGAACTATAAATGTATGTCTAGCGTAAACGATAGTGCGGGTTATTTAGTTCTGAATAGTTGTGTTAACAGTCACAACCAGCTTATGATGGCCAACCAGCTCGTTGAATCATCCGTCTTGTAACGTCTGTTATTTTTATTTTGTATTGTATTTCATTACATGTTAAGTAATAAATATATGACAGTAGGGGGAGGGGGTCTACTCTTTTCCTTTGAAACTCAGCATTTTTAATATAGATTTATTTATAGTTAATATTAACAATAATAGTTAATATTTAATTAATAGTTAATAATAACCAGTAGACTGTTATAATATATTTTCAGGTTCTTTCGGACTGAACAATTACTTTAATATATATTATGCATATTAAAAGTATGAATTTTGTAAAAGGGCTTTAAAATTATGAATCACATGACTTGTGATTATATATATGTTTTATAAAATTACCCTTATATACTTAACTGTAGTCTTGTATGTGCCTTAACCTTTTTCAAATTATTAAAGTCACGAATGATGTTACTCTTGAAAAATTATTGTATACTCTTTCTAGCTAAAGTAAAAATCTCTTCAAACAACTAATTAGCAAAGTGCGTTAAGATTAAAGTTGCTCAATCTTAAGTAACTGTAAAAGGCAGCAAAGGAGGAGGATGCCACGTTGTTCAGTTCAGAGAAAGGTTGTAAATAGTTTAGACCAAGACTTTAACTTGCCTAATAGTTTGGCACAGACCAGTCTCCCATAAATATCTAGCATCTTTAATTTGTTTTACATTTGAAGGGGAACATAAACAGTTTATGCATATTATAGCTTTACGTGCATTAAAAATGGTAAATAATTTATATTTAATAGTAAATGTAAATAATATTTAGTCACCATTTGACAATCAGGTTATTTATTCCTCCTATAGTATTTTTAACTAATGTAACTTTGAAAAACACACAGAATAGCATTTTCTACTCTATTAATTAATACAATTAGGGAAATTTCATAAGAAATATTTAGAATTTGTTGCCATATTGGAAAAATGGCATCAAAATGTTTAGAGTTAGATTTCTCCTGAATTTATTGTTAAATGGGATAGAAAATATAATTTTGAAACGTTTTTATTCCAGGCATTTATTTTCTAAACCTTACTGTTTAGCCTCTAAAGCTACACATAAGGTGAGAAACTCATTGCTAAAAACAATATAAATCACCTGACCGATTAAGTTTAGTGAAAAATACAAGGAATAGAAATGTTTAAAAATTATTTTGTCTAACCGATTTAATAATAAAACTATGGAAATTTCATTAAAAAAAACTAAAGGCCGCCATATTTGAAAAATGGCGGATAAAATCAAAATTCCAAAATCACAAAATTTTACAGAACCAAAAATCCAGGGAAGTTGCTTTTTAACTTTTTTTTAACAGCTCTTATATTTTTATAGAAAAGCAACTGGCATACTTATATTAATCACCCTGTATACAAGGTGTCCCGCGAGAGTAAGGCACAAATCCAGGATTTGGTAGAACTGATCTTCCTAAAATTTTGTTTCCAAATAGCTTCGTTTTCCATATGTCTGCATGTATGTGATTTTATGTCAATGCAACATATATTAAGAACCACTTACGGTACAGACTTGAAACTTGACATGCGTATTGTAGCAAATTCTCCCCAAAATGTCATGCCTTGACTTTTATTCATTATTGATTGTTAAGGAAATTATATCTAAAGCAACATTAAACACTATGAATCTGAATTCTAAAGAAAAGAGTCGCACAAATTGTTCCTCTTTAACTAGAACAACGACAAGGGGAACTTAGAAATTTAAGAACGAAAAGGAATTCATAAAATGACTGCAACCAGAGGCAACATTGAGCTCCGCCACTAAAAGATTATATCCTTTTTCTGAAGACACTAACGTGAGAAATCTTAATATAATTTTAAATTTTAAAACAACTGATAATTGATGTTATCATAGACAGGGTGTTACAAAAAAGATGCACTGGCTATATATTTTCTGATCCTACACTCAAAAATAAACAAAAAATATGAATGACATTTCTCGAAATTCCGCTCGTCGGAATTAGCGTTCGTCGGTATGTTTGTGTTTTTTCACTAATTTTAGTATATCTTTTGAACCGTTAAAGATATTGTTTTGAAACTTGACATATTTCATACCTATACTTAATGATGTTTTGGTATTGCATTTCAAGATTCTAATACAAAATGGTGGTCATTTTTGTTTTTCTAAGCTAAATGTCATGGTTATGAAAAAACTAAGCAAAAAGGTTGTCATTTTGTCCTGAAAGTAATGATATGAAGACTTTAACTATAGGATGATAAATAACTGAGTTGTTGTGATGTTTGTAAGTTAAAAAATGCTTTTTTGTCATTTCTAGGCTTAAAAATTATGTTTTGACTTATAAAAATCACAACAACTGATTTATCATCATATAGTTAGTTAATATCTTAATATATATTAAATTTTAGCGAATTTCCCCTATAGGGAAGAAGCTATTACCGTAGGTCTCATGGTAAGACTTAAGCCCGAGACCATGACAATTTTTTTTTTTAAGGTCCCAAGGTGACTAAAACACTATTCGTTCAAATTTATATATATGTATATATATATATATATATATATATATATATATATATATATATATATATACGTGTCCGTGAATGCGATAACTTGAGTAAAAAACGTCCGATTTTGATGAAATTTGGCTCAAATGTGTAAAGTGACATTTATGACTTTAAGTTCGAAAACCAGAAAAATCGGACTATGGGAAGGGGGGTTTATGGGGGTTTTAAATTTTCCAAAAATCAGTTTTTTGCATTTTTCACCCTAAAATTTTTGAAACAGTTAATTTTGGTTTTGACCATGTTATAGAGCTTAAAAAACAAATAATATGGTATTTTGAATTATTAACCTAGGTTAAGTGGTTGCGGAAAAAATCCAAAAAAACATGCTCATAAAATCTCCCATGTTAATCTTATGGGAAAAAGGTTTTTGGCTTTTCCTCAGTTAGGTTTACTTTAAACTTCACATTTGCTTTTACCAATCACTTCAGTTCCAAAAAACAATCATTTTGGTGTTTAAATTGTGATTCTACGTCCAACCGTTGCAGAGATATTCAAAGTACTAAACACAGTACGTTTTCCAATGTTATCCTTATGGAGAATAAATAAAATTTGATATCTCGATTATTTATGAATGTATATTGATGAAACTTGGTATGTGGCTTCATGTTGTACTGGTATATTGATATTTGAACAAAAAACAAATATTTTGTTGGTTGTCCCCGTAGCAGCTAACCTGCATACTCAGCCCTAATGTTATTCTTATGGAGAATAAGTAAAGTTTTATATCTCCCTTAATTATTAACATAAATTAATAAAACTTAGTATGTAGCTTCACCTGGTTGAGTTAAATTGATAATTGCATAAAAACACATATTTTGTGCTCCTTGTTGCAGCAAACCTGCATACTCAGTCCTATGTTATTCTTATGGAGAATAAATAAAATGCTATAGATCATTTAGTTATTAATTTATTTTTATAAAACTTGGTAAGTGCCTTTATGTGGTAGTGAGAAACATATATATTCATTGGAAATTCGCTGAGTACGCAGGTTTGCTGCGACGGGGGTATTTATATTTTTTATTGTTAAAGATATTTCGTAAATTTTACAGTTTTTAATATATTTAGCTTTGAAAAACAAAAACGGCCGCCATTTTGAAACGATGAAAGATAGAAAATTTAAATTCAATACCAAAACATCATTAAGTATACCAAGTTTCAAAACAGTACCTTTAACGGTTGATATATTAAGTTTCATAAAAAACACAAACAGACCAATTGACGCTAAACGGAGTGGAATTTCAAAATTTCACTATACATTTTTCTTATTTTTGGGTGTAGAATCAAACACCCCCGTCGCAGTAAACCTGCGTACTCAGCGAATGTCCGATGCATATTATATGTCTTAATACCACATAAAGCCGCATACCAAATTTCATAAAATTATATTCACATATAAGCGATTTTAATTAATCTCCATAAGAATAACATTGGTAATGAGTACGTAGGTTTGCTGAAACAAGGAACACAAACAATTGTTTTTTATTAAAATATAAATATAATTTAACTAGGCAAAGCCACATACCAAATTTTATCAATATTCAATCATAAATAAGCGCAATTTAACATTTTAGTTATTCTCCATAAGAATAACATGGGGGCTGAGTAAGCAGGTTTGCTGCAGCAAGGACAAAAAATATGGGGTTTATCCAATTATCAATATAACTCAACCAAGTGAAGCTACAAACCACGTTTTATTAATTCATGTTCATAATTAAGGGAGTCTTTACTTTTTACTTATTTCCCATAACCATAACATGGGGGCTGAGTACGCAGGTTTGCTGCAACGGGAATAATCAACAAAAAAATAATTTGTTTGTGGAAATATCAATATACCAGTACTACGTGAAGCCACATTCCAAGTTTCATCATCATACATTCATAATCGAGATATCAAATTTTATTTATTCTCCATAAGGATAACATTGGACAAAGTACTGTGTTTAGCACTTTGAATATCTCTGCAACGGTTGGGCGTAGAATCACAATTTAAACAACAAAATGATTGTTTTGTGGAACTGAACAGATTGGTAAAGCAAATGTGAAGTTTACATTGTAATAAACTGAGGAAAAGACAAAAACCTTTTTCCCATAAATTTAACATGGGAGATTTTAGGAGTAGGTTTTTTGGATTTTCTCCGCAACCACTTAACCTAGGTTAATAATTCAAAATACTATATTATTTGTTTTTTTTAACTCTATGGTCAAAACCAAAATTAACTTTTTTTTAAATTTTAGGGTGAAAAATGCAAATAACCGATTTTTTGAAAATTAAAAAACCCCATAAACCCCCTTCCCATGGTCCGATTTTCCTGGTTTTCGAACTTAAACTCATGAATTTTATTTTACACATTTGAGCCAAATTTCATGGAAATCGGACGTTTTTTACTCAAGTTATCGCCTTCAGACACACATACACACACACACACACACACACACACACACACACACACACACACACACACACACATATATATATATATATATAAATATATATATATACATACATATATATATATATATAAATTTGAACAAATAGTGTTTTTGGCATATGGGGACCTAAAAACAAAAATGTATTATGGTCTCGGGCTTAAGTCTTACCATGAGACCTACGGTAATAGCTTCTTCCCTATAGCGGAAATTCGCTAAAAATAGCCAGTGCAACTTTTTTTAACACACTGTATGGATATTTTCCATCTCTCATTTTGATATCGGTAATACTAAATATGTATTATATGATACATATATATATATATATATATTATATATAATTAATAATAATATAATGGTAGGAACTGCCAACAATAGCGTTTGATGGCCCAACGTCGGCTATGGTTAGGTATGCCAACGTGGGCTAGCCAAAGATTTGGGAAGGGTGTTTGGTCAAAAAATGAATTCGTAAAATATTATTTTTTTCACATCAGGATGAAAATTAGGAAACAAAATAGATATATATTAAATAATTCGCACTACTATTAAGGAAGTTATGGGTCTTAAAAGTAGAGATTTTGTAAAATGTTGGGAGAAGGTCAGGAAGAAAACCGTTGATCCGATTTCAATGAAAATTTTGCAGTTGTGTGGGATAAATTCAGGTTATTATTACTAATATAATTTCATTTAAAAATAAAAAAAATAAAAATAGAATTTTCATTTATAAAAACTATTAAAAATATAACGAGTTCGCACGCAGCACGCTGACGTAAGGAAAGTGAATTTCCACATAAAAAACTATAAAAACTCAAAATCAGTTAAAAAACATACATTTATTCCAATGTTTATTCAAATCTGAAAATATTGATTTTTTGGCTGTTTTGATGCTCCTGGTTCTATTTACCTGCAATGGTGGGAATACAATTTTGCGCATTATAAGGCTAGGAGAAGGTCCAGTCAGGCTTTAAAGTAGGCGTGAGGTTGTTGGGGATGATAAAAGTACATCAATAAATGAATAATAGGCTTTTCTAATGTAAAACCCCCATTAGACAACGTACTGTGTTTGGTCGATACACATTTTCTTTAATAACTCGGTAAATATTTATGATAAAATAACGAGAGAGGGCTTAAAAGTTTCGTCACATTACTTCCCATCTTTTAACATGCGTTAATTTCACAGCCGGGGCTTTTCTAACCCTTTTCGGGTCCAAAAACTCGAAATTTGAAAGATTAATCCCCAAAAAATGGGTTTAGAGTTTTCCGATTGTTTTGCCCAACAAACTTGTCCAACAGATTATAGAAAGGAACGTCCCTACCAAATTTGAAGTAAATCGGACAAAAAATGCGACCGCTAGAGTGCATACACATATATATATATATATATATATATATATATATATATAATTTTGAACGACTCCCCAAAACGTGTTCAGGGGGTCGCGTTAGGAACTTCTATGGTGGTCCCGGGCTTAAGTTTCACCGTGCGGGTCATGCTAATAGTTCACTTTCCATAGGAAATTCACTAAAAATACAATTTTGTGGTATAAATAATAGATTAAGTTGTGCGGGTCAGTATGATATACATGTTAGAATTTGTTTGAAGTTTATATATTTTTTCGTTTGGTCTGTGACCTGCTCCTTTGATTCTTGGAAATTGCCTTCCGGGGCAGAATAGGCCAGCCGCACTACGCCTCACTAACACAAACTCAAACGCACAGCACAACCACACGCGCACCCCTCGCACAAGCGCGTAGTCCAAGGTCGTGCCGCCCCCTACACTCCCTCCAGCCACACCTTCCACGAATCTCGCCACTCGCACAACACGAGCACCGCGTGTCCGCGTTTTTCAGTTTTCAGAGTATTATGGTATTACTGCAACCGTAGCAATAAATGCCTTGTAAGAAATATAGGCATACAAGAAATAGAAAATCAATTGCCAGTAAAACATTGTTGTGTGAAACAAGTTATAGGCTATCTGTCATGTAACTAAAGATCCAGCTTCTTCTGAAGAACTAAGTGATAGGAAAGTGTAAATTTACGATTTACTTCATATTTTGAGAAGACATTTCTTTCTATAATCAGTTGGACAAGTTCATTTTGCAAAGCAATCAGAAAGACCCTAACTTCCTTTTTTTGGAGGATATAAAAATTACAAATGTTGTGCTTTTGGCTCCCAAAACCGGTAAAAAGAGATCGGGATGTAAAATTAATGCATATTACATTATATGACATAAAAAGCCAGAAAATGTAGGCCTAAACCCTCTCCCATAACTGTGACACAAATATTTATAGCCAGATAAGGTATTCAGCTGGAGTGTAAATTCTGATATTTAATTTAATACATAATTTTATTCAGTTATGAGAGTATTGTCCAGCTTTGACACTCGATTTCTAAATTGTGAATAAAGATTTGCTTGTGTAGCCAGGTAGTAGAGTGATTACACAAGCCCACCACCACATGTTTTTTTGTGTTTTTTTTGGGATTGCAACAAGTAAGCATTTCCAATTCCATCTCAGTTCAGTTTGGAGTAAACAAAGATAAAATATTGAGGATTTTTCACTGAAAATGTACTATATATTCAAATCTATTAATCAAACAAATAAATAACAGAGAAGACTTGAACAGACATATAGTAAATGCTTTAACTACTGATATTGTCAGTATCATATCGAAACAGATTTCCTGAAGCCTTACTGATAACTTTTTAATATTTTTTATAAATAAATAAAGAGAACCATAAAATCCAATTATTTTCCAAGCAGTGTATATGTTTTATTTGAGTATATATGTTTTATAAATCAGTAAATAGTAAAAATAGGCGTTCATTGGTGATAGAACGGGGTCGAATCGCCGATTGTATTCGTAAAATATACGTTCCGGTAGTCGTTCGGGCCTATAAAACGGAATCCGGCTTCATTTTTCGCTGGGAAAATGTGGTCCGATTGCCGTTTTTGAGCGAAAAAGTACATTTCCGCCATAAAATACGGTGTGTACTCAATTTTCGGCCGATAACAAAATTTGCGGTCGCATTTATGACTAATGTATAGAGTCAATGGTAATATGCTGTAAAATGATCGCAAAAAATTACAGATTTTTGCTGATAACTACAAACGCCTGGTCGGTAAATTTCTCTAAAAACCCAGTTTGACCATTTTCATGTTAAAATGCGGCTCGATTGACGTTTTAGGCGGCGAAATGAGAATGTATTGCTATTTTAGGCCGATAAAATTTCGATCTTAGTTTCGGTAAAATCTTTGATTTCGAAGATTACATACTTTGATACTTCCACTGGCGAGTTAGCCTTTAAGACGGCCACACACTACCGGACTTTTTCCCGAGCAAAACATCAGACCGAGCAGGATTTGGGGTCGAAGGGAGAAAATCCGGTAGTTAGTGGGGCCTCCGAACCAGACATCGAACAAGACTTCGGACCAGACATCGGACCGAGCGCTCTCTAGGCGGTTTTTTGAGGAAAGATCAAAGAAAGATCGGTCCGATGTCTTGTTCGGGGTTCGGTAGTGTGTGGTACCTCCATACGCTTCTCCGGGCGCCGTCCCGTGCTCCGCCGCTAGCGATACGACGACGGTGAGGGTTGCGGTCTTGACTGTTGTCATTTTAGTTTCCAGTTCACTAGTTTATGTAAAGTAGTCTGCACGATGGAGTGGTCTGAGAAAAACACTTTGATGTTTATTTCCAAGTACAAAAATCGGCCAGTTTTATGGGACTTGTCCCATCCTTCACTACCACAAAGTGAAGAGCAATGACGCTTGGAGAGAAGTGGGTAAAATCGTGGGGAGGTGGGTGAAATGGGTGAAACCTACACACAAGTACACTGCCGTCTTGCACAACGGCAACTAAAGTTGTCCCCACCGTTTTTACCCCGCTCGGTGGTTTTCGCACTCAATCTGTCCGATCCGATGTCTTGTTCGGGGTCTCAATCGGGAAGAAGTTCGGAGGGAATTTAGCTACCTTCGTGCCCTGCTCCCTGCTCGATCCGATGTCTTGTTCGGGCAAAAGTCCGGTAGTGAAAACTATTGCGGGATTCTTTGGCCGATTAACTACGTTTAGGCCTACTTGTCGTTTTCGGTTCAAAGTTACGGCGACCATGAATTGCGGCGACCACGATTTTGGTCCATGAATTCAAGACAGTCGTCTTGTTAGGCCGATAACACACATGTTGGTCAATAAAACGCGTTTGGCTATTCTTTACAGCCGATCAAATTATTATTGATATGGAATGTTTATCAAGTTTCCCCGGGAGGAGTCCCGGACCCTCCACCCCTGAGGGGTATTCTATACACCCCCCCAAAAAACCCGGATATTCCCCCCCCCAATGTGACTCCCTGGATCCGCCCCTGATTGTGCCTGAATTTTACTTTGTAACAATAAATAACAAATTCTTCTTTAGCTTTAACAACAAACGGATACTAAACTCCAACAATAGCGGTAAAAATACATCTAACAAAGGCTAGTATGTTGATGATTGGAGTAAAATATTCCACAATTGTATATTTATGGAAAGATTTTTATGGAATAGTTCCGGGACACCCTCTACATTTATTTAATACAGTATTTGTATAAATTAATAAGATCAATGTATTATGATTAAATATATTTGTAAAATTGTAATTCATAAAATTAAAAAGCATTAAATATTTATAATTAATGTTTATTATAATAAATAATGTTATTTTTTTTTAATACAGTAAAGCTAGGATAATTCGAACCTCTATAATGAAAATTAAATTTGTTGGATAGTTCGAATTGTATTACTGCGGTCCTTTGAGATTCGAACTATCCGAGTTCCACTGTATTTAAATGTGCTCACAACTTTGTCAAACATTTTTGATGATAAAATCTGTACAGGCTACAAGAAATTCACTCATCAAAACTATAAAGTGAACGCTCAAAATAAAAATACATTTAAGATTAATTATCGGCGACATTGAAAGGCACATCAGTGGAAAATAGTAAGCAACCCAACCGTACTACTTAACCAGTCGAGCCGTGGGCCGGGGCCGGGGCCATGTACCGTGTGCCTCGGACCGACGAAGAAGCGAGTAGATGGAAAGAAACAAAGACAGTGCTGCGTGGGGGGAGGGGGAGAAATGAGGAGAACGCGCTCCTCTCTCCCCCCAGCCAGATCACACACACTCACAGCACTGCCCGAGTTGTCTTCCTAGCGGTGCGCGGTGGCGACTTGTAGAACTACTGCTCCTCACCGCCAGACTAGCCTAGCGGTCAAACACCCTTAATGCCAACCGACCATTTCCCTACCATATCCTTCAATGCCAACGATGGACCAACATTGTTTGGGAATTTGAGAGTTAGATTTTTAAGCAGACATTGATGCTATATTTATTTAACATTTAGAAAAATACTAGTGGATTGAAGGGGCCTTCGCCCCTAACCTTGTTCCGATACTCTGCCTTATCTGTTTTTTTCTTTACTTTTTACATTTTGAAGAAAATAAAATAATAGAAGTAGAAACTTGTGTCAGTTCGTAAACACAATGTTTAAAGTATAAACAATCACATATTTTCATGTAAGAAAGTAGACGTTTTTAATTTCCCATGCTTCATGCTTTTCTTTTGGTTGATGTTTTACGTTATTTCTCGTTTGCTGGTATTTTTTTTGGAAATACTGCTATTTTTCCCGAGTCCTTGAGATCAAGACCTTTAATTTTAACGTCTCCCATCATCCTACGATTTTACAAACTCCCACAGTCTTAAAAGTTTCGCTTACAGAATTATATATAACGATTTGGCTGTATTTATTTTATATCAATCTTTTAAAACAATACATTTTTAACATTTTAAAATGGCTTTAAAATATTATATTATTTATTTTGTGACCTTATTAATGCTTATTCTAAATTATTATGGTAATCAATCTTAATTGAAACAAACTCTTTAGTAAGTTAAACAAAATTAATAACGTACAGAAGCAAATCCCGATTTTCTATGTATTTTATTATGTTTTAAACTAACACTCGTTTTGAGGTCTCAAGATGCCAACACCATTCGTTCAAATTGTTATATATATTTCGTCGTGTAATGGATGAGCTTATAAAAGACATTATGACGAAAGTATGGATTTTCTTAAAAACATGTATGGCTAGAAATGAATACTCAATCAGTGAGCATTGGGATAGATATCCTAAGAGTATTTTTCTTGAACTTCGTGTATGGACAATATAGTGATTATTTTATTTTAAAACAACCATCATAGTATGGTAATAGATTATCTTCCAATAACTGTTTAAGCACATAAACCGGCCATATAAAACACAGCTGTTGAATTAAGTACAAACCCTGCTGCTGAACTCTAGCGGGAAAAACATGAGGTCTAACGAAATCAAGGATAAATAGATCATTACCTTTATTTATGGTTATAACTGTTTAGTGTTTTCAGCGATAAAATTGTAAATGATTTCACTAAATATTTATATAACTTTTGAAATAATTACCGCTAATTATTTTAACTTGATTAGCATAACTTGAATACATAAACTTAAGGTGCAATATTGACTGATGCTGCAGAGCTGAACAGGTTCTCTAGTTCTAATGGAAAATAAGTAAAATGTTCTGCCTCCCTGTATTATGAAACTCCTTTGTTTTATTAATGACAATTGGTATGTTGCTTCAAATATTTTAGTTAAATTGCTTGTTGCATAAAATCCCATTATTTTGTGCTCCTTGTAGCAGCAAACCTGCGTAATCAGTCCTGATATTATTCTTATGGAGAGTAATTACAACATTATATATCGATTATCTGTAAATATATTTTTATGAAACTTGGTAAGTGGCTTTTTGTGGTATGGTGATAAATAAACATTCATTGGAATTTCTTTGGGTACGCAGGTTTGCTGCAGCGAGGGAATTTATTTTACTATTGGAAATTTGGATATTTATAATACATTTTGCTGTGTCTTAAAAATGTGTTTCTTATTTTAATTAAGGTTGGTTAGATAAATAACTCATTTGCAGCTCTTGAGAATTGATATTACAACTTATTGTACATAAAGATATTAAATATATCTTATTATAGATTTATAAAGATATAGTATCTACCTTCTTAACACAATTTAATATATTTAATAGGTTTACTCTATAGGCTCGAAATCCAATGCACAACATCTATTAACCTAAAAATTTTATTTTATTTTAAAATACTTTTTTGATAGTAAACTTTATATTATTTTGAATTTGTAGCTTGGATTTTATAATTAATCCAAAAAAATAAGATTATACCTGGAAACAATTGCAATAGAATGTTTATTGGCTGATTCGTATTAAAAAATATGTGATTAACACGATGGAACAAAGTATACCAAAGTCTATTTTAATAAATAGTCGGCCATGTTGGATTTGTGTAAACCTTTATTAAATGGGTCAGTGTATGTTCTATTAGACTTATAATTACGATTTTTTCTAAATGTTCATAACCCCTGGATATAAATTAAACTCATATCTTATTTTTTTCGAATAAGGTTGAGTTAAAATCTCAAAGTTCCTTGACCCAAATGAAAACCCTGCAAAAATCGGTTACATTTATTTTTCTCAGGATGAGGCAATTTGCGAAAATGGTGGATTAACTAGACTCCAATAAGCACGATTTATGACTTTTCACAAATCTTAAGAACTTCTACTGATTTAATCCACTTGTTTAAGGTACGGAGACATTACGTAACAGGTTTTAACACTGTTTATAAAACACAAAATGCAAACTAAAAGTAAAGTGTTGAGATACAAGCCCACAATATGGCCGAGCCGCGGACAGTTGACTGGAGGCTGGGTCATACAAGTGCCAAGTGTGCGTTTATTGCATTCCTACCCTCTGCAATCGGAATTTCTTGGTTTCTTAGTGTTTTTCTACTCTCAGAAGTGGATGAGCAACTTTTAAGAACAAAACATTCTTACTTTCCATAAGTTCTGTCCTCATATACGAAACATGGGTCTTTTCTCTCAAATGTACATAAAATACTGTATGCCAAATAAGAGCCGATTTTCAATGCAGAATCCACTTGGTTCAGTCACACTGCATTAGAACGGCAACTTTATTATATATGCATTAGACCAAGTACAAAGACGCATATTTAAAATATTATTCTTCCACAATTTATTATTAAAATCAGTTCAGTGGTTAATAAGGAGACAGCGGCTGGTTCCGGTGGAGGTAACTTTATACCTAAATGCTAGCCTCTGAAAATTTTAAAAGAAAATATATTACATAAGTGAGTATAAATACTTGTAACATCAAAAAATTAGCCTACGCAAAAACGAAATTAGTTTTGTATCTCTAAACAAAACAAATATTACTTTTTTCTTTTATTTGGGGGAGATTGGTGCGTTTATTTACCCCCATAACAAAAAATAAATAAAATACATTAAGTGATGATTCTACCTCCTACCTGATTTGATCCATCCAAAATTGGAAAAACGTACACAGGTGGACGGACAAATCCATAGTTTAGTACTCTATACCAGTCAAATTATGTTTGGGTTCCTTAGTCCAGTCAAATTAGACATTACAAATTTCCTTGCATGCAAAAGGTCATCAGTTATAGTTTTTTAGTATGTTGTCAGTATGACCTATACTAAAACATAGGTAAGTTTTTAGTATGACCTATACTACAAGTAATAAATCAAGTTTACAAGTAAAAAACTAAGTTTGCAGCTTCGAAAAACCTGTGCTATTGGCGTTGTAGTAAAAAAAACACTAAAATGTTTGCACTTTTTTCAGTTTTTGCTACATATCTCCGAAAGTGCCTCTGACAGAATATGTTGTCCAATCCTTTCTTAAACTGGATAAAATTCGCTGAATTTTGAGTCCACAACGACTTCAGTTCGTCCATTATTTACTAAGATACAATAAGAGCTTGACAAAGTTCCAAAAAAATAAACATTTTCGTTATGGTCTATTTTTCGTAATGTAGGCCCTTATTGTAAAAAATGGTATATCTAGCTTATTTATAGACTTATACTGACGGAACTTGGGACGGTTCAACTTGGGGATGTGATTGCTTCATCTGGTTGTAGTTTATAGTTTTTTGCTCAAAACACCGATTTTTTGCCGATGGTTCTCATTGTAGCAACCCTGGGCACTCAACCCTATCTTATTCTTATGGATAGTATTTACAATGTTATGTCTCCCTTAATTATGAAGAAAAATTAATAAAACTTGGTATGTGGCTTCACCTAGTTGAGTTCTATTGATGTTTGCATAAAATCCCATTTGTTGTATTCGTGCTTGCTGAAAACCTGCCTCCACAGCTCCAATGTTATTCTTATGGGGAATAATTAATCGGGGTTGAGTTTTTCCAAGTCGTGTATCTTAGTAAATAATGGTCGTATTGAATTATCATCTCAAACTTTAGCAAACTTTCTCCAGTTTAAGAAAGGATTGGACAATATAATCTGTCAGAGGCATACTTTCGGAGATATTTTGCAACAACTACAAAAAGTGAACAAATTTGAGTGTTTTTTTACTGTTACGCCATTAGCACAGGTATTTTGAAGTTGCAAACTTGGTTTCTTACTTGTAATATAGGTCCTAATAACATACTAAAAAAGTATAACTACATGACTTTTTGCACGCACGGGTGTTTTATTTGACTGGACTATCTGGTTTCATCAAGAAAATGTACGATCGAGAGAATTTGGACAACCCGTGGGATAATGTACCATAGCGTAACTACATTTACCTATGATCATTGTGTCAGTCAATAGGTCCACAACTGGGGACTATGAAATATGTTTTGACCTATTTGATTCTTGCTTAAGCTACCTCCTTAATCTTAAAGCAAAGAAAATTATCATCTGTGGCGACTTCAACGTCCATATAGAATGCCCCTTGAAAGAAGAGGACATTTTCACTAATATACTTCTGTAGCTACGGGTTGTAGATCACCCCTATACTTCCTACCCGTGGCGAGGCTTGCTTGGATACCACGGTGACTAATATCAACTCTTGAGACTTCGAGGTCGATGTGATAAAAAAAGGTTCAGTGTTTTATACGATATGTACGCTAGGTTCCAAAGTTCATACTACGGCAAAACAAACACACCTCCACTATCTCCTGAACAGTTTGAATCGAAAGCTCCGATTGTTGTAATTGATTGCTCCAAACAAAATGAATCTCTAAAATCGTCTAGTGTTGATATAAAAATAGAAATGGAATTTCAAGAAAACGTACCTGCAAATACATCTGCGTATTGTTTAATTTTGCACGATAAATGTGTTACATACACACCGTTGACCGGTATTGTAAAGACAGTATTGTAAAATGTTGTATCACCACCGACACCGCCACTGTCGCTAACCTATAAATATCGGAGCAACAATGTAGGTCTTCAGTTGATCGACTGTCGTCGCATGGGTAACATCTTCTACAAAATGAGTTCTCCATATGTTGTACAAGGTGATGCAGAGGTAGCACCGTTATTGGAACGTGATAATACCGATGAAGCAGATATCATTAAGGAAATAACTGCATTTTTAAAGTTTGGTAAAAGAGATAGAGAGGAGGAAAGTAATGCAGACCCATCAAAGGTAGTACCAAAGAGGAAGAAGAAAGTCGAAGAAAATATTCATCCTCACATTTTAACTGAAGTTTTTTTGCAAATCTTTTACCCCATCTCAGCATGCATTAGTAAAAGTGTATCAGTTGGATTGATTAAGTCATTGGATTATTCCCCTACAGTAATACTACACCATGGAACAAAAAAGGTTTAATTTTTGCAAAATGCTTGCGAGTCATTTTTGAAACATGTACATTTAATAGAATGTTATTTAACTAACAGTTTGTGTGGAAGAAAAACACATATTCGACTTTTGGATTGTGACAATGAAATCGATATTGTTAAACACTGCGGACAACTACAAGTGCGAATTAGAGACTTGACTTAACATGAAAACAATATTCTACTATCACGTAAAGAATTCTACGTTTTAAACTACGCAACAGAACCTATTACAAGGTACATGAGACAGTTGGTATTTGCAAGCGCTATTATTAAAGAATATTTGGTCGATACTTTAGAAAAACAACCTGATAGCACCATCGTGTACGGATCTGTGGATACATCTATTTTTAATAGAATACCTCATGAAGTTTGCATGTGGAGAAAGTTAAAGGATTTTGAACCACTTGTAGAAATCGCTACAGAAGCTACAGAAGAAACAACACAGGAAGAAGAAACAAAGAATCAAGAAGAAGAAAACGAAACACAATAAGAAGAAGAAGAAGAAGTTAAAAAAGACTAAAGTTTGACTTAATAAAGAAGAAAAAACGTGGGGTAGGCCTATTGGGGACGGTGCCCACGTTAAATATACACCAACGCACCTGCAACTGTACGGCGTGGTATTTAATCTACCGTGGTGTGGAAAACAGTTTAGTTGATTGTCAGGTGCCATGATGAGCGGAGGAGATGAAGAATTGGATGTAAAGCCTTGTGTAATAGACTTTAAAGCATTTCGCAATAATGATGATAGGTGTATTATTAAAGAATTAGTAATTTTAGACTTGCTTACATTTGTAGCCTACCCATTAACGTTTGAAGCTCCTTTTTCTTTTAACAAACTTAACGCCAAAGCAAAAAATACAAACAAATGGATAACTAAACACTTTCATCACATACATTGGTATGAAGGATTTATAAGCTACAGTAATCTTCACAGTATTATGTTTAACTTTTGCAAACAATATTCACATATATACACAAGAGGATTAGAAAAAAAGAACTGGATACAAACATATACGCACGGTGATGTTTTCAATATAACTATCAGTAAGGACTTCAACATTAATCTCGGTAATATTTGTGTTGCTGCAAAAAATCTTAAACACGGTCAAACAAACTGTGCATTGCACAACGCATATCGTTTGACTGCTTACTTGAAACAAACGCAGGAATGTGGTGGGGGTAGTGGGGCCTATAAATACGAAGAGACAACACCGCTCCAGCACGAGTATTATTCGAGACCCCGAAGAGGGAAAATCTCAGAAAACACCACCACTAACGAAGATGGCAACACAACAGTTTCTCCAAACACTAGTTGATCAATTCAACACTCACTCAAAATCCGACCTTCTGCTAACTAAGAAGTGTTCAGAACTAAGAGAACAAAAACACTGCAATATACAGAACATCAAGAAAGTGGAAACCACACATGGAGAAGCAATTCTAGTATCAATTCTAGTAGAAGGACCTTTCACTCCAGGATATGAGCCGAAGTTTCAAGTATTTCTTCCAAAACGATTTTTTCAACTGCTACAAAATGAAGACTTGCGAGATATTCAACCGGGGACGTTGTATTTGGTATCACACGGCGTAAGCGGCAACAACTAGACGGAACTCACTCTTTACATCACGCATTTTTGTACATAATGTCTCTGTTTGTATTTCTCTGTTTGTATTTCTAGTCATCAATGTTAGACTTAAGCTTATTGTATTGTAAAATGTTTGTTTAGTAAATAAAAGAAAAGAAAAAGAGAAAAAAAAATAAAAAAAACAACAACACAGCATTATATTATTTTATATACTGATGTGTTGCTTTTTTAAAATTCAAACGGGTGACCTTGAACTTTCATTCAGGGTTAACTTATGAAGAGGTATAAAAGAGGGGGAGCACTGAAATTAGTCTCAGTCTTGTCTAACACACGCTTCAGCTAACATGTAGGTGCCACCGATGAACAATCTACCATTCAGTAACAATTTGAAGACTTATTGTTTCGGGTTGAAATGTTTTAAAGTACCAGACAATCAGATTGACGGGAAAGCTTGTCGTAAGTGCGAGTGTTTCAGCTATTGCATATGTAAGTGTAAAACATATCAAATGAACCGACAAAATAAAATACAAGAATTACGGTGACGAATTACATTACTTTGGTGGCGAATGTAGTAGCAACCATCTACCCCGCACCAGCTGCCACCTGCCCCACGCCATCTGCCCAGCGCCAGCTGCTTTGTAACCACCTGCCCCGCGCCATATGCCCCGCATCCTACACTTTTACCCCCACCATTTTATTTGATACCAGAACGCTAGCTAGCAAATACTCAGTACACCTCCGGCTCTCGACCGGTGAACATCGAGCTCTCTCCGAGCTCTTCACAAACGTAAAACATTATATTGAAATGCCCATTAAAATTAGGTGTATTCATTATGACTGTATTCATCTGGCGACTTCTCAGCCTCAGATGACGTATATATTCACTCAGCCCATCCGGTCACGTGACGTGTGACGTCACTTCCGCCCCAGAACCGGCAAACCCCCACTACTCATTCTACTGGGCCGATTTTCATGATTCTTTTGTTAACAGATAGGTAATTATGTCTAGATATGTCATCACCCATCGAAACTAACATATCTGCAATGGGCTTTGCTCCAGTGCCTCTTAAGGTTCCCATGTTTACCTTATGGAGAAGGTTTAATTGTCTACATCAGTTGATTACTTAAACATGTGTTTATAAACCAAAACAGTTCAATTGGTTCACCAAAGAAAAAGGCAGCACATAATACAAATACTTTATTTGAGGGTGTTTATATAGTGAAGAATGTACATGTAATCCAGTTATTATTGTACGATAATGTATTGAGACAATTTGCTTCATGAGCTAAGTAGGCTTGCTATATGTATTTGAAAAGGAACATGTTATGTTTGAGGTTTTGCTATTAAATTAAGGGCTCATTTTACAATTTCTAACCGATTGACGTGTAAAGTTATCTTAAAAAAACATACATGATCATCCAACTCATTACGTTCCTTAATGATCCTTTCTACAAAATGGTATTTTCTTTTAAGCGCCTAATGTGTTTCTGGGTTCTCTCTGAAAACTTGATAAAATATTTTCCCACATAAACCTTTGGTGTTACTCGATTTGTATTTAGCTATTTATTTAAAACCTGAAAATGTTTAGCACTCTGGAATGATTTCCCAAAGTTCTACATTGAACCCCAAAACGGGGGCAACTTGACAGGACATCACAAAACGAGTGTCAAAATTGCTTGGATACCACGGCGACTAATATCAACTCTTGAGACTTCGAGGTCGATGTGACTGAGCCTTTGGTAGCTGATGGAGCTGTTGTCATGGCTGTAACAACTGATGAGGTAAGCCTAAGGTACATGGCATGGTAAGTTTAACATTGGAAAAAGGGTTGTCAATAGAAATGACCTGCTGATATTGCGCAGGGTACTGTTATGGGTTGACTGGGATGTTCTCGACCGAAACATGAGCCCGGAAGCTTTATTCAATGACTCTTTGGAAATTCTCAGATACGTTTGACTCAGTTTTCCCAGTAAAAGTCATTAGACGTAAGCCTAATGCTACCATAAGCAACAGTAGGCTCAATAACTCTAGGGACAAAACATGGTACACTCCCGAAGACGCTAAGATGCACTCGTTCGTTATTCTGCTGCATGATTATTATAAAAATAGTAATGATCAATCTGCAAAACAACAATACTATTCCATGTACACCAGGTATAAAAGAGAGTACCACAATAAGGAAATTGAGACCAAAAAGTGTTTCAACGTAACTAAGATCACTCAATATACAAATACCGTAAAGCGGCTTAGGAGATAGTGAACGCCCATAGGTCATCAGGACCTAAAACCAAGATTTCGGCAAGACCTGATGAATTTAACAACTATTTTGTGTATGTTGTTGAGGACACTGTGGCTAACTTTCCTATGTTACAAATCGATCCCGTTGCCACACTTCCCGATGTTTCACCACTCCTAGCACTTGTCAATTAGAAAGAGGTGAGTCCTAGTCAAGTATTGAATATTGTTAGGGGTTTTAAGGATTCTAGAAGCCAAGATATACATGAGATTTCGTGCTGTGCTTTACATCTGTGATTGATGTAATTTTGCTTCCCCTCTCTAAAGTCAACAATATCTGCCTCAGCACTGGGATATTTCCAGATAACCTCAAAACAGCTTGAACGTTTCCGATTTTTAAGAAAGGGGATCCGTCACTTCTATCAAACTTCCGACCAATTTCAATTTTACCAACACTCTCAAAAGTTATTGAGGCTGTAATGAAGAGACAACTGATAGAATATTTCGAGGGCAACAATTTGCTCATAGATGCACAGCATGGTTTTAGAAGTGGACGCTCTACCACCACGGCCCTCTAAAGTCTAGTTAGTCAAATCACAGAAGCTTTTCACTCGGTTATGCTTAGTCTGTGTGACTTGAGTTAAGCGTTTGAAGTTGTCTCCCACGACATTGCAATAGCCAAACTTCGCAAATACCGAATCGGTGGAACCGTTCTGCAAATCTGGCGGGCCGGAAACAGATTGTTTCCCTGGCTGGGGCCTCTTCCAGCATGAAACTAACTGAGCACGGCGTACCACAGGGCTCTGTCCTTGGCCCGTTGCTTTTTCCAATTATGAAAAACGACCTCTCGCTTAGTGGCCGAACATTGCTTTTTTCAGACGACTCTACACTGATAACTAGAGGGAGCGACATTGTCCAACTGCGGGAGAGGTTGATAACCTTCTGGATCGGGCCAAGGACTGGTTCACGTCAAACCGCCCTAAAACTAATGAAGACAAAACACAATCCCTGTTGTGTTCATTAAAGACCGGCGCCCTGAGAGACAAGGACCATTTATAACACCCTACCTGAAAAAGTTCGCATTCTTGATATAAAGCGATTTAAAGTTGTGATGAGGGACTGCCTGGTGGATAGGCCTCTCTACTCGCTGGATGAGCTCAGTGAGGTGCCACTTTTCAGCTAAAAAATATGTTAACGATGGAGGAATCAAGTATTCAAGTATTATAAGTGTTAGAAAATTAATATAGCGTCACATATCGTTTGCGTCCTTTTTAGAATATGCGTTTTGTACAGGGTGTTTTACAGCACCCGTGCAGCATGCATAACCAAAAAAGGGGTATTTGGACCCTTAATTGAATTTTACCTCAATTCTTATTGTGTAAAGACTTTTTTAATTTCACTGCTCCAAAAGAGTTACTTTGTCGGAATAGGGGGAGTTTAAAAAAGGGTTTAAAGATTATTCTTACAGGGTGAGTTTTAAATGAGTCCCCCCTAATTTTTTACAGTTCTACAGTTCATGATACATCGACTCTGGACCACCATCGAGCATTGTTTATCAACTTTAACTTCATTTTGTCTTAGTTCATATTTTCCCGCCATATTGGATTCCATTTTTTTTTAAATACAAAAATGGGGTTGTGACCCATTATAAAGAAAAGACTTTTTACGGTGTAAACAATGACGCAATCCATTTTTGAAAATCATGGTTCGTTCTCAAGATATTGGTGATTTGTAAAGATTAATTTTGAAATGTTAAAAACAAATCAATATCATCAAAACGAAAAGTGATATTTAAAAATTGATTGCAGAATTTGTTACAGCGTGGAAATCAGATGGAAACGTGGGTCACAACCCCACCTTTACATCTGGAATCTATATCTCATTCCAAAATTGTGGATCCAAGATGGCGGCCTCATTTTTAAAATGTTTTTCATAATGAAGCAAGTGGCAATCGAGAATGATCGGTAGCAGTTGGTGGTCATTATTTTATGTAATTATGAGAATATGTGCATGTTTAAAGGTTCAAGCATTTAAAATTCTCTTTAAAATTGATTTAAAAAAATCACCAACATCTTGATTACGAGCATTGATTTTCGAAAACTGATTGCGGAATTGTTTTGACCTGAAAAAGTAGTTCTATATGATTGGTCCCCATCTTTACATTTGAAAACAAATATTTAAATCTAATATGGCGGATCGAGGATGGCGGCCAAAAATATGAAACGTATGAAGTCAAAATGAAGTAAAAGTTGATCAACAATGATCAGCATTGGTTCGGAATCAATATCTCAAATAATTTAGAAAAAGGTAGGCGGGAGGGACTCGTTTTAAACTCACTCAGTGGCATATTATTGCTCTTGCATATTATTATAAAGTATGGTGTTCGACAAATGTTTGATAATAACAGAATTCAATTATCTAATATCCATTTCAAAATGTTGGCCTTTATAATGGACAAAATTACATAGCATACTCTGTATTTTCTTAATCCATAAATACAACATTTTTCAAACAAACTTTCTTACCTATAATAAATTGTGCTGTACTTTAATATGCCATTTGACAGCACTTTTAGACAGAAAGTTACTTTTTGTGAAGAACATGCAAAAATAAGAGGTCAGTAGGGATAAATGGAGTGTTCTGGACCAGGAGGAGCCAGGAGGAGCGCCCCCCCCCCCCCGAGGAGCCCCCCCCCTAATTAGTATGCAATTTTTTTTTTAATTACCCTAATTAATATGCAAATTTTTTAATTACCCTAATTAATATGCAAATTTTTTTTATTACCCTAATTAATATGCAAATTTTTTTTTTTTTTTTCAGGAGGAGCCCCCCCCCCCGGTACATCAATCAGGAGGAGCCCCCCCCCCCCCCCCCGACTGTCCAATGATTTTACCCCTGACAGCTGTTGTGATTTGTTGTCGAGGCAACAAACGTCGACGCAGATGTTCAAACAAAAGACCGGTGAGTCGAGACCGGTCCGGGATGCAGCTGCGCCCGACCCTTCCAGGAACCCATTATAGTCCGCCCGTATCGAATTACATTAGAGGAGGGTTGCTTTTACCCCTGACAGCTGTTGTGATTTGTTGTCGAGGCAACAAACGTCGACGCAGATGTTCAAACAAAAGACCGGTGAGTCGAGACCGGTCCGGGATGCAGCTGCGCCCGACCCTTCCAGGAACCCATTATAGTCCGCCCGTATCGAATTACATTAGAGGAGGGTTGCTTTTACCCCTGACAGCTGTCGTGATTTATTGCCGAGGCGACAAACGTCGACGCAGCAGATGTTCGCACAAAAGACCGGTGAGTCGAGACCGGTCTGGGAAGCAGCTGCGACCGACCCTTCCAGGAACCCATTATAGTCCCCCCGTATCGAATTCAATTAGAGGAGGGTTGCTTTTACCCCTGACAGCGGTTGAGATTTATTGCCCCGGCCTTCTCCGAAATCCATTAGTGGAGAGCATCACCCCACATCGCCAGCCCTCCGTCAGTTCAGTTCGAGAGTTCAGTGCGTGTAGACGTGTTAGTCCGATCCTGCTCCGTTCTACGCGATTTTTGTTAGTTGCTGATTTCATTTGCGATATTCGTCCAGCATCTTTGAACTATTTAAAACGGTTGTGTTGTGCCGTATTGTTTGCGATTATCGAAACTTTATAATCCATATTCAAGATGAACGACTCACACCAATGCGTCATTTGCGGCTGCACGTTCCCGCGCAGGCACAGTATGAAGCACTACGCAGAATTCCACGGTGGATTCGTCCCACCCCAGCAAGGTACGTCATTGGGTGTTGCATTATTGTTTTAATCAGACTTAAATGTTAGTAATATAGGAATATGTTATGCAGTATATAACCGGAGTGTGGTAAAAGTCTTCTTTTTATTTAACAGCTTTAGTTATTCTGTGCGAATATAGAGCTGTGTAAAAAAAAAATAAAATTACATGACTATATTTATATAATGTTTATAACTTATGCTATTGTTCGAACCATCAAGTCAAGTCACCAGAGTACCCATATGACATACTTCAAAAATATTTACCCCCCCCCCCCAAGTATGACCCTAACCTCGGGGGGGGGGGGCAAAAGTGCCACAGACGAGACCTCGGGGGGGGGGAAGTGTTGCAGACGAGACCTCGGGGGGGGGGGTAATGGGTCTGGGTTACCATAGGTCGGATCTGAATTCTGATTGCAGATTCTTGCTCGTCTAGTCAAGACGAGTCATTTGAGTACCCACATCGACCACTTTGGGCTAACCTGATGATGACCTTGAACTTGAACTTGACCCTCTTTTTTTTAATGCATTTTCGGAATCCCCTCTTCAAGCCGAGTATTTTGAGTACCCACATGACGTACTTTTGATAATTAATACAAGAGTTGAGCAGGGTAACGCTACAACCAACAGAGCTAGCCCATCAGTGCCTGCGGACAAGTTAACTACCAGTGAATGCTTTGGGTTGGAGCACTTGAAGGGGGGTGTATCGATACACCCCCCATCAAGTACATTAAACTAAGACAGGTGTTAAACATTTCTCAATCTAATCGTTTTGTGCGTTTGCAGATGGAGAAGCCGCATGTCGGCTTTGTCGAGCCACATTCGCAGACCAGGGGGCCTTAGAGCGGCACATGGGAGCGAATCACCTCGTCGTTCCACCCCGGGAGGCGATTGATGCTCCGCAGACGACTGCCGATGACAACCATCATTCCGTTGAAGGTGAGAATCTACTTTAAAATAACTTTTTTCCCCTAGTGACTATTTACCTTCTTTTTTTTTAACTATTTAACTAGGTTCCTGAAGAAGAATGAGACCGTGCCAACTGATGTACTATTGATTTAATTACTAGGGGGAGATTTTCGCTCCCCCTAACACAAAAGGCTTCTTTAGGGTTGACGTAGCTCATTATTGCAGCTACATCCTTTGCTTTGAACCCAGGATCATCAATGTAGACAAACAGTACAGAAGATTACTTCTTCCCTGTTTAATGATTGCTATTTTGATTTAACAAACTTAACTTTGAAATGTGATTCTCGAGAGAGAGAGAGAGAGAGAGAGAGGGGAATTTGTATCTTCATTTATCCTAATTTGTTTTTATTTTTATTTTCAGATGAAGGTCCGGGTCCTGGCCACCACACCTGCCATGAATGCGGTCGCCGTTTCCGTCGTGAAAGAAACCTGCGTCGACATGTGGAATCAACCCACAGCAGAGTCCGCAGGTTCCTTTGCGTCACATGCGGCGCCGAGTTTAAGAGGGAAGACAACCTTCGTCGCCACACCAAGCAATTTCACAGTGATGGCCAAGAACGGAGATTCCCTTGCGCATACTGCGGTCAGGAGTTTAACAAGCTGTTCAACAAGGACCATCATGAGCGGATCTCTTGCCCGATCATGAAGGACCTGATCCGGAACCGAGCAGCCATGGAACAGGATGAACCCCAGCCAGGTCCGAGCACGGAGCCACAACCCGGTACGAGCACACACCAACAACCCGATGATGTTGAGATGACTGGAGCAGGACAGTCAAGCCCCGTATTCTCACTTATTCAACGGGGTTTCCGCAACCGCCTCCTAACCTACCGTCTGCAGCGACCGATGGAGAATCTCGTCACAATCGGAGAAGTGATGGCGTTGTTGATTGTGAGCCTTACGGAGTTGCTTGAGATCACCTTGGCGAAACACCGCAGCATAAAGGTCAACTTGAAGCTGGAGTGTGAGTTCAAAAATGTGCACAACAACACCTGCCTGCGCAACTTCAAGACGAAGATGACTCCGCTGACGGTGACCTCGGACCTGAACCAGTACATCACAACAGCTTTTGCGAAGCTTATCAGAGAGAAGGCTGAGTGTGATCATATCGGCTCCGGGTGGACATACCTTCGCGTTCGTGATTTGGAGGTCGGCATCAACGAATACACTCCTCTAGGTGAAGATGGTCGAGCTTGGCTCCCACTGCCTACGTCTCTGGAGAACACCAAAGCAGTCGTCAACGTATCGAACACCGATGAGAGGTGTTTTATGTATGCAGTCCTGGGAAAGTTTGTTCAAGATCACCCCGAAAGACCGGCATCGTACACCGATGACATCATCGCCCGATACGATTGGACCGGCCTTCAATTCCCCGTTGCTCTGAAAAGTATCAAGACGTTTGAGCGGACAAACAACATCAGCATCAACGTCTATGGTATTGATCACACGCGCGTGGGTCAGAAACCTAACGGACAACCAAAGTATCAGGACACCGTCTTTCCCTTGAAGATCTGTAGGCAGGAGCGCGAAGACCATTGCGACCTTTTGTACGTGACAACGGACGGTGATAGTCACTACGCCTACGTCAAAGACCTTGGCCGACTGATCCGTCCCCAACTCACAGCGCGTGTAGACAGGATATTCATCTGTAAGCGGTGCTTCGCGCACTTTGACAACCGTCCGAACAAGCTCGGTCTGACGGGTGCTCAGCGTCTGGAGGAGCACAGGCGATACTGCTCCGCTTCAGCCCCTATTCGCATGGATACACCGAGAAAGACTGAAATCAAATTCAGCCATCCAGAGTTCACCAGACGCGAGCGTTTCACCATCTACGCGGACTTTGAGTGTGCTCTACTGCCGACCGCGGAGATGGATGAACAAGTCGACGAGCCGCACGGAGGAGTAGCCACCCACATCCACATCCCATATGCCTTTGCGTACCAGATCATCGACTCGTACGGACTTGAAGAGTTTGAGCCTCGAGTCTACTTCGGGGATGATGCGTCAAAGACATTTATGGAGATGTTGAAAACTGATGTTGAACGATTGTGGAACTTCCTGTACGAAGCAAGAAATCTGCGCCCTGTCCTGACGCCAGCGGAAACGATGCAGTACAACTCGACAGCGAATTGCTACCTCTGTGGATCGCCATTTTCAAGAGAAGACCCAAAGGTTCGTGATCACAACCACGCGCCGCCCTACGAGTTCCGTGGCGCTGCGCACAGATCATGTAACCTACGCTACAGGGAGCAGCGAGTAGTCAACTGCTACTTCCACAACCTCTCCAACTACGACGCTCACTTCATAGTGCGGGAGTTGGCGGTCGACCCCGGTGATGTTGAGGTGTTGGCTCACACGGAAGAGCGGTACATCGCTTTCACGAAGCGGTTCCTGTTCGACCGAGCAGCGGCACCGGTTGGGATGCCAGGGCGTGGAAAAAGACAGCCAGGATTCAGAGTCAGGTTCCTCGACACCTACAGGTTCCTGGCTTTGAGCCTCGCCAGCCTCGCAGCCACACTTCCACCAGCTCAACTCTTGGAGACGAGGAAGAGATTCCCCGAAGACCACCTCTTCGATCTAGTCCGTAGGAAAGGCGTGTTCCCGTACAACTTTGTAACGTCGAACGCCGTTTTGGAAGATACTACGGAACTGCCTCTGCAGCGAGATTTCCACAACGACCTGACCCTGGAGGACATCACGGATGCAGACTACGAGCATGCTCGCAACGTGTGGGAAACCTTCGGTTGTAGGAACCTCAAGGACTACGCCGAGAAGTACCTGCGCTGTGACATTGCGCTGTTGACTGACGTCTTTGAACGCTTCAGGGACACGTCGATGGCTGAATACGAACTAGACCCTGCACACTACTACACCCTACCGTCATACGCCTGGGATGTCATGTTAAGGACCTGTGGAGTGGAGCTTGATACGATACAGGACTTTGACATGTACCTCTTCTTCGAGCAAGGCATCAGAGGAGGTATTTCCCAGGCGATCACCAGACACGCCAAGGCCAACCATGATGGATGTCGCCCTGAAGATCGACGACCTGAAGAGCCAACGCATCACCTGCTATACTTGGACGCCAACAACCTTTACGGTTGGGCCATGTCCCAGTGTCTTCCACAGGGACACTTCCAATGGCTCAGCCGCGAGGAGATCGCGTCCCTGGATATTGCAGCGTTGGACCCCGAAGGACCCACGGGCTACGTCTTGGAAGTTGACCTTCGCTACCCCGCCCACCTGCACGACCTTCACAAAGATCTCCCTTACTGCTGTGAGACCAAACGTCCGCCAGGAGGGAAATTCAAGAAGCTCGTTACGACTCTGGATGACAAGAAGAACTACATCTGTCATTACAGAATCTTGCAACAGGCACTGGAAAACGGGCTGGAGCTTGCGAACGTGCATCGCGTCATCTCGTTCCGACAGTCTCGGTGGTTAGAGAGCTACATCCTAATGAACACCGAACTGAGGAAGAAGGCCAAGACCAAGTTTGAACAAGACTTTTTCAAGATTATGAATAATGCGGTCTTCGGCAAGACGATCGAGAATGATCGCAAGCGAATGAACTCTAAGCTGGTGTGTACGCCGGAGATGTTCAGGAAGTACGTGGCCAAGTCAAACTTCCTGGACCGAACCTACTTCAACGATGATGTCGCCATTGTCCACATGTCTAAAGTCAATATCGTCCTGGACAAACCGCTGTACGTCGGAATGTGTGTCCTCGATCTGAGCAAGTGGCTCATGTACGACTTCCTTCGGAAGATGAAGAACCGCTACGGTGATCGTCTGAAGGTTGACTACATGGACACTGACAGCTTCGTGTTCGACGTCCAGACTGAAGATGTTTATAAGGACATGTTGGAGCATCTGGATGATTTTGACACCAGTGCGTACCCCAGAAACCATCCCTGCTACAGCCCCGTCAACGCAAAAGTCATCGGAAAGTTCAAGGATGAAGCAAACGGACTTCCTCTGCTCGAGTACCTCGGTCTTCGCTCGAAACTTTATTTCATGGACATTGTCGAGTTCGAGGAGAGGACCGAAGATGACGAGTTGCAGGTCATGACAGTGAAGCGCGCCAAGGGAGTCGCTAGAGGTGTTGTAAAACACAATTTAACCTCTGACGACTATCGGGAATGCCTCTTCAACGGCGTGTTGAAGAGAACCATCAACACCAGGTTCCAGTCCCGAAACCACCGCGTATTCACAGTCCAAGTCGACAAGCTATCCTTGAGCTGTAACGATGATAAACGTTACATCCTTCCGGACGGAGTCAACACACTTCCGTGGGGACACATTGACGTTCCACCTCAGCCCGAAGACATCCCTCAAGACGATGAAGAGGCGGAGGATGAGGAGCGTTGAGTGGTTGTGTCATATTGCCAAAGACCCTGACTTGACTTGTAAATTATTTTGAAAAATCTAGTCATTAGTTTGTATCGAGTCTCGTAAAACTTAGAAATGTTCTCCTTTTTTCTTTTTGTTCTAGTCATTAGTTTGTGTCGAGTCTCATTTTTGCTAGTCAATCTCAAATGTTCAGGAGCACATACTCGATGTAAAATATATATATAAGGTGTGTAAATAAATAGCCAAATTGTTTGTATATACATTCGTATTTTTTTTCTCCCCTCACATAGTCTTAAGATACAAAAGTAAACTACCAATTCAAATGTATGACTACTTGCTAAAAGTGTAATTGCTAAAGGAGGTGAGGATATGAATGTTACTTTAGAATCATTGTATGATAGGTATGTCCAAAATTGGGACAGCCCTAGTGTTTTCACAAACACGCATTAGTAGGACTTTCCTACCTGGGTTAGAGTAATTGAAGGGGGGTGTATCGATACCCCCTTTGCAGTATATGTTCAAAGCATTACATTCCTCATTTTTCTCAAAATTTGCATTCAATATGTGTCTGACTAATTGCTAAAAGTAAATACTAAAGGATGCGAGGATGGGAAATAATAAGAATATTTATTTTTTATTCTGAGTACACAACTAGTTTATTGAGAAAAAAAAATGCAAAATTCAATTGGTATACATTTGTGCAAAGAGTCTTCTGATCAGTGCGTCGTTGTGGCCAGTAGATGAGTGTTCAAAGAGCTGCACAAAGTCCGTCATCTTCATACCGTAGTGGGTGCGGCAGTACAGGAACACAAGGCAGTATTGACCGCAGACCAGAGTGTTGTCACTTTGAATGCGATGCTCGTTGTACAGGTAGCGACGAGCGTTGCGTCTCAGGAATCCTTGGTAGAATTGAATATGTGGCGGTTGACCGTAGCTGTCAAAGAATTCAATTATTCCTCCTCCTTTGTTAAGGTAGAAAGCGACCCAGTGAGTGCCGTCTTCATTGTGTGGATCAGTGTTCACAATCATAGCAGTAGATGGTGAAATATAATGGGGCAATTGATCCGCAGCGTAGACACCAACATTCTGTACGGGCAGTTTAGCCATACACTTTTGTATCTCTAAGGTATTCATTCTACTGTGTCGACGCCACAGTCAGTAGTAGGAGTAGTACTAGTAGCAAAACAAAAGCAGGAACTGGTATCACTCTCACCATCGTCAGCGTTATCATCAGCGTCATCGATATTTGTACTTAGATGTAGCCAACCGCGCAATGTGATACAATTGGTTAGAGCGCATCGTGTGTGAGCTGTTCTGTGGTGGCGACATCGCACTGCGTTTGTTGATAGTAGACAGTTGATTGACGATAGTGATCCGCAGCCAATATCGTTGATATCGATGACATTAGTAGTACAGTGATCCGTGATGAAATTGTATCGTACAAACTCTTTTTTCTCAGCACCTTTGACATAGACAATCGGTCGTTTGGCGATACATGCACGTAACTTTTCCTCTAGCACATGATACCAGATATCACCTTGGTCCCATTCCAATCCGTGACAGTGTTTTGTGAGCCAATAGCTTTCACGCAGTTTCTCTTGTGATAGGAAATCTCGGCTGAATGGTGATTTGGCGATATGATGCATTAGCAGTGTTCCACTGGCCAATTCCAAGACGCACACTTCCTTCAGAATGTAGTCATTTGAGTTGTCCTTGAAACATTGAAAATCCACAATAATTGGAGATGCTAAATTTGTACGCTGTGCTCTGCATAAACGATCCATCTTGTGCGAGTGTTGGTTGATGACTGAGGAGGACGATGACGCCGCCGCCGACGATCTAACCGCCAAAGTCCGCAGACACGTTGCGATGACGATCGATTTCTATGACGTTGTCAAACTCTGCGTATACCAGACAGTTGACAGTCTCTGTGAGCCCAGTGTCGAAAGCAATCTCCATACGCACACTGCCGTTGCGCACTAGGTTCCAATGAGTTGTGTCGCTTGCTGACATATCAGGTGTTAGATCGAATGCCATCAGACAGTATCCATCGTCGTAATCGTCTCTATTTATGAGATTACCAGCATCGCTAAAGTGTATGCCGGAGCCTGAAAACAGACTGTGATACGCCATCACGTATTTTCCCTTGCAGGTTTCGTAGTGTGGTTGTAGCGGTTTGGACGGCACTTGTTCACCGTCCACGTACAGTGAGAAGTAGTTGGTTTTGAAATTTTGAAAGTTAAATGGATTCTTTTTTAAATCGCCATTATAAGCGGCGTTGGTGACCAGTCCGACAATAATTCTTTTCGGCACTTGACCTAGAAAGACATTGTCCAAAGTTTTGCTCCTCACTCCAAACGGCAGTGTGAATGTTTTCAATTCCACTCTGGTGATTGGGTATTTAGCTGTGCCGGTCTGAAGCGTCTTGCTGTGCGCCAACAGTACCGTGGGGCTAACTTTACACCTTCGTATCCAGAGATTCGCATCAACAATGTGCACCTTGTAGTCACCATCATCCGCCATAATGGAGAAGGAATCTTTTGACCGGATCAGTTTAAAACGCAGTTCCACACCGTTCAACAGGAACTTGTTCTGATTACACATGTCCACATGTAGGCGACCGAGCATATCGATTTCACGACTTTTATTTGTCATTTTTCGTCTCGACTTTAGTCCATCGTTATCGTCCAGAGTATTGTCCATATAGCCGGCGTCGTCCGCGTTCCACAGTCCACATGTTAAATGTGATTTCCTAGCATCATAGCCATAATTCATCAATGTTTCGATATACGCTCGATATGCATAAGTGTTGTTTTGTGGTGTGACCAGTTTCTGATTCATACTCATATCGACTTGACTGAATAACGTGTGCAGCCAATTGTTGACTGGGCCAATTTTATTCGATTCTTCGACATCTGCGATTGCCGCTCCTGTCGACTTGACAATAGACGCTGTAACTTCCAACATTGTTTGCGAAAGATCGGTGTATTCTTCGCCGTTGCCGGGCACAACAAACTCGATGGGCGAATCATCAGTCAGTGTGGAGATTGGTTTGTACTGAATCCATTTGCCGCTCTCGATACTGGTCTGCGTCGGTGGTAGGGAGAATAAGTCCAATTCCGTCTTGACGCATTCACACGACTTTTGATGTAGAAACGACATTGCTAGCGTGTGTGTTAATTGAATATATCGCTTATAGACGTTCTCCTCACTGCTTTCCTCGTCTTCTTCTTCTTTCTAACTGTCCTTCTCTTCTTGCCCTTCTTCTTGGATGACGACGACGACCTTCCTCGAAGGAGTTTCGCCAAAGACTGAGGTGTGACACGACGGCCGCCGGACATGGCGCGCTTCGCGTTTCTTTTACGCGAGAGTATCGCGTTAGTCTTTCGCGCAGGAGTAGCGCGCCGGTGTTTCGCGGTATTCTTTCGCGTTACGCGACGGTGTTTCGCGCGAGAGCCGCCGCCGCCACTTAGCACACGTTGAAGTTTGCCGTCCGCCCGGCGTTTTAGCGAGTCTGTAAACTGGCTGAAATGATCTCTAGCGGCTTCTTTGGGGTCCCGCTGGTGCATGGCCATGTCGCCCAAGAATCCAACACCGGATTTCAACGCCTCTTTGGCCACAGCAGAGGCTCCCGACTTGAGTAGCGGTGTGATGGTGCGGAACATACCGCCTAGGAAACTGCCAATTCCATGTCCTCGCTGGTAGGGTGCACCGCGAAATACCCTCTCGATACTGCCGCCGGTCTGCTGCAATTGTTGGCGGCGATAGTACGCCAAGTAGGGATCGTTTGTATTCATCATTGCTGAGCTCCTCTTTTGAAATGAAGCTTCACGTACGACGTCCCAAAGAGGAATGACGCTTTTTTACTAGCGTGATCCCTTAGGTCAATATCGATCGTTTCAAATGTTCCTTTCATAACTGGCGCATAATGAGGACTGATGAAATGCACAGTCTTATGCGCGCCGTGTGTGTAGTTCTCTCTGTCAATGTTGACAATTTTCAAAAGCGGCGCTGTAGTGTCACCAATCAGCTGCGGTTCAATCAGATCACAATACACGTACAAGTGTGTCGGCAGTCCCATAGTCAGATTAGGCGGCCATATCGCTGTGAGGCCATTTGACAAAACGTTCTCGTACGGATCGAAACCCAACTGGAGAGACAGCGCTTCGGTGAAATGTACTTTGCTTATACCGTCCACCATTGTCGTGATCTTGACTCTGTCCTGCTCTTTGTCATACTCAAAGTACAAGTACTGGGTGACATCCTTCGCTTTATTGATCATTTTCAATAAATCGGTTATGTTCTTGTAATAGCCGGGATTCATCTTTAGCATAATGTGCTCGACACTGAGTGTGACGGGAATACTTGGCAGAACGAGTTTATAGTTGAGCCAAATACACGATTCCTCGTCCACAGTCATAAAGGAACATGGATAATGCGCTTCGACCAAAGCCATCTACCACTCGCCATCGCCTTCTAATCGAATTTGTCTCGGCAGATGTGTAGTGTACTTGGACACTGTGTTTTTTGGAAAATAATCCTTTGAGCTGTTGCTGGGCAATGTCAAATAGAACTGGTTGCTATTAGGCATTTTGCAAATCTTGCGCTCTTACCCAAGAATTGAACTCGTCTCCGTAACCTTCCCACTTGACGAAATAACGCTTACTGCGACCGCGACCCTTAGCGTCTAGTATTTCAGCAATCTTGAACAGATGGTCGTTGTATATTGTCACTTTTTGTAATTCGCATTGGTAAAACTGACCAGTCACTTGTTCACCTTTGAGATCCGACAAAGTGTACATTGGTAGAGGCATCAATGTGTTTACACGACGCACCACAAACACTTCTTTACTCCAATTAGTCTCGTAACCTTTTGCGAATGTGCCCTTCTCCTTAGATATGCGCACTGTGGTGCCAACTTTCAGTTTTGCCTTAACACGACGCGGTATATTACCAAACATGCGACGCCATACCTGATGCAATATTCGCTTATTGTCGGCAGTCACATCGACTGGTCGTATTCTATTGCCTAGACTCCTGTGAGCGCTGTTGTTGTATGCACTAACCAGTTTGTCCAACGCATCTACATAACGATATGTGTTTTTGTAAGACAAATATCGCCACATGCGCGTTTTCAAAGTGCGATTCACGCGTTCCACTACGGCCGCTTTAACATCTGGGTTTTGTGTAGTGACATAAATGATTCCGTATTGTTTGAATAATTTTTTCGTCTTGGCACCGGTGAATTCAGTACCTTTGTCGGTTTGTAAACAGCGAGGTGTGTCGGTCGCTTCGGCAAATATCTCCTCGAAAGCGTTGGCCACTTCAGCTCCTTCTTTCCGCCTCAACGTTCGCACATACAGGTGTTTGCTAAACACGTCTATTACAGTCAGTAGGTAGTTGACGCCGTCGTTGTGTTTACTAAGACCACGCATATCGTTCAAGTCCGCTTGCCACAATTCAAATGGACCAAACACTATGTAAGGATTGCGTGGGAAACGCTTGCGTGCCAGTTTGTGCAATGTGTAAGTGTCCTGTGTTTGTAACCATTCAATCACTTTGCGTTTTGAAACTGGTTTTGCAGCTCGCGTTAAAGGAGCTACACCGCCATACGACGAAGGTTCGATGGGATTGTAATACAAACGCTCCATAATACTGAAAACCTATCCTGTGTACGTTTCCCACTTGTCCAAATTTGACGACTGCTTGTTTCTATTTGAAAAATCAAACTGCTCTGTCGCTCGCGCCGGTGTAGATGTTACACGTTTTCCTCTTGCCGATCGAAGCCGATTTATTAGCGGTGTTCTCAGTATTGATTCAGTTGATGTGTCCACGTCATCGTCTGATCCTTCTCCTCCTGTGAATGATGATCGATATTCGGCATTTATTTCCTTAAGCGCTCTTAGATTATTCATGTAGTCCTTTGGCACGTTCATCGCTTTCAATGCGTTGAGCACTTCCCGCCATCCTGGCGGTGTGTAATCACGCATACGCACCTTTACTATGCAATTTAAGATATCCACTAGATTTGAGTCTGGGATTTTTACACCGTTGATGTACATTGAATAGCCACTGTCCCAACTGATTAAGCTGCCATCACGTTTCATGAAACGTAAAAGATTGCGGGCATCAGATCTGTAAGTTTTGGAAAACGTTTCCACAATCTCTTCCGCTGGACCACCTTCCGCAGCGGGGTGCGATCGTCGACTATGCTCATTCCCACCCGTCTCAACGATTGGTATGCTAATCGGTTGACGTCTATTCTCTGCAATATGCAAGAAGCGATGTAACGCTTGTTTGTACAATTTCCACTTTTCACTATCGTCCATGCGTTTGTTATTCAATATTTGTTGCATCTCCGCGTCGAGGCTGTTTTCACTGGATAGATTAGTCGGTCTGTTATCCGTAGCATTTGATTGCAGTCGATCAATCAACTCTTGTGGCACAACTACCATCTTCTTTGCATGTTCCATTTTTTTTTTTCACTAATGACTAGCTACTTTTCTAAAGTGTAACTTCACGCACGACGTTCCAAAGTGGAATGGCAAATGATTACCAATGTTATCTCTTAAGTCAATTTCCACACTGTCAAAAGATCTATTCATAACAGGCACATAGTGCGGATCGATGAATGATGTTGATTTATGCAAACCGTATACATAAGTAGACGTGGATATATTGACAATTTTCAATAACGGTGCGACTGTATCGCCGACCATCTGCGGCTCGACTAAATCACAATACACGTACATGTGTGACGGTAAGCCAAGACGAATGTTGGGCGAACGGATGCTTTTGTTAACTGCATCACCTTCCAGCGTCAATTCATTCGGATCGAACCCCAATTGAAGCCTTAACGTTGGACTTAATGTAATTTTTACAACATCAGTTCCCATCGATACTTCAATGAATTTGTTGTATGAGTTTTCAACGGTGAACTTTACACCAAAAGTAATCGCTAGTTCTTGCGAATTGATATGATCACACAATTCTTGAATATTTGCGTAATCACCAGTCTTCAATTTAATTCTGTGGTTTTGTTTTGGAATAGCCGACACTACTGGCGTTACATCGGCAGTGCTGTCCATAACCCGCGCCAACGCTTCTATGTTCACTTTTGCTTCCTCTTGCGGTTGTATGCAAATGTCAATTGTTTCGTCATTACCGACTGATAGAAATGTCATTGGATAGTGCGCTTCCACAAGTGCAATTTCCCAGTCGCCAGCGTCCAGTTGAATAGCTCTCGGCAAATGTGTTATGTAATTTGCAACTGTATTTTTCGGATAATACTGCATCGAACTGTTGCTGGGCAGCGTCAAATAGAACTGATTGTTGATGCCAGTCATTTTTATCTACTCAATGCTGCTTGTAGTACTGCGCTCAAAAGTAATGGTATAAAGATTCCACCGCCTTTTTGTATGAGATACTTTCGTTTCTTTGACCAGCCTTCGCCGCGTTTCACCAATCGACGTAGCGTCGCCTTGTGTTTGCTTAACTGACTTTTACTCTTCTTCGCCAGAGGAACGTTACCGCGCAACACGTTGTATGCGCACTCACACACTGAGCGAATGCGGCTCTTGTCACACACCTTTAACAGTGCCTTCCGCTCCTTGGGTGTTACGTGTATGAAAGCCGTAAGCAGAGCTGCGTCCTTCCGCAAGCACGACATGATTACTACTGATGGCGAAATTACCTTTTCTTTGGCAAGTACACATAGTTGGTAGAATCGTCTGGAAATATGCAACTTCGTATTCGCATATTCTCGTCTGTTGATTGTTTCAAGTCTATCAGTAGGTATCCGTGTGGATTCCTCGTAGCGTCAGCGTACGCCTCCTCGATGAATTTCGGGCTGTCTGGATATATTTGTCTGGCCAAGTACCTAATCTGAACTCTATCTCTAGGATTCTTAAAACACACAATGTAATGCGCATTCAATGAGATGTCCCTCTGCCCGCGTCCTTGATGAAACAAATTTTGTGTAATGAAAAACACACTAATGTTGCGATGATGGCAACCTTTTGTGAAAAGATCCACCACACGGTTGTCGGCCTCACGCATCATATCGTCTATAATCACAAGTATCGGCTCGTTACCAGAAAAATCCTCCAAGTTTGGTAGACCTTCTATGTGGTTAATGGTGACATTTTTCGGGTCACCACCACCACCACCACCACCACTACCATAATGCCAGTTTATACTGGTAAATGGTGTGTCACACATTTCTGTAATGTGCTTTATAAACTTTGACACAAACTGTGACTTGCCACAACCCGAAGGTCCCGCCACAATGGCTGAGAACGGATGTTTCCACATCAAGCCCATGATTACTACTGAGCTAAACACCTCACAGTTACCATACTCACACTCTTAAACTTACTACTAAAGGACATTTTTGGGGTTAAGTGAAATAAATAACACAGTGGTTATGTTCTGAACGTGACTATAAGTATTGACTACGAAAACTAATTTACAAAGGTATTAACGTAATCTTCAAGTCTTGCTTTACATAAACTCCAACGGTGCGAATCTGCTATTGGAACCCCTCGGGCTGCGCTTCACCAAGCGAAGGCGTTCTCCAAATCCGCCGTTGTAGCGCTCGATGTCGGTGTTGCTCAGGGCCTCGTTGAAGCGCCTAGGCAGGTAGACTCGCAGAAAGAAGTCGTCCCCGACCTGCCCCTCCAGGATCACGATGATCGTCTCGCCAAAGGGTGTGGTGGCTCGCTCCATCGCAGTGATGAGATAGCCGCATTCCTCTCGGAGATCGGCTATCCTGGTGTAGAGCGGAGAGTCGGACTTGCAGTTGTTGAGGGTAGCTCTCAGGTCCGCGGTTGTTGCAGTGCCGTTCAAAATCGAAAACTCTGGCTTGAAAGTGCTGCTGCTGTTCGACATCTCTAGTAGTAGTTGGAGTAGGTCTATGTGAGGTGGCGGTCTGGTGGCGAATGATGCTCAATCGGGCGGGGCTCCGCCTTATAAACCCTCGCCGCCATTTTCTTCTAAGTGGGGGGTCCGAAGGGTCGGGCGCAGGTGTTCACACAAAAGACCGATGCGTCGAGACCGGTCTGGGATGCAGCTGCTCTAATTGAATGCTTGCGCCACTCGTTGTTTCTTCCTCACAGCTCGCTTCTTCGACGTTGGCTGCGAAACTGCACTGCGTTGTGTAACAGTTTGAGTTAAGCCTGTAATTTTCGGTACTCCTGTTGATTTATCGATCCACATGTTTTCCACTTTATCAACTACTTGTTTAACACTTTGGTGCATTTCACCATCTTTGTCCAAAAATAAACCGCACATGAACACCATATCTGTACCATCATACATTTCCATTTTCAATAACATTTGTCCTTTGTTTCCCGGGTTTTGAACAGCAAAAGTATTCCCATCGTCCATCCATGACACTATGGGACAATCATCTGTTGGTTTCGGCACCCATCCTGGTTTCTTGGTTTCCACTTCGATGGGAGTTGCCCTCCTTCGTCTCTTGCAGGCAGTGGTCGGTTTTACAAATGACGTCTGAGGTGATGACAATGTCTGATCACTAGCATTATTGTTCATAACCTCAATCTCCTGAATAAACGATTTGATATAGTCGTCCGCAGAAGCGTAAGCGTCCATGTTCACGTCCTTACCGTGTGACTTCAACCGTACTACTGACTGGCGGTGCGTCTGCTCACCCTTGAAGTAAACTGTACGCACTCGCTGTCAGACAATATTTCTGTTTGGCGATCGCTTTTATTCACCCGCTGAAGTCAACTGTTACGTTACGGTGACGATCGATCTCGATGACGTTGTCCAGTTCGGCGTACACTATACAGTTGACGGTCTCGGGCAACGCTTTGGAGAATCCAATTTCGATACGTAGATTACCGTTGCGCAGGAGATTCCAGTGACTCGACTCAGCCGCGGACATGTCCGGTGTCAAGTCGAACGCCATAAGACAATTACCGTACGGATAGTCACCTCTCTTGATCTCATTACCTGCGTCGGAGAACTGGATTCCGGTGCCGGTGACCAATGTGTAATAAGAGAGTATATATGTCTCACTGTTCAATGTGTAAACGGGCTGTAACGGTTTGGCCGGTACTTGTTCACCGTCCACGTACAATGCGAGATAATTCATATCGTAGTGTTGAAAGTTGTAAGGATTCTTCTTGAAATCTCCGTTGAACGCAAGATTACTGACCAGTCCAATTATCACACGTTTCGGTAACTGACCGAGAAATGCACTGTCTAAAGCCTTACTCATTATGCCGGAGGGTAGTGTGAACGATTTCACTTCTACACGCGTGATCGGATACTTGGCCGTGCCGGTCTCGAGAGTTTTGCTGTGCGCCAACAATACGCTCGGATTGATCTTACATCGACGTACGAAAAGACTAATCTCTTTAATTGTCACCTTGTAGGTAGTTAGCGTTTTGGACATTATACAAAACGAGTTTCTGGATCTGTTAAGTTGCAATCGCATCTCGACACCGTTCAACATGAATTTGTTCTGATTGCACAGATCGATGTGCAATCGACCGACCATATCGCAAACATCGCTTTCTTTCGTGTGATCGCGACGCTTTTTCAATCCCTCATTCAATTCGTCGCAATCGTCCATTTGTCCGGCCGAATCTTCAAAAAACAGCTCGCTAGTCAGGTGCGAATTCTTCGCACTACATCCGTAGTTCAATAGGTTTTCCAAGTATGCACGGTAAGCGTACGTGTTAGTTTGCGGGGACACCAGTTTATGATTGAGATAGAGATCCACTTGACTGAATATCGAGTGGAGCCAATTGTTCACTGGGCCCACCTCTTTAGCAGGTTGCCCACCGTCCGCTTTAGTGTCGTCCTGTTTCACAATAGCGGCTTTCACGTGTAATAACGTTTGTGTCAGGTCCGTGTACTCGTCACCGTGACCGGGTATTACAAACTCTATTGGCGAATCGTCCGTTAGCGATGAGACCGGTTTGTATTGAACCCATTTACCGCTCTCGATACTGGTCTGCGTAGGCGGTAACGAAAACAAGTCCAGTTCAGTCTTCACACATTCACACGATTTCTGATGAATAAACGACATTGTTATCGAATTAATTGAAAATATCCCTTGTTCTCCTACGTCGTTTCGTTACAGTTCTACGACGTTTGTCTAACGGTGTTATCCTTCTGTTGGTCCTTATCCTCTTTGTAATGGCTCTTCGTTTAAACTTTCCACCTACTTGCCCTCTTTATAGTTCTCCTTTGTCTTTGCATACGTCCGGTAGACGTCCGTCTTCGAAGAAGTCTATCGAGAGACTGTGGCGTGTCGCGACCCGCTTCTTATAACCACCACCGCTCAGTACGCGCTCCAATTTCTCGTCCGCCTGGTGTTCTGTTTAATTAATTACTAGGGGGGGGGGAGATTTTCGCTCCCCCATACTTCAGGAATTGTTGAAGACTAGAACAAGAATGAGAGCAGGGGTGTTTGACAACTGGTGATTTATTGCTCGGAGTTCGACACGGGTGGTCTATAATTATGGGTTCCTAGAAGGGTCGGGTGCAGCTGCTTCCCAGACAGGCCTCGGGGAATTTCCGTTAAAAGCTTTCAGGGTGCTGGGTCCTTTGTCGACGTTTGCCCCCTCGGCAATAAATCACATCCACTGTCAGGGGTAAAAGCAACCCTCCTCTATTGGAATTAGATACGGGTGGACTATAATGGGTTCCTGGAAAGGTCGGGCGCAGCTGCATCCCAGACCGGTCTCGACTCGCCGGGTTTTTTGTTTGAACACCTGCGATCAACAGCCCACCACGCACGGCGCGGCCCTAGCAGCAAAGTTTAGTTTAGTCTTGAGTTTCGAAGCGTCAACAGCTACGAAGAAATCATGGCCAACATCGAGTGGGAATGTGACATCACAGACGTCGAGTTGGAGGATGTATGTGTTGCGGCGGAAACTTCGATGAATAGCAATAATAAGAAGAGGCCGTTTGACGATGAAGATGATTACTTTGAAGGTGATGAATTCTACAACTGAAAAGACGACGATGATTGCACCTTGAAGCATTTCCATAAGAAGAGGCTATGGCGCAATGACAAAAAGTTCAAGCACGTTCATGAGCCAAAAATGTATTCAACTACCCAAGATCTCGACCACGCTCTGTACTCCAAACAACGGGGAATCAACAGCATGTGGAACCATTGCCCGCTGGACGACTTGGAATGGGAATATTGGCAGCGGGACATGGACTACAAGATGAATTTCTACCCTATTGAAGAGGAGCACATCTACGCCATTGAACATGAGCAGAAGTACATGATGCTTGTCGAAATGTGGTGGAATCGTCGAACGGATGAACTCCACCCAGATGAAATAACAAAGTTTTTCATAAATAAAAAATAAATGTTTCCCAACACCTTAGCCTCCACCTGATCCCACCATCATAATCGGCCTTTTTCAAGGCCACAAAAGCTTTTCATGTTAGGGATTAGAAGGAAATCTTGGAGGAGATTTTCTTCTAAGTGTTGGTGCGGGCCTCTAGACAAAAGTGTCACAGACGAGACCTCGGGGGGGGGGGGGGGTTAAAAGTTTCACAGACGAGACCTCGGGGGGGGGGGCTCCTCCTGATTGATGTACCGGGGGGGGGGGGCTCCTCCTGATTGATGTACCGCAGGGGGGGGGCTCCTCCTGAAACGAAAAAAAAAAAATTTGCATATTAATTAGGGTAATTAAACAAAATTTGCATATTAATTAGGGTAATTAAAAAATTTGCATATTAATTAGGGTAATTAAAAAAAATTTGCATACTAATTAGGGGGGGGGGGCTCCTCCTGGCTCCTCCTGGTCCAGAACACTCCATTTATCCCTACTGAGGTCAGAGAGAACATCAAAAGTGTTTTACACATTTATATATTTTATACGAAAAATTCATGTTTAATCCAATTACTAGAGGAAAAAAAGAGATTTGAGCAGTTGTAGTTCGAAAGTTGTAAAGAATTACAAAACTTTTGAAAATATATAATTGTCGATATCCGAAACTATTGAATTGAGATTTAGTTTTGACCATTGCGAACGTTAAAAAACTAAATATTTGGTATTCTCACAAAATAATTTAATGTCGCATATCGAAGTAGTAAAGCTATATTTTTCAGGAGTGAGAAATTTGAGTTGAATATATTTATATGTTTCCCCTTGTCAGACAGAGTCGATTGCCGGCCGGCATGTGCACACTAGTTAGTTTTTAACTTTATTTTGTTATAGTTGTGAATGTTTACCTTATGAATTTCTCTTGAACTTTAATATGGTAGTGAATTCAGTACTGGAGATATAATTTTATTTTTTTTGAAGGTTGAATTATGGTCCCGAAATATACGTACTATTAATACAATATTTAAAATGCTTGTGCAGTTTCATAAAGTTGTTGCCACTTTGAAATTAATAAATATAATTCAATTCGGTTTCCACCAATATGCATGTCTAACATAGAGCTTAGTAATAACTTAAAATGTTCCACTACACTTTAAAATAACTATTAGGGGCAGTGAATTTTGGGTGAAAATGTGTTCATGGAATTCGTTACACAATAAATAGCGGGTTGAAATTGCAATAAAGTGCTTGAGAAAACTCGTTTTCCAGTTTTACGTTCTGCATGGGTGGTCTGTAACACCCTGTGGAGAATGAAGAGGAAAAATGTAACCCTGTGTATTCTGCTACACGTTAAACCATCTTTAAATAATCCTGAATTGGTCGATTTATTGCAATGTTTCTGGTATAGCAAATGTGTTAATGTGAAGGCATCAGATTAATTTCTTCGACATATCCAACGTTTTAAAATTTGAAAAGTCATGGTGCAGTAATGTCTCAAAAGTAAAGTGTTGTTGCCACCAAGTTTGTGTTTAATAATACTTATGTTGCCACCAGGTTTGTGTTCAATAATACTTATGCTGCCACCAGGTTTGTGTTCAATAATACTTATGTTGCCACCAGGTTTGTGTTCAATAATACTTATGTTGCCACCAAGTTTGGGTTCAATAATACTTATGTTGCCACCAGGTTTGGGTTCAATAATACTTATGTTGCCACCAGGTTTGGGTTCAATAATACTTATGTTGCCACCAGGTCTGGCTTCAATAATACTTATGTTGCCACCAGGTTTGGGTTCAATAATACTTATAATTGCTCGTTTCCGAATAATACAAATTCGATTGAGATTTTGTTTACTTTAAAATGCCCAAAGCCCTGTGAAATACCTAATGCAACTTTTTATGGTTAACTATTTTTAATAATGTAATATTTATTGAACCTTCGACGTTTCTCGACACAAAAATATTTTGATGAGGTTGAGGTGGAACCTCATCATCAGACCTCTAAAAATCCAGTCTCACTCCAATGTTGTAGAAAATATAAGGAAATAGCGGGATACACTTGGCTAGTAGTCTACTATTCAACAAGATTCTATGGAATAAAAACATCACCAACATAACGGTTTCATAAACATAACGTTTTCATTGGTGTACAAATGTGTTAAACAACAAAGGGTTGAGATATGAATGATTCTTTTGTTTTATTCTAAATCGTTCACAAAGTAAACTCAAGCAAAAAAAACGAATAATGTGTAACTGGTTCATGTCGTCCTTCTCCATAAAAACATATAAATCAATGAAAACACGTATTGCACACACGATTACTCTGGGTATAAATGTTGATATTGAAAACATCTTCAAACGAATGTACGTAAAAGAGCTCCTTTGCGATGTAGAAAATGATCGTTTTCTACTAACTCGGATGAGGTGACCACAAGTGACAGGGTGGTAGTCGGCAATGTTCGCCAACCCTCGGCAACAGTCGGTTGCTAGGGGTTTGCTGAGTGCTGAGGGGTGCCAGTCCGCGCCTGCAGTGCGTTCCGTGCAGTTGTGCAGTAGTCGCAGTGTTTTGTGTCTCCGTTACCCAGTGTCTTTGTGACAAATCCCACTGTATCTCCGCCTCTTCAGATGAGGAATCCTAATGAAATCCCACTGTATAATTTAAATCAATAGACAATACAACAAATTATGAAAGTAGGATAAAGTAGCATTATTATGATTTTATTGACGTTGAAAATGTTTATAAAGTTTTGAAACTCAGTCTTATAGTATGTTTGTAAATAGAAGAAAGATTTAAATTGCATATTAAGAACGAAACAATTATTATCTTACTATAAAATCCTGCAGTTATAAAGTAAATGTCAATTTAAAAAAAATAATAGTACAATGTTTCAAATTAATTAGTTGAACTTCTTAAGCAATATGATTGGAATGTATAATGAGCTAGCATATTTTCTATTAAATAAATAAGTATCATATTCGTTATAAAACAACTATTTTCAGTATGTTGACGTTCATTATTTAATGTATATACGGGTGTGGCCGGAAATGTTAGCTAGGGCAACAGGTGCAGTGCGACAGTAGTCACAGTAGCAGTGCGATGTCCGATGACTACCTGTTATTGTTGCTGTTGTTGTGTTGTTTAATGTTCGCCTCCTCTACTGAGCCGTACAACAACGGCTACGTCACTGACGTCATCCCCACGGAGGCAGGTAAGATCATTTCCTCATTCTGCCATTTGATTGTTTTGCATGTTAAATAATCTGACTTTTAATCGTTGGTGAAGAACTATTACTTTAACAAGACATTTTTTGGACATTTAATGTTGTATAAACTCGTTAATATAATTGTGTAGAAATTAAGTGTGACTACTGTTTACTTAGGGAAATGGTTGATGACAAAAATTAAATAAATAACATTTTGGTCGGTTAAGCCATATGAAATTGTTAAACTACAAAAGCATAACACATTTTTTAACGGGAATATTACTTTAAAGCTGTAATTTCGTTTATTTTTTCGATGAATTGCTATTCCCAAAAATATAAATCTTCAGAATTTGTCCATAATTTTATTATGTTAAGATGGGCATTAATTTAATATTAAAACACTCAATCTAAAAAAACTCGCTAACTTTTATCTAATTGTGCTAAATCAACAAAAATTCGTACTTTTTTATTTGATAAACAACAATGCTACACTTACAGTACAGTGCAAGATTTCAAACAATATCAGTCAGATTAATGTTTACACCCATTAATAAGATTATCAAATAGAGTGTTCTTTGATTGAACTTGGAAGTTAATACGTCTCTTATTGCAACATTAAATTACTACAACATGATAAGACACAATTTACACGTAAATGAGAAATAAATAGTAAACTGTGTATGTAAAGTTTACATCCAAACAATGAATTAAAATAAAGAGTCTCAAAGTTAAAAACATATTTAATTTAGCGTATGATATTAATATATGTTAAAACAAGTTTTAGTTTACATATTTTTACATTATTTTATAAATCTAATGTAAATACCATTTCATTACTCGTTCATATTTGGAATTTATGGATTGCAGTCCATAATTAGCTTGGTCATATTAATTACTTGACGTTTTTTGTAGGAAGTGTTTATTACATCATTTAACTGTAAAAAATATAATTGTTTTCTAATTCGGACTATTACTGCATTATTGCATTCAGACCAAATATATCTTCAAAAGTCGAAACTAAAGGTTCGTATCACTTACATACGTATTCGTCATTTGTTTAACAAAATACATGTTAAACCTGTTTACCTGTAGTAATTTTCGTTAGGAACATATAACACATAACTCCAAAATGGAGTTATGAAACTAAACAAGTTACTAATATAATACTGCAAACTCGGTTATTAGTAAATAAGAATGAGATATGCATCCACTTTAAAAAAAGTGCACTTGTGTAGTACACATTATACTTCTTGTAAGATTATTGACTCTAAATAAAATGTTGACTCTAACAACTTAAAAGGTTTAGTTGTTACTTTGTAACAAACTGCGTTTAATGGTTAATATAATAAAGTAGGCTATTATATTATGAGGTAGTTTTTCTAATATAAGCTTCTGCCATAAGGAAGTAAAACCTCGAACATCAATCGGTCTTAACATGTCAACGGCTTCCCTGAAATCGATGTCTATCAAAGGCGGTGCTAGTACCTCATAATGTCTTTAAGAAATTTAAAAAAGGACGCTTCACATTTTTAATTTAGCGTATGATATTAAAATATGTTAAAACAAGTTTTAGTTTATATATTTTTGCATTATTTTGTAAATCTAATTTGGTAAGACAATACATGTAACGGAGACAGTTTTTAAGTTGTTTTCCATATGTTACATATAAAATAAAAAATGTAAAAGTTACTTTGAAACTTGAATCCGCAGTCAAATTTAAATTGTATAAAAGGTATTAGTAGTTCGGCATAAACGTAAGTATTATACTATCATGGCATATAATTAACACTTTAAAATCGTAATTAATAAGTATTTCTTCTTATCGTAGAGCTATGTTTTAAACTGTATATTGCTTAATATGTGTTATTTTAAATTATCTACAATATATTATAACTACCAATCTGCAACCTTTTACGTGTATTGCAACTTCATCAAAATAATATTACTCTCGTATCTGGACAAATTGAAAAGAAATTGAACGTTTCCCAATATGCGTAACGTGCAGAGTAAGGGATTTGCAGATACGGTGGTTATCCGGTGCTCTTGTTTTAAAATACAATTTTCCACCCCAGTTTTATTTTGCGAAGTTAAAAAGTAAAACTGATTAAATTTATGTCTATAAAGATGTTAACTTGTTGAAAACTCCTTATTACAGCAAAGGTATTATTAATTAACTCGCTAATTAAACGCAAGTAGGTGCCATAATTCATAAAGTCTATTGCGTAATCAATTATCTATTTTATATAATGATGTTCAGGACTATTTTACTATCTATTAAAAAAATAAAAAATTATATTTACGAGTTTTAATTTAATCTGATAAATAAGAAGCAATCTCACTGAACCGTAAAGTTTTGATCAGTGAAGTGGAAGAAAAGATTAGCAAAGTTTAGGTCATTGAAATGTTTCTTACTAAGAACTCTAAATACTTTTTGTTGAAAACCAAGTTTGTAATTAACGATCTCTCAATTTCATTACCATGGAGAAAAAAATAAATGCTCGTCACTTGGAATAGTATGTAGAGCTGTGTCAATAAACGTAATCGTAACATTTTAAATTATGTTTTATTAAACTGATTACCATATTTTAATCGAAAACCTGATTGTTGATTTATTACTTGTGCTTAAAACCTGACATTAACTTTATGGGTCTAGAACCCTCTTGGGTTTATTATTTATGTTATACCATTCAATATTCAATTGCTGTTCAGCTTAGCTGGGTTCTAAGCTGAAAAATATTATTTATTTATTAATGATTAATGTATATTCAAATTATTTTATTTAAATTATAAACAAATCTGTAATTGTTTGATAGTAAATTATAAACTATTTTCCACAACAATTGTAAGTAACAATAATTTAATTACTAACTCGATTTTCTGAATTTTTATTTTAAAATTGAAGCGCAATCAAATTTTCAAATTAGCCGGTGGCAATTCTAGTAACTATCGTTGAAAGGAGCCATAATCGCTCCATACAAATACCTAATCCATCGTCCCTGACGGCCCTTGCCAGAGTTGGTCTGTGGTAAAGCTAGTAGCTACTGTTAAAAGGAGCCATAATCGCTCCATACAAATACTTGATCCATCTTCCCTGACGGCCCTTGCCAGAGTTGGTCTGTGGTAATGTTAGTAGCTACTGTTAAAAGGAGCCATAATCGCTCCATACAAATACTTGATCCATCTTCCCTGACGGCCCTTGCCAGAGTTGGTCTGTGGTAATGCTAGTAGCTACTGTTAAAAGGAGCCATAATCGCTCCATACAAATACTTGATCCATCTTCCCTGACGGCCCTTGCCAGAGTTGGTCTGTGGTAAAGCTAGTAGCTACTGTTAAAAGGAGCCATAATCGCTCCATACAAATACTCGATCCATCTTCCCTGACGGCCCTTGCCAGAGTTGGTCTATGGTAATGCTAGTAGCTACTGTTAAAAGGAGCCATAATCGCTCCATACAAATACTTGATCCATCTTCCCTGACGGCCCTTGCCAGAGTTGGTCTGTGGTAATGCTAGTAGCTACTGTTAAAAGGAGCCATAATCGCTCCATACAAATACTTGATCCATCTTCCCTGACGGCCCTTGCCAGAGTTGGTCTGTGGTAATGCTAGTAGCTACTGTTAAAAGGAGCCATAATCGCTCCATACAAATACTTGATCTATCTTCCCTGACGGCCCTTGCCAGAGTTGGTCTGTGGTAATGCTAGTAGCTACTGTTAAAAGGAGCCATAATCGCTCCATACAAATACTTGATCCATCTTCCCTGACGGCCCTTGCCAGAGTTGGTCTGTGGTAATGCTAGTAGCTACTGTTAAAAGGAGCCATAATCGCTCCATACAAATACTTGATCCATCTTCCCTGACGGCCCTTGCCAGAGTTGGTCTGTGGTAATGCTAGTAGCTACTGTTAAAAGGAGCCATAATCGCTCCATACAAATACTTGATCTATCTTCCCTGACGGCCCTTGCCAGAGTTGGTCTGTGGTAATGCTAGTAGCTACTGTTAAAAGGAGCCATTATCGCTCCATACAAATACTTGATCCATCTTCCCTGACGGCCCTTGCCAGAGTTGGTCTGTGGTAATGCTAGTAGCTACTGTTAAAAGGAGCCATAATCGCTCCATACAAATACTTGATCCATCTTCCCTGACGGCTCTTGCCAGAGATGGTCAATGGTAATGCTAGTAGCTACTGTTCAAAAGAGCCATAATCGCTCCATACAAATACTTGATCCATCTTCCCTGACGGCCCTTAGCAGTGTTGGTCTGTGGTAATGCTAGTAGCTACTGTTCAAAGGAGCAATAATCGCTCCATTCAAGTATTTAATCCGTCTTCTCTTACGGCCCTTGTCAGAGTTGGTCAGTGGCAAAGTTAGTAGCTACTGTTTGAAGGAGCAATATTGGCTCCATCCAAGTACTAATTCGTCTTTCCTGACGGCCCTTGCACAGAATTGGTCAGTGGAAATGCTAGTAACTACGGGTTGAAGGAGCAATAATTGCTCTATCCAAGTACTAATTCGTCTTCCCTGACGGCCCTTGCACAGAATTGGTCAGTTGAAATGCTAGTAACTACGGGTTGAAGGAGCAATAATTGCTCCATCCAAGCACTAATTCGTCTTCCCTGACGGCCCTTGCACAGAATTGGTCAGTGGAAATGCTAGTAACTACGGGTTTAAGGAGCAATAATTGCTCCATCCAAGTACTAATTCGTCTTCCCTGACGACCCTTGCACAGAATTGGTCAGTGGAAATGCTAGTAACTACGGGTTGAAGGAGCAATAATTGCTCCATCCAAGTACTAATTCGTCTTCCCTGACGGCCCTTGTACAGAATTGGTCAGTGGAAATGCTAGTAACTACGGGTTGAAGGAGCAATAATTGCTCCATCCAAGTACTAATTCTTCTTCCCTGACGGCCCTTGCACAGAATTGGTCAGTGGAAATGCTAGTAACTACGGGTTGAAGGAGCAGCAATAATTGCTCTATCCAAGTACTTAATCCGTTTCTATGCAGAGTTTGTCAGTGGCAATGCTTAAATAGCTATTGTTCGGACGAACAATAATCGCTTATTGCCAGAGTTGTTCAATGGCAATGCTAGTAGCTTCTGTTCGAAGGAGCAATAATCGCTCCATCCAAGTATTTACTCCGTCTTCTCTGACGGCCCTTGGGCAAACAACCACGTGTATCTTTACGTTCTTAACATTCAACTTATACTTATGTTAATCTGTTTGTAATAAAAACTCATATAGTTTAGCTCATCACGTTCTTTTAAACACGTTAAAAGTAGATAATGAAACTTGATTTATCTATATAAATTTATGTGAATAACAATTTATCGTATTATCTAATGTAAAATACTATGTGAACGTCCAAATTAACTTGTTTTATGATAAACTATGAATTTTTCAAGGGGAATTATGGTTCATAGTTGTATTATATTTAAAGGGTCTACCAATATTATACATTTTTAGGGATTTATTCAGCAATTAACATTGACCAAACTCGGCCTTAAGGTTTAGACCGGATTTCGTGGGATTTCAAAGTTTAGCTAATGTCGTGGGTAAACTCTGACCGGCTCGGCTGCCTTTGACCCGTACAATCTTGTCGTCTGACTCAAAAATGCATGCCGGAGGACATATGTCCTCTGAGGGAACAGGAACCGTTTTTAGTTGCTTTAAAATATAACTCTCGATTTTTCGTTTATAATTAGGTTCAATTGAACTATATATTATAATATAAAAAAGGCATACCGCAGCTGTGTGTCACTGTTGAAAACTAGTTTTACAATCATAGTTATGTTTAGTTTTTATAACCAATAACTTAAAGTGTTTAAGCAAAATTAGTGTCATATATTTCTTTTAAGCTTTGTCACAAATCATCTCCGTATCAGCAAGTTTTATATATGTTAAGAACCGCTTACCACATAAGCTGTATGTAAGGATGGAGGGATTCATCTGAAATTTAAACGAATAAAGACGCGCGCGCGAGCTAGATACTTTTTCTAGTAATTATAATCTACGAAAAACAAACAAATCGGATCTAAATAGGGTTTACGGTCCCTCATCTATGCAACATTGAATCGAGCTGTGAAATAGTGGCAAAAAGTGCGGAGCAAGTGACGCTGTGATTGGTAGGAAGGAATGCTTCAGAGTTCATAGCTTTAAAGGTAGTGTTATAAAAATATACATTTTTACTTGAAAGTTATATTTTTGTTGAACAATAACATAATTATGACACATCGATGATTCGCACTAATATCGGTATTAATCCTATGCACCTTATAAAAACTAATAATACTTTGGTATTAATAAATATAAGCACCCGATGCAATACTTGCACAGTCTATACACTTGTCACAGTAACTTGTCACTTAACACTTATCATATAAACATATATTTACATTACTATGTCGATATATATTATTTCATTTATATTTAAATTGCTGGCTTTGATTATCAGTATTGGACAAGGTAATCTACAGTATAAATTAAATTTATATAAGTTCTTGTAATTTGAATGCAACGAACATCGCTTGGGGCTGCTAATTGAAAACTTCAAACAATAAATAAGAACTGCTACTTAGCAACGCATCCCTCTGCGACCTTCTTTACAGCCAGCCTCCAGATTTGATGAACATAATGACTTTCCTTGAGACATATGTTGGCTCAAACGTGAATAAGTAAGACTACCTGAATGTATAGAAACGTGAATTTAGGTATATTGCAGTTGTTTTCTTTCCTGTAAAATAAAATAAAAACTGACATTTAAACAAAATTAACATTGGAAATTTAGTTTGTAAATGTGTAAAACGAATCGTATCAGATTCCATAACAAGGTCTCTGGTTTATGACGTTACTACAATCTCTAATTACATTCTCTGAGACTTGTGTATCGGAGAGTCAGTATACCTATTCATTATTCATATTATACGGTTATTAGCACAAATTAGTTTATGTGCGGTTGCAATAAAGAGGCCAACAATTCAGCGGCAACTTGTCACAGCCTTTCAAAGAAAGCTTTATTAAGATATATATATGTCTTTGTGCGTAACATAATATAACAATACAACGGACGATCATTTAAGTACCTTCATCTTACAGATGGAGCCTCGTACATTGGCTCTAATTCAAGCCAACAATTTATGACTTTGTACTGTTGTTTGAGAAATTTAGTGGTTTGTTAACTCTAAGCAATTTACTTTCTGACACAGTTGATTAAATTTCGGTGCATGCTTACCGTATTTCGGTTTGTGATAGAAAACATATATGTTGGCAACTAATTAAAATTACGTAGATCGACATGGTTACTTATATTTAAAACAGACTTAATATTGTTTGTAATATTAAACAATATGAATATTGTCACTATGTAGAATACTTTTGAGTGAAATCTTAAATACTCGTAATATTTGAATGATAATATATTTAGTTTTAAAATAGTATCCAACCATTTATTAATTGCTCCTAAAATCAACGACATTACATGCATTCTCTTAGTCCAAAGACTAAGAGAATGTATCAGCAGCAAATAAAACAGAATGATGTATTTATGAAAAGTATATTAGGCATTCAATCTGCATATCTTAAGAAATCAGCCACCCACTTCTGGAGAACACATTTGTGGTAACATCCGACCATAAAAAAACAAATATATAACTTATACAATCTTCCATTTTTTAAAGCTACGTAACCTTTAACTTAAGCCCAATGCTGATCGAATATACCAACAACTGTTTAGTTATTTTTAATTTTCAGAACCCTAAAAACAAAACAGAAACGTACGTGTATATGTAAATAATTTATTAATAATCGGAGAAAACTACATTACTCTGAAAGAGTTCAAAAGCGTAAATAGTTAAGGACGCTTATTTTGTGATGGGGATATTTGATATGGTTATATTTAGTGAATTTCCTATGGAAAGTGATTAGCATGACCTGCACGGTGAAACCTAAGCCCGGGACCACCATAGAAGTTCCTAACGTGACCCCCTGAACACGTTTTGGGGGTTCGTTCAAAATTATATATATATATATGTGTGTGTGTGTGTGTGTGTGTGTGTGTGTGTGTGTGTGTGTGTGTGTGTGTGGGTGTGTGTGTGTGTGTGTGTATGTGTGTGTGTGTGTGCAGGCACTCTAGCGGTCACGTTTTTTGTCCGATTTACTTCAAATTTGGTAGAGACGTTCCTTTCTATAATCAGTTGGTCAAGTTCGTTGGAAAAAACAATTGGAAAACTCTAAACCACTTTTTTGGGGATTAATCTTTCAAATTTCGATTTTTAGGCCCAAAAAGTGTCAGAAAAGCCTCTGAGGTGAAATGAACGAATGTAAAAAGATGGGAATTAGTGTGGCGAAACTTTTAAGCCCTCTCTCGTCATTCTAGCATATATTTTTACCGAGTTATTAAAGGAAATGTGTATTGGCCATACACAGTACGTTGTCTTATGGGGGTTTACATTAGAAAAGCCTGTTAATAATTTTTGGGTGTACTTTTATCATCCCCAACAACCTCACGCCTACTTTAAAGCATGACTGGACCTTCTCCTAACCTTATAATGCGCAAACTTCTATTCTCAGCATTGCAGGTAAATAGAACCAGGAGTATCAGAACAGCCAAAAAATCAATTTTTTCAGATTTGAATAAAAATTGGAATAATTGTATGTTTTTAACTGATTTTGAGTTTTTATAGTTTTTATGTGGAAATTCACTTCCCTCACGTCAGCGTGCTGCGTGCGAACTCGTTTTTAAATATTGTTGTTTATTATTTTGTTTATAAGTACTGTAGCTGATACAACTTTTTAATGTATTATCGTGAGTGCAGGAAGTCAATTTATTGTTGTTTTTCTTTATGTTTAATTTATTTTCTTTCGTTTTAATTTTGTTTTGAGCCACCTATGGCTCTTTGTCTTTTAAATTCGCTGAGTGATGGATATCTTACATGGGCTTTGAAATGTTGAGATATACCAAATTTATTTCACTCAAAAATATTGGTTCGTTCCTATTAATATATATATATATATATATATATATATATATATATATATATATATATATATATATATATATATAAAGCAAACAGATCAATGATCATTAACAAAAGATACATTATCAAACTGTTATTATTTCATTAGGTAAATTTGTTGATAATGCATCATCTATACTTTGCATTATTTTGAATTCAACGTAATTGTACGTTGTTGTGACATAAATATCATTTTAAATTTAAAACAAAATTACTTTATGGACGTTAGCACCTTCTTTACTAATGTATCTCAAAGTCAATTACATATATATATCCGACAGACGTTATCATATCATAATGTCATTGAATTTGTTTTATATAAAAAAGCTCGTTCATTTTCAAGATGAGCTCGTTTGCTAAGCTCCCTCGCCTATATTTATATAGAGATAACTTCGGCATCAAAAAAAGATTTTGAGTTTCCATTCAAGTAGACTTGTTATTTCCATAATGAAAATATGTTTATGCCTTTCAGGAATGTTAGATATAACCCTTATAACAGCTGTTTCTTTAAATGAATTGAATTAGGAAAAGATAAATGTGACATAATAAAACAAATAAATCATTGCTCTATAAGAATAACATGTAAACTTTGAAGGGCCTTAGTGCGCAATGCGCAGCCATTAAGAATTTTAAAAACGAAAATAGGCCTATATGTTACCAGGTATATAAGAAAAGTCCTGTAAATTTCCATGCCAATCGGTTGAATAGTTTTTAGTTATAAATGGTGTAACTAACGTAACTAACCCGACTTTGTTTCATGTAGTTAGATGTTCTAGCTAGAGTACACAATTATGGTTACCAAAATAACCGTTCTTATATATCCTAAAAATACATAACAAATGTCAAACAATTTTAAAATACCGTTTACTTTTATGTGAATATTTAAACGGGCAGAGGGAAGGGGAACTTGAACGTTGCAAGATCTGCAGCGTAGTCACTAGTGGACACGTGCTATAAATCATTGCTATATATCACTTTGATATCATTGGCCGTGTCTAATATATTTAATAAAGCAAAGACTAAAATAATTTACCTAAAGAGGATAATGGACTTGCAAAAACATGTTTACACTATAATTTGCAACATTAAATCAAGAAATAAATATCCAGGAGTTGTTAAGATGCTGATAATATAGATAATACAGGTAACGGTCACGTAACACGGTCCTCGAGTCTTGAAACCGAATATCCAGGAGTTGTTAAGATGCTGATAATATAGATAATACAGGTAACGGTCACGTAACACGGTCCTCGAGTCTTGAAACCGAATGTGCGAAACTCATTCACGAGATATTCTGTTCTTAAGGACAGATAACCGACAAAACGTTTACCACTTGTCTTATGGTCTTAAAAATATGCTGTGAAAGTTGTAATAAAATGACAATATATTGGATATAATCCATACATTTTTAGTGTCCAATGGTGTACACTAATACACTTTTATGAGTAAAAATAAAGATTATTTACTATGAATTATAATCAAAGTTTTCGTATTTCGATATGATTTATGGAGTAATAATTATTGTATTTCGCGTGAAATAGGACCATCCAGTTTTTATAAAGAAATGTATTGTCAATTTAACTGATTGTATTTCTTCAGTTATTATTGACTCTAAAATTAATTAAGTTTCAAAAACAGGGTTGGTATTCTATTACAGCTTCTAGATGTATTAAACCTTTGAAAGAAAGATTGCATGACGAGGATAAACAAGAATCAATATAGTCTGGAAAAGTCTGCATGTTTATGGTGAGCCTATAAATTATCTGTCCCAACCGAATAATCGTGGCCGACAGTCGTTAAACTGCTTGCATCATAATCAACACGCATGGAGCTAATTGTAGCCAGTTGACCGAGTGGCTATCACGTTGCCGCGTAGTAACAAATACTTGAAGACTTTCAAATGGAACTAAAACTCCGAGGTTTTAGCGAATTTCCACTTTAGGGAAGAAGCTATTACCGTAGGTCTCATGGTAAGACTTAAGCCCGAGACCATGATAACTTTTAGTTTTGAGGTCCCCAGATGCCAAAAACACTATTCGTTTAAATTATATGTATATGTGTGTGTGTGTGTGTGTGTGTGTGTGTGTGTGTCCGTTAACACGATAACTTGAGTAAAAAACTTCCGATTTCCATGAAATTTTGCTCAAATATGTAAAGTGTCATTCATGACTTTAAGTTCGAAAACCAGAAAAATCGGACCATGGGAAGGGGGGTTTATGGGGGTTTTAAATTTGACAAAAATCTGTTTTTTGCCCTTTTCACCCTACAATTTTTAAAATACTCAATTTTGGTTTTGAGTATATTATAGAGCTTAAAAAACAAATAATCTAGTATTTTAAATTATTAACTTAGGTTAAGTGGTTGCGGATAAAATCCAAACAACCTGCTCATAAAATCTCCCATGTTAATCTTATGGGAAAAAGGTTTTTGGCTTTTCCTCAGTTCATTTTGATGTAAACTTCACATTTGCTTCTACCAATCAATTCAACTCTACAAAACAATCATTTTGGTGTTTAAATTGTGATTCTACGTCCAACCGTTGCAGAGATATTCAAAGTGCTAAACACAGTACGTTGTCCAATGTTATCCTTATGGAGAATAAATAAAATTTGATACCTCAATTATTTATGATTGTATATTGATGAAACTTGGTATGTGGCTTTACCTAGTACTGGTATATTGATATTTGCACAAAAAACTGTTTTTTTTTTGGTTGATTATCCCAGTAGCAGCAAACCTGCATACTCAGCCGTAATATTATTCTTATGGAGAGTAAGTAAAATTTTATATCTTCTTTAATTATGGACATAAATTAATACAACTTAGTATGTAGCTTCATCTGGTTGAGTTATATTGACAATTGCACAAAAACATATTTGTCTTTTTCTTTTTGCAGCAACCTGCGTACTCAGCCCTAATGTTATTCTTATGGAGAATAAATAAAATGCTATAGATCACTTATTTATTTATGTATTTTTATGGATCTTGGTAAGTGGCTTTATGTGGTAGGGAGAAACATATGCATGCATTGTAAATTCGCGGGGGGGGGGTTATTTTCTATTACGAGATGGTTTCCAATTCTAGTTATTCCGTAGATTTATAAAGTAGTGAAAAGGTTAATATTCAAGGGTTCCTTAATAGAAACACTTTAAACCCCAGTAAATTAAATGGATATGAAATTATTATTATTCTTACTTTGTTAATCAAGCTTTCTTAATCGATTTGTGAAACTATAGTATTCAAACGTACGTTTATTCCGTTCTCGCAATGTTGCCATCCGTTTATCAAGAGTTGCAGCAGCAGGTAAACGGCTCGCTGCCGCACCGCATTGTGTAACATTCCACTCCCCGTTGCACTGCGCTTTAATTACAATCCATGTGTCCTGTAACTAATTCATGCTTAGCCGTGTTTCACCGGCAAAACCCGAATGAAATGAGGTTAACTAAACGCTCATATTACAGAAGAGTATATTCTTAAAATAATTATTAACACACAAATAATGAGGATTAATGTGGTTACATACATTTCTGGTAAAATCTCAGCTGAGGCATAGCTGTTATGCTGGTGTATTCCGCACTGTACGGGACGGGCACTAATGCTGAAGCCTGTGGGATAGGTCTGTTGTGCTGGCGTACTCTGCACTGTACTGGACGGGCATTAATGCTGTTCGACTTTGGGTCGGTTGTGCTTGTGTATTCCGCACTGTACGGGACGGGCACTAATGCTGAAGCCTGTGGGATAGGTCTGTTGTGCTGGCGTACTCTGCACTGTACTGGACGGGCATTAATGCTGTTCGACTTTGGGTCGGTTGTGCTTGTGTATTCCGCATTGTACTGGACGGGCACTAATGCTGAAGCCTGTGGGATAGGTCTGTTGTGCTGGCGTACTCTGCACTGTACTGGACGGGCATTAATGCTGTTCGACTTTGGGTCGGTTGTGCTTGTGTATTCCGCACTGTACGGGACGGGCACTAATGCTGAAGCCTGTGGGATAGGTCTGTTGTGCTGGCGTACTCTGCACTGTACTGGACGGGCATTAATGCTGTTCGACTTTGGGTCGGTTGTGCTTGTGTATTCCGCACTGTACGGGACGGGCACTAATGCTGAAGCCTGTGGGATAGGTCTGTTGTGCTGGCGTACTCTGCACTGTACTGGACGGGCATTAATGCTGTTCGACTTTGGGTCGGTTGTGCTTGTGTATTCCGCACTGTACGGGACGGGCACTAATGCTGAAGCCTGTGGGATAGGTCTGTTGTGCTGGCACACAGTGGTCGAAAAAGTCCGTTTTAGTGCAAAAACCTCCAGTTGACCGTAATCACTGACCTAGCCTAAAACTAATGTTAATAAATGAATGCTGATTGCAATATAGATTATTCTGATCAATTATAATCATATTACTGTGTGGTCACGGTAATCCGAACCTTCAGTAATCCGAATTACGCGGTAACAGCGGTTTTGATTATACGCTAAATTTGAATCTTGCATTTTTATATACTGTAATAAGTAAAGTTTTATATTTCACAAAAAAATTAGCTAATCATGGATGCTAATCATTCTTTAAGTTAACCACAAAAGTACCTAAAAATAAAAAATCTATGACTAAAAAATGTTAGCCTCTATTCCGTTAATGGAGTGTACAAATTTGGATGAGATGTAGTTTGAATCTTCCAAACTACGAAAGGCAGAAAAATCTGTTTATTACAATACCTAAAAAGTTTACATCTTTTATATGAATATGTAGACTGAGGAAGATGCTAGAGAGGAAACAACAATAGTTGTCTTATTAAAAACTTGTTAGTAAAAGGCTATAAACATACAAAACACTTATTAGTAACAAATAATTATCTAGATTTAGTGCAACTGTCCACCATTGTGAATATTCGAATTACGGAGATTAAGATTATTCACTATATTGACATCCGTAAAAGCTTTAATGTAATTGTTTTATACTTATAAATGAAAATTAATTTTTTTCTTTTTCGTTAGGTATTAACGGGCAATAATTTTCTTAGTACTGTATAATGCGAAAATAAACGAAACTGAACGAAGCTTATGCAGTAAGCACTCTCGTAAAAAATATAGTGGCTTAAGAAAAAAAAACCCACACCTAAGTTCCATACCCTAAAAAATATGATTAACTTTTAAAAATCTCTTGTCTTTTGGAGCTAGAAAGATGAATGTAATTTTTCATTGACGTACTGTAAATAACTGATTCAAAAAATAATTTACAAACCACCAATTTGGATATCTTATCTTTCAACCACTCACTGTTCCTATGCAAGAACTTTTCTTTGCTGTGCTGTACCTCTCTCTTCCTTCTATTGAAATTAGACAGAAACCTATTTCTTGTCTCTTCACTTGTTAGTGATAAATTTTCGTCGGAAAGTTGAGGATGTTTGCTATGTAAACCCTCTTCTATTGCACACCCACAATTAAACAACAGTTCGCACAGATCACTATAAGCAATGGTAAACTCTGCCATATTAATACATTGACACGCACAGGTTAAACGTTTAACGTAAAATGAGCAAGACTCTACAGAAAATATTTAATCAAATATTGTGATACAATTCAATAAAAATTGTAGATAACAAGGAAAATCCAATAAAATAGAGTACGGGCCATATCGCGATGAGCCGCGCGCGCCTACCGCGCCGTGCATACGTTTCTTTCGGTGGCTGTCCTGAACACCGGCGGCGGAGAGCGGCGATGAAATTTATATTGCAATTACCTGAATGTATGTCCTTTATGACAAACCTATTCTCAGGGCGACTGTCGATAACAGTTTTTTCTCCGGCTCATATAAATTATAATAATTAATATTATTTTAAAATTTGAACACTGTGTTAAATTTGACCCAAACTAAATTTCAAAGTTGAAATAAATAAATAAAAATGCATGTTTTCTTGAAGATTACAAAATTCCGTACACATACATATAAAATAAAATTAGGTTTTTGCAATAAACCAGATCTTTATATAAGTGTAGAAAAGTCCAACTTTTACGGACAATGATGAATTAAATTGTAATTATGTTGAATATGTATTTCACGACGATATATACTTTATTTACACATTAAAAATGTCAAATTGTACGGTGAATCCATACTGTTCGGACATTTCTCTACAAAAAAATAACAAAGTTATTTGCCTTCGTGAAATTTCATTTTTTTGGGTTTTTGCAGCGATACGACCACTGTGTGGGGTATTCTGCACTGTACTGGACGGGCATTAATGCTGTTCGACTTTGGGTCGGTTGTGCTTGTGTATTCCGCACTGTACTGGACGGACACTAATGTGAAGCCTGTGGGATAGGTCTGTTGTGCTGGCGTACTCTGCACTGTACTGGACGGGCATTAATGCTGTTCGACTTTGGGTCGGTTGTGCTTGTGTATTCCGCACTGTACGGGACGGGCACTAATGCTGAAGCCTGTGGGATAGGTCTGTTGTGCTGGCGTATTCTGCACTGGACTGGACGGGCATTAATGCTGTTCGACTTTGGGTCGGTTGTGCTTGTGTATTCCGCATTGTACTGGACGGGCACTAATGCTGAAGCCTGTGGGATAGGTCTGTTGTGCTGGCGTATTCTGCACTGTACTGGACGGGCATTAATGCTGTTCGACTTTGGGTCGGTTGTGCTTGTGTATTCCGCACTGTACTGGACGGGCACTCATGTTCATGACTATGGTATGGGACTTTCATGGAGCACATTGACAAGTTTATAAACCAACAATAAGTAATTGGTGTATCAGCATCTTGGCTGGTAAACATTTTGTCTTTATCAGTAACAAGAATAACATTTATCTTAATTTTATTTGTAAAAATTATCAACTTAAAAACGCACCCGTATGTTTCAGTATTAAGGATTGATTTTAAACTCGCTAGCCTAACGGTTAGTATCTTGGACTACGGTTCAAGGTGTTACGGGTTCAAATACCGGGGTGTCCAGAGTTATTTCGGGATTTTACCACTTTCCCTAAAAGCGTTTGTGTGCTCTATTAACAAAAACGCCGTTGGCGTTGAAATACAAAAACAAAAAACTTCATACCATCTTGCTTTATGATCCAATTTTGGCCAGTATATTGGAAGAGAGGCGCACTTAGTTTTACCAGGAAACATATTCCACACCCTCACGAATCAGTGGCAGAAGGGAAATGAAAATAAAAGTAATATACACCTTAAAAAAGGATTCATTTATGAAAATATCCATATATACTAAACATGGCCAACATAGTGAATATAGTTCACAGCTATTAATGTTGAGCGTTCTACGAGGAAAAATGTTATAAAATATTTGATTTGAAGGACAAATTTAAATTTAAATGAATGGTTTAATTAAATAAGATATCAAATAAGAAATCTTACATACAATTTACATTGAGTTAAGAAATTGCATTAACACGTGTACGTTAAACAGTCTGATTATATTATAAACGTCTGATATTTGCAATACTTTTGAACCCCTTAAAATGAATGGATTATTCAAAATTCTAAGTAATACTGGTTATACACAGCAAAATGAACACACTGTGTACTATATCCTGGTTCAACTTCATCTGCAGGATCACAGTTTCCTTGCTTGCAATGCATAGCTTTGCCTTTTGTTGAAAAACATGTACATAGCTTTATCAGCTTTAAATCTGATAGTTTGCATTGAAATATACAAAGCTATGTTTTGGTGAACCGAACATGGATTTAAATGAATGATGCATTGTAAACTTTATTGCTAGTAATACTGTATGTAGAGTAGCTTTTAAGTTAAGACATATTCGCTTTGCAGTGTTTGATAGTATTTAGTATTCAGTTTGATACCCTTTAAGGACACCAAACAGCTAGCCCAGACATTGATTAGCATTAAAGAGATTATAATTAATATAATAATGTACTATACACTGTAAAATGGCAAGAGTTTTATGACGGAGGGCTACAGCAAAACTTAAACATTATATATGTGTTATATGCAAACCTTTTAAACATTTTTTATCAGTCATTACACGTTGTAATCTCCTTGCGGTTCGTCAAACACATAAAGTTACATTGGATACGTATGACACATATATAAAACGACAAAACATATTTAAAATTGGGAGCCCCCGATACGGTAATGTGTAAAATACGTCATTAAAACTTTTTAGGAAAACTGTATTACCTTGTAAAACTCTTACTAAATTAAAACAGGAACTTTTAAATCCATAGAAGTGAAATAAAGTTCAATAAAACAACAGCAGTTCTATTATATCGAAAATATTTTGGTGGGTGTTATCTGGGAAGAGTAACAGCCATTTACCGTTTTTAAGCAACACCAAACTCGGAAAATTAATAAATGTAGTTATGAGAGATTCAGCTCTGCTGATAATTATACTATTAGAATAGAGATGAATATAAAAAAGTAACATCAAAATGCAGAACTATTATTCACTACAGAATATGTGGACGTCGTTCTTTTGAAATTAACCGTGTTGTAGCCCCCTGAACTGCAGTGCAATGACAAATTGAGTTACATACCTCCGTCAGCATCCCAAAATAATTTAAACATCTTACAATATATGGACGTTTCCTATCAATACATTGAGTATGCAACTCAATTTGTCGTTCTATACTTAAACAACATATGTTTACTTTAGAGCCTGGAGTAAAAATACAGCCTGGTTATTGCCACTATTATAAAATGAACATGCAAAAATACTCTGACTCATAAGGTTTTTATAGTAGTAAATTTGAATATTATACTGTATGACAAATGTTTTATTTAAAGATGAATTAGTTGCTTTATAACAACTAGTTTCAGGATAAATTTTGATTATATATTCTGCCCGCTGTATCTAATATTTTTATCAAATCATTGTTATGTTCCATTTCATCTTTACAGGCATTGCCATTGCCATAATTAAAGTATAAACTTTACTTAGAGGACCCCGTCCATTTTTAAAATGTAACATAGGTCAAATATAAATATAAAATCATGTACATTATATTTTTTATCTATAGTGGCTTAATTCTACCTAGAAAGAAATAATTTCGAAGGCTTACTTTTGTATAAGAATTGGATTTTAAGGAATCATTTGTCAAAAACTATTCAAACAATTACCGGAGTGATTTAATAAAATAAAACCTTCACAGGATCGAGGATTTTGGCTATAGGAGACTGAATTGTGATTGGCATGTCATTTTTGATGTCCTCTTTCTCACAGTAACTGGGAACTCCCTGTATATCCCACAATTAATATAGTTTAAAACTAAAATTCCCATTAGTTGAGTCTACCTTTAATTTGATTGTGATTTAGAACTGGTTAATTGAACTAAACGCTTTGCATAAAAAGACCAATCAATAAAACCCTCAAGAGCTCGCATGTTTATAGCGGGTCAATCAATTAGCTTAATCCCTCTGTTTTCGCCAGCATAACATGGCAGCCCCTCCCCACGTTGTTGAAATGTTCGTTAACGTGACCAAAACCTCAGGTTTGTTTTCAATTTCAAACAAGGTAGCATTAAATAAATAAATAAAAGTTCATGAAATGTATTTACAACAATTTTCCTACTTTCAAGTAATTTTAAAGAATAGTTAGATATCTTTTAAGCTGTAACACTTTCAAATATATTTATACTTATAAAGTACTCACATACAAGACGATAACTATAAATTAGAGTAAACAACCACATCATTTGTAATTTATCGAAATTTAATACAAAATTCGCTAATAGATTGAAGAAATGTAGTCTCCGTAGCTCTTAAAACGCGAAAGACCTTGTGCAGAATATTGAATCTCAGGATAAAATATTGGGACAATTTAAAATGCTCATAGTATACAAAGTTAGTTCCGATGATTGTAATAGGTCATACAGTTATAATTGTTCAAATACACAGGAACCACTGTTTCCTCTTGAATATTAAACAAATGGGAAAGATCAAACGTCACGAAACGCATTTCGGAAAACGGCCACTCCGTAGGAAATATAAAAGATCTCAGTGTCCTCAAGAATTGTAAGAATGGAATCGTAATGAATGAAACGGGGGGGAAATAGCTAAGAATACTTAACAATGGTGCGACAAAAATTAACTAAAAATGTTTAGGAAAGGTAAACATAAACATTATGGCCAGTCTGTAATGTCTCTTACCAAAACGTAGTTAAAAACTTAAAAACCTCCTCTACTCTTTCTGACTCTATCCTGAATACTGTTTATCATTTGGCATCAGGCTATAGCGTTAGGCTCTAGGCTTGGCGTCTACTTTAGGCTTACGCTTCCAGGGTTCGTTCCATTTTAACAGCAAACTTGCAAATACCAAAGACTGCGTCTGGGTCTTTTCTGTGCGGAGGATGTCCTGGATTAGTCAGAACACGTAGTCCCAGTTTTTCTCATCTTCCATCATCTTCACGTAAGTCGTACCCACAAATAGCATACCAAGTTGTCTTGTAGCCTTCAGGCAAGGCATTTTCCAAAGCGGACGTTGGAGTGCTTGAAAGTGTTATTAAGAACAGCAATAGTAAAACAATATTTATTTTGTTATTATCTGTTTATTTGCACTAAGGCCAGTAAGAAAAGGGATAGTACAAAGATTAGTTAACCGCTAAATAGCTAGCAAGTGAAAATTTTAAAAAGGTAAATATATTAATAAGCAATAATAATGGAAATTGTATTCCTTATTTTTTCTAAGACAAAACACATATTCTGCCTGCATGCTCACAAAACCTATACTGAGATTACGTATGAATTCTAACGATAAATTAGACGTAGGTTAATGTATGTTAGTTACTGTTTAAAAACTAGTTACTTTTCTGAAAACTATGCGGTAATTCCTTGGATTTTTAAAATCCCAAGGTCTTGAGGTAAGAAAAGCGAAGCAGTATATAATGCTCGATCAATTCAACATTGTCATTAAAATTTTAATTTTACACAGATGGAAGTAGGTTTGTTGATAAAAAAAGCAGTAAAAAGAACGGAACCAATTTGGAACCTTGAGGAACACCAATAGGCTGTTAGCCTGCCTTAGATTCCCAGTAGCTTTGTGTAAATAAGTGGTATAAGATGTTTAAAAATTAAATATTGTAACAATAGGTAACAACATATTACTTTTTCCTTAAATATATATTTGAACATACGAACATATCTAGTTATTTTAAATTATGCACATGATCGGAACATTATATTAGCCTGTATTACTTTTATATGTAAACATGCTTAAGTGTTCGAACGAAAACGTAAAAAAATTATCACAGATTATAATTCCAACTCTGAAATATTTGTTCATCCGTTTGATATGCGGTCAAGATTTTGGATGCAAATAATCAGTGGAGCTTACAAAGAGGAAATCCCTTTCGTACCATAGTAAGTCATTTAACTACACAAAAATGTTCAAAAGAATTGCCTAATTTACATTAAATGTCTCTAACTGTAAATTTATAACTGAGAACCCACTAAATACATTCAATATCTTCCAGCTATTGCATCCTTCAAAAAAACACATAAGACCCGTCTTCTGTTTTTGGTCTCTATGATATTTTGTAAAAAAATATATTTCTTTAATTGCACATTTCTTTAATTCATTTGCTTACATTTTTTCAAGCATGACCTTAAATCTATGGTTGCTGGGTAAAATAAAATACGAACATAATTTATTAGATATTTATGGTCGAATTCATTAGTTGATTATCTCATTATTTATTAGTTCGGTAAATACATTAGTTGATTATATGTAATTAATAACGATCCTGTCTGTTTCCTCAAACAAAATAGGGGTTAGGTGTTTTGATAATTACGATTAACGTTATTCGACGGTTTTATCATGGATTACTAGCTGGCCCGACAGACGTTGTCCTGTCCTAATGTCAAACACTCGTTCATTTTCAATATTTGCACGTTCGCTTCGCTCACTCGTCTGTCAAAAAAAAATTGTTTACGTCCTGTTCTCAGACTTACCGAATATACACACCACATTTCATAAGAATCGGTCAAGCCGTTTCGGAGGAGTTTTGTTACAAACACTGTGACACGAGAATTTTATATATTAGAATATTACTTAAATGCAATTTGCGAGCTAAATTTAAAGCTTTTATAGAAGAGAAAATCTCGCAAAAAACAAAAGTAAAAATCGTGCATTGGGTTCTCTGAAACTCGTCGAATACGTCCTTTTAATTAAAATTTCAGAAGTGTCCACCACGTCAGTTTTAATTAGAATCCTTCTTTTGTTGATCTCATCCCCTTTTTTCTTGTTTCAATATTTAATTTCTTTAGTTTATTTTAGTATTAGGATATGAGTTTTCTGTATCAGATTTGTTAACTCTGAATACACTTTTATTGGATTATTACTTTAATTACGACTACCAGTATATTTAAGGTAGTTTGAACCGTAAAAGATTAATTTATTTGCAAACAAAACTGTTATACAAATAATTGGGATACTTAACTAGATTATAACTATTTGTGCAGATCCTTATGAAGACGGTAACATCTATACTTCGTAAAAACACGAAAGATTGCAAATACTAAGGGAAACTGGATAAACCTACTATTTTAATCAATAATCGATAATCTAACTGCCCGATAATCGATAAACTGATCAATAAGTTTATTATTGATTATTTATTAAATTCTATTCAGAATGCAATCTATACAGAATTGAAGCTCATCCAATGCTGTTAGCGTACTTAACGTTTTATTACTTTTATAATTCTGTTTCAATTTGCAAACATTGATCTATAAGGTTAGATATCAAAAAGTAAGAGATTGGATTATGACAAGGGTGTTTGATGCAATAGGTATTCTTTACTAAATAATATTTGAGGTAAATGTTGAGTGATTTAAGTACTAGTATAAAGGCATTAATAATAGAAATTGTACGAATGCTGGTGACAGCAAATACTCTCCAACAGCATCTGGGAATGACATTTAGCCACTTAATTAAATGAGAGATAAAAGCCTTTCTTCGATTTTGTGCACGGTGGTATCAACCAGACAATCTTCAGTCAGTAATCATCGGTTATATTTCAAAGTAGAAACTTGGTACTTCAAGCATTAAGTCTTAGTTTATTTAATGTAGGAATAAATTCATGATATATATGTATACATACTGTATATTAACTGTAATAATACTCAGAAATTGTTTTGTTTTAATTAGAAGATTTTAAATTTTATGCAGGATACTTGGAAAGGATACGATACTGTTGGCACTGCTCAAATACTGTATTTTCATTTTCATTATCGGCATTACCAATAATAAGCCGATGGTGTGTTAGGCGATTCGTTGGCAAAGTGGTGAAGGTGACTGGTTTTAAAAACGTCGTAGTGGCCCTGTTGTGAGTTAAAATTCTTAAATGCAAAGGCACAAGAATTGTAATAATGCAGATCAACCTGTACTGTAACTTCTCAACCCTTGCATTTTGGGTGTCAAGGTAGATAATACGGAAAGCTTATAACGTGTGTCTGATGACTTTGTGTTTTTATGAGTTGTTTTGGTTCATGTACTCTGAGTATGTAATAAATGCAAAAACAAACTTTAGATCATTCATTTGGTTTCACCTTATCGGCCTTTACTCCTTAACCTTGACGAATAACGCTGTATAAAAGTTAATATTGAAAAGGGGGAATATACAAAATCGTGGAAAAGGGATTGGGAAGGATGGGCTGTAATTCTGTAAATCCCTCGTAATTTTAATTTAGGCACATTTTGTGCGAAATTTGCAAACTACGAGTCTGTGGGTATACATTTAGATATTTTGTAAAGTCATTAAGTTGTATTTGATAATTGTGTATCTTGTCGTTACTGTGTTTTCTCGCTGTAAATAGTTTATAGTACATGGATCATTCTTGAACTTGACGCTGATTCCCTAAAACTCAGGATGTAGTACACGGTACGACAACAAGAGCACCACAGAAGAAAATACTTTACGTCTGGTGCAAATTTGTCACTGGTGGCAATAATGATTACTCAGCCAGACTGGCGTTAATGTACCTAATTTTTCTGCTAACATTTCCATTAATTTTAAAGAAATCTTAAAATCAAAGTTTAAATGATGCAGGTCATTATCCCAGTGATATATTACATTCATTATTTTGTTTACCAAAATGAATTTTTCTTATCGAAAACGTTATTGAAAAGCCAATATATTGCTAAAATGAAAGGCTTGCTGTTTTAGAAGTTAACATCTTACTAATTTCTATAAAAATCACCACGGTTTGTACAGATTATTACTTATTCGTGTTAATCATTTTGCGATGAAACGATTTTCGGAAAAACGATTTAGCAACAAAAACACACTTTTGCTCCGTGTGATGAACAACGTTTTTATGAAACTGCCCATGCAAGCCTTTGATTGTTAAAAATCTGGACCAAAGATTAGGTGATTTGTATAGTTTTGGAAGTTCAGATAGGTTAACATTACAATATTTTAATTTTTTTATTTACAAACTAAATGTATGCAACACGTGTTTGTTACCTTTGAAATACACAAACGTTAATTGGAACAATAACAATTTTTGAGGTTAGCGCACTGAAAAAATCCATAGCTGATTTTTCGGTGCCCTATTTTAAGGTAGCAGAAAAATATTATTTGAAGGACTAATTAAAGACCCAAACCCAGCCGCTTTTTGTGCAGAGTGATAAAAACTAGTTTCTACAGGACGCCCAGGATCGACTGCATCAAAGGTGTTATTTTCGGTTAAAAAGCAAATAATACTATAGTATATAACATATGTTATTATAAAGCACCAAGGAAGATACTAGTTAATCGTACCGTAATTGCATATTCGGAATGAAGTGATATTGTTTTACTTCAATCCACAAAAACTATGCTTCATTTATTTATGTATTTTTATAAAACAGAGGTTAGATTAAATTATGATTAATCAACAATATGCCATCATTTCGGGTATACCTGGAAATAGTATAAAGAAAACAAATAGATATAAAAACTACTGAGGCACATTCCCAAAGTCTCAGAGGTTCACTCTTGATGAAGGTAAGCGGGTGGTGCACCTCAGGCCTTTAGGGCGATTTGCTGATTTATATATGATCAGCGGTCAGCAGCCTCGGCTCATTACCTCTCAGAGTTATCGCTGAGTAACCGCCGTAACCGCCTGATCCCCCTTCAACAGCCGGCGTGGCCGCCCAACCCCACCTACGACAGCCGCCATAGCCGCCCAACCCCAACTACAACAGCCGCCGTATCCGCCCAACCCTACCTATAACAGCCGCCGTGGTCACCTAACCCCATCTACAAGAGCTGCTGTATCCGCCGAACCCCACCTACAAAAGCCGCCGTAACCGCCCAACCCCACCAACAACAGCCGCCCAACCCTACCAACAACAGCCTCCATAGCCACCCAAACCCCCTACAACAGCCACCGTAGCCGCACAACCCCACCTATAAAAGCCGCCGTAACCACCCAACCCACCAACAACAGCCACCCAACCCCACCAGCAACAACCGCCGTAGCCGCACAACCCCACCTACAACAGCCGCTGTATCCGCCCAACCCCAACTATAACAGCTGCCGTAACCGCCCAACCCCACATACAATAGCCGCTGTATCCCCCCTACCCCACCTAAAACAGCAGCCGTAGCCGCTCAACCCCCTATACAACAGCTGCCGTAGCCGCTCAACCCCACTACAACAGCCGCCGCGCCCTAGCCACCCAACCCCCCTACAACACCCGCCGTAGCCGCACAACCCCACATACAACAGCCGCTGTATCCCCCCTACGCCACCTGTAACAGCAGCCGTAGCTGCCCAACCCCCTATACAACAGCTGCCGTAGCCGCTCAACCCCCCCCCTACAACAGCCGCCACGCCGTAGCCGCCCAACCCCACCTACAACAGCCGCCGTAGCCATAACCACCCAACCCCACATACAATAGCCGCTGTATCCCCCCTACCCCACCTACAACAGCAGCCGTAGCCGCCCAACCCCCTATACAACAGCTGCCGTAGCCGCTCAACCCCCCCCCCTACAACAGCCACCGCGCCCTAGCCACCCAACCCCCCCTACAACAGCCGCCGTAGCCCCACAACCCCACATACAATAGCCGCTGTATCCCCCCTACCCCACCTACAACAGCAGCCGTAGCCGCCCAACCCCCTATACAACAGCTGCCGTAGCCGCTCAACCCCCCCCCTACAACAGCCACCGCGCCCTAGCCACCCAACCCCCCCCTACAACAGCCGCCGTAGCCCCACAACCCCACATACAACAGCCGCTGTATCCCCCCTACGCCACCTACAACAGCAGCCGTAGCTGCCCAACCCCCTATACAACAGCTGCCGTAGACGCTCAACCCCCCTACAACAGCCGCCGCGCCGTAGCCGCCCAATCCCACCTACAACAGCCGCTGTATCCGCCAAACCCTACCAACAACAGCGGCCGCTGGTACAGAAGTGGCTCTAGGATTGTAGTAACAATCTCCTTAGATATGTATTTCAACCTGAAATTCACAGAAAATAACCCTATTTTATAGCATTGCATTAATATTTACGATAATATTCATTGAGAGGTTTTATCGTAGCTCTTGACGATAGTATTTTCCGATACCCTTTATTTTATAAGGTGGAACTCACATGATTAAGACCAAATAACATAAATGTATGTATTTCATATGTAGATAACGTAATAAATGTTTGGTATTATTTCGAAACTAGAGTTTAATAACACATGGAGGGTTAAATAATCATTACAATTTACTGTTTTATACAAGAACTTAAATAAACAAATTGCAATTATAATTGTTAAATAACCTTAAAAATTAAAAATGTATTAACATGATTAAATATTTTAAACTTATTACATTTAACCTGGAACGCTTAAAAGCGTTGGATTAAGGTTTTACGCGTATGCTTATGAAAGGTGTCAGCCAAAAAAATATGGTTGAATGGCTTAGCCTTACTGGAATACAAAAACAAGTCGTGGATGGTAAGTTTTCAAATTAAACCGTATTAAAGCTAGTTTTAAATACATAACATATCAAATTGTAAGCATTAAATTTAAAAAAATATGTTTTTAGTATTGATTTGAAACATAAGGTAATATGAAACTACTGATATAGTTTTGTTAAAGACTGCTGCGTAAAAGTATACCTTGTAGTGTTTCGTTGAGTAAATTTTAAAACATCACCAATAATATTGTCATAGGTTAAATCGATTCTGGGATCGCAGGTATGAAATAGTTATGTTGTAACGATGCGTATTCAATGGTTCTTTGTCAATAATTTCAGCACAAATACTAAATATATACATTCCATAGTATTTATGCAAGAAAGGTTAAAAAGATTTCAATAAATACATTATACATAAATACATTATAAATACATTATAACTTAAAACAGTTAAATCTATAAGTTATATTTTATTGAAATAACTATTAAATTAGTTGTATGTTTCCTGTTCTAAATACTCCTTCTCATACCACGATTCATGAAGGGATCAGCGATTACTGAACACGGACATAATTTGTATGACATTATCTTAGTTACAAATACAACTTTTTTTATTTACACTTTAGCTTCCAATTTTAGCTTAATATAAAAAAGTCATTTATCTTAATCGGAACATCGATTACGAAAAAACACGCCAAATCTCATAAGACCTGTTCGTTTCACGTCAATCGCCTTCCTTCAGCAAAACCCAGTAAGTTTTTCGCATGGATATTTTTTTTAAAGTTAGAACAGTTTATTAAAAGTCGAATTTGTCCTTATTTTTCCAAGGAATGTATTAGTGTTTAGTGTTAACAAGTGTTACTTGTTACTGCACAAAAAACTCAAAACGCACTACAACGTTAGTAGAATGTTTACTTGTAATTTCGTAATAAGTAGCATCGACTATAGTTTCGCTAACAATGATACCGTCAGTGTGATATTATAATGATCAACTTGCAAGAATACGAAATACTGTAACCGTTTCCACATTTACCCACACTCGCGGCTTACATTCTTTTGACATGCTTTCAAATTGATGTCGTAATTGATGGTTATTTTTCGTACAATAATTCTAAAGTTTTACTTTACCTTATAAACATAAGATTAGTCGGTAGGCAGACACAGGTGACTCGAACGATAAGGTAAGATAGATACTATGAAGGTGTATAATACTATGAGCTAAAAATACAGAGCATGAGTGCTCATTTTTAAAATTTTCATATTCAACTGTACATTAAATTAAACCATTGTGGAAAACCAGTGAATATAACATGTCTATTGTACTTTAATGGGATTAAATACATCACTATTATATTTGATTCTTATTACCAAAGGGGACTGGCAATCAACACATTAGAGTAACACGTATTTAATACTGTTTTCTTTATCCCTTTATCCCTGTTTTAAGCAATAATAAACCAGCACAAGATACAAAATTGTTTAACATTTATAAACTGAGCTGATGGCCCTGTGTTTTGGATTCTGGCCTTCTTTGTTTTGGGTATTGGCCTAACTGAATGTGGTGAAGTATAATAGAGGGGATGTTACTGGAGGTTAAATGATTTATAAATGCGGACCATAAAATGAATGTGTATATGGAAAACATGAGAAGGTATGCAGGCTAACTTGACTTGCGACTGGGTTGGTGTTTCAGGTCATTGAACCTCAATCTGTATTGAATTAGAATGATGGACTAGTGGAGGAAAATATCCTAAGGAGGATTTTACCCCCAAGGAAGGATCGGTCTGCCAGATAAAAGATCGCCATAGCCATCTCTGATGGGACCCTACATAATAATAATCACTTATAAACTAAATCCTGTGCATGAAATTCATCCAACTGAATCTACTGTAATTAATCTAAGGTTCATGAAAATTCCTTATCAATCTTTCAACAAGCTCACAAACTAAACATACTGATCCTTAATCAAAAATAAACCCACGCCATAGTATAAGTTTACGTAATTTCGTAAACGTTTTGTAATTATACTCAAATACCCTTAAAAATCCTTGAATACGTGATACCATAAATTAAAACCTAGTGTTCTTGTTTTCCTGAGGTTCATAAAAATTCCTTATCAATTTTGCAACAAGCTCACAGGCTAGACATACTGATCCTTAATCACAAATAAACCCACTCATAATATAAGTTTACGTAATTTCGTATAAGTTGTATAATTATACTCATCTACACGTAACATGTTACCCTTAAAAATCCTTGGATAACATGATACCCTAGATTAAAACCTAGGTGTTCTTACCCCCACCCCTCGGGAAAACTTGTTCTTAGACGAAAAATACAAGACGGCGTGACGAACGTCCAAAACTCTTTAACAGTGGAAATGAGAGGAAAGCTGCCGGAAAGACCGGGGATCTACGGTACAGCTTACGTCATGCGCCTTCCGGCAGCGCCGTTGGTCTAATGGTGACCAACAAGTTTACTGCCAAAGTCGTGTATTTAGGGAGGCAGGGCGTTTCATGGCACATCACCTTCAACACCTATTGGCCAACGAACTGTTTTAACACTTGCAAATATCTATGGTAAATGGTAATGTAAAACACATTATTATACAGGATTTTTATTTTAACTCAGCACCATTGGTATATAAAAAACCACTACCCTTCTTTTAGGGACCATAAAAAATAAAAATAGGAAATTTCAAAAATTAGCCTCTCACTTTTAATGGAGTTTTAAGCTTTAAATGCATTTTTAAGACATTTTTAGTGAATTTCCTATGGAAAGTGAACTATTAGCATGACCCGCACGGTGAAACTTAAGCCCGGTACCACCATAGACGTTCCTAATGTGACCCCCTGTGTGTGTGTGCGTGTGTGTGTGTGTATGCACTCTAGCGGTCGCATTTTTTGTACAACTTACTTCAAATTTGGTATGGACGTTCCTTTCTGTAATAAGTTAGACAATTTGGTTGGATAAAACAATCGGAAAACTCTAAACCCCTTTTTTGGGGATTATTCTTTCAAATTTCGAGATTTTGGGCCCAAAAAGTGTCAGAAAAGCCCCGGACGTAAGATTAATGCATGCATTAAGATGGGAATTAGTGAAGCGAAAGTTTTAAGCCCTCTCTCGTCATTCTATCATAAATATTTACTGAGTTATTAAAGAAAATGTATATCGGCTAAACACAGTACGTTGTCTTATGGGGTTTTTACATTATAAAAGCATGTTATTCATTTGTTGGTGTATTTGTATCATCCCCAGCAACCTCGCGCCTACTTCTCCTAACCTTATAATGCGCAAAATTGTATTCATAGCATTGCAGGTAAATGAAACCAGGAGCATCAAAACAGCCAAAAATCAATGTTTTCAGATTTCAAAAAATTGGAATAAATGTATGTTTTTACACTGGTTTTGAGTTTAAAAGTTTTGTATGTGGAAATTCACTTCCGTCACGTCAGCGTGCTGCGTGTGAACTCGTTATTCTTTGGTATGTCCCCTAAACTTTGAAATGATGACAAGATAAGGCTGTCGTACATTTACATTTTTACGACAGCCTTTATTTAAAAACTCGGTTAGGTTAAACCAAAAAATACCCAAAAATGAAAAAGGTTTTTTAATAAATTTTGATTACGTTTCAATTATACAAAAACAAAATTTCGAAACATGTAGTAGCAATTTCTGCCTTATTAGAATAATGACAGGAAATAATTAATTTAAAATAAGTTATAGGGTGGAAACAGTTTCAACTGTAGGTCGAATTTTAAAATTTGGAATTAATATTTTAAATTGGAAATAAAAAGTAGAGAAGGTCCTAAATTTATTAAGTTTACTGTAATTTCCTGTTTCTGAGATATCCTACCTATTGTGACCCAGTTAAAATGATCACCTTCTATAGTATAACAAATTGACTGAGTGGGATAAGATATCACAGCCCCCCATCCAAGCATATCAGTAATAGCGAATTTATCATAAGGAAGTCGCTAGAATGATAAAAGTCCACAAAACTGTCCCGTTTTAAGTTTATTTATCCACACTGAGGGAAAAACCTGCTAATAATTAAGCTCCTCCTATTAACCTCCTCATAATAGGTTAATCATATTATGGCGTTTCAAATTTAAAGAGCAACATAAACGTACAGAATAGTTTAAAAAATAAGCCACACTGCCGATACTAAGGTTAATAACAATCCACCTAATGATTTCAACATTATATTCCCACAAGCCATACGGAAATGTTTTAATTTAAGTTACATTGTAGTCTGGCGACGTAGCCTCTCAGCGGACAGAAGTTTGCATGGGAAGGAAAAGTTTAGCGACAGATTTGAATAACCTCACTCTGTGGCTCTAGTGACTACAGTATTCGAATACAATGGACAATATAATTTCCACCTAACATTATTTTTATGGATTCCATAGTTAACTGCACATTGGAAATAAGAAATTAAAAAACAGACAAAATTAAGTAATATACAAAACAAAAACAAAACAATACAAACAATAAATTAAATGGATTAGCAGACAAATTTAAATAAGTATTGTATTATTATATAATCCACGTAATCATAATACTTATTTTACGTTCTTATAAACGTATTGGGGTTTCCCGATATAATAGTTAAATAAAAGTTCTTGAGTATTTACATATGTAATTGTTTACATTTGTGGTAGTGCTTCAACGGTGGTCCGACATATTTCTTACAGTAGCGGATATATTTAATAACAGTGGATACAGTCATAATTACCATAACGTCAAATATAGTTATTGTAAATTGAATCGACACCCGTAAAATTATTTGATATAAAAGTATTATTTTACCATTCAGTGAAACGTTTTCGATGCCATTCAAATCAGTGCTGGTCACATGCCAACGAGAGATACAAACTGAAGGATTGACATAGTAAAAAAGTCGATGTTATTCATAGACGCAACTATAATCAATACATGAAAGGCGGATTTAATCGAAGTTCAAAACCATCTTGTTTGATCAAAAACATTTATGAGTTTGATGATGAGAAATTTGTTTGTATTTTTTTATTACAACTAAGCGACGTCAAATGCCTTTGGCTTAGGTAGCTAATTTGTGATGAAACATGAACAAGTCATCGTTATAACAACATAGGGGTCCCAATTCGCAGTGGCAATGAAAATGGCAATAGAAACAAGTAATCAACTTAGCATAGTTGTAATCAACTTTACAAGCTATGATAAAAAATAGTGCATCGAAACATTAATGAATTTAAATGCGACAACAGGATAAAGTATGTTCTATCATAAATCACAATAAACTTCTAAAAAAATCAGCTTGTATAAAAACTAATGAAAATATCAAGATATTAACTTAAAAACTTCTACTTGAATGAATCTAATAACCAGACCTCCTGATATTGGCCAGACATACGGGAGTAATTAATTTCTTCTTCGTGATAAATGGTCAGATGTCACCTCGGGATAGCCACTGTCATTTATATCTATTTTCACGATACACTATATGAAATATTTATTTAAATTAATTAGATTAATTTATTAATACTTGAGATGTATATTTGCTGTGGAAGGTTTATTGTACATAAAGACTACTGGTACCGAGTTATATACGTTGACAAAACATAAGTTAAGTGCTGTACGGTGTAAAAATAATGTAATTTAGGTAACTAAAAAACTAAAATGATCAATTAAATTACGAAAACTTTAAAGAGGGTTGGATTATTTCATTACAAGGTATCTCGATTGCAGTGTAAGTATATGCAGGTTTTGGGTATATGTTGTAGTAATTTCGGTGGGTTTTGGGCTTGTTGTGTTATTTTACATTATGTATGTGTAAGTTTACAGAAATTTATACTTATACTATGTAAACTAAAACAGCAATACAAAAATCATATAACCCAGAGGTATCACAAATAATTTCACTAGTTTAAGATCGTATTCGTATACAAACATCATTCTATAATGACACTGAAGACTAACAGTCTTAGTTCAAAAGTAGTTTCTCATAGAATGACATTGTGAGAAAGTTTCAGGAATGTTTCACTTATATTTGTAATGTTTAGGATTAACTAGATCCAAAAAGTATGATCAAAAATATTTGTCGAGGTTGTATGTTTTAATAAATTTAGATTTGTTTATAGAAAATATATCTATACATGTATGATATATAGCTTAAAACCTGTTATTTTCTTAATCCCCTGGTAACTAAACAATTTTTTGAACAATACATAATTTGCCAAGTAATACATGAACTTTTCGAATTAGTTTGTGGTTGTACAAACATTCTGTAATAATATTTGTCTTATTTAATTAAAATTTAAGGAATGATTACAATATATACTGAACAAAATCATGAAATAATTTCAACCTTAGGCAGGTAATAAATTCTAAGGTAGTGGAATTAAATTTCACTTGAATAGCAAGATAAAATACTAATTTTATAGTCTCCACCTTCGTGAAATAATACTTTGATGCGCTAGTTAACCGCAGGGCGGAAGATTCAGTTAAGGTTTAACTCAGCCCTTATAAATAGCTCAATAAATAATATATTTCAAACCAAGTTTACTAGAAGGTGGCGTATTGCTTTACGAGATAACTTGGAATGATATGCGAATGGCCACTTGGCCACAAGCAGGCGGAGGCGGGGAGAAGTGCTGATACATAGTTGATCAGCGGTCAGCGGCCTGGCTCGTTATCCGCCGGAGATATTGCTGATGCGGCTACCTTCCACCCCCCCCCCTCAATAAGGTGATCCAGGTAAGCGTAAAGCGTGTTCCAGGGATCGTTTAATTTGTTTTACTGTCACTAGTACTACCCTGAACTACAATGATTACTGTCGCATTCAATTTTCTCAATTGGATATTTAATGTATTGGTAAACTATCCTAACAAATCTGAGATAAGAGTTTGAATGAATTATACAGTACACATTTTTATATTGATAACTCCAAAAACTCTATAGTTTTAAATATGAATTTTTTGAGACTAAACTAAAGCACTTCCAGATATCGGTAAATCTTAAATAACCTAAATTTTTATTATTCAGTTTAATTGATTATTTATTACTGCAATATAAATCTAAGAAAACCCAATACTGAAAGTTCAAATCATAATTAATTATTCCCTTTGCCACCTGGAATTTTCTATCAAATTTATCATTTAACATTTTAATATTTCTTTACCCGAGTGAATTGATCCAAACTACCTTTGCTCTGGTGGATTTCGTCATTAAACCCACAAAAATATAAAGAGCGTCACCAGATAAAAGAGCGTTTGTCAGCTGCTTTCTAATGTCGACAAAGGCTTTTGTTCAGTTTTTCCATTGTACTGTGTTTTCTGATAATGATCATTTTACAAAGTCTGTAAACAGCAAGGTTGTCAGAAATCGTTGGCTTAAAGAAATGAGTTCAATAACAGAACTCTCTGAAAGCCGAAACTCCTAAAAAACACTTTCGAGTCCAGAGAGACAAATATTTCAACTGTTCAAATAGCCGTCAAGAATTGGTTATGTTTAAAACCTGAAATATAATAACTAACGCATTTACGAACGCAATCCGAAACATGGGACACTTCTGTAGAGTATCAAGGACACCCCCCTAAAGTTTCGAGGTTTTAAAACTGTATTTTCGTCATACTGCTTGGAAAACGGCTGTTTTCAATACATGCGTTGCGGGGCGAAAGTAGTTCTTTTCAATCCTAGGTGGAAAAGAATCATCTGGTGTCGAGGTCATCCGTTCTGTCATAAGGTTCCGTTTCTGTCATTTATAAATATCAATGTAGTGAATCTCCAAACTTGTGTACCTCGATTGTAAGTAATCGATTGTATCGAGAGTTGTAATCAATTATTTTATCGATTGTAATTCATTGTTGCATTGTTATTTTATAGGTTAAAAATAAATGTATCAATAAATGGTTGCATATAAAGTCAATTTTTATTATTTTGTAATTATTTGTATTTAGATTAGCCTAATATATTGTAGTAACAGATATTTTCGGTTGTGTATCGACAATGTAACAAAACGTTCTACTAGACCTGTGGCAAAAATAATAATCTATTAAAAATGAGCAATACCAATCTAAACTATTCAAGAAGGTGAATAAATATTAAATTTTGCCTCAGGGAGAATAAAAGCTAAGCGATAACGCTGTTCTCAGCGAGTCTGATTCCTGATATAGCTAGAAACGTTTGACTAAAGTATTCCTTCTTGCAATCGATAGTCCACAGCATTAGATATACCTATCGTTATCGTTAGTCTGACCTAACACTAACACAAACGTAACAGACAATAGTTGAATATATCTGTAGTATCAGCTGTATGTTTTAAATAGCAAGAACAAGATAGAAGCCATTTTGGGAGCAGGCTTTTAAAGGTTAATAAATTATAAAAATTAGTTTTGAGAAAGCAGTTAGCTTAATATATTGTGCAGTAAGACGAAAAATATAGTTCATCACATGGGCCAAAAGTGGTGTTTCGACCTCGCTCATTTTCCGACCTCGGCTTCGCCTCGGTCGTTAAACTTGAGCTCGTATAGAAAGCGTCACTTTCGGCCCTAGTGATGAAACATACTATTTTACAGTTTTATGGGAGATAATGCACTCCAGTAGAGAATTTAAACTAATAAAAACGTTCAATTCAGATTTAATCATACTAACTGAACTACTGATAAAGGTTACGTTTGGAAAATCCATTTTAATTACTTATAAAGAAAGTTAAAAATATACAACTAATAATTATCTATATCAAACTTAGTGAAGTCAAACTGTGCTTTTATCTCCCCCACAGTACAGTATCCATACATGGCTTTAGTAATATCATATCAAATACTATTAACATTAATATAAATTACAGTTCATATTATTTTCGTACTAATGACTGTTTACAGCTTGCTATTGTACAATGATAAAATGTGTCAAGTTCGTTGCTATCTACCTGTCTATCTATCTATCGTTGCTATCTATGTAGTTGCGCAATCGTGCTACTTCGTTGCTGTTCTCCGGTTTATTTAAATTATGCGTCGTTAGATGGGTAACAAAAGACAAACACGACAAAAAGTTGCCCAGTGAATTTATTTTATGAAGTTAATAGCTTTTAAATTTACTATTTAAATCGTAGTATTTAATGTGGTTTTGGATTAAAATTAAATACCACGGACAATTAAGCATTTAAGACCATACCTAATTAGAACATTTTCTCCATTTTTGCATGAGTTTTCTTTAGAATTAATAAAACTTTATAAATAACTTAATCATAAATTATTAAAGTTTATTGAATGTCATATTTTGCCGAGAGCTGATTGTAGTTTATTTTAGAAATGAGAAAATATGTGTTTTTATCGATATGTTTATCGATAGCATTCATCTTAACATACATCTCATAAAATTTAACATATTCACCTCTTAAATGGAGTCTGTTAGTACAGTACGAGATTATTTTATTGTAAATAATATAGTCGAAACATACTTTTTCCAACACTCTAAAACAATGTATTTACTATTTTGAGCATTTAGTATGTATTTGAAATACATATCTAAGTATATTTAGCCCCTTATATATTATAAATACAAACCATTTTTAATTTCGATATATGTTTACATATACTGTACTAATTGTTAACAATGATTGGTTAACTGAAAAAAGTTAATCTTGGTCTAAGTCAAAAAGTTTTACAATGATAACCAAAGTAAATTCCGCTTTAAGAGTGTCATAAATATGTGATTTACTGCTAAAGTGTCTCTGCTACTGCTCTCTTTATTGCCTATAGCATAAAACAAACAAATTAAATTTGCAAATAGAAATAAAACCAAAATACGTTTAATATAATTTTAATGTGCTAATCCCCCTGAAAAAATATATGTGTTTAATGTTATGTTACATATTTTTTTTAAATCTGTTTTATATTTAAAGTTTTAGACATATAGTACTCAATCTATTTTTTTTAATTGCTCATGAATACAGCCTACATTTATTTCTGTTTAAATCATTGCATTCAACAGTCATAAATCAATCAGACCGAAGTCTTTATTGTGTTTACCTAGAGAACAAGATGTGCTTAACTGTAAATGTGCAAATAACCAAACTTAAGTGGTCCTTTAGCTCACTGTTCTTAAAATATTCTCTAACGATAGCCAAACAATTTGAAACGTGCTAAACTGAGCTTCTGGCTTTGGTGTCGCTGGCGTAGTGGTCAAGGCAACAAACTCGGGAACTATGGCTGCGGTCCTGCCGTGCGTTTGAACTCAGTCTTTGCTAGTACAATTTTTTAGCACTGTCCAGCTTGTACTGTAGCAGCTCGCCCCTCACTTTGCTAGATGCGTTATACGCACTTGCCCGAGTTACATGTGGACGGGCAAAGTGTAGGGAAAAACCGCCAAACTCTTAAAATATTAATACAAAACTGCAAACGATTTGGAACGTTTCCTTAATGTCAAAACCCACCTCTTACCCCACCAAAAAATTGTTGTACAATTTTATTTGCGTCACTTTAAGAACAAATTGTATTAAAACCACCCAGTGCATATGACTGTTGCGCATCACTCATAATCTTGGTATTTAATGTGATATACCCAAAGGTTGAGTTAAACAAACATTGGTCCAGCTATTAAGCTTTTGGTGCAGTGTTTCGTCAGATTTGTTATAACTGCCATGTTAATTTATCTCAAAATAGTATTTAAATTGTATACAAGTCCTTGGTTGTGGTTGCAGTTGTGGTGGAGGAGGCGGAGTCGGAGCTGGGCAGTGTGGCCAGACTACCCTGTGATCTGACAACTCCCATCACCATGGACTCGCTCTCCCTCGTCATCTGGTACAAGGACGATGGCAAGTCCCCCATATACAGGTAATTGTTATTGCTTCAGTTATTACAAATGTGCGCACAATAGTAATTGTTATGTAAGTGAGTATATATAGGAGTCACAGACAACAACTGTGAAGGTTAGACAAGTTGTGAAATATACTTGGCCACTTTAAAACACCATTTTGAAAGTTAATATCAATAACTTGTTATATACTTCACGAGGGGTGATAAAAAATAATGAATTTTGATCGGCCCAAATAATTCAGCTTAGCGGGGGTCGTTGATAACTAACTACGTTGTCAAATTCGGGGAAATCCTTTGTATTTTGTGTTAGGCTCAGCCGTATTGTATTTTCAGAATTTATATTCTGACACAGTCAAAGGCCAGGCTCATCATCGCCCAACAAAACAGGGACACGTACACAAGTCACAGTACCGGGTCACCGCAAACTCACCCCAACGATCGCAAGGACGCTGGATCCCAACGGGCGTTAGACGGGAATTGGTGTCCCAACGGACTTTGAAAAGGATCGATATCCTAAGCGGTATTGGCGAGGATCAGTGTCCCAACGGACGTTAGAAGGAGTCGATATCCCAGAGGACGTTGGAAGGATTCGGTATCCCAACGGACGTTGGAAGGATTCGATATCCTAACGGACGTTGGAAGGAGTCGATATCCCAAAAGAAGTTGGAGGGAATCGGTGTCCCAACGGACGTTGGAAAGGATCGGTAGTCAAACAGGTTTTGGCCAGGATCGGTATTCAGGTTCTATAGGGTTCTGGTTCAAAGGTGCACAGTAATTATGGATACATATTGGATATCACTTATTGAAATAACGGTTTGTAAAGCACAACACTAAATAAATGAATGATATCTGTTATTAATAACTAAGTCTTATGCAGAAATTATTTCAAAAGTATTACTTAATAGGTGCAAAATAGTCTGGCAGAAATAATAAACCAAAAGCTAAAGCGAAAGCAGGTTATGGTACTCTGTAACATCACGTTATACACGACCGCGCCTGCACCACCCTGCCTGTCGGGCAAGTCTCAACCTGAATGGTGGGACTGCATGATCCGTCCTGCTCGTAGGTGATGTCTTCGTGATTACACACGAGTATAAACATCCGTCGATCTTGGCGAAATGAAAAGAGTTTCTACTCCTTTATAAAATAAAATAAATGACGAAATGTAATAGTAACATGAAAATATATCTCTGATTATTTTAGCATGTTACATATCCCTCTTTCTTCGCAAAGAAAATAATCTGAAACTTCTCTAGCAGGAAATAAAAAGTAATTCTTCAGTGAAAATAAACCAACGACTGTTATATTTATAATTAAATAAACCTGAGTAACTACATAAATAACTGATCTGTTGGTTTCAACAGTTATAACAATATAAAAATTAAACGCACATTTTCTCTATTTTCGCATAACGTAAAAAATCACTCAGTTTTAATTTTGTCGGAAACTAATCTAAGTCTTATCCCTATTTTTTAATAAAACAAAACTATTACCCTGGTTTAAATAAAACAAACAATAATACAACTAAATAAAAATAGGAACGATTTACAGATTTAAACAATAGTTTGTAACTTACGTTGTTTTGTTTTTCTCTCTTATTTGTCCCATAATCCTGGTGTAAACTGATTCACAAGTATGTCTTTAATCCTGATTTTACATCTGTCCAGGAGAGTAATACGTATTTTCTTTGTGCGTGGTTGATGATTTCCCCGATGACGTGGAGGAGTAGGAATCGCCCCCAAGTATACGAACTTCTGGTGACTTCTGACGAGCTAGCAGCCTGTTCCAATGAGCTCAAAGTTTGAATGATTGAACTAGGCGTGACGAAAAGATAGTTTCTACGGGCAAAGCAGGAGTCAACAAAGGAGTCTCAGTAGAACAATGTTCTGTGGTCAGAATATCTTCAAAGGGTTCATCGTGGACATCTAGTGAAAGAAACGAAGACTGCGATGAAAAATCCATCAGGATTTCTGTGGCAGGGTTAACAGGAACGGGTTCAGGAAAGGTAGACTCAGAAAGTTCCAGGGTCCGCAGAAGTGATTCACAACTGCATCATGTGCTTCTTCTGCAGTGGGACCGGGTATAGTGATTCTTTCTGGAACGTATTTGCTCAAACTTTCTGATGCCTATTTTTCTAACTGTCCAACGGACTCTTCTGCTGAGTTCCCTGTGACGACATTTTGCGAGAAGGGTCGATGTTTCATCGCCTCGATGGCTTGAGTCAACAAGTCAATACCTTTAGAATTAGGACCGGGAGTTACTGATCGTGTTACTTACTTACCGTTCGCTGAGGAGAGCTTTCAACAGCTTTCCCCAGGGAGGTCATAACTTATTCAAACGTTTCATGAGAGTAAGAGGCAGGAGCGCTTTCAATTTCTAAAATCTCAAAGTCGGAGTCACGATCCACTTGGCAAGATGGGGACGACATCTTCACAGATTCTTCGTTCAAAAGAACTTCCTGAAAGGTTTGAAACATAATACTCCGATACCGATCTCCCGAAAACGGGGGCAGGTTGTTGTCCATGGCCTTCCCATGCATAACTACCTCAGCATAATAGCACACAAGTACGCCGCAACCGTAGCTCGTGCTTTGTTTTGGTCCCTGACGCTGAGTATCCTCAAGGTGAGGCCTCTGGCCTTAAATCGATCTCCTGGATACGCCCCTGCAAATAAAAAAAATAGAATAACTGGTAAAGCCGACTCTCGTGGCTCCAACTCAGTGAGTCGTATGCATATACAGGGTGTTTATAAAAAAAACTTTACAATTTCAAACAACCATAAAACCTTTATTTTTCCACTGAAAGCTATGAAATAACAATCAAAGTCTAGGAAATCATTTCAAGTTTTGGTACATAATAAGGGGTTTACCTAACTTCAATGTGTTTTCCATTATTTGCACGCACATAATCAAGTCTAAATTCCAGTTTGGACCAAACACGACCTAAAATAAGACAATTTATTTCCGAAAACGCTCTCCTGATTCTTTCTCTGAGTTCTTCTTTGGTGTTCAATTTACTGGCATAGACGCGATCCTTAACGAAGCCCCATACAATAAAGTCACACGGCGTGATATCTGGTGACCTAGGAGGCCCATCACGGCCAATCCAACGGTTTGGGAATGACCTATCCAGACAATCTCGAACCAAGTCTCTCCAGTGCGGAGGAGCACCGTCCTGTTGAAAAATTACATTTGGTTGTAATTCTTCTAGTTGGGGAATAGCAAAATTCTCCAACATATCAATGTAAACGTTTCCATTGATAGTGTTTTCTTGGAAGTAAAAAGGGCCAATTACCCTATCGTGAAACAATCCACACCAAACATTTAATTTTTCACTGCCCCTGGTGTGCTCTTGATAACAATGGGGGTTCTCGGTTCCCAATATCCTAACATTTTGCTTGTTAACTTTCCCGGATAAGTGAAAAGTAGCTTCGTCTGAGAACAAATTCTTCTTAAATAATTATTATCTTGGGCCAACCGATCTAGCAGAGTCACAGCAAATTCTCTTCGGAGAATCCAGTCATTTGGGGTAATCTTTTGCAAAATTTGAAGTTTGTAAGCACGGAATTTAAGTGATTTGAGGATTTTGTGTATGGTAGATTGTTTTATGTTCAACTCACGTGTCACAAATCTCGTGGACTTTTTTGGACTGTTCACAAATGTTTGTTGAACACGCCGCACATCTTCATCGCTGACACGGGGTCGACCGTTCCCTTTCTTGTGATGCAAACTGCCAGTGTTCATAAACTTATAGTACCAAGCCCTAATTGTAGGTCTTGAAGAAGGATTCCTATTGTATCTTGTCCGAAATCTCCGTTGAACAACATCAGACTTGGTTTCAATGAACCATTCCACACACTGCGCTTTAATACGAGCTTCCATTGCGATTCTAACGAGACTCATCAATTATTTGTTATTGTTTACCAAGCAACAATATAAACAAATCAGCTGATTAAACTGCCTGCTGATTTAAACTTTTTGAGCCACTCTCTCATGTGGCATTAGGACACTTGTATGTCCCATGGAACATGAATGGGAGAACATTGAAGTTGTAAAGTTTTTTTATAAACACCCTGTATTCTTCTTTCCGGCATGTAAGCAGTTAAATGTACTAGTCGCTCCAACTTCTTTGTATGTACATCTTCTGTTGATTCTTTTGTCCACGCGTTCAATTGAATCACCAATTTCTCGGTTCGGCGTCTTCAATTCTTGACCATAAGTCAATATGGGAGGGGTTAACTTGGTAGAGTCATGGACTGCTGTATTTAGTACAAATCGAAATTCACTTAGGTGATCATCCCGAGTTCAATAGTCCTTATTGACCAATTGTGAAATCATCGTTTATTTGTTCATTCGACCGGGATAGCTTGCGGGCTGTAAGGGGCGGTAAACTGGGTAAACTGGTGTTTAATCTTCCAAGAATCGGCCAGGTTTTTCAAGATCCTTGAAGCATACTGCGTTCCATTATCACTGATAATCATGTCTGCAGCTCCATGTCGTAAGAGATTATTCTCAGTGAAGTGATTGGCTACTAGAGGCGCCATGGCATTTTTCATACCTGCTACTTCGACCCATTTCGTGAAAGAATCTTGTATAACCAAAATAAACCTATTTCCTTTTTTGGATCGGGTAAAGGACTAATGATATCGGTAGTGACAGAGTGCCAAGGACCTAATGGCTGTCTGAAGAACAACCTACCTCGTGGTAAAGCTTGTTCAACTTTGTGAGTTTGGCTAATCTCATACCTCTGTACATATCTCCTAACCTCGGCTCGCCATCCAGGCCAAAAATAATGCTCTGCTACTCGCTTGATCGTTTTGTTAACCCCCAACTGTAGCTCGCTATTCTTCAGGAACGCATCGCTCGTAGTATCGGTGGGTTTATTTTCCCTAGCGCCAATCCTATGGTAAAGCAAACCATTTCTAATCGTGTAGTTATCGTATTTCCTTGGGTCTTTGGAGATTTTCGTTCCACCGGTTAGTTTTGATTACTTCTTTTTTGGCCGTTTGGTCACTTTTCTCTTTGGATTTGTTACCAAAGATATCTGCAGGGAAATACCACTATCTGATAGGAGCCTGCTGGAATATGCGATGACACGTTCGAACTTGCCCTCCCACTCTGTAAGAATGATCCTGCTCGTAGGTGATGTCTTCATGACACACGAAAATAAACTTCAGCCGTTCTTGGTGCAATTAAAAGAGTTTCTACTCCTTTATGAAATAAAATAAATGACGAAATGTAATAGTAACATGAAAATTTATTTCTGATAATTTTAGCATGTTAAAAACTAATTAAATAAACACTGTGTCAGGGTCTCTAACAAACCATTAAAAATGATTTTATATTTCATCGTTCTAAAGGAGTTTTCCATAGTTATAAAACCTCAGCTGAACTATTAATAATACATTTTCATGGATTGCAAGAATTTTTTTGAACATTTTATCCCACGACAGCGGCAGGCCCATATTTAGAGGGTCAGTCTTACGTGATTTGTGGTGAGGTTTTACGAGAGTAAGTAATTCGTTTGTTTGCACTCTTCCCTCTCATTTCCCTATTAAATCATCTCGCGTTACAGCATGGACGTGAGAGGACGGAGCCTGGACGAGGCTACACACTGGTCGGAGGACCCAGTGCTCAAAGGACGCCTGCCATACACGGCAGACTATCCCTCCTCGACCATCAGATTATACCGTATCCTGTGTCATTATACTGATCCTCGCCTCATATTGCAGCATGGACGTTAGAGGACGGAGCCTGGACGAGGCTACCCACTGGTCGGAGGACCCAGTGATCAAGGGACGCCTGACGTACACGGCAGACTATCCCTCCTCGCCCATCAGATTATGCCGTATCCTGTGTCATTATACTGATCCTCGCCTCATATTGCAGCATGGACGTGAGAGGACGGAGCCTGGATGAGGCTATACACTGGTCGGAGGACCCCATCTTCAAGGGTCGCCTGATGTACACGGCAGACTACCCCGCCTCGACCCTTAGCTTGAAGACTGTGACAGAAGCCGACGCAGGCATTTACAAGTGTAGGGTCGACTTCAAGCACTCGCCAACCAAAAACTACTACGTCAACTTGACAGTTATAGGTTAGTATTCGGCTTAGTTTCCAGGAATAAATCATTTTAAAGAAATTAAAGATTCCTATAGTCGTAGATCTAGTGCTGGTATTTCCATTACAAATAAATTCTATACACACTCTTATGAAAATGGGGAACGATACATTTAATACAAAATGTTATTTTGTCAAAGGTTTTGCACTGATACTTGATAAAAATAATATGTATATATGTATTTCGGCATAGTGCATTCGAAATAAAATGATAATTTTTACAAATACACTTTAACACAAATTGTAAGATCACGATCTGATATTGCAAGGGTTCCCTTTTATCTTAAGCTACATGTTGTTGTTAAAGACTGAGAATTGTTTGGTTTTAAGTAATTTAAAGTATAATTTTTAATACACCTTAAAAAGCTATGATAATACTCAAATAAACATTTCTAGTACAAAATTTACATCGTCGTTTAAATTATAGATAAATATAAATAACCAAATAAAAACCTGCGATCAAGTAAACTATAAACATACTAATTAGGATGCGTTAAGATTAGTTTTGAAATCAAACAACATAAATTTGTGGAGCTAGTTAATTAGTTTTTCAAAATTAAAGACTGTAATCAAAAATTTGGTGTCGTATTTAATTGGTACGGATCAGTTAATCTCTGGAGGCAACGCTAACTGGTTTTACAAAAGTTAATATTGGTAAGGTAAGTGAACTAAGTTAACATTGACTCGCCTCAGTCTACAAATTCCTGATTATAGGAGGTTAATTCACATAGCAAATGACAAAAATATTAGCAGTAGCAGTGCTGTTGTGACCTATTCGTGGTGTAGTGTAAATATCCGGATTTTTGGCATTTCATTACAAGAGACATATTTTATAGTTAAAAACGATCTAATTCAATTATATCGTTCGGAAAAATGATAGATTCAATAAACAAGCAGATATTCTGATTTAAATAACTCCCCCTCAGTAATAGCTTTAAATACGATATGGCAAATAATAGACCTTACTCCCTCATAACCAGGTTAAATTGACATTGTGAAGACTACCTCCGGAGGGATACTTATGTAAGGCTTATGTGTATGTTCCAGTTTGTATTGTACACGAGTTATAAGGAAAACAAAAACATGTAACAAATAAAGCTTATAAAAAATAGTTTCTTACCAAGTAGTAATTTAAATACGTAATTATTCAGCTAGGAACTATTTATTTGATATAAGCTTGCTTTGTTTTAAAGTTATATTTTGCCGTATTAAGGGTTTTCTTATTGATTTGTGCATGATAACAAGTTTGATGTACACATCAGCTTCCGAACGTTATAAAACTCGTAATAGAATCTCATCTGTCCATCTTGAAACAGTACAGCTTTTTGCAAAGAAAATCTTAAATAATTCCCAGCAAAACAAACAGCCTCCTAACATTATTTTTTTTGCTCTACAAAGTATATGAAAAGATCATTGTTTGGGTACAAACTAACTAATCCGATTTATACATATATTTTTGTTTAATCTGGTTTATACATTTATTTTTGTTCTTCCTTATCAAAAAATAACTGTTTTTTTTCGTAAAGCACCCCATATCTTTGAGAGAGTATCCCACTGTCTGCCCAAGCTGCTCGATGTAGGACAAAACTCTATTAGGTGAATGTAGCAGTTAGCGAGCGGTTAACAGTTAATTAGAAAACCCTTGTTTTTATACGATTTCGAACATTTTAAAGTCTGCATTTTTTTACACATAGGATATATGTTTAGCAACAAATATAACATCATTATATTAATTTACTGTTATTGTGAAATAAAAACTACACACATTAGTTATAGTTATGTCTTGAACAATTACGTGGTCACAGATTCAACCAAGTGACCAGTGTCAGGACATTTTTACTTATTTGTTTAATAAAATTTTGGAATACACTGTAATTTATATTTCATACATTACAAATGTATTATCCAAAGAAAATATTATGTCTGTAATGGCTTACTCAAACAACGTTACAAGTAGTGGTGAACTAGCAAAGAGGGGCCGTAATCGGCGCTTTTTTCCCATGTTATTCTTATGGGGAGCCGTTTTTGAACACTTGCCAGCTCCCGCCTTACACAAGTTTCCTTGTTTCCTCTCACTATACTAATGTCCAACCCTTGCCTATATTAAATATATTTTCCCAATCCCCCCTCTATATTTTTTAAAATTAATTTTCAAATTCTAAAAAACTATCTTTGGTGTTTATGGTCCGATTTGTTTAAAATTTGGATATGTGATTGTCCTAGGCAAGTGTTTTAATAAATTCCACTTACATTTCCCAAATTCACTATAACGGTCAAATTAAAAAATATTTTTTGAAAAATACTATAGTGCCAATTGCCACCTTCTTTATTAACTGTCCGATTTGTCTTCAATTTGGATATGTTATTGTCCTAGGCAAGTGGTTTAATAAATTCCACTTACATTTCCCAAATTCACTATAACGGTCAAATTAAAAAATATTTTTTGAAAAATACTATAGTGCCAATTGCCACCTTCTTTATTAACTGTCCGATTTGTCTTCAATTTGGATATGTTATTGTCCTAGGCAAGTGGTTTAATAAATTCCACTTACATATCCCAAATTCACTATTACAGTCAAATTAAAAATTATTTTTGAAAAATACTATAGTGCCAATTGCCAACTTCTTTATTAAATGTCCGATTTGTCTGCAATTTGGATATGTTATTGTCCTAGGCAAGTGTTTTAATAAATTTCACTTACATATCCCAAATTCACTATTACGGTCAAATTAAAAAATATTTTTGAAAAATACTGCCAATTGCCAACTTCTTTATTTACTGTCCGATTTATTTAAAATTTAGATGTGTTATTGTCCTAGGCAAGTGTTTTAATAAATTCCACGTACATATCCCAAATTCACTATTACGGTCAAATTAAAAAATATTTTTGAAAAATACTGCCAATTGCCAACTTCTTTATTTACTGTCCGATTTGTTTAAAACTTGGATATGTTATTGTCGTAGGCAAGTGTTTTAATAAATTACACTTACATTTCCCAAATTCACTATTACAGTCAAATTAAAAATTATTTTTGAAAAATACTGCCAATTGCCAACTTCTTTATTTACTGTCCGATTTGTTTAAAATTTGGATATGTTATTGTTGTAGGCTAGTGTATATGCACCATCCACATTTTACAAATATTGCGGTTAAATTTTAAAAAAATTTGGAAAAATACTGCCAATTGGCAACTTCTTTATTTATGGTCTGATTTGTTTAAAATTTATATATGTCATTATTCTAGGCTAGTGTATATGTACACACCATCCACATTTGACAAATTAACTATAATGGTCAAATTAAACAAATATTTTGAAAAATATACTAACAATTTCAAACTTCTTTATTTACTGTCTGATTTGATTTATTTTCGGATATGTTATAGCTCTTATATAGGTAACAAGACCACACTACCACACGTTCCATTACCCCCTACAATACAGTATTTTGTCTTTTTTGTTTGTTTATTTTGCTGTAATCCCAAAACTGACTTTGCTGTTTATTGTCCGATTTGCCTACACTTTGGATATTGTCCTAAGCATTTATTGTCTGATTTATTTTTGGATGTGTTATAGCCCCCAACTATTATATTTAAAATTACAATATTATTTCCACCTATAATACAGTTGATGTGTTGTTTGTTTTGCCGCAACCTAAAAACTAACATTGGTATTTGTGTTTTTACAAAACTTTGGATATGACTGCAATATATTACTGGCCATTGCATAAGTAAATACCCCATTTCCAAATTCACTATTACGGTTGGATTAAAAAAAATAAATACAAGCTTATTATATACATCCAGCTGATAAGTAATATATATCTACAAAATATTTATGGTCAGAACTGCCTAAATTTTGGATATGTTTTAAGCCAATGCGATAACAAAAAATAAATTTTTAAAACCCAAAACAACTAAACACAAAACACTAATCTTTCTTTGTGCTTGTTTGGAGTAGTCTTTATTTTATCCAACTTAATTTTAATTTTGCAGTTAAAATCAAACTTCCCACATTCTAGCTCCCTTTCCAGCCAGTGGTTGGAGACATAAAGGTTACGAATATTTTCAAACTGTACAATATATATTTTTCTACCCCTATGTTGGACTTGTTTAATAGCGCTTATTAATAATTCCTCACCATATTCCAAATCCTCCAGTCTACTACATTCTTTAAATTTAACATTGCCTTTAATATCTTGCATCTCTATGTCTTCTTGTCCAACATCATCCCACTCATTGTTACGGAAACTTAGGTTTTCTATTTTTGGAAAGGAATTGCCATAAAATGTTGCGGTTCCGTTAGTGTTAAAGCTTGCAAGTGGCTCGTTGGTAGGTAGATAAATAATGTCCAAATCACCACTGTATGGCAACACGCCATAACCTTGCCTATTCTTATTTATCTCTATAAATACAGTTTTACAGACACCTTTAACATAGTATACACCCCTCCGTCCATCCTTTTCTGCCAACACTCCCACAAACTTGTTGTTTACTACAAACGCACACACTATATAATGTCCATAATGCTCTAGATCCTCCCAACGTCGCAGGAAGTAATCTTTTAATTTATCCTCTCTTTCCCTTCTTTCTTGTTCTTTAGCCAACTGTGCTTTGTATTCCTCTGCAACAGTATTTTCCACATATTCCAATTTACGCTTATTACTGTCAATGTCTTCTAATTCCAATTTCCTCTTTTTGGAACAACTCTCTAAGAAAGGCTTGGAAAGTGGCTCTATTTCTTTAATAGTGTATGGGTACAGTTTATTGGTCCGGCTTCTTAAAACGTAGGGAGTAAGGTTAGGACTTTCCACTAAGCCTAATTCTTCTAAATTGATGTGTTTAGGTATAGTGGAGAAAGGTGTATTTGATTTTGTAAAACATGTGCCCCCAGATTTGATGTAACACTTATGCTTTACACTTATGGCATCAGGAAACTCCTCTATTACCTCTACATAGTTAGTTGGTAAACAGTTAAAGCTAAATGCAGATAGAGCATACTTTATTAACTTTTCCCTTTGTGTACTATCTTTTGGCAGTTTTAGTTGTACTCCAGTTATCTTCTTCGTATTACTATTACCCCAATATGCGTATTGTAATAAATCGTTAAACACTAAACAACAACTGTTTTGTAATTGATTGGCAACTTTCACCCACATCTTATGCAGAGGTACAGCATAGAATAGAGCATTTTGAAAGTACCGTTTGTTGTCTTCTATTAGACTTAAACAATCTCTTAAAGGTTCAAACCCTTTACCAAAACCTCTACAATAGTTATAGATTGTTGCCTCTAACCTTGTTATTCCATTCTCTCTAGCTAGTTTAGACGAGAACGTTTCTTTTAGTCTTGCATCTGGACAGTTTACAAAGTTTATTATATGGTTTCCTATACTTTTAATTACTCCAGGGCTTGTAATCTGGCATATAAATTTATTATATATTTTTACCCTGCTATTTACATTAAACCATGTTAAACAGTCTTTACTAACATTATCTACAATAACATTATATCCATTCTTGTACGCCCCTTGGTAGCAAAAGTTAAAGTTTTCTGTAAGATATTGGCACATTTCCTCTTTATTAAATATTCCAGCCAAATCTAGTGTTATATCGAAATCCATAAGATAGTACATTTCTTTTTCCAGATCTTGCAGTATCTTTGGAAGATCTTCCAACAAATCCTTAATTTTAACATTTGCAAGCTCTATTTTATAGGGAATTGCTATAGGATCATCATACTTTTGTTTAATTTGGTCAATATCTTTCTTTATTATTTGTAACACACCCTCGCTTTGGACCCCAGAGGACCTCTCCAAGGAGAATGGTAGTTTGGCCACAACACCATGTCGAGCTAAAGAGAACTTTTTAAATATTCCTCGTAAGTAGCTATTAAACGAGCCACATATTTCCTTCTTAACTTTAAATTTATTCCGAACGTCCCCATCACAATCCGTAACATTGGTTATCTTAACTAACATTATGTTATCACAAAACGCATCCGTTATAGATGTTAAGTTATTTAATTTTGTTTCGCCCTCGCAATAGTTTATATTACCTATGTCTGTAAGAAGGTTATTATTACGTAGATTTTCTAATAAAAACCATATACCGAATCTTTCGTTATTAGGTTTAATACAATTTCCCAATAAATGGCTAACAGAGTACATTTCTTTTATACAAAAAAGTAGCGGAAACATGTAAACAGGACAGATTACACTATAGGCATATAGAGGTTGTAAATATATGGATATTGTATATAAACATAGGCGAGCGGTAAGTGTAACATGTAAGTGGACACCCATATGCAAATATGGAATACCCACTATTAATATAATTCCAAATTCAACTAAATAAGTTTATAGTCTCAATATAATTAACATATTAACATTAGTACCCAAATTGTCGAAATTCTATAGTTCTATTCTTAGTCCTTGTATTAGGTTTTGTACTATTAAACCCTACATTCTTATCCTGTGCAGTAGAGTAATATATGTATTTAATACAAATACGCACATTCTACAAGACCTGTACATCTGTTGTATAAGCAGCAGAATAGACGTCTCATTGTGTTGTTGTAAAGTAAAACATAAATGTAAATTGTGCTGGATTCAACCGGCTAGATATTAGACAGGAAATGTGTTGGAAGTGTATTGCCAAATAGTAAGACAAACACCACATAGTGCAGCATGTAATCAATCCATTACTATTTAGACAAATGTATAAGGTCAGTATTCTAAACTAGCTAGAGAGAATGGAATAACAAGGTTAGAGGCAACAATCTATAACTATTGTAGAGGTTTTGGTAAAGGGTTTGAACCTTTAAGAGATTGTTTAAGTCTAATAGAAGACAACAAACGGTACTTTCAAAATGCTCCATTCTATGCTGTACCTCTGCATAAGATGTGGGTGAAAGTTGCCAATCAATTACAAAACAGTTGTTGTTTAGTGTTTAACGATTTATTACAATACGCATATTGGGGTAATAGTAATACGAAGAAGATAACTGGAGTACAACTAAAACTGCCAAAAGATAGTACACAAAGGGAAAAGTTAATAAAGTATGCTCTATCTGCATTTAGCTTTAACTGTTTACCAACTAACTATGTAGAGGTAATAGAGGAGTTTCCTGATGCCATAAGTGTAAAGCATAAGTGTTACATCAAATCTGGGGGCACATGTTTTACAAAATCAAATACACCTTTCTCCACTATACCTAAACACATCAATTTAGAAGAATTAGGCTTAGTGGAAAGTCCTAACCTTACTCCCTACGTTTTAAGAAGCCGGACCAATAAACTGTACCCATACACTATTAAAGAAATAGAGCCACTTTCCAAGCCTTTCTTAGAGAGTTGTTCCAAAAAGAGGAAATTGGAATTAGAAGACATTGACAGTAATAAGCGTAAATTGGAATATGTGGAAAATACTGTTGCAGAGGAATACAAAGCACAGTTGGCTAAAGAACAAGAAAGAAGGGAAAGAGAGGATAAATTAAAAGATTACTTCCTGCGACGTTGGGAGGATCTAGAGCATTATGGACATTATATAGTGTATGCGTTTGTAGTAAACAACAAGTTTGTGGGAGTGTTGGCAGAAAAGGATGGACGGAGGGGTGTATACTATGTTAAAGGTGTCTGTAAAACTGTGTTTATACAGATAAATAAGAATAGGCAAGGTTATAGCGTGTTGCCATATACTGGTGATTTGGACATTATTTACCTACCTACCAACGAGCCACTTGCAAGCTTTAACACTAACGGAACCGCAACATTTTATGGCAATTCCTTTCCAAAAATAGAAAACCTAAGTTTCCGTAACAATGAGTGGGATGATGTTGGACAAGAAGACATAGAGATGCAAGATATTAAAGGCAATGTTAAATTTAAAGAATGTAGTAGACTGGAGGATTTGGAAGATGGTGCGGAATTATTAATAAGCGCTATTAAACAAGTCCAACATAGGGGTAGAAAAATATATATTGTACAGTTTGAAAATATTCGTAACCTTTATGTCTCCAACCACTGGCTGGAAAGGGAGCTAGAATGTGGGAAGTTTGATTTTAACTGCAAAATTAAAATTAAGTTGGATAAAATAAAGACTACTCCAAACAAGCACAAAGAAAGATTAGTGTTTTGTGTTTAGTTGTTTTGGGTTTTAAAAATTTATTTTTTGTTATCGCATTGGCTTAAAACATATCCAAAATTTAGGCAGTTCTGACCATAAATATTTTGTAGATATATATTACTTATCAGCTGGATGTATATAATAAGCTTGTATTTATTTTTTTTAATCCAACCGTAATAGTGAATTTGGAAATGGGGTATTTACTTATGCAATGGCCAGTAATATATTGCAGTCATATCCAAAGTTTTGTAAAAACACAAATACCAATGTTAGTTTTTAGGTTGCGGCAAAACAAACAACACATCAACTGTATTATAGGTGGAAATAATATTGTAATTTTAGATATAATAGTTGGGGGCTATAACACATCCAAAAATAAATCAGACAATAAATGCTTAGGACAATATCCAAAGTGTAGGCAAATCGGACAATAAACAGCAAAGTCAGTTTTGGGATTACAGCAAAATAAACAAACAAAAAAGACAAAATACTGTATTGTAGGGGGTAATGGAACGTGTGGTAGTGTGGTCTTGTTACCTATATAAGAGCTATAACATATCCGAAAATAAATCAAATCAGACAGTAAATAAAGAAGTTTGAAATTGTTAGTATATTTTTCAAAATATTTGTTTAATTTGACCATTATAGTTAATTTGTCAAATGTGGATGGTGTGTACATATACACTAGCCTAGAATAATGACATATATAAATTTTAAACAAATCAGACCATAAATAAAGAAGTTGCCAATTGGCAGTATTTTTCCAAATTTTTTTAAAATTTAACCGCAATATTTGTAAAATGTGGATGGTGCATATACACTAGCCTACAACAATAACATATCCAAATTTTAAACAAATCGGACAGTAAATAAAGAAGTTGGCAATTGGCAGTATTTTTCAAAAATAATTTTTAATTTGACTGTAATAGTGAATTTGGGAAATGTAAGTGTAATTTATTAAAACACTTGCCTACGACAATAACATATCCAAGTTTTAAACAAATCGGACAGTAAATAAAGAAGTTGGCAATTGGCAGTATTTTTCAAAAATATTTTTTAATTTGACCGTAATAGTGAATTTGGGATATGTACGTGGAATTTATTAAAACACTTGCCTAGGACAATAACACATCTAAATTTTAAATAAATCGGACAGTAAATAAAGAAGTTGGCAATTGGCAGTATTTTTCAAAAATATTTTTTAATTTGACCGTAATAGTGAATTTGGGATATGTAAGTGAAATTTATTAAAACACTTGCCTAGGACAATAACATATCCAAATTGCAGACAAATCGGACATTTAATAAAGAAGTTGGCAATTGGCACTATAGTATTTTTCAAAAATAATTTTTAATTTGACTGTAATAGTGAATTTGGGATATGTAAGTGGAATTTATTAAACCACTTGCCTAGGACAATAACATATCCAAATTGAAGACAAATCGGACAGTTAATAAAGAAGGTGGCAATTGGCACTATAGTATTTTTCAAAAAATATTTTTTAATTTGACCGTTATAGTGAATTTGGGAAATGTAAGTGGAATTTATTAAACCACTTGCCTAGGACAATAACATATCCAAATTGAAGACAAATCGGACAGTTAATAAAGAAGGTGGCAATTGGCACTATAGTATTTTTCAAAAAATATTTTTTAATTTGACCGTTATAGTGAATTTGGGAAATGTAAGTGGAATTTATTAAAACACTTGCCTAGGACAATCGCATATCCAAATTTTAAACAAATCGGATCATAAACACCAAAGATAGTTTTTTAGAATTTGAAAATTAATTTTAAAAAATATAGAGGGGGGATTGGGAAAATATATTTAATATAGGCAAGGGTTGGACATTAGTATAGTGAGAGGAAACAAGGAAACTTGTGTAAGGCGGGAGCTGGCAAGTGTTCAAAAACGGCTCCCCATAAGAATAACATGGGAAAAAAGCGCCGATTACGGCCCCTCTTTGCTAGTTCACCACTACTGTTACATTTTTTTAAATTTTGTATTACGGCACTTTCAGCTTTAAATAAAGCTGTAATTATGACAAATGCAATACAGAATGCGTGCACTTATACAGCTTGTAAATTAGTAACTTGAAGCCTTTTTTTAAATTTTTGTACAGTTAAAAAGCAATATTTAAGATTAAATCATCCACGCATTAGAGGGTCATTTTTGGTGTACTTCTCCTGTTCAGGTGTTCGTTGATTTTGTTTTTAAACTTTCATTACTACCCCTTCCAAACCACTAACACAATAAAAAACGCACTATTACCATGAAATATTTCTAAATAAGGTGTAAAACGTAGCCATTAATAATATAATATTGCGTGTATCCAACCCACTTATTACAAAGGTAATTAAAAGAAACCATTTATTGATCTTAATCGATATGGTGTCAAAAACACCCAGAATTTCAAGAAAGGCACATGAGATTAGAGAGAAAGTGAATTTACTCTTTGAATCGACATAACGGAGAGGGAAATAAATAAGCAAACTAATAATATAAATACATCAAATTATTTATATAGGTACTCTGACGGAATAGTTATATTTCATTCACTATACTATCAAATTTACGCGATTATAAGGACTAGTGATATACTAGTGTAAGATCAGGTTAAGAATTTGCGTTTGTATTTTATCAAGGGATAGGATAGCATAGGATCACCCTTACATTTTGATATTAAACTGGATGTTCCCTAAGACCTCAAAATAATTTTTTTATAATACCCTTACCAACAAACTTAGTCATTAAATTTCAAATAAGAACCATACAATTATTGAAAAAATTTACCTAATTTAGTTATTGAACGATATATATTTTTTTAGTAAAATTAATCGAAACAGTTTTCTATAGATCAAGATCATACTATCCGAGAGCAACCGTAACACCGCTTGTAAATCTGAGTTTATGCTGCTCTCAGTTTCATTCCATGTTTCCCCAGTGTAACATAGAGCGTTATCCTCTGCAAACAATATCTATCCTCCTCATGAAACTAACATTACAAGAATCGTTTACATAAATCAAAAATGTGGTGTTCGTAAAGCTAATCTTGCAGACATCCCAAAATTATTTGTTTTGATTGGTTTTTCAAACAACAATCTGTTAGGTCAATACCAAACGGCTTTTGAGCGCCAGGAATATTCTTGAAAATGAAAATAAATAGCTAAAATAGAAAGGTTTAAGATGAAAAACGAGTGATTACATTCTTATTTCATGTTTATATGAATAAGTAGTAACTGTAACGTATCTGTGATTTCAGTGCCTCCTAAAAGTCTGGAACTCTTCGACGGGTTGACAGGGAGGAAAATTGTTAAATCAACGTTTGGACCTGTGGCGGAAGGGACCAATGTAGAAATAGTGTGCACTGCCACAGGAGGTAAGGCAATTCGGTAACATGAGATATATAGCAAATATTTCACTATGTATAAAATAATATATTTTCACATCTAGACAACTTTTGATGAGATTAATTTAAATTAATAATCACAAAGATACATCTCACAATACCACGCATTTAATTTATTAACAGGGATTTTTATCTCGTACATATCAAACTTACTTGATGTGTTTATCTATCCAAGAAACCCATAGCTTATTTAGAAAGGATAAAGGAATTTGCAGTGATAATAAATCAAACATATCATCAGCATCGAATTATTAGCGTGTCATAAACACTAGAAATTTAGTACAAATGTTGTGTGCAACTTTCTGTTAAAGTACTATGAGTCTGTAAGACTAAATTACTTACGTACCTTCAGTCAGCTCAAATTGGAGAAAACACGTTTAGAAAATGTTTCGATGCAACTGCATCATCAGCTTGTCTGAAAAGACGTTGATTGACCAGATGGCTTCTTCAAAATGAAGTAAAAACACAATACAGTACGTTTATACGGATACGACGACACAAACCCACGGACACGACACATAAAACGAACAATAATCTAGACAGGCCTGTCAACACGAACATGATCACAGCGCGGGCAGAAGACAGAGCCTGTCTAGATTTATCTGAGGTTTCTACATTAGAACGGAACATACCTCCTTGTTTGGATAGACCAACACCATCTTCCTTTTAAAATACTGTATGTAAAACCATACTATAAGCCTATTATAAGTAATAATATTAAGTATAACCTTGTCTAAAATTGCGTTTATTGTAAATCTAGGATATCAAATCACTTATAAGGCAAAACCGCACTGTTTACGGAACTAATAAAAAAATTTATTTTTTATGTCCAACCCTTATTACTGTAATTTATCTCTAAGCATTTAAAAGCAAACAGATAAAATCAATCACAGTTTTCAAGATAATGGCTATAGCACTGCCTCATTGTTTAAGAAATGTTTGTAAGTTTAACAGCAATAGTATAGGTGCATTTTTTATTTCGTGTAGTTTTTATCATTGGGAAAAAATTCACCCCGATTTCAGTACTCGTCAATAAGTGAGCTTCAAAGAAAATAGGATGGACATGTTTGTTTAGATAATATGTTGACTGAGGAGGAAGTAGACAGTTTTTGATAAAAGCATTCGTCAATGAAATGGCTTAACTAGTAAACCACAATGCCGCAAACCCGACCTGACTCAAAACGGCAGCCGGTCAAACTTTTCTTTAAGTGCCCTTTGCAAAAATGTAAAATGCGATTATATGTGAACATTCGTCCTTTTGTGGTCCGGTTGGTGTCATTTAGTTAAACTACATAATACATTAAAAATTACATGTGTAATGAACAATCCTACTGTAAGACATGAACGATTTTCTCTAATCCACCACATATAATGGATATGTTGCACGTCTGAAGGCAGCCATAGGTCATATAATTTTAAAGCACACAATGCCACAAATTGGGCATCAAAAGGACGATTAGAACGGATATAAGCCCATTTTAATGTTTTGTATACAGTACTTAAAAAAAGTTTGACTGACTGCCATTTGTAACTCAGTGGTCCGTTTGAGGTCGGGCTTGTGGCGACCTAATAATTAAGATAATAATAATAATAATAACTCTAATAATTAAGATGTTTAGTTTGACCTATGCTTTAAAATAAGATTGTAACATTACTCCTTCCGTTGGACCGTTAACAAATAACGTTTCTGTTTGTTTACCGTTACCGTTTTTGTTTGTTTATCTACATAAAGTTTAAGTGGCAAACTTTGTGGTGGTTTAAGTGATTAAATCATTCAATCATTAAATGTCCTATAGTCATATAATACTCGTATCACTGTGCAGACAGCAGTAATGTGTGCAGTAATGATGAAGTTGTAATCACAAGCAATACATTGCTGCTTATAGGTAATGTAACTGGTTTATAACAATTTATTTGAACAAAGAATGACAATTATTTGTCAGTTTAACATTCCGCTCCCTTGAGAACTCATTATTTTACTCATTCTACATATACAATAGTTCACTCATTGATTTAAGATAATTTCAGATATAATAATGTTACTAAACACATACATATAAAATTTATTGTCCTAATTGCCGCTCCAACCAAAAAATTCAATTTCTCGTCTAACTTTAAAGAACTTTTCCGATGTGACTCTTTTTGTGTTTTTCCTGTGACAAATTGAAATGGGACTGAAATCAATTACTTCGCGTCCCCGGGGGTCGCTACACGACATCAAGCGACCTTATCACAAGTTGCGAGAAACACACAATTACAACTTTATCAGAGTTGAATGCGAGCAGAACGGTTTTAATAACACTTTTAACAAACAAAGAGTATTTTTCGGGAAATTTAAAATATTTCGAGAATGTTCTTGTCGTTTACGAATCTGGTTAGTAATAGCCTTTTTAGAATAACGCATATAACTAAGGGATCGTAACAACTCCATTGCATATTAAAATACTTATAATTTCACATGAGAAAGTATAACTTTTCTATAACGAAGCAGTCAGTAATTTATGAAATAAGTGTCGTAAAATTTAAACTAGCATTACAATTCGTGTTAATAACGATAATTTAAAAGAGAAAACAAACAAAACCAATACTGTATTTGGTAATAAGGCTAAAATTGTGACATTCTTATTGTCATACGTTATAAATTACATTGGTTTTTAGAACGATTAAGTTAACTGGAAATAAGTATAGAAAAGTCAACGTTTCACCAAATTTGGAAATCAATAATAAGACATGAGCTGTCTTAACATTACATTTTTTACAAGTCAGCAATACTCTGCTGCTGATGGGCGTCACATATCATCTGTGTTGTACAGGGTGGCCGGCGCCGGCGGTGACGTGGTATTGTAGGCAAGACATAGTAGACCCTGTGTTGGACGAGCAGTCTGATGGTTAAGTCAGCAATACCCTGCTGCTGATGGATGATACATATCATGTGTATTGTGCAGGGTGGCCGGCGCCGGTGATGACGTGGTATCGTCGGGAGGACATAGTAGACTCTATTTTGGAAGAGCAGTCTGATGGTCAAGTCAGCAATACCCTGCTGCTGATGGACGTCACATATCATGTGTATTGTGCAGGGTGGCCGGCGCCGGTGATGACGTGGTATCGTCGGGAGGACATAGTAGACTCTATGTTGGAAGAGCAGTCTGATGGTCAAGTCAGCAATACCCTGCTGCTGATGGACGTCACATATCATGTCTATTGTGCAGGGTGGCCGGCGCCGGTGGTTACGTGGTATCGTCGGGAGGACATAGTAGACCCTGTGTCGGACGAGCAGTCTGATGGTCAAGTCAGCAATACCCTGCTGCTGATGGATGATACATATCATGTGTATTGTGCAGGGTGGCCGGTGCCGGTGATGACGTGGTATCGTCGGGAGGACATAGTAGACCCTGTGTCGGACGAGCAGTCTGATGGTTAAGACAGCAATACCCTGCTACTGATGGACGTCACATATCATGTGTATTGTGCAGGGTGGCCGGCGCCGGTGGTGACGTGGTATCGTCGGGAGGACATAGTAGACCCTGTGTCGGACGAGCAGTCTGATGGTTAAGACAGCAATACACTGCTACTGATGGACGTCACATATCATGTCTGTTGTACAGGGTAGCCGGCACCGGTGGTTACGTGGTATCGTCGGGAGGACATAGTAGACCCTGTGTCGGACGAGCAGTCTGATGGTCAAGTCAGCAATACCCTGCTGCTGATGGATGATACATATCATGTGTATTGTGCAGGGTGGCCGGCGCCGGTGGTTACGTGGTATCGTCGGCAAGACATAGTAGACCCTGTGTCGGACGAGCAGTCTGATGTTCAAGTCAACAATACCCTGCTGCTGATGGACGTCACATATCATGTGTATTGTGCAGGGTGGCCGGCGCCGGTGGTTACGTGGTATCGTCGGGAGGACATAGTAGACCCTGTGTCGGACGTGCAGTCTGATGGTTAAGACAGCAATACCCTGCTACTGATGGACGTCACATATCATGTCTGTTGTACAGGGTGGCCGGCACCGGTGGTGACGTGGTATCGTCGGCAAGACATAGTAGACCCTGTGTCGGACGAGCAGTCTGATGGTCAAGTCAACAATACCCTGCTGCTGATGGACGTCACATATCATGTGTATTGTGCAGGGTGGCCGGCGCCGGCGGTTACGTGGTATCGTCGGGAGTACATAGTAGACCCTGTGTCGGACGAGCAGTCTGATGATCAAGTCAGCAATACTCTGCTGCTGATGGACGTCACATATGATGTGTATTGTGCAGGGTGGCCGGCGCCGGTAGTGACGTGGTATCGTCGGGAGGACATAGTAGACCCTGTGTCGGACGAGCAGTCTGATGGTTAAGACAGCATTACCCTGCTGCTGATGGACGTCACATATCATGTCTGTTGTACAGGGTGGCCGGCGCCGGTAGTGACGTGGTATCGTCGGCAAGACATAGTAGACCCTGTGTCGGACGAGCAGTCTAATGGTCAAGACATCAATACCCTGCTGCTGATGGACGTCACATATCATGTGTATTGTGCAGGGTGGCCGGCGCCGGTAGTGACGTGGTATCGTCAGCAAGACATAGTAGACCCTGTGTCGGACGAGCAGTCTGATGGTCAAGTCAGCAATACCCTGCTGCTGATGGATGATACATATCATGTGTATTGTGCAGGGTGGCCGGCGCCGGTGGTGACGTGGTATTGTCGGCAAAACATAGTAGACCCTGTGTCGGACGAGCAGTCTGATGGTCAAGTCAACAATACCCTGCTGCTGATGGAAGTCACATATCATGTGTATTGTGCAGGGTGGCCGGCGCCGGTGGTAACGTGGTATCGTCGGGAGTACATAGTAGACCCTGTGTCGGACGAGCAGTCTGATGATCAAGTCAGCAATACCCTGCTGCTGATGGACGTTACATATCATGTGTATTGTGCAGGGTGGCCGGCGCCGGTGGTGACGTGGTATCGTCGGCAAGACATAGTAGACCCTGTGTCGGACGAGCAGTCTAATGGTCAAGACAGCAATACCCTGCTGCTAATGGACGTCACATATCATGTGTATTGTGCAGGGTGGCCGGCGCCGGTGATGACGTGGTATCGTCGGCAAGACATAGTAGACCCTGTGTCGGACGAGCAGTCTGATGGTTAAGACAGCAATACCCTGCTGCTGATGGACGTCACATATCATGTCTGTTGTACAGGGTGGCCGGCGCCGGTAGTGACGTGGTATCGTCGGCAAGACATAGTAGACCCTGTGTCGGACGAGCAGTCTGATGGTTAAGACAGCAATACTCTGCTGCTGATGGACGTCACATATCATGTCTGTTGTACAGGGTGGCCGGCACCGGTGGTGACGTGGTATCGTCGGCAAGACATAGTAGACCCTGTGTCGGACGAGCAGTCTGATGGTTAAGACAGCAATACTCTGCTGCTGATGGACGTAACATATCATGTCTGTTGTACAGGGTGGCCGGCACCGGTGGTGACGTGGTATTGTAGGCAAGACATAGTAGACCCTGTGTTGGACGAGCAGTCTGATGGTCAAGTCAGCAATACCCTGCTGCTGATGGATGATACATATCATATGTATTGTACAGGGTGGCCGGCGCCGGTGATGACGTGGTATCGTCGGGAGGACATAGTAGACCCTGTGTCGGACGAGCAGTCTGATGGTCAAGTCAGCAATACCCTGCTGCTGATGGATGATACATATCATATGTATTGTGCAGGGTGGCCGGCGCCGGTGATGACGTGGTATCGTCGGGAGGACATAGTAGACTCTATGTTGGAAGAGCAGTCTGATGGTCAAGTCAGCAATACCCTGCTGCTGATGGACGTCACATATCATGTCTATTGTGCAGGGTGGCCGGCGCCGGTGGTTACGTGGTATCGTCGGGAGGACATAGTAGACCCTGTGTCGGACGAGCAGTCTGATGGTCAAGTCAGCAATACCCTGCTGCTGATGGATGATACATATTATGTGTATTGTGCAGGGTGGCCGGTGCCGGTGATGACGTGGTATCGTCAGGAGGACATAGTAGACCCTGTGTCGGACGAGCAGTCTGATGGTTAAGACAGCAATACCCTGCTACTGATGGACGTCACATATCATGTGTATTGTGCAGGGTGGCCGGCGCCGGTGGTGACGTGGTATCGTCGGGAGGACATAGTAGACCCTGTGTCGGACGAGCAGTCTGATGGTTAAGACAGCAATACACTGCTACTGATGGACGTCACATATCATGTCTGTTGTACAGGGTAGCCGGCACCGGTGGTTACGTGGTATCGTCGGGAGGACATAGTAGACCCTGTGTCGGACGAGCAGTCTGATGGTCAAGTCAGCAATACCCTGCTGCTGATGGATGATACATATCATGTGTATTGTGCAGGGTGGCCGGCGCCGGTGGTGACGTGGTATCGTCGGGAGGACATAGTAGACCCTGTGTCGGACGAGCAGTCTGATGGTTAAGACAGCAATACCCTGCTACTGATGGACGTCACATATCATGTCTGTTGTACAGGGTGGCCGGCACCGGTGGTTACGTGGTATCGTCGGGAGGACATAGTAGACCCTGTGTCGGACGAGCAGTCTGATGGTCAAGTCAGCAATACCCTGCTGCTGATGGATGATACATATCATGTGTATTGTGCAGGGTGGCCGGCGCCGGTGGTTACGTGGTATCGTCGGCAAGACATAGTAGACCCTGTGTCGGACGAGCAGTCTGATGTTCAAGTCAACAATACCCTGCTGCTGATGGACGTCACATATCATGTGTATTGTGCAGGGTGGCCGGCGCCGGTGGTTACGTGGTATCGTCGGGAGGACATAGTAGACCCTGTGTCGGACGTGCAGTCTGATGGTTAAGACAGCAATACCCTGCTACTGATGGACGTCACATATCATGTCTGTTGTACAGGGTGGCCGGCACCGGTGGTGACGTGGTATCGTCGGCAAGACATAGTAGACCCTGTGTCGGACGAGCAGTCTGATGGTCAAGTCAACAATACCCTGCTGCTGATGGACGTCACATATCATGTGTATTGTGCAGGGTGGCCGGCGCCGGCGGTTACGTGGTATCGTCGGGAGTACATAGTAGACCCTGTGTCGGACGAGCAGTCTGATGATCAAGTCAGCAATACTCTGCTGCTGATGGACGTCACATATCATGTGTATTGTGCAGGGTGGCCGGCGCCGGTAGTGACGTGGTATCGTCGGGAGGACATAGTAGACCCTGTGTCGGACGAGCAGTCTGATGGTTAAGACAGCATTACCCTGCTGCTGATGGACGTCACATATCATGTCTGTTGTACAGGGTGGCCGGCGCCGGTAGTGACGTGGTATCGTCGGCAAGACATAGTAGACCCTGTGTCGGACGAGCAGTCTAATGGTCAAGACATCAATACCCTGCTGCTGATGGACGTCACATATCATGTGTATTGTGCAGGGTGGCCGGCGCCGGTAGTGACGTGGTATCGTCGGCAAGACATAGTAGACCCTGTGTCGGACGAGCAGTCTGATGGTCAAGTCAGCAATACCCTGCTGCTGATGGATGATACATATCATGTGTATTGTGCAGGGTGGCCGGCGCCGGTGGTGACGTGGTATTGTCGGCAAGACATAGTAGACCCTGTGTCGGACGAGCAGTCTGATGGTCAAGTCAACAATACCCTGCTGCTGATGGAAGTCACATATCATGTGTATTGTGCAGGGTGGCCGGCGCCGGTGGTTACGTGGTATCGTCGGGAGTACATAGTAGACCCTGTGTCGGACGAGCAGTCTGATGATCAAGTCAGCAATACCCTGCTGCTGATGGACGTCACATATCATGTGTATTGTGCAGGGTGGCCGGCGCCGGTGGTGACGTGGTATCGTCGGCAAGACATAGTAGACCCTGTGTCGGACGAGCAGTCTAATGGTCAAGACAGCAATACCCTGCTGCTGATGGACGTCACATATCATGTGTATTGTGCAGGGTGGCCGGCGCCGGTAGTGACGTGGTATCGTCGGCAAGACATAGTAGACCCTGTGTCGGACGAGCAGTCTAATGGTCAAGACATCAATAGCCTGCTGCTGATGGACGTCACATATCATGTGTATTGTGCAGGGTGGCCGGCGCCGGTAGTGACGTGGTATCGTCGGCAAGACATAGTAGACCCTGTGTCGGACGAGCAGTCTGATGGTCAAGTCAGCAATACTCTGCTGCTGATGGACGTCACATATCATGTGTATTGTGCAGGGTGGCCGGCGCCGGTGATGACGTGGTATCGTCGGCAAGACATAGTAGACCCTGTGTCGGACGAGCAGTCTGATGGTTAAGACAGCAATACCCTGCTGCTGATGGACGTCACATATCATGTCTGTTGTACAGGGTGGCCGGCGCCGGTAGTGACGTGGTATCGTCGGCAAGACATAGTAGACCCTGTGTCGGACGAGCAGTCTGATGGTTAAGACAGCAATACTCTGCTGCTGATGGACGTCACATATCATGTCTGTTGTACAGGGTGGCCGGCACCGGTGGTGACGTGGTATCGTCGGCAAGACATAGTAGACCCTTTGTCGGACGAGCAGTCTGATGGTTAAGACAGCAATACTCTGCTGCTGATGGACGTAACATATCATGTCTGTTGTACAGGGTGGCCGGCACCGGTGGTGACGTGGTATTGTAGGCAAGACATAGTAGACCCTGTGTTGGACGAGCAGTCTGATGGTCAAGTCAGCAATACCCTGCTGCTGATGGATGATACATATCATATGTATTGTGCAGGGTGGCCGGCGCCGGTGATGACGTGGTATCGTCGGGAGGACATAGTAGACCCTGTGTCGGACGAGCAGTCTGATGGTCAAGTCAGCAATACCCTGCTGCTGATGGATGATACATATCATATGTATTGTGCAGGGTGGCCGGCGCCGGTGATGACGTGGTATCGTCGGGAGGACATAGTAGACTCTATGTTGGAAGAGCAGTCTGATGGTCAAGTCAGTAATACCTTGCTGCTGATGGACATCACATAAGTCTGTTGTGTAGGGTGCCGGTGCCGGTGGTGGCGTGGTATCGTTGGGAGGACATAGTATACCCTGAGTCGGACGAGCAGTCTGATGGTTAAGTCAGCAATACCCTGCTGCTGATGGATGATACATATCATGTGTATTGTGCAGGGTGGCCGGCGCCGGTGGTTACGTGGTATCGTCGGCAAGACATAGTAGACCCTGTGTCGGACGAGCAGTCTGATGTTCAAGTCAACAATACCCTGCTGCTGATGGACGTCACATATCATGTGTATTGTGCAGGGTGGCCGGCGCCGGTGGTTACGTGGTATCGTCAGGAGGACATAGTAGACCCTGTGTCGGACGAGCAGTCTGATGGTCAAGTCAGCAATACCCTGCTGCTGATGGACGTCACATATCATGTCTGTTGTACAGCGTAGCCGGTGCCGGTAGTGACGTGGTATCGTCGGGAGGACATAGCAGACCCTGTGTCGGACGAGCAGTCTGATGGTCAAGTCAGCAATACCCTGCTGCTGATGGACGTCACATATCATGTCTGCTGTACAGGGTGGCCGGCGCCGGTAGTGACGTGGTATCGTCGGGAGGACATAGTAGACTCTATGTCGGACGAGCAGTCTGATGGTCAAGTCAGCAATACCCTGCTGCTGATGGACGTAACATATCATGTCTGCTGTACAGGGTGGCCGGCGCCGGTGGTGACGTGGTATCGTCGGGAGGGCATAGTAGACCCTGTGTCGGACGAGCAGTCTGATGGCCAAGTCAGCAATACCCTGCTGCTGATGGACATCACATATCATGTCTGCTGTACAGGGTGGCCGGCGCCGGTGGTGACGTGGTATCGTCGGGAGGACATAGTAGACCCTGTGTCGTACGAGCAGTCTGATGGTCAAGTCAGCAATACCCTGCTGCTGATGGACGTCGCATATCATGTCTATTGTGTAGGGTGGCCGGCGCCGGTGATGACGTGGTATCGTCGGGAGGACATAGTAGACCCTGTGTCGGACGAGCAGTCTGATGGTCAAGTCATCAATACCCTGCTGCTGATGGACGTCACATATCATGTGTATTGTGCAGGGTGGCCGGCGCCGGTGATGACGTGGTATCGTCGGGAGGACATAGTAGACCCTGTGTCGGACGAGCAGTCTGATGGTCAAGTCATCAATACCCTGCTGCTGATGGACGTCACATATCATGTGTATTGTGCAGGGTGGCCGGCGCCGGTGATGACGTGGTATCGTCGGGAGGACATAGTAGACCCTGTGTCGGACGAGCAGTCTGATGGTCAAGTCAGCAATACCCTGCTGCTGATGGACGTCACATATCATGTGTATTGTGCAGGGTGGCCGGCGCCGGTGATGACGTGGTATTGTCGGGAGGACATAGTAGACCTTGTGTCGGACGAGCAGTCTGATGGTCAAGTCAGCAATACCCTGCTGCTGATGGACGTCACATATCATGTGTATTGTGCAGGGTGGCCGGCGCCGGTGATGACGTGGTATCGTCGGGAGGACATAGTAGACCCTGTGTCGGACGAGCAGTCTGATGGTCAAGTCATCAATACCCTGCTGCTGATGGACGTCACATATCATGTGTATTGTGCAGGGTGGCCGGCGCCGGTGGTTACGTGGTATCGTCGGGAGTACATAGTAGACCCTGTGTCGGACGAGCAGTCTGATGGTCAAGTCAGCAATACCCTGCTGCTGATGGACGTCACATATCATGTTTATTGTGCAGGGTGGCCGGCGCCGGTAGTGACGTGGTATCGTCGGCAAGACATAGTAGACCCTGTGTCGGACGAGCAGTCTGATGGTCAAGTCAGCAATACTCTGCTGCTGATGGACGTCACATATCATGTGTATTGTGCAGGGTGGCCGGCGCCGGTGGTGACGTGGTATCGTCGGGAGGACATAGTAGACCCTGTGTCGGACGAGCAGTCTAATGGTCAAGACAGCAATACCCTGCTGCTGATGGACGTCACATATCATGTGTATTGTGCAGGGTGGCCGGCACCGGTAGTGACGTGGTATCGTCGGGAGGACATAGTAGACCCTGTGTCGGACGAGCAGTCTGATGGTCAAGTCAGCAATACCCTGCTGCTGATGGACGTCACTAGGGAACACTATGGCGCCACCTATGAGTGTAGGGCCTCAACTTCACCCAACTTTGCCGCCCTACGGGTCTCAGTCACTCTGGATATATTTTGTAAATACACTTTTAATTGTTATTATACCTTACCTTGATATTACCTTTTGGGTTGACGGATTGATGGATATGGAAAATATATCATGCGTTACGGTACGTGGCATATATTTTGCCATAATTTGAAACAATTTGGATCTTTTAATCAGTGTTGACCTTTTAATACCTACCTGTGAAAAATAAATTTATTTGTTTTATGAAGTTTGTATACAATAGTCAAAACAAACAACCAAGTTCCATTAAAAAGATTTTGATTTTCTACAAAATTTTCGTTATAGACTCCACAGAATAAAATAATGTTTTACATTGATTATGCAAAAACATCATAGGTCTAAAGTTGTATTAGTAAACAAGTGTTGATTCTAGTAATAAATGTCCTGTAAATGCAGGATGATGGATGTATTCTGAAGTTTTCCGGCAATTGGGTCGGGTATTTTGGATGTAACGGGGTGTGATATTCTAATACTGTCCCAAACATTCGTCTGGAATAGCAAACAGGACATCAGCTGCATTTCAAATCACTGAGCTATATGCTACTTCTCTTACAGATCGCTGTTTTTATTAACTTACATTTTACTGTGACTCATATATTTATATATATAAAATTACTTTTTGCCTTTAAAACTCTAGAAACTATATCTTAATAAATTTCATATTTGTTCCCCTTTGATGTGAAATTGTTCCTATTTCATTTGATAACATTATAAATTAGTTAATATACTAATGTAAAATATTTCGTAGTCATTTTTATAAAGACTGACACATTTGAAACGGATGGCTTTACTTTTCGTTCGTTAATTAGTAGTCAGCTGGGTGTAATTTTCTGTACTAAATATCATAGTATGTAAGTCAGTGTCCCATATCCATTGCTTTATGGAATAAGGCAACGAAGAAAAATGTATAAATCTTGTTGTAGGCAATCTATCTGTGGCTATATGTTTATACTTCTAGTGTATCTTAAAGAGATAAACCTGAAATATTTTGGGGGTACTGAGAGATGTTTGGTATGTAAACTACTTTTTATAAAATAAATGTATGTTATTGTCATAATAATGGTGTAACCGAATTTTTAAATTAGTTGATAAGATACAATTGCACTTTTGAACAGATACCACATTGGCAGGTTAAAAAGAGTTTACCGCACGGTAATATTTGGCGAATGCAGTGATGGCGGGAAAGTATTCCACTTTTCTCGCACAGGTTCTCCAATAAGCCGTTTTTTAAGTGAATCCACTTAAGAATGACTTCGGAGAAGACCTTATTTATATACTCTTTGGCGAGCTTGACTTCATCAATAATTGTTAGATTTATAAATCAGCACCTGTTCGTTATATTGCACAACTGCAGATAGTGCTTGATTGGGCCGGGATCAATACATAACCACAACAATCAGCCGTGTCTGCACACATAGCGGTCACCTTCAAATTTAGAGAAAGTATCCCTTTCAGGTACGTCGTTGGTTAAAAAATAATGTATTTAATAACGTCGGTCGGTGAACACAGCCTGAAATACTCGCTAGATGCAACTGCCATCTTGACACTCTGGCGAAGTAAAACAGTACATATACATAACACATTGTTTAACTTCCTTATGTTTGAGTAACGTTCATGGCGAAAATCGAGGCAATCAGTCAAACACATATTTAACCATTTCGTAAGAAAAAAAAACTCTATTAGGAGGCCAAACGCCATCGCAGCACGGTACCTTGCCGTAACTTCCACAGTATAATTTTTAAAAATTATCTAAATCCTGACTCAGGCCTCCTAACGACTATAGTGAAGAATTACATTTTTAAATTATTTTTGATGGGCTAAGTTAAGTCGTTCTGCTAGGTTACAATGCATTAAAAAGCTTTTTGTTATATATGTCATACAAATTTCCTTTCTATCGTGTAAAAATATTCTACAAACAGTGATTAGTTTATCATACCGGATTTTGCAGTGGGACCACTGACAGTGAAGCTGATGGGCCAGAACGCGCCGCTGAGTGCGGGCAAGGAGTACGAGTTGGCGTGCCAGAGTGCGGGGTCAAGGCCACCCGCTACAATCACCTGGTGGAAGGGCGGCTCTAGGCTGGAGGTGCCCACCCGCGTCACTGTGAGTACCCGCTCACCTTCCACGCAGACGGCATGACGAACTAGAGTAGTCTCGATAATAGGGAACCTTATCGAGTTTGATTGCCAAAAACTAATTATAGTTTAGCTTCTTAGCTCATAGGATTTGATTGTGAACCTTGTATTGCAGTCACATGAAGTTATTGTTGTTAGCCCAGTAACGATGGCAACTCGAGCATCAGTCGCATCACATTCCTGGCTGACGTAGATGACCTCGGCTCATCCCTGTCCTGTCGCGCGTCCAACCCCAACGTGCCTGCGTCCGCCCTCGAGGACTCGTGGACCCTCAACATACACTGTGAGTGCCTTGGGATACATTTACTGCTACTACACACGAAGGCCCTCTACTCTCCCCTTCATTGGATTTTCGAATTATGCTAATCTGTAAAACCTGCATATTCCGCAACCCGTATACACTTCAAAACAACTAGTTATAACTTATCTCGAATAAAAAAATAATTAACGTAATTGCCGAGGATTTTTAACGATTCTATTGAAGTCCCCTAAGGGTTGTTGCATGGCAATACCTACGACCGAAATCATGATAACTTTTAGATATCTTTGGAGTCGTATCACTCTTTCACTTTCATGAGTTTACGAACTTGTGAGATGTTTAGACATTTTATTTGGTGAAAATATTTTCTTCGTTCTTTTATATATATATATATATTTTTTTTTTTTTCAAAATGTTGGAAAAATATTTGAACGAGTTCGATTGCCCTACTTGTAGTAATTGAGAAAATGAACCACTGGACGATTCAAATATTTTTTATCTCGATTATTTTTTTATAATATAATAAATACGCCTTATAACACTTACAAATATATTTACGCCTCCACTGCATACGAATAAATGACGGCAAATATGCGTACAAGACCATCTTGTGCATGGCTATTGATCTCGACCAGTCACCATTGAGAGAAAATTCAATTGGTTCTCTATTTGGGCCCGGTGTGAGTGGTCTAAATCGACAGCTTTGTAACTTCTTTTATACTCACCCTCATGGAAACATATTCAGTGGGGACATGGAGAAAGGGTCGCTTTTGGGAACAGCAAAGATTAGATTAGGAAGATAAAAATAAACTTGGACTTTAGATTAGTTTCCAAAACAAAAAAATATTATAAAATAGTTACGAATGTTTCCTTTTATTAAATAAACTGAGTTAATAGAAACATGGTGAAATTATAGTACTGGAAATTGTTCAAAACACATAAAAATAAACAAACAAAAGGTAGAAATTATTTGTACATTAACAATATTCCAATCATATGAATTACCAATAATCAAATAAATTGATATTAAACACATACAATTCTTTCAAACAAGGTTATAGTCATATGTCTCTCACCATCGATGGGATGAGTTACGATGAGATGATAAGAGAGGTGATAAGGGTAAGGCTATGATGCCTTCGCCCACGGTAGAAGCTGTGTAAATTGACGAGAGGCGTGGCTGTCATCATCAGAGTATTTACAGTCCAAGTCTTAGTCTAACAGTTCATCGCACACACTAGACATTCACAGTCTATTCTTAAAATTGTGCATAGTTTGGTTTCGAACATATTTTACACTTATATGGTGACTTTGAAAACAAATATTGTTTGCACATAGAGTTTGTCAATTAAAACCTGGTATTTATACAGGGTGAGTAGGGTGTATTGGACACTCCGAGGCCAGGAGGAGCACCCCCCCCCCGAGCCACCCCACCACCCGAGGTCTCGTCTGTGACACTTTGCGAATTTTTTTTTGCGATTTTTTTTTGCAAACTTTTTTGCAAACTTTTTTTGCGAATTTTTTTTTGCGAATTTTTTTTTTGCGAATATTAACCTAACCTAACCTAACGTAACCTAACCTAACCTAACCTAACGTAACGTAACCTAACCTAACCTAACCTAACCTAACCTAACCTAACCTAACCTAACCTAACCTAACCTAACCTAACCTAACCTAACCTAACCTAACCTAACCTAACCTAACCTATCCTAACCTAACCTAACCTCGGATCAGATTTCTGATTGCAGATTCTTGTTCGTCTAGTCGAGCCGAGAAATTTGAGTACCCACAACGTACATTTGGACGATGTAGGGGGGGGGAGGCTATCTCGGTTACCATAAGTCGGATTTGAATTCTGATTGCAGATTCTTGTTCCTCTAGTCGAGCCGAGAAATTTGCATACCCACAAGGTACATTTGGACGATGTAGGGGGGGGGCTATCTCGGTTACCATAAGTCGGATTTGAATTCTGATTGCAGATTCTTGTTCGTCTAGTCGAGCCGAGAAATTTGCATACCCACAAGGTACATTTGGACGATGTAGGGGGGGGGGCTATATCGGTTACCATAAGTCGGATTTGAATTCTGGTTGCAGATTCTTGTTCGTCTAGTCGAGCCGAGTCATTTGAGTACCCACATCGTACACTTTGGATGATGTTTACAAAAAAGGGGCCCACACCACACTTTTGACCTTTTTTTGCATTTTTGGAATCTCCTCGTCAAGCCGAGTATTCTCAGTACCCACATGACATACTTTGGATAATTAATACAAGAGTTGATCAGGGTAACGCTACAACCAACAGAGCTAGCCCATCAGCGCTTGCGGTCAATTGAACTACCAGTGAATGCAAATTTTGAGGAGAATATAATTGCAATGCTTTGAATATATACTGCAAAGGGGGGTGTATCGATACACCCCCCTTCAAGTACTCTGCACCGAGGCAGAAGTTCACACAAAAAACCGACAAGTCGAGACCTGTCTGGGAATGCGGATTTTGTAATTTGATACCTCGACTGGAGGGTGCAGGTGTTCACACAAAAAACCGACAAGTCGAGACCTGTCTGGGAATGCGGATGCTGTAATTTGATACCTCGACGGGAAGACGGCTGACCCTTCTAGGAACCCATAATTATAGACCACCCGCGTCAAATTCCGAGCAATAAATCACCAGTTGTCAAACACCCACGGTATCATTCTTGTTGTAGGCTTCAACAATTCCTGAGGTATGGGGGAGCGAAAATCTCCCCCTAACCCATTATGTGTTAGGGGGAGCGAAAATCTCCCCCTAGTAATTAAATCAACAGAACACCAGTTGTCACGGTCTCATTCTTGTTCTAGTCTTCAACAATTCCTGACGTATGGGGGAGCGAAAATCTCCCCCCTAAGCCATTATGTGTTAGGGGGAGCAAAAATCTCCCCCTAAGCGGTGCGCGGGTCGCGACACGCCACAGTCTCTTGATAGACTTCTTCGAAGACGGACGTCTACATTAATTCGATAACAATGTCGTTTATTCATCAGAAATCGTGTGAATGTGTGAAGACTGAACTGGACTTGTTTTCGTTACCGCCTACGCAGACCAGCATCGAGAGCGGTAAATGGGTTCAATACAAACCGATCTCATCGCTGACAGACGATTCGCCAATAGAGTTTGTAATACCCGGTCACGGTGACGAGTACACGGACCTGACACAAACGTTATTACACGTGAAAGCCGCTATTGTGAAACAGGACGACACTAAAGCGGACGGTGGGCAACCTGCTAAAGAGGTGGGCCCGGTGAACAATTGGCTCCACTCGATATTCAGTCAAGTGGATCTCTATGTCAATCATAAACTGGTGTCCACCACAAACTAACACGTACGCTTACCGTGCCTACTTGGAAAACCTTTTGAACTACGGATGGAGCGCGAAGAATTCGCACCTGACTAGCGAGCTGTTTTTTGAAGATTCGGCCGGACTAATGGACGATTGTGACGAATTGAACGAGGGATTGAAAAAGCGTCACGATCACACGAAAGAAAGCGATGTTTGCGATATGGTCGGTCGATTGCACATCGATCTGTGCAATCAGAACAAATTCATGTTGAACGGTGTCGAGATGCGATTGCAACTTAACAGATCCAGAAACTCGTTTTGTATAATATCCAAAACGCTAACTACCTACAAGGTGACAATTAAAGAGATTAGTCTTTTCGTACGTCGATGTAAGATCAATCCGAGCGTATTGTTGGCGCACAGCAAAACTCTCGAGACCGGCACGGCCAAGTATCCGATCACGCGTGTAGAAGTGAAATCCTTCACACTACCCTCCGGTATAATGAGTAAGGCTTTAGACAGCGCATTTCTCGGTCAGTTACCGAAACGTGTGATAATTGGACTGGTCAGTAATCTTGTGTTCAACGGAGATTTCAAGAAGAATCCTTACAACTTTCAACACTACGATATGAATTATCTCGCATTGTACGTGGACGGTGAACAAGTACCGGCCAAACCGCTACAGCCCGTTTACACATTGAACAGTGAGACATATATACTCTCTTATTACACATTGGTCACCGGCACCGGAATCCAGTTCTCCGACGCAGGTAATGAGATCAAGAGAGGTGACTATCCGTACGGTAATTGTCTTATGGCGTTCGACTTGACACCGGACATGTCCGCGGCTGAGTCGAGTCACTGGAATCTCCGGCGCAACGGTAATCTACGTATCGAAATTGGATTCTCCAAAGCGTTGTCCGAGACCGTCAACTGTATAGTGTACGCCGAACTGGACAACGTCATCGAGATCGATCGTCACCGTAACGTAACAGTTGACTTCAGCGGGTGAATAAAAGCGAACGCCAAACAGAAATATTGTCTGACAGCGAGAGCGTACAGCTTACTTCAAGGGTGAGCAGACGCACCACCAGTCAGTAGTACGGTTGAAGTCACACGGTAAGGACGTGAACATGGACGCTTACGCTTCTGCGGACGACTATATCAAATCGTTTATTCAGGAGATTGAGGTTATGAACAATAATGCTAGTGATCAGACATTGACATCACCTCAGTCGTCATTTGTAAAACCGACCACTGCCTGCAAGAGACGAAGGAGGCCAACTCCCATCGAAGTGGAAACCAAGAAACCAGGATGGGTGCCAAAACCAACAGATGATTGTCCCATAGTGTCATGGATGGACGATGGGAATACTTTCGCAGTTCAAAACCCGGGAAACAAAGGACAAATTTTATTGAAAATGGAAATGTACGATGGTACAGATATGGTGTTCATGTGCGGTTTATTTTTGGACAAAGATGGTGAAATGCACCAACGTGTTAACCAAGTAGTTGATAAAGTGGAAAACATGTGGATCTATAAATCAACAGGAGTACCGAAAATTACAGGCTTAACTCAAACTGTTACACAACGCAGTGCAGTTTCGCAGCCAACGCCTAAGAAGCGAGCTGTGAGGAAGAAACAACGAGTGGCGCCGGCATTCAACTAGAGCATCCGCATTCCCAGACAGGTCTCGACGCGTCGGTTTTTTGTGTGAACACCTGCGCCCGACCCTTCGGACCACCCACGTAGAAGAAAATGGCGGCGAGGGTTTATAAGGCGGGGCCCCGCCCGATTGAGCATCATTCGCCACCAGACCACCACCTCACATAGACCTACTCCAACTACTACTACTAGAGATGTCGAGCAGCAGCACTTTCAAGCCAGAGTTTCCGGGCGTGAACGGCACTGCAACAACCGCGGACCTGAGAGCTACCCTCAACAACTGCAAGTCTGACTCTCCGCTCTACACCAGGATAGCCGATCTCCGAGAGGAATGCGGCTATCTCATCACTGCGATGGAGCGAGCCACCACACCCTTTGGCGAGACAATCATCGTGATCCTGGAGGGGCAGGTCGGGGACGACTTCTTTCTGCGAGTCTACCTGCCTAGGCGCTTCAACGAGGTCCTGAGCAACACCGACATCGAGCGCTACAACAGCGGGTTTGGAGAACGCCTTCGCTTGGTGAAGCGCAGCCCGAGGGGTTCCAATAGCAGATTCACACCGTTGGAGTTTATGTAAAGCAAGACTTGAAGATTATGTTAATACCTTTGTAAATTAGTTTTCGTAGTCAATACTTATAGTCACGTTCAGAACATAACCACTGTGTTATTTATTTCACTTAACCCCAAAAATGTCCTTTGGTAGTAAGTTTAAGAGTGTGAGTATGGTAACTGTGAGGTGTTTAGTAGCTCAGTAGTAATCATGGGCTTGATGTGGAAACATCCTTTCTCAGCCATTGTGGCGGGACCTTCGGGTTGTGGCAAGTCTCAGTTTGTGTCAAAGTTTATAAAACACATTACAGAAATGTGTGACACACCATTTACCAGTATAAACTGGCATTATGGTAGTGGTGGTGGTGGTGGTGGTGGTGGTGACCCGAAAAATGTCACCATTAACCACATAGAAGGTCTACCAAACTTGGAGGATTTTTCTGGTAACGAGCCGATACTTGTGATTATAGACGATATGATGCGTGAGGCCGACAACCGTGTGGTGGATCTTTTCACAAAAGGTTGCCATCATCGCAACATTAGTGTGTTTTTCATTACACAAAATTTGTTTCATCAAGGACGCGGGCAGAGGGACATCTCATTGAATGCGCATTACATTGTGTGTTTTAAGAATCCTAGAGATAGAGTTCAGATTAGGTACTTGGCCAGACAAATATATCCAGACAGCCCGAAATTCATCGAGGAGGCGTACGCTGACGCTACGAGGAATCCACACGGCTACCTACTGATAGACTTGAAACAATCAACAGACGAAAATATGCGAATACGAAGTTGCATATTTCCAGACGATTCTACCAACTATGTGTACTTGCCAAAGAAAAGTTAATTTCGCCATCAGTAGTAATCATGTCGTGCTTGCGGAAGGACGCAGCTCTGCTTACGGCTTTCATACACGCAACACCCAAGGAGTGGAAGGCACTGTTAAAGGTGTGTGACAAGAGCCGCATTCGCTCAGTGTGTGAGTGCGCATACAACGTGTTGCGAGGTAACGTTCCTCTGGCGAAGAAGAGTAAAAGTCAGTTAAGCAAACACAAGGCGACGCTACGTCGATTGGTGAAACGCGGCGAAGGCTGGTCAAAGAAACGAAAGTATCTCATACAAAAAGGCGGTGGAATCTTTATACCATTACTTTTGAGCGCAGTACTACAAGCAGCATTGAGTAGATAAAAATGACTGGCATCAACAATCAGTTCTATTTGACACTGCCCAGCAACAGTTCGATGCAGTATTATCCGAAAAATACAGTTGCAAATTATATAACACATTTGCCGAGAGCTATTCAACTGGACGCTGGTGACTGGGAAATTGCACTTGTGGAAGCGCACTATCCAATGACATTTCTATCAGTCGGTAATGACGAAACAATTGACATTTGCATACAACCGCAAGAGGAAGCAAAAGTGAACATAGAAGCGTTGGCGCGGGTTATGGACAGCACTGCCGATGTAACGCCGGTAGTGTCAGTTACTCCAAAACAAAACCACAGAATTAAATTGAAGACTGGTGATTACGCAAATATTCAAGAATTGTGTGATCATATCAATTCACAAGAACTAGCGATTACTTTTGGTGTAAAGTTCACCGTTGAAAACTCATACAACAAATTCATTGAAGTATCGATGGGAACTGATGTTGGAAAAATTACATTAAATCCGACGTTAGCGCTTCAATTGGGGTTCGATCCGAATGAATTGACGCTGGAAGGTGATGCAGTTAACAAAAGCATCCGTTCGCCCAACATTCGTCTTGGCTTACCGTCACACATGTACGTGTATTGTGATTTAGTCGAGCCGCAGATGGTCGGCGATACAGTCGCACCGTTATTGAAAATTGTCAATATATCCACGTCTACTTATGTATACGGATTGCATAAATCAACATCATTCATCGATCCGCACTATGTGCCTGTTATGAATAGATCTTTTGACAGTGTGGAAATTGACTTAAGAGATAACATTGGTAATCATTTGCCATTCCACTTTGGAACGTCGTGCGTGAAGTTACACTTTAGAAAAGTAGCTAGTCATTAGTGCAAATATGGAACATGCAAAGAAGATTGTAGTTGTGCCGCAAGAGTTGATTGATCGACTGCAATCAAATGCTACGGATAACAGACCGACTAATCTATCCAGTGAAAACAGCCTCGACGCAGAGATGCAACAAATATTGAATAACAAACGTATGGACGATAGTGAAAAGTGGAAATTGTACAAACAAGCGTTACATCGCTTCTTGCATATTGCAGAGAATAGACGCCAACCGATTAGCATACCAATCGTGGAGACGGGTGGGATTGAACATAGTCGACGATCGCACCCCGCTGCGGAAGGTGGTCCAGTGGAAGAGATTGTGGAAACGTTTTCCAAAACTTACAGATCTGATGCCCGCAATCTTTTACGTTTCATGAAGCGTGACGGCAGCTTAATCAGTTGGGACAGTGGCTATTCAGTGTACATCAACGGTGTAAAAATCCCAGACTCGAATCTAGTGGATATCTTAAATTACATAGTAAAAGTGCGTATGCGTGATTACACACCGCCAGGATGGCGGGAAGTGCTCAACGCATTGAAAGCGATGAACGTGCCAAAGGACTATATGAATAATCTAAGAGCACTAAAGGAAATAAATGCCGAATATCGATCATCATTCACAGGAGGAGAAGGATCAGACGATGACGTGGACACATCAACTGAATCAATACTGAGAACACCGCTAGTAAATCGACTACGATCGGCTAGAGGAAAACGTGTAACATCTACACCGGTGCGAGCGGCAGAGCAGTTTGATTTTTCAAATAGAACAAATTTGGACAAGTGGGAAACGTACACAGGATAGGTTTTCATTATGGAGCGTTTGTATTACAATCCCATCGAACCTTCGTCGTATGGCGGTGTAGCTCCTTTAGCGCGAGCTGCAAAACCAGTTTCAAAACGCAAAGTGATTGAATGGTTACAAACACAGGACACTTACACATTGCACAAACCGGCACGCAAGCGTTTCCCGCGCAATCCTTACATAGTGTATGGTCCATTTGAATTGTGGCAAGCGGACTTGAACGATATGCGTGGTCTTAGTAAACACAACGACGGCGTCAACTACCTGCTGACTGTAATAGACGTGTTTAGCAAACACCTGTATGTGCGAACGTTGAGGCGGAAAGAAGGAGCTGAAGTGGCCAACGCTTTCGAGGAGATATTTGCTGAAGCGACCGACACACCTCGCTGTTTACAAACCGACAAAGGTACTGAATTCACCGGTGCCAAGACGAATGTTGGGCGAACGGATGCTTTTGTTAACTGCATCACCTTCCAGCGTCAATTCATTCGGATCGAACCCCAATTGAAGCGCTAACGTCGGACTTAATGTAATTTTTCCAACATCAGTTCCCATCGATACTTCAATGAATTTGTTGTATGAGTTTTCAACGGTGAACTTTACACCAAAAGTAATCGCTAGTTCTTGTGAATTGATATGATCACACAATTCTTGAATATTTGCGTAATCACCAGTCTTCAATTTAATTCTGTGGTTTTGTTTTGGAGTAGCTGACACTACCGGCGTTACATCGGCAGTGCTGTCCATAACCCGCGCCAACGCTTCTATGTTCACTTTTGCTTCCTCTTGCGGTTGTATGCAAATGTCAATTGTTTCGTCATTACCGACTGATAGAAATGTCATTGGATAGTGCGCTTCCACAAGTGCAATTTCCCAGTCACCAGCGTCCAGTTGAATAGCTCTCGGCAAATGTGTTATATAATTTGCAACTGTATTTTTCGGATAATACTGCATCGAACTGTTGCTGGGCAGTGTCAAATAGAACTGATTGTTGATGCCAGTCATTTTTATCTACTCAATGCTGCTTGAAGTACTGCGCTCAAAAGTAATGGTATAAATATTCCACCGCCTTTTTGTATGAGATACTTTCGTTTCTTTGACCAGCCTTCGCCGCGTTTCACCAATCGACGTAGCGTCGCCTTGTGTTTGCTTAACTGACTTTTACTCTTCTTCGCCAGAGGAACGCTACCTCGCAACACGTTGTATGCGCACTCACACACTGAGCGAATGCGGCTCTTGTCACACACCTTTAACAGTGCCTTCAGCTCCTTGGGTGTTGCGTGTATGAAAGCCGTAAGCAGAGCTGCGTCCTTCCGCAAGCACGACATGATTACTACTGATGGCGAAATTACCTTTTCTTTGGCAAGTACACATAGTTGGTAGAATCGTCTGGAAATATGCAACTTCGTATTCGCATATTTTCGTCTGTTGATTGTTTCAAGTCTATCAGTAGGTAGCCGTGTGGATTCCTCGTAGCGTCAGCGTACGCCTCCTCGATGAATTTCAGGCTGTCTGGATATATTTGTCTGGCCAAGTACCTAATCTGAACTCTATCTCTAGGATTCTTAAAACACACAATGTAATGCGCATTCAATGAGATGTCCCTCTGCCCGCGTCCTTGATGAAACAAATTTTGTGTAATGAAAAACACACTAATGTTGCGATGATGGCAACCTTTTGTGAAAAGATCCACCACACGGTTGTCGGCCTCACGCATCCTATCGTCTATAATCACAAGTATCGGCTCGTTACCAGAAAAATCCTCCAAGTTTGGTAGACCTTCTATGTGGTTAATGGTGACATTTTTCGGGTCACCACCACCACCACCACCACCACCACTACCATAATGCCAGTTTATACTGGTAAATGGTGTGTCACACATTTCTGTAATGTGTTTTATAAACTTTGACACAAACTGAGACTTGCCACAACCCGAAGGTCCCGCCACAATGGCTGAGAAAGGATGTTTCCACATCAAGCCCATGATTAGTACTGAGCTACTAAACACCTCACAGTTACCATACTCACACTCTTAAACTTACTACCAAAGGACATTTTTGGGGTTAAGTGAAATAAATAACACAGTGGTTATGTTCTGAACGTGACTATAAGTATTGACTACGAAAACTAATTTACAAAGGTATTAACATAATCTTCAAGTCTTGCTTTACATAAACTCCAACGGTGTGAATCTGCTATTGGAACCCCTCGGGCTGCGCTTCACCAAGCGAAGGCGTTCTCCAAACCCGCTGTTGTAGCGCTCGATGTCGGTGTTGCTCAGGACCTCGTTGAAGCACCTAGGCAGGTAGACTCGCAGAAAGAAGTCGTCCCCGACCTGCCCCTCCAGGATCACGATGATTGTCTCGCCAAAGGGTGTGGTGGCTCGCTCCATCGCAGTGATGAGATAGCCGCATTCCTCTCGGAGATCGGCTATCCTGGTGTAGAGCGGAGAGTCAGACTTGCAGTTGTTGAGGGTAGCTCTCAGGTCCGCGGTTGTTGCAGTGCCGTTCACGCCCGGAAACTCTGGCTTGAAAGTGCTGCTGCTCGACATCTCTAGTAGTAGTAGGTGGAGTAGGTCTATGTGAGGTGGTAGTCTGGTGGCGAATGATGCTCAATCGGGCGGGGCCCCGCCTTATAAACCCTCGCCGCCATTTTCTTCTACGTGGGTGGTCCGAAGGGTCGGGCGCAGGTGTTCACACAAAAAACCGACGCGTCGAGACCTTTCTGGGAATGCGGATGCTCTAGTTGAATGCCGGCGCCACTCGTTGTTTCTTCCTCACAGCTCGCTTCTTAGGCGTTGGCTGCGAAACTGCACTGCGTTGTGTAACAGTTTGAGTTAAGCCTGTAATTTTCGGTACTCCTGTTGATTTATAGATCCACATGTTTTCCACTTTATCAACTACTTGGTTAACACTTTGGTGCATTTCACCATCTTTGTCCAAAAATAAACCGCACATGAACACCATATCTGTACCATCGTACATTTCCATTTTCAATAAAATTTGTCCTTTGTTTCCCGGGTTTTGAACTGCGAAAGTATTCCCATCGTCCATCCATGACACTATGGGACAATCATCTGTTGGTTTTGGCACCCATCCTGGTTTCTTGGTTTCCACTTCGATGGGAGTTGGCCTCCTTCGTCTCTTGCAGGCAGTGGTCGGTTTTACAAATGACGACTGAGGTGATGTCAATGTCTGATCACTAGCATTATTGTTCATAACCTCAATCTCCTGAATAAACGATTTGATATAGTCGTCCGCAGAAGCGTAAGCGTCCATGTTCACGTCCTTACCGTGTGACTTCAACCGTACTACTGACTGGTGGTGCGTCTGCTCACCCTTGAAGTAAGCTGTACGCTCTCGCTGTCAGACAATATTTCTGTTTGGCGTTCGCTTTTATTCACCCGCTGAAGTCAACTGTTACGTTACGGTGACGATCGATCTCGATGACGTTGTCCAGTTTGGCGTACACTATACAGTTGACGGTCTCGGACAACGCTTTGGAGAATCCAATTTCGATACGTAGATTACCGTTGCGCAGGAGATTCCAGTGACTCGACTCAGCCGCGGACATGTCCGGTGTCAAGTCGAACGCCATAAGACAATAACCGTACGGATAGTCACCTCTCTTGATCTCATTACCTGCGTCGGAGAACTGGATTCCGGTGCCGGTGACCAATGTGTAATAAGAGAGTATATATGTCTCACTGTTCAATGTGTAAACGGGCTGTAACGGTTTGGCCGGTACTTGTTCACCGTCCACGTACAATGCGAGATAATTCATATCGTAGTGTTGAACGTTGTAAGGATTCTTCTTGAAATCTCCGTTGAACGCAAGATTACTGACCAGTCCAATTATCACACGTTTCGGTAACTGACCGAGAAATGCGCTGTCTAAAGCCTTACTCATTATACCGGAGGGTAGTGTGAAGGATTTCACTTCTACACGCGTGATCGGATACTTGGCCGTGCCGGTCTCGAGAGTTTTGCTGTGCGCCAACAATACGCTCGGATTGATCTTACATCGACGAACGAAAAGACTAATCTCTTTAATTGTCACCTTGTAGGTAGTTAGCGTTTTGGACATTATACAAAACGAGTTTCTGGATCTGTTAAGTTGCAATCGCATCTCGACACCGTTCAACATGAATTTGTTCTGATTGCACAGATCGATGTGCAATCGACCGACCATATCGCAAACATCGCTTTCTTTCGTGTGATCGTGACGCTTTTTCAATCCCTCGTTCAATTCGTCACAATCGTCCATTAGTCCGGCCGAATCTTCAAAAAACAGCTCGCTAGTCAGGTGCGAATTCTTCGCGCTACATCCGTAGTTCAAAAGGTTTTCCAAGTAGGCACGGTAAGCGTACGTGTTAGTTTGTGGTGACACCAGTTTATGATTGAGATAGAGATCCACTTGACTGAATATCGAGTGGAGCCAATTGTTCACCGGGCCCACCTCTTTAGCAGGTTGCCCACCGTCCGCTTTAGTGTCGTCCTGTTTCACAATAGCGGCTTTCACGTGTAATAACGTTTGTGTCAGGTCCGTGTACTCGTCACCGTGACCGGGTATTACAAACTCTATTGGCGAATCGTCCGTCAGCGATGAGATCGGTTTGTATTGAACCCATTTACCGCTCTCGATGCTGGTCTGCGTAGGCGGTAACGAAAACAAGTCCAGTTCAGTCTTCACACATTCACACGATTTCTGATGAATAAACGACATTGTTATCGAATTAATGTAGACGTCCGTCTTCGAAGAAGTCTATCAAGAGACTGTGGCGTGTCGCGACCCGCGCACCGCTTAGGGGGAGATTTTTGCTCCCCCTAACACATAATGGCTTAGGGGGGAGATTTTCGCTCCCCCATACGTCAGGAATTGTTGAAGACTAGAACAAGAATGAGACCGTGACAACTGGTGTTCTGTTGATTTAATTACTAGGGGGAGATTTTCGCTCCCCCATACGTCAGGAATTGTTGAAGCCTAAAACAAGAATGATACCGTGGGTGTTTGACAACTGGTGATTTATTGCTCGGAATTCGACGCGGGTGGTCTATAATTATGGGTTCCTAGAAGGGTCAGCCGTCTTCCCGTCGAGGTATCAAATTACAGCATCCGCATTCCCAGACAGGTCTCGACTTGTCGGTTTTTTGTGTGAACACCTGCACCCTCCAGTCGAGGTATCAAATTACAACATCCGCATTCCCAGACAGGTCTCGACTTGTCGGTTTTTTGTGTGAACGTCTGCCTCGGTGCAGAGTACTTGAAGGGGAGTGTATCGATACACCCCCCTTTGCAGTATATGTTCAAAGCATTGCAATTATATTCTCCTCAAAATTTGCATTCACTGGTAGTTCAATTGACCGCAAGCGCTGATGGGCTAGCTCTGTTGGTTGTAGCATTACCCTGATCAACTCTTGTATTAATTATCCAAAGTATGTCATGTGGGTACTGAGAATACTCGGCTTGACGAGGAGATTCCAAAAATGCAAAAAAAAAGGTCAAAAGTGTGGTGCGGGCCCCTTTTTTGTAAACATCATCCAAAGTGTACGATATGGGTAATCAAATGACTCGGCTCGACTAGACGAACAAGAATCTGCAATCAGAATTCAAATCCGACTTATGGTAACCGAGATAGCCCCCCCTACATCGTCCAAATGTACCTTGTGGGTATGCAAATTTCTCGGCTCGACTAGAGGAACAAGAATCTGCAATCAGAATTCAAATCCGACTTATGGTAACCGAGATAGCCCCCCCTACATCGTCCAAATGTACGTTGTGGGTACTCAAATTTCTCGGCTCGACTAGACGAACAAGAATCTGCAATCAGAAATCTGATCCGAGGTTAGGTTAGGTTAGGTTAGGTTAGGTTAGGTTAGGTTAGGTTAGGTTAGGTTAGGTTAGGTTAGGTTAGGTTAGGTTAGTTTAGGTTAGGTTAATATTCGCAAAAAAAATTCGCAAAAAAGTTTGCATAAAAGTTCGCAAAAAAAAATTCGCAAAGTGTCACAGACGAGACCTCGGGGGGGGGGGGGCTCGGGGGGGGGGCGTCCCTCCTGTCCCTCCTGGCCTCGGAGTGTCCAATACACCCTACTAGGGTGTCTGGCAACCATATGAACAAACTTTATCACGTTATTCAGCATGTCAAAAGAAACGAAAAATGTAATATAACATGTGTCCTACCTCATTTCGTTTTCGGTCTATCTGTCTGTATGTGTTTAATCCGCTGTTTTGTTGTTTCTTGTTTTCTAATGGACGTTTCTATAACCATGGTAACCAATATTAACAAAAATGTAATTTTCTAAGTTATCTTTCATTCAATAATAATTAATTATATATCATGTTATTTGTATTAAAATTGTCTAACTTTTTTGTATCTTAACATTTTTTGATAAAATTTGTAGTTTATTAATTATTTAACTTTGAATATTTTTAACTGCCGCCATCTTGAAACGAAAAGTTGTATGAAAACGAAATTTGAATGGCATTAATAAACTACCTACATTAACAATCATACCTAGTATCATGATTTTCTCTCAAACAGTTTCAAAGATATTAAGGTTTTGGACAAAAACACATACAGACAGATAGACCGAAAACGGAATGAGGTAGGACACATGTTATATTACATTTTTTGTTTCTTTTGACATGCTGAATAACGTGATAAAGTTTGTTCATATGGTTGCAAGACACACTGTATATTATAATTCATTAAATAATATTAGGATTAGGGTAACAATTTAGTAATGAGGACACTAAAGAAGGGCGGTTCAAAATGAATGTTCAAGCGAGATAATGCATAAATATGATATTTAGAAAAAAGGTGTTTTGTTAGGTGTTATATGTTCTATTGGTTATCATTAAAAAATAAAAATAGTCAAAATAATAAACAAAAACATATAATAAATGAAAATAAAAAATCAAACAGATAGCATTAAATAGTAGAAAACAGTGGACAATATTTTAAGTCTGAATGACAGTTTATACAGTATATTGAAATGTGATTGTTCCCACTCCAAGCTTATTATTTATTAGTACGCGACTACGGTATAAGTTCAAATATATTTTTAAGTGTAAACATTTCTTTTGTTTTAAATATATTTTACTAATCTGGTTATTAGATTTATCTCGTTTGGAATGTAGACTTGTGCATTTAAAACTATTCCGTTTCACCATAGCCTATTAACCTATGCCTATGTTATATATAAACATAACGAGCTAAACAAAATGAAGAAGCCTGTCAATGGCAGACATTTTACAGTTATAAATTTGTGTTTGCGTGATCATTGCAGACGTGCCCGTGGTAGGGGTGGAGCTGGGGAGCAACATCAACGCCTCCTACATCAGAGAGGGCATGGACGTGTACTTCGAGTGCAGCGTCACCGCCAACCCGCTCGCCAGGAAGGTCGCCTGGCTACACAACGTACGTCCGACCAATACTACCGTACCAGTAATAGCCTTTCCATTGTAAATACGTTATACGGTCTTAAACAAGGGGCACATTATCTTTTGGTCCCGAAATGATGATTTAACTGCTTGATATTTAACATTAACTTTAATTATGTCAATAATAATACCAAATTAGGATCTGTTATGAGTGTTGTGAGAAGTTAAAAAAATAGTTGTGAGGACAAAGTGAGACAGGAAGTAAGCAGTGACGACGCCGACGGCAGGGGTGGGGTGGATAGTTCCCCTCATTATTACCCCTCTCGCGAGGCTATATAGGCCCGAACTGTACCGTATCGGCGTATTTTACCACCTATCCTTCCGCACAAAATTGTCAAGTTCAGTAGTGCTGATAACGATGTTCCGCCGGACATCGCGTGGAAAAACGTAAGTCCATCCTATCTTCAGTGTTCCAATTTGATAAAATACAGTCATAATTTACTTAACTTTCACAATTCAAAACCACAACATTAATTCAATTGTTAGGGCTGTATTTAGTAATTAATTTTGTGGCGGCGTCTCACAAAACAAGAAGTCTGATATCTGTTTAACCTTCAATGTCAAAACAATAATTATTTAATTGGTCTGGGTTAATTTATTCCATTTGCGGGGTTTGTCTCACAAAATAAATTGTTAATTAAAGATTTAACCACTGGTCCAGAATAGAAGGCTACTGGGTTTGTGTTAGTAAGTATATTTTACGGGGTGTTTGTCTCACATATAAGAAGACTGATTAACTAAAGTCAATGCCAAAACAATAATTGCTTAATCGATCCGTGTCCATTAATTTAGTTTCGGGTCGTGTGTCTCACAAATAAAACCTTTGATAGGGATTAAACCACGGGCCAAAATAACGGGTTACAGAATTTATCGTGTGAGTAACTGAGTTTTGCGAGGCAATTGTTTCACAAAAAGGATAATATAACACATTTCAGTAGTTCAAGATAGTTTTACATAGTCAATAGTCAATTAGTAGACCAGAGCTATTATTTAGCTAATACCCATTATTGTCAGTAATTATACTTTGAGGGGCGGTTGTCTCATAAAGTTTCCTTATAAGCTGTGACTCGCACATTTTGTACAACTATTGCCGGATTATAGCAGTAACAGTAAATTAAGTAGTGATAATGTAATTTAGTTAAAACAAATCGTCAAACGGACGGCCAACGCTGATAAGGTTGACCTTGGTCCCCGGCGCATCGTACACCGGCAAATGTGTAGACAAACCTGTCTAAAACCTTCGTTTGAGCAGAAATAATGAAGTATCAAAGAAGTGTATGATTTATGTTTTGGGTATATTTAATATTTAAATGTAATACAACAATATTTGCACTTCCGCCAGAATATTCGCTGATTACCTCATCCATACTTAGATTTAAATAGATATCCTTTGTCGAAATGGAATAAATAGGTGAATGTCACACATAACATTTTTTAGTCAGGGTTTTCTCCACTGAACTATCCAGGTCAAACGAATAATCTCGTTAGTACGGGACTTAAGTTTACTATATTAAAAGGTTACGGTAAATCTAATTAAAGTTGGTACCGAATTTCCCATTACAGTGTAAAATGTGTTCAATATGATAACTGGTTTTAAGATGTGGCTTATAGGTTTATACTGTAAATATGGTGTTTTTGCTCGTTTAAACTGATTGATAACACAGTAAAATACGATTTATTATTATTGAGAGACCCCTCATACTGCCCGTTAATTATACTTGGACCGTTTCCATATTTATCAGTATTACTAACGACCTCCAACCGATTGAGTAAACATTTTGTAGAAAGGCAGCAGCCAATGTACTATAATCATAAACAGGCCTATACTTCCCTTCCCGTATGTCCTTTGTGACTTATCCGCTCCGTCGGCATTTAACATTTTAATTTGATCATCATTGACGTTATTAGTTAACTGGACCGATTGAGCATAAATTTGTTAGGAGTATAGTAAATATATCAGAATAAAACCTTTGCCTACTCCCACTCCAAAAATGCTTTACTTTAGGGCTCTCCAAGTGCTGGAACATTAGAATTTATGAGTTAGTAAATATGTTCCAATCAGGCCTCACACCTGGTAAAATATAGTTTTTTATAGAAAATTATTTAAACAAAATAAAATTGGGGTTATTGTAAAGATTTGTAAATAAAAACAAAAGAATCATAACAGCTGTTCAAAAGCAATCATTGAATTGTAATTTTAACACCCACTTGGTAAAGTATTATGTTATTTTGTTGAGAATAGGAATTAGAACCAATCTGTACATAACTTTAAATATACATAATTAGGTTATGCATAGTTGCAAGAACAATTAAAACTGAACATTGGATATAAATGTTTTAAATATTTTGAACGAGCAAATAAGCAAAGCAAATATGAAGAGGGGTCGTGAATATACGTAGTCTAGGCATTTTGAACAAACTGACGGGCTTTTCAAGCAAAGCTCGGTCCTCTCAGTTGCTTAAACAAATGTAACTAACTTCTCAAACATAACATTGTACTGTGATCGCGAGCGAAGCCGTGACGGCCTACTAGTTTATTTTTATTAAAGAGTCATATTAAAAAGTAATACTAAAACAACATGCAGATTGAGGTTTAGCATAACTCTTTCTCAATAATAACATGTATTATATACTAAATACTTAATCCTTTTTTATTGGTTTCATGAGAACCGGGCTACTTAATTAATTAGAACTTGCCACAATCAACTGAATGTCTCCAGAACTAAAGATCTGTGGAGAGTACGCAAATCCCAACGCCCATAAAAAGTGCCAAGCGATCCACATAATGAGAACTAAGTTTCTCGCCGCTTTGGATTTTATAATATCCATTTTCCCATATTAAACTATTCTGTGATTAGTTCAGTTATCAAACTAAGGCATACTAGGGGTCTAATTATTGGTGTAGTCACCTATAACTACCCATATAACTGGTTTGGTATTTGTAGGGTCTATTGGCGGTTTTTATTATGGACTACGACCATTGACTTTATATTTGAAGTGACTGTTACAACCAATATAAGTTATTAATGTTATTTTTAATTTGAATACAGTCAAAACAAAATATAAAATCTCTTCATAAAACACCCATTAAAAAACAATCTAATGGAAAAATAAATATGATGTGTATTAGAAAAATCAGTATGGTTTGGATTGAACACTTTGGCGTTAATGATGTCTTAACATTTAAAGTTTAATCCGACTCTAATTAACCATATTGACAACAGCTCTTTAAACTTTGGAATGAGAATTGTAATTAAACGTTTAAACAAAGAACACTCTTCAATTACGATCCATGTAAGTTAAATTGTGAGTAAAACTGGTAACCTAGTTTCGCAATGAGCCATTAAACTTTTATGGCACTTTTTACAACGGTACAACGTCAGAAGTTCTGGCCTCGCGTGGTTTATATTTTCAAAGCAGTAAAGAGTTCAAGTTCTAGAAATAAATCATTTACCTCATTAAATGTGTTTTACAAGATTGAACTTGAAGAGTTTTCATACAATTGTTAAACACTGAATCAGTAAATTAAAAATTAACAAATGCAAAAACCTTTAATTAAATGAAAATAAACCCTACAGAACTGTTACATTTGATTCGTCTGTCGTTAGTAATAAGAACTATGTCTTAAAAATAACATCCACAATATTGTAATAACTCCTATCCTGCAGAGTGCTGTGTCACCTCGACAGTACATGGTAGTGACGTTGCCTCTTTTGCAGGGTCGGCTAGTGAGCAACAACGCCTCAGCTGGGACGTTCATTAGCACCAAGCCCTGGTCCTGCAGAGTAATGCTGTGTCTCTTCGACAGTACAGGATAAAGACGTTGCCTCGGTTGCAGGGTTGGCCAGTGAGCAACAACGCCACAGCTGGGACGTTCATCAACACCAAGACCCTGGTCCTGCAGAGTAATTATGTGTCACTTCTGCAGTACAGGGTAGTGACGTTGCCTCGGTTTCAGGGTCGGCAAGTGAGCAACAACGCCTCAGCTGGGACGTTCATCAGCACCAAGACCCTGGTCCTGCAGAGTAATTATGTGTCACTTCTGCAGTACAGGGTAGTGACGTTGCCTCGGTTTCAGGGTCGGCCAGTGGGCAACAACGCCTCAGCTGGGACGTTCATCAGCACCAAGACCCTGGTCCTGCAGAGTAATTATGTGTCACTTCTGCAGTACAGGGTAGTGACGTTGCCTCGGTTTCAGGGTCGGCAAGTGAGCAACAACGCCTCAGCTGGGACGTTCATCATCACCAGTACTCTGGTCCTGCACGGTAGTGCTGTGTAACTTCGACAGTACAGGGTAGTGACGTTACCTCGGTTGCAGGGTCGGCTAGTGAGCAACAACGCCTCAGCTGGGACGTTCATCAGCAACAAGACCCTGGTCCTGCAGAGAAATGCAGTATCACTTCGACAGTACAGGGTAGTGAAGGTGTCTCTTTTGCAGGGTCGGCCAGTGAGCAGCAACGTCTCAGGTGGGACGTTCATCAGCGTCAAGACCCTGGTCCTGCAGAGTAATGATGTGTCACTTCGACAGTACAGTATAGTGAAGGTGCCTCTTTTGCAGGGTTGGCTAGTGAGCTACAAAACCTCAGCTGGGACGTTCATCAGCACCAAGACCCTGGTCCTGCAGAGTAATGATGTGCCACTTCGACAGTACAGGTTAGTGAAGGTGTCTCTTTTGCAGGGTCGGCCAGTGAGCAACAACGCCTCAGCTAGGACGCTCATCAGCACCAAGACCCGAGTCCTGTAGAGTAATTCTGTGTCACTTGGACGGTACCCGGCAGTAACGTTGCCTCTGTTGCAGGGTCGGCCAGTGAGCAGCAACGCCTCAGCTGGGACGTTCATCAGAACCAATACTCTGATCCTGCACGGTAGTGCTGTGTCACTTCAACAGTACCCGGTAGTAACGGGCCTCTGTTGCAGGGTCGGTCAGTGAGTAACAACGCCTCAGCTGGGACGTTCATCATCACCAGTACTCTGGTCCTGCACGGTACTGCTATGTCACTTCGACAGTACCCGGTAGTGACGTTGCCTCTGTTGCAGGGTCGGCCAGTGAGCAACAACGCCTCAGCTGGGACGTTCATCAGCACCAAGACCCTCGTCCTGCAGTCGGTGACGAGGGCGCACTCCGGAGGCTACTCATGTGTCGCCACCAACTCTGAGGGTGACGGCGAGAGCCCTCCTTTTCATTTGGACGTTAAATGTAATTTGTTTGATGTTTTTGTATGAAACAAAAAGGGTAAGGTATTCTTATTTTTCCAACCCTGCATATCACAACAAATAACTTACCATAATAATAGTGCAATATATGTTTTTATAAAACTATTTTAAATACATTAAATTATTGTTAAAATACATTTCAATATAATTTACTTTAGTTTGGTTTCAACCTTTTACTCTGTTGTTTTGTATACAATGTTACAACACTATCAACGCTGCAAATCCTTTTTTATTGTCTTTTCTCACAACATTAAAAGGTTGACGAAGCAACAAAATTTATTAAACTAATACGCGGCCAAAACGAATTGGTGTAATTGTAGATAAAGTAAGTATATTTACATTTCTATTACTGGCATAAAATTTACTGACCAATATCTTTCAAACATTAAACCCCTATATCAATGGTTCAATAATTTGAAATATATTTGTCTGACTTGTAAATAACCTAGTATTTTCCAAAGGAAGCTTGAAAAGGAAGAACGCTTTGTTTCTATTAAATACGTCATCTTCTTTAAAGAGAGACTACTTCATAAATCTAACATTACCCTGTATTATTGGTAGTCGGACCGCAGTGCCACACCAGCCAGCAGCGCGTATACGGCGCGGCGAGGCTGGAGAAGCTGACGATCAGCTGTCAAGTGGACGGCAACCCTCCGGTGCGGTGGTTCCGCTGGACATTCAACAACTCCGCTGTCCAGGGCCGCACCATCGACAGCTTCGAGTCGGTGCCGACAGGCGGCAGCAGTGTCGCCTCCTACACGCCCACCGTAGAGTCCGACTACGGCACGTTGCTGTGCTGGGGCCGCAACGATATCAGCTCCCAGGCCGTGCCTTGTGTCTTCCATATTGTACCTGCTGGTAATTTGTTATCTAAAATAAATTTACATTATTAGCATAATTATAAGCTTATATGATGTAGGGGAAAATAGCAAATAGCAATATTTCAAAATAAATATTTAGCATTTTCGTCAAGATAACAGCTGTTTACTGCACTGAAAAATCCGGTGGAAGCATCATTGTATATTCACTGCGTTCAAAAAAATCCTAGTTATCTCAAACATTATTTAGCCTTCTATGAATTCCGGTAAGGTTTGTGTAAATAAGATGTATTTAATGATAGTTTTATTAATTATTTAGATAGTTAATAATAATACCAGAGTTTATTAGTTTCCTTGGATTTTTCAACGGTAATAATTTTTCCTTTGGAAATAACGGTAGTATTCTGATAAAAATTAGTAAAAGGTTAAACCAGCTTTGAAGCCATATGTATTTGTAAACTAACTGGTCCATAATCATATACATATCCTTTTATTTAACAATCTGTCCTGGCCTCAGTTGGTAAAAAATGGAACATTTTAAATAAAGCGAAGTCAACCGAAGTACTTTAAGAGAATTCATCCACAAGAAATTAGCTGAGTACGCAATGCGCATTGTCATTGTTTATTACTTTAGCCTTTACGGGTTCCAAAGATGAAAATAAAAATAATCAACCAAATATATATTACACATTGTTTATAAATATTTGCTATGTATGCAACTTTATAATAGCATGGTATCCATCCTGTTTAGATTCAAACGAAATTTGTAATGGTCATCGAATTAGAATATTATTGCTTAAGAATGGCAGGTAAAGCGCATTTCAAACCCATAAAAGTAGTTTTGAAGACAAACAAATAAAATATGGCTTTGCAAATATACTCAGTATACGCGATGAATAGTAAACTTTTCGTATAGATAATGCTTTATAGCAGTTATTTTTATTTGTTTTATGACTTTTCCAAAGAGCTATCTACTAAGATGAATGATGCTATCAACCCGTAATCCAAAAGATTACTATAAAGTTGCGAAGAGAGGAAACATGCAATATTATGTCTTTTGGTACGACTTTTGCAATATACTTTGAAATTGACTGCTGACGCTGGGACTTATAGAGCCTTCAAATGCAAATACACTCCAAGCAGTTCGGATCGACAATAAAGCTTCAGCCGTCTTTATTATACGATGTAATATTAAATAGATGATTAAATCAAATTTGTTAACCCTGTACGAAAGAAAACCAATTTCTCGCAGGTTTTGTTTGACTATGTTTACAATGAAGCTTGACATCACATTTTAAGTTTCGTGAAAAGGTAATATTTGATTATTAGTTGGTTTGAATCACCTGATCCCTGGAATCTTTTATTGCTAGGTATTCCTGACACTCCTTCCAATTGCACAATCGCATACAAAGACCACAGGACTCTGAGAGTGAGGTGTGCCAAGGGGTTCGACGGTGGCTTGCCGCAGCAGTTCGTGGCCGAGGTGCGAGACAATGTCGGGTTCCTGGCGCGCAACATCACTACCCGGGGACGTGTGGAGTTCAACGTCACCGAGCTGGAGCCCGGCGTCACCTACAACGTCACCGTGTACTCCAGCAACGGCAAGGGCCGCAGTCCGGACGTGGTGCAACTGCTGGGCACCACGGAGAAATATGAACACACTATACTCTACCAAAGGGTCTCAGGTAATTATCCAATCAATCACATTTCCTTTTAAAAGATGAAGCTTAATTCCCTGCATCAATAATTAAATTGATATAATTTTCCAAAAATAAAGCCAAAATAAACTTTCTCTTTAGAATCAATTCTATGAATAAGATTTTTATTTCAGTAAATGAACTATACAATGATTTGATTTACAATATTTTGAAATGTGTATTAATACGTAAATTTTAAACACAAAAAGTAATTTTTCTATGTCTGTATTCTTTAAAATTGACACATTTAATAAAACGTAATTCCTATTCCTACTGTCCTTAGAAGTGAAGCTCTTTCAAATAATATGATTGCCTGCACCAGTATACCTAAGAGTATGTGTCATAACAAAATGGCAGTCCACGGTTTTCTTATATCATTGAAACATTTTTTACGCAACTATTACACTAAATTGTTATTAGACTACGGAATGGATGATGTGGACCCGCTAATGCTGATGGGTATTGGAGCGTGCGCTGGCCTAGTCCTGATAGTGCTGATATTCGTGCTGACGGTGCGGCTGAAGCGAAGAAGGCGAGTGGCTGAGCCCAAGCCGGCTGAGTACGACAAGGCTACATCAGCACAGACCTCGGTCAACCTGCCTGTACCTACGGCCGAAGACGACTGCAACCCAGACGTCATCCCCCATACCACTGGTTGGTTTTAGTATTCCCTTCCCATAAAAACTCTTATAAATGTGGTGACTGTATGTCGACATATTTGTTCGTCTTAACACAAAAACTCAAAGTCCGATTATAATAAATATTGTCATGAAGGTACGGAAATGCATTAGGCTACGGGTTGGCCTAGTTCCGTTCAAAAATCCCTTAGAGCTCTGCTTCACGGTATTGTCGTTATAATACTAGGAGTACGCTCTTATATCGTGTATGAGGATTGAGCTCACAGTTAACAATACAAACAAAAATGTTTCAATTGACAATATACCTCATAGGCCCCCCATTATAACTGCAGCTTGACAATATCATACAAATCCAGAACATGACAAACAATAAGGCCTGAAATCTGTCAACCAGTCAGTCAAAAAAAGTGCATATGAAGTAGTTACTTACTCCTCAGCCTCACTGAGGGCTGTTTCATCTAGGCCTTCATAATAATATTAGCTGAAGATTTTGATAAAATATAATATGTTGGTGACAATAAATGTCCCCAATCAGTGGGAGCACGTGGTTTAAAAGTAGTTATTTACACTTTGGTCCCACTGGAGGACCCATCAGGATTGTAATTTTATTGTAGCTTAATATTGCTGTAAACATATACGTATAAATACAGAACTTGATGAACAGTACGTTTTAAAATCAGACAATTGGTTTTGAATGCCTAAATATTTTAAACTCTAATCCAGAGGTTTTAATGTAAGACATTAGCCTTACTGGGGGGGACTATGCCCCCTAGGCCTCCCATTGTTATTGTAGCTTGAAACTGTTGTTCAAATACATAGCCTATAAATGCAGAACTTAAACAAACAATGAGGCTTAAATCAGTCAATTTGTTTTAAGAAGAATAAATTGCCTTATTTTAAAAATAAAGGAAAAGTAGTATCTAATGTTAAATATAATCTAGTAATTAAAACTCTTTGACCCACTTCTTAGAACCCACCAGTCATTGTTTCAAGGTCCAACATTTTGTATACATCTTAATATATAAAAATGGATCCCTATTTCCCTTGGTCAAGCCATCACTTGAAAATTAGTGGACCAAATTGAATATATATTTTTTGTTGTGTTCATTTATGTCAGAACAAGGTTCTTATAAAAGAAAATTTTTAATCCGACCTAAGGGCTATGCCCCACAGGCCTCCAAAGTTTCCATTGATTTGATCTAAGTTCAGTTAGTTACACCAAGCAGCTCTAAACATACTTGAAAGGCATAAGCATATGTTGATTATGGAAATAAAAAACTACTTGAATGGAAACTCTCATTTTGGAAATAAAAAAGTACTTGAATGGCAACTCAAACTCTTTTTTCCATATTCAAGTGGACATTGCGAATGAGCTAATCCGGGGGGCGAGTGAGCGAAGCGAAGAGCTCATCTTGAAAATGAACGAGTATTTGAAATCAAACAAATTCAATGACATTAGAACAGGATATCTGTTGGGCTAGCTAGTTATATATATTGATGATTACGTTTAGGTTCAGTTTTAATAGACGCTGTGTAGCATTTAAGTTTCCAAAAATATTATGATCACATTATTTTTAAGTATCGATGTATTATCATCCCACTGATGTTATATATTATTGACTATCTCAAGTTTAATTTATGCACATTTTTTGCTGTAAAAAATAATACTGCTTGGAGACTTCTGCTTGAAACAATAGTTATTTGAGTAATAACGGAGTAAAGTGCTTCTTTGTTGGCTGAGGGAAATCGTTGGTGCCCGAAGCCGTAGGCGAGGGCGACAATTTTACACACAATATTTTTACCAGACCCCAAAAGCCACAAGTATTGATATGTATTCACAATCACAATCGCTGTCCATTTTGGTTGCGTAATGCGTAATAACTAAACTCGGAACGTTAATTGCAGTTGGAGCGAAATATCAATCAGCTGATCCGATTCCCTTATAGCTGCAGCATGAATGATTGCAGCGAAATCTCAGCTGATTCTGTTCCGCGGGAGACAAAGTAGCACTATGCTCCTTCATTATAAGGAGTAAAATTTGACTTTACTAAGTAGGTTGGGGGATACAAAATTTATCACACAATATAGGAACGATATTTCCTTCCATTTTTAAAATGTATTGTATTAGTTCACACATTTGCAAAAAGTTAGAGAAAACTTAGTAAACAAATTTCATAATCGGCCTGGAAGGACAATTCCTGCACAGTCCATTAACACATATATAATTCCAATTTCTGGTAAATAGTTCAACTAAAATTTGATTAAAATGTTAAACAGGAGCATCTATTTTACTTGTTAAACATTAAAAGTAATTTTTCACTGAGAAAACATGTTCTCTGAAAATAAAATTACCAATCTCTGTAGGACAGGAGTTTCAATTTCAGATCAAAAATATTTAAAACGGTCCTTTAGTTTTTGTTAGTGGATTTACAAAAGGAATGTTGTTGATATTTGAACATGGGCTCTTATGAGAGACAAAAATTAAAATTAATTTCTTATTAGAAACAACACATCTAAACTAAACAAAGATATTGATGACATTAGTGTATGTCAAAACCTTTAATTTAATACAAGCACTATTTAATAGTTTTTGCTAGTAATGTAAGTGATTTATTGAAAGTTGAACAAAATTTGTTATGGGAGTAATAAAAGCAAACATTGTGCGTTAAAAAACACATTCAAAGAAAATAAATTTAATTAAGACATAACTGCAGGCCAAAATCTTTCATTTAATACTAAAACAGTTCAAATTGGAACAGTGGTTTTTGCTAGTAGATTTACATAAAGAATTTTGTAAAAAATGTTAATCGGGCTATTTTGGGAGCTCAAAGTATTTTGTATTGAGAAAAATCTATATTTATAAAGGTTGTGCATATGCGTGTGTGTCCCAGGTGATTTTGAAAACGCCTACTCAAAACTGCTCCGGACCATAATGCTGTAGAGGACCAACAAATTGTAGATAGGTACTTTTTTGTTTTTCTTCCAGACCTCAGGACTCTGCCCCAGTGGCATCAAAAGCCGCCATGTTATTCTTATTGAGAAAAGGTTTTGGTCTAACGGCTCCTCAAACTTGCTCCCGGGCCTTAACACATTGTTGGGGGACTAAAACACTGGATATTTTTTTCAGTGCTTAGTGCGATTTACATAAATCCCTTTCAATGGTTGTTCCCGGCAATACATGTTTAAGTATTAGTGGAATCGACATTTATTGTCTGGACAAATTATAAGACAATATCTTTTGAGACCGAATGTATCTAAAATCTAAATAACCGAAACCAGGGTAGACTTTCATAATTGGAACGATATAAAAACCGAATGAAAATTGTTCGATAGGGTATAACGATTATTTAGGTTATTCGTTTATGGTTTCGGTTAGGCCTATTAATTTTTCGGTTATTTATTATATTTCAGGTAGGCCTACCGTAAAACAGGCTTGACCCGGACACTTTTTTACTATTTTTAGGTTATAGTACCTTCTCATTAACGATGTCACCAATAAAAACCAGACCATTGTAAAGTGTGTGTACTATTCACTACATCCATTTACTTTTAGCCTAACTTATATATTATTATGATGGATGTTATTATAACAATAAATGGTATCAGGAATCTGACACATACTTTATCCCTTTTAGCCCAACTTTGATGAACAAATTACTTTTTATTTACTAAATATAGAATACAAAGCATGGTCGAATGTACAGAAAATCTTGTAAAGAAGTTATTTTATAAAACATCCACCCAAATCCCTGCTTTGGAGGCTCTACAGAATCCATTGCTACACTCGTGGTTTTAAGAGGGGAAATGCCCCCTATTCCCCCCCAGGTTTATTAAGGGGCAACATATTTCGAATTTCCTCAGTTGGTCAATGCTAAATTGACAAGCATATCAAGTTTGAATGAAATTGATCAGTAAATAAGACAGAAATAGTAATTTTTGTATTCCCCATTAGAATAACATTGGACAACGTACTGCGTTTACCGCAAAATGAAAATTTAAATTTTCTCCGAAACCAGAAATCGTAGAATAGTAATTCAAAATACTAAATTATTTAGTTTTTGAGCTCTTTTTAATGGTGAATAGTAATATTTTTTATATTTATGTCTTTTTATGAAAAATTCAAAAAACTTAATTTTTGATGTTTTAAGTCCTGTAATTGCAGAACCCGAATTTTTACAAGAATGCGTGTAGTAAAGTTAAACTAAAGATCTACTAAAGACTAAAGTTTAATCAAAATCATTAGAGCCGTTTTTAAGAAATTTTGATCTTTCATGTTTTTTGGCCGTTTTTGGGGGATAATTACCGTTAAAAATCAAAAATTCAAAAAAATTAAAAAACTCCTGGGGATATCATGGATTAGTACCTACATACCAAACTTCATAAAAATCGGCCCATTGGTTAGGGCTCTAGCTCTGTACACATCCACACAGACACACACACACACACACACACACACAGACAGACATCACGTAAAACCACTTTTTTGGGTTCAGGGAGCACCAAAACGAGTATTTCCACTAACAACTCAAATTCTAAAATGTTGACAAAACAATACTTTCTCCATATACTACGTATAGGGAGAAAGTATAAATAAAATACCCCCGTCGCAGCAAACCTGCGTACTCAGCGAATTTACAATGCATATACATGGGTATCACTACTATCTAGAGCCACTTACCAAGTTTCACAAAAATACGTTCATTAATAAGTGATATATAGCATTTTATTTATTCTCCATAAGAATAACATTATAATTGAGTACGCAGGTTTGCTGCAACAAGGAAGATAAGAAATGTGTTTTTTTGCAATTATCAATATAACTCAACCGGGTGAAGATGCATACCAAGTTTCATTAATTTGGGTTCATAACTAAGGGGGATATCAAACATTACTTATTATCCATATGAATAACATGGGTCCCGAGAATGCAGGTTTTCTGCTACCGGGAAAAATTAAGAAAGACCTTTTTTGTGCTAATATCAATATACCACAACTAGTTGAAGCTACATACCAATTTTCATCAATATACATACATAAATAATCGAAATATAACATTTTATGTATTCTCCATAAGGATAACATTGGACAACGTACTGTGTTTAGCACTGTGAATATCACTGCAACGGTTGGACGTAAAACAACAATTAAAACGCCGAAATGATTGTTTTGCAGAGCTAAACTGATTGGTTGGCAGAAATGTGGAGTTTTTAGTGAAATTATCTGAGGAAAATCTAAAAACCGTATTCCCATAAAATTAACATGGTAAATTTAATGGACACATTTTTAGTCTTTTATCCAAAACCACTAAACTTGGTTTAATGATTCAAAATACTAAATTATTTGTTTTTTAAGCTCTATAAAATGGATATAACCAAAATCTAATGTTTTTAAAATTTTAGGGGAAAAGTTCAAAAAACTGATTTTTGGAAAATTTTAAACCCTGATAAAACCCCTTTCCCATAGACCAATCAATCTGGTTTTCGAACTTAAAGTCATAAATGTTACTCTCCACATTTGTGCCAAATTTTATCAAAATCGGGCGCTTCTTTCAAAAGTTATCGCGGTAACGGACACACACACACGCACACACACACACACACACACACACACACACACACACACACACACACACACACACACACACACACACACACACACACACACACACACACACACATATATATACATATATACATATATGCATATATACATATATACATATATGCATATATGCATATATACATATATACATATATGCATATATGCATATATACATATATATAAATTTGAACGAATAGCGTTTTTGGCATCTGGGGACCTCAATACAACAAGTTGTCATGGTCTCGGGCTTAAGTCTTACCATGCCACATACGGTAATAGCCTCTTCCCTGTAGGGGAAATTCGCTAACATAAATAAAAGCGTCCGGGTTAACCTCCACAAAGTCTTGAACCGGACAACCACCTAACTAACGTTATAACGTATAAACTAACCTCTCCTGTACGTATTTGGACGGTGTTTTAAGGTCTGCAGATGCTTTTGCACCAATCAAAGACTTAATATTAAAATAAATAAAAAATTGTTATGGGTTGGGGATGAAAAAAGAGCATTCTTACGTCACGTTTCAGCTGTTTATTCTTTGCAACTAAAATGAAACTAAACAAAGAACCGTAAGGGGAAAAGATGTTTAAAATACAGTTTGAAATATGGGGCCCATCATATTTTCCACAGACATGATCACTTATGTTCGATTTTGGCAAAGAATACTTTTTCGCCGCTGCTCTTATAAACAATACCATATCAGAGCTAAAAACCACAATGTTGTTATAAGTTATGGCGGAAATACTGTGTTTACGGCAGGGACGAGTCGTAACGGTTGACAAGAGTCACATTTACGGAGTATAATTAAAGTGTCCGGGTCAAAACTGGAATAGGCCTGTCGTAAATGTGAAACTTTTTTTTACATATATGTTGTTTATCCCATTAAATACTATGGCATTATGCGCACTTAAATTTCGAATAAAAATATGCCTTATTCACGAAAACAATCGGACAAACGTGAAAAAAATTACATGTCTTATTTAGACATAATATTTTATTTTTGCGAAAAGTCGTCAGTTATAAACGATTAGAGCATGCCTCGTTTAGAGCATGTTCTCCTCGAAACAAATGTAGGCTTACCTCTAACGAACGACTGCTCAAGTTTGCAGGTTAGTTTAGAAATATTTATGTTTACAAATATGTACGTGTCCGGGTCAAGACCCCCTGCCCGGGTCTAGCTGGTTTTACGATACGGTATGTTATCAGTTTAGGTGACTTGAAATTTGTCCAGATAACAAACGTTGGTTCCAATATTACTTTAAACATGCATTGCCAGGAACAACATTATCATATTATGTTTGTTTATATCATTTTTATTTTAAGTTTAATTGAATAACAAACTAAACTAAACAAACATGACGTAGGTACGGTTATCACAAATATACAAGCTATAAAATATTAATCCGTGTTAAAAATATCAACCTAAATAATATACCGTAGCCTATCGAACAATTTCATTTGGTTCTTTATTTTGTTCCACTTATGAAAGTATACCCGAGCCGAGAGCATTGATCATTTTTAATCGGAAAGTAGTCCAAGGATGAACTTGTGCCAAAACGCACAATTTTCCAGAGACTAAGTTTTACCTTACAGAACAATTTTGGAAAATGTTTATTTTAGATAAAAATGAATAAATTTAGACTAAAATTTGATTAAAATAGTGGTGTATTGACATCATAAATTATGCCTAGAAAATTAAAGTCGATAGGCATACCTTACAATTACTAACCTCCAAAAAGGACCTAACTTATTGAGTTTGAATAAACACTTATGTAGGGTAGTTCTGGTAATGCAATTTTCATTTTTGTAGGAAAAGAAATGTATATTAAACTTAAGGTTTCAATCTGACAAAAAGGAAATAGGCTAGACTAAGAATGTGGTGAAAACCAATGTGCCACATTAAGTTTTAATAACATATCATCATAGTTAAAAGCACTATGTATAGGTAGCTATAGTTAGTTCTTTTTTCTGTTCTTGCGAATGTTCATTATTGTCATATTGTAAAGTTGCATTGGTGATAGCCGTCAATAAATAAACAAAACATCTAATTTTATTTGGTAACTTACGTTTTATTAGCGAGGTAATAAAGACTTTCTACTATTAATGAGTCGAAAATTCAATGTAAATAATTACATATATTAGCGTTTAATCACTTTAATCACGTAAGGAGGTTTATCACTTTAATACTTTTCTTGTTGACATCTTTATTTTGTCGCCTGGAGTCTGGAGTGGCCAAAGTCCCATAGTCCAGCGCTCGGCCTGCATTTTTTTACATAGAGTACGGTACCAATGAAGTTATATATTGTAATAGTATTTAAAATAATAATGCATATTTTAATTAATATAAAATGATATAGTCATACAACTTTTAAAAGCTAATAATATTTAAACCTTAGTTTTTGTGTTTCAAGCTACGAAAAGAAGTTTTCTTTTCCTATTCAACATGCACATGAATAACTACAGTTATATAGTGAATTTATGGCAAAACATACGTTACTCTATAGTTTAAACATAGACGTTGACTAAATATCAACGATTCAAGTACCACTAAAATAGCTCCCAATGTTAATCCTATGGGATAAAAAATATATTTGTTTTAAAGATAATTTTATTATTACTTAACCAAATATTCCCAATAACGAACTTGACCGACATTACGTACTATAGAATCAATTTCTAAAGTTTGAAATGGATTTGTAGAGGCGTTTTTGAGTTATTTTGGTCACAGATACGCGCAGTTCGAGTTGATTCTCTTACCAGTCTAAGCAGTAAAGTTATGTATAAGATTTTCTCTCACTTAGTTCGCTCAATCCAATTAATCTTAATGTATTCGTTAATGGATTTGTATAGCACCGGTTTTACCAGTGACCGGTAACACTTTCGAAATATCTAGTTTTATATGACTGAGAGTCCCTTGATGGTCTAATCATTATGTTAGTTTCGCAATATTATCAATCATTTATACAAACACAATGTTTTACATATATTTTTAATCATTAAAGATTTTAAAAAATGTACAGAATCTTAGAGGAGAAAGAGATACGATTTACATCAAAGCGTATTTTCATCCACAGTACGTGTTACTTAGCGTTTTCCTGAGATATTTCTTGTTCACACCACATGAACATTTATTTTCTTTGGTTCAAATAACTCCAATTTACTGTTGTATATTAGACCGGCAAGAAGGGTTTGCAAGCTCATATTTATTCAGAGTGACAGCTGTTGCATTGTGTTTGTAGAGGTGGAGGAGATTGAGGTGGGAGTGGAGCTGTCCCCTGTGCCCCCCTGGGACACGTCCCACGTCACTGGCCCTTGCGCCACCACCATGCCTCTCTACACTCACGTGGTACGTCCTGTTATAGGCCACATAAACACCATATTCGTGTTTATAATAAGTTTATATTCATAATTATTATAACATTTGATGTTTCTTATATTTAAAATTATTTTTAATTAACTGGATATTTGAGGAATTGGAGAAAATGTTGAACGACGATATTTTGTTGAATACAAACGTTAGTATTTTAGTTTTACCGAATAAATAAGAAACTATTGTTTTAGCATATAACAAACTGTTACCGCCTTATGCATGAGAAGACGTGGGCTCGGGCCATAATAACTTTTCGTTTTCAGGTCCACATGAAAAAAACCACCCTTCCTTCAAATTTATGAACATATTTATTTTACAAAACATTTCAGTATCAACAAGTACCTTTTTAATCTTTCTTACATTTTTAAATTATGACTAACATTTTTCGTGCCGTTGGACCATATTTAGAGTCAACAATTTGTATATAACCTCAAAACGCAATATGTTAAAAACAAAATAAGAATATAACATTTGAATAATAAATCTAAAGTTGTATAAAATGAAACAATTGTATATACTATAAAAAACGATTTATAACTTGTTCTTTAATTTTATAACAGATTCAGTGGTCCTATTTACTTTTTCATTGTAGTTAATATATTTTGCAGCCCATATTTGCAGCCCATAATCTGCAGCCCCATATTGTCTTATTATTTAAATGGATGTGCGTGTTTTATTTCACGTTGGTATGGTCTTGATAGCTTAAGTTTTCAGTTTTTCTCCAAGTTGTTATATTCACGACCGGTATTGATACGATGTTTAGCATGTTTGATCCACCCACTGTTGTTCAGATAACGGACGTTCCTGTGAGATGGCAGAAGGGGTGGCCCAGCAGCGAGACGGTCGCCCCTTGCTTCAGGAACGCCGAGACCCAGACCGCCCACAGACACAAGGAGAGCACCGTCTAGCCCACGGCGAGAGTGAGTTTAACACTGTTGTAAAACCATTCTCAATGGTGGTAGAAAGTGTCCTAGACAGTAATTACTTAGTAATTTAATGTAAAAAAATGCCTTCCTTTTTCCTCAATAGTAGTAGACTTTCTCAATTCTATAAAACATTGTCATAGCTAAAGTCTGATATTTTCTATTCTAACGCAACAACATACGATAAAATATCGCAATTTTTATTCTTTCATAAATTAAGATTGGGTTTTAAGTGCTCATCTCATTCTTGTTTAGCGTTTGAAATTGCTCTCAAGAGAAAAACGTCTTTAAAACAACAATTGTTTTTCTAACACATATTCTACAGCCAAGTCCTTAATTTATTTGTTCTATTATTGGTATAAAAATTGCTATTTAAAAATCGTTCGAATAAAGTTGTCTTTGCTCAAAGTTAGAGCCTTAAAGTAAGGCTGGACATAGTTCAGAAATGTATTCTTAGAACTGTGGTTTTCGTTAAGTTGACATACGCGTTGTAAACTCAATTAAAAAGCATCTGCCATAACTAAATTTTACTTTTATTTATTTTTATTTTGTCTATTATAACTTACAATCTTTTAAAATAATACATTTGTCAAGCGATAATCGGAGTAAATGAATATACGTCATCAAAATACTTTAACAAATCAAACTTGCTACGTTACATCCATAAATTATTGGAAACTCGTAGTAATTCTTTTAATAACTCTTCTTTTCTGATGGGTATTCATTAGAGATTGAATTATGTATTCCCGCTACATTGTTTAATAAATCTTGTGTATTTTATTGTATTTTAAAGATATATTTACATAAATAGGTTAACATTATGAGGCCGACTCATTTGTTGTTCATCACAGAAACATATAATTTTTTGTTGTTTTTTCTTAGATATGTTATTAAATAAGACTGCGGATTTAATAATATTTAATTTTTAGGTGAGGAGTGGTTATAAAATCATGAGAATTAATACAATAAGCTTGAAGTACCTTCGGCTGATCGAAAACTTGTCAAGGTGAGAATCTACATTTGAATTCGTATACTTAAACTTAGATTAAAATATATATACATATTCTGTAATCGAAATCTTTAAGCCAAAATTGTGTGAGTTTGGCAAATCTTTGGATGATGGGAGTCGGCTCGAATCAAAAGTCTTGATCCCAGGGACTCTGGAAAAATAGTATTAAAAAAACACAAGCAAACGCGAAAACGTAAAAAATCCCCGATAAGAAAACATGGGATTTAAAGAGTCTGTTTTGTTTACATTAAAACATGTGATTAAGTGTCTTCTTTTTTTACGAACTGACATGTGTTCCCAATGAGCTCTATGTATAATCTGGAGTCACTACTCTTGGTTTAAAAAGCGTGCCGGTGTGAAAAACCATTTTTGCTCCGTTATGTTGGCAGTAATTCTGGTGGAACGATGTCAAAATCTCCTAATTAACTAAACCTAAATTGTGAAATTTAGAGTCTTTAAATATTAATATCTTGTATGTATATTATGTACATATAATAATAACTATGACGTTCCTTAAACATTTTATAAAATTAATAGTATTTTATTTTACCATGTCCAACATTTTTCTAAATTGTACCAGGAAAAGACAATCAGTACTTTAATATTTACAAAGTTTACAGTTGCTTTAATAAACTCTAGGACTTTTACAGGCGTTTTATGTCCACAGGTAAAGCTACTTACCTTATGACAATATGTTTCTAAATAAGCAAGATATAAAATGTTAATGTTTTCTCCCCAGGATTATTAATCGACAACGTACTGTGTTTAATACTTTTAATATCTCTGCAACTAATTGACAATGGAAACCCCTGATTATGGAACTCAAGAGTATGGATGCTGTTTTACAAGTTTATACCCAATTTTACAAAATGTACAGTTTTCACGAACCCATGCACGTAAATTTTTGTGTATGTACATGATATATGCATTCACATGTTTACAAATTAAATTGAAACTGTGAACATTTTTCGCTTTGAGCTCCCCAAATTCCAAAAACACCATTAATTAAAATATATATAATGATCACTTTCGTGAAAAGATCCAATCTGAATAAAATTTTATACAGATATGTAAAGTAGCATGTATTTCTTAGATTTCGAAATCCAGACAGATCGCACTATCCAAAAGGATTTTGGGAGGCTTTTTAACTAAAAATTATTGTTTTTAAAATTTGTTAAATAGATTTTTCTTTTAATCTGGTTTAGCTTACACCAACGGGTCCCTTAAGTTTTCTTTTATTTAAATCATTGCATTCCATCAATCACAAACTGAGATACTGAATGTGCCAAATGTTGACAGTGCGTTGCCCAAGTTTGGTTTTATGGAGAACAAGTAAAATGCATTTATGAACGCATGTTGATCAAATTTAGTATATGACCTCATCTGGTTATGGTCTATTGTTATTTGCATTAAATCTGTTGCAGAATTATGAGTACCCAATCTTAATTTGACTATATTTTTCCACTTTACCAAAAAAATTACCTTTATAGATATTTTTGTATATTTCTGATTCTAGGTTCTTTCCGATTCAAATTAATATCAGGTTGGCTAGGTGTATAAGGTAGAATTTATACAAATTTTAAAAAAAGGTCTGCAAATTTGCCAAATCTGCTTGGTCATTCCCACTTACACCATTGGCCACTGCTAGAGTTACCAAGAATAAATAACGTGTTATATCTCACTTATTTACAAATATATTTTGATGAAACTTGGTTGGTAGTGAGGTACATATTGATGCATTGTACATTCATAGAGTATGCAGGCTTTTTGAGGCGAGGTTATTATGCTGTTATAGCCAGACCGAGTGTAGTGTAGTGTGGCCTAAGTAATTATCAGCTCAGAGCTCATATTTGTGTACTAAAGATTGTTCTTTTTTCAGTGCCTTATTCGTCCTCTTGAAGAAAACAGAATGCAGAAGTATTGGGACTCCTGCTCGTAAAATAAATTTGTACAGTAAAAGAAGGTTTAAAATAGAATTTGTTCTTTGTCTTATGAACAGTACATTTCTTTAAAGTAGTCAACTCGTTTTCACAAGAAAAATATTGTCCTTCTTAAAAACTGTTGATATTTTACTCATTTGTACAGTTTAACAAGCCACCAATTTAAAAGCGAGTGATTTATATTTAAGACTTTTATAAATCCTAAATTAAGAGTTTGGGTATTCATTTCTTCGACACTTCCTTAATTTATCGTTGTGCCAGTTTATTTTAATTTGTTAGATTTACAATTATACAATTCGGAATAATCAATTTTAAAAAAGAAAGTGTTTTCTTAAAGTTTGATTTAAATTCAGAAAGGCAAAATTTCAAATTCTACTAGCCGACACAAAGTTTTATTTTACCAAGCCACATAATTTTAAAGATTATAAAATTAGAACACGAAATTACTTCTAGATTGTTTTGTAAATACGCTTTTCATCGATGTAGTGATTCTTATAAATATTATTGGTTACAAAGACTTTAGTGAACAAATATGTATGATACTTTATATTAGTTGGAATTTAGTTCACATTAATTGGTTTTACAAATAAGACTAAGTCGTACATTTTAGTCAATGACTTAAAAAACCTTTAACCTAATGTAACATTTGTAAGTGGAGATTTTAAATTTACAAGAGAAAAAGGCTTTATATTGTAAATATAAAAAAATATAAAATAAGTGTAAAATAAATATTTTTGTAATAAATTACGATTATTAAGAAATTTTAATTATTTTTTAATTAAATCATCAAATAAAGAACTTTTGATTTTTAATTTTTGGCTATAAAAATTATTGTTTAATCAAGCATTTTACTTTTTGTTTCATATTTTTATAACAGTAATAAGCTTTGAATCTATTGATAAAAGTTGAATTCGTTAAAAACGATGTATACGATAGAAAAGGCAGTAGGAATAAATGAGAGCTTACATCAGGCGTATATTTCTTCTGGGAAAATATATGATCCTCATGTATAAATAACATTTGTTAATTTTTAATTCATACAAACAATTTAAAATTAAAAAAAACATTTCCGAGTAAACCCATAGACTAATAACTCACACATAGTCTTAAAGTATTACACATACTTAAAGTATTAGTATGTTTAAGTTATATTATTAGATAAATATAAAGTTGAATATGAAGACGTACAGCTATTGTTATGGAACACGTTCTGGATGAGTGGTTTATTATTGCAACGGATCGTATTAGAGTTTCAATAGTCATTGTTATTATTATAATGTGAATTTTAGTTTAAATACAATGTATTGTAGGGAAAATTATTCTCATGTAGGATACGAATGATTTTATCGATGCGCATTGTATGGAATGTCAAATAACAAAATTAGCACATTTAATTCTGATCAATCAAGAATGTCTTCTGATTTCTCGAATAATACGAATAATATTAAAAATAATACCTCTTTTATATAAAAGAATCAATATTTTAACTCTAAAACTGCTATTGTAACATCCTGGAATCAATTCATTAACATTTACTATTAATTACCAACTATTTTAGTATTGATTCCGTACTTAACAAAACCTTATTAAAAGAGAAAAAAATTATATTATCTAAAAACAGCTTTATATACGTTAAGCAAATTAGGAATAAATAAGAAACTAGTATTAAAAAAACTACCTAAAATTTAAGCATTTGCTACTTAACAATTCTCTTACCGTGATTAAATAGATAACAAATAAGCTCTATAACTTGAAAAGTGATTAAGTTTTTTTTTAGCCAACTATTAACATTCTAAACGAGTATAACACCTATCGAGTCCGTTTCCTGTTAGTTAAGGGATAGTGAGGCAGTATTATATATTAATTTTACGCATACAACTTTCCATTATTATCGAAATAAATCCATACTATAAATTAATAAAACTTTACTGAAATAGCTGGTACGAATTTGTGATTTAATGACATATTAAAACGGTAATATTTAATTAAAATGACTGAACAGGTTAAAATAAATAAATTTATTAAATTTTACTTTGATTTTTATTTGATTTCTTATATATTTGAGCCATTATTGTAAAAAAAATATACTTCTTGTATAAAGTATAAATGGGCAAATAAACTTCTGCCAACCAAATATGTATGCATATAAGCTATTGTATATTTCTATTATGTAAATAAACTAAATATATACCTCAGTTTATACATAAATATATGGACCGTATTTTCCTTTACCTTTGTATCACGGTAATTATCTAGAATATATAGTTTGTATAAATTTGTATAGCTAGTTTTACATTCAAGTATAATTATTACATCCAACCAGCATCAACATTCAATAAAAACAAGGAAAAACAACAAAAATGTAAAATCAAATTGTATTTTTTCAAGTTATAACTACGAAGAATGCAAATGTAGATTCGCATACAACTTTTAGTAATAAATAGTCATGGTGTCAATTACACAGTGTGTAAAAAAAGTCCGTCTCACCCTTTAATTTTTTGTTTGTTAAAACAAACAAATCACCTTTGGGGAACGATACTAACTTAGGTAAGCCAAAGTATCTTTTGACGTTATCGGAAATTTTGAGTGTCCCCCAAAAATGGGGGATTTTGGGGGAAACTCAAAATTTTCCAATGTAAACCCCTTTTGAGTGACCCCTTATTTTAGAGCTTTAAAAAATAGACAAATGATGGAGGTTGGAGGTCTGTAACGTGTTTCCATCCAAAATGGCAGCTTGTCAAAGTTTTGAATATAACTCATTCTTGAAACCTGGCGTCTAAGACTTTTGGAGTTTTAATTTCACCTTAAAAGAAATGCTATTAATTGAAGTTATCTCTTTTGGTAATATTTAAAATTTTGAGTGTCCCGCAAAAATGGGGGATTTTGGGGGCAACTCAGAATTGTCTAATGTAAACCACTTTTGAGTGACCCCTCATTTTAAAGAGCTTTTTAAACCTAAGTGAAGGGTGACAGTTAAAAGTAAATTTTGTACTATTAAAAGCATTACACTATTAGGTGTTAAGTTTTAAATTAACGTTAATGTTTTCAAAATTGTTATCATTTTAAATTGTTTTGTTAGAAGGTACATTTATGGTAATTTATTGTTTAGTGACATAAAACTATTACTTATGGTCCAGTTGTGTCATGAAAACATCTGTATATGGCTACAAGGAAATAATTAAAAACTCACCATCCCTCTATGACTAAAAAGCTCTTTCAATTAAGGGGTCACTAAAAGGGGTTTACATTAGGGAATTTTGATTTGCCCACAAAATCCACCTTTTTTGCGGGTTCTCAAAATGTTAAATATTACCAAAAGAGACCACTTCTTTATTTAATAGCATTTCTTCAAGAATCCTTTCACTTTTAAGTCACCGAAAGTGAAATTAAAACTCCAAAAGTCTTAGACGCCAGGTTTCAAGAATGAGTTGTATTCAAAAATTTGACATGCTGCCATTTTGGATAGAAACACGTTACAGACATCCAACCTCCACCATTCCCCTATTTTTAAAGCTCTTTAAAAAGAGAGGTCACTCGAAAGGGGTTTACATTTGAAAATTTTGAGTTTCCACCAAAATCCCTCATTTTTAAGGGACACTCTAAATTTCCGATAACGTCAAAAGATACTTTGGGTTAAGTTAGTATATTTCCCTAAAGGTGATTTGTTTGTTTTAACAAACAAAAAAATTAAAGGGTGGGACGGACTTTTTTACACACTGTATATAATAACATAAATTAAGTTGAAATACATAATTTTACAATAAACAATGGATGTTTGGGGAGAGTTTGACTCACCTACAAACTTAGGGTACTTGCATTTAGAGCTTCCAAATCAGTTTCATATATTACAACATCACAAAGGTACGAGTACTTAGGTCGTGAGCTAGAAAAGAAAGCGACAGTTTATACTCAACTGGTATGTTTTACAATGTTTAATTGTAAACTAATTACAAATTCCTGCAACGGAATTTATAAATAATATGTATAAGTATATCGAAAAAAAAATCAAATAGTTTATTTACTGTTGATTACATACACAAAATATGAATTGTAAAGAACATAAAATATACATCTTTAACGCAATCATTTATGTTAAAATAGTCGTTCAACATTACAATATAAAATCACTTCTATAGAATCAACTGTATTAATTTTGGCTTGTGAAAAGTTACATCAAAATCCAGTTAATTTAAAGTTGTTACTTTACAAGGCCTTTGTCTATCAAAGATAGCATATTCAGGTCTAACAGCAACATACAAATATTTAATTTTTAAAATGAGCTGGAAATAAAAATATTATAATTTTATAAAATATTATAAATTAGTCTTAGTGCACAAAATAGGGTATTGTTGTATGGGTCTAAATCACTCATTACCAAAATGTTCTTTTTTTTAATTAAGTATTTCTCATGCATTCACCTTATTGACTTTTCCGATTTGTTTTGATAATTTAAATTTAAACAATTGTGTCATACTTCATGAGCATATTTTTCTTACCAGATTTTCGAGGTGTTTTTTTTTAGGTTTGCCTTGTTCTTTTAAATCTAGTTTGAACCTATATATAATTATTTTGTTATTCCAAATTAATTTGCTTTTAATAACATAGTATTTATACTGTAAACAATAAAATATATTCCTTAAAATCCGAGTTAAATTTACTCAAGATAAGATCAAATACTAGATTCGTACCAAAATATACAGTTGGAATATCAGTATATTTTACATTTTGAAGCTTCAAGAACTTTCCTGGAACGGTTAGCAATTTGAATGGTCATTGGGTGGGTTTTTTAAAATTATGTTAACTTCAAAAGATAGATGGAACCATGAAATGGTAGGTATAGCTATAATTAGACCCATCTAATAATGTTAAATAACCTCTGCACTCCTCTTCATCTTCCTCTTATCTTATATCAATATTGAAAACTAACCTTTTGACTGAATCAACAAGGTCTATGTGGTTAAAAATAAACTGGTTTTCTGGCATAAATCCAATTGATTATTATATTGACAAATAATTGAAACTAGGAAAAGCATACGTTCAATAATCAGGGCTGAGATACCCGGACATTGTAAGGAGGATTTTGATTCTCTGATTTACTGTTTCTGTTTTGAGGATGGGTTGTGACCACTGGAATGGAGAGGTTAAAAGCTTTCAGGTTGATAGCTAAACTATTGTTGTGAAATGAGTTAACTGCTTTTTAGCGAATTTCTCGTATAGGGAAGAAGCTATTACCGTAGGTGGCATGGTAAGACTTAAGCCCGAGACCATGATAACTTTTCGTTTTGAAGTCCCCAGATGCCAAAAACACTTTCGTTCAGATGTATATACATGTATACATACCAACTACCGAGTAAACCCATAGACTAATAACTCACACTTAAAGAACATGGTTTTAAAGATTATAAAATTAGAACACGAAATTACTTCTGGATTGTTTTGTAAATACGCTTTTCATCGATGTAGTGATTCTTATAAATATTAAATGGTTAAAGATACATGGTTTTTATGTGTGTGTGTGTGTGTCCGTTACCGCGATAACTTTTGAAAGAAATGCCCGATTTTGATGAAATTTGGCACAAATGTGGAGAGTAGCAGCATTTACGACTTTAAGTTCGAAAACCAAATCGATCGGATTATGGGAAGGGGGTTTTATGGGGGTTTACAATTTCCCAAAAATCAGAATTTTGCAAATTTTACCCCAAAATGTAAAAAGACTCAATTTTGGTTATCACTATTTTAAAGAGCTTAAAAAACAAATAATTTAGTATTTTGAATCATTAACCTAGGGTGGTGTCGCAGAAAATCCAAAAAACGTGTCCCATGTTAATCTTATAGGAAACAGGTTTTTAGATTAATTTTACTGAAAACTTCACATTTATTTGTATCAATAGGTTTAGCTCTACACAAAAATTTGGTGTTTTAATTGTTGTTCTACGTCGAACCGTTGCAGAGATATTCAAAGTGCTAAACACAGTGCGTTGTCCAATGTTATCCTTATGGAGAATAAATCCAATTTTATATATCGATTATTTATGAATGTATATTGATGAAACTTGGTATGACGCTTCAACTAGTTGTGGTATATTGATATTTGCGCAAAAAACTGTTTTTTTTTTATAGTCCCCATAGCAGCAAACCTGCATACTCGGCCCCCATGTTATTCATATGGTGAATAAGTGAAGTTGTATAGGTAACTCCCTTAATTATGAACCTAAATTAATAGAACTTAATATGTAGCTTCATCTGATTCAGTTATATTGATAATTGCAAAAAAACACACTTAACTTATCTTCCTCGTTGCAGCAAACCTGCGTCCTCAACCCTAATTTTATTCTTATGGAGAATAAATAAAATGTTATCTATCACTTGTTTATGAATGTATTTTCGTGAAACTTGGTAATTGGCTTTATGTAGTAGTGAGACATATATATATATGCATTGGAGATTAGCTAAGTACGCAGGTTTGCTGCAACGGGGGTATTAATAAAAGCATCTTGTCCTAAAAAGAGATAAAACCTATAGTATTTAAAAACTATTCAAGGAACTGTTTCGTGGGATAATCTAAAGTTCGTGGAAATATCATCAGGTAATGTCATCTTGCTTAACCATCCTTAAGTTCTTGTAAAGTCTGGTCGTTCTCATGAAACCTAGAAATAAATTATCTTTGTTTATGAGCTGTGGAGTTGCACGTCAGTGACATTATTTGCATGGCAACTCAATATTAATCTATTGGTTGATGTTATATTATAGGTCTGCATATCAAATAAAACATTATTCTATCTTGGGGATTTCTGAGTAAGAATTCAGTAAGGTTAAAAACATAAGCATATTTTATAACTAATAGTTATTGGACTTATATTTCTTAAATGTTTTAAAGTTAAGGTGGGGGTGCGCCATTCGGCCGGCTGTAGCCTCCAACCGGCGCCAAAACGGTTCGACCAATCAGAGCGGGCTCGCTATAGGCACCTTGCGATCGAGGCGTCTTCATTCAAATGGTGACAGCGCTGAGCATCAGGTCTACCAATATCATTATAACGGCAATCTGAAATATCACAGAATCAGTCTTTTGATTATTCGTATTTATTGTGTAGTTTAAATGTCAATGTTAATAAAGTTGTTACACATGTACTAGATTTGTATATTCAGTTAAATTGGATGATACTTAATAGATATTGTTAGTGAGCAGAGTAGGACTGAGGAATTTAAATCTTAACCGCGGTTTAAGGAAGCTCAATGCATATTATTTTAATCCCAAAACACTAAAATAGCCTACGATGTCTCCTCCCGCGACTGAATCGTCTATGCTAACTTACGATTTTCGATTTTCACAACGATTCTTTCTCAAAACAACCTATTTTAAGGAATAAAAACATATTAAACAACACACTTTTACAAACTGTATCGAGTTTTTTATCAATAGGATATCAAATTAAATATCAGAAACACACGACTTTTAATGCAACTGTCAGAGGGAGGATTTCAGACGTGTAGTGTTTTTCTTTTTCTTGAGGTATTTCAATCTGCGAAGTTGGCACTCGTACTGTCAGTGGTGTTTCTGCACCCTGCCAGTGTGGTTACAATATCAATGAACTTTACAGTAGCCAATGACGATTCACTTGTAGCATTGTGTGTGATTTCATTGGCTAGCAAGGTTTTACTCATTAAGGAGCCGGCCGACCGCCGTACTGACCCAACGCGATCACCCCGTTAAGGTATCACTTCAAGCTTACTCACTTAAAAAGTACCAATATCTTGATAACGAATAAAGATTTCCTAAAACCGATTGCGGATTGTGTTCAGCATATAGATGTAATTCAAAATGACAGGTGCCAATCCCCCCTTTGTATTTTAAACAACGTTTTTGAATCCGATACGATGGATCCCTCGATGAAAATGTTAACATATTCAAGATTAAGTACTTACTAGCCAACAATGATCAGCTGTGGTCCATCGATGATATTTTAACAAATGTTGAAAAAGTTAGGGGAATATTTAATACTCAACCTGTCTATTAATTATTGCTCAAAACACTACAAATGTAGTTAGTTTGTTAACTATAATATATGCTTCGACAAATTTTACATCTACTTTAAAGAAAAGAGAATAATAATAGATGCACATTTTAGATAAATAAAACAGCTATATCAAGTAAAAGCTATAATTTGATTTTATAACTATAAACTTATGTGTTAATACAATAAGGTATATTAAATTTAAGACATCGGAGGGAAAGTTCACTTTTGTGTTCTTAGGCAAGTTTGTTTTCCTTATGATGAAACGAACTTAATTGTTACAGCTCTCTTAGGAGTTGAATTAATCCCTTTAGGCTTGTTGCTTCTTGCCAGAGTGACTGTTTAATTTGAGTCAGAATTTTTCGATATGCATCTATTTTAAAATAGTTAAGTGTATACAAATGCAATAATATTATTTGATTTTAATACTATTTATTGACGTAGTTGCTGGGGGCATCTTTAATAGGAACAGAGGCTATTGATTTATAACTGACTTCCCTCTACTAACAAAAGAAATAAGGTCCTCAATTCAAATGTGGCTACGCGTTTTTATTTGCTTGTTTACTACAGTATATATAGATATCTTATGGCTTAACAGCTGCATTCTATTTTGGAGTTTAAAAAAAAAATGACGGTATGACATTCATGAGTAAATTAAGTTCAGAAAATAAATACAGGATCTACCATCACAGAGCGAAATCCAGGGCGTAAAGCCATTGGAGTCCAGCCTCACTTGATACATGCAGGCTGGCTAACTCTTCAGGGAAAGCACTTAGGGGACAGTCATTAACCATGTGGTCCATAGTTTGACGCTCCGCCCCTCAATCGCAAGACTGATCATATGTCATGCCCCATTTAAATTTACAACTATTGCACCGTCCTACCCCAGTGCGAAATCGATTAAGAAAATTCCACTGTTTCCGGGGAAGGTTCCTTCCACCTACCTCTGAAGGAGGGTCGAATATCAGGAAGCTATTCTGACCTTGGAAGATTCCCAGGAGGAAATCCAGATAGCTTGCGGACATGCGTTTGTTCCTCAACTAGAAGGCCGTTCGTAGGGGTGGTTTTTGGGATTTGAATCAACTCATGTTGAGGGAGATAGTTATGAATGGGTAGCTGCGGATCGGATAAGGTCCTATTGTATTCCCTCAGCAGGGTATTCTTCCGTCTGATCTCAGGTGGAGCGATATTGCACAATACTTGGAGCTAGGAAAAAGGGGTTTGCCACTGATCGCCCTCATAGCCCTATTTTGTTGGACGTCAATCCCTTGATCATGTATTCATCTGCCAAATAACCAGGGACAAAATTGTAGTGCGCAGAACTTGTGCGCTGGCTCCCCATGTAGATCCAGCAAGGTGATGTACAATATTAGCCCTGATTCTAACCTTATCTGCAGTATTTTTGAAGTATATTTTATAAGTTAAAGATCGATCTAGAGTGACACCCAGGTCATTGTGTTTGACTCTACACCGTCGAATACGATTTTAAGTTTTAGATTGGCTAATCTGTTATTTAAGTTAAAGCATGGGAATTCAGTTTTTGTTGGGTTTCGATTAAGCTTCCAGGTTCTAATATATTCTTTGAAGGTCGCAAGGTCGTTGGTAAGTGAACTTCCTGGACCGAGTAAGTGTAATTTCGTCAGTGTAAACATTGAATAGAAGAAGGGCGAGCATTGATCCCTGCGGCACCACCCTTAAGGTGCCTAAAAGTACTTTCCATGCTTCCTAGGTATACTTTGACTAACCTACTAGATTACATTGAGTTGAGTTAAAATCAACAATTATTTTTATCTTGTAAATTAAAAGACTGAAAAGTCTATAATAAAATTAATTAAAAAGTTTGAAGTCCTTGTCACCCTAGATATTTTACACGGATTGGGATGGAAAGAATAAACTATGCTAATCAATTTTTGACCTAAATACCTTTTTGTAGAGTTATTTAGAAGTAAGATTTTGTTCTGGCCGTTTCTAATTTAAGATGACTTATTAGTGAGTACGGCATAACAAGGTTTTTAGGTCTAGTATAGATTTGCGGAGTTTCGCTTTTATCTGAAATGTAAAACAAACACTGAGGGTAAATTACTTAAAACTCACCTTGTTAACAACTTACTTTGTTTTAATCAACAATCATGCAACAGTAATTTCTTGTAGGGAAGTAACAAATGAGGTTTAAAATTTGTATAATGTTTTAAAAATAACGTTTGCAACGACCATAATATCAAATTTAATTATAATAAAGTATACAGGGTATCACAAAAATCCGGAACTGGCTATACATAACCATATTCTACATACTAAAATAAATCGAAAATGTTTCGTAAAATTTTTTCGATTTCAACTTCGTTTAGCCGCTATCCGCCATTTTGTTTTTATCACTTAAACATTTCTATTTCTGTAATGGATTAATGTATCAAGTAACAATTTGGTATTGAGCTTTACAGGATAAATGTCTAAATCCACAAAAAAAATTATTTTTTTCCAACTTTTATTTTCAAAATGGCGGCCACTTTAAATTTTTAAAGTCAAATTCCATGAAAACTAGCAACCGAAACAAAATTATACAATATATACAATTTAAAGCACTTTGTAATCCAAATCTAATGACATTTTTACTGTAAAAATCGGTTAATAAATAAAAAAGTTATGGTAATTGTTTTATAATAAATTTCAAAATGGCGGCCATATACAAATTTCAAAGTCAAATTCCTGGAAAACTAGCAACTAAAACAAAATTTTACAAGACATAAAATTTAAAGGGCTTGGTCAAATGCACAAGTGAATTTGACTTTGAAAATGTTGTATGGCCGCCATTTTGAAATTTATTATAAAACATTGCCATAACTTTTTTATTTATTAACCGATTTTTACAGTAAAAATGTCATTAGATTTGGATTACAAATTGCTTTAAATTGTATATCTTGTAAAATTTTGTTTCAGTTGCTAGTTTTCATGGAATTTGACTTTAGAAATTTAAAGTGGCCGCCATTTTGAAAATAATCGTCGGAAAAAAATAAATTTTTTTGTGGATTTATACATTTATCCTGTAAAGCTCCATACCAAATTTTTACTTGATACATTAATCCATTACGGAAATAAAAATGTTTAAGTGAAAAAAATAAAATGGCGGATAGCGGCTAAACGAAGTTGAAATCGAAAAAATTTTACCGAACATTTTCGATTTATTTTTGTATTTAGAATATGGTTATGTATAGCCAGTTCCGGATTTTTGTTACACCCTGTATATTTCATACAATTTCATGGGAATATAAGGTCAATTTAAAACTCATTTTAAGATCAGGATGGTGTTCCATTCTACAAGCTCCTCGGTTATCACCCAATGCCAAGTTCTAACCTAGCTTGAGCTTTACGCTTTGATGTCTTATCTTTATGTAAATAAACTGAGTATGTTAACTATTTTACTCATTGTGTAAATTTTCAAAAAGATCAACAAATTTTATCGAATTGACATGGTGTTGGTGTTTTTTCCAACTTAGGAACACCTTTCCGGGTTAGTTTATCAAATATATCAGCAGTATTGTCTATTCTTTAACGCTAAAATTAATTTAATAATTAAAATTAGCTTCAGTGTTTCCTCAAAATAATACTTGACAGTTTACTAAAGTAATGAAAGAGTGAAAAGTTAATGTAAATAAATGCGTGTATGTTAAATAATACGTATATTTATGCGTCAGTATTTTGAAAGAACCCAAGTTGCTCGAAAATGTTCCGACAGCTTTTAATAATTAAACCATTTTAATATTAAAACGTTATCTCAATCTTTCTAAACTGAGTATCAAATCTTTACATTGCAAACCACCATATTATAATTAATGCTAATGTCAGTTTAAAAACAATCTGGGATAGAACTGTGCAGCACAATTAGTGAGTTTAACAAAAAAAACATTTAAATAATGTATAAATTGTTGAAAAATATGTATATATAACAGAATAAAATAAACAGGATGATGCATTGTACCGTCTTGTTTGTATATTTACCGTCTTGTATGTAAGTACAGTATAGGTGTAAATATATTGTTTAGTTTTAAGCTTAGTTTATTTTATCCTATTTAATTGTAATAACACGTATTATGCTATTCAAGAAATTAAATATAACTAAAAGAATTATGATTGATGAATCAAAAACGTAATGCTTGGAAAATATTTATTTTTTTAATATGCTGTACACATTCAAATCAACCAGTAGTAAAGTTTTACATTATAAAATAACTTAAATTAATACATTTTAATAGGCAAATTATTGAATACTTGGCATTGTTGGCAAATTATTGATCGTAATAGTGATGTAATACTATTCTGTATCTCAACCTGAATAGTTTTCAGCAAAATCTATATCCTAAATTAATTTCAAATGTCATAAAATACTTCTAGTATTTGCTTTGTGTACGCATTTTACGTAATAAGCTTTAAATATCATGATACAAAAATCAACAGTTGTGTACAGATCACTTTTTATTCCCACGCGTGCTGTGTCGAATAAGTTATATTTACAACCTACGATTTATGAATCCACATTCTTGTTAGAATATTTATGGCTTCGTTAACCGTTAGTAATCTATGACCTGACACTGTTGATTAAAATTCCTGGTTGCCCACAATACTGCATATGTTGGAGATATGAGCTAATCCTTGTATTGAAAGATATTAATTGCTATTAACAACTGTAATTTTTGTATTTTACTAAATTGTTGTCACTATAAGCTGCAGTTAACCTATTTTGAGCATTTTCATAATTCCTGTCAGAGCAAAGGAATTAGAAATGTAAAAGTTTATTTTATAGGGAAAAAATGTACAACTCGATACAATATTCGTTCAATAAACATCAATCAATAAATGTTTAGCCCAATTTAAATAGTAACTACAGAACTTTGATTGGTAGGGAATAGTGATGTACTATTTATGTAGCAGAATAAAATTATTGAGTTAAGCTTATTGTGTTTATAGAAAGTTAATAGCAACAGGTTTTTATTTTTGTTTAATCCTCTTATTTTAGTCTCATTTTATTCACACACATTATTTATTAGGCTCTGCACAAAACACGATATTAAAGCACGAGAGCATTCGTGAGTTAAACGGATGTGCTGATATCACATGCCGTTTCCACAGCTTATTTATACAACTGGTATTATTTGTCTTAACGGTTGGTATACACTGTAATGTCATAATTATTTACAAGGGCATAACCCCAGGAAAAATTAGTAAACTTTTATTTTACTTTTATAAATCAGAATGTATGTTATCAGTCCACACACAAATTACTTGACCGATTGAGGAGATATTTGGTAGGAAGAAGGGTATTACTATACCTTACAAATCAGACATGGCCTCCAATTTTATTTGGAGGTGCTGCCCCCTTAACCGTAAGGTTCTGATATTAATCTTATTTGATAAGCATTCGAAACTATATTTGGACTGGCTTTATTTTACTAAATATCTTGTCTCGAAATATCTATTCGAGTAATTAATGTTACGAAAGACTTATACACGGGGACTTAACCTGGGATTAAATGTAAATAGGGAGTTAGTTGATTCTTTGACACTAATATAGGATTCAAACAAGGCTGAGTCGGATCTCGTTTGCTATTTTATGTTTATTAATGACATTCCAGTCGAGTTAAAACGTGGCTGTAATTTTGAAGGCTTGAAAATAAATGTTTTGTTTATGCGGATGACCTTGTCTTAATAGCCCCAACGGGTAGGAGAAGCGATGAGGGCAGGAACTAAGGAGGCCTGGTTGCAGTCCGCGCGTGAAGCTTGAAAACACCATACAGTGTACTTATAAAATACTAGGCCTTGAACTCGGGCAGTAGTCTTACATTGCTAATAATATGGGCGTTGATTTAAAACGATGGGTCCTTAAGGCCCGATCCGATGCGATCCATCTTAATTATAAGCCTTGGCTTACTGACCAAAATTGTCATTGTTCATTATGCAATTTGCAAGAGGATAACAAAATTTGTTGGTAGGTGCCCAATTTTGCTAACATTCGGAAAACCTGGCTTTTAAGCCATGAATTAAGCTGGGAGTAGTTTTTGTCATTTATGAATGGTAGGGATTGGTGTGCATCGAGGTGTTATTTAAAAAATGCTTGGAAGGGTTGGAGAATGATAGCAAAATTTAATTGTTAAAGCTGTTTTATCTAGGACCTGCATCAAAAACAAAATAAAAGTAGACAATATGTTATACCTGGATATTCGTTTTTACTTTCTCCCCTTATACATAGTATACGGAGAAAGTATTGTTTTCGTAAAAATTTTCGAATTTGAGTTGTTAGTGGAAATATTCGTTTTGGTGCTCCCTGAACCCAAAAAAGTGGTTTTTACGTGATGTCTGTCTGTCTATCTGTCTGTGTGTGTGTGTGTGTGTGTGTGTGTGTGTGTGTGTGTGTGTGTGTGTGTGTGTGTGTGTTGTGTGTCTGTGTGGATGTGTACAGAGCTAGAGCCTTAACCAATGAGCCGATTTTTATGAAATTTGGCATGTAGCTACTAATCTACGATACCTCCAGGTGTTTTTTTCATTTTTTTTGAATTTTTGATTTTTAAGGGTAATTATCCCCCCAAAACCGCCAAAAAACATGAAAAATCAAAGTTTCTCAAAAACGGCTTCAATGATTTTGATTAAACTTTAGTCGTTTGTAGAAATTTAGTTTTCCAACAAAATGGCACCACCCGAATTCCTGTAAAAATTCGGGTTCAGAAATTACAGGACTTAAAACATCAAAAATTCAGTTTTTTGGATTTTTCATAATAATACATAAATATAAAAAAATATTACTATTCACCATTAAAAAGACCTCAAAAAACTAAATAATTTAGTATTTTGAATTACTATTCTACGATTGCTGGTTTTGGAGAAAATTGAAATTTTCACTTTGCGGTAAACGCAGTACGTTGTACCCATGTTATTCTTATGGGGAATAAAAAAATTACTATTGCTCTCTTATTTACTGATCAATTTCATTCAAACTTGATATGCTTGTCAAGTTAGTATTGACCATCAGAGGAAATTCGAAATGTGTTGCCCCTTAATAACCCTGGGGGGGGATAGGGGGCATTTCCCCTCTTAAAACCACGAGTGCAGCAATGGATTCTGTAGTGCCTCCAAAGCAGGGATTTGGGTGGATGTTTTTTAAAACAACTTGTTTACAAGATTTTCTGTACATTCGACCGTGCTTTGTATTCTATATTTATTTAGTAAATAAAAAGTAATTTATTCATTAAAGTTGGGCTAAAAGGGAGAAAGTATGTGTCAGTTTCCTGAAACCGTTTATTAGGATTTATGTATGTGCATATAACCGGGTGTCCCAAACCACCCCTCCACCCCATTTAATTTGTTAACGGTTTGATCTAGAATCACCAGAAAAAAATCTTAATCACTAAATCGCATATGGAGAATCCAATAAAAGTAGTTCCATTATGAAATATCTACAGGATGTTCCAGAACTAATGATCACGAGCTCAAATCTCGAAGATTTGTTATGTAAACATATAACACATTTCATATCGTTTTAAAGGTCTCGTAAAAAAAACACTTTGGTGAAAACAGAAATCAATTACCTCAATCGGTTCCAAAATGGCGGCCGTTTACACATTTTTTTAGAGGTATTTTGTACAACCTGTATCTCATAATCGACTGAATATTTGTTGTTCTGATTCAATACATAAATTCCTCTTACACTTAGCAATACTACAATATGTTACATAGCAACACTTCAAAATGTCAATTTCTTCAAAAATACAAAAAATTAATGTTTCGAATCCCAAAAATCAAAATTTGTTAACTGGTATCAAAATTCAAACGAAATATTGTAATAACAATCTTTTAAATACGTTTAACCTTTTTTATGTACATTTACCAATTGTTTGACTTTTTCGCAATAAATAATTTTTTTTCATTTAAATTAGGTCTAAATGTTGATTTCAATAACAAAGAATACTGATGTGTTGCTATGTAACATATCGTAGTATTGCTAAGTGTAAGAGGAATTTGTTTTGAATCAGAAAAAAAAATATTCAGTGGATTACGAGATATAGGGTGTAAAAAATACCTCTAAAAAATGTTTAAATGGCCGCCATTTTGGAACAGATTGAGATAATTGATTTCTGTTTTCACCAAATTGTTTTTTTTGACAAGACCTGTAAAACGATATGAAATGTGTCATATGTTTACATAACATATCTTCGAGATTTGAGCTCGTGACCATTAGTTCTGGAACACCCTGTAGATATTTCATAATGAAACTACTTTTATTGGATTTTCCATATGCGATTTAGTGATTAAGATTTTTTCTGGTGATTCTAGATCAAACCGTTGAAAAATTAAATGGGGTGGACGGGTGGTTTGGGACACCCGGTATATATTCTCTCCAATTAGACTTTTAATTTGAATCATGGTTTTTTCGTAGTTGTTATTTTAAGTTATTACAGTAAGTATTTTTTTTATTATTTTAAATTAGGGAAATGGGGAAAAGAGGTAGGCTATGGTTCAATTAGTTAGAGTCTTGTGTTAAATTAATAACACAAGTAATTATAATTCGTCAACCCAGTAGTCAGTTTTCTAAAACTATTACTGTAACAATGATATTTTAACAAAACAAAGGTTTCCCTGTGGGGATCCTAAAATTTGTATAACATGTATTTTTGGAAATAAAACACTGATTTATTTATGATAAATTATCAACATTATACTGTATTCATAAGAGATGCCGCTATGGAGCTACAGCTAGCCTTCAACAAGAGCTTAAACGCAGTTTAAACTTACAGGGTTCCCTGTAATATTACTTATATTTTGTTCATTTATCTCTTACCCCAAACATCATTAACAGTGACACTTATATTCTTGAATTAATAAAACTATTGTTGGGTCGCTAACAACGACCGACCAAGTACATCGCTTGAGTGCTGATCTTCGCTAAAAACGACCGACCAAGTACATCGTTTGAGTGATGATGGTTGCTAACAACGACGGACCAAGTACATCGCTTGAGTGCTGATCGTCGCTAAAAACGACCGACCATGTGCATCGCTTGAGTGCTGATCGTCGCTAACAACGACCGACCATGTGCATCGCTTGAGTGCTGAACGTCGCTAACAACGACCGACCATGTGCATCGCTTGAGTGCTGATCATCGCTAACAACGACCGACCAAGTACATCGCTTGAGTGATGATGGTTGCTAACAACGACGGACCAAGTACATCACTTGAGTGCTGATCGTCGCTAACAACGACCGACCATGTACATCGCTTGAGTGCTGATCGTCACTAAAAACGACCGACCAAGTACATCGCTTGAGTGATGATGGTTGCTAACAACGACGGACCAAGTACATCACTTGAGTGCTGATCGTCGCTAACAACGACCGACCATGTACATCGCTTGAGTGATGATGGTTGCTAACAACGACGGACCAAGTACATCACTTGAGTGCTGATCGTCGCTAACAACGACCGACCATGTACATCGCTTGAGTGCTGATCGTCACTAAAAACGACCGACCAAGTACATCGCTTGAGTGATGATGGTTGCTAACAACGACGGACCAAGTGAATCACTTGAGTGCTGATCGTCGCTAACAACGACCGACCATGTACATCGCTTGAGTGCTGATCGTCACTAAAAACGACCGACCAAGTACATCGCTTGAGTGATGATGGTTGCTAACAACGACGGACCAAGTACATCACTTGAGTGCTGATCGTCGCTAACAACGACCGACCATGTACATCGCTTGAGTGATGATGGTTGCTAACAACGACGGACCAAGTACATCACTTGAGTGCTGATCGTCGCTAACAACGACCGACCAAGTACATCGCTTGAGTGATGATGGTTGCTAACAACGACGGACCAAGTACATCACTTGAGTGCTGATCATCGCTAACAACGACCGACCATGTGCATCGCTTGAGTGATGATGGTTGCTAACAACGACGGACCAAGTACATCACTTGAGTGCTGATCATCGCTAACAACGACCGACCAAGTACATCGCTTGAGTGATGATGGTTGCTAACAACGACGGACCAAGTACATCACTTGAGTGCTGATCGTCGCTAACAACGACCGACCATGTGCATCGCTTGAGTGCTGATCATCGCTAACAACGACCGACCAAGTACATCGCTTGAGTGATGATGGTTGCTAACAACGACGGACCAAGTACATCACTTGAGTGCTGATCGTCGCTAACAACGACCGACCATGTACATCGCTTGAGTGCTGATCGTCACTAAAAACGACCGACCAAGTACATCGCTTGAGTGATGATGGTTGCTAACAACGACGGACAAAGTGAATCACTTGAGTGCTGATCGTCGCTAACAACGACCGACCAAGTACATCGCTTGAGTGCTGATCGTCGCTAAAAACTACCGACCAAGTACATCGCTTGAGTGATGATGGTTGCTAACAACGACGGACCAAGTGCATCACTTGAGTGCTGCTCATCGCTGAAAACGACCGACCAAGTACATCGCTTGAGTGATGATGGTTGGTAACAACAACCGACCAAGTACATCACTTGAGTGCTGCTCGTCACTAACGACCGACCATGTACATCGCTTGAGTGCTGATCGTCGCTAACAACGACCCAAGTACATCGCTTGAGTGCTGCGGGTCACTGACAACGATCTACAATGTACATCGCTTGAGTGCTGCGAGTCGCTAACAACGACCTACCATGTACATTGCTTGAGTGCTGATCGTCGCTAACAACGACCCAAGTACATCGCTTGAGTGCTGCGGGTCACTGACAACGACCTACCATGTACATCGCTTGAGTGCTGCGAGTCGCTAACAACGACCGACCATGTACATCGCTTGAGTGCTGATCGTCTCTAACAACGACCCGAGTACATCGCTTGAGTGCTGCGGGTCACTGACAACGACCTACCATGTACATCGCTTGAGTGCTGCGAGTCGCTAACAACGACCTACCATGTACATCGCTTGAGTGCTGCGAGTCGCTAACAACGACCTACCATGTACATCGCTTGAGTGCTGCGGGTCACTGAAAACGACCTACCATGTACATCGCTTGAGTGCTGCGAGTCGCTAACAACGACCGACCATGTACATCGCTTGAGTGCTGATCGTCACTAACAACGACCCAAGTACATCGCTTGAGTGCTGCGGGTCACTGACAACGACCTACCATGTACATCGCTTGAGTGCTGCGAGTCGCTAACAACGACCTACCATGTACATCGCTTGAGTGCTGCGAGTCGCTAACAACGACCTACCATGTACATCGCTTGAGTGCTGCGGGTCACTGAAAACGACCTACCATGTACATCGCTTGAGTGCTGCGAGTCGCTAACAACGACCGACCATGTACATCGCTTGAGTGCTGATCGTCACTAACAACGACCCAAGTACATCGCTTGAGTGCTGCGGGTCACTGACAACGACCTACCATGTACATCGCTTGAGTGCTGCGAGTCGCTAACAACGACCGACCATGTACATCGCTTGAGTGCTGATCGTCGCTAACAACGACGGACCAAGTACATCACTTGAGTGCTGATCGTCGCTAACAACGACCGACCATGTACATCGCTTGAGTGATGATGGTTGCTAACAACGACGGACCAAGTACATCACTTGAGTGCTGATCGTCGCTAACAACGACCGACCAAGTACATCGCTTGAGTGATGATGGTTGCTAACAACGACGGACCAAGTACATCACTTGAGTGCTGATCATCGCTAACAACGACCGACCATGTGCATCGCTTGAGTGATGATGGTTGCTAACAACGACGGACCAAGTACATCACTTGAGTGCTGATCATCGCTAACAACGACCGACCAAGTACATCGCTTGAGTGATGATGGTTGCTAACAACGACGGACCAAGTACATCACTTGAGTGCTGATCGTCGCTAACAACGACCGACCATGTGCATCGCTTGAGTGCTGATCATCGCTAACAACGACCGACCAAGTACATCGCTTGAGTGATGATGGTTGCTAACAACGACGGACCAAGTACATCACTTGAGTGCTGATCGTCGCTAACAACGACCGACCATGTACATCGCTTGAGTGCTGATCGTCACTAAAAACGACCGACCAAGTACATCGCTTGAGTGATGATGGTTGCTAACAACGACGGACAAAGTGAATCACTTGAGTGCTGATCGTCGCTAACAACGACCGACCAAGTACATCGCTTGAGTGCTGATCGTCGCTAAAAACTACCGACCAAGTACATCGCTTGAGTGATGATGGTTGCTAACAACGACGGACCAAGTGCATCACTTGAGTGCTGCTCATCGCTGAAAACGACCGACCAAGTACATCGCTTGAGTGATGATGGTTGGTAACAACAACCGACCAAGTACATCACTTGAGTGCTGCTCGTCACTAACGACCGACCATGTACATCGCTTGAGTGCTGATCGTCGCTAACAACGACCCAAGTACATCGCTTGAGTGCTGCGGATCACTGACAACGACCTACCATGTACATCGCTTGAGTGCTGCGAGTCGCTAACAACGACCTACCATGTACATCGCTTGAGTGCTGATCGTCGCTAACAACCGACCATGTACATCGCTTGAGTGCTGATCGTCGCTAACAACGACCCAAGTACATCGCTTGAGTGCTGCGGGTCACTGACAACGATCTACAATGTACATCGCTTGAGTGCTGCGAGTCGCTAACAACGACCTACCATGTACATTGCTTGAGTGCTGATCGTCGCTAACAACGACCCAAGTACATCGCTTGAGTGCTGCGGGTCACTGACAACGACCTACCATGTACATCGCTTGAGTGCTGCGAGTCGCTAACAACGACCGACCATGTACATCGCTTGAGTGCTGATCGTCTCTAACAACGACCCGAGTACATCGCTTGAGTGCTGCGGGTCACTGACAACGACCTACCATGTACATCGCTTGAGTGCTGCGAGTCGCTAACAACGACCTACCATGTACATCGCTTGAGTGCTGCGGGTCACTGAAAACGACCTACCATGTACATCGCTTGAGTGCTGCGAGTCGCTAACAACGACCGACCATGTACATCGCTTGAGTGCTGATCGTCACTAACAACGACCCAAGTACATCGCTTGAGTGCTGCGGGTCACTGACAACGACCTACCATGTACATCGCTTGAGTGCTGCGAGTCGCTAACAACGACCGACCATGTACATCGCTTGAGTGCTGATCGTCGCTAACAACGACCCAAGTACATCGCTTGAGTGCTGCGGGTCACTGACAACGACCTACCATGTACATCGCTTGAGTGCTGCGAGTCGCTAACAACGACCTACCATGTACATCGCTTGAGTGCTGATCGTCGCTAACAACGACCCAAGTACATCGCTTGAGTGCTGCGGGTCACTGACAACGACCTACCATGTACATCGCTTGAGTGCTGATCGTCGCTAACAACGACCCAAGTACATCGCTTGAGTGCTGCGAGTCGCTAACAACGACCTACCATGCACATCGCTTGAGTGCTGATCGTCGCTAACAACGACCCAAGTACATCGCTTGAGTGCTGCGAGTCGCTAACAACGACCGACCATGTAAATCGCTTGAGTGCTGATCGTCGCTAACAACGACCCAAGTACATCGCTTGAGTGCTGCGGGTCACTGACAACGACCTACCATGTACATTGCTTGGGTGCTGCGAGTCGCTAACAACGACATACCATGTACATCGCTTGACTGCTGATCTAAAAAAGTCTGCTCTGTTTACATTACATCATGTGATTAAAAGTCTACTTTGTTTTAGCATATAAATATTTTAAAAAATCAGATGAGACACAGTATTTAAACAAGGTTAGGGGTCATGGCCCCTTCATTCCATTAGTATATTTGGTTTTAGTATTTTCAGATGTATCGTTTTGGCAAACCCTAAAACTTGAAACTAATATATATATATATATATATATATATATATGTATATATAATTATTTAATTTGTACTACCGTGTTTAACATAACTCTGGTACGGTACATGGCAACTCGTGCGCCATGATCCTGGGAGTAACTTTTCCAACAACTTACTAGAACTGGGGTATACAACTGTAAGGTTATAAGTGATATATAAGGCTAAAACGTTTTCAACATTAAATCTTCTTAAAAATCATAGCATGAAATTATATTTATATGTATACATGGCTATATCTTGTGTTAATTTGCCCAGATACAATGGAATGCTATCACTCCCTTTGAAGTGCTTAAGTTGTTGAGGAGTTGGAAACTGTAGGGCCCAGTCTTGAGGTTACTTGGTCACGCTCTTGCTCCTGTACACCTATTAAACTATCCGAATAAGGATTCTCACCCTTAAATCCAAAATACTTTGATCTTTAATAAGTGAATTTTAAGGTTAAGCGATGATATAGGTGATTTTATGTTTCCCTCGAAGAGTTAACTATGATATTATAACGCCGAGATATGAATAACAACGTTCTTGAACGTTAAATCTCCATTAGGCAACGCACGGTGATTAAACTAAAGAGAACAAAATAAGGTGCGTGGATTTTTGGCCGTTGAAGTTTTTCTATTTAATAAACCCTAGTCGTCTGTACTACCTATATAATTATCAATACAATACGTTAATACTATGTATTACTAATAAAATTATTTTCTTCATACTGCTTCAAAAACAACTGTTTTTGACAGATGCGTTGAGATTCAAAAGTTCTTCATTTTAGTCTTTGGATAATAACATATGTTTTGATGATCATTATCGTACTAGTACTAAAAAGATCATTGTTGATGATACTTTTGATTCGAGGTCGTTATAAATCGATTAAAATTAATTCGATTATAAATAATCGAAACATTCATTGTTATTATCGAAACATTCATTGTTGTATTGTTATTAATTTTGCGTTCGTTTCCCGTACACCACTGGTGAGTGACAACTGTGAGTGACACGATGGACGAAGTTAGTAGGCCTAACGATTCGTATCGAAATATAATAGAAAAAGCCCAAACAATTCAAGAAGGTTTACTTCCAGAGAAGTCGCAGAAATTCGATTGATTCGAACCACAATAATTGGTTTGAAGTGATCGACTCAACAACCGATAGATATGAATGAACCGAAGTTATGCATGTGCAACAGCTGATTGTTTCAAGAGACAAGCTAAAAGAAACATTTGAGGTTATGAAGACACAGTACGTAAATTTTACTTTTGTTTTTATTTAAACCTTATGTTTTTTGGCAGTATGACGAAAAATATAGTTCTTCACTCGGATCAAAAGTGTATTTTTAATACTCGCTCATTTCCCAGCCTCGGCAGTTAAACTGGAGCTCGTATTAAAAAGATCCACTTTTGATCCTAGTGACGAAATATACTAATATCTGTGTAAACTGTGTAACACCTAGTATTATAATATAAAAATCTTTAACAAGCCATCAAACGCCCGTTTTTGATTAGCTCTTGGAATTAGTCAATTTACTTTGCCTTAAATAATTCACAAAATATGTGTGCTTGAAGGCTTCCCTTTTTTGGGTTATTTCGTGCTATTAAAAATATATAAAGTGTGTTAATTTTTAGCGAATTTCCCCTATAGGGAAGAAGCTATTACCGTAGTCGGCATGGTAAGACCTAGGCCCGGGACCATGATAACTTTTCGTTTTGAGGTCCCCAGACCCCAAAAACACCATTCGTTCAAAACTGTATATATATATATATATATATATATATATATGTGTCCGTGAGCACGATAACTCTCGTAAAAATTATCCGATTTTGATGAAATTTGGTATAAACGTGTAAAGCAACATTTATGACTTTAAGTTCGAAAACCAGCCACATCGCTTTATCCGAAGGGGTATTTTGGGGGGGTTTTGTACCCCAAAAATGGGTTTTTTGAATTTTTTACATATAATTTTCGAAATAGTTAAATTTTAGTTTTTACCATTTGATTCAGCTTAAAAAAACACACAATTCGGTATTTTGATCATTTATCTACGTCAATTGGTTACCGAGATATTGAAAGTACTAAACACAGTACGTTGTCTAATGTTATTCTTATGGAGGAAAAGAAAAATTTTATATCTCGCTTATTTATGAACATATACTGACAAAACTTGGTATACGGCTTCATCTGGTTGTGAACCATTGATATTTGCTAAAAAAAACAATTTTTTGCCAAAGGCTCCCGTAGGAGCAAACCTGCGTACTCAGCCCCATGTTATTCTTATGGAGAATAAGTAACGTGTTATCTCCCTTAATTATGAAAATAAATTAATGAAATTTGGTATGTGGCTTTACCTAAATGAGTTATATTGATATTTGTATAAAACCCCATTTTTTGTTTTCCTTCCTTCAGCAAACCTGCATACTCATCCGCCATGTTATTCTTATGGAGAATAATTAAAATGTCACAAATAGTTTATTTATGAATGTATATTGATGAAACTTGGTATGTGGCTTTATGTGGTATTAATATACATATATATGCATTGGAAATTCGCTGAGTACGCAGGTTTGCTGCTACGGGGGTATTTTATGCTCACCATTGGGATCTCGTAAAACATAATAGTTACTGTCATATATTTGCTAATAGTTTTTATGAATATACCACAATATGTGCCGAGTGTGGTGGCTGCACTGCAAGTCTATGCGATGACGTCACCTCAGCCAATAGGACGGACCAATCCATCGCATTCGCCTTCTAATGTTCGTTAAGCACGGTTTAAATATACGTTTTGCTCGGTTAGTACAGTTACAAGGAAGGTTAACTGAGCAAAGTTGTTCGTAATTCTAAACTAAACAAAATTGTGCAAAGAAATTGAAAATATTCCACAAAACTCGTTCGCTTCGCTCAAGAAACCATTTTTGGCAACCTAAAATACAAAGAAAAACATGTTGGATCAGTTGCGAGACATTTTACGAATAATTTGAATATGTAGTTTAAAATTCAATAATATACTCGGTTACTGATATAAAATGGTCAAGTCCAAAATCTTTAATGCGAGTATAGTATTTTTATATTTGCGCTTGAAAGAAATCTTTTCCTTGATTACAAAAATAAGTCCATAATTGAACGAAAACCGCGTTTTAGCAACCATTTGTTGGATATTTTTACTGGCTCTAACATAAAACTATTAAATTTATGTTCTACAGCTGATTTCATAAAACAGCTGATTAACAGAAAAATCAGCTGTTTTGAAATTTAAGTAAATCATCAAGATTTAACTTAGTTTACTAACTTGCTTTTACAAAACCCTTATTTTCTTACATTGTTAAACAGTTGATTTCTCCCTGAATCTGCTGTTTTAAGTAAATCAGTTGTAAAATGTAAATTTAATACTTTTATGTTGGAGCCAGTACAAAATATCCAACAAATGGTTGCTAAATAATGTTTTTGTTTAATTATTTTATAAATAAATGGGAAAGCTTTTAAGAAATAGTATCACTCACTAAGTCAGAAACTGTAAACGGCAACACCGTTTCTAAGTACAAATTTGTTTTAAATGTAAAATTTGAATTTAAATTGCGTTAATTTGTGTTCTTTTCATTTAGTTAAACTCCTAAAAACTGCATTTTGTCATAAATATTGTTCATTTTTATGCAGTGTAAAAGTTGTGTGGTCCGAAATGTATATTCCCTTGCCTAAAAATAATTTATAAGATTGCAATTCACAGATTTGAAAAATATTAAAAACATCAGTAGCTCGAAATTATGAAGAATATGATACACAATTATATGACATTTGTTATGGAAATAGTCCACATAACAAGCCTGTGAACTTTGGTTGTCAACTTTTGAGACACCCTGTATATTATCTGATGCATCTTTGGCATATTTGACACTCTAGGCGACCAAACAATCAAAATTTTAATTTTAAATATGCAAAATACGTTAGACATTTTATATTAGTTAGCCACTGAACTCGTCCAGTTGTGTACAGAAAGGAAAGTATCTTCTAAATTTACAGTAAGTAGGACACAAATTCGACTGCTAGTTTGCAAACACACACACATAAATTCAGTTTTTAACAAACTCCCCCCCCCCAAAAAAAACAAAAAAATATATATATAGTTTTTAGGGGATTAAGTTAGGAATTTCTATGGTAGTCCTAGTGAAACTTTGACGGGAAAACCCCTTCCTAAGAGTAGTACTATTAACTATAGATACTGAAGTTGTGTATACAACTGTTAAGTCAAGTGTGCTACATTCTGTTGATAACCTTGTAAATTACTCTGAATAAGTAACAGCTGTTTATGTTATCATCTAGTCAAATAAAATATAGCTACTCGCGGCCACCAAATGAGGTGGGTGATTGATATTACTATGTTGCTAAATTTGCATTAAGCTGATCTGTGTATACATCGCTTATACTGGCCGCACTGGTGTCACAAGCCATTATTTAAATATTTGCAGCATCATGGTCGCTGGCAAACAATTATATTTAACTTAACAAATTAATACAATAAATATAAATATGACTAGTGTTACGAAAATGCATACATTGGTTACGTATATATTTTAAAATTATAAACCTGAAATTAAGCACAAAATAAATAGGTCTACTAGAATTTTCAGAACAACACTTTCCTCAGCGTAATCCTAAATTTACTGTGTGCAAAATTCATTTTATTTTTAAAATAAAGTATTATTAAATAAAGTGATGTACTTGTATTTAATTTCCTTAGTATATTACAACGGAGGCTGTTGAATAGTTTTCAGCCGAAAAACATTGAAATCAACCAAACAGTTTAAAGATTAAAAAAATACAACTTCCTGGCGAGTAACCAAATTTTTAATAATATTTTAAGGGTAAGAAAAAAAGTTTTATTTTATTTTACATTTGAAGCGGCCGTGCTAATTTACACAAAATACAAAAATTTTAAACTATAATGTATTGTAACATAAAATAAAATAATGATGTAGTACGGACATTAATATTACCAGATAATGTTACCATTATGTTGAAAACCTCTTGTCACCTCAAGAACCATTTAAGCAAAATACTATACCTAATTCAAATTTTGTAGTAATGCCAATACATCAAATACAAGAATCACCACACATGAAGACACAATAAATGAATTCTAGCACTGTTCGGTGAGCAGCATCACAATCAAAATGATTCAACATGCTTACAGTTAGATCTCTTTTGTATTTTATCCTCATTGACTCGAATTTTTACTCGTGAGGTGGGGATAACTTTGTTTCATAGTTACATCTTTGCATCAAACGTAAGCTTACATCGCACAATTTTGCCGTAAACTCTTGAATTTTTTTAAAGACTAATACCGTTTTTGGAACTCGGGACCTGCCAATTTCTGGACGAAACTCAAATCATTTACAAGCACTGACTTCGTTTGACTGCCCAGGTCCTTTTTGTATATTTCTATAATCTTTTTTTACTGAGTTGTGATATTTTGTGCTATATTAAATCGTCTCCGGTCAATGAAGTGGATCGCCCAGGGTGACATGCTCAATTCCCAATTTTTAATCAAATGCCACATTCTCAAAGGAAATATAGGCACATTGATTCGGAAACTCTAAATATATACAGAACTACTACACAATTTACAAAAATTGAAAATAGTAAACTAGTTTTAAGTTACAATTCCAACTTGCAGTGTTATGGGTTTACACTTATTTAGACATTTTGTAGACCCTTTTAAAATATTAACACCTTAAATCAACAACTTCGCATATATATTACTAAATTATGCCGCAGTTTAAGCCATACACTGGAATAGTTTGTCGATGAATTAAGTTTAATAGCTTTTCATCTGATATTCCAAGTAATGATAACAATATTTATTATTATAGTTCTGACAAAAAAGTACGTACTTATATTTATGTATAAATAAATATGAGTAAAAGTGTAAAAACACATTAGTTTAACAATATACTGTTATGTGCAACGCGGTTAGGGAGAAATTATAGTGTGTGTTTAATGAAATATAAAGTATGGAATTCCATTATATTACAATAAACAGTCATTATAGGGTATATTCTATATGCATTACTATTGATTAAACATGGAAATTAATTAATGTTTCTCTGACCGGACGTTAGATAAATACTGCGCTATAATGTTACAGCGTCAAAAGTAATGTATGTTAATTATGCTGCATTGAAATCTAAACAATTGGACTTAGTCATAATTAACTATAAAACTGGTTTTTGTGATTTTCATTAACATTTTGCTCAGATGTATTAAAAATTACCCACAGATTTTAGTAAAACTAACAAAACTTCCAAATTATAGGAGATCTACATTGTAAATTTAATTCCACATATACAAATCTTAATATACATATACCTTTTATGGTCACAGGCAGGAAATAATATGTTAAAAGACAACAATTTTATCATATAAGTGATTAAACATAAATTTCTCCCTCCTTTTTAAATTGTTTATAATTTATACAAATGTACGTAAATGAGAACTAATCATTTAGAATGATATGGCAAAATTATTATTTTCAAAAATGTATTTTAAATATTTTAAAATACAAATAACGGAAGAAACCGTAAACTTGATGTGTAATTTTGACTGTCAGATAAAAGTGTTACTCTGATTATTTCCCATTATGTATGCGCTCCTTCCACAGATAACTAATAGACATCATTATTTTTAGAACATATAGCAGGAGCTTTTCATTTAATTATAAAAGTATAAAAAACTATTGGTACTGCAACTCTGAACATTCCACTAACACTTTTATCCCCTCGGTGCGGTGTCGTGTTAGCTCAATTTTCTACCCGACAATTTATGACTGTACATTCTTGTTCAGCAAATTTATGGCTTCGTTAACCGTCAGTAATTTACGGTCTGACACGGTTGATTAAAATTCCTGGCTATCCGCACAATTGCATATACAGAAAACTGAGGTACTCCCTTATACAGAACAACGCATGTTACGGTTACTTGCGATCATAGTATTATTAGGTCTACGCTTATTCTCCCTGTATTAGAATGAACGGATCCTTATAATTAATAATGTTTTCGCATTAATATTTTTTGTAAAAGTAACAGAAAAAATAATCTCGGTAATAGAACAACTGAACAAATATAAATCAATGGCTGATTGTAAGTGAAAAGGCCAGTTAACGAACTTTTTTAAACCAAATAAATTGACTCTTGTGCCAAATTTGGCTAAAGTGGACTGAACCGTTTTTGAGTTACTCGACCAAACACAATCTGGGAAGATCGTATTTTGTTAAGGACTCACTACGTCCACCCAATAAAAGGAAAGTGTTGTCCGTCTGTCAACGTTCTAACGCAAAACACTATTCCAAATTTGCTGACAATTCGCATGAAGGTAACATACTGTATAATGGGCTTCGGATAGGCCCTTTCGCGATAAAAAAATACCTTTCGGCTACGCCCAACGGACCTTTAGATTTGTATTGCTATTTTTATAGATATTGATTTGTTTATTATTACCATGATACCATTATTAAAACATGGTGTTGTGGCTGCGAAGAATGGGGCAAAATCGATAATGCAACAAAACAGTAAAGTTCTTCTCCATCTAAAAATTTGTCATTGTAAATATATTTGTATAATGATCATATTCTTTTTTTGGTAAATAGATTGCAAATAAGATACAAAGGTTGTTGTATTTTGCATTATGTAACACAAACCCCTACATTTTCACCTTGAATAGAACGATTGATAGCCATTGCGCCAGTTAATATATCCCAATATAACTTAGAATTAGTAGTATTTTAGGCATACCTTGTAAGTTTGTTTTATTTGTGAATTGTATTTTTGGGAAGGAAATAAATTTTAATTTAACTTCCTACCTAATCCCACCTAACCAAACTAGCCTAGACTAGCACTGCACGGACGGCATTATTGTGCATGGACTACTTACAATTAATTATCCTTGAATAGTGCGGTTCATGGGTAGGATTGGTTAGGTTACTTATACAGGGTGTTAAAAAAAACTTTCAGGATTTTGGGATATAATTTTTCGTATAAAAATAAATTAAAAGTTCATATGAAGGTATATCCTAAAACCGTTTATCCTAACCATTTTAGGTAGAGTTTTCCGTCTATCTGTTTGTATGTATTTTTTACTTAATACTTTATTTCTTAGGGAAATCTGAAAATATAAACTTCAAACTTGGTACGTGTATAATATTTAATAATAATTTTGGTATGGAAAATCAAGTTTCTACTTTGTACCATTTCAGAATGGCGGCTATTTTTTTTTTCAAAGCTAAATATATTTTTAATAAAAACCGTGATATTTATTAAAAAATCGAAGGAATAAAAAAGTTTGTGTCATTTTGTCCTAAAAATAATGATATTAAAAATTATATTGATAATTGTAACAGTAAGATTATTAATAACGGAAACATTTTTCAAATTTTGGGAATAGCGACTAACTTTACAATTTATTATAGAACATCCTGCTGTGTCTTGTATTTATAAATACAACACGAAATGTTTAAGCATTTTTATTCCTGAAAAAATATGTTTCAACTTACTCGTAGCATTGGCATGCAAAATCTAAGAAAGAGATTATGATTATATCAAGGTTGTTGACGAAATGTCCATGTTGCCGTTTAATGAATTGTAATAAACCACATAATTTGGTGTTTATGCTTTAAATTGTATTAATTTAATTTATAAATCTTTCTTGAATAATGTAATTCAACTTTCGATTACATTTGAATTACACAATAATGCTTAAACATAGGTAGCACATGGTATTTTCCAATGGTATTCTATAGAACACCTGGATTTCCTGCTTTGCCTGTAACATATAAATTGCAAGTCATTTCCAATTACAAGTCTAGATAATTTTTTTTAATAACCTCTGTGTTTTAGAATAACCAATTGTAATTAAAACCGTATAAGGTGAATATATATTGTAACTGTGGTAATACCGGTTCTATTACGGTTATCAACTCTACAAATAATTTAGTAATATTTAAGGTGTCTTTATATGTCTACCGGTTGCTTTTTTCTATAGCTCTGTATATAATTTATATAATTCTTTCAGTGAGTATGCCTTAATATGAAGACTCTTGATGATTAACACATTTTAAGTTTATAATTATGAATCTGAATTCTCCAAAAGTACATTCAGATAGGGAATCGCCATCTTGTTAATAATATTTAATTTGTAAAATTAATTGTTAACAAACTATTTAACAATTGTGTACACTAATATATAAGAATATTTTAAAATAACGAATATTCAGTTTTTGTCATTATTTCAATTATAATTGCTTACGTTTTTCGTTGGAAAACATGTTTATCTAGAGGGCAAGAATATCCAGGACCTTATATTGTTTAACATATTAAAATTTGAATAGTCCTATTAACGTTTTTAAACAATAATATGTTTGTAGTATATTCAAGGCTTCAAGGCTCCCAAATTACATATTTTGATGGTTAACCGTCTCAATTAAGTACAATGTTTAAATGGGAGAAAAAAAGGTAATTTATTTAAAATGGAAGCGTATTTTTTTAGTTTATTTAAATAGAATAAATATTTAGTGTAAGTTGACTCTAATAAAGCAAAAAAATAACAATGTTTTTTTAAACTACAGCCTAGCAGGTTATTTGCAAGGAAAATTATATTTTTCCTAAAACATATAGCCTCACTTTTTTAATTCACAACAATTCCGTAGTTTTGCATTTTAAATATAAATTTATTTACTAAAACATATCTAACAAAAAAGCTTAGCTGGATAAATAACAAAATGTTACATTCTCACGCGTTGCATCTGTTATTATAACATAAACAATACTTTATAGGGATTAAATTGAAAACTTGAGTATCATGAGGATTATCAGGTAGATCTTTGTCTTATCATGATAAATAAAGACCACATAACATAACTGAGAATTCGATAACTGGTTTAAAAATGACGAATCGTAATCGTTGATTAATGTCAGCAACAGTTGTAACACAATTACTAATGTTTACCGAGTTTAAAGCAACGTTCAAAAGCAAATCATGTAAACCTAAGTCAAAGTGTGCATGTGTATGACAGTTTAGAAGATGCCACAGACCCTACGGTTTGAACTAGGATGTATATGGTGCGATCAATCAGCTAGATGGGTACTTCTGTTTGCGTCGTCATAAACATGACAGCCTCTCTCGTAATTTACATTAACTGATACTAAATAGGCAATGTACCTTAGTTTAAAATTATGATTTATATTTTCAATAAGCCTGCTGTGAAGGTTTAACTGTGCCAAGGTTTTGTTTCAGGAGAGTTTTAGTTTCAGGAGGTTTTATTTCAATCATTAATTTATTTATTTTATTGGAAAAAGATTTCATACACAAAATAATGAACATTAAACGATCATAGTCTTTGGAAACAGATAAAACCTAAACGAACATATAAACTAATATTGAAATATAATTCAAACATAAGGTACTGGACCTAAACTAACAACAATTATAGCTAACGGTGTAATAAGCATCAAGAATTAATTTGTGGGCCATTTCAAGCAAAGTGCACGACATCCTAATCAAGAGTCAACAAAAATTATTACTTAGTAAAACCATTAACAAGAATAACAAAAAATGCACTATGCGATGAATATAAAATAGTAATAACATGCAGTAGGTAATTTTATTTTATTTTAACGCGTAAAATAATGTACCGACACTGTTATTAATACACATTTACTGTGATATCAATGCCATGAAGATTACTCGAACTCTATTATAATTACAAGTTAATATATATTTTACTCGAAGCATTATTTGTAGTGTAAGAAAATTACAAATCTACTATTAGTTTTCAAACTACTATTTTGAGCTAATTTTGTAAAATTGTAACGCATACGAACTAGTTATTGTGCATGTTTATAACCAGTTCATTGCCATATAATTAGTAATGAGCCAACATTACCAATGATGTCAAGGAAATGTAAGTAGCCAGAGTAAAATCATCATAAACTGTTCTTAGACTTACCTAACCGCTGTGCTGTGTTAACAGGTAGCCGAAGGGTATCCTTTTAAAAAGTTTGATATAAACGTAACTTTTTCATGTTGTCTTAACTAACGATATATTTGTCCAATTACAATGAACTTGGTTTTAGAATATTCCGTTTTTACTCTAAGGAAGGCATAAACATTATCGTTTTAGCACATAACCTACGTAATGGAAATTAACTAAGTGACTCAACTTAGATAATATAAGTGCCTTGAATAAAAGAAGTTTAACTCTTTTTGGGCTTGAAAACAAAACATATTAATAAACAAAATATAAAAAATGGGCATAGGGTTTCCGATTTTTTTGCCTAACGAACTTATCGAACTGATTTTAGAAAGGAACGTCGCTATAAAATTGTAAGTAAATCGGACAATATTTTAGACCGCTTGAGAGCAAATGCATAGACACTGTATTAATAAATATTGTTAGACAACACTTGGCACCAGCACAGAAAGACGGATCAGCTGTCTGTTGTAATAGTTTTGTTTTGTTTTTTAGATAATATTGAAAATCAGGTATTTTATTAAGCTAATCTAGCTTAACTGTGACCGATAAGTCCAAACATGTAAATATAACTGAAATACATGTATATATAGATAATCTTTAGCAACCCCCTAAATTTGTTCAGGAGGTCTAGATAAGAAACTCTACTGTGGTCCCCGACATAAGTTTTACCATTCGATTCATGCTAATATCTCTCTTTTCCAAAGAAAATTCGCAAAAATGCGTCAAGACGATAAAACTCAAAACAGGCTCTCCGAGAAAAGATTTTATCTAGAATTCATAAACTATACATATTTTATTTTTATAATTAAACTCCCCCTTTTTGTTAATTTTGCTGTAAGTAACAAGCCTGATTAAAAAAGTTGGAACAGGAGAATATATACCATGTTTCAATAGTTGTATGTTTGAAACTGAATAAAACCCAACGGTGAGAATTATACGGTGAGAATTCCATTAACATAAAACATGTATAGCATGTAATGGTTTTCAAAAAATGATATACGCTATTTCGTGAATACCCACTCTGTTTAACAGAACAGACCTACCAAAATATTAGCTAAAACAAAAGCTGAGTAATCGGTACTGGAATAGCAAATGATTGAGAGAGCTCTGCAGTAGATGTGCCTTCTGATAAATAATGGACAAGATCTTGGCAGAAAACATCCCTCTTTACCCCTCTCTAGAATTAGGTCAGATCAGGGTCTGGTTGAGAGGTGCGGTCTAGAGGTCTAAGCTAGACTTCTAATCTTCATAAGCAAATTATCGTTATAACTTTTTGATATCAAATACAAATCTCTATGTATACTGTATATATAATTGTTATTCTTTCTTGTAAATTATACGAAATAACTTTAATGGTGGTTTAAAAACCTATATTGGCTGAATAAAAACTGTATTTGCATGAGCTCAGAAGGAAATAGGTTGTCAAACTATACGTTAATTTAGCTAAAATTATTCAATATGCCTTCGTACGCTACTCATTATTTTCTTCTTGTTGATGTATGCATTTGTTTAATAACCAGAAAAGCCTTTTGATTCTTGGCCTTATTTTAATTTTAATTTTATTGCTCTAAGGTTAGCATGTACAGTTTCGTACATTTATTAAATAAGTCTGTCGTTATTTATAATATTTCAAGGAGTTAAAGCTGCAGTCACTTTATAAATGAAATTTTAACTACAATACAAGAAGGTTCCACCATGACACATTTGTATTCATTATTTTTCAAAGGCGTTTTCTTGTCAGTACATTTACCATCACGCTTCATCAAAACTGACACTTGAGCCTCCATTTTAAAGATTGCCTTTACCGCCAATGAAGAAAATATGATAATAAACAAATAATTTAATACATTACTGGTTTTAGCGAATTTCTCCTATAGGGAAGAAGCTATTACCGTAGTCGGCATGGTAAGACCTAGGCCCGGGACCATGATAACTTTTTGTTTTGAGGTCCCCAGATGCCAAAAACACCATTCGTTCGAAATTATATATATATATGTGTGTGTGTGTGTGTGTGTGTGTGTGTGTGTGTGTGTGTGTGTGTGTGTGTGTGTGTGTCTCCGTGAGCACGATAACTCTCGTAAAAATAGTCCGATTTTGACGAAATTTGGTATAAACGTACAAAGCAGCATTTATGACTTTAAGTTCGAAAACCAGACAGATCGCCCTATCCGAAGGGGTATTTTGGGGGGGGGGGTTTGTACCCAAAAAAATGGGTTTTCTGAGTTTTTTACATAACAGTTTTGAAAATGTCAAATTTTAGTTTTTTTCATTGGAATCAGCTTAAAAAGACGCACAATTTGGTGTTTTGATCATCGCTCTACGTCAAATGGTTACATAGTTATTGAAAGTGCTAAACACAGTACGTTGTCCAATGTTATTATTATGGAGAATAAGAAAAATTGTATAACTCGCTTATTTATCAACTTATCCTCATGAAACTTGGTATATTGTTTCATATCGTTGTGGTCTATTGATATTTGCACTAAAAAATATTTTTTACGAAGGTTTGCTGCTACGGGGATATTTTTATTTGAATTGTATCAACTGAAAATGTAATGTTTGGAAAGTCACTGAAGTGTTAACCATTTCTAAAAACTGAAAATAGCTGAGATGTCATTTTTTTAAAGTAAAAAACAACAAATGTCAACAGAAAAGAGTCATTGTCATATCGATATACTCGACAAATAACACACTAGCACACAATTTGCAAGCACAAACAAGAAAATTAATCATTCTATAGATGAGTCATGTATCTTGTGATCATTTTTATTTTTTTAATGCGGATCCAGTTATTTTAATGTTGAGAGAATTAACGGGCAGTAACCTTCGGTAATGGTTGTGAAGGGGTAATAAATAAATTATTTAACCTTCTGTTTGCAGTTTTGAAAAAAGGCTGTTTTGCTCTCCTTCAAAATTAGGTGAGACAAAATAGCATGGAGGAGAAAATAAAATGGCTGTTTGGTTGCTGTATTGATTTTTGAGAACTGGGCTATACTGTGCTCATTGTTTAGCTCTGGTTCCTGGTTTTGGGCCAACTGAACATGACAGTCAGTAGAGCAGTGGTACTGTTTGTTTGTGGTACTGGACTTTGTTTTTTTATGTAAGTTAATCAGCAACGTGAAGATATTTAGTATACCTCTTTCTGTGTGTGTGAATTTAGTTAACAGCCATAAAATGAGTAGGTAAAAAAAAGAGTAATTCAAATGGGAACTAATAAAGCTTTGAGTTGAAGCCAGTAAATTGTGATGCGTATTTGTGTTCAGTTTTAGGATCTGCAGATAGCTTTAAATACTGTTGCAGATCGGTGCTTCGTAAACAATGATCGCATTTCTTTTTACAGTTTGAAATCGTGAGCGTCAAATTGCCTAGTTTGATAGTTTGAGAAATTTAATTTTGTTTCTTTTTGCATGCAGTCTGTCCCTTAAATTGTATGGCTGCATCTGTTTTATTATCAGTACTCCGAAAATGGACAGAAATTATTTGCCGATGTAATATTTAAAGTGTCTAATACTTTACCCCCTCATCTGGGACTGAGCATTGTGAAGCCAGAGCTTCCATTTGCGGTGTGGTGAATTAGATAATGAACCAGAGATTAGGAGTAAATACGATGATTTATGATTTAGTCCATTTACACTAAATTCAAAATTTACAAAAAAAGAGTCCAGTTATTTTCCCCTATATTTAAAATATAAGGCTGGTGAAGTTAGTGATAAGTGATTCTTCGTAGGAAGTTTGTTGTTCTTAATGGTTTGTGCTCTAACTTGTGATAACATGTGTTCACTGGATAACCTGTTTTGTTTGTTATACAGGAAAGATAATACTAGGCCATTTTTGTGCTGTCCCTGTGGATTGGGACACCGGAGGGTCTTCCTCGCTGTGGAGTGTCCGAGGGAGTCCATTCGTAACCATTACTGTAATGGATTTGGCTGATTTGGACAAGTGTTATCACCTAAGTATACTGATGTACTAGTGTTTAGGAATCACATTATGGTTATTTTTTTTTTTTTTTAAATAGAATTTTAAAATGTGTGCTCTGTCACAGGAATATGCTTGCTAACTCATGCTATTCTTGGCCAGACCTTGAGGAGAACGAAAATTTAATAAAAGCAAACGGGAATGGGGAGTAAATTATGTTTTGCTTGTTCTATGGCAAGCTGTTCTGTAGAAAGCCCAGCCGGTGCAGCGCAATTCGCCTGTACAGCCGGCAAGCGGAGGTTGATGGTTGTGTGTTTACTAAAGGGTTGGTGCGAGTAAACCAGCCGATGGTCTTCTGGGCCTGGTGTTGTTGTTTGATTGAGTTTTGTTTTGAGGAATATGCCCCATTTAAATTATGACGTTGAATGGGCCTCCCTCAAGGAAAAAAAAAATAGATGTGTTTGTCGTAGCCACTGATGAGTTCAATATTGCCTGCCGGTGCAAACGGCAGCAGTATACTCATGGAGGTCAAGTAACTTGGGTCCTGGTTCTTGATTTGTGGTCGATGTTTAACGTGATGTGTTTGACCCGTATAGAGGGGTGTTATTATTGATGAGTTCAATATTGCCTGCCCGTGCAAACGGCAGCAGTATACTCATGTCGGACCGGAATGTGAAGTTGTGATTTCTGACTTTTCTAAGTCATATGCTCTCTGTTGAAGAGACTGAAGTGATCGGTGTGATTCGATCACTGGCGGATCGGGTGCCTGCCCGATTTATCGGCAGCTCCTTGTATTCCAGCGTTTGTGGAAAAGTGGTTTTTTTCCGAGGTTGATAGGTGCATAGTGCTTCAGAGCCCTGTAAGGTAACTCTGAACTGTTATGAGGATGGCTGAAAGATCAACCCGACCACCATGCAGTTGAGTGGAGTTGGAGTGATCTCCGAGGCGTTATTAGTGATGAGTTTAAGGTGCCTGCCCGTATACACGGCAGCAACACTCATGTCGGTCAGATGGGTAAAGTTTTATTCTTGATTTGAGGTCGATGCTCTCTGACGAAGAGACCAAGTTGATGAATATTGATGTGAGTGCCACCTTGAAGGTCCTGCAGGGACTAGGGGATCAGCTTGGCACCTAAGCGTAAAGGGGTATTCTTTGGAGAGTACTTTCCAGCACCTTAGAGTCCATTATGCTGGCGCCCGCATGGTTGAATAGGACATGTGGGGCGGCCGTTTGGTTATTGTGATAATCACAGTTGTCTTTGTAGGTTTGAGATGGAGAGTTCGAGTTGCCGACCTGCTCCGTGTCACCCTGGGAGGCCGTGTACAGCGCCCGCAGGCTGCGCAGACAGAGTCGCCACTTCAGAACCTTGGAGAGATGGTACCCTCCTGTTGAATTGGTAGCAGATCGTGCACCGGAAGCAGAGCACGACAGTTCCAAAGCGCAGCTAACGTTAGGCTGAATTTGCGGTAAAATGTGACGAGGAGTGACTTACCGACCGGGACACCTTCAGTAAGTGAAAAGTATTTAATAAACATAGACTTTCGACCGCGATCAAGAAGTCGCGTACTACGCTGCGAAGAAGTGAGTACCTCTGGACTTGTCTCCGCGAGGACGCGATGGCGAAAGGACTGGGATTCCCCTCCGATTTTTGTGTTATTGATGTTTTTTTTCTTTGATGTCGATATGTGTTGTAGTGTAATTCCTTTTCTTTGGTAATTGTATATTTGATTTATTATTGGTAATTTTCAAGTTGTTTTGAGGCTTTGGCCGATAGTGGGTGAAGTTTCACCAGAATCTATGGATAATCACTGTATTGGCGAAAAGTGTTTTTTGTTGATTCTCGGTGTCAATATGTTAATTTGCTATTTTGACATGTGTTGACGAGTTAATTAGAGTAGGCACTGTAGCTTGGGAAAAGGGTGTGTTAGGATAATGTTAAGTTTTCTTTTGCTAATATTTGACCTTACGTTGGAAGATCCGTTACTACTGAAGGGGTGACAGAGTGTAAGACCGTCCCCAAGTGAAAACCCATGTGGCTTCACCATAGCGGGCAAGTAGCGTTCTAAAATTGCCATAAAAGTACTGAACTCAATTACCCTCTTTCGAACTTTAAAATATAATAACTCATACCCTGTTCAGATACTAAGAAAAATTAACCAATTGGTTCTAAATACACACAATTAAATTCAGTGACGAATCTTCTAACAATGTTGTAATGGTCTGTTGAGATGAGAATGTGTGTTGTGTTTTTGTGTTTAAGTTTAGGTAACTTTTGTCCTTTTGAAATGAGATATTTTAGTTTTTTTTTTGTGTTGTTTTGGTTGTTTAACTTTGACTTTTGAGATGTTTTGATTGTTATATTTTTGAGATATATTTTGTAAAGGGAGAGGCTAATGCGGACTGGCGACAATTAGAGTTTTTTGTTGTAAAATAAAGTTGAAGTTAAATAATTTTTTTTTATTTTGCGGAGAGAGTTGAGGTTAGCTGTCCGGAGTTAGAAGTTTCCTGATCACAGACCAGCCAACGGGACACGAATGTGTACTCTCCTAACACGGAGAGAAGTTGGACTTGGCAATCTGCTGTTACCTCATGCTGGGGACAGCATGGTCTAAGGGTGAGGGGGGTGTGACGGCCCAGAATCCCTAGACTGTTAAAAGCCATTAATACGACACTGTAATTAAATAATTACAGTTTACCGTTCCTAATGATTAAATTTCTACCGTCACTAAAATCCATAATTGGAAGGAGGAACGGTGCTCTTAACATTATTTCAATTATTTCATTTATTATTTCATTTTGAAGAGTTGGCTGGTACAAAATATTAAATCAACCACCAGACGCTAGGATATTTGCTCCGTGCTAATCTCAACTTAGACGCTCCCACGGGCCCGGCCGGGTGTTGATATCAGCAAGAATGCGCAGCATCAGCAACTTGACGCTCTGCATTGGCCTCAGTGCACGATTCCCGTGCCTCTTAGTTTGAGTAACGGCGTGAGTGATCGTTTGGCTGCAGCACTGAACAACGAAGTGTTCCCGTGACGTCACGTGCTGAGGCCGCCGCTCATTGGATGGGCAGCTTCAGCATTGGGGAAGAAGACGGAAGCCTTGGCCCAGTCCCTAAGAAGTGACGATGTAATTAACACGCGTCGCGTCGCCTCTCCCTGTTAATTTATTAATTGGCATTGTCTTTCTAAATTTAATGTAACCTTAATTATTATATTTTAACCGCGGATATACCTATTGTTAACGTCGTTTAAGTTGGTTTTTAAATCAGTTGTTGTAAAGTTGTAAAGTTTAATAAATAGTAATTTTGTTTCCCAACCGGCATTATTATTATATTTTAATCCCGAAATCGGCCCGTTTTACAAATCCATTAAAATTAATAATTTTACCATGCCATTATTTTTGAAAATTACCTTCACCGTTAAAGTCAGAATATAAACAATTAATTCATAACAATCAAAATTATGATTCTCACCTATTTATTTCTCAACGTACTTGTGGTACATCTTACAGCGACAAGTTCAACTGACTGTAGAACAGGTGTTTCAAAGCGCAAGCAGCACATGAGCAATTCTAGTCTTGTATTATGGTCAATGTGGTACATCTTACAGCGACAAGTTCAACTGACTGTAGAACAGGTGTTTCAAAGCGCAAGCAGCACATGAGCAATTCTAGTCTTGTATTATGGTCGATGTGGTACATCTTACAGCGACAAGTTCAAGTGACTGTAGAACAGGTGTTTCAAAGCGCAAGCAGCACATGAGCAATTCTAGTCTTGTATTATGGTCAATGTGGTACATCTTACAGCGACAAGTTCAAGTGACTGTAGAACAGGTGTTTCAAAGCGCAAGCAGCACATGAGCAATTCTAGTCTTGTATTATGGTCAATGTGGTACATCTTACAGCGACAAGTTCAACTGACTGTAGAACAGGTGTTTCAAAGCGCAAGCAGCACATGAGCAATTCTAGTCTTGTATTATGGTCGATGTGGTACATCTTACAGCGACAAGTTCAACTGACTGTAGAACAGGTGTTTCAAAGCGCAAGCAGCACATGAGCAATTCTAGTCTTGTATTATGGTCAATTTGGTACATCTTACAGCGACAAGTTCAACTGACTGTAGAACAGGTGTTTCAAAGCGCAAGCAGCACATGAGCAATTCTAGTCTTGTATTATGGTCAATGTGGTACATCTTACAGCGACAAGTTCAACTGACTGTAGAACAGGTGTTTCAAAGCGCAAGCAGCACATGAGCAATTCTAGTCTTGTATTATGGTCAATGTGGTACATCTTACAGCGACAAGTTCAACTGACTGTAGAACAGGTGTTTCAAAGCGCAAGCAGCACATGAGCAATTCTAGTCTTGTATTATGGTCAATGTGGTACATCTTACAGCGACAAGTTCAACTGACTGTAGAACAGGTGTTTCAAAGCGCAAGCAGCACATGAGCAATTCTAGTCTTGTATTATGGTCAATGTGGTACATCTTACAGCGACAAGTTCAACTGACTGTAGAACAGGTGTTTCAAAGCGCAAGCAGCACATGAGCAATTCTAGTCTTGTATTATGGTCAATGTGGTACATCTTACAGCGACAAGTTCAACTGACTGTAGAACAGGTGTTTCAAAGCGCAAGCAGCACATTAGCAATTCTAGTCTTGTATTATGGTCGATTTATGTTTTTAGTTGATACAATTTTCTCTCTTTAAATGTAACCAATTACGATAAATAATTTACTATTTAAAAGCTAGATTACCCACTATTGACGAGTTGTAATTTAAAAACTATTAACTCTAAAAATAATAATTTAATGGGTATCTTATTTGTAAATGTTCTGGTGGCATCATATTACAAGGACAAGTTAAACTAACTCAAAACAGGTGACAATGAGTTTATTAATGAGATTTAGGTGAAGGTGTTTCAATATGCAAGCTGTTAAGTATTTAATTTTTTAAGAATATGAAACATTAGTCGGTGAAGAACTAAATACTCTCCAAAACTCAGAAATACACTTTAGAGGTTTTTAAGATGTTAGCTAAGAACATATAAAGATGAGAGCTTGGATCAGTTAATTATTTTAGTTTAAACCCCTTGTACTCATGAGGAATACTGATAAATAGAATAGTGTTATTAGTTAGACCTCAGCTCTTCCTTGAGATTCATTATATGTTAAAATTGCATATAATAATATTTATTTGTTATACTTATTCCAGCTTATGTTTTGTGCCATTGATGATTTACGGGTTCCCGTTTTAAACAGCTATTGCTTGATAACGGAATTGCTTATTTTCAGATTTACTATCTATCGATGGCTAAGTCCATACAAACATTTATCCACCCGCAATGTATTAAAGTACCAACAGGTTCGTAATGGACTTACACATTTGCACTTGATATATATATTTGTTTCCCTTATGTTATTATTTTCTTAAATTATAGTCTATATTAATAGTTTTTAAACTACAATATTTATTATTCACAAAGTCACAATTAGCAACTAAGTATGGTACATAAATAATACAATATTAAGTCTAGACACCATCTAATCCCTACCCTCTAACACGAAACCCACTGAATAACAATGTTCTGAATACTTAAATGGATTACTGATTCATCAATATGTTACTTTTTAACAAAGAAAACTGTAAAAATGTCACGTTAAGATTATGTGGTTCATGTACAATTTTTATGTTGCAAAACCAGTAACATTAAAAATATGATTTCCGTTGTGATAAAATGTTCAATATATATAATATAACACGAAAAATAAAGCTATGATGTTATAAACAATTAAGTCGTTAAATGATCCATATAGTTTTGGGAAATTAAATGTTATATATAGTTTAATCCTATCCCGTTCCATAGTGACCAATATACACGTAAATAAGAATCAGATTAAAACCTATTTCTTATTATATCTTAGTCAAACTTTTATTTTAAGACGTAAGTAAAATATAGCTGTGTGAACTATTTTGTAGTTTAGATGAGCTAGACAGTTGTGCCAAAATGTATTGAATTCCTTACTAAATGTACAGTTTGATTACCGTTTTATTTGATTAAAATAATTTTAAAATTCATGTTTAATACCAAACACTATTTCAAGCGAACAAATAAAGTTTATTTTAATCTCTGGAACTGGAAATACTATTATATTTTACGCAAGTAAATGGAATCAACAGAGCTAGTTTTGTTTAAAAACAACATATTAAGTTTAGCAAAGCATATGTGGCGTACCGCAACTTAATTAAATAAACTAAAGTTCAGTATGCTTCACTGCCATTTTATTCTCTACACTGGGGAATTGTGTACCAGTTTATTATAACTGCTGAGTAGCGAATGACCTTCTAAGTAATACTGAGATACCTTCTTGAATCGGCAACCCAGTGCTCAGAATATTACACAGAATATTTTATTAATTTCGTGTCATAAAATCCGGAAATAGACTAAGTAAAAGTAAACTAGTAAATCTCTTTATCTCATCAGAAAATAATTATTTGCAGACAAGCAAATTCAAGTTGGTCTTGTAGTCACGTCAATTCTTCTGCCTTTAGCTAGTTAGTTTCCTTCTCCTCATTAACCTTATCAAAATGTTTCGTCTAGCCCTCTCTTTTCTCTTGCTTGCTACCAAAAATCACCCCATTATGTCATAGTTACCTTATGTTTTCATTATGTTTGCCTACCTTTTGGATTACCTACCAGAGCTTGGTCATCTAGTGCATTGAAAAATATTCACCTCTTGCAACTTAGCACGATATGTAATGGAGTGAAGAGCTAATTTAACATAATTCCCATTAGAATTTATGACGGTAATTACAAATCTCAGATACTTTACTGCCATTAAAAACTCTTAACGACCCTTGAAAGGAAATGTATAATAATATTGTTATATTTTCACAAAAAATTCCATGATGAAAAATGTATCTTTACAAATGTATGTATGTACCGGAACAAATAATCATTTCAAATTTCACGAATTTATTAACTAAAAGTCCTCATATAATGTATAAAACAATGGGAGTCCATTAGGATTATGTGCAGACTTAGAAAAAGGTTATTTTACTCAGTAACGTAGTATATCAAGGAGTTTAATTTGTATTTTGCTGGACTGCACGACTTAGTAAAAAGATACATTTATCTTAAACTATAAAGGAAATCGACGAATGAATGGAAGAAGATCAGTGCGAAGTAAACCTGTGTGATGTGCACAAGTTAGGCACAAAAAAGGCAAATGATTGATTGAGTCTTGATTTAAAACAAAGTTATAATTGTAATCTTTAGACTCATGTAGAAAGTTTGTTTGGATTAGGTAACTATTATCAAAGAAAACTTATTTGATATTAAAACTTATGATCTTATTGGAAATACGTTTAGTGTTTTTAATGGGATCTGTTCAATTATTACAAAATAAAATATAAATAACTAAATGATCAATTTAATTTAATCTTATATAAGTACTATGGTTTTATTTAAATAATATCGTTACAGAAGATTTTAAATTATTTGTAGTAAATATATTTAAAAAAATAAGTTCACTAGTTTAACAGAGATGGTTTGGTAAAATAATAACCACATATCCAACCACCTTTTACAGTAGTTATGCAGCAAAGTTATGGACAATGTTTTCATTGTTGTATGAACTATTCACAAGCTTTATATGAAAATAATAAGAATAATTGATTAACAGCTTCTTGTCCAAAATAATAATGCAAACAAGCAAACAACTACTAGAGCTTAAACTACACTAGAGTGTTCAAACATTCACATGACAAGATTTGGCGATAAAGAGAAGTGACAAATGTTTCAACGTAATTGTTCTCACCAGTGTGAAAAATGTTCTCCGTCAAGATGACATTCCCACTCTTCCCTAATTTGTTTTGACTCAACACCAAAATTGTAATTCTACTTTGTTCCTCGACGTTGAAAACACCTCAAGCCTACATGTGAAGGATAACTATTACCTCTGTAGTATCTCTATTCTTTTTGATTTATTACATAACATAACAACAGTTAATTTGTTACTTTTATCCCATCAAATGGTATGTGTTTAAGGCCTCATTGCTCATACGTGTTAAAGTATGAGGGGGGAGCTGAACAAAAGAGATTTTTATTATTTATTTAAGTTTCAGATTCACTGTTTTATTCTGAAAAAGAAAATATGTATAACTTTATGTATATCACCTTCAAAACTCCCCCGAACAATTTTATTTGAAGTAAAATACTACAGTTTCTCGGCATAGTTTCTCTACTGATGAGCACTTGTGTACAGTACTGCTTCTATCCTGTTCCTTTTTCTTTATGAGTGTTGTTTTTTGGCATAGTTTCTCTACTGATGAGCAATTGTGTACAGCACTGCTTCTATCCTGTTCCTTTTTCTTTATGAGTGTTGTTTTTCGGCATAGTTTCTCTACTGATGAGCAATTGTGTACAGCACTGCTTCTATCCTGTTCCTCTTTCTTTATAAGTGTTGTTTTTCGGCATAGTTTCTCTACTAATGAGCAATTGTGTACAGTACTGCTTCTATCCTGTTCCTTTTTCTTTATGAGTGTTGTTTTTCGGCATAGTTTCTCTACTGATGAGCACTGGTGTACAGTACTGCTTCTATCCTGTTCCTTTTTCTTTATGAGTGTTAATTTTCGGCATAGTTTCTCTACTGATGAGCACTTGTGTACAGTACTGCTTCTATCCTGTTCCTTTTTCTTTATGAGTGTTGTTTTTCGGCATAGTTTCTCTACTGATGAGCACTTGTGTACAGTACTGCTTCTATCCTGTTCCTTTTTCTTTATGAGTGTTGTTTTTCGGCATAGTTTCTCTACTGATGAGCAATTGTGTACAGCACTGCTTCTATCCTGTTCCTTTTTCTTTATAAGTGTTGTTTTTCGGCATAGTTTCTCTACTAATGAGCAATTGTGTACAGTACTGCTTCTATCCTGTTCCTTTTTCTTTATGAGTGTTGTTTTTCGGCATAGTTTCTCTACTGATGAGCACTGGTGTACAGTACTGCTTCTATCCTGTTCCTTTTTCTTTATGAGTGTTAATTTTCGGCATAGTTTCTCTACTGATGACCACTTGTGTACAGTACTGCTTCTATCCTGTTCCTTTTTCTTTATGAGTGTTAATTTTCGGCATACCACTACTGACGACCACTTGTGTACAGAACTGCTTCTATCCATGTTCCTTTTTCTTTATGAGTGTTGTTTTTCGGCATAGTTTCTCTACTGATGAGCACTGGTGGACAGTACTGCTTCTATCCTGTTCCTTTTTCTTTATGAGTGTTGTTTTTCGGCATAGTTTCTCTACTGATGAGCACTGGTGTACAGTACTGCTTCTATCCTGTTCCTTTTTCTTTATGAGTGTTGTTTTCCGGCATAGTCTCTCTACTGATGAGCACTTGTGTACAGTACTGCTTCTATCCTGTTCCTTTTTCTTTATGAGTGTTGTTTTTCGGCATAGTTTCTCTACTGATGAGCAATTGTGTACAGCACTGCTTCTATCCTGTTCCTTTTTCTTTACGAGTGTTGTTTTTCGGCATAGTTTCTCTACTAATCAGCAATTGTGTACAGTACTGCTTCTATCCTGTTCCTTTTTCTTTATGAGTGTTGTTTTTCGGCATAGTTTCTCTACTGATGAGCACTGGTGTACAGTACTGCTTCTATCCTGTTCCTTTTTCTTTATGAGTGTTGTTTTTCGGCATAGTTTCTCTACTGATGAGCACTTGTGTACAGTACTGCTTCTATCCTGTTCCTTTTTCTTTATGAGTGTTGTTTTTCGGCACAGTTTCTCTACTGATGAGCTACTGTGCACAGTACTGCTTCTGTTCTGTTCCTTTTTCTTTATGAGTTTTATGTTGGCAACACTGACATATTTTTGCTAGTTCAGGTGTTGCAGCAGAAACTTGTTGTTGATGCTGATTGTTTACAAACAAAACCAACAATAATTTGTGTAGTTGTTAGTTATTGTGTTTTTGTTTTTAGTGATATAGATTAGAGTGTTTTGTATATAAGCTCTTATCTGAGCTAAACATGTTAAGAGCAAAGCCTAACTTTAAAAAAATAAATTTAATGGGAAATGGTATGTACAATATAATGTTGTTCAGCAATTGAACCATGAAAATGAACCTAGGCCTAACTTGGAATCTGAACCTGTGTCTCCTGTGACTGCTGCTCCTAGGTCTACCCCACCTAGCCTAGTGCTTCTAGAAAGAAATTAGGCGTTGAATAGGACTTTATCAACTATTCTGAGTTTGAAAGTAAGTCCAAAAACATTGTAATCAGTTTTGAAGTACTATAAACAATATTTGAAAGTTTTTCTTGTAAGGCTTTGTGGTGAAAATCCGAGTGTTACAGAAGACGCGAGTGATCGTAAATAATTGGCGTGTAAACTGTGGGTTTCTTGTTTTGACTGTGGGAACGATATTAACTTTTTGACTTCTGTAAAGTGTGCAGAGCCAATCAGTAACGTGGTTGATGTGAATGTAAGACTGGTTCATGGTTTACGTTGCATTGGAAAAGGTTTAGAATCTGGAAAGATTATGTGCGCTATGATGAACCTACCACCTCCAAGTACTGCCCGCGCTAAATACACTACTGTTCTATCAAATTCTATAGAGTCTGTTGCTGAAGAGTCTATGCTAGCTGCCACCAAGGAAGCTGTACAAAAAATACATGTACACAAGTTGAGCCTAATTTGTAAACAATCAAATTTGTATAAATAAACACTGTAACTGATGATCTGTTTGGTTCTGATAAACAGGTGGTACAATATGATTACCAATGAAACTATTTTAAATAAATTGGTTATTGGGATATTTTCTCTACAAATAAATCCCAATACCCAACACCCCGTAATGCCATTGGTTCCCCTAAATTGATTGGAATTTCACTTTTTTTTGACAATAGCTCGTTTAGTAGTAAAGGGGAAAATTACATCTTTGTGTTCAGCATAAAATTCCCTAAATTGTTGAGGTATTTTTATGTTTAGGGGAATTTTGTCCCTTTTAATGGGAAAATTTCCCTAATATTGTGTCTGTTCCCATTTAGTGGGAATTTCAAACTTTTTAGGAAATGTTCCTCTTTTTGGGGAATTTTTCCCTTTTTGGGAAAATTTCCCCTTTAGTGGGAATTTGTTCCATCGTAGGATCAATTTCCCTATATTCAAAAAATATCCCCACCCAATACCCCGGAATCCCTCTGGGTCCCCCAGATTGACTGGATTTTACATTTTATTTTCTCAATGGGTCGCTTATTAATTACTTATTAATTGTTAAATTGTAAAAATAACTACATAATTGTGTTAAGAATAAAATTCCCTACAATTTTTCCCCACAATGTATATTTTTAGGTGAAAGGAAAAATTCCCGTTTTCCCACGAAAAACGGTTTTTCCGAGAAAAAATTAAAACAAACAAACCGAAAAAAACAGATTGAGAAAACAATTCAGAAAAAGCGGTGTCTCGACGTCGACATTTTGACCGAATTTCCAATGAATAATGTCTTGATAACACATTAAGCCACTTATCAGGATTCATAAGAAATATATTCACAAATAAGCGATATTTAGAATATTAATTATTCTCCATAAGAATAACATTGGGGATGAGTACGCAGTTTTGCTGCAACAAGGAACACAACAAAATATGGGTTTTTATGCAAATATCAATAGAACTCATTTAAGTGAAGTCACATACCAAGTTTCATCCATATACGTTCATAAATAAGCGATATATAAAATTTTTATTATTCTCCATAAGAATAACATGGGGACCGAGTAACTAGGTTTGCTGCTACGTGAACCATAGGCGAAAAATAGTTTTTTTATGCAAAAAACAATAAACCACAACCAGATGAAGCCATATACCAAGTTTCGTCAGTTTATGTTCACAAATAAGCGAGATATTAAATTTGTTTTTTACTCCATAAGAATAACATTAGACAAAGTACTGTGTTCAGCACTTTCAATATCTCAGTAACCAATTGACGTAGATCAACATACCAAATTTTATTTGTTTTAGCGAATTTCCCCTATAGGGAAGAAGCTATTACCGTAGTCGGCATGGTAAGACCTAGGCCCGGGACCATGATAACTTTTCGTTTTGAGGTCCCCAGACCCCAAAAACACTATTCGTTCGAAACTGTATATATATGTGTCCGTGGGTGCGATAACTCTCGTAAAAAAGGTCCGATTTTGATGAAATTTGGTACAAACGTGTAAAGCAGCATTTATGACTTTAAGTTCGAAAACCAGACGGATCGACCTATCCGAAGGGGTATTTTGGGGGGGTTTTGTACCCCAAAAATTGGTTTTTTGTGTTTGTTACATACAATTTTTGAAAAAGTAAAATTTTATTTTTTCCCATTTGAATCAGCTTAAAAAGACGCACAATTTGATGTTTTAATCATTGCTCTACGTCAATTGGTTACTGAGATATTGAAAGTGCTAAACACAGTACGTTGTCCAATGTTATTCTTATGGAGGATAATAAAAATTGTATATCTCGCTTATTTATCAACTTATCCTGACGAAACTTGGTATATTGCTTCATTTCATTGTGGTATTTTGATATTTGCACAAAAACCCATTTTTTTCCGATAGTTCCCGTAGCAGCAAACCTGCATACTCAGCCCCATGTTATTCTTATGGAGAATAATTAACGTGTTATCTCCTTTAATTATGAACATAAATTAATAGAACTTGGTACGAGGCTTTACCTAGTTGAGTTATATTGATATTTCTATAAAAGCCAATTTTTAGTGTTCCTTATTTCAGCAAACCTGCATACTTAGCCGCCATGTTATTCTTATGGAGAATAATTAAAATGTTATGAATAATTTATTTATGAATGTATATTGATGAAACTTGGTATGTGGCTTTATGTGGTATTAAGATAAATTAATATGCATTGGAAATTCGCTGAGTATGCAGGTTTGCTGCTACGGGGGTATTTTTTTAGCAGAATTCAATGGTAAAATTGTATTTAAATAACAATTACAATTAAACCCCCCCCCCCAAAAAAAAAACATGTTTGGGGTACAAAACCTCCTTCGGATGATACGCCTGGTTTTCGATGTCGTTCAAATAAATCATTTAATGGTACTTTACACGTTTGTACCAAATTTCATTAAGATCGGACCTTTTTTACGAGAGTTAGCGTGCTTACGGACACACACACACACACACACACACACACACACACACACACACACATATAAATTTTAACGAATGGTGTTTTTGGCATCTGGGGGCCTGAAAATTTATCATGGTCTAGGGCTTCAGTCTTACCATACCACCTACCATAATAGCTTCTTCCCTAAAGGGGAAATTCCCTAAAAGAAAAACATTAAAAAAAACTATGTTAAAAACTATGAACGGGCCAGTGGAGGGATGGAGACTGTGGTAGTTGTAAAGATGGTTAGCCGTTCAGAGGGAAAAAGAAGAGTGCGATAGGTTAATTTCCTATGAGATGGAGATTATAAAGCCTTTGATAGTGTAAAATAAACAAAACCATATGGTGAAGTCATAGAAATTAAAAAAACTTGAATGTGTCGGATATGTAGAGAAAAGGATGGGCACAAGACTACGAAACCTGCGACGGGAACTAAAGCGTACTCTATTGAGTGATGGTAAAACATTACATGGCAAAGGAAGATTTACTGATAAGAAAATTGACCAACTTCAGGAGTATTATGGAAACGTCATCAGAGAAAATACAGACAACCTGCAAGGTATGAGGAGAGCTATATGGGCAAATATTGTCATCGCGGCTCCACGGACGACGAACCGCAACATCTTCTCTGCCCCGATCCACCAAACACATGGTGTAGATATAGATTGGCCCAACATGAAGGAAATCTTGAAACTTTCAAACACAAATACCCACTTCCTAAAGCTGTCATGGAGGCAATAAAACATGTGTATAAGGCCTTAGTTAATCAGAATTTATTGAGTAAGTTCCTACACGGTAAAACACAGAATGTAAATGAATCATTTAATAATGTAGTTTGGTCACGGATACCCAAAGGAACCGTTGTTGGCAAAAAGACTTTGGAAACAGTTGTTTGGGACGGTATAATTACATTCAACGATGGCAATGCTGGAAGGCTGCGTACCGTAAAGAAGCTAGGACTAAAAGACTTGGGAAAATTCACCACTGAACGACTTCGGAAAGCAGATAAGACAGCAGAAATGACCAAAGAGGAAAGAGTAAAGAAAAGACAGCGGCTGTTAGCTGAAGAAGAAATTAACAACGATTTTTACTGTCCTGGAGGCTTTTAAGAAGGAACCTGGGTGAGCAAAACTTTATTTTATCTTTGTACGCGATTTCCCAAAAATATACTTTTTTTACATAAAGGTACATTTTTCTCAGGAAGTAATAATTGATGGCATTTTTACCAAGTGTGCTTTTCATCACCACAAACATGTGGAACTAGAATTACTACAATCACACCAATAAAAACATGAGATCGCACGCAGCACGCTGACATGAGGGAAGTGAATTTCCACATTAAAACCTTTAAAAAATGTAATAAAGGATTTAAAACAAACTAGTCACATTTTTTTGGAAAATTGAAAAATATTATTTGTTGGCTATTCTGATGCTACTGGTTATAATAAAATTGACTATTAGGATGGCAATGCTGTACATTATCAGGTTAGGACGAGGTATAGTCAGGATAAAAAGTTGGTATGGGAGTATTGGGTTTCATAAAACTACATCAAGATATGAAAAACTGAATTTTTCAGTGTAAAATCCCCATAAGACATCGTGCTGTGTAAAGGCAATTAACATTTTATTTAATAACTCGGTAAATACTTGTGCTAGATTGATGAGGGAGTGCTTATAGTTTTTGGCATTTTACGTTCAATGATGTGATATACAATAATATTACATTCGGGGCTTTTCTGACCCTTTTTGGGCCCAAAAACTCAAAATTTGAAAAATTAAAATCCCAAAAAGGGGATTAGAGTTGTCCGATTGTTTTGCGCAACAAACTTGTCCAACCGTTTACAGAAGGGAAGGTTCCTACGAAATTTCAGGTAAATTGGACAAAAATTGCGACCACTAGAGTGCGAACACACATACAAACACACACACATATATACATATATATATATATATATATATATATATATATATATATAAAGCTTTTAGCGACCTCCCAAAACGTGTTCAGGGGGTCACGTTAGGAACTTCTATGGTGGTCCCGGGCTTAAATTTCACCGTGTGGATCATGCTAACAGATCACTTTTCCATAGGAAATTAATTTATAAAAATAAATTTAAAATTAAACTTTTTACCATAGAAACATAATTTTAGTTCAGTATACTCTTGAAGCACATATATTAACTGTGGAAAACTTTAAATAATGTAATTTAAAGGGTTTCTGAGAAAAATGTATCCAAACTTAGCTCATTTATCATGGGCTCTATTGAGCGGTTCAGCTCCCCTTAATGATATGTATTCTAAAGGTACCAATTTTACTAACTTGCCTTCCATTGCCTTAGGGCCAATTATTTAACAAATTATTGAATTTTAAAACTGTCCTAATAGTTGTTACAATCTATCTACTCCCACGTGTTATTCAGACATCCATTTAAAGTCGGATTTGCGGCAATGTGTTTTGCTAATAAATCCATAAGAAATTTTGAATAAGTCAATAAGGCTTACATTTAGAATTATGAACACGTTCTACGTGGGCTTCCATGACGCAAAACACAAGAAAAATATATCAAAGTATTGGTCATGGTGCCCTATTCTTACTTATGATGAAGGAGAATGATTATGGAATTAATTAATGTCTTCCATATTTTTACCAACTCTGAATATTTTTATTGATTTTATCACTATAATCTTATTTAAATCTTCAAATCAAATAATTTTGGTCGAAAAATTATGAAAGGCCATTATTTTTTGCATATGAGAAATGAAAGGGATACTGAGTTGATGTTAGTTTCCATATTGAATGTTAGAATTGGATAAAATTACTAATCATGCAGTTTTATTGACTTGATTAAACACGCAATAAAATATGCGATGTGTATAAACATGTAATATCAAGTGTCGCCATATTTTATTGATATTAAATAAGGTTAAAGTATATATTTTTCATTAGGGATACCCCATGAATCTTACATATCACCAGGTGAACACTTGAGAAGTACTAATTAAATATTTTTGGACACGCCTAGGCGCTAAAGAGTTTTCTTCCCAACAATATTTTATCTGTCTGTCTCTTCCATTGTTGTGTCAAGTGCTGACTTGTAGTAGAGTCGCACAACATTTAAACCCCAAACTATTTGTTTATTAAATTAAACTGTATACCTTATCAGGAACGTCAATAAAGTGGTTAGAAGTAGGTGATGTTGGGAGGATGTTATGGTGTTGTATGTATACATAAAATTCCAGTCGTTTTGGTATCAAAATCAGACATTTGGGTATTGGGAAAAGTATGAAAAGTGATTTCGAAAGCAATAGCTCTGAACCGAATAAATGAAAAACGGAGGAAATGAAAATAGCAAGACGGTGTAAGGTATTACCATGTATATTGAAGAAATATCGATTGCGCTCTTATTCAGTCATTTAGTAATTTGCATAAAATATTGGAAAACATACAAATAAATACTACTTTAAGTTACTATTCAAACACGACCCCTAAATAAAATTAATTAATTGTTCTAAAATGTATATACGTATGGTTTTGTAGTATCGTCACTAACAGCTGGTGAAACTACTTAAAGGTAGATTTAAGTGACTGCTAATGGAACCCCCTTCTATTTCTGTAATAACAGAAACAGCTTTGTCAATGAAAAGTGCTTTCTCTAATACCTATTATTTCAACAACATCAAAAACTAGTGAATATTTGCTGGTTCACAACTTTTAGTCCTTTTATATAGCAAACTTGATTTATGATGTGTTACAGATTAAATTAAACACAACTGTGCAACAATACGAGGAACAAAAGTATTGTTTTGACCTGAAATACTTTAATATCCAAAACCTGAATAAACTTCTGGATCAATAACAAGTTAGTTAGCTCGGGATTCGTGAACCCGTTCTGGGAAATCAGATACATATTAGATTAGTACCGAGAAGTGACACGGCTAAGCATGTCTTGGATAACTTCAGCCGCACCCGCGCCTCATCACATGCTGCGTCTTACATATAAAACACCCCCGTCGCAGCAAACCTGCGTGCTGAATAAATTTTCAATATATATACGACATAAAGCCAGTTACTAAATTTCATAAAAACGCATTCATAAATAAAGTATGTGTCGAATTTTATTTAATTTCTGTAACAAAGCATTGGGGCTTAGTATGAAGGTTTACTACAACAAGGAAGAGAACAATTTTTTTCATTACGCAGGTATCAATTTCATAACCGGTTGAAACTACATAGGTACCAAGTTTTATTAATTTACGTTCATAGTTAAGGGAAACGTACAATTTTACTTTCTCTCCACAAGAATAAAGTTAGGGCTGAGTATGCAGGTTTGCTATTACGGGTACCTTTGACAAAGAACTGTTTTATGTGCAAATATCAATACACCCCAATCAAGTTAAACCAAATACCAAGTTTCATCTATTTACATTCGTAATAAGCAATATATTAAATTAGGGAGATTTACTTAATCTCCATACGAACAACATTAGACAACGTACTGAGTTTAGAACTTTAATATCTTTGTAATAAATTGGCCTTATCTCTGGTTTTCGAACTTAAAGTCATTAATGTTGCATAACACGTTTTTAACAAATGTCATTAAAATCGTTATCATTAAAATCGAAGTTATGGACGGTGTACGTCGTTCATGGACTCACAGACACAAACACACACACACATACAATAACGTTCAGATATATCTAAATACATTAAACAAAGTCGTGTTAGAATGTTAGTTAGTTAATTACACCTTACAGCTGTTATAAAGATTATATCTAAACATACTTGAAAGGCTTAAACATATGTTCATTATGGAAATAACAAATTTACTTGAATGCCAACTCAAACTCTTACGATGCCAAAGTTTGCTCAATATAAAAACAATATCTTGAAAATTAACAAGCATTAGACATAGAACCATTTCAATGACATCAGAACAGGACAACGTCTGTCAGGCCAGCTAGTATATACATATAAACCATATATATATATATTCCAACGAATAGTGTTTTTGGAATTCTCAAAATAAAAAGTTATAGTCCCGAGCCTAGGACTTACATTGCCGCCCATTGTAATGACTTCTTTCCTATAGGGAACTTCCGCAGAAAGAAAAGGAAAAGTTATGAAAATGTCAAGATTTTAAAATTAAACTTTCCTGTCATCGGTCGCCATTACCAATACTTTGACTATGTCTTTGGTAGCATAGTGAGACCCATGATGGAAGTCTTGAAAACTATAAATTTAATCCTAGTGTTCGTCTAGTCTATAAAGCAATGATATTTTTTAGACTTGGATATTACTGTTTCATATATTGAATACAAAATCATATAGTTCATAATGAGATTGTAACAAAATATTTTAATGGCAAATAATGTCGTGAAACTCTGAAAAACATTGATTTTACATAGTCGCAAGGCGGTTGATTCGGTGACCTATATCCTAGCTTTTACATTACCTGTTCACTCTGATTTAAAGTGACTTAAATCTGGAAAACTGCAGTGAAAGTACTTGATTACTACTAACAAATGTACACGGTATACACGGTATCCTGGAAGAGGATGGTTGGAAGAACAAATAAACTAGCGGGCATCTCGCTAGCCTAAAGGTTAGCCTCTTGGACTTGGGTTCAAGGGGTCACGGGTTCAAATCCCGGGGTGTCCACAACAATTTGAGGGGTTTGGACCGCTTTCCCTAAAAGCGTTTGTGGGATCTAATAACAAAAATACCGTTGGTGTTGAATACAAAAAAGTTGTTAATAGAATAATGTTATTTTAATAATTCAGTTAAAATACAAAATAATCCCAGAGGCTGATACGAACATAGTTATACATTTATAAAAAACTCATTTATAAAAGAGGCTTCAGAGTACTTTGTAAGTGTTACGCACTAATAACATGCATTTTATAAAGGGAAAATTATGATTTTTGTTGATTGCTAAAAAACAAAAAGAGATCGAGGTTGGTGTAAATTAGAAATTTGCTAGAATTTCCAATACCTTAAGGGTGATATACTTTTTGACAAACGTTAGTATATGACTTTTTGGAGTTTTGGGCACATCCAAATTTTCAAAAACAGTATTTTTTGTATTTTTGTATTTTGTTTTAAACACTGTCATGTATCATATCAGGGTAACGCTGATTTGTTTAACGAGTAATAATTTTGAACCAGAACTAAGGTATTTCTTGTGGTTTAGAAGATACAGGGTATTCCGTAAATGTCAATATTTTTAAAAGAATGGCCGCCATTTTGAAACGGATTGAGGTAAGTGAGTTATGTATTTGCCAAAATGTTAGTCGAGTGTAGAGCTTTAAAATTGTGTAAAACTTGACATATGTTTAAATATTTGAAAATTCTGAGATTCGAACTAGTGCAAGGCCTCATAGTGGGGTTTTGACTAGTGACCATCCTTTTTGGAATATCCTAAAAATATTTTGACGTTATTCCTTGGGGTCGATTTAGTGGGAAATAATTTTATTTCATCATTCATTGGTTCGTCTACAATCTTTACACCTTACGGGAGTCACCCTGTATATATTCAAGGCACAACACCATACGTTGATTTTGTTCACCGGTGCAACGTTTGCTGTTCCTATAAGCCTTGGATAATCTGTTTTCAAACATTTTAACTATCGCCCGAAGCTTTTCAGCGTATTGGTTTTCAAGCTAAACAAATTTCGAAAACTCCATTTACTTTGAGTTAGGAATGTGTCGTTCGATAATACTATAACTTGATGTTTTTATTTGTATTAGCCCCTACTTTTGGAAGTAGTGAGAAGACTATTAGTATATGTAAGGCATGAACCAGGCTGTCAACCTCTTTTGTCTAAATCCAGTTTAGACAATATATATAAACTGTGCCAATATCTATGGAGTCCACATTACTTAACAGATAACAATCGAAATTTTAACTGTAGTATAAGTAAATAATCAATATTTTTTTCATTAATATATGTTACAAAGCAGAAACGATGGTTGTACCTTAATCCAAAGTTAGGTAATAAAGCAAGGCTTATAAATAAAGTTAGTAACAAGGTAGCAATTGTAGGATGAAACAAATTTGCATAAAGTTAGTTTAACTTTATCAATGTTGTAAATATAAATAGATAATTGTTATCGTTGTATTAATTATTTAAAGGTACCAGAAACAAATATCTTCATCAAAGGATATGAAATAGCACAGTTGGAAAATGTCTCACAATGATTCATATTCTCTTCTTTTTCTGAGTTTAGACGAAACATTAATTGGAATGAGTGTATTTAACCTACTTAATGCTGTTTTTAATTTATTTATTATATTTGGTTTATATTTTACTATGATTACATTAAATTTTCAAATGTGTTGCAAAAGTATGTTTTTATATAAATTGTTATAAAATATATTAGCCTTCTTCTTTTGCCTTGTTATAAAAAAATCAATCTTCTACTACTGTATTTATTAGTTAAATATAAAATTGGTTCATAAGTCATAACTCGTTTTATAACCGTAAACATTTTACGACAAATAAACAAAAAGGAACAAGAGTGTGACATGCTGTCTATTTTAGATGGCTGTAATTGATTTAAGAGGAGCAAACAATGATTAAATCCCACATCGACCGCCGATTAATCTGCTCCACAATTGGCTCCTTATTAGATTTTGCATCGTTCTTGCGTGTAGATAAAAGACGTAACAATCGTGGCTTTAACATTTTGCAATGTTATATGTTGGTCTGTCTTATTGTGTATTCAAAAAGTATATTTCATCGCCTGAGCTCTTTATATTTATATTGAATATATAGATTAAAATAATATAGTGTATACAGATTAGTTATATTATTTGCAGATTTAACAAACGATCAGTTCCGAGATAGATTTTTCAGGGTTACCCTTACACATTATGTCATACATCATTTAAAATACATTCAACACGTAGGAAGGCATGCCTACTAAAGGCTAAAATTCGAAAACCCAGCTGTTTTTTTTAATAAATTATGTATTCAAATTGATTTTATGTTAAAGCAAAAGAATGTTTTATAGTAACTAATTGTGTTTAAACGTACATGATCAGATAAGTTTTTACAGAAATCAATTTCACTTTAATTTCCAAACGCAAAACAAAATTAAAATACTTTTAAGCATACATGAAAGGTAAATAACGATTAAAAATAATAGACAACAGCTATAAGTTCGTTAAATAAGTAATAAGTCAACCTTAGTAGTTGAAAATAATGTTTTATATTAACATCAATATCAGATTGAAAATAAAATTCCGTCAAAATAAGTATTCCCTTTTAAATATAAATAACATCTTTATTCGAAGCGATATCATTCCTGTTTTACAGCCAATGTTCGGATGTATGGTCGTCACGAAATCAGAGTTAGACACTAGTGAAATATCACCACCACAAAATATTGTTAAAGCCTGTCGAACAGCTGTGAACCCCGGAGCTCTTTGGGTATTCCCACGTGGATTGCAGAGCCTTAAAATGATCCCGTTATCATGGCACCAAATCACAGATCACATGTTTTTTTATTTTATAATTTTGAAATTTTGAGATTTTATTTTTGTATAAAGGACTGCCAACACTTATTATCTGTTACTGACTATTCTTGTCTCAAGTTAGAGTTCTTTTAGACTTTACATACATAATATAGTTTTCCCTCATCAAAATACAGAACATGATGGTGATTTTGTTTATTTTATTCTACTTTTGTTCTTGAAGGGATGAAGGGTGAATCGCCAAAAACCAGACTTTACATAATGCTTCATTAAAATTACGAGTTTTGTGGACACATATTTAACACTGATTCAGACGCATGTACTCTTACAGCGTATTAGTTTGACTTATTAATGATTGTGGTTTACAGCTGAATAACGTTAAATTGGTCACTCCATAATCTTAATTATCATGGATTATTCTTGACAAATAACAAAACCATACCAAATAAGAACCAAACTGCTTTCGTAGTAAATACATAAGTAGTCAAACTTTAGCTGTAGGTCCACCTATCTATAATACAAGAATTGTTAGGTAGGTGCCCTTTCTTCAATTTTCATATTTTCTTTTTGGAATTAACGTTTATTCTGCGAAATAAAAGTTAATTACTATTCAGTGACATGGAATGTACGGAATATTTGTTCTTAGAGGATTTAGATTAATATAAATATTATTTCCTGAAAGTATAAAATGGTTAGTATAATATGAAAATAAAATATTGCAACTAGGCCTGAAGATCCCAGATTACCGCGAAGATCAAGGAGAACGAACAGCTTTTGTGATGATTACTTAACAACTGTGGGGCAGATATACCATTTGGTTACATGCATTTCAAAATTCGTGTTCTATAGATTTTTGATTTAGAACGATACATTTGTAAATCTTTAACGTCATAAGTTTTATATTCACGTAAAGTTACCAGACATCATAAAATCTTTAATTTGAGTTTTTGTACGATACGTACGCACTAACTAATGGTAAAAAGGTTGATACTTTTAAATTACATAAAATTAGCCCCCCCCCCCGACACAGTAAACGACATTCCTGAAAATATAAAATTAGAAAATGTCTAAATATTTTGTTTTAAAGCAACAATTACTGCTAACTTTTACAAACAAAATTGTATACAAAATAAATTATTATAATTATGATATTATAATTAAATTAAATAATTCCAGGTAATGATTTATGTAAATTGTAAACAAAATTGATGAGCTTCTATTTAAAAGGGTTTGCAAACCTAAAGTGAACTCCAAAGTCGTAAGTTGTATTTAACCAACGATAAAATATTGTTATATAATGAATTTTTGCGGACATTTTTCATCACATTAGTAAAAACAAAACTTCGTAACGTTTCGGGATCTGGTATCTGATCCCGTCTTTAGGTGGAAAGAATACCTAGAACATAACAAAATTAGTGGCACAATCCAGGCAAGCTGAAAAAATCACTGAGCATCCGCCGTGTGCACTTGTGTACGTGTTGTCTCGTTTGTGCGTTTGAATTTTTGGTTGTTGACTTGCGTGTTTATTGTAGTTTCATTTAGTTTTGACTGATTTTACAGTTCTCTATTTGAGATTCTCAGTGTTTTTTCCAGATTGCCTAGATCGTGTCACTAATTTTTTTATGTTCTAGGTATTCTTTCCACCTGTAAACGGGATCAGATTCCAGATCCCTAAACGTCGTGTAACTTTGTTTTTACTAATAAGTGATTTCTTATTATTAAAATGTCTTAAATAACATAAACTCGCCATCACCAACAATGAATTTTAAACAAAGAATAAAATATTGGTAACAAGGCCTTATATTAGCTTGTACATAATACATAATAAACACTGTGATACGAGCTGAAAATGTGAAATACGATATAATAAATGACGTCTCGCCTCCAAAAAAGTCTTTATCCAAAAAAATCTAAATATGGTATTGCTGTATTTGAAAGTAATATTAAAATGTATTTTGATGGTACTTCAATCAGGAAAAAAGGAATCCAAACTTTGATGTTTTGTAAGATAGACATCAGCATTGGCATTGCCACCCGGAAGCACCTTTAAGAAATTGCTCTGTTTCATTTCTCATGAGACACTCAATCTGGAAAACATTGCTAAAATCATTTACCGTCCCGTAATTTGAAACAAAATGAGAATGGTTCATAATTTAATGTTAAATGAAATTTCAAATTTGTGTAACTATTCAGTAATATAGACAGAACCAAACACACAACTAACGAAATGTAATAAAAACAAGTACGAATACCCCAGTGGGACTCTCCGATAAACGTGATGTTTGTCCGGGTCAGTGTCCATAATTGATCACGGATTCCTCCAGGTCACCCGGAGTCCACTTGTCACACTTAAACGGCTCAGTCAGAGGTATGGCTCAACTGCCTACCTTGGGTATTTTAGTTAATTTTAGAGATGGTCCACTTTCTCCATAACTTTGTATGAGGCAGTTGCCATAATGTAGTACTTTTAATTTACCAATAATTTCTTTTAAAATTCTGCAAACCTGTTTTGTGCACTTTTATCTACCTATACAGTGTAACCGAACTCATTTGGGCCCCGCTTTGTATTACTTTAGTCAACACATAAACTATATAAGAATTTTAACATGATAGCTTATTTGTGTTTTTTTATACATATTTGAAAACCTAAGGGTGGGTTGTTGTTGTTTGTTTGTTTTGGGGGGATTAGGAGGCCCCGGAATAGCCGGCTAGGCACGTCTCCCTTGGGATATTGTACAGCCACCGGAAAGAGGGAAAAGAGGGATGGGAAAGGTGGTAGGATGGGGTCAGTCAGCCTCGCTCCAGAAAGGGAGAGAGAGCCTTACCTAGCTCCCGGGCTCTGTGGGTGATCACACCTTAGGAAGATTCGCCCTCTAACCCGACGTCCCCCTAAGTCCACCAGACAGGGACCGCCATCGCACAGAGCCTCCAACCTCTCAGGGTTCGGGTGGCCCCAGGACGGTTCGTCCCCCAGCCCGGCAGACCGAAGACCGTCGGGTAAGGGCCCTTCCTCCCAGGCTGCAAGGAAGATCCACTACTCCCTCCAAGGACTTGGACTAGATTGGGTATCCAGGCTCAACTGGTAGTCAAGCCTCCAGAAGAGACAAGGAGGAACCAAGGAAGGGAAGTAGCCACACTGGATAGCCAAAAGACTTACCAATACTGTGTCAGCTTCATTTTGCTGTACCCAATGTCGACCTCTGTACTAGTACAGACTAGTATAGACCAGTCGGAGAGCCTTCGAGGGCCAAGGGTGGTTTGATGTTGATGTTACAAATTCAGCATAAATGCGTATCTTACTACGTAGAACAATTGTATAATGAATTTTTTGACTAAAGGCTAATGTAAAGGTTTTAAATGAACACCCAAGGTATATATGAATATAGTATATTTCAAAAGTGATAAGTATACGAACTCATATAAACGCGGGGAGGTTGTGAAGCGATTGAATTGACGATAAATATACTACTGTAGACAAAAAACTCAAAAGCAACCGCTCATAATCTTTTGATCGTTAAAAGATATTTACTTCTGTTTTACTCTCACGTTTTTCTCAATTTGGCATAGATCTTAATCTCTTGATCTCTGTGTATGACGTCGACTCAACTAGGGCATATTATAAGGCGAATATGAATGAATGACGAGTGTCGAATGGGTGACATGCCTTATGTAGCCTTGCTAATGACTATAAGACCAACTGATTCTTTAGCCAGAATCATTAACTAATAGCCCAATGACCAAAGGCAGTTGGGTCCAATATCGAACCTTCAAAACATGATCTCATGATTCCACTCAGTATGTAATGAATACTAATACTAATTCTTCATTTTGGCGAATTTCCCTTATTAAAGTAATATGATAAGCGAGAAACAACGGTAGGTCTTACAAGGCATAAAAGGGGAACGAAGTACGCATTCAAGATTAGCTATTTTTCAAAACTCTGAAAACTCTGAAAACATTTCCCAATTTCTAGTAACAATGGCGCTAGGTTGTCGTTGGCAGGTTTTGAGTGACTGAGCTCGTTCCATGCTTGGTATTGCGAGGCTGGCAATGTAATTAATTATTCTACGGAACCCCTGCTGGAATCAACGAGAGAGTACTTGGAGTCAACTCGCTCTTGACTTTGTTGCAGTTGATGGATTATACATGAAGTCAATTGCCAATTAACAAAATTGTTCTTGGAGTTAATGATGCATGGTATGTTTTAAGCACTGTAAATATTAAAACTAGTGACGATTGTATTAAAAATACTTCATTGGAATCTCATTAGCGTATACACAAATACATTTTTAAAAGAATACTTTTCTTGAAGTACGTATTATAAATATTTGCTATAAAGAAGACATTTAAAGGAATATGAAAAACGTTGAGCCCTGTGAAAGACTTCCAGGCTCCCGATTATTTCTTTTTAGCAAATTTCCCCTATAGGGAAGAAGCTATTACCGTAGGTCTCATGGTAAGACTTAAGCCCGAGACCATGATAACTTTTCATTTTGAGGTCCCCAGATGCCAAAAACACCATTCGTTCAAATTTTTATATATGTATTTATATATATATATATATATATATATATATATATATATATATGTGTCCGTAAGCACGATAACTCTCGTAAAAAAGGTCCGATCTTAATGAAATTTGGTACAAATGTGTAAAGTACCATTTATTTGAACGAGTTCGAAAACCAGATGAATCGCACCATCCGAAGGGGGGTTTTTGGGGGGTTTTGTACCCCAAAAATGTGTTTTTTGGGGTTTTCACACTTAATTTTAGTTTAAATCAAATTTTAATATATACCATTGAATTCAGCTTAAAAAAACAAACAATTTGGTATTTTGATCATTGCTCTACGTCAATTGGTTACCGAGATATTGAAAGTGCTAAACACAGTACGTTGTCTAATGTTATTCTTATGGAGAAAAAGAAAAATTATATATCTCGCTTATTTATGAACATAAACTGGCGAAATTTGGTATATGGCTTGATCTGGTTATGGTTTATTGTTGTTTGCACAAAAAATCAATTTTTTGCCTATGGCTCCTGTAGCAGCAAACCTAGGTACTTGGTCCCCATGTTATTCTTATGAAAAATACTTAAAATGTTATATATAGCTTATTTATGAATGTATATGGATGAAACTTGGTATGTGACTTCACTAATATGAGTTCTATTGATATTCGCATAAAAACCCATTATTTTGTGTGCCTTGTTGCAGCAAACCTGCGTACTCATCCCCAATGTTATTCTTATGGAGGATAGTTAATATTTTAAATATCGCTTGTTTGTGAATACATTTCTTATGAATCCTGTTAAGGTTATAATGTGTAATGTTATATATTCATTGGAAATTCGCTGAGTATGCAGGTTTGCTGCGACGGGAGTATTAGCTATTTATATTATATGACATGTGTAGCGGTGAGCATATGCAGGATGACTCGTACCACATACAGTTACTCATGGAGTTAAGGAAATGGGCACTAAGGTAAGCTGGGATAAGAACCATGAGTGCTATTTTAACTTTGTTGTTTTTGTTGTTGTTAGGAGTAGGTTCCACACAATATTAAATTCTGAAATAATAACCTATACTAAATATCGTGGGAATTTCCTATGACCAAATGGTTTATATAGCTAATCTGTAGTGTCGGGGGGCATTAAACTGGTAACTAGCCTCAGGGGGAATTAGAAGTGACCGCTGGTAAATTAAGCACACTAAGTAGACATAAGCAATCACTTTAGCAGAATATTTTATCCTTGGTCTTGGGGGATGTATAATTTATATATAAAAAAACACATCTATTTTTGCAGTTGGTTTAGTATTGGTTTAAGATTGACTTAAAGCGGGAGTATCTCTAACTTTCATTATTCTTCTCTTATTACAATTATGGAAAATGTTGCATAATTTGTTTCATACTTTTTCTGTACATGTTTTAAATAAATTAACCATAAGATAGGCATCATCAATTTGAAAACCAAAATGTAACTAGTATACTAAATGAAAAAAGGCAATATGCGGGTCGAACCAATATAACATTTAACCGCACCGCTCTTTAAATATTTATAGTCTTAACATTTTTCTTACGTACCTTACTTTAAGTGATCATAAAACTAAGTAATAGTACTAAAACGAATAAAGGAAAGAAAAGAGGAGAGGAAAGAATGAAAAAATAAAATAAGTAACGCAGGGAGAGTTTAGAGGAAAAAGAAACAATTTGAACAAATCATGTTAGACTTATTCAAAAGAAATAAAGACGATTAAAATCATGCAAAGTTAGTAATTATTTTAAAATATGTTAACAGCGTGCAGAGAGAGCTCGAGTTTCGTCGTCGCTGAATGCAATGTGTAAACTTAGTACAATGTTAACAGCGTGCAGAGAGAGCTCGAGTTTCGTCGTCGCTGAATGCAATGTGTAAACTTAGTACAATGTTAACAGCGTGCAGAGAGAGCTCGAGTTTCGTCGTCGCTGAATGCAATGTGTAAACTTAGTACAATGTTAACAGCGTGCAGAGAGAGCTCGAGTTTCGTCGTCGCTGAATGCAATGTGTAAACTTAGTACAATGTTAACAGCGTGCAGAGAGAGCTCGAGTTTCGTCGTCGCTGAATGCAATGTGTAAACTTAGTACAATGTTAACAGCGTGCAGAGAGAGCTCGAGTTTCGTCGTCGCTGAATGCAATGTGTAAACTTAGTACAATGTTAACAGCGTGCAGAGAGAGCTCGAGTTTCGTCGTCGCTGAATGCAATGTTTAAACTTAGTACAATGTTAACAAGAGCCTTACCACATATGCTAATAATCTTTTATTGAAAAAAGATTATTATACCAAAATTAACAAGTAGCTCATACAAATTTATGCAGTTAAACTACTTTATGTATTGTAATATATCCTGCGTATATTGTCGTTTTATATTGTATAGTTTTGGTAGTATTTATTACCCTCTTTCCACAATAAAATCTGTGAAAGTTGAATTTCGCGATACTAAAAGGCACTCAACGCTTGTGAAAATCGTGAGTTAAATTTAGTTCTAGTTTATGTACAGTTTTGATACGTTTACAGTATAGTTTCATGTCACAACTGTAATTTAATGTTTGATTTATGGTATTTTAAAACTAAAAACAGCTCGCTGTCCCGACGACAATGAGAATCGTTGCAAGCAGCAGTGGTTTGGCTCCAGGCCAAACCTTTCGTCGTCGCTGAATGCAATGTTTAAACTTTGTACGATGTTAACACGAGCCTTACTACATATGCTAACAACCAAACCTTAGATACATGTTCCTATATCGTGTCAGTACTTTTCAACCTAATATAGCTGGTTGCTTTCACAGGCATGGAAGTGTGCTTGGATTCGTGTTTTCAGCTATAAATTTCCCTAACTACATCACCGCCATTGGAGTTACTTCCTCTTGGATTAAGCAAAACACCATCTGTTATCGCTTAAGCACTGACTTTTCTTATATTATACAAATTTACATCTGGTTTTGCATTGGAAGGTAGAGGACAGTAAGTATTCTGGAAACCTGTCTATTTGCCAAATATCGGTGTTATGGTGTTTGTACTTTATTTCCAAAAAATAGGTTAAAGAATAAACCAAATCCTGATCAACGCATAAGACAAGATATTAAAATAATTTACTCATCAAACCATAGAAGTGATCTTTGACTGTTCTGTATTGTTAAAATTTGTTGCTTTATGAACTAATTAATAAACTACTAAGGGAAGAAAACCTAATAAGGGAAGACGCGATTACCGTAGGTCTCATGGTAAGAATTAAGCCCGAGACCTTGATAAATTTTCATTTTGAGGTCCCCAGATGCCAAAAACACCATTCGTTCAAATTTGTATCGATGTATAAATATACAACACACACACTGGTACTGGTTATACTGGTATGGTATATATGTGTGTGTGTGTGTGTGTGTGTGTGTGTGTGTGTGTGTGTGTGTGTGTGTGTGTGTGTGTGTGTGTGTGTGTGTGTGTCCATAAGCACGATAACTCTTTAAAAAAAGTCCAATCTTAATGAAATTTGGAACAAATGTGTAAAGCAACATTTATTTTAACGAGTTCACAAACCAGATGAATCACACCATCCGAAGGGGGGTTTTGGGGATTTTGTACCCCAAAATAGGTTTTTTGGGGTTTCCACATGTAATTTTTATTTAAATCAAATTTTAATTTTTACCATTGAACTAAGCATATAAAACAAACCATTTTGGTATTTTGATCATTGCTCTACGTCAATTGGTTACTGAGTTATTGAAAGTGCTAAACACAGTACGTTGTCTAATGTTACTCTTATGGAGAAAAGGAAAAATTGTGCATATCTTGCTTATTTAAAAACATAAACTGACGGAAATTGGTATATGGCTTCATCTGGTTGTGGTTCATTGTAGTTTGCACAAAAAATAATTTTTCGTCTATGGTTCCCGTAGCAGCATAACTAGGTACTTGGTCCCCATATTATTCTTATGGAAAATAATTAAAATGATATGTATCGCTTATTTATGAATGTATATGGATGAAACTTGGTATGTGACTTCACTAAGATGACTTCTATTGATATTTGCTTAATAACCCATTATTTTGTGTTCCTTGTTGCAGCAAACCTGCGTACTCATCCCCAATGTTATTCTTTTGGAGAATAATTAAAATTTAAGTATCGCGTATTTTTGAGTATATTTCGTATAAATACTGTTAAGTGTTTTAATGTGCTATATTATATATTCATTGGAAATTCGCTGAGTATGCAGGTTTGCTGTGACGGGGAATTATAAATCATTTGCGGGGCGAATCCTGCGGCTATCAGCTAGTTTAAATATAAATTAAATGTATTTTAATTCGTTTGATAGATCCACACCATTTTGAAAACGTTGTAACCTTTCCATGGGTGAATAGGAAAAGTTTCTTAAAAATCAGGCCACAATAATCATGACCAAGTTTGATCTCTGCTTAATTTATTGAATTCATGATCCTTGCCGCGTTACATAAATTTTAAAATGATACGGTGTGAAAGGAACGCTGTGTATAAACCACAGGTAGGAAGGATTTCCTGCGGGCAAACCACAGAAAGGATGCTAGACTTAATATTTTGGTATAGGAAATAATATTTATGCTAAACTTGCACAGTTATTAAGAATGCTTCACTACAACCCAGAGAAACTACCGATGTATACAACACCAGACATAAGAAATGTATTGACCATTAAGTAAATACATAATTACAATAGGTCTCGTCAATGTTTTGCAGTATGTTAAAACAAACTGGTCTCTACCACAAGAGATTTATAGGCTATAAACTGCTAAAAAGATTTCTCAATTTCATATCAAAATAACATTGTAACACAACTAGAGAGAAAAATGACAATGTTAGTGCTTGAAAAAAAAACATCTATAATGACAACAGGATAATAATTAACAATTAACAGATAATTATCTGTAACAATTAACAGATAAACAATAATTAGAGGTTGACCAATAATAAAATTATTTAAAAGGTAACATTAAATAGTTAAATTAGACTAAATCAGATACAAAAAATCATCTAACACGTGCCCTACCAGATATGGTTCGATGCTACGGGCGAACCCAAGAGAGTTGGCTGCTGCAGGGGAACCACAGTGAGGAGTTGAGCCTGCGGGCGTAACAAAACTAGCGAGCCCAGGCGACATACAACTGGTATTCTGAGAGCCTTCCACATGCCAGCCATGCAACGTGCTGATCCTTTGTCCGGAATGTGCCTTGGTTTTCCCGTGACTGAGAGAACTCTAGGTTCATCGCAGCCACCATCGTCCTGAAGGGGTTAATCAGGAGCGACTGGAGGCGGAGGAACAGTGGGAAGCAGAGGGGTCACCACCAGCTCACTCCAGGAGTTTCAGAAGGAGGTTTTTATTTATTTATTTAGTTTATTTCATTTTATCCACCGTTACCTGGACTTTTTAAAAGGGGGGGAAGACGATGGGCTACTCAGCTCACGTCGCTTTGAACTCCAAGACGACACTACGTTTGGGGCCTTTACCCGAGAAGCTTAAGTACTATTTAATATCTACCGGTTCCGAGTAGTCTACTCAGCATCCTGGCTGTGGAACAGGACAACCCAGGGATGAACCTCGGTCGGACCGAAAACTTTAGACCAATCACTATTGTTTTCAACCTCGCTAGAGTTTTCAAAGTTGGCACTGAGACTTGGAAAGAGATCGAAGCCACTCGGCGTACAAGATATCTCGAAATTCTTCGACACCGTGCCGTACGATGCAATTACGATGGTGCACCGGGGCCAGGTGTCCCACGAAGCCTGCAGACAATCGTATGACTTATGTACGCCGGTAGCTCAACATCCCTTGAACAATTATAAAAGAATATCAGTATCAGAGGAGTAGAGCAGGGGTCCGCTATCACCTCTGATCGATGTCCTGAAGATGCTTTCTACCACCTTCGGCACAAGGATCGTCACTGGCTGCAGGCGTTATTAATCCAAGCCAGAGACGCTTGGCCACGTCATCGGTGAGTGCAGTGCTGTGAAAAGAACCTGCATTGACCGCCACAACTGGGTGATCTTGAATGCTCAAAGCTAGGGAGATGAGCTGTCATCTCGAAGGAGGAAACTTTAATGACACTAGGAAGGGAACTATGCAAGCTGGGCATTGTGTTTAAAATAAAATGTGCCGCCTTCGCCTAAGTATACGATACAGTTCCCTTCGAGAACAGTGACCCCTCACAGCAGCGGCGATGGAAAATACGACCTAGTACCGGCCTGTTCACGGTGCCTGCAAGTAGGGCAGATGCCTGCGAGAGATGGTGAATACCTCCCACTACCATCCCCCTCCAACATTTGCGTATAGTTCACTTAAAATATCACATGTACAGTTATGTGATTGAACTTCTGCTGTGTTTAAATACTCACTGCTAATTTACGTACGTTGCAACAACAGCACAAATAAGACAATAATAATGCACAAACAATAAGAAATAATTTAGTTATTAGCTATTTACCTTATCTCGTGTTGACTTTATACGGCAAAATGTCAAATAACAACGCAATATAAATTGTAAATACTATTCAAAAATGTTATATTTATTTCCGATTGCAGAAAACAACGTGTGGTTTTGTTTCAATTTCAGTTGTAGATTTTAATTACTGGAAAAAATTGTTAATAAAAATAACGTTTTTCATGAAATTTTACATAAAAACTTTGAATGGCCGCCATCTTGGAACTGATTCAGTTGCATTAATCAAAAACTATGCACTTGTTTGAGTCTTAAGATACACATTGTATCATAAGATACACATTACAAATTTAAACGTAATATCTTAAGTAGAAGCTGAGTTATATGAAAAAAAAACACAAACAGACCGACAGACAACAAACTAGGAAATCTAGACCCATGTTTTACGGTGTTTTATTGTTGTTTCGACTTAAGGAAAAAATTCACACAGTGTCTCCGGGGAGTTTGTATACACCCTATATTTTAACTCTAAGTGTAGCTGGAAATGTTTTCAAAATCAAAACAAGAACAATTAAAATAGCAAACAGTAACATACAGTATATCTATCAACTGACTAGGATGGTGTATTAAATTAAGATACAAGCCATAAACGAAGTGCCTGAACTCATAATGAAAGCGTCTACTTTTAACATTCACTCAAAAAGCATTCATTACATTTAGAGTAATAGATGACAGGATCTGACCTAACAACATGTAAAATATAGTCCTCTAAATTGTGTTGCCAATTTAAGTAATAATCACTCGTCCCATTGTAATAATCGTATAATCCCCCATCGTATAATTGTAGGTAACCGCTCTAATATGCTAACTGAAATTATACTGTATACATGCATTCCTTAAACTATACCTAAAATAATTCCGAAAGCCTTTTCTCCAAGTAGTCTCGCTGTTCAATAAAATATTTAATTATTTAATAACATTTATTTCAAATTAAATGTTTAGTAGAAATGTATAATAATAAAAAAGTGCAATGCCTTTAAACCCATAAGAGTTCAAAACCATTGAAAAGACCGAATTTTAGTATGTCAATTACGACTTGCTCCATACTCTGTGATTTGGAAATTAATGTTCTAGTGAGGAGGATTGTACGGGGGTATTTTAACTGATGTATTAATTTATAAAACACATATTTTATACATTAAAGTTATTTGTTTAACCATTAAAATTTCGTATAACTATATTTTTATATAACCATAATCCAACCGTGAAAAGGAAAGGTAAGTGGAGAAATTAAAACAGTGGTAATAGTTATTACTATTCATAACTATTGCAAATATTTCTTCGTATTACCAAAGCCACCCCATCAGGAGGACTCCCCTTCAAGGCACGATTCCGTGGATCTGACCCTTAACCTATATTTTCTCCAGGAACTGCCAGTTCAGAGAACTGAATTAATTTGACACAAAGAAACCAAAATATTTAGTATGTATTACTTTTATTCATAACGTATTGAAATGATCGAGGTCCTTAAAAAAACGCACGTTCGATATATCCAAGCAAATTAATTAGCGAAAAAGGTTGGTATCTGGTGTTGTCAGAAACGTATGAATGATCAGTTAACAATGGCATGTGGTGTATACATGTTACATATATGTTGGAGCAACGCGTACGGTTATTCAACGAGCCATCAAGCTTCTGTCACGTCTTTCTTATTAGTGAATTTCCTATGGAAAACTATGGAACTATTAGCATGACCCGCACGGTGAAACTCAAGCCCGGGACCACTATAGAAGTTCCTAACGTGATCCCCTGAACACGTTCTGGGGAGTCGCTAACAACTTTTTAAATATATAATAAACAAAAAGTAAATAAACTAGAGTACCCTGATAAAATAATTGTAATTACACTTATACAGTGTTAGTTATAATACCTAACCTTATTTTAAAAAGTAATCCTTATCAACAAGAGTAAAACATAATTTCACATGTGACTATAAATCATATGATGAATTTTTTCAGTGCAGGTTGTTAGGAGCACTTCTAATGTTTATTATTTGGTCGAAAATTGTTTTTTTGTCTGGATTTGCCTCGAGTTTAAAATTTTGTCTTTGTCAATTTGATAATCTTTATACATATAAAACTCTTCTTTGATATCTGTTTTGTATCTCTTATTTTGGATGACGATTTTAAATAAATGTAAAGGTTTAATGATTCATTTATCGATCAAAACGTCACCAGCCTCATTCTAACATCAAACTTTGGTAAACAAATTGATATTAAAACCACAAAACCTTAAAATTAAAATTAAATTTACTTTTCACAATTATCAAACTAAATAAATTTATAATGTTCAATATTATTCTAGTGGTTTCGGAGAAAACTGAAGTTATCATTTAGCAGTAAAAGCAGTACGTTTCCCAATGTTATTCTTATAGGGAATAGAAAATTGTAATTTTCCTCTTATCAATTTCATTATTATCTGGTATTTAGCTTAAGTTAACATTAACCAACGTAGTATATTCGAAATATGTTATCAGCTAACCCTGTGGTGAAGAGAGGGTATTTTCCCTCTCAAAACCACTAAGTGTAGCTAATGACGCTTTAGTGTCTCCAATAAAGGGATTCGTTTGGACATTTATGAAAAGAAGTTTACTATCCACGCATAAGGCAAATATAAATGAGTCAATCGATTAATATAGGGATAAAAGGGAGAGAGTATGTGTTCAATTTCTGATGCCGTTTATTTTAGTTAGGAAACCAACAACTCATAATTAAATTCAAACTCCAGACCCAGACTAGGTTGTCGGTGATAGGCACATATAAGGTTTACACTCACTTTTTTCTGGCTTCGACTCACATTGTGCGACTAAAATTAGCTAATCATTAGAAAGCTAAACTTACTTAGAGCTGTAAATATATCAAGAAACAGGTTGGTGCCGTATTTCGAAACGTCTAAAAAATCCTCAAATATTTCCAAAGAAGAATTTAGTTTTTAATAAACAAAAACAATCTTATCAATTGCTATCTGCCATTGTCAATGGCAGTTGTCAAGAAATCGACTCTTTTGTCACTGTCAGGTTGATTTATTTGCCACATATAAGTCTAAAGTTCTTCCAAGAATGTACATTTGACTTTCTTACGATTCAATAAGTTTTGCATAAGAATGTAAACATAGCTGTTATAAAAGTACTGAGATTCCAAGCAGATTTTGTACTAAATGCTATGTTTTTTTATCCACTATGACAACATATTAACAGAGATTATTTATATAATAATATGTTAATTAATTTCAGTTAAATCACATTAAGATAACCACTACTGTCATAAAAGTTATATGTATAAAAGTCATAAATGTTATAAGATAAACATAATATAACATATATGGAACATAACATCAATACCTGGTTTACGGTGAGTTTCGGTTTAAGTCTAAGTCATTTTACGGATTTATAAAATAAAATATTTATTTAAAAATATTTTTCCCATCTAAACATAGTATTTGTAAAAATAGTTGTAATCGTAAACATTATATAATTTTAGTTTTTGGTGGTTAATATTCATTTTGATGCTCTCTGAACCCAAAAATGTGATTTTCGTGGCGATATCTGTATTTTGGGAAGTGTAAACACTTAGAGACACTCAATTTGATGAATTTTGTATGTAGCAATTTTGCATTCCACAAAATCTCAAGACGGTTTTTTATACATCGTTTTACTTTTAAGATTATTATCCCCAATTCTACAAAAACATAAAATAGTCGACGTTTCTCAAAGATTTTTCTAACTAAAGTTTTTCAGTTAAAAAAAAACTTCAGGTACCTACAAAAATTATACGACCCACATTTCCGAGAAATTCTGGAGCCAGGAGATATAAAGCCTGGAAGCATTCAAAAGTATTTTTATTTTGTTCAAACTATATATTTCATTAAAATGTAACCATCACCATTAATATGAGCAAAAAATAATTAGAATTTTGAAATTTAATTATACTTCTAGTTGCCGAGAAAATCTGAACTTTCAATTTGCAGTAAACGTAGTGCGTTGTAATTTTATAAGATAGTAAATAAATTGCATTTTTAATACGTAGCTACCTTATCCTGGGAGTAGTAAGGGACCCCCCTCCTAAAATCAACAGTGTGCATTTGTTTATTGGATACCATTATTTATATTATACGAGCAGTATATATACAAAACAAAGTTAATAAGGGTTAAAATTAAGAATGTATTTGTCTGTTCTAATAACATTGATTTAAAAATACTACTGCTAACCACTACCTGGATTTAGAGGCGACAGTATGAATTTTCCTTTAGGGAACGATCCAAAATAGATTGTAAATGCATAGTGCGCATAACAAATGACTGAGGGAAAGTTGTAGTAAAGTGATTTGACAAATGGGTGAGAACTTTCCGTGCAGATTTCAGGCTAGATTATATCTTGATTACGGGATCCTAGCAATTCTAACCTGGTAATCTGTCAAGAAAGAAGGTTTTTTGTGTTAGGGTACCAAACAACCCTACACACTTTTTCTGGGTTTGTACATTTTAGAGGAATGTCTCTGTTTAGATAAATTACTTATGTTTCCATATACCCAAACGATCTAGGATTTCAAAAGTAAAAGTTATGCAGAGTATATTTATTAACTCGCTTCGCCTACTGAGGGCGCAGCCCCCAGACCCCCGCTTGGAGTCGCTACAGTTGTTATTTTAACTCAGTGTCCCTTCAATTTTTTGTTTATAGTATACTATTTTGATTCGTTTGGGATGTATCAAACTCTAGATTTTATCTTTATTGAATGGTCCTATAATTTATTTATACTCTATCATGTGAAAGTTATATTGACAGTTTACTGAATATTTTGCTATAGCTGTTATGATTATTTTGTTTTGATTTGAAACTCTATAGCCCAATGTTACAATACCCAATTTTCAAGGTAAAAATTAGAGATTTTAAAATTGTAAATTTTAACTTTTGACAATTTTCCCAAGAGCTTCTGGGTCCAAGCTACCTACATATCAAAGTTCACGTTTCTACCTTATCTGGAAGTGGTCTATAATTCGTATACGTGAGTGAGTTACACATCGGGCTGTATAGGTATTTAGATAGATTAGATAGACTAATTGGTGTTCAGTCTTTCTAAAACAATAATTGCATATTATATAATTAATATGTTTTTATCTTAAGAAGTAGGTGTAATCAAGGAATAGTAGTATAAAAGGAGAGTTTCATCACTATGAGGATGTATGAGATGTATGAGCTCAACGATGAGAGGTGCGAGGATATATGAGCTCATAGCGCCAGAATCGGCGTCATTTCGAGGTCACCATTGTCAGATGACATCATTTCTCCAGTTCGAATATACACTTCAAAGTCGAAGCTCCGGGCGAATTGTGGTAAAAATAAAGTACATTTCCGAATTAATAGATCATTTGTAAATAAATATTATTCGATTCACAGCGTCCACCCGGGGGCCTGTTACCTCACACCGCGCACTGTTATCATCTTGGCTGCGGCCAGAGGTCAGTGCTGATATCTGGTGCCTAGCACCAGCTGCCTCAGACCGTCCAGTGTTCAGTGTGAGAGCAATAGTGGCAGCGTTGACACTGGATATCAATAGAAGCTAAGTTTTATTGAGTATTATCTTATATACTGTAGTATATTTTTACATATTTCAAACCTTGCGTCGACAGCGAATACCAATTGAAGCTAATGTAATGAAACTCACATTATCCGTTTTTTATTAAAAGACCATTATTTTTATCCGTTATTTTCATTTTCATCGAAAGACTGTAATTATAATTTTTATTTCACAGTCTTATTTTTATCATAAAATAATTACTGTATAAAATATAATTTTTATTATTATAGATACATTTTTAATTATGCAATCCAACACAGTAAAATGCAAATTTTGTGAACAAATAATTATGAGATCAAATATTTCATAGCATATTAAAATATGATCAATGAACCCAAACAAATCGGTATATGAAAAGGGGGGTTGTGAAACGTGTAACAAATCTATAATTCGGAATAACTTTACTCGTAATTTGAAAAGCTGCAATAAGCAAAAAAAAATACCCCCGTCGCAGCAAACCTGCGTACTCAGCGAATTTCCAATGCATATATATGTGGCTCACTACTAGATAGAGCTATTTACCAAGTTTCACAAGAATACATCCATAAATAAGTGGTATATAGCATTTTATTTATTCTCCATAAGAATAATATTAGGGTTGAGGACGCAGGTTTGCTGCAACGAGGAAGATAAGTAATGTGTTTTTTTTGCAATTATCAATACAACTGAACCAGGTGAAGCTACATACCAAGTTCTCTTAATGTAGGTTCATAATTAAGGGAGATATACAACTTTACTTATTCTCCATATGAATAACATGGGGGCCGAGTATGCAGGTTTGCTGCTACGGGGACTATCAACAAAAAACTTGTTTTTTGTGCTAATATCAATATACCACAACTAGTTGAAGCCACATACCAAGTTTCATCAATATACATTAAAAAATAATCGAGATATAGAATTTATTTATTCTCCATAAGGATAACATTGGACAACGTAATGTGATTAGCACTTTGAATATCTCTGCAACGGTTGGACGTAGAACAACGATTAAAACACCAAAATGTTTGTTTCGTTGAGCTAATCACATTAATGAATAGATATGTGAAGTTTTTAGTAAAACTATCTGAGAAAAATCTAAAAACCTTTTTCCTATAAGATTAACATGGGACACGTTTTTTTGGATTTCCTCTGCAACCACTTAACCTAGGTTAATGATTCAAAATACTAAATTATTTGTTTTGTTAAGCTCTATAAAATGGATACAACCAAAATTGAATGTTTTTAATATTTTGGGGTAAATTTTGCAAAAAACAGATTTTTGGAAAATTGTAAACCCCCATAAAACCCCCTTCCCATAGTGCGATCGATCTGAATTTCTAACTTAAAGTTATAAATGATACTCTCCACATTTGTGCCAAATTTCATAAAAATCGGGTGTTTCTTTCAAAAGTTATCGTGGTAACGGACACACACATACACACACACACACACACACACACACACACATATATATATATATATATATATATGTATACATATATATAAATTTGAACGAATAGTGTTTTTGGCATCTGGGGACCTCAAAACGAAAAGTTATCATGGTCTCGGGCTTAAGTCTTGCCATGCCACCTACGGTTATAGCTTCTTCCCTATAGGGGAAATTCGCTAATAGTAGTGAAATTTCTAGTTCACCTCAACCTGAACCCAGTACAAGTAGGATTGAAACGAAAACGACCTGTACCAATTGAAGAATTATAAAATAGAGTTAATCGTATAGAAATTGAAAGTAGACCTTCTGTAATTCAGTATGCTCCAGCTCAAGCTTCGATTGTTGAAAATAATGTTACTGAAGAAACCCCTAGAGAAAAAGCGGTTAATGAGTATAAAGTAAAATTTTCTCAATGCGATAAATTGATAAGGAAAAGCAATCTGGGTTTTCACTTAAAAACTCATACAGAAACCGTCCAACCTCAATTATTTTCAAATCGTGGTTTCATTATTGATAGACCCACTCCCGCAAAACGACCGTGACTTGATATCCAACCAGCACAGTCGAATAGTTCAGATATGATACTTTAAACGGCACAGCTCTTTTTATAAAAAAGCACTATTGTTAACCATGTCAAAGGGCCGTTTACGGGCTCATCTATACCTCCACCTGATGATAAAGAAATTGAACTGTCAAAAAAAGCGTTCAAGGGGCGTTTACATGTATATACCATTAAAAATTAATATAATATGAAAAATACGGTTTTGTTTTTAAGGAGGTTGTAGCAAATTGTTGTTAGAAAAATCAACGAACATCTGAATGAAGCGGAAGTTAAAACGCGACTGATATTGTATATGGATTATAAAAAGCTGAAGAGATTGTAGGGTTTAATTTCAAAACTAAATATTCAACGATCCTTTCAAGTACGGATGTATTGAGCTGTTATGACTTTGCTCAAGAAAAAGTATTAAAAGAAATGGAAGAGTTTCAAAATCACGGCTCTGGCTGGGCATTACACAGCATTGATGGGTTGGAAATACATAAAAACCGTTATAAGCCACTTCGCGGGGGTTCAAGTTACATACGTCTGCTGTAAAAGATAGCAGACAAGTTAGCTATAGTTAACGTGAAAAATAAAGATCAGAAATTTTTTCTTTGGTCGATTCTTTCCGCACTGCGACCTGTTGATAGAGACCCTCAAAGACTCAGTAAATACAAACAATACGAAAACAAATTTTATGACACATTGAGAGATATTAAATTCCTTGTACCGGTATTGGTAAGCGTCATATCGATATTTGAAAAACGATCTGGGGGATCTATTAATATTTATACTTATCCGTATATATATATTTATCCGTTATATATAACGAATAATGAACAGCCAGGGCATCATGTAAATCTCTTGTATTTGACAGATGAAAATAAAAATACTCATTATTGTTGGATTTAAAGTATGAGCAGGGTAGGTAGTCAGTTTTCAAAACATAACGGTAAAAAATGTATTTGCAATCGCTGTCAACAATCCTTTGGTACTACAAAATTATTTAATGAACAAAAACAGATTTTTAAGGAACCGCCAAACGATGAAACGAATGAAAATAATTCTTTTATATGCAATCATTATCTGACTGAATTTGAAGACGAATCAAAGTTGAATAAACACAGAGAATATTGTATCGGACACGAAACCGTTAAAAATGTAATGCCGCAAGTAAACGAACATGGAATCCCTCCAAGTGTATATTTTAAAAATCAATATAGAAGAATGAAAGTTTTTAGGCCATGCGGACTTTGAATGTATATTGAAACCGATATCAGATAAAGTGGAACCTCTAAAAAAATTGTACTGAAGATTCCTGTACTATAAAATCTTGTACATATCATAAGAAATCTTATACTAATAAATATAAATTACACGCGGTCACCAGTTTCTCTTTATATATAACAACCACAGATAATTATTACATTTCGTTCAATCTATATTACGAGTGTTTAGGTCCTGATACAACGAAAATTGCTGTAGAAACCATTGTTAAAATATCTAAAGACTTGGAACACTTGCACAGTAAACAAACCGCTAAACCTATGACATTAACGGCTGATGGTGAAATAAATATTAAGAACGCTTCTTGCTGTCATATTTGCTGTGGGAATGGGTTTACAGAAAATAAAAAGGATCTGAAAAAAAACAGATAAACGCGTTCTTGATCACGATCATTTGACTGGAAAATTCAGAGGTGTTGCGCATAATTCTTGTAATTTTAACTTAAAAAAACCGCACATTATACCGATATTTATTCACAACCTGAGCAACTATGACGCACATCTGTTTGTAAAATTATTAGGCTTCGAACAGAATAAAATCATAGTCTTGGCTACAACAGAAGAACGTACATATCTTTTGAACTTAGAGTGGAGAACGAGGTTAACTTGAAACATTTGGATTCGTTTAGATTCATGGCCTCAAGTCTAGACAGCTTGACGAAGAACCTTATAAAAGATAAATTCAAACATACATCTAAATATTTTGACGATAACAAACTTGATTTGGTGTTGAGAAAAGGCACGTTCCCTTATGATTTCATCAACAGCATGGGCAAATTCAACTGTACAACTCTACCCCCGAAAGAATATTTTTATAATATATTGAATAAATCCTACGTTGAAGATAAAGACTACGAGCATGCCTGTAAAGTGTGGGATAGTTTCAACATCCAAAACATGAAAGAGTATACTTTATTATACAATAAAACGGATACGCTGTTATTAGCCGACATCATGGAAAACCTTCGCGACGTTTGCATGAACTCGATCCCGCGTGGTAGTTTAAATCTCCGTATTAGCCCGGGACGCCATGTTGAAAAAGACCGAAGTTTGCTTTGAATTACTGACCGATACCAACATGGAACTCATGATCACTAAAGGGTTTGTGGCGGAAGTTCTTAGTGCTATTATAGATACAAAAGCCAAAAACAGATATATAACAGATTACTACCCTGAAAAAAACCCCGATGAATATCTCATTTACCTCGATGTAAATAATCTCTATGGTTGGGCTATGCCCAAGCTTATGCCTAAGAGTGGTTTTAAATGTTTCAGTACTGTAACATTATCTCAGAATGAAGAAGAAATGCAAAAAGGTAATATGATAAGTAACGAGGCACATACAGGTTATATTTTAAAGTTGATCTCGAATATCCTGAGGAGCTACATGACACGCATAAAGACCTACCATTGGCGCCAGAAAATAGTTGCTACCCGGATCGAATCAGAAAAAACGTTTAACTACATTGTAAAATAAAGGAAAGCACGTTGTACATTATCAAAATGTGCAACTTTACCTTTCGTTAGGGATGAAATTGAAAAAAAAAAACACAGAGGTGTCGAGTTCTGCCAGTCGCCTTGGTTGAAGGAATACATCGACATAAATATGGATATTCGAACAAAATGCGACTAACGACTTTGAGAAGAACTTTTACAAGCTCATGAATAACGCGGTTTTCGGTAAAACAATGGAGAATATACGCAAACACGTAGATATACGACTATCTACGCATGATAAACAAATCGATAAACTCGTGGCGAGACCCAGATTTAAATCCGTAACGATCGCTGTTTATGGTTTCCACTAAAATTACATGAGACCCAAATATGGTGATAACGCTAGTGTTCATTATACTGACACAGACAGCCTGACATACAGGGTGAAAGCCAAAGACATCTACGAAGATATAAAAAGTATGATTGATCACTTTGACACCAGCGACTATAAAGAAGATAACCCATATGGTATGCCGCGTGTAGACAAAAAAGTCATCGGAAAATGGAAAGTAGAACTGGGAAGTGATGTCATTAAGGAATTTGTTGGGTTAAGATCGAAAATGTATGCGTACGAAGATGAAGGTAATAAAGCTGGGAAAAAAGCAAAGGGAATAAAAAAATCTGTTGTTAAAAAATAACTCACAATTGCCGATTATAAGAAGTGCTTATTCGACCGTGAAGAAAAATACAAAACAATGAATGTTATAAGAAGCAAACGTCATGATTTATATTCAATTACCCAAAGTAAAAAAACCTATCCCCACACGATGATAAAAGGTACATATGCGAAGACGGCATAGAAACACTTCCGTGGAGGCATTATAAAATACCAATCGAGGAAATAATAAATATTGAATCAACGCAGCTTTGGACTTGGACTAGAGAGGTTTAAAATTTTTTTGGTTTATTGCAAATTGAAAAATATGGTTTAATATACAAATTGAAGCGAATTGATGCGAAATAGGCTGGGCCCCACTTTGGGTCCCAACTAAATTTGACTAAGTTGAAGGGGGTAGTATCAATACACACCATTTTCACCTTCATTAACGATTCAAAACCCTTCTATTTATCACAACCAAAGCGTTTTTAAATTTTCTTTATTAAACCAATTTAAAACGATTTTCAGACTTGGTTTCTTCACATCTTAAAATGACAGTGTCTATCTTTAAGGGGTATTCTTTTCCATTAAAAAGAAAATCTCTGTTGAAGATGGAAACTCTGATGTAGTAACAGAGCTTTTGACTAGCACCCATCGACACTGGGGGAAATCAATATTTCAACTAACTGAAAAAATATAAAACATCGCACAAAACGCATCTAGCAAAGGTGTGAACGATTCGTTCCCCCCTTTTGAATTACCAATATCACTTAAAAATTTGCATTATCAACATCAAAAAATAAAAATTTGTAATCAAACTTGTCTATGAATCAGACCCGGTAAATAGCCGGGTCTCGAATTTAATTTTTTTTCTAATACATTTTAATATAATTCTTAACCACGTTATAACTGAACCCCGTCTCCGATATCACAACGACATAAGCCGTAGTACCTTGCTCAGCTGCAGGACTGGCAACAGCGTTTGTAAAGTCCAATTGAATTTGAATATCATTCCTTTTCGATTCGGTGGAGAACGGGTGATGATAAGTATCAAAAGCCATAAGTGGGTATGTATCAATAAAATCAACGTGTTTAAATACACGTCTTCGTTTTTGAAAAGTACTTGTCCGATGGATGCATAGATTCAGTATAAAATTCCGTACTGTTTATCTAAAACACTCAAGTTTTGCGGCTCTTGAGGATACAGTTGACCGTTGATTTTCACATTATATTTCTTAATATTTAAAAATCGAATTCTCTAGAATCCTTAGTTTGGTAATTTTTCCGTTTCGTCTGCAAACCTACGATTATAAATAGGGGGGTTGGAGATGTTTCTAAATATTTTAAATATATCAAAACTATACGAAGAGCCAACGACTACCTAAGAGCGCAAAAATGTTCAATACACTGCCATTAATAATATCTGTACTGTAAATCATCCTTTTCACTCAATCAATCCTTCAATCAAGTCCTTCGATTTGTGGTGCTTTTTTCACGGGGTCGTACTCGATGATTGGAACTCTTAAAACAAAGCTTGTAATTTTTATTTTTCCCTCGTCTGCGGAGTTCTCTGCTGTACCAGTTTATTCTTTCAAACGGCATATAGCGTCGTTATCTTCAGCTCGTGTAAAGATAATCTCAAATCCACCTTTCATGGAAACACCAGGTTGTCGAAAAATCCTAACCCCAAGTGGGACAACGTACCGAGAGCTTCGAACTTACCTCCACCTTTAACGAATTTCGATTTAAAACCACTGTTGTAGTGTGTATTCTCACCCGACTTACTGTTTATTGTTAGACCTTTAATGGTGCTAGTTATACCAACCTCATCAACGGCGTCTATAAACTTATTGCGTTTCTTCAATTCTATTCTCTTAAATAAAAACGCTACGAAATTATTTCCTAGTTTAATTGTTTTCGCGGCGGTATAAGCAGTTAAGTCAGCCTTTTTAATGACCTCACCCTGCATGTGAAACAATATTCGCCTATCTTAAAACGAATTTCTGTGATCTAATTTGAAAACTGTAAATTTATTCGGTGAATTAAAGTTCAAATCTGATACCGGTAATACGGTATCGTATTCACACCGCTTGATTTTATCAGATGCTTCGCTGTAATATTGTTCCATGTTTATCTATATATACTTTTTATAGTTTTCAGTATCCAGTAAAAATATAAAAATCAAAGTGAGCAGCAAAAACATATAAAACTTGGAAAACATAGTAAAATAAAACTTATCTTCTGTTGAATAAATTTATATATTTCTTTATATCTGACGCCAATCCCAAGTTTATCCTACGATATTCAACAGCATCTTTCATCAAATTAATTTTACCACCTTCAACGTCTTTCCCCGGTAACACTGTTAAACACTGATTTATGTATTTAATACCTTCCGGTTTTGTTTTCCTTTACCGGACGTTTTAATATACCAAAATCATCGGTTTTAATATGTCTTGAACATGTATTTACCGCAATGTGGCTTTTTAGTCGTATTTTCAGTTAAAAACCCATAAGGTTCGCTCTAGAATGTTTTACACATCTTTTAAAATTCGTCAAACGTCATATCGGAACCCACGAGATCATCATAAATGCGCTTCGTATAGTGTTAATTCCGTTTGAAGACGCATAATAAATTCACGTTTTTGTCGATGACTTGCATGTTTACCATAGCTTTGATTCAGATAGACGAACGATAGTTTCTTATGTCCGATGAATTTATGTGTTTGTCCCTACCACATAAAGAAATTAAAAATTGTAATACAAATTCATAAATAAATAAGTGATAAATAGCTTTTTATTTATTCTCCATAAGAATAACTTTAGGGCTGAGTATGTAAGTTTGCTGCAACAAGGAAAATAAGAAATGTGTTATCTTATGCAATTATCAATATAACTCAACCAAATGATGCTACATACCAAGTTTGATTCATTTAGGTTCATAATTAAGAGAGATACAAAACTATACTTATTTTCCATGACAATAACATTAGATCTAAATATGCAGGTTTTCTGCTACAGGAACAATCAACAAAAAAATTTTGTTTTACCAATATCAATATACCACGACTAGGTAAAGCCACATACCAAGTTTCATCAATATACATTCATAAATAATTGAGATATCAGATTTTATTTATCCTCCATAAGGATATCATTGGACAACGTACTGTGTTTAGCACTTTGAATATCTCTGCAACGCCTGGACGTAGAACAACACAAAATGATTTTTTTGTAGAGCTAAACTGATTGGTAAAAAGAAATGTGAAGTTTTTAGTAAAGTTATCTGAGGAAAATCACCATTTCAACACCAACAGATTTATTTTTTAGAGCTGAAGCAGTTGGTAAAAAACAATGTGGAGTTTCAGTAAAATTAATTGAGTAAAAAGCTAAAAACCCTTTTCCCGTAAGATTAACATAGGAATTTTTATGAATACGTTTTTTGGATTTTCTCCGCAACCACTTAACCTAAGTTAATTAACATGGGAATTTTTATGAATACGTTTTTTGGATTTTATCTGTAACCACTTAACCTAAGTTAATTATTCAAAATACTAAATTTATTTTTTAAGCTCTAGAAAATGGTCACAACCAAAATTTAGTTTTTTTTAAATTTTAGGGTAAAAATGTCAAAAAACTGATTTTTGAAAAATGTAAAACCCCCTTAAAACCCCATTCCCATGGTTCGATCATATTGGTTTTTCATTTTAAAGTCAAAAATGTTACGCTCCACATTTATGCCAAATTTCATAAAAATCGAGCTTTTCTTTCAAAAGTTACTGATGTAACGGACACACACACACACACACACACACACACACACACACACACACACACACACACACACACACACACACACTCACACACACACACACAAACGCACACAAACGCATATATATATATATATATTATTTATATATAAATTTGAACAAATGGTGTTTTGGGCATCTAGGGCTTTTAAAACGAAAGGTTATCATGGTCTCGGGCTTAAGTCTTACCATGCCACCTACGGTAATAGCTTCATCCCTGTAGGGGAGATTTGCTAAAAGAAGGAAATTCGATCACCCACATTGCCGAACCCCTATAGGTATAAATACCACATTTAGTATATACAGGGTGTCTCACGTCAGGTGCGTAAGTTGTCTTAAACAGATTGCAGGCGAGCTAATTGACCTAGAAGGATAAAATAAAATAATCTCCCAGTAAATCGACCCCAAGGAATAACATTAAAATATGTTTGATGTGTTACAAATTCAAGTTGGTCCAAAAAATGAGGGTCACTAGTTCGAATCTCGGAATTTTGAGATATAAACATGGGCCATGTTATACACTATTTTAAAGCTTCCATGGCCACCATTTTTTCAAATAAACTGACAATGGAATACCCGATATATTCTAAACCTCAAGACATACCTTTGTTCTGATTTAAAATGCTTAGTCATATTAAACTCAGCGATACCCTGATATGCTACATGACTGTATTTAAAGCAAAATAAAAAATCCAAAAATTCCTATTTTTATTATTTATGAATGTCATGTTTGCGGGTGAGGTGTATCCATCAATCCTTTTTAGCGAATATTCCCTATAGGGAAGAAGCTATTACCTTAGGTCTCATGGGAAGACTAAGCCCGAGACCATGATAACTTTTTTTTTGAGGTCCCCAGATGCCAAAAACACTCTTCGTTCAAATTTTTATATATATATATATATATATAAATATATATATAACATAAAATATGTGTGTGTGTGTGTGTGTGTGTGTGTGTGTGTGTGTGTGTGTGTGTGTGTGTGTGTGTGTGTGTGTGTGTTAATGGTGTTTGTGGTGTGTGTGTGTGTGTGTGTGTGTGTGTGTGTGTGTGTGTGTGGCTCAAATGTGTAAAGTAACATTCATGACTTTAAGTTTGAAAATCAGAAAAATCGGACCATGGGAAAGGGGGTTTATGGGGGTTTAAACATTTTCCAAAAATCAGTTTCTTGCACTTTTTACCCTTAAATAAAAATAAACCGAATCTTTGTTTTAATCATTTTATAGAGCTTAAAAAAAACAATGTAGTATTTTGAATAATTTACCTAGCTTAAGTGGTTGCGGAGAAAATCCAAAAAAGTGTTCATAAAATCTCTCATGTTAATCTTATGGGAAAATGGTTTTTAGATTTTCCTCGATTAATTTTACCGTAAACTTCACATTTGATTTTACCAATCAGTTTAGCTTTAGAAAACAATAATTTTGGTATTTAAATTGTGATCCTACGTACAACCGTTGCCAAGATATTCGAAGTGCTAAACACAGTACGTTGTCCAAGGTTATCCTTATGGAGAATAAATAACATTTGATATTTCAATTATTTATGAATGTATATTGATGAAACTTTGTATGTGGCTTCACCGTACTGTATATCACTGTACTGGTATAGTGATATTTGCAAAACAAGTTGATTTTTTTTTTTATTGTCCCCGTAGCAGCAAACCTGCATACTCAACCCCCATGTTATTCTTATGGAGGATAAGTAAAGTTTAATATCTTCCTTAATTAAGGTCATAAATTAATGAAATTTGGTGTATAGCTTCACTTGTTTGAGGTAAATTGATAATTGAAAAAAGTTTCTTATCTAACTTTTTGCAGCAAACCTGCGTACTCAGACCTAATTTTATTCTGATGGAGACTAAATCAAATGCTATGTATCACTTATTTATGAATGTATTTTTATGCAACTTGGTGAGTGGCTTTGTGTGGTAGAGAGAAACGTATACGTGCATTGGAAATTCACTGAGTTCGCGGGTGTGCTGCGTCGGGGGTATTTTAAAAATTTGCATATGCCCAAAATTTCAAAAAGTAAAATAGTATGCCAAAAAGTATATCATTTAAAAGATCGTGGAAATCCTAGCATCTTTCTAATTTACATCTATTTTTGTTTTCTTGATCAATAAGCAACAATCATCATTTTCACACAAAATGCATGTTATTTGTGCATAACATTTCTAAGTAGACCTACTTTGAGGCCTCTTTTATAAATGAGTTATGTATAACTTGCATGCAAAACGATTAAGCACGTTCCCATACAATAATAAGAAAAATATATTTATATATCGATAAACACACGGATGTGGTGGGTATGACTCCTGGAATTGCTCTAAATTTAAGTTTTAATCATACTCCAGGTGCTTTTTTCATTTTTTTGTTTGGTTGAAGGGTAGTTATCCCCCCAAAACCGCTAAAAAACTGAAAAAATCCAAATTCGTCAAAAAAGGCTCTAAGGATTTGTATTAAAATTTATTGGTTTGAAGATCTGCTTTAGGTTTCCAATAAAATTACACCACCCGCATTTCTGTAAAAATTCGGGTTCAGAAATTACAGGGCTTAAAATTTCCAAAATTAGGTTTTATGAATTTTTAATTATAATTCTACGATTACTGGTTGCGAAGAGAATTTAAACTTTCATTTAGCGGTAAAAAATTACGTTGTCCAATGTTATTCTTATGGGGAGTACAAAAATTACAGTATCTCTCTTATTTAATGATCAATTTAATTGTAATTTTATATACGGGTCAAGTTAGCATTAACCATCATATGACATTAAATATGAATCTCCCTAAGCCTGGGGGGATAAGGGAGCAATTCCCCTCTTAAAACCGCTGTGTGTAGCAAAGGGTTTTGTAGTGACACCAAAAATGGGGTTTGGGTGAACATTTCTGAAAAAATCTGTTTAGAAGATTTTTTCTGTGCATTATACCCGTACTTTATATTCTACAGTTAGTAAATACAAAATAATGTAGTAACATAAGTTGGGCTAAAAGGGAGAAAGTATGTGTCAGATTCCTGATACCGTTTATTTTAACAATTTGTAAGAAACAGCTTTGTAATTTCCGGAATGTTTGTATATTTATCTGGCATGGTTTAGGGGGTGACCGGTGAGGGTGAGAGACGGGACGTTATACAGGTGTAATGCGTCCCCTGGGGCTCCTGCCCTCCCAACCACCCAATAACAGTCGTCCCTCTCTGTACACAAGACCCGTCATCTGTCAGTCTGAATAAATATTAAGGACCAATAGGGATTTCTAAGCTTTGATTATCCTTGGAAAAGTATTGAAAAACGATGTTTGTAGTTTTAAGTTGCATTGAACAGTTAGTTTTAGCGAATTTCTTCTATGGGGAAAAATCCAATACCGCGCATTGTATCGTGGAAGCGTTAAAGTTCATCGTTGCAAACATATACATTTTGTATTGTAAATGATATATTTGTATCTAGAGATATAAGATATAAAACAAATTGTCTAGGAAACTCATCTGTAACTGCACTAAACACGATATGTTCCAATATTTTACATATATGGGAAACATAAATGTTATGTGTTTTATGTTTGTTTTTTTTTTGTGGGTGCGATAACTTTGGTAAAAATGACCCAATTTTAACAAGATTCGGTACACATCTAAAGAAATATTTATGGCTTTACTTACGAAAACCAGTTAGATCGCCTCATTCATCCTAAGGGGTATATGGGGGGGGGGGTTGTCATGATACAATGCAAGTAAGTACAGCATAAACATTTCACATTGAAATAAGCCGATTTTTATTTTGACATTTTTAAGTGATGTAATGTGTTTATGTTATGTGTACACATAATTATTTTGTGGAATTTGTTTTATAATTAATATTATTATGACAATACAAAGTGAAAATAATGAGCGTAAGTATTAGAGATTCGAGCAGTGTGTCCCAACACATAATAAACCGAAATAGTCAATACAAGTGACAAAACTCAAGGATAAATAAAAATGACCTAAATTCCATGCCAATATGTGTGTGTGCTATCAATAGAACATGGTGAAATGTGAAGTTACAGTCCTCTAGCAGATCATCAAATGCAAAGACAAAGGGAGGAATTCACAAACGCTCCTCCAAGCTTCCTTACCTTTACCCTCCCTTGACCCGGCCTCCGGCCTTCCTTCAACTACCCTCAAGGAAATGTAGAAAGTGTTTAAGGGAGAATAAAGGCTGGTTAGAGGAAACGGTATTACAGCTGTCTCTAAAAATCAAAACAACGCTTTTTATAGGATATTTTGTTGACAGTAAACCTGCTGGTTTACAGATAACCTGCTGGTCTACAGTTTCTAACGGTTTAACCTAGTGTTAAACAATCTTAACCTCCTTAACCTAGTGTTATTAAATCCATCGACGGTACATTTTACTGAATTTTTATTTTAAATATTTTGTCTATATTCTTACCCCTATTTCTTTCTTTATCAATCTAATTTTCAATTCTAATTATGAGGATTAATACATGTACGAAAACTAATTTGTTCAAAACGTTGAGTGCAAATAAAATAAGTTTCCTCAGAAATACGTTTCTTCCTCCGGCATTAAAGTCCGCCGTGGCCGAGATATTTATGTAGTAGTTCCTCTACTAGGAGAGAAAATCGTAATACTGGGTTAGAATCGGTTGACAAACCACCGGTACCTTTTGATTGACATTTTTCACAGGACAATTCTTATTAAAAGTGTTGAATGTTAGTTCAGTTTTTATCAGAGTGTGTCTTATTATTAGTTAAAAACCTTAAGTTATGCATTCTTTTAGATTCATTTTGTTTTAATTATAAATGCTCGCACAAAATATTATATGTTGTAGGCTATACCAAGTGTAACTGCAGTTACGGCGAATGAATGTGTCAATGACTTATAAGATTGAAGATACAATTTATTGAACAAAATGCATAAATAGTTTTTTAAGAGGAATTCCTCAAAACTGTTTTCATTAGAGATAACAATAAGTATAGGTGTAACATAAGGAAAGAAGGGCGTAGGCCTAAGCTACCTTATAAGATGCAGACCAACAATGACGTAAATGTAGGCTTAGGTCTCACGAGTAATATTATCAACTACCATATAGTCTAGCAACGGTTTATTAAACGTAATAGTGGATTTTATTATTTCTTTAAGACAGTTTTAAAATCAAAACTAAACATCGATTAAGTAATGTCAGGATTCGGTTAAACTCCTCTTATATTTGTTTCTATGATCTATGCACTTTTTTGTGCGGGAAAAACGATTTTGACAATTTACTCTTGATGGCGCTTTTATGTTTGTAATGAAAGAACATAATTACTTTTTTCTTTCTAAAAATCTGTTTTGAATTAATTTGTTATTGAAATGATTTTGCGACACACCTTAGTGAGAGGGGAGTGAGAGTGAGAGAGGAAGAAGTAGGGGGGAGAGAGAGAGAGAGAGAGAGAGAGAGAGGGTTGACCCCCTCTAATTGATCTAGTTAGTCGTGAAGTTCATGCACCACGACACCGATTCAAATTTACTTGATAACTGCTCATACTGGATGTGCCAAAACGTTCACACCCACCGCCGGTATTCATCGACCTCTGGGCTAATATGTTTTATTGTACTATACTTCTTAGCTTTGAATACGATACATTCAAACATGGATAAATTAAGACGAAAAATAAGGTTATAATGGAAAGTCAAAGAATTAAACATTCTGCGGCATACCCTTCGTTCCTGTACTTGTAAATAAATAAATATATTCTGAAATATTACAGATTTTTCAGACAGGGAAAAGGTATCTTTAAAAAAGTAAAATCTGATCAAATTTAAGGAACAAAACATAAAAAATGTGTCACCAAAATTGAGTGTTTAGTAAAAAGATGCAATTGCAGATGGATAGAAAATTGACACTGTTTAGCTTTGCTTTATTCACAACACCCATTGGCTCTTTCATTCCTGACAATGTAATATCTTGTCAATCCCTGCCGTTTGGTTAGGCGTTAACCAATGCTTGCAGACCTTTGCAAAGCTCCTTAGTTTCATAATATAGCAATAAGAATATACTCTAAGAATTTTGAAATGCAAGCAAATTATTGAAGTTATTAGTACATTCGCACATTTGTGAGATTTCTCTGTCATTTTGCAATATAACAAAAATTATAGTTATTTAGATATGTAGTATATGATTTAATTATTATTCGGCTAAACAATTGAATGTTTTAAGCAAGCTATATAAGTACATGTCTATGAAAATATATTTTGTAAATAGATACCTCTTTCATTCTCGTACGGAAAGAATGAGCGTACACCTAGTAATGGTTGATTCAATGCCATCAGACAGTGTATTGTATATATATCGACACTAAGTAGGTCGATGAAGCGTTAGAGCGATATTGCTTCTTTTTCATTTTGGCAATGTTGCATTATTCAATATTGCGGTGGATATGACTACGTTTATTATTAATTTACTTATTTTTTGTTATTAATCAAAGTTTTTCATTTACGAGTCATATTTTCGAATTCGTGAAAAATAGTTTTAGTTCTTAAACATACATATTTTATAATTTATTAGATTTATCAACAAGTTTGATTTAATATTACATAGTTAAAATACCAGGGACAGTAGACATTGTTGATTTTTTAATAGATCAGACACACAACATTAAATGTAAATGTTTTTGTTACTGATACGATTTTGGAATACAATACACTGTGGCTAATTTACCTGTTTTTGCTGTTACATAAATTATTTTCCTTTGAATATGCTATTATTTTGTTAATATGTTGTAATGCTAATTACTTATTTAAAATCTAATAGCATTTTTGATTTCCTTCATGATTAAAGTGAATAAAAGTTATAGGTTTATTTTTATTTTAAACAAATAACCTTCCTTAATCACTACACTTAATTATTTCTCTCTTAGTTTATTAAAAATACGATATTTCGAACTAAAATATTAACGTGTTTTTCAGGTTCAGTAGTTTCAGCATTTTCAGATATTTTTATCCCGAAATCCAACCCTTCGCAAAGTATCCTTTAACATATCCCGTGCAGTTAAGTTACTGTATTGTAAGTTAACTTTCTTCAACGATTTAATAGCAAGTCAAAAATATGTATACTAATACGTACGAATAGTTTATGACCCCGAAAATGCTTAATTATATCACTAAACAATTTTATTACGTTAGTCAATCCAACAGACATTTTAAAGTAAATTAAAAATAAAAATATAAAGTGATTATGACTGTTTGGCTTAAGAAATTAGGTAAATTACACAGCTTTTTTATTGATATAGTTATCAAAAAACGTTGGTTGTTTTTTCGTGTTTAATTATTCTTGATGAGCAGGCAGAGGTGCATTCCAACCTCACAGGGCCTGCTCTCGACGATGAACCTGCAGCTTCACCCTCAGCTCGTGTGCCACCAACTAAAATGTGGCTACGATTGTAATAATTGTTAGGTGTAAACATTAGGTGAGGTCCCGTTAAACGTTCACATTCGTCACTTTCGCGTAAAACAACTTAATGTTTTGTATTAATCTTCTCCCAAAGGACATTATCTCGATTTGTATAAGCAAACCATTGCCTACACAGCAATTACAATTGACATAGCCGATTGGAAAAACAAACCCTTATAAATAACAGTAAGGTGATATTACCAACAGAATGTAATTGTTTTTTCTAACTTTAATTTATATAAAATAAACCACAATCCGAAGAGATAGTAAAATAAAATTATAGAGAATAGCTTTTACCACGTGCATTTGTTTTTTTTTTTAATCGGAAGCACTAGCCGCCCACAAGCTGGATGCGATTAAAGTTAAGAACACAATGTAAGAGTCTTTTCTTAGAGTAGTTAAATCCAAAATGTTAAAGGTATAAATTGACTCGCTAAACCGTAAAGCTGTTGAAAGAACTTACGCCACGTGCGGTGAGCGATTTATAAGTTTTTCAATTTGCCGTGTTTGTCCGCTCCGTTGACTTCATTCAAGCTTGTTACTATCAGTCGGAAGGTTTTCCTTATTCTAATATTCCTACACTCTCTTCTCTTCTTAATAAATGCAATAGTGTTGTCTGGTTAACTGATGCTGTTAAATAGATAATTTCATTGGACATTGGGTTAGTTGGGTTAGTACGACCAACAACGTATTGTGCATAAGCCCTACTCATCTCCTTACATATAGGTCGATATAGGTTCAGAACAAATTTAAATATATTTTTAAGAATTGTAATATGCAATTGATAAAATATACGCCAAGATTGTAAAAACCGTTGCTTAGGGCTTTTCAGTTTTATTTAATGATATTTTACCATTTATTATTAATTCCTCGGAAAGATCGCGAACCCAAATATCAACACCTATTTAATTCATAGTACTAATGAGGATAGTCAACATTGTAATCCGTCGTCAATTTCACTCAAAGTCAGTATTATATTGTGAAAAATATATAGTCTGACGGTTTAAACACATTTGTAAAATAATAAATAAATAAAATTGTTTGCGAATAAATAAATAAAATTGAGAATTGTTTAAGGAGTTTAAAAGAGTTTGGTCTCTTTGGCTACTAGAATGGCATCTGCAAAACAAAATATTAACATTCTAAGCCTAAAAGTTAATATTATATTTATCACCGTAAAAAATGTAGAACGATTTTCAATTTTAGAGTGAATGAGAGGGCAGTAAAATTATTCCAGAAAATTAAGTGGAATATTCTAGCAGTAACAGAATCCGATAAGCCAATACGGTCCAACGAAGTGTCTGGAATAATAAACAGGGCCTCAGCTGAGTTTGAAATGCCTCATTTGCTGCTAGATTATATATGATACATATAAATACTTGTTAACATACGAAATGGATTGGTAATGGTGCGGTCTCCTACTACTTGTTATCTATTTTATTTCAAATAATATTCCTTAAATTATAAAATTAAGTGTATAGACATTTGTATATTTATTCACTAAAAAATATATAGATAAAACATATTTATAACATATAGGAAAATATTTCTTTAACACCCCCATAACCTAAAGCCCATTTTTATAAATATATTGTTATTTTTGAGATGCTGACGAAGAAATTAAATCTTCTTCATTGGAGATAAAATCTTTCTGTCAGTATGTATTTTCACGATAGCAACCTATAGGACATTTTACTTGTTTACTCTTTCTTTTTTTCATCAATCGTCGTTATGAGGCAGGTAAATGAATAATAGTTTAGTTATTTTATTTATATCTAATTGGCAATCATACAGCATTAAGTATCATAATATATAATTTTTTTCTTTTAACTATACATTTATTGTTCTTGAAAATTTCAGGCAAAGCGTTATTTAAATATACTAATTATTTCCCATATAAAACGATTGTTGATAACAAATATTAACTGGAATTCTAAAGCTATAAAAATATTTGGATAAATGTATTTATTTCAACAGAATGAGAAACATAATATAGTGTCGGATCAACGGTTAAAGTTATTATTCCGGAAAAACCTCTTGTTGATTGATGTAATGTTAACTATTCGTTGAATTTACGTCACTGTCATATCATCTAAATAATACCTAAACTAATATGATTTTTAAAGTATGTCAATATGATACGAGCTTATGATTGACATAGATCATTAATAAAAATAAGAAATTGTTTTAGAGGTCTCAAATCGCTGAAAAATAAACCTTCGATATTATGGATGAGATATGTTCTGTTTTATAATCCTGAAAAAAAGGAACTTTAATATCAGTTTTAACAAACTATTTAACGAACAATTAATGTGTAACATAATTTTTATACATAGTTCCTTCACTACGTAGAATAACTGATTTCGTCAACATTTTGTAATTTGTAGGCTAGAACTATTTGGATTCCCTTAGAATACCGAGGTTTCCCGCAATGTCTAACTGTCTGTTAAGATGTGAACATATCTAGAGATTAATGGCACGATTTGAGTGAAATTGGGTAGGATCAAACTTCAATAAAACTTCATAAAGCGGCCAACGCTACTGGCCACGTAGTGAAAACCACGTTTTCGATTAATACTATACTATATGCCCAACAAATCTGGGCAGTTCATATAACTCCCAACCGACGTTGGGCACTTAGTAATTGGATGAATATATTAATACAATTAATAAAAGTTAGCAGTAAACTGCATTAGATAAGCTTAATTAAAATACCCCCTTCGCAGCAAACCTGCCTACTCAGCGAATTTCCAATGCATATATATGTGTCGCACTACTATATAAAGCTACTTACCAAGTTTCACAAAAATACGTTTATAAATAAGTAATATTTATAATTTTATTCAATCTCCATAAGGATAACATTAGGGCTGAGTACGCAGATTTGCTGCAACGAGGAAGATAAGACTTTTTGCAATTAATAATACCAGATAAAGCTGCATACCAAGTTTTATTAATTTAGGTTCATAATTAAGGGGTTCATAATATAAAACTTTACTTATTCTCCATATAAATAACATGGGGCCGAGTATACAGGTTTGCTGCTATGGAAATAATCAACAAAAAGCTTTTTTTGTACAAATATAAATTTACCACAACTAGTTAAAGCCATATACCAAGTTTCAATACATATTCATAAATAATCGAGATATTGAATTTTATTCATTATCCATAAGGATAAAATTGGACAACATACTGTGCATAGCACTTTGCATATATCTGCAACGGTTGGACGTAGAACAACAATTAAAACACCAAAATGATTGTTTTTTAGAGCTAAACGTATTCGTAAAAAGAAATGGAAAGTTTTTAGTAAAATTATATCCCATCGAGGAATCTCTAAAAACCTTTTTCCCATAAGATTAACATGGGACATTTTATGGACACTTTTTTTTACTTTTCTCAACAACCACTTAACCTAAGTTAATGATTCAAAATTATAAATTATTTGTTATTTTAAGCTCTATAAAATTGATATAACCAAAATTGAGTATTTTTTTTATTGTAGGACAAAAATGCAAAAACTGATTTTTGGAAAATTTTGAACCTCCATAAAATCCCTTTCCCATAGTCCGATCGATCCAATTTTCGAACTTAATGTCATAGATGTTACTCTCCACATTTATGCCAAATTTCATCAAAATCGGGCGTTTTTTTGAAAAGTTATCGCGGTAATGGACACACATATATATATATAAAATATATACATATATATATAAATTTGAACGAGTAGTGTTTTTGGCATCTGGGGACATCAAAACAAAAAGTTATCATGATCTCGGGCTCAGGTCTTACCATGCCACCTACGCTAATAGCTTCTTCCCTATAGGGGAAATTCGATAAAAATATTTTAAATTAGTATTTTGTAAATTTGTGATTTTTACGAATGTTGCCAATAAATTATTCAATAAATCCAATAAATTATTGTGTCTTACATTCCACCCATCTTGTATGAAATAGGTACTATGATTGTTAATTTTGTAGGAGTTTAAAGGTTACTACCTTACACATTAAAATTTTCTTTTAAATAGATTTTGAATGTTTTTTGTAAGGATTCCTTTTATGAAATATATTTACACGAAACCAAAGAAATTATAAGGTGTACGGTATAATTCTCCTTTTGAACATGTAAATAAAAACAAAAATTTACTAAAACGGTTTTTTAGTCTCTATATCTAATGCTTTGCTATAGTACAAGATTATCATCCACAAAATTAGTTATTAGATATATTTAAGCTTCGTTAGTTGTAATATAAAACGCAGTTAATCAAGAAATGGACAATGGTTCTATGTAATTTTGTGATTCTAAAAACATAATCAACAAAGTTATAAAGATACGAAGACGTTAACCTAGTTTCCTGCGAGATTATAAATTTAAGTACATGTATTTTCTTTGAACAATAAAATGAATGAGCTTTTGAAGAATCTGTGTCATTGTGTATTACTCCTTCGTATATATTTTACAATACGTGTAGGATGTGTAGTAATTCGGGTTATATTACTAACACATAGTTAGCATAGTTTAGTTAGTGTCGTGAAATACGTTCCAGGGCAATCATCTATTTGGGAAGCTAATCAGATTGATAAGAAACCAAAATATTTAATCATGGATACTCCTCCATGATTTAAGAATTTGTTTACAGTTACCTGCTTAATACGTTATGTGGGAAAGTTTGCACATTTTGACTCATTACCCTTTCTCAAGGACTGGTCAAGGATCAAGTCTTTCTGAAGGATTAATTTATTTGCATTTTCCAACGTGACAATGATTTTTCTTTTACTTGATGTCTATTATAAAATATTATTTAATATGCTATAAATACTAATCACTCTTCAGAGGAAATAGACGTAACAATCCTCCCATGGTGATTAATATGGGTTGTAATTATAAACCTTACAACTCTTTATAAAGGTATAAAATCGTTGTCTGTATGCATGCAAATAACTCATATTTTTCATGAAGCTTCACTATGGCAAGGAAACAACATATATTTTATAATTGTTACGAAAATAGTTATTCAATTTTGTTTTGTTTATAAACTATTTTTTCCTATTTTTACCCAACAAATGGGGTAACTCTTTAACAAACACAAAAAAGACCCAAAAGTCATATTATAAATAATTCGTCAAAATTAAATGCAATAAATATTAAACTTTCAGTTAAATTCTACCTCTTAAATACATTTTAAAGAATATTTCTCCTCAATACTTCTCTATAAAAATATATTTCTATAGATTTATTAACAAATATTTTTATGAATTAAAAATCATTAAACACTCGGTTATTACGCTGGTTAAAACAAGTGTGAATAGAAATGTTACTGCTTGTAGCCAAGGCAGCTGATTTTTTTTCTAAATTATAACAAATCTCCAGAAAAAAATAAATGAACACATAAATAAATAAAACCTGGTGTTGAATATTGTTAAATACCTAATATCAGAGCCCAAAAAAATCATTAGATTTCTGTATGTTTTCCTTTCGCCTTATAATGCAGTCTAATGATACTGATACTGTAGATTTTTTGTTGTTTTTTTTTTGTATATAGGCTGCTATGTAAAATGATTTGTGTTGATTTAGCTTAAAATCGAAATAAAGAGATGTGCGTGTTTCTGTGTACAAATATTGCGATATGCCCTATTAAACCGTATATTAGCGATTGTTAAATACAAAACGTAAAAAAGATTTCTCAAGCTAACATTATTAACGTTAACAACGACACAAATGGGCACGTGCAGTTGTTATGACAGTGAATTACAGCAGTTGCAATAACTCACAGATTCAACAGCTGGAAGGAACATCATTTTCATCATTACGGAATGGCGAGATGGTTCATAATTAATTGTACGACGGAACCTCTGACAGAATACAACGATAGGATTAATTGGAGTCACCTCTTGGCTTTAAGTTAATGGATCTTAGTTTGAGAACACTTTTCCGCTTCTAGCCTCTTGATTAGGATTAGGATACTGTGATATATATTGCTCTGTTGGTATATCATTTTGTTGTAGATCCAAAGTTTGATACAAAAGTAAATACTTAGAGCAGCTGACCAAACTGGTCTTTATTTTCACCATTTATAGCCTGCTGCCGAAGTAAAGGGGACTTTTATAAATAAAATATACATAGCACAGGTTAAAGTCCGTAACCAGAGAATACCCTGCTTGACGTTTACCTGACAATACAGTCTCGGATGAGGACAATAGAAAGTCAGCAGCGCAGAATGAAGAAGAACAACAGGTCATTGAGACACCTCCCATGGCGACTTTTTATTACTATTTTCAGCTTTACAGTTTAGCTGAAGGAAAAGAATAGTAAGATTAGTAGCGCTTAGTGAAAACAAAAAAATGTGTGCGAACAAACAAATATTATTGTAAGGTAAACTAAAAATACTGCCATGAATACCCATGAAAATTACCCTGATGTGTATTCGTATGATAATTCTCCTATGATAGCCTCTACCATCCATTTGTTTTCATTAGAATACACAGGCAAAGTTAAAATAAACGCATTGCACTTGAAATATGATATATGAATTTCTTTACTATTCATCTGTATTTAAAATGCTAATTTTGAAATGAATGTAATCAAATTAAATGGGAAATCTACCGTACTATATTTTAAGGTGTTGTGACGAAATTCCAAAATTTAGCATATTATATTTTGTTGACTACATTCGTACATGTGACGAAATTAAATATATTTGAAAATTTCATAATGCTCTACCCTTTAGGCTTTTAAAGTTGTAATGTTTATCTGTTGTAGATGATAAATTTATTTGATCCTGGTGATAACAGAGTTTTTTTCATCATTCATTGTTGCCAAGTCTGTTTGTTTGCAATGTTGTTATAACCTAAAAAAAATGTAAACTGATCATGAGAAAACAATCGTTTCCCACAATGTTGGTTTGGAAGATCCCAATACAATGGTCACCACGTTCTCCTGGTATCATACCTTGTGATTTGTTATAGTGGGGCTTCATAAAGGACATTGTTTATAGAGTACAAGTAGACACAGTAGGTGAGCTAAGGGAAATAATTACGGCAGCCTTTCTTCAAGTTTCACCACAAATGTTGAGGACACATGGATTGAACTCGACCACCACCTTGATGTTATCCGTATCAGTAACGGAGGGATGTAGGGATATATTAGGTATCAGAAGAGAATTATCTATTTATGTAAATAAAACAAAGTAAACCTAATTTGTACAGACATTTGTGTTATTTCTGATCAAAGTTGTACCTGTGGCAACCTATGTTAAATGTAGATAAGCTAAGTTCATGGCAGGGCATTCCTGAAGTATTTTTCTCTAAACAATCATATCATTAAGATTTTTAAAATTTGAGGGTGGAAAATATTTAAATACTACGGTAATAAACATACCAATATAATAACAAAAAATATGTTGATATTGACTAATTACTAAATATTTAACCTATTGTTATTAAAAACCCTTCCTAACAAGTTTATGGGCCTGCAAAATTATTTTAAAAAATTATCGTTTTCCATCCAGCTCATTCATCTGTACGGTTCATGGTAAGTGAACATCACCATCATATCTTCATGGTGATAAAGAGATTGTTGTTCTGTGTTTTTTGCTATAAATCACTCACATCAGTCAGACAAGTATGTGTCAGTAAGAGATATAAATTGAACCGTAACAGTCAAAGTGATCGATGTGACACGAAGGTGCCACCGGCGTTTGCACCCTTCTTACAATGACACCACGTTTGAGATCAATTGCTGTTAATTTGAGGGTCGCTTTGGTTTTGAGAGGTTGTAGATTTTTACAGATGATTTTTACTCTGTAGCACTTCGAACAAACTCCAAAGATGGGCAAATGCTTTGTTTAAGTTTTTATTTAGTTGCAAATATAATAATAACTACACATAAACATAAATTCGCATAATACTAATGTATATAATTTATTTAAATTTTGTATTTGATTTTTCGGTCTCGACCACCAATGGTAATAATACCAAGGTAGGTTATCAGGTATGGATATACCAGGCGTAGGTTATCAGGTTTGTATTCCTTGGAGGAAAAAACTTGAAAGTGGACTATTTCAAATCTGTTATTCGCTCATCGGGCGTAATAGTATGCAGCGAAACATAAAAATCGATTGTCTTGTACAATCAAGTTTGCATATTTGCAGTCTCATATATATATAAGATCATTGTAACAACCAGTTCATTCCCTATCTTTTGAAAATAATCCAAATTTCCGATTCTGTTTAGAAAAATATCGGCAGCCTTCATGTCTAAAATAAGTGTCATGTTGCTGTTTAAATATCCCACAAATATATTCATTGTAATATATTTCGCGTTTAAGTATTATTTTTCAGCAAGAAAATACAGAATGGTTATTTATCTAAGCGAACCATGGTTTCAACTCACTTAAATGATTTCTCGGGACGCTCAACTGACCAATTTTCTTAAAATATATTGGTGAAACATGCCACTGACATAAACCTGAAAGGGAGAATATTTTCGATAAGTTATATCTGCCTAATGTTTTCAGCAAAACACACATCATCTTTATTTAAAGGTACAAAAGGAAACCGTAAAACAGTTACTTGGTAAAACCTCTCAAATCAGAGCGAGACTCGCCAGTAAACACGATGCTTGTCCGGATCGGTGGTTATAACTGATCCGAGGTCTCCTCCAGGTCAGCACTGAGTCCATTTGTCACATTCACAACGGCTCAGTCAGTGGCCTGGTTGAATTAATGGTTGTACATGTAAGGTGGGACCTTGTTGCCCTTTCGCTTCGTTAACAGATTGACAAAACGATTACTTTAAATTATAGTTTATTTAGGCCAACTATACAATCGAGTTAACATGTCAAATACGCTTAAAATTCCATATACTTAAACAATTCAAACACTTATAATAATTTATATTTGTTAACACTCTTATTTCTTAGAAATATTTAAGATATACGTAGTTATTTGTTATGACACGTAAGAAACGTAAGTTTACCTTAAGTGTCTAATGATCTAGGTATATTTCGAACTGTATAAATGTAAATAGAAAGGTAGATTTAAAGAACAGATCAATTTTCAATTTATTTCTAATCTAGATGATGATAAACAGCCAGATGAAGAGAGAAAGTAATCAAGGCATTGATGCAGAAGACGGTTTCCGTTTATAAATAACGAGTAAAAAGTTGACCGAAAACATCTAAAACTTTGCCTCTCCGGCCGACTTTGAATAGATAAGACCCTGTTAGAAGTTTATTTGATTGACCTTTCTTACAATCTTTGTAAACAATTATGTACAACAAAGTGTAATACAATTCATCGCGACACTCTGAAATACTGATTGTCATTATCGCGAATCATGTAATTTTAAATTGTAAACATATGTCATGTTTTGAATCGTGTTAAAGCCCTGTGGTTGACAAGCACTTTGAAGCAAACAGAACAACAGTTATATTTATCCATTTCAAAATGGTTAACAGGAGGGTGGACAAAATGTATACTTACACTGATACAAAATGTATCTGGAGTGTTCCTGTACCACATTTCTTCCTCGTCATAAATACCGGTTTAATATGATAAGAAGTGATATGACATTTTAAAATAAAATCCAACCAAGTTTTTTGTTTTAAAAATTGGAATTATAACTATATACATGATAATATATTTCTGATTTTGTAACCAGTAAAATATCTGCTATTATCAGCTGGTGTTATATTATTTCAGATGAGCTGCGATTCACTATAAAACCGACCGTTTCCTGTACGAAATAGATTACTTCTATTTAATCACAGATAGAACATGTTAAGGCAAAAACCGAGATATTTCTGGCATTATTGAAACTGATTTATAAATATAAAATTTTAAACGGAAGAAGAAGGAACCCATACATCACCTGACAGACAATCATCATTTAAATTAAACTTTGAAATGATAATTTGACATTAATTAGAGCAGTGGCGAGTAATACTTACTTGAAACGGTTTTGTGAAAAGAGACACAATAAATGTTGTAGTAGACGTAATTGTTGTCGCGTCTGAGAAAAATTCTCTCTGTCATGTTATTCATAATTTGTTTTGCAAAAGAGTTAAGACATGAATAAATCATATTTTTTCTACAAAATCTTAAAATACTTATTCGTCAGACTTTGTCATGATCAATTAATAATGTTTATGACATAATCATTTATAAAACATAATTAATTGTGTTTAAATAATATAAAAAAATAAAAGTCATTGTATAATATATTCGTATGACATGTATATAAGAGAGCACTTACCCCTGCATTCGTGTCGCAAGGGCACATATCCCTCCCTGCATGTACGTGCAGGGTTAAGTGTAAGCCATATGTAGGCATACGTGTCCTCGTGTAATGAAGCAGAGACACATAACCCTACACCTACACGTTCGGTGTACAGTTATGTGTCTGTCCCTCAGCCCTGCACGCTATTACAGTGCTATCAATGTCAAATAACAAACCAACACTATCAAAAAGAACTTCATTTTTCAAAATTGACTGCAAGCCACGTATTAGTTACACACCAAACCTGCCTATACTATTACAGAACGTTGTCTGATAATGCAATTTTTATTTTTAATCAATCTAGTGTAGTAAAAATATGGAACAATTCTCATAACATCGAAAAAAGTACGAGCAAGGATTTTGGTTTAAATTTTAGGTATTAAAGATTATCCCCCCCCTACATCCCTACATGTTTAAATTTGAAGAACTACACAGTTTTAGGTATGCTAACCTACTGTACGCTCAATCTACTCCATTCTCAGCAACGCATAAAAGTCCACACCATGAAATAGTATATTTCATCATTAGGACCAAAAGTGGATTTTTAAAGTGATGCATTTGTTGAAAACAGCTGTTTTTGAAGCAGTATGACGAAATTATATATTACCTAGCCTTCGCCGAGAACAGTGTTCAGTCGCACTCAAACTATAGTATTAGGCAAACCGCTTATAATTAGTGACAGTATTCCTTAGGTAGCTACTGTCGTTTTTCCAGAATCCGTCGCCTTGGCCACTACACCACCAAATCACAAATATGCTTTTGTTTAAAATTAGAAACATTATTACTAACAAATATTTAGCTAAAGACGCGGCACTGTTTGTAACGAGGGGCTGATGTCTTGTCCTACGGAAAAGGGGTTTAAAGCAAAAGAAAGACTAAATAACTAATGAAACATAGGAACCAGTAACCCTTACTTGATCTCTTAGCATATTTCTTGATTTATCCCGTGCTTTTGATACTGTTAATCATAATAGACTACTTGATGAAATTCGATTGATGGGATTTTACAGGTCAGCGCTTGGATGGATAAAATCATTTCTAACAGGACGAAAAGATTTCACTGAACTAAAGAATAAAAAATATCCAACAAAATCAAGAATATCATCTGATATAATTGATGGAGTACCACAAGGTTCTACTTTAGGGACATTATTTTTAATTATCTACAAGAATGATCTGACATCCGTCGTAGATAAAGGAGAAGTAATACACATATATACTCTTACATACAACATTTATTCAACAATTACACTAACTGACGGCGGACAGTGATATTTTGCTTAAGTTATATAAACCTTTAATCATTTGACAATTAAATATAATTTGACCCTTTTACTTTAAATAGTTTTCTCAATATTTCTCACTTATAAATATATTTCTTTTATCTCAAATATTATCTCAAATAAATGTCACTTTGTTTTAATATCCCTTAAATTATATTTACAACAGTTGTAGTTCTTCTCGAAGTCATGGGAAGTTCATAAATGTTTTGAGAACATATTTCACGGCTTAAAATTTCTTCTTTCATTTACGATAGCTTTAAATCATAAATATGTAATTTTCGCACATCTTCCAAGTTTTCTACATTTTGCACTAAAACAGTACCTTCACTTATGAAATACAAAATCCTGTAAGGTCCAATGTATCTAGGCCCTAATTTTTTCGAAAATTTATTTATCTTATTACTCAAGAAATGAGTTTTGATGTAAACTAACGAATTGACTTTAAACGGATGATTGCACCGAGGAAATTGATATTTATCACGTCTTCTGTTTTTCGCAATACTTCTCTTGATATTGTTCATAGCTCTTTTCAAGTTTTCAGTTTTCTGCTCCGGATTTAATTTATTGGATACAAGGTCTTGAATATTCCATAGATTAGTGAGTGCATTATTACAAGGGTGATAAAACATTATTTCAAAGGCCGTGGAGTTAGTGGACGAATTTCTTGCAGTGTTTAGCGATAGCTGGATTAATCCCAGATCAGAGTCCCATAAGGTGTGATCGTGAGAATAAAAACACCTTAAACTTGTGTTAACTTCCCTCAAGTATCTCTCAGAACGGTTTCCATTTGCTCTGTATGCAGCTATACGACGGTGCTGTATATGGTTATTAAACAAATAACTCTTGAAATCTTTAGAGACAAAGTAACTAGCATTGTCGGATACAATTATTCGTGGTATCGAGAAATTATCGAAAGTTTGCTTCATTTTTTCAATAATTAATCGGCTCTTGCAATCTCTCAACGGATACAACCATACAAATCTGCTGAAACCATCTACAAGTATTAATACATATTGGTTCATATTTTTTGTACGAGGTAAGGGTCCAAGAATATCGATAAATATAGTGTTCATGGTTTGCTCTATAGGCACTGATATTAATTTTCCTTCATACTTAGTTTGTTCACTTTTATACATTATACATACAGTACATGATTTTACCATTTGTTTTACTGTGTCGTTCATCTTTGGGTGATAAAAATGTTCATTAACCTTCGCCTGAGTTCTGTAAATTCCTAAGTGTCCACCTATCACACTATTGTGATAAAAGGCAAATACAACACTGATAAGATTTAATGGTAAATATATTTTACGCATATACATTACAATATCATCTTTGAGGGTAAAATTTGCGTTATTAATCTTATTTACAATACTCTCCTTTATCCTTATGCATTCCTCGTCCTTTTCTTGATGATACTTTAATCCTTGGAGATCGAAAGGTAATGCATGCATGACATTTATAAACATATTATCTTTTTCATGCCTCTTAGATCTATTCTTGTTAGTTTTATTAACCAAATATTTATTCACATTATTTAGGTTGTTAGGTATTTCTTCCTTAATTATATTTACAGTAGATACATCCGGGGTTTTGACATCAATTACCGTTTGATTTTCATCGCTCGGTCGGTCAAACATACGTGATAAGGCGTCTGCTACTTTATTGTCACTTCCTTTTATATGTTCGATAGTGAAGGGTAAATTTAATAGCCGTTCAACCCAACGTCCTAAACGACCAAGAATAAGCTTATTTTTCTTTTCCAAAATGAATGAGAGAGCCATATTGTCGGTGACTACTTTAAAAGGTCTGACCTCTAAAAATTCGTGCCATTTTTCAATACATAGTATAATACTATAGGCTTCTTTTTCGTAGACACTATACCTCAACTCGTTAGGCGTGAATTTTTTGGAATAATAAGCTATCGGCATCAAGTCATTTTGCTCATTATATTGCAATAATACACCCGCAGCGCCAAATTGACTCGCGTCTGTTTGGAGGACAAAATCTTTTGAAAAATCGGCCATCTGAAGCACAGAAGGATTGGCGATATTTCTTTTTAAGGTATCAAAGGCTTGCTGACATTTTTCATCCCACATAAACTTAGATCCTTTATTTTTCAAATTGTGTAGAGGTATGCAAATTTCCGCATATTTTGGTATGTATTTTGCCCAAAAAGAACACATTCCGGTGAATTGACGTACTTGCTTGACGTTCTTAGGGGTAGGGAAATTAGAAATACTTGTCGTTCTTGCAGGATCAATGGTGATCGTGTTGTGTTTAATAAGGTGACCAAGGAAACTAATTTCCTTACAGAAAAATTTAGCTTTTTCCGGGTTTACAGTCAATTTATATGAAGATAGGCGTTTTACTACTTCTTTGAGGTGTTCGAGGTGTGACTCTTTGTCGGGACTGTATATTATGAGAATGTCGTCACAAAAGTTAATTAGGTATTTGAATTTTATATCACTAAACATCTTATCGAGATAATTTGCTATTACTGAACTTCCACATTGCAAACCAAAAGGAACCCTCTTCATTCGGTATTTATCAAAAATCGTACTAAATGAAGTGATATCTCGAGAATTCTCTGCAAGAGGACACTGTAAAAATGCTTTATTCAAGTCAATAATAGTAAAATATTTTGCGCCTTGTAAATGTTGGTACATATTTTGTAGGTCTCCTAAAGGGTAATTCATCTTTTCTAATTTCTTATTAAGTTCTGTATAATTTATCACTAATCTGTCATGCTTCGTTAAAAATGCAGGGCTGCTGAATTCACTAACTGATTCTTTGATAATTCCCTCAGATAACCAATTATCAATAATATTTTTCATCTTATTTAGAGCAGGAGGACTTAAGTAATAAGGACGAATATTTACTGGCTTGTTATCAGTCAATTTTAATTCCACTTCTAAGTCTAAGGCGGCTCCTATCTTATCTGTAAATACTTCAGGATGATTATTTACTATTTCCTCGATTTCCCTTGTCATTTCGACAGTACCAATTTTAAGCATAAGCGAACGAAATTGTTCAGAATTTTCATTACTAATCATCTGAATTTCATTTTTCACATCAAATGCAAAATTACACGTTTGGGACGCAAAGTTCAGGTTCAGGCCATTTTTAGTCATAAAAGGATGACCTAAAATCATGTGGAAGTAATTTTGTTTAATTACTAAGAATTACTCTACCCAACAATATTTATCCATTTTTATTTTTATCTTGCATTCCTTCATAATTTCTACAGGATTGTCATTTGCAGCTAAGATATTTCCGGTCCATTTATTTTCATTAATAACTAATTTCTTCATAAATAATCTATTATATAAGTCTTCACTGATAAAGTTTTTACTCGCTCCGGTATCTAATAATGCTATGGTATTTAACTCTGGATCCAAAGAGATGTTTACACAAGGTAAATAATTTATAGTCTTTCCTTTAATCTTAGTTAATTTAGGCGATTTTAAGTTATTATAACCCTTGACTAATTTTCTCAGTTCGCCTTTGAAATCTGGAGAATGCTGATAATTGTAATCTCTAGATGTTCCTAACGGGTTTGTGCCTTCAGAAGAGAAATTGTTAGGCGGATTTCGTGGTTCATTTTCACTTCATTTATATATATAGAAATGGTTCATTGGGCTTTTGTGATCGAAATATTAAGTCTTGCTTTAACTTTTCCCTTAATGTGATTGGAATGAAGGTGCTTAAAATATCAGAATGAAGTATTTCTATGGATTTTTGGGCGTTTTTATGTTCAAAAATTTTGTTCACCAATGGGGGCGTTGAATATATGGGTAGTATTTCATATAGCTCGTTTTGACTCAAAGTAGTTTCATTTAGAATGTTTACAATATTTCGCAGAAATTGTAGTAGAGGGATTGTTTCAAGTCCGTTACACACTGGAAATTTTTGTAAGTATATTTCCATAGGATTTGATAATTTTCCAAAAATACTGTAATTGGAAGGGTTAGTAGTTGTGGCTTGTTGAATGATTTCAGGGGGATGATGAGGGACGTTTTGATTTGGAGCAATGAGTGTTTTGAGTGATGTAGCGGTGGGAACTGCAGTGGTTAGGTTAGGTCGGTGGGCCTCGTGGTGTGGTGTGGATGTAACAGGTGTGGTTGCATCTGATCGATGTTGTTCAATTTTCCCTAACATTTCTTTATCTTCAATGAGTGATGTATTAAGATCTTGCTCAAATTTATCCATTTTCTCAGAACTAATAACACCGGCAATAGTTTTAAAATTTTCTATAGCTAAAGTTAGTTCACTATTTATATCTTCAAGTTTTTGTTTTTGCACAGGCTCAATTTTACATTTCAATAAATTTGTTACTCCAATTTTTAGATGACTCAATTTGGCTTTAACTTTTGCAATCTTTAGTTTATTTGGGTTTTCACTGCATCGTTCAATCAGAGTAGAAATTAATTCGTACTTTTGGCTTACACAATCAATTTCTTCTTGTAATGTATAGTTGTTTGACAAATTATTAACATCAGGTTTTACATGCAAGCAATGTCTTAAAAGTTTTCTCATTGAATCTACATCTTCATTGGTTATTTGTTGTGCCCTTAAAGTAAGTTCATATTTCAATTCTTCTTTGTTTAAGTAATTCAAATTGTATTTAGAACACATTTTACATTTTTACATAACCTCTGGTTTGTTGGTTTAATATAAGCAGAGTTGCGCAAATAATGTATACCCAGCTTAGCCAATTAGGGCAACATTATAATTAATTTAGTAATATATTACCAACATTTTTACCAAGAGGTATGTAAATGAAATAAGAATGATTGTTAAACTGAACACTTTAATTACTTTTTAAATATTATACAATAAATACATTTCTTTAATTACTTCTGCAATTTTCTTTATAAATAAATTCCTTGAAACTCTTTTGAATCAAAATAAAATAAGGTGGATCTTACTTTAAATTTGGAAGTGGCTGTGTCCGACGATAGATAATCCCATAAACCTCGTCTGCAAATAAACAAATGGAACAGACGAATTAATTTACAATATTTAAAATCAATTAACATTCATAATTTATATAAGATTTTATTTTTTTTAAAATCATGAGCTTCTGAACAAACAAAACGAAACAGGCTTTGCCCCACATATGATTTTAATTTTACAAGTTATATAAAATAGTTAATGGAAAATATTACTTTACAAATATAAAATAACATCTACATATTTATCTCAACATAATAACAATTCATGACAAATGCATAAAACAATTTAATTATTACAAAACTTACTATATCAACGAGGAGGATTTCACTCTATCGGACCACAGTTTCCCAACGAATAAATTCAAACTTTTTGTAACTTACAAGAGGCCTACGCGTCTGCACAGCCATCTAAATATCGTCTGCAACTTAACAGGTAATCTTCTTCTAATATATAATAAAAACATTAATTTACATTTTGCATATTTTACAATACATAATAGATCGGGTATAACTTTTTGCAGATGATATAACTCTCAATATTACTGAAAGTTCTAACAAACAATTAGATATATCTTCTTTCGTTCAAATTTGTAAAATGGAACAATGGTTTACAGATAACAGTTTGATAGTAAATGATTTGAAATCCTCAGCTTTACAATATAATAAAAAATTTAATAATGAAACAATTCAACTTGTTCAACTTGACAACTCTACAATACCACTGGCAACTGAGTATGAATTTCTTGGATTAACATTACAACCAAATCGTTCATGGTTATCTCACATTGATAACATTTGCAAAAAAATCAGTTCAGGAATATTTTTGATAAAATGTTTTTCTAAATGCTGCGCTCTAGACATAAATAAAATGGTATATTATGCTTATATCCATTCACATATATCATATGGACTAATTATATGGGGTTCGAGCCCAAATGCCAAAATTGTATTTAAAATGCAGAAAAAAGCTATAAGAACACTTTGTTAAGTCTCAAGAAGAACATCGTGCAAACAACTATTCAAACAATTAAATATTCTAACATTATCGTCAATTTTTATATTACAAGCAGCAAGTTTTGTTCATTTGAACCTTGATAAATTTTCCTTCAGAAGACAAATTCATAATTATAACACGAGAAATCTCAACTATATAGACTTGCCACATCCAAATTCAACATTCCGACAAAGATGCTCAGACTACACATCAATCAAAATTTACAATAAAATACCTTCAGAAATAAAATCTTTAAATAACATAAGACAATTCAAAAATAAATTAAAGCAATACCTTATCGTTAAATGTCCATACAAAATTGAAGATTTTTTTAAATGAAAACAACAATGAAAATATAATATAAATTTAAAATTAAAATGTTGTGGTTTCAAGTTTTGTAAGATGAAGATTATTTTGTAAGATTCAAGGATTTAAATAATAAAAATTCTATCATTTATTATTAGCACTACATAGTCTATCAATTTAATTTAGTCTTAACCATAATTTAATCATGGCAAAGATATTTACCAATAAAGAAAGAAACAAAGTGAAGGGACGGTATATTTTACAAGTCTAATTATTCTTATTAGCAACTGCTATCAGGTTTTGGTAAGGTTCCTAGTGAGGACGTAAATATGCCACAGCATGTACACGATGTGGTTGAGATACGATTTATCTGGTATGTCGTTGAACTTCATTTATCAATAAAATAATTATTTTAAATTTGCCTCCATTTGTAAGATATTTTCACTAACAAAGTTGCAATTCATATTATAAAAGTATAAACTATTTTACTAGGGCAAACTGAAAGTGCAAGGTCATAGTTCTGGGATTAGGGCATGTAATGATTAACTTTAGGCGCCACAAACTCATGTGCTGATCCTACATTGAGCTGTAGGGCTTCCAGTTTTTTAACAACTAAACAACGTTAGCTTATTGTAATTCGTTATTTCAACGCCATAAGCTGCTTATTTCGACAGATTTTGCAGAAATGTTTTCTGTAAAACTTAGCTTGAAATAAACAGTTGACAATCTGTTAAAATATGATAATATGATTAAACTCAACTGTCATCAATTTTATCTAAAATATATAAATGTTAAGGTTAAGGTTTAAAGTAAAATCGAGCACTTAGTAACTCCAGTGTTTTTAGAACCATCCAATTGCATTATAATTAAATATGCTTTTGACAATAACAGTACCAGTATTAATTATTCAGTCACTAAGCTAAAAAAAATATAATTCAGTCTTCAAAACCTTAGAATATAAGTAAAAGTGGTTCACATTCTATTATACCCACGTTTAGAGTTTATTTATAAACTATTACCTATACTGCAAGAAAGTATTATAAGATACATGTAATATTAATGATGTTTATAAATCCTTTCTCTATTTAATTCTCTGTTCAGGTAAAACTGAGTTCTGATAATAGGACTTGATTTTCTTGGAAACTGTGTTTTTTAAATGTATATCTCACTATTGAACAAAGAATCATTAATTAAGTGTTCTAAGGTGTTTAGTGCAAATTCACAAACTATTATAGACTTTTTCTTGGCAACGCTCGCTTTTGTTCAAATCTATATGTATAGAAAATAGATTAAATCTGTCATTTAGGCCTATACAATAAAAATTTGTAAATCACTGTAAAAGAAACAAGAGTACAATTTATATGATCTTCAACTTTCATACGATTCCAAGATAGTTCTCGTCCCCAGACACACTCACACATACTCCACACATATATCCTACATATCCAAATTTGAATGAATTCTAATTTTAGCATCTGGGAACCTGAAATAGAAAGGTTATCATGGTACCGGTATTGCCATGCCACCTACGGTAGTAGCTTCCTCCCTATAAAACAAAGTTACTTAAAGAACTAAACGTATTATCAAACGGATTCAGATAGTTAGTTCGGAATACATTAGTACAAATTGGGGGTAATGTTGTTCGCGTCCGCAGCAAAAAACCCTAAAGCTGTCCGTACTAACCGGATGGTGCTAAACGAAATACAAATTTTGGTTGTTGGACTATCATACCTGTAATCTCCCAGTTATGTCAGCTGCCGCTCAAAACACCAACGGCCCTTCCCAGGGCAACTTTAGAAAATTAGGTTCTACTGTTAATATATGCCATTTTAACGCTGAAGTTTTGAGTAGGTTGAAGCCCGAGTGTCTAAGTAAAATTTTGCATGAAAACAAAGTCGATTGTTCTTGCAGGAGACCCATATCAATAACTTAAAGGGAAATGCGAAGGGCCCCCCCCCCCTGTAGCCCCTAATGCTACAGGGGGCTTATTCCTGAATATAAGCTTGTGGATGGCATAAGCCACAGGGTTTATGGTGTGTCGACATACGTAAGGCAGGACATGAACGAAGTATCAGTCTCCCACAAAATTAGTGATGGCGATATACAGTTGAGTTAACCGCCGCAGACCAGGTGAGCGCCATTGTTTATCTCTTGCTTATCTTATCTGGAATTGTGCGTAGCGTTAATCTATTTTTGAGTTGGTGAATATTATTTGTATTGTGTTTTTCTGTGAAACCTCTAAATTTGGATCATTTGAGAAAACTAATAGCAGATGATTTCAACACTTTATTTACACCACAGTTGTGTAAAGAATGTGTAAATCAGTGATAACAAAAGTGTATAAAGACGAAGGTGGCAAATTCGAACAGTTTATGTAACAGGCAAATTAAATTACAATTACAGTATACTGATATAATTAGAAAAATACATGTTACATCTAAATAGAAAGTTTCGGTTAACTGACCTTTGCCACACCCTGCATTTATTGTTTCCGTGAAATTATTTGAAACAAACCATCATTAATGTCTATAAGACACCAAACATTCAATGGTCAGATACAGTTCCTCCAACTTTCGAACACCCTGCTATCTATGTTGGCGACATTTAACAACATCTTAGTCAATGGGTATACTCGTATGGTGGTAACAATGACTTAAGTTTGTTAGGCTAGGCTAGACTAGGCTGAGAATGACAATCCTTTTCTTTTGCATAACATCAAGGACCCATACACTTTTACCCTAGCCCGCTGGCGTCGTGGGTACTCGCCGAACTTGTGTTTATACTCGAATGACCGATCGAAAAGATCTGTGCCGACTTGCAGGAGGGTTCTTGATGCCTTTCCCCACTCTCAGCATAGACCTGTCCTAATATAAGTAGGGATTCAAATTTCACTTGCACAAGTTAAACAGTGGCATCTTGCAATTTTCAAGATACAACTTAGATACCAGTGAAATGCCTGGCATGCTCAAGAAATCAAAATAAATAGCAGTCCTGAAGCCCGGAAAATAATCACAACAGCCTGAGAGTTATCGCCCTATAGCCCTTCTGAGTATCTGTTATAAGTTGCTCGAGAGGCTAATCTATAATTGAATCCTCCCTGTCCGTAATCCCTGTAGAGTAAGCTGGATTTAGGCCTGGTCGCAACTGCTGCGACCAGGTACTTTGCCTCACTTAATTTGTTGAGGGTGGCTTTGAGAGGAGACTAAAGACCTCTGTTGCTTTCATAGACCTGACCGCAACTTATGCCACTGTCTGGAGACAGGTCCTTCTGGTAAATTTTTATAGTCTAATCCCATGCCTTTGCCTATTGCGTCTCCTCAACTCAATACTATCTAGTAAAAGTATATCTAGGGAGCAGGGAAAGTACTTTTAGACAACTTAAAGATGGACTGCCGCAGAGATCAGTGCTTGCCCTTCTTCTATACACTGCCAAAATTCCACATACTCGGTCCAGGAAGTTCATCGATGCCGATGATATTGTCTTGGCATATCCGCACAAGGAAATACAGCATGCTGAGACGGCACTAACAGACGACCTTACAACCTTTAAAGAATGTACGGGGTACCTATTAGAACCTGGAAGCTAAATACAAACCCAACAAAAAGTGAAGTTTCATGCTTTCACTTAAATAACAGGTTGGCCAACCTAAAATTAAAATCGTATTCAACGGTGTAGAGTTCAAGCAAATTAACTGGGTGTCTCTCTAGATCGATCTCTCACCTATAAAAACCACTTAAAAATACTGCAGATAAGGTAAGAACCAGGGCTAATATTTCACATCACCTTGCTGGATCTACATGGGGAGCCAGCGCACAAGTTCTGCGAACTACAACTTTGTCCCTGGTCTACTCAACGTCTGAGTATGGCGTTCCCGTGTGGCTGAACAGCGTGCATGTTTGAGAGATCGACGTCCAACTAAATAGGGCTATGAGGGCGATCAGTGGTACACTTATGGCAACCCCTCTCCCTTGGCTCCCAGTTTTGTGCAATATCGCTTTGCCCGAGATCAGATGGAATGATGCCTTACTGAGGGAGTACAATAATATTGTATCCGACCCACTGCTACCCACTAATGACTACATCCCTCAAGAAGTAAGTCGATATAAGTCCCGAAAACCACCCCTACGAACAGCCTCCCAGTTGAGGACTGAGGTAAGCTATACGATATATATATATACATATAGCTTTTATTTATCTCTTATATAAATATAGTAATAATTAACTGTCGGAATAACTTGCCAGATAACGTAGTCGGACAAATTTAACCAAGTCTACTAAACAGTATAAAGTAAAACAACGCTTCTTAAATGGCATTAATAAGATTTAAGATTTTCTGTTTCATAACACTAATGTTTAATCAAACTCTCTACCTCAAAAGCTCTTGGATACTAAAAGAATTTGCTAAACTATCGTTAAGCCTTGGTCATTATTTAATAATTTAAATAATATATAAGCTTTTATCTATCTTCTTAATACATAAAACTCAAATTCCACTGACTTACTGAGTCACTCACGAAATCTCAAAAACCACAGATCGGATTGCAATATAATTTGGAACATACCATCCTCTTAGGTCTTGGGTGTTCACTAAGAAAGGGTTTTAAGAAATTCCATTAGGGCTCCGCCCCACGGGGAGTCAAATTTCCAATCCTGTGTTATTCTTATGGGAATTCACTTTAAGTTTGAGCTGATGAAAATATAAACAGCTGATCTTGATTCGTAATAGTTCCATGGAATAACCACAGAATGCAGCACACACAACTGTCAGTTTTGATATATTAAGATTATTTGCGGGGTGAAGCCTGCGGGAACAGCTAGTCTCTAATATAACCCGTACTTTACAGTAGCTAAAACGTTTACAGTAGTTACGTTAAACTAGTTACAGATAAACAACTAGTTTGTTGGTATGCTCATACAAAATCCTAACAAGTCTAAAAATGTACAACATTATAAAGCTTCTGGTATTATAAATAGTTACCAGAGCCCAACAATCTATAAATTGTTAGAACAGTTTTTTAACTCACGATCTAGTTTGAGTAGGAGATTTCTACTGGAATAATATTCATTGCGACGAAAATAGCCGGCAATAATCTGTCCCACAAACATTCCAATTAACGCCCAAAGCTTGACATAATATTGGTTTTGCGCTGAGGTTAGAGATACGATCGTTAGTATAATCGCAGGAGTCAAAATATGTACTTAAACATTTGTGTAAATTATACAAGTAAAAACGCATAATTGTATTTTTAAATTGTGTAAATTAATGAGAAATTGGTGATGTATTTTCAAAAAGAAGACATATAACCCAATGAAAACTATACGATTTTTTTTCATTTTAAAAAGATTTTAATGGTTATTTAGCTATTATTACTGATAATATTTTTTAAATTAACTAATATAAAAAGCCTTAAACCTTGATATTTTTATTCTACTTTTACTAATTAAATAAACAGTTATAGAACCATGATAAATTATTAGAATAGCATAAAGATAGCAGTCGATGTCATTGCTACATACCACGCCATATTTACGTTTCATCTTTCTTTTATTTAATTCTGTAAGCGAAATATTTAAGTCAAAATTGTGGGAGTTTGGCAGATCGCAAGATGATGGAAGACGGCTCAAATTTAAGGTCTTGATCCCAGTGACTCGGAAAAAATAGTATTTCTAAACAGTTACAAGTAAACAAGAACTAACAACATCCCCCACAAGAAAAACATGGGGATTTAAAAACGGCTGCTTTGTTTATATTAAAACATGTGATTAAGTGCTAACTTGGTTTGCAAACTGACATACGTTCCGACTTATATTTTTATTTTCCTCCCCATGTAAAGAGTAATACAATTTAGATGAGGCAGAGAATTGGAGTAAGGTTAGAGGCTATGGCCCCTTCAAGCCACTAATTTAAATTTAATTAGTACAGGTTTATTTTTCTAACAGGAACCACTGGTAGGGTGGCTTTAGAGACCAAACTATTTTTAAGGTGGTGTCTCTTTCGGTCCAAGTGTCATTGGGTCCAAAACTATATTACCTGTTCATTGAGTCCAAAATAATAATTTTCTCCTGTTCATTAAGGCCAAAACTAAATCATTATGGTTTCATTCGGTCCAAAATAGAGGCTGTATCGTTGGGTCTAAAAGTAAAGAAAAACTGAAAACATAGTTATCCAATTTAATTTTGGACCGAACGACATTGGACCGAATGAACAGACGAAGTATTTAATATTATTACAAAATACGTGTGCATTCGATCCAAAACATTTCAACAAAAATGTTTTGGATCGAATGCACACGTATTTTGTAATAATATTAAATACTTCGTCTGTTCATTCGGTCCAATGTTGTTCGGTCCAAAATTAAATTGGATAACTATGTTTTCAGTTTTTCTTTACTTTTAGACCCAACGATACAGCCTCTATTTTGGACCGAATGAAACCATAATGATTTAGTTTTGGCCTGAATGAACAGGAGAAAATTATTATTTTGGACTCAATGAACAGGTAATATAGTTTTGGACCCAATGTTTCATTGGGTCCAAAACTAATAAAATATACTTGTGCCATTTGGTCCAAATATCGGTTTGTGTTGTTGGGTCCAAAAGTACAGTAACGGTAGATGGTAATAGACCTCCGCCAAGTCACTGGTGCCAGAGTGATGCAACATGACGGGCCTTTGTGTAAGCGGATTGCATTGTAAATATTGAAGGTAATGGCATGGTATGGTCATCTACCAGAAGGCGACTAAGTAAATTGAAATGAACTTATGTCATAATATTTTGTAATTAGGTAAAAAGTAACACAACTAATAAAAAATTTGTATTAGGCCTAATACTAAAGGACACAATCGTAATAAGTATATGTATTTAGATAAATCAAATTTATTTAATAATTCCATAACGTTTTAACAAGATTAATGTTATGGTTTTCTGTATGGCGTTCAATGATATATTTTTTTAAACTATTAAAGTGATACACTATGTAATATTTATTTCTGTAATCATGATCTTATATATTGTAAAAAAAACTTTGCTTACTCAAAATTTTCTTATTTGTATTTAATTTGTTGATCATGTGCATCTTAAACATTATTTTATTCAACATTATAAAATCGCCCTTATAAGGTTAAAATAATACAACAATAAAATTGTTAGTCAAATACTTATTGTTAAGTTTAAACCTATGCCTATATTTAGTATTGAAATGTTCGTAACACTAATAGAAATTATTTATTTATTTATTCATCAACGGTTACACCATTTAAACAGAATAGAAAAACAATATGTAGCTAAAAAATACTCACAAAACAAATAAACAAAAATGTCCAAGCTAATCTGTGATCCAAGTGTGAACCCATGCTTAATTTGTATTTTAAACACCACCTATATGGATACAAAAATTAATATGCGATCTATCAACAATATGATAAATAATTGTTTTCTTTAAATTTTATTGTTAAGTAGGCTAAATACTAATCACTATTAGTATCATTCTACCAATTCTATAGCATTTTACCCCGAAACAAAATGTTCCGATTAGCAATCAAGGATATGATATTGGAAAACCTTCAAAAATGATTTTAACAAACGCCAAACGTGCTTATATTGCATAATATTACATAATCTGCCTTTAGGGAATATTTTAATGTTAACATAAAATGATCGCAACCTGACATCAGGAACTCTAGGAGTCAGATTTTGCACATGAAAATCGTATTTATTTCGAATTTCAACGGGTATTTAGTTGTTTAACTGAACACTCAGTCCCCGTCAAACACACGAAGAGGTACGACGTTCTGTTGCCTGTGGCGTGTACGTTGTTGATTAAGTATGCTTTAGTGTGGACGTAGTGGTTTATTGCCTAAATATTACTTTTATGTAGTCATGTAAGTTTTTAACCGCTTAATATATTTTACAGTTTTATTTATTTGTATATATCTTTACTTGTTCTGTTCAATGGCATTATTTTTATAAATTTATCGGTTTACCACTTCTCTTTAGTGCATTATATATTTCTTTATATATTTTGTATTGGAAATGGATTTTGTTTCAAAGATGGCCGCCAAAAGAAAAGGTGGACATTTTTACCACGTCAATGATGGTTATTTTTTTTAAGTGAGTGATAGAAATGGCACAACAGTATATCTGAAGTGCCACGAGAAGAATTACCGTGCTCGCTTAACTATGCCGCTCGCGCTGTGTGACAGGACTGTTATAAGTATTGTTGTTGGGAACGGACATAATCACGAGCCTGACTACGGATACAGCGAGCTGATGCAGCTGAGACATATGATTAGGCAAAGGTGCCAATAAAGTGGTATGGATCCAAAACTCATTTTTGAAGAGGAATGTCTTCAGTAAGTAAAAGTTTAGCATGTTTGTTATATTTTTACTGTAGCTTATTATTTCTAAAGTAATGATTTTTCATGTTTAACGTTAATAAGTTATAAGATTGTAATGAAGCTTTACTCAGTGTTTATTCTGAAAATACCAACAAATGCATTTATATTAAAATCAATACGTAAAATATTTAATAACATATTCTATAGGCCTAGAATGAAAAATAAATTACGGGATCCCGGGATTGGATTCCCTACTGACAGCGCTCTATATAGTGAAACTCCATTTAAAATACATTAGCATAGCCTTTCCCGTACTGCCAATTAAAGTCCGGATCGAGAGTCAGTACTGGCTCTAGGGCAACGGCAGTACGAGCCGTGCTCCAGCGCTCCAGCACGGAGCGCGGGGCTTGGCGTTTTAGGGTGGGGGGGATTGTGGCGAAAGGGTCGCTAAATATATATAAACCCGACTTATTTTGTCAATTTGTTGTTTATTAGTATTATGAGTATCAGTATTAGTATTTTTGAAAGGCATTATTGGGATGAAAGTTGTGTATTCACCATGTCGCATGTAGCTAATTATACTTTAACATTACAGATATCAGATAACAACAACTTACGCTCCGCTCTATCCCAAAACCGAAATATGTTTTGTGACAACTTTAGGATATTCTGATTGGTATTGATAGTGTTAATACAATTTCCTAGATGAGGCAAGATATGGTGAAGCCTGAAACGTCCTTGACGACGAGGCTTTGAGCGCGGGAAATTATGGCGTCCTGATGAAGCACAAATTTAATCCAATAAATAAAATATAGTAAAATAGTAAAAACTAATAGACGTTTGAGTTCCCCGGGCAAGTACGGCCCTGGATTTTTGTTCCAAAATACGTTTCGAAGTAAATTTGTCGTTATGTAACGTATTTTTTAATGGCAAAAAATAAACGAGTTCGCACGCAGCACGCTGACGTGAGGGAAGTGAATTTCCACATAAAAACTTTTAGAACTCAAAATCAGTGTAAAAACATACATTTGTCCAATTTTTATTGAAATCTGAAAACATTGATTTTTTGGCTGTTCTGATGCTCCTGGTTTCATTTACCTGCAATGCTGGAAATACAATTTTGTACATTATAAGGTTAGGAGAAGGTCCAGTCAGGCTTTAAAGTAGGCGTAAGGTTGCTGGAGATGTTAAAAGTACACCAACAAATGAATAACAGGCTTTTCTAATGTAAAACCCCCATAAGACAACGTACTGTGTTGGTCAATACACATTTTCTTTAATAACTCGGTAAATATGTACGCTAGAATGACGAGAGAGGGCTTAAAACTTTCGCCTCTCCAATTCCCATCTTTTTACATGCATTAATTTTACATCTGGGGCTTTTCTGACCCTTTTTGGGCCCAAAAACTCGAAATTTGAAAGATTAATCCCCAAAAAATGGGTTTAGAGTTTTCCGATTGTTTTGCCCAACGAACTTGTCCAACAGATTATAGATAGGAACGTCCCTACTAAATTTTAAGTAAATCGGAAAAAAATGTGACCGCTAGAGTGCATACACATATATATATATATATATATATATATATATATATATATATATATAAATTTTGAACGACCCCCCAAAACGTGTTCAGGGGGTCATGTTAGGAACTTCTATGGTGGTCCCGGGCTTAAGTTTTTCCGTGCGGGTCATGCTAATAGTTCACTTTCCAAAGGAAATTCACTAAAAATGGGAAATATATTCATTCTTGATTAAATTTAACGGAGTAATTTTTCACCATGAAAATACCGTAATCTATGGAGAAATCCACTGATATGGCAACCCTAGAAACATAATGCTGATTATTAAGTTTGCTATATACGTCTTTTGCCTTTAATAAATAATAAATGTAAATTACAACTTTGATGTATTTTCAGGGTTCCTCTTGGCAATTTCTAGTAGATTATCATTTGACTCATTACGAGGTACAATGTACCGATAAAGAAGAGGAAATACCGACTCCATACACTTAAGATCCTGTCTGAGAAGCTGGCTCAGGAACTGAACCAGCGATTTACGCAAACTGTTTCGGGGGAACAGTTTTACCTTGGTTCGCTTCAAGACGATGTGCACGGCACGTCCGTCATCTTTGGGTCGCCAACATCGATTGGAAATGAACAATGCGACAGAGTTCCATGTCAATGGGACATTTAAAGTCCGGCCTAATGTACCACCGTCAAGGCAACTGCTTATACAGTCATTGGAGTTTTCTAAAATTGGGTAAGCTTAACCGATTTGTTTACATCCTCTTATTAAGTATAACCTAAATTCTTCTAGATACCAATGTACGAGCGAGTCCAGTAGCTTCGACCAGAGCAATTATTTTTCTTTTTGGATTACATAGCTCATATACAGTGTATAATGCATAACATTATACACTAATTCCGTGTGACTTGAGGTCCCGTAGGGCAGAGCCCTGAGAAAATGTCTTAACGTCAATAGGCGTACTAGCTCATATACAGTGTGTTATGTTATGATAATTTCGTGTGACTTGAGGTCCCGTGGGGCAGAGCCCTGAGAAAATGTATCAACGTCAATAAGGGTACTAGCTCATATACAGTGTATAATGCTATGATAATTCCGTGTGACTTGAGGTCCCGTGGGGCAGAGCCCTAAGCAAATGTCTTAACGGCAATAGGCATACCAGCTCAAATACAGTGTATAATGTTATGATAATTCCGTCTGACTTGGGGTCCCGTGGGGCAGAGCCCTGAGAAAATGTATCAACGGCAATAGGCGTACTAGCTCATACACAGTGTATAATGTTATGATAATTCCGTGTGACTTGAGGTTCCGTGGGGCAGAGCCCTGAGAAAATGTATCAACGTCAATAGGTGTACTAGCTCATATACAGTGTATAATGCTATGATAATTCCGTGTGACTTGAGGTTCCGTGGGGCAGAGCCCTGAGAAAATGTCTTAACTTCAATAGGCGTACTAGCTCATATACAGTGTATAATGCTATGATAATTCCGTGTGACTTGAGGTCCCGTGGGGCAGAGCCCTGAGAAAATGTCTTAACGTCAATAGGCGTACTAGCTCATATACAGTGTGTTATGTTATGATAATTTCGTGTGACTTGAGGTCCCGTGGGGCAGAGCCCTGAGAAAATGTATCAACGTCAATATGGGTACTAGCTCATATACAGTGTATAATGCTATGATAATTCCGTGTGACTTGAGGTCCCGTGGGGTAGAGCCCTAAGCAAATGTCTTAACGGCAATAGGCATACCAGCTCAAATACAGTGTATAATGTTATGATAATTCCGTCTGACTTGGGGTCCCGTGGGGCAGAGCACTGAGAAAATGTATCAACGGCAATAAGCTTACTAGCTCATACACAGTGTATAATGTAATGATAATTCCGTGTGACTTGAGGTTCCGTGGGGCAGAGCCCTGAGAAAATGTATCAACGTCAATAGGCGTACTAGCTCATATACAGTGTATAATGCTATGATAATTCCTTGTGACTTGAGGTTCCGTGGGGCAGAGCCCTGAGAAAATGTATTAACGTCAATAGGCGTACTAGCTCATATACAGTGTATAATGCTATGATAATTCCTTGTGACTTGAGCTCCCGTGGGGCAGAGCCCTGAGAAAATGTCTTAACGTCAATAGGCTTACTAGCTCTTATACAGTGTATAATGTTATGATGATTCCGTGTGACTTGAGGTCCCGTGGGGCAGAGCCCTGAGAAAATGTCTTAACGTCAATAGGCGTACTAGCTCATATACAGTGTGTTATGTTATGATAATTTCGTGTGACTTGAGGTCCCGTGGGGCAGAGCCCTGAGAAAATGTATCAACGTCAATATGGGTACTAGCTCATATACAGTGTATAATGCTATGATAATTCCGTGTGACTTGAGGTCCCGTGGGGCAGAGCCCTAAGCAATTGTCTTAACGGCAATAGGCATACCAGCTCAAATACAGTGTATAATGTTATGATAATTCCGTCTGACTTGGGGTCCCGTGGGGCAGAGCCCTGAGAAAATGTATCAACGGCAATAGGCGTACTAGCTCATACACAGCGTATAATGTTATGATAATTCCGTGTGACTTGAGGTTCCGTGGGGCAGAGCCCTGAGAAAATGTATCAACGTCAATAGGCGTACTAGCTCATATACAGTGTATAATGCTATGATAATTCCGTGTGACTTGAGGTTCCGTGGGGCAGAGCCCTGAGAAAATGTCTTAACGTCAATAGGCGTACTAGCTCATATACAATGTATAATGCTATGATAATTCCGTGTGACTTGAGGTCCCATGGGGCAGAGCCCTGAGAAAATGTATCAACGTCAATATGCGTACTAGCTCATATACAGTGTATAATGCTATGATAATTCTGTGTAACTTGAGGTCCCGTGGGGCAGAGCCCTGAGAAAATGTCTTAACGTCAATAGGCGTACTAGCTCATATACAGTGTATAATGCTATGATAATTCCGTGTGACTTGAGCTCCCGTGGGGCAGAGCCCTGAGAAAATGTCTTAACGTCAATAGGCTTACTAGCTCTTATACAGTGTATAATGTTATGATGATTCCGTGTGACTTGAGGTCCCGTGGGGCAGAGCCCTAAGCAAATGTCTTAACGGCAATAGGCATACCAGCTCAAATACCGTGTATAATGTTATGATAATTCCGTGTGACTTGAGGTCCCGTGGGGCAGAGCCCTGAGAAAATGTATTAACGTCAATAGGCGTACTAGCTCATATACAGTGTATAATGCTATGATAATTCCGTGTGACTTGAGGTCCCGTGGGGCAGAGCCCTGAGAAAATGTCTTAACGTCAATAGGCGTACTAGCTCATATACAATGTATAATGCTATGATAATTCCGTGTGACTTGAGGTCCCATGGGGCAGAGCCCTGAGAAAATGTATCAACGTCAATATGCGTACTAGCTCATATACAGTGTATAATGCTATGATAATTCTGTGTAACTTGAGGTCCCGTGGGGCAGAGCCCTGAGAAAATGTCTTAACGTCAATAGGCGTAGAACACTCCTGCGTACAATGAATATATTTGTGCTAAACTTCAGCAGAATTAGTAAAATATAATATTATTGATAATATAGAATATATCTATGAAACGGCATATTATCAATGACAGGTAATGGAACAATTCAAATGTGATACAGGTACCTAATCCCACTTATAAGTTTATTACAGCATGACGTTGAATAATTTTTTCCCCTTTTTACAGGCGTACCCGTTTTTTTGTGCTAATGGAAAATACCCCCGTCGCAGCAAACCTGCATACTCAGCGAATTTCCAATGAATTATAACATAACACATTAAGCCACTTAACAAGATTCATAGGAAATATATTCACAAACATGCGATATTTAAAATATTAATTATTCTCCATAAGAATAACATTGGGGATGAGTACGCAGGTTTGCTACTATAAAGAACAGAAAATAATGAGTTTTTATGCAAATATCAATAGAACTCAGCTAAGTGAAGTCACATACCAAGTTTCATCCATATACATTCATAAATAAGCGATATATAACATTTGAATTATTTTCCATAAGAATAACTTGGGGACCGAGTACCTAGGTTTGCAGCTACGGGAACCAGAGGCGAAAAATCTTTTTGTGCAAGCAACAATAAACCACAACCAGATGAAGCCATATTTCAAATTTCGTCACTTTATGTTCATAAATTAGCGAGATATACAATTTTTCTTTTTCTCCATGAATAACATTAGACAACGTACTGTGTTTAGCACTTTCAATATCTCAGTAACCAATTGACGTAGAGCAATGATCAAGATACCAAATTTTTTGTTTTTTTATGCTGAATTCAACGGTGAAAATTAAAATTTGATTTGAATAAAAGTTACATGTGGAAACCCCAAAAAAACCATTTTGGGGGTACAAACCCCCCCAAAACCCCCCTTTGGATGGTGCGATTCGTCTGGTTTTCGAACTCGTTCAAATAAATGGTACTTTACTCTTTTTACCAAGTTTCATTAAGATCGGACTTTTTTTACAAGAGTTATCGTGTTTACGGGCACATATTATATATATATATATATATTTATTTATATTTATATATTTATATTATATATATATATATATATATATATATATTTGAACGAATGGTGTTTTTGGCATCTGGGGACCTCAAAATGAAAAGTTATCATGGTCTCGGGCTTAAGTCTTACCATGAGACCTACGGTAATAGCTTCTTCCCTATAGGGAAATTCGCTAAAATGGCCAAGGCATATCAATTGCTGTTGACATTCCTAAGCCACAGCCATATAGCACCGCAGTTGAAGCCAGATAATATATTGACCTACTTTGAAAGAGCGCTTCAGGAAGCTTTAAGGGACCAATTCCCTAACTCCCACATGCTAGGGTATTTTTTCCACTTATCGATCGTAAGTTAAATTTTTCAGATACTGGCAGTTTTGTGGATTACGTATGAGAACAAATCTAAAACCAGCCCTGTTAGACTGAGTATAAAATGCATTTTGTTACAAATACTTGAGTTCCTGTTTAGGGGGTACCTATGTAACCAATATTGAGCCAAGTACTTGTAATATTTTATAAGAAAAGTGTTAAAATCCCAAGTATTGAAGAATAAAACGCTTATAACTTGAGAGTGCCTCGTGCTATACAAATTCCAATACCATTTTTAACATATTACACCAAATCTTTGTTATGACACTGGTCCACAAATTAATGTTAAACTTAAAAAAAGTAATCAAAATTTAGTGTTATTTTCGCGGGATACTAAATATCATATGGCTATTTAAATTCTAAGATGTTGAGGTATTGATAAATGGCCCAACTGAAAAGTAAGTTAAGGCGTGGAGTATTAAACATGTGCATTCTTATTTATTATTATTATTTATTATTAGTGAATTTCCTTTGGAAAAGTGAACTATTAGCATGACCCGCACGGTGAAACTTAAGCCCGGGACCACCATAGAAGTTCCTATCGTGACCCCTGAACACCTTTTGGGAGGTCGCTTAAAACTTTATATATATATGTGTGTGTATTCGCACTCTAGCGGTCACAATTTTTATCCAATTTACTTCAAATTTGGTATAGACACTTCTTTTTATAATTGGTTGGACAAGTTCGTTGGGAAAAACAATCAGAAAACTCTAACGCCCTTTTTTTGGAATTTTAAGTTTTCAAATTTTGAGTTTTTAGGCCAAAAAAGGTCATAAAAGCCCCGAATGTACACTTATTGCACATTAAATTATTTTACGTAAAAAAAACAACGATTTTAAGCCCTCCCTCATCATTATAGCATAAGTACTTATCAAGTTATTAAAGAAAATGTTAATTGTCAAAATACAGTAAGTTGTCTTATGGGGATTTCACACTGAAAAAGGCTGGAAAAGGTTTTTCATATCTTAATATCTTGTTAGTGAATTTCCTTTGGAAAGTGAACTATTAGCATGACCCGCACGGTGAAACTTAAGCCCGGGACCACCATAGAAGTTCCTAACGTGACCCCCTGAACACGTTTTGGGGGGTCGTTCAAAATTTTATATATATATATATATATATATATATATACATATATATATATATATATAAGTGTATGCACTCTAGCGGTCGCATTTTTTGTCCGATTTACTTCAAATTTGGTAGGGACCTTCCTTTCTATAATCTGTTGGACAAGTTCGTTGGGCAAAACAATCGGAAAACTCTAAACCCATTTTTTGGGGATTAATCTTTCAAATTTCGAGTTTTTGGGCCCAAAAAGGGTCAGAAAAGCCCCAGATGTAAAATTAATGCATGTATAAAGATGGGAATTAGAAAGGCGAAAGTTTTAAGCCCTCTCTCGTCATTCTAGCATAAATATTTACCGAGTTATTAAAGAAAATGTGTATCGGCTAAACACAGTACGTTGTCTTATGGGGGTTTTACACTAGAAAAGCCTGTTATTCCTTTGTTAGAGTACTTTTATTATCCCCAGCAACCTCACGCCTACTTTCAAGCCTGTCTGGACCTTCTCCTAACCTTAAAATGCGCAAAATTGTATTCCCAGCTTTGCAAGTAAATGAAACCAGGAGTATCAGAACAGCCAAAAAATCAAAGTTTTCAGATTTCGATAAAAATTGGACAAATGTATGTTTTTACACTGATTTTTAGTTTAAAAGTTTTTATGTGGAAATTCACTTCCCTCACGTCAGCGTGCTGCGTGCAAACTCGTTTTATCTTTTTAAGGTTTTAATGCAGAAATTCACTTTCCTCACGTCAGCGCGTTGCATGCGATCTCGTTTTATTTATATAAGCAACATAGAAATTTATCTGGATCATATTTTTATATTTTTTAATCATATAGTTCTGATTGTTTATTATTGTATTATATAAATAGTCATACAAATAAAATGCCATATCTCGCTTATTTATGAATATGCTATGATGTAAGTTGGTAAGTGTCTTCATGACTTAGTGAAGTACCATTTGAAATTCGCTGAGTAAGCAGGTTTACTGCAACGAGGGTATTTTTATGTTGGGTTCGAGAATATATCCCAATGTTACTAAAGGTTACGCTAATTTTTCCCGTTGTTATTTAACAAAAATATGTAGGTTATTGCAATGTAGAAGTAAGGAAATTTAATAAAGTAGTAACTAATTTCAAAACTGATGTACTGTAAATCACTGTCCAATATAGACATTCATAACACAGATGTTTGTCGTTCAAGCAATGTGGAGGAAGGCAAGGAGCCTCGGGCTGAGCCAGGCCATGAATGACAATCCCGCCATCAAACAAGTTGTGAAGATGACGATGGCGTTGGCTCTGCTACCGGGGAACCGTGTGGCAGAGAGCCTCATTGCAATACAAATACAAAATATCTCTGTTGCCTTTAGGTATATGATGAATACAATTGGCTAAGTCAAAATTACAGTGTGAACACCAAGTCGAATGAAGAAAAGACATACCGTATTAAATCTAATTACTATATTAACTTACATGTAGAAAACAAAATTAGAATTTTAAAAATATATGTTATGTAGGTTGATACAGTGACATGTTATACAATTAGTAAACAAAACAAATTAAAACTTTGACAAATCACAACAACTGCAGTAACCTTTCTTTGGCTACAAACTTGCTCGGATTCGAGCACCAGGACAGCTCCAGTTTTATTTATCACTTAAAATACAATATTATTATTACCTTGAGTTATGATGATTATAAATTAAATAAGCCCGATGTTATCTTTTTAAAAAATCGTTGGAGAAGTTTTTGAGATCGGAATTTCTCGGAAGCAAACCTTACTCATATTAGAGTACAGGATTAAATCGTTTTAGTTACTGAAATAAATTAAAATATAAGATATTTAAGGTGCTCTGTACACCCAATACCTCTACCGGGTCGCGGCCCTAGGACCCTCGTGGGTGCGAGTGCGGGCGTTGAGGATTTTGAGCCTCGTTGGCCAGGTAGCAACCCGTATAACAAGGGTAATTCTGGAATTTGGGGTTTTTGAGACTTGGGGATTTTTAAACCTGGGGATTTTGAGACGACACGGGTTGAACCGTGGAACTACTACGAACCATAATGAGCTGATAGAATTTTCATCAGCTCAAACCAAAGTGAATGTCCATAAGAATAACACAGTGTTGGAACTTTGAAGCCCCGTGGGGCATAGCTCTATGGGAATTTATTAAAATCCCTTCTTAGTGGGTGCCTATGCTATAAGAAGAGTCTACATAAAAATTTCGTGCTTCTAGGTGCAATGGTTTGGCCGGGCCGGTGATCGGAATTTCGTATTTATAGATTATAGAGAAGATAGATATTTAAATGCATAAACTCAAAGTTAAATTATGGAAAATTAGTAATTAGTTAGTCTATTTAAATTATTAGATTCTATAGTAAGGGGATGGTGCCTCTTGAAATGAATTTTTAAGATTTCTATATTTCAGATGGTGTCATAGTTAATTCTGTGAAGAAAACAATTCGAGATTAGCATTATAATTAAAGCTATTTTCAAAACTCTGGAAAATAAAAACAATATCACTTGCCATCACTACATGATAAAAACTGTCAATAAAACTTATAATTAACGTTATTCTCACATTTATAACAACAGTTAAGTATAACAGTTTTATTTTAGGTAACTTATAAAATTGTAGCACTTTCTAAACTACAAGGTTTTCAATAGATCAGGCCGATGCCGTTCCCGCAAGAGAAAGAGGTCGTGGACAGGGACGAGGAAGGGGCCTGGGTAGAGGAAGAGGCTGAAGAGGTCGTGGGCATTGAGGTTTGTAACATTTACATTACTAATACTAATGCACTATTAACATAACAGTCGATATAGGCTTGTTTGTAAGCCATTTTCAAGTACTAAGATCTATTTAAAAATCGTACACGTCATGGGTTATTTATTATTTGGCCACAATCAAATGGTTTTTTATAAAATTTAAAATTCAGTTGCAAAACATTTGTTGAAAATGAAAATTACACTTTGCAGGGTTATTTAAATATTAATTTGTACAGATATATTTAAAGCAAAATTTAAATTTGTCAGTATGTAAAACTCAGTGTTGATAAAAACTTTAATTTTTTAGTCAACATTGTGAGAGTTTAGCAAATTGCAGGAGGGGGCAGCTCACTTACACTACAGACCGTTGGCACAACGGACCTATTTAATAGTATTTAATTTAATATTAGGTCAATTTACACTACAGCTCGTTGATACGATTGATTACCCTCCGTTATATTTAATTTTAGTAAGGTAAGCCTGCTTGTCCTATCCATATTTTCCTATTTTATTATTTAGATAGTGTCATAGTGCCAACGAGCTGTACAGCAAATGAACCTCTTTTTTTGTTTAGTTGTTTTAGAAGGGTCATTGTGTTGGTAGACGGACTGAAGATCCCTGGGTTAAAATTGACCTGAAAATTGTTTACCTGTTTTGGCGAGGCTTGACTGAGGATCCCAGCACTAATGAGGGGTCGAGCGGGGACCTTCAGTCAAGCCTCGCTCTTGGGATCTTCATCGAGTTTGATGAGGGTTGACAAGGGGCACCAATAACACCTCACACCATGGGTCACTTAAATTTTGCAGTAATTGAAAATAAAATATTAACTAATGGCTGTAGTTCTTACCCTTTATTTCAGTAACCAACAATACAAAAAAACTGCTCTTTTTGACTGCAGTTATGACAGATTTTCCCTTGTATTTTCATAGTTATATATAATATATGATACTAATGTTATATGTACGAATAGATATTCCATCACGCAAACACGACTGAACCTAATAAGCTAATATTTTGCATGAGCTCACATATCACATTAACATACAGACCTGATAACGTAAACAAAGATGTTATAGTGCTGGTCAGGTTAATATTTGTAATGCGTTTTAATTGTTCACGAGTGAAGCCGGGGTAACAGCTAGTACTTTTATATATATTACTAGAACGTCCTATGCGCAGCTTGCGCATCCCGTTTTGAGAAGCGAGAATAGCAAATAGTTAAATATAGTAATCAAAACAATGACATTTTCATGTCTGACATGCCGGATCTACCCCAAAGTACACTTGCTCTTTACGCCGACGATACCGCAATCATCTCTCAAAATGCTGATATTAACGAACCAGTAATGTCATTGCAAACAAGTTTAATTAACAACGGTGAACGATTAGTTTAAAAAGTGGAGGATCTCACTGAACCCTACAAAGTGTGAAACTAAGATTTTTTCCCTTATAAAATATAATTTTCCCCCGGAAATTCGTACTGACAACACACTAGTTCACTGGAATCCTGATGACCAAGGTATCAAATATTTAGGCGTCTATCTGGATAAAAGGTTAACATGGAACTTGCATGTGAACACAAAATTAGCCCAAGCATATGCAGGGTTATCAATTTTATTTCCACTGATAAATAAAAAGTAAACTTTAAAATTTTCGTGCACACTCCTCATTTATAAAACAATTCTTCGCCCCTTGATCATGCACGGATGTCCAGTGTGGGGAACGTGTATTCCTCATGGAAAACTAAACAAGATTCAAATTTTACAAAATAACATTTTAAGGATTGCCGTAAACGCTTCATGGTTCACCAGGAACAGTCACCTTCACGAATAACTGGGAATTGACACAGTAGAACACTTTATAAGAAAAAGTACAAGAAAGTTTCTGTCTACTCTACACCATGTTCCTGGAGCCGTTACATTCAACTTAGCAGTACCGACCTTGGGGAGGCGTTTAAAAGCAAGACTTCCTCAGGATTCTTTCGAGATGCAGGGTGATTTGATTTAAGAACTCTATCAATTTATGTTCGAGTTTTATTTACATATTTTCTGTATTTAATTTGTCATTCTAACTAAAAAGTTTTAAATAAATTCCTGGGTGTCTTCAAACGAAGCGAGCCTAATATTGTTATTTTGCCTCTTTGTTATAATTTCTGTGAATAATGTAAAGTATACATTGAACCAGAATAGAATTGTTTAAAAAAAACAATGACAGTCTGTAGTTAGACACACTCCTTATAACAGCTGTTTATTTAATTGAATTGGATGAAGAAAAAGCACATGTGCCATAAACCAAATAAAACTCTCCTCCATATGAATAACTTGGAGATTGGAAGTCCCGTGGGGGAGAGCCCTGAAGCCTATTATTATAATAATTCGGAAATTTAAATCCAGTTTGCAATTTGCACACCTAGACGAGCGTTTTAGTGTATAATAGTGGGGTAACGAAAAAGCCTTATTGTTTAAAAAGTTGTCATGTAGCGTATTAATAATACAGATAATTTCTCCATATAGGCGTTCACCAGATCTACGTTAAAACTCCATTAAAACCAATAATTATACAATAATTTTGAAGATTACCTTCACCGCTAAATGCAAAAAATAAACAAACAATTTAAACCATACAAATTATAATGTAATGGGCGACATTTATCTATTTTTCAACGTACTAGAGCATCCTACGTCGAAAATTACAACTAAATCAAAACAGGTGTTTCAATGCGTGAGTTGCGCAAGAGCAATTCTAATCCATATTATATTTTTTTAACAAAAAATTAACTGTTTATTATTTTTCATAGTTTCTAAGACTTTTTAGCGAATTTCCCCTATAGGGAAGAAGCTATTATCGTAGATATCATGGTAAGAATTAAGCCCGAGACCATGATAATTTTTGTTTTGAGGTCCCCAGATGCCAAAAACACTATTCGTTCAAATTTATGTGTGTGTGTGTGTGTGTGTGTGTGTGTGTGTGTGTGTGTGTGTGTGTGTGTCCGTGAATGCTATAACTTGAGTAAAAAACGTCCGATTTCGATGAAATTTGGCTCAAATGTGTAAAGTGACATTCATGACTTTAAGTTCGAAAACCAGAAAAATCGGATCAAGGGAAGGGGGTTTATGGGGGTTTTAAATTTTCCAAAAGTCAGTTTTTGGATTTTTCACCCTAAAAGTTTTTTTACCTTAAATTTGGTTTTGTAGAGCTTGATAAAAATTATATAGTATTTTGAATGATCAACCTAGGTTAAGTGGTTGCGGAGAAAATCCAAAAAAACTCATAAAATCTCCCATGTTAATCTTATGGGAAAAAGGTTTTTGGCTTTTCCTCAGTTCATTTTAATTTAAACTTCACATTTGCTTTTACCAATCAGTTCAGTTACACAAAACAATAATTTTGGTGTTTAAATTACGATTCTACACCCAACCGTTGCAGAGATATTCAAAGTGGTAAACACAGTACGTTTTCCAATGTTATCCATATGAGGATAAATAAAATTTGATCTCGATTATTTATGAATGTATATTGATGAAACTTGGTTTGTGGATTCACGTGGTACTGGTAAATTGATATTTGCACAAACAAATTATTATTTGTTGATTATCCCCATAGCAGCAAACCTGCGTACTCAGCCCCCATGTTATTCTTAAGGAGAATAAGTAAAATGTAATGAAATGACTCCCTTAATTATGAACACAAATTAATAAAACTTGGTATGTGGCTTCACCTTATTGAGATATATTGATATTTGGATAACACCCCATTTATTTGTTCCTTGCTGCAGCAAACCTGCTTACTCAGCCCCCATGTTATTCTTATGGAGAATAATTAAAATCTCTTATTTGTGAATATATTTTTATGAAACTTGGTATGCGGCTTTATGCAGTATTAAGACAAAAATGTGCATCGGAAATTCGCTGAGTACGCAGGATTGCTGTGACGGGGTATTTTACATTTACTATTGAAATACTGTATATAGATTTACATATATATGTCCATAAAAACAAAATAAGTTTTGTAACACACTTGACAAACAAATTCACAGCCTAATAATGAAATTTAAAAACATGTTTTAACATAATGCAAAAAAATATTATTGTAAGTCATGTATTTTTCAGATGTGGAAGTTGGTACAGTGTAGCAACCTCAATCACCGTGCTGCCTCTAGAGAATTATAGTGTCAACACAAATTCCCAATGAATTCACGACACTGGAGGAAGTGTTAAGGCAGGCCGACGAACTCAGAATGGGACTACAAGGTTTGACAGCCACTGACGAGACCGCCATTGATGAAGAGATCCGGCGAGCTGCTCAGTTTGCAGAAGCAGGCGGGCCTCTCGGTTTTGCAGTCCCTGTGGCCACACGGTGTTCTGCCACGGGAGTGCTGAGGCGTTCATTAGTCTAACCCTCTTCCATGAGGTCACGACTGCGGATGGCAGTATTGCCCAAACGCATAATAGGCTGCCTCTGACATGCCCGAGTTGCAGGGCCCTAATAGGGCAAATAATTAAAGTTTTCCGCATGTAGGTGCGTATTTTTTTAACGTGATTGAATATATTTGTTATTTTCAATTTTCATGTCTATTTATTTGTAATTAGGCTAATCATGTTCTATCTGATAATAAACATTTTTTAATAAATGAACTTGTAAGTTGTATTTGTTGTCCTGTTAAACTTAAGTGAGCTTTTAATTAATTTAATTATCCTCCTTAAGAATAACATGGGGCTAAGTATGCAAGTTTGCTGCTACGAGAACCATCGACCAAAATTGGAGTTTATATGCAAATAATAATAGAACAGATATAAAGTTATATATAAATTTTTGTCTTTAAAAGTTAATAAGCAATAAGTTGATTAATTAATAGCTACAAAAAGTAAAAGGTAAGTGAACATTTGAAAGTTCCTTGGATTTGTAAGACCTTTACAATTAACTAAATGATATTTGACATGTGTTACATTTACACTTTTTTAATTGAGGTATTACATTTTCTTGAGTAGGCTAATATTGCCTTATGGTACATTAAAGCTGGTGACTTGTGAAACCAATTTGATGGTTGTCAAGAATAACCAACAAATGTTTGGTGGTTTCGATGATAAAAGGTATTCCGCAAATATCAGTAGTTTCCACAAAATCGCCGCCATTTTAAATCTAATAAAGATACGTGAGTTGTGTTTTTACAAACCTCTTTTTCTGTTTATAACTTTAAATTATATATAACATGGCATATGGTGACATGTGAATTATTATTTAATGTCCATGTTAAATATTTTGAGATTACTTTAAATTAGCATAATTGGATTCGCCAAATTACTCTGAAGTACAAAGGTTCAAGGTTGGTAAAAATAATTAACAATAAACTTGCCTCTGCAGTCGTGACTCACAGTAGATAGATTAGTTGCTTGATATTAATATTACAAATGTTTATCTAATTTATAGCTCACGTTCCAATGAGGAATAGGGATTTAGAGATACCCTGTTATATTATTACAATAGTATGACCTTTGAAGTGGCCAATAAGGAGGTAGATAACATCATCTCACTGTAAAGCCAAACAAACGCTCAAACTACAAACACAACACAGGTACACTCTATCACGAAAACATATCTAGTCAATGGGAATTGAAAAATCAGGTCTGAACCTCAAACGTAGGAAAAAAAATGTGGTAGACCTAACTGCCTTATAACTATCAGTGTCGCACCCCTCCCCACCCCTCACCCAACATCTCGCTCTCCAGTATATTGTCCACTCTCAAGGTCACACTCGCAAGGTGTCTCCAGCCCAGTAGGAGGGAGCCCTGAGATTTTAGTCCAGGATCTAGGGGGGTTGAGCAAGCATAAAAGGGTAACACAATATTTTTGCTGATTCTTGTTGTATAAATGATAGCCAAAATGCATGTCGTCAGTTTCCCAGGTGGTGGACAACATGGGGGAGGGGGGGTAAAGATGGTGGTGGGCGCTACTCGTAAACTGACTATTTCTCGGTAACTATATCTCGAGTTTTGTTTTAAAATTATGTTAATTAACTTGCCTCCAAAAGGGTGTTTGAGGACGAGGCCAACAAGGGGCCCGGTGATAAGCCTGGTATTGATGAAATAAGAACGGCAAGCTGGAATTTCTAATGACAATTTATATACCTCATCATAATTTATGTACAATAAATATTTGATGTGTTAATTAAATAATTAATTTTTAATTAAAACTATTTTGTATTAATGCCTTCATTTTTGAAACACAATCTGTATACACATCAGTCAGCCATGTAGTATCACTGCTGGCACCGGCGCCGGTGACTAGACGGAGGTCTATTTCCATTTACAGTTACTGTACTTTTGGACCCAACGACACAGACTGATATTTAGACCGAACGACAAGAGTATTTTATTAGTTTTGGAAAGAATGAACGGTTTAAATGTATTGGACCCAATGCACAGGTAATTTTAAATAATAAGACATACTTTGTCTGTTTCATTCGGTCCAATGCAATTAGATCCAAAATTAAATTACATAACTATGTTTTCAGTTTTACTTTACTTTTGGATCCAACGACACAAATTCTCTTTTGGACCGAATGAAACTATAATTATTTAGATTTGGACCGAACAAACATGAGAAATTTATTATTTTGGACCCAACGAAACTTTGACCCATGATGCACATCCATTTTTAAGCAACAGACGCTAATGACTTCTTGTCATCGTCGATATTTTACTTCAGAAAGCAGCTGTTGATTATATTCATTGGAAGTTATGACTGACTTCTCATGTATATCCTGCTTTTATTATACCTTTGCCTGTTATTTCCAGAATGTTGGACTACTAAGCATGAGTTTGCTGCAATTAATTATTCACTTGTTATTATAATGTTTCAGTTGACTTATATTTATTATTATATAGATTATCATAGTTTGATTTTTATCACTTTATTATTGTTATTATTGGTAACTGTGTTTCAACAAATACACCATTTCAAACTGTATAAATGTTATTGTAAAATGGTTATCTGCTGACAAACAAAATAAAATCCAGTAACGTAATGTCTTGTAAACAATTTGTAGGTAGTAAAAGAGTCGTTTGTTACGGCGAGTTGCTGTTTATGGTTAACATAAATTTTATTGAAACAATATAAACATGCGCAGCCCACCGTTAAGATAAATAAATTTGATTGGATTTCCATTGCATTTTGTGTAGCCGTAGTTAAAATGTAGATCCCAGCTAGATGAAGCAAGTCAAGCTAATCCAAACATACAGTAATGCAGCATAAGCGAGTATAGCATTTTATTTTTCTTATGAAAAACATTTACTAGGTTTCTCGTTAAAATATATGTCAAAATTCAACCGTATAATTTTAGAGAACATTCAAAATACATATATTTTTGTTCACATGAAACTCAAGATTGAAAAATCAAAACCTTAAGATTTTTTAACTTTATCAACTGAACAAAATTACTAAACAATTGTTTCTACGAAAACACCTAAACTTAGGTAATATTACAGATTATTTAAATAATTCTCAGCTCTTTGAAACTGTCTAAGTAATAAGTTAAATAATTTATGGTATAGTTTCAGTATTTAATACATTGTTGATCACTTTATTATTGTTAACTGTGTTTCAACAAATACGTAATTTCAAATTGTATAAATGTTATTGTAAATGGTTGTCCGTTGATAAATAAAATAAATTCCAGTACTGTAATGTCTTACGTCTTGTAAAATATTTGTAGGTAGTAAAAGAATCGTTTTTTACTGCGAGTGTTTTTGCACTCGTTTTGCACTAGTGAACGGCGATTTGTTTCACTCACCGCTAAGACATCCCCTCGATAAGATCATCGTAGTTTTAAACTTAGAAATGTAGTACTAATTCTTGTAAATGCATGGCACCAGATCATATATTCATGAAGTGTATTATGTTTAAGCAAACACACGTACATAAATAGGTTTTAGTTTTTAACAAATAGTTTAACTTGGATTTCCCCTTTCCTTGTTTTACATCTGGGGCACCCAAAATAATAAATACAAGTAAGTAACCTTGCTTTAAGACCTATTTATTATAATTCAAAATACGGAAATTATCCATCTATTGTAAATATTTAAAATAGGTTTTAGGCCACCATAATGTAATGAATCTTTCTACTAAAGTAGTTCCAGAAAAAAAACACTAAGATTTCATGTCGAAACCACAACGGTCAAAGTTTGAATAAGGCAGTCAGTAGCAGGGAATAATTTGGCCGGGGTCCAGCCCCTGCCTAGCTCTCTCTCTTAACACAACCCCATCTCCGAATGACTTACAAGGAATAATATGCAACACAGCGATTCAGTATTTGGTGTTAATATTGCATAACCAAAGTCGCCACTGGTAAAGGTTTAATAAAATAAAAATATATAATTCCTGCAGTAAATTAATTTAATTTAATTTTGTGAAGGCCTGGTAGTGGATCTAGCTGCCAGTTGCCTCTGGGCTGAAATTTAATTAATCATGCTTTATAAGAAATTAATCCGCAAATAAACTTTTTTTCAAATAAACATAAACTGTAATATTTGTTAACATTACATTAATTCGGTTTTATAACAAGTATTTTCAACACAAGCTCGTTTTAGACATATCAATGGGATTTTAACGCTTTTAAGCAAAATACATTGCTGCAGTTACGTACTCTAAGTAATCTCAGGAAGAATTATGACCAAGTTTCTCATGAAGTTTCGTTTACCAGGCTAAAGTGAACAAAATCACAACAATTTTCAGTAACTAAAATTGTTTGGTTCGTACTTCAAATATAAGGCACGAACTGTTGTCGTAGATGCTAGTAATTCTCAAAATGAAAATGTTACCGCAAACGTACCTAAAGGGTCTGTCCTGGGCCTCCTCCCAGTTACGTCTTAATTAATGAGCTCTAGTGTGACTAACCTTAACAACTGCAGATTGTTTTAGGAAAATTCCACAAGCCAAACCAACGTATGTAATGAATATTATCCATACGCTATAAATAAACATAATTATTATAAACTCCACAGTTATTTTATGTTTTTGAAAAAGTGACAAGGCTGCCATCAAGAATTAACACAGTTCTTGGTGTCCTAAAATCTAATTGACATCCTGATACAATAGGCCATCAAAAGAAAGTGAGCTCCAGAATTTTGCTCTCCTCATCGAGAGGCTCTTACAACGACATAGTTTAGCCCTTTTTAACCACACTTGGTCGTGTGGTGTTGATCTTTAAAATAAAAAATCTAGAATTTCGTGTAAAGAGTCTTCAAACACGTAAGAAAATCTGAACAATTTTTGAATGAGGTGCAGTCCATCCACATGAAGCCCTCAGAACAATAACATCCAGAAGATAAGAATTCAAAAGTATAATTTTTTTAAATAAAATAAATTCAAATAGATTTCCCTTTTTAGAGTAAACAAAATAAAAATTAGGTGCTAGAGCTATGTTTGAAGTAGGACTTGTGTCAAAATTTCGACAACTTGGTTTTTCGTTTGATGGCTTTAATAATTCAGGGAATTGTGACGTAATCATGGACTGCTGCTTTTCTAAAAACTGTTTGAATTATTCTTAATCCCTTGTGAAATTAAATACAAACAAATGTGCAACCACAAAATAAAGCTATTTAAATTATTACTGGCTCATTTGGGAAAAATTGTGTAAATTAAAAAAATACCTAAATGAAATGATGACATCTGTATAATTAATATTGTGAGAAATAAAAAATCTTAAACATGTTTTTGTTTTTTATTCTAGGAACCAAGATAAAACTAAGCTTGACCTCAATGATTGTTAAAAAGATTGTTTTAAAGTCCTATACTGATGAAAATAGATCCTTATTCATCAATACTATGTATAGTAACATACTAATTCATTCTCAAAATTATTATGTTTGATGCACGCACATATTGAATTACGAAATAGTTTATAAGACGTAAATTTTGAAAAACTCTATAGATTTATTTATTTTATGATTTAAAAAACATTGAAAACAACAATCATAACCGTTATTTACACATGTGTTAATGGACACCTGATTTCACTTATAGACATTGGGGAAAATATACAATAGCGATTAAAATTGTTATTATACTAGCGATGTATTGTATTATTCTAGTTTATCTTTAAGATAAGTCTTTATACTTTATTTTAAAATGTAATAAAAAACTCTGCTATATGTGACCCAGTTTAAAGTTCAGATAATGAAACAGGCAAAGCTGTGATAACGATGTTTACCACAAATAAGCGTTAGTTTGGTTATTCAGTAATTGCAACGATCACTTTTTAAATATTGATTATATTATGAACCCCAAGACCAGGGATAAAATACGCGTGTAAATTGATTGCTTGGGTCTACTCTGTGTCCATAATATATCAGCGGTCACTTCCAATTCTCCCCTGAGGCTACTTGCCAGCATAATGTTCCCCCGGCTCGACAGATTAGCTACGTTAACCATTGCTTCACAAAACGTGTTCACGGCTTTTTTGCGAAGCTATATTATTTTTATTGTTATCTTATAATTTAATTGTACACTTACAATACGAATAGATGCTTGAAATCATAATTATCTGAAGCCCGTTTGTAAGTCTGCCATCGGACTCAGTCATGCTTTTTTTTAAGATGCCTTACCTGCCGCTTCAAAACAAAGATTTACAATGAGTACATTCAAATAAGAATGTTAATAACAAATATATAATTGGAAAAAATATAACTATGCAAGTTGTGTTTGGCATTGGAATTCCAATTTAAGTATTAGTTAAACTGGTATTCAGTACTTCAGTATATTTAAACAAAAACAACATATTTTGTAAGAATTTATAAAATTTCATGTAATAAATTGTCTTATTTTAGGTCGTGTTTGGTCCGAACTGGAATATAGACTTGATTATTTGCGTGCAAATAATGGACAACACATTGAAGTTAGGTAAACTCCTTATTATGTACCAAAACTTGAAATGATTTCCTAGACTTTGATTGATATTTCATAGCTTTAAGTGGAAAAATAAAGGTTTTATGGTTGTTTGAAGTTGTAAAGTTTTTTTATAAACACCCTATGTATAAAAAATAAATTTATTTTCTTCATTAATTATTACGAATGTTATAATTTTGTTTCGCACTTTAATTTCATTCGAAACATTTAAAAGAATATTACTCGTTCATTAAGAAGTTTTAATTTAATAAATTTTAACAATTAGTGCATGAACATAAATCAAACGGAGTATGCCAAACAGTGGTACAGGGAGAATGAGCCTGTTTCATTAGGTAGCTGCGGTGTGATTTGCCGCTCCATTTAAAACATCGCACTGGAATTGTAAACAGGACGTGAGTTTCGTTCTACCCTTTTCAGCACTGTATTATTACCTTTGTGCACTGTATGGTTTTTACCTAACCTTTGAAATATATATGCATTTTATCGGGAACATAGGTGGATTTTAAATGTATTGTATATGACGAAATTTTAACTACTACGATCGCGATAAAATATTAAACAATCGTTAAATTTCACAATCCATCTAGGCGAAACAAATTAGCATAGGTAGGTAATCAATATAGTGCATAAAAAGATGGTGGTCACGTTACTTTTTAGGGTACCGGTTTTAAATTGTAGTAAAAAAAACATTACGATTTTCTAGTTTAACCGATGAATATAAAATTCAAATGTAAACAGATATAAACATGGACAAATTAAACAAAATGAGATAAATATGTGTACATTGCAATTTATGATGATTTCGTATATAAAAACTATGTGTACAGTTATCTTAAATTTACAAACTAAGATCTGAACCGTACTCACTTTCCGAGGGAAATGTTTCTTGCACTTTGAGTAACAAAATATATTTCTTAATTAGTTGGTAGGATATTGTGTATGATTCATCGTGAAATTATCTTGGAACTAACTATCGGAAACATATGATTATATTTTAAAAGCTTACATCTACCTTTATATTTCTTTCAAAGACACAATTATCAAATAATAAGAAAATAAACATGCATTAAAGAAGAATACAACATTTACATAAAATCTGTTTTTATTAGTGTTATAATATTTTTTAAACTTCATAAATTCAGTTTATTATTTTTTTAAACTCCTCAAATTGTGTTCTGTTTCCTCGGAATCCCCTTACCACACATTATACAGTACAACCTGCAACATAAATAAGCAAGTTTCCGAAGCAAAAAACACTTCCGGCTTGAGGAAAACCATTTTTTAATCATTGATTTGATATGCTTGAAATATCTTTTATTTCTGTAAACATACTCGACCACTCGTTTATAAATTTCTCATTAAACATTATTTGATTCTTAACATAAATGTATCATATTCACTGTTATCACTTGGTATTTGTTTATCCATGTTGTTGTTGAAGACATAAATGTTATAAATATATCCAATTCAGTAACATTACCTGTAAGTGAGAGACCGATCTGCGGTAAGTCTTATCAAAAATAAATATAGGAATACTGTGCTAAGAAATGTAATTTATTTGATATTGCAACAGGTGTAAACATAACACTGAAAACCCCAGTGACATTAACCAAATATGATAACATTAAATAATGTTGTAATTTTACATAATGACATTAGTGCAAGACTGTGTATTAGTAATACTAGTAGGTGCCCGTAGAAATTCTACAGATAAAATAGGTCAAGTTTAAGTAATCCGACAGTAACCTGCAGGAAGAATCAACAATAAAGAAATACCTAACTGATAATATGACAAATTATAAAATAAATGCACTTTTATACGAGGTACGATACGGCTAAAAATCCGAAAACCACAAAACTAAAACGAACACTTAAAAAATAAGTGGTACTTTTTAAAAGGTTAAGTTCACGTTGATGTTTACTATACAGTGCTGGAAAACAAATCAAAAGCTTGATGAACTGAACAGCTGACTAATGAATACCACAAAGTTAGGATTATAATCAGCTGTTTGTTGTAAACACAACAGACTATAAATCCTGAGACATTTTGTGTCATTTAACAAATTAAAAAAGAGAAAATGATAAATCTGACAATTTTTGGGAGTTTTGGAATGATTAAGCTTCAAATTAGTACAAATTGCATGACCTCATGTTAACTGGTTTTCTCAAACTAAAGACCGAGTTCCTTGAAAAAAATGTTCCTATATGAATAACATAGGGAAATTTGAAGGCATTATACTTTATATCATTTAACAAACTTAAAGGAAGAAAATTATCAACGTACAAATTTTGGGGATTATCGGAATATTCAAGCTTCAAATTGGTATGAATTCCATGACCACACGTTACCTGGTTTTCTCAAAATATGGCCGAGTACCTGGTCAAAAATTCTCCCATAATATGCTTAACACGGGGAGATTTGAGGACTTTATACTTTATATTATTAAACAAATTTAAAGGAAGAAAATTTTCAATTGTATATATAACAATAATAATACACCTTTTCACCTAGCCTAGTTTACAATAACGTTAACCCCTTTGCCTCTGTTTGAAAGTCTGGCATTTATCTATTGAATAAATAATTACAGCTGGTTTACAATATAAATATCATCTTTATTTACTTGAAACAATTAATCTTAGGATTAGCAAAAGTAGAGAAGAACTGCCGGGGAGGGGCCGTAATCGGCACTTTTTTCCCATGTTATTCTTATGGGGAGCCGTTTTTGCGCCGACACCGGCTCCCGCCTTACACAAATTTTCTTGTTAGCCTGTAGTACCCTTGCCGATTATAAAATACTTTTATATTTTTAAAATTTGCTCTAAATTCATTTTAATACATCCTTTGCAGAAATCCACGAGTTCAAAAATAACTCCACACTAAATAAACAACACATGTAAACAACTTAAAAGTGCACTCGGTTATCGCCACTAGCGCAACAATCAACCTTGAAGGAGATTCTGCAAGATCGGCACCAAGGACACAGCGACCGATGCATAGTAACCGATGCGTAATTTTACAAATTAATTTTGTGAATTGTCGTCTATATAAAGAGCTGCTGCAGGCTAGGGTCCTCACTTCATATCCTACAGCCCCAGCACCAACAAGACCTTCAGTGTTGCAGCGACCGATGCATAGTAACCGATGCGTAATTTTACAAATTAATTTTGTGAATTGTCGGCTATATAAAGAGCTGCTGCAGGCTAGGGTCCTCACTTCATATCCTACAGCTCCAGCACCAACAAGACCTTCAGTGTTGCAGATTTTAACTTAAAATTCAGTGGTCCAATACTTAGAATAATTTTGGCTAAAATATGCTTTTTTTACTCTGGACTTAGAAAAATTTAGTACTTAGAATAATTTCGGCTAAAATATACTTTTTTTTACTCTGGACTTAGAAAAATTCAGAGTAGTTCTTATGACTTAAGAACTTTGAAGATGAAAGGGAATCGTTATTTTTGAAAACATTTTCATTTTTGATTAAAATAGCTTAACTTTTGATAGTTACTTTTGTTATTTATTTTATTTTATTTTACTTTAACTACTTTTTATATTGGACTTTTGGAATTGTTATTACGTGCTCTTTGACTTGGGTGTTTTTTAGTATCTTCAAAAACACCGCGGGGAGCGGAAACACCGGGGAAGCAGAGCGGTACTGGATGCAAAAAAATGCAATTTCCGAAAATTGCATATATCTCGAAAACGGTAAGAGATATCGAAAAATAACGAAATTTTTAAAAATACCTGTGAAATAGGTTTCGGGGGTTCCCCACCCATTCCAGGTTTCAAAAATTTTTTGACCCCTTTTGGTCCAAAATTTTTTTTGACCTTTGGCCTTTAATTATATCTCCGTTATTTATAGAGCTATTGGGTTGAAATTTGGTATATAGGTACATATAGATGTGAAACATTGTTTGGTAAAGAAAATTATCAATTTAGGGGACACACCTGCGCGCTACAGGCGATAATTTGAAATTAAAAAATTAGCTCCCATGTGATTGTTTATCATCCAAATTTGATATAACTTGGATTGTACATGTAGAACATCAACCCTCACTTGATAGCGTGTACGGATTTTTAAAAATATTTTTTGTTTCTTTTATAATTACAAATTTTGGTTTTCCAAAAAACCCTCATAACTTTTTTGTTTATTGAGATATAAGGTTCAAATTTGGTTTGGAGGTACTTTATACAATTATCTAAAAAGTAGTTTCCCAAATTTTTGATAAAGGGCTTAGTTTTTATAAAAATGTTGAATTTGTGTTTTTGTCTAAAATCTTCATATTTTGAATTTTGATCGTATTTAAATTTTTAAAATGGTAATTTTCGTTTATAAAAAGCAGAGCATGACATCTCTACAGTCATTTCAACACAAAATGTTGTCCTGTGCAATCTGCTCCGTGCCCTGCTCCAAAAGAAGTAATTTAATCAGACACTATCGTAACATCCACAAAGTTATTCCTAAAATTTGTAAAATATGTCATCAAATATTTGACAATAGCAATTTTAAAATGCATATGCTAGAGAACCACAATACTTGTAATGTGTGTAAGAGAGTCATCACCCGTGACAAGAAACACCACCACCTACGATGTGACAAGCGACCCTATAATGTGTTTAAGTTTCAGGGTGAGTCCGTGGATATATTAAACACCCTTCAATCATGTCCTTTACCAATAAAATGGATTCTTATTAGGAGAGTGAAATTTATCAAACACACAGTTAGTAAGAATGGTGAATTATTAATTGATAAAAAAACTATCGCTAACTTTCGAAGTTTAACTAATTTATCAATTGAGAAAGCACAATTAAAGACACAAATTGAAAATTCACTTTTAAAAATCGACACATCTTTACACAAATTTCAATCAGAAGGCAGTGGATGGATATATGACCATACTAAATACTGGCAGCTGCATGTTTACAAGTATAAACCCCTAACTCCCAAGTCATACATCCCCACACCAGAAAATATAAAATCAAAACACGCTGTTTTAAATATTAAAAATAGTGATAATAAATGTTTTGTGTGGAGTATTTTAGCAAAATTAAATCCAAGGAATCATGGAGAACATGCAAATCAAGTATTTTACTACGAACCCCACATAGGTCAGTTAAATATGACAAATATAAAATATCCCGTAAAAATATCCGACATTGATAAATTTGAAAAACAAAATAATATAAGTGTTAATGTATATGGAATTGAAGGACAATTAATATATCCATTGAGAATAACTAAACTAAATAGTAATACGCACGCAAACCTGCTGCTTTTACAACAAGGTCGCAAATCACATTACTGTTTAATCCGTGATTTTGATAAGTTAATGTTTAATTCTACAAAACATGACCATAAGCAATATTTTTGCAAGTTCTGTGTGCAACATTTTTACACTAAAGATATATTGGAACGTCACATAACATATTGTAAAACCTTTGATGCCCAAAGAGTACAAATGTCTAAAAAAGATACATTACAATTTACGAATTACAAATATCAACTTAAAGCTCCCTTTGTGATTTATGCAGATTTCGAATGCTTTATAAACTCCGGCAAACACACTGCTTTTGGATTTGCTTATGTTGTAGTGAGAGATTCTAAAATTATTTACGAAGAGTTGTACAGTGGTGAAAATGTAATGAATGTGTTTTTCGAAAAATTATTTAAAACTTATGACTTTATTAAAAGTCAGATGGGAGTATATGTTCCCCTTGTAATGACTCCAGAGCAAGAGACGTTATTTCAAAACTCTACACGCTGCCACATATGCCGCCAGCTGTTACTGTGTGATAAAGTGCACGACCATTGTCACTTAACAGGTGAGTTCAGAGGGCCCGCCCATAACTCTTGTAATTTAAACTATAAAGTAACCAAGAAAATTCCAGTATTCTTCCACAATCTTAAAAACTATGATGGTCATTTAATAATGCAACACTTAGGAAAATTTAATCGCAAATTAAATTGCATAGCCAAAGATATGGAAAAGTATATTTCATTCTCTGTTGATGATTTAGTATTTTTGGATTCCTACAACTTTCTGTCCCTTCCCTTAAGCAAATTAGCTTCCAATTTAAATACATTTAGATTTATAGACAATCCACTACTACAACGTAAGGGCGAATTTCCGTACGAATACATGACAGGACCAGAAAAGTTTTTAGAGCCTCTCCCATCCATAGAGGCATTTTACAGTAGTCTAACTAAAGAATGTATATCTCCTGCACAATATGAACATGCTAAAAACGTATGGAATCATTGTAATATAAATAATTTAAAAGAATATCACGATTTATACCTTAAAACAGATGTTTTGTTATTGGCTGATGTGTTTGAGACATTTAGGGACTTATGTTTAAAGGATTATAAACTCGACCCTGTTCATATGTACTCATTGCCTGGACTAACATGGGAGGCATGTCTTAGAATGACCGGCATAAAATTACAATTATTTCGTGACATTGACATGCATTTGTTTATAGAACATGCCATTAGAGGCGGTGTAAGCATGATTTCCACGCGCTATGCTAAAGCCAATAATAAGTACATGGGCGAATATTATGACCCAAATCAAGAAAGCACCTATCTTGTATACTTAGACTGTAACTCGCTATACTCTACAGCAATGTGCGAGTCGTTGCCCATCGATGACTTTAGATGGACAAATGAGAAAGATTATAAATACAATCAAAATGAAAACTTTGGATTTATTTTGGAAGTTGATTTAAAATACGATAAAAGTTTACACGATTTGCATAATGACTACCCGCTCGCACCAGAAAAAATGAATGGAAAATTAATACCAAATTTAAATGACAAAACTAAATATATTTTACATTATAAAGCACTAAAAAAATACGAAGAACTGGGTTTGGTAGTTACAAAATACCACAGAATTTTAAAATTTAGACAGTCGAAATGGCTTGCACCCTATATTAATTTTAATATTGAAAAGCGACAAAAAGCTAAACATGATTTCGAAAAAGACTTTTACAAACTGTTAAATAACAGTCTCTTTGGTCGAACAATTATGAACCAATGTAAGTTTCGTGATATACATCTTGTAGACGAGTCTAAGTTAACAAAGTACGTTACAAAGCCAAGGTTTGACTGTAGCAAAATGTTCGATAACAATTTGCATGCTGTACATTTAAATAAATTAATTGTAAAGTTTGATAAACCAATATATTTAGGAATGACCATTTTGGATATCAGTAAAGTAATAATGTATGATTTCCACTATAATTATATGTCAAAATTTAAGAATAAAAAGTTCCTAATGACAGACACAGACAGTCTTATTTATTCTATAGTAACAGAGGACTTTTACAAGGAAATACAATGTGACTTGGACTGTTTTGACACCTCTGCATATAGTAAAGACCATTTCTTATACTCTGATAAAAATAAAAAAGTTAGGGCAAGTTTAAAGACGAATTAAATGGTCAAATTATGTATGAATATTGTGGTTTAAGGCCAAAATTATACTCTTTCATTCCTTTACAATGGTTATACGAAAAAGAAAAGCAAAATGAGCTAGAGGTTAAAAAAGCAAAGGGGCTGACAATGCTACAGTTAAACATCTCTTAAGACACCAACATTACTTAAACTGTCTTGCAACCGGGGAAGATTACTATGAGAATGTTACAAGAATTAAATCCACAAACCACCATCTTCAAACATTAACGATGAACAAAATGGTACTCTCTTTTGATGACGACAAGAGGTTTATTCTGGATGGCATTAACACTCTTGCCCTTGGTCACTATAAAATTGGTCAAACATAAATCTGTATTTACCATTATTCTTTGGCCTTTCCTTGTCTATTACAAAAAAACCATATTTAGACCTGTCCCAGCATTGATGGCAGAGATTTCTAAATTGGTTAAATGAAAAATCATTCCCCACATGATTGTTATACACATGTTTTAAATTTAAATCGTCTTGTTTAAATAATATTAGAAAATTAACATTGTCACGTAAATGTTTGTTTACTTTACTGTAAGATTGACACAAGTAAAAACTGTTAATATTTTTGTGTCTGCCCATTGAGAAAAATTGTGTGATATTTGGACTATTTATGTCGTCAAATACAACTATTGAGTGTGATTCTACATCATTTGGTGTGATTTCACAGTTTGAATATGTGTGTAATTTAACTTCATCACACAAACGGAATATTTCAATTATTTTTTTATATTTTTCTTGTTCTAAAGATTTGGATATAATATATAAATTTGTAAACTTTAATCCTTGCTTTTTTACAATTAAGTTATAAATTACAACGGTCTTCCCCGAACCGCTAGGCCCTATTATAAGACAGCGAATATTATTAGGAAATAGACCCAACTTATTTGGTGTATTTTCTTTATGTGCTATTTTAAATTTGTTCTTTTGTTGAATAAATGACATTTTTTATATAATAAAAATGGCAAAGAGAAAGTGTAAAAAGGTCCAAGGTAAGGGATTATTCTTAAAGCCATATAGAGGCCGTGGCTTGTTAAATACCCTTATAAACAACCTTCCTTTCCCCCTCCACATACCGTCATATTCATATTGTGGTCCTGGAACTAAGATACGTGAAAACTTCCTAAGAAACCAGAAATGTACCTCCAAAAAATAAGCTAGACTCTTATTGTAAAGAGCACGACATATTCTACATGAATAATCCTGATACAGCCGCCCGGAACAAGGCAGATATGAGATTAGCGGACCAGGCTTGGACTAGGGTTTCGGCAAAGGACGCCAATCTAGCCGAAAAAGCAGCAGCTTATGCAGTGACAAATTTGATGAAGGCCAAGGCAAAAATGGGAATGGGATTAAAATTTAATAAAAAAGATGGACAACTTTCAGCTGTTAGAGGCCGCAAGAGACGTGCCTCACTTTCGAGGAGTGTACCTAAAAAAGGAGCTAAGAAAACAGAGACCAAAAGTAAGAGAATGTGGAATTATTAATTTAGACAGTGACAGGGGCACACATTGGACAGCATATCGTAAGAATAAAGATATTGTAATATATTTTGACCCATTCGGAATATAGCCTCCAAAAGAGGTAATTGAATATTTTGTACCATCTAAAATTTACTATACAACTGATCAAATACAAGATTTAAACAGTTCCATTTGTGGAATTTTATGTTTATCATTTCTGAAAAATTTTAGTTTATAAAAATGGATTCATTTACTATAACATTTACGGGTACAGAGCCAGAGTTGAAGTCGGTTTTCTTTCCTCCTATAGAATTAAATGGTGATTATGTAATTGGACTGGTAGATTTTCAAAGTTATAATTCTATATTTAATGTTAAAAAACCTCTAAATACTTTGACATATTACAAAATGCACAAAATTACAACCCCAAAAGGGGAGGTCACAATTGACGAATTAAACCGGGCATTAGATGGTAAAGTTGAAGTTATTATTCAAAATAAAGTAGCATTAATTAATACAAAAGTCAAACTTATATTTTACAAAGGGCTAGTTCCAAAATTAAATAAACTTAAAGACACAAAATTAACTATAGACGAGGGTGAGGATGTGTATTATTACGATCACAAAGCTCCAAATGTAATTGAAATTGCTGAAGGTACATACGAAGTGTTTGAGCTTGCGAAGGAAATTCAAAAGCAACTCCCAGATTTTGTACTTATAGCCGACAAAACCATGTTTAGGGTCTGAATTATTGGGATTTAAAGGATTTTCTACTCCAGATATTGCGTTTAAATCCGTAAATAAAATCAACATAAATAATGTAAATGTGATTAGAGTAAAATGTAATATTGCGAATGGGTCTTATTTAAATGGTGACAAATCACACACCATACACAGTTTTTACCCAGAAGCTCCTCCCGGCTACAAAACTATTGAGGTCCCCAGAAATATTATATACTTCCCTGTAAATAAGAGAAGTTTAGATGTTGTTAGCATTACATTTGCAGATCAACACGACAAGCCAATTGACTTTAATAAAGAAGAAACTACAATTACTTGTCATATAAAAAAGATATGAGAATTTACAAGAACGGACTGAGTGTGCAAAATGCCAGGTTTCTGCGATCAATTGGGTTGAAGTTAAAATTTTCTATTAATAAAAATGGAAGATTTTCTAGACGTTACAGGAAAATTCCAATACGACGATAGCGTGGTTAAAATTACAAATCACTCCTATGTTCCACATAACACTTTAGCAATAAATAATTCCGATGAAATTCGAATATGTATAAATAATCAAGATTTACTAACACTCCCATGTAGGAGTTATCTGTATATTAAAGGAGAAATAGAGAATCATGATAAAGGACATTTTATAAATAATGCATTTGCATTCTTATTTGACGAAGTTAGATATGAAGTTGCTGGTAAAGAAATAGATATTGTAAGAAATCCGGGAATTTCCAGTCTTATGAAAATATTGTGCTCTTACAATAAAACAACTAAATTGTCAAATGTAGCATTTGATTCTGATGAAAATTTAAAGGAGTTCCATAAAAGCGGCAAGTTTAGTACTTGTGTCCCGTTAGAGCTGTTAATGGGTGTGTTTGAGGATTTTAATAAGGTTTTAGTAAATGTTAAACAAGAATTGGTGTTGAAAAGATCCAAAAACGACTTAAATTGTATATTAACAACATCTAATGCTCCAACTGGGGTCGATCCTATTCCTAAAATTACACTTAAATCGATTCAGTGGGTGATGCCGCATGTGGTGCCATCTGATGGGGAGAAGCTTCAATTACAAAAGATGTTATTGCAAAATAAAAATTTGCAAATTGCATTTAGAAGTTTGGAGCTACACGAACTCCCATCATACCCCGAAACCAAGAGACATACATGGTCAGTTAAGACGTCTTCGAGTTTGGAGAAGCCCAGGTATATTATATTTGGTTTCCAAACTGGTAGGGACAACAGTGCACGAAAAAGAACTGATGAATTTGATCACTGTAAATTGAAAAATCTCAAAGTGTTTTTAAACTCTGAATATTATCCTTATAGTGATTTAAATCTCGACTTTGAAAATGGAGATGCCTCTAAAGCTTATGAGATGTTTGTGAGGTTTAGGGAGAGTTACTACAACACCGTCCCCGATCCTATGTTTAACAGAGCTGACTTTATAAAGAAATATCCCCTAATTGTAATAGATTGTTCTAGGCAGAATGAATCAGTCAAAGAGGGGGTTGTAGATATTAAATTAGAAATTGAAACTGCAGAAAATGTCCCTTCAAACACATCTGCATATTACCTAATAATATACGATAAAGTGTTTGAGTATAATCCTTTGACAAATGAGAAAAATAAAATGTAAATAAAATGAAAACAAATATTCAACAAGAATTGGTAGAGTCTGCAAAACAAATAAGAGAAAAATATAGGGCGTTAAAACGTGGTAAATTTCTAGAGGCTGAAGAGAGGTTCCAAACGTTTCAACCGTTAATAGAGCCTTTGCAAGAATTAAAAAAATTAGCCACAAAAACAGAGAGGCCAGTTCTCCCAATGATTTTAGAAAAGACCCCGTCTAGAATACCAAGAATAACCCAGATAACACCACACAAATTAGATTTTGGTCTTTTAGCATCAGACTATTTAGGAAATTACCTTAGTAGAAGTAGTATGACAGACACCACATATGGTATTAGGCGAGAAGGAAATAAATGTTTTATTGGGAATCAGGAAGTTCAAATTGCCAATGATGATGTTACAGTTGGAGAAACAATTTATAAAGGGACAAAGGGATTGTGGGAATTGTTAACTTTAAAAGAACCCGTAAACTATAGTCAGGTTGATTTGCAAAATTATAAAGAGATTTTGGAAGCTACAAATGCACATTTAAAGGGTTATAAACCAGGTGCGGCGATGTCAAGTAATAAACACACTAAATATCTTAATATAATTAAACCCCTGTTTAAGACTGTTGGTGAAGGTTTAAGGCAGGTAACTGGTAATAAAATAGACTATGTTTATTGGGACGATCCTAATGAGCTTGTAGATAGGTTAAGACTGCTTTGGTTAAGCCGATTGGCGGGAAATTCTGGAGTGGATAATGAGATAGATTCTATCATAGAAGAATTGAGGGAAAGTGGAATTGTTTATTAAATAAAAAGATGATAGATAAATTTTATCGCGTATATAACCCGTATAGTAAACCAGAAGCTAGAAGTTTTAAAGAAACTACTTTAAATCTAAAAGATGATGGTTGGAATGCTTTAAATTATAAAATTAGTAGTGTTAAAGGTGGGGAGTTTACTGATGATGTATCGACTTTGGGGCAGACGTTAACCAGAAAAGGTGATGCTTTTGTACAAGGTAATACTAAATATAAGTTTTTAGAATCCAAGAGTAATAATTAATTGGAACGCTAATAAACGCAAAATTACTAATGTTAAACGAGGTGAAAGCTCAACCGATGTACCCACATTAGAGCAAACTTTAATAAGAAAAGATGGTGTCTTTGTACAAGACAAAAATAATTATGAATTTTTGGAATCGGAGAATGGTATTTGGAATGCCAAAAAGCGAAAAATAAGTAATTTGTTGGCTGGTAAAGAAAGCGATGATGTTGTAAACGTCTCTCAAGTACCAAAAATGGATCTAAACTTTTGGGATTTTAATAATAAAAGGCTAGTTCGTGTTAAACCCGCTGTTGATGAGAACGATTGTGTTACAAAACATCAGACTGTGACTTTAGACGGTCTTAAATTTGATGGTAAAAATAAGCAATTAACAAACATTTTACCTGGAACATTGCCAAATGATGTGGCTGTTGTTAATCAAATATTAACAAAAGGTGAGAAAAGCATAATAAAACAGGGGGATAAAAATTATAATGTATTAACATTAGATAGCGATATGTGGGATGCAGAGGACAAATTAATAAAGAATGTACCTGAAGGCAAAGATAGGAGTGATATTTGTTTAATGTCACAGGTTTTGAGGTATGACGATAATATTAAAACTTTTAGACAAGACAATATTAAATTTGATATTTGTTTAAAATCACATGCATTAAGGTTTAACAATAAAACTAATAAATTGATGCAAGACAATAATGAAATCGATTTGATGATGTACAATCCTAAATTGTTGGTTGCAGACCCTACATCTTTAAGCGGATTTAAGACTTTAGATGGAGAGGCATATTTGCCAAAAAACTATGTATATCAAAGAATGAGTGATGGTATGTTAATTTGTAGCAATGGAGGTGTTTTTGAAACGACAGACACTGGCAGATACGTTAACATTAAAAATAAAGAATAAAAAATGGAAAAAATTGCTTACGAATTGCATAAGCCCGCGAGAAAGAACTTTGTTAGAAGGTCTTTTAAGGTGTTGGGTATAAACGAAACTGTTCAAATAGATTTAATAGATATGCGGAATTATGCTAGAGAGAATTGTGGGAATAAATATATTTTAACTTTAATAGACACATTTTCTAAAAAAGCTTATGCTGCTCCACTAAAGAATAAAACTGGATTAGTAGTCACAGAAGCTATAAATCTATTCTCCCAAAGGGAGTTAAAAATATTCAATCTGATAACGGAAAAGTATTTTTAATGAACATTTTACCAAACTAATGAAAATTCTAAATATTAATCACTACCACACTTACTCTACAACTAAGGCGGCTATTGTGGAAAGGTTCCAGAGAACTTTAAAGAATTGGTTGTATAGAGAGTTTAGTGCACAAGGGAGTTACAAGTGGTTGGATTTACTTCCAAAGTTAATAAGGATATATAATAATAAAGTACATAGATCCATAGGGATGAAGCCTAACCAAGTAAGTGCTAAGAACTCTAAAGATGTACATGAAAGGTTAGCATCTAAAGTACAAGTTAAAAAGCCAAGATATAAGGTGGGGGATAGTGTAAGGATATCTAAATATAAACATGTATTTAGTAAAGGATATACCCCTAACTGGACGGGAGAGCTTTTTACAATAGCAGAAGTTAAGAAAACAAAGCCTGTGACTTATATTTTGAAAGATGAAAATGGCAATATAATCAAAGGAGGATTTTATACAGAAGAATTGTTAAAGACTAAATATAAAGACATGTATTTGGTAGAGAAGGTAATTAGGAGGAAGGGTGATTTATTATATGTCAAATGGCTCGGGTTCCCAAGTAGCCAGAACTCGTGGATTTCTGCAAAGGATGTATTAAAATGAATTTAGAGCAAATTTTTAAAATATATGGGGAAAATGTGGCCAAGGGTACTGGCCAAAACGGAAATTAGGGCGGGTGCAAAAATCGGACAGTAAATAGTTGGCAGTTTTTAATTCGACCGTAATAGTTAATTTGGGATTTATTAATGCATTAGATATCCAATTGCAGACAAATCCAAAGTTAGTTTTTTTTTTTTTTTAATATAGAGGATGGGGAAAATAAATTTAAGGCAAGGGTACTAGTACAGGCTAACAAGAAAATTTGTGTAAGGCGGGAGCCGGTGTCGGCGCAAAAACGGCTCCCCATAAGAATAACATGGGAAAAAGTGCCGATTACGGCCCCTCCCCGGCAGTTCTTCTCTACTCTACTGATAAAATATATGGTTTTTTCAATTTTGGGACAATTAAACTGATCTGAAACAAATTAATTCACTTTAATGTTGTAAGATAATTTGAGCACTCTCTCTCAGGGCAGATCGTAGGGGCATGATCTTTGAATGTCTGTTTGATAAATACAATACCATTCAATGATTAATTTCTTGCCAAAAAGAAAATAGTTTAGCTTTTATTTGAAACTTGGCCAAGTTAATGATCCCAGTTTATTGAAAGTCAATGTTTGTCTCTGTTCCAACAATGGTTGAGCACATGGCAAATTTCTGTTCTTTGATTACTGAATTTATGAAACTTTAGATGAAATAAATGCTGGATATAAAATGCCTTTGTTTCTTAAACATTTAATAAATAACTGTCCTGATTGATAATTAATTTTATTTATATTAGATAAGTCCTCTTTTTCTTTAGACAAGTATGACGTCAATGGATGAAAATGGAAGGTACAATTTAGGTTGGTCTCATCTATTCTTCACTCTAGTTTTATTAATTCTTGCTGTTGGCCAAATAAAAAGAGATCATCTACACTAGAACTTCGTCGACTATAAAAAATCAGACTTTTAGTGTCCGATATACTATTAAAATAATAAGTATATTTGGTACATGGACCAAATGTAAACATGACTAACACAGGCCATCTCCAGTCTTCAAGTCCTTCTCAGCTACTTGCAAGTCGCACAAATTGTTGCACTGGTTCACACAAGTAAATCACAGCCTAAAACTCTCAAACCAATATTTGATTTTTGGTAGTTGGAAAATTTATTAATGGATAAATATAGAATTTAGCAATATATATATATATATATATATATATATATATATTATATACTAATAATTTTTTGAGGAAATCTTTACATTCATATAAATATTAATTAAATAACAAATTTTAGCTAATTAGGTGAAAATAGATTATCCATTATTAACATTCAGGTGATATTTAAATATGAGTGAATTCTGAGGGATATTTAATGAAATGTAATTAAAGTAATAATATAGAAACACGTTTAACATTATCAAGAACACAAGGTAAATTCATAAACATAACAAATAATTAAAATTTACATCATTTATCAAAGGGAAATTAAATACAATCTTAAACACTTGAACAAAACATGAAATATTACCATTGGTTTATAATAGTAAATAGATAACAAATGTAGGATGATTTTGTGACATCTCACAATCTGACAATTTTGGGGAGTATCGGAATGTTCAAGCTTCAAATAGGTACGAATTCCATGACCACACGTTGCCTGGTTTTCTCAAACTAAGGCCAAGGTCCTGGTCAAAAATTCTCCCATATGAATATCATGGAGAAATTTTAGGATTTAATAATTCGTATCATTTTACCTACTTAAAGGGAGAAATGATAAATCTGACAATTTTGGGGAAGTTTTGAATGTTTAAGCTTCAAATTGGTACAAATTCCACTATCACAGTGTTGCCCGGTTTACTCAAACTAAGGCCGAGTTCCTCAAAATCGGAAATAAAAATTCTCCCACATGAATAACATGGAGAATTTGTTAAGGACTTTATACATTGTATCATTAAACAAACTTATAAAGAGAAAATGATCAAAGCATCGGAATGTTTAAGCTTCAAATTGGTACAAATATCATGACCACACGTATTCTCAAACTAAGGCCGAGTTCCTTCAAAAATGTTTTCCCATTTAAGTAACAAGGAGCAATGTTTTAAATGCCGATATTTTAAAAACTGAAGCGGTATTTTTGAGTTTTACATTTTTCTGTTAATCTGCAGTGTAAACACTTTAATACTACACATCGATTGCCTAAATCGGTTGAGAAACAACGAAGAAGCGGGCCGAAAACGAAATTCCTCAGCTAATTAATATGTAAAATTACAATGACGTAACAACAAGTACAATAATTTATCACACATAACAAACAACCAACAGTGCACACATATTTAAACACAAAAAGTAGTAACAGAGTGATTGAATTAGTTTCAGTTAGGTAAATACTGACAACGGTACATTTTTTTAAAATTTCAATTTGAAACTATATAACAGATGAAACAGAAAGTTTTATTTTACTTTATTCCGTACACGTTTTTCAGAGATTACAATGCACTGTCATATATAACTTAAACCGAAAATCAACTTACAAAAGTCCGTATCTTACAAAATATACCTATTGTGTAAATGAAAAAGTTTAAGTTTATCTATTAAAATTCATATATCATCCATCGTTACAATAAGAGTACGTTATTAGATTTAAGAGGATTACATCAAAAGCTTCCAAGTTTACTTCTGACGGTAAGTTTTTATAAATTATTTTATATGTTTCGGGATGAAAGTGCAAATGACTGCATATTTGATGTTTTTCTGTTGATTTTCTGTTAGTTTAGCAATTTATGCTAGTTACCAGTGTACCCGGATTACAACTGGTGAGTGCGCGTGATTAATTCAGTGATTAATCTTTGAATTATTTTAAATAATGAAAATTTGTGTACGTATTCCAGTATGATCCAATAGAAAAGTAAATCCCATAAGCCTAACATTGGAACTTCATAGTGCGATGAGGATTTCTTCAAGGTCTCGTAACGAAATGTTGAAACAGGAACAGGACTATCTGTGCTCTTGAGTGATTAGCTACCATCCTAGTACCTTGCAACTCAATCGGTCCAGCTTGATGTGAAGGGGAGAAAAATAAAAAACATTGAGATTGGTTATAGAATCAAGATTAAAGCCCACCAGAAAGGACCGGCAAATAATCAATCGTATTAAACTCTAATAAACCAAGTATATTTTAATAATCCAGCTCAATTTAACAAAGTATTAGCTGTATTTATAGTGATCAGATAGTGGTGTTGAAATAAAAATTACTAAGAGATAATTGCTGTAAAGTCATTTGACAAATGGGCGAGAACTTTCCTAAATCATCTTAAACTTTGATTTCCTGGCAGGCTTGAGGCAGATTACATCTTGATTACCGCATTTGCTTAAACCATTTATGAGAGAGCAAGCTATTTTATAACTACAATATAACTGAGACAAATACTATACAGATAAAATGTATTCTAATAATGTCAATTACGGATTATAATGCAGTTCCTGTCAAGGTATACTTTATTGTTTGAATTACGTCCGTTGTGAAGGCGAATATTATATTAGTGCCTGTGCATACCGTATTATGCATACATACTGTATCGAGCCCAGTGGACAGATACAGCATAAATAAGTGGTGTTAAAAAAGTTTATTTTCTCAAACCCTTGCAATGTTTTTTTTATTGAAAATGGATTTCACGATGAAGTTTAGGTGCGAGCATAAACATTAAGTTTATGCTCCCTTAAATGTACTATTAAAAGCGCGCTTTTGAAAGTGAAAAAGTGTTAAGGTTTTGTAGGAAAAATTCAGTAGAGACTGGAATTATTTGCGGCATCACATGACGAGTGTTTTGGATGGTTGGAGGCAGTGTCAAAAGGCTACTTAGGATGAAGATGTTGGCACATTGTTAAGGATCCTCTGTTCACTATGCCAATAAATTTGCTAACAAATTTTTGGAAGTTTGTTTTAAGACTCAGACATTTTAAGTTTGAGCAGATTACACGGATGGTGTGGTCACCAAAAATGCTGACAATTTTGTTTCCCGCAAAAGCACATGTAAAACATTGGACAAATAGTGTTTCGTGCAGTTACATACGAGTTTCCAACAAAAATTTGTTTGTATCCGGAATCTAAAGAAAAAAAAAATCAGTTACATTAAAAAAATATATGTTTGCCAACGGTACCCTAACTCTAGTTTTATCCTTCCACGATGCAACCCACGGTAATAGCTTCTTTCCTATGGAGGAAATTCGCTAACAGAAAATTTAAATCACTTCGGAAATTGGTGTTCGTACTACAACAAGGTAGTACTACAAAGACGATCATACTACTTTATTTTATTTATAGTAAGTTAAACTCCGCCCTAAGGAATCTCCAATTAATATAAAACAAATTTGAAGCCCATCTTTGCAAGATGAGCCGATTTCACACCTCCATCCTGTTTTGCCCCAGTGTATGTTTACATCGACAACATCGTTTCACGGTAATCATTTTAGCAAACATTCCGTTTAAACTTTTTATATATCGGTGTTAAATTATTGTACGGACGTTAAACTACATACTGTATTAAAGAGTGAAAATTCAAAATAACAACTTTACCAGGAATACTATGGTAAGAACTGTGTTAAACCTGTAAATATGGGAAATGGTTTTAACTATTATTTTAAGGCCTTAACAATAACTTAGCGTTTGTGTAAGACCTTACGGTTTATTATATTTTCATTATGCCCACTTTCGTGGATTGTGATGATTATTTCACCAGTGATTCATGTGTATTTATTTCTTACCAAGTGTAAGTATTTGTATCCCATAGTTTACAAAGCATGATAGTTAATATATTAGCTGCTGTCCACATTCTTAGTTCAAAAAAATCGGAATACATTACTAATCGGTACTATTTTAAAATTAGTTCGTAAATGAATTTACATAATTAAAATACCCCCGTAGCAGCAAACCTGCGTACTCAGCGAATTTCCAATGCATATATATGTATCTTAATACCACATAAAGCCACATACCAAGTTTCATCAATATACATTCATAAATAAACGATTTATGATATTTTAATTATTCTCCATAAGAATAACATGGCGGCTGAGTATGCAGGTTTGCTAAAGCAAGGAACACAAAAAATGGGGTTTTATACAAATATCAACATAACTCATGTAGGTAAAGCCACATACCAAATTTCATTAAATTACTTTCTTAATTCAGGGAGATAACCCGTTACTTATTCTCCATAAGAAAAACATGGGGCTGAGTACGCAGGTTTGCTGTTACGGGAGCCTTTGGAAAAATATTTTATTTTCAGCAAATATCAATGGTCCACAACCAGATGAAGCCGTATACCAAGTTTCGTCAGTATACGTTCATAAATAAGCGAGATATAAAATTTTTCTTTTCCTCCATAAGAATAGCATTAGACAACGTACTGTGTTTAGCACTTTCAATATCTCGGTAACCAATTGACGTAGAGAAATGATCAAAATACCAAATTGTGTGTTTTTTTAAGCTGAATCCAATGGAAACCCCTAAAATTTGACTTTTTCCAAAATTATATGTACAAAATTCGAAAAACCCATTTTTGGGGTACAAAACCCCCCCATAATACCCCTTCGGATAAAGCGATCTGGCTGGTTTTCGAACTTAAAGTCATAAATGTTACTTTACACGTTTATACCAAATTTCATCAAAATCGGATAATTTTTGCGAGAGTTATCGTGCTCACGGACACATATATATATCTATATATATATATATATATATATATATATATATATATATATATATATATATATATATATATATATATATATATATATATATATATATATATATATATATATACGTATACAGTTTCGAACGAATGGTGTTTTTGGGGTCTGGGGACCTCAAAACGAAAAGTTATCATGGTCCCGGGCCTAGGTCTTACCATGCCGACTATGGTAATAGCTTCTTCCCTATAGGGGAAATTCGCTAAAAGGAACTATTTTGAATTAACCAATCAAATGGATTTCCGTGAATATTTTAAAATGAAAGGCAGTTTTGAGTAGAAAGGAATGTCGAAGCTATCTTTTTCAATAAGATTAAATTTATTTATGTTTATTGTTTATTTTTCGTTAGATTAAACATTTTTGATATAAGGAAGATGTACCGGTAGCTGACAGAATAATAAAATAAATGCACTGCCTCGTCTATATTTCAAAAAAATCAAAATTTGAGACGTTAATTTTGGATAAACGTAAAATTATTTACTGATCACAAATTTATAAAATAATTGTTCTAAAATAAAAAAAAAATAAATATAACCAATAAAAAGAAGTCATGTACAAGTGTCTCTAGCTGACAGGGTAATAGGGGCTTGTCCCTCTAGCTAACAGAGATTGTCCAAAGACCTGACATATCCCCTTACATTGTAACTGTAATGTCTGCTAACTACAGAAGTAATTTAAACTCTTTTTTTTTATTAAAACAATTTTGTAAATAAAAAAAAGAATTTTATATTTTAAACCCATTTTCATAAAACACTTCAAATGCAACAACTTTCGATTTAACAAACGCTAGATTTTTCCAAGGAACTTTAAGTGAATGAGATTATTCGAGCCGTTACTGAGGTGATTTTGCAAGCAGACAATCAAGCATATGTACTCGATGATGTGTAACATATGTTCTATTCCAAATTATTGTCATATGTTATTTGTTTATTTTTAATATAATGTTTGTTTACCGAATAGTTGTACTTTTAATAGAATAAAAGATCATGCTTTTGTTAAACTGTTTTATTTAAAGTAGACATGGCGCAGTATGGAAACCGAATGATTAAATAATGAAAATAAACTGTAAATAAGCCTAAAAATCTGTTCATACAGTTAAGAATAACTTGTATTTGTCTGAACTATGTAATTGAACAAATTAAAACCACTTAAACTAAGTGGCAATGTCTCAAATAATTTCAAGCAATTTAAAGAAGAGATTGACATATATTTCATTGCTACAAAAACTACTAAAGAAAGTAAGGAAATCCAGCTATCAGGACTAAAGAACTTATTAGGATCAGAAGGGCTTAATTTGTATAACTCAATAACAAATTACAAAATTCCTGATCAGGTATTTGAAAGGGCGCGAAAATACAACATCAAGTTTAATTTCAGTAAATTCTAGTACTATAAACAACGAAGTAAAGAACTTGGGTGTCAAATTTTCAAAATACGTACCGTTAGTATCACCCGATCCTGACAAAATTGACTCAATTCAAAAATTGGTTGAACCAGTCAACAAAACTGAACTACAGTGGATGCTTGGTGTGATATTATTTGAGAAGTTTAATCTCAGAACTGTCTGAAATTACTGCTCCGTCAGAAGAACTTTTGAAAAAGAATGTTGTATGGAACTCGACTGAAAGTCATTCAAAAGTGTTTGAAGATTTAAAAAGAATAATTTGTAGCTCTCAGGTTCTTGTACCTTTTAACCCTGATATGCCTGTGGAAATTAAATGTAATGCATCAAAAGGTATTATTAGTTTTTGTATGCTGCAGAACAACAAACCTGTACATTTTGGATCAAGATCTATGAAGAGTACTGAGCAAGACTATGCACAGATTGAGAAAGAGCTCTTGGCCATTTGTTTCGCCGTCAATAAAATGCACACTTACATACATGGACATCAAGATGTTTTGGTTTGTACAGATCATTTACCGCTTGTGTCAATTGCTATGAAACCCTCAGCAATATTCTTAATAATAGGCTCAGAAGGTTAAAACTTAAATTAATCGACTACCAACTCAAAATTAAGTATCTGCCTGGGAAGTTAATGTTCATAGCTGACTTCATGTCAAGATGTGGGATAAAAACTTCAGAAACTAAAGACATTCATATGGATGATTTTGTTCCCACTGTAGAAGCTCATGATGAAATCACTGAAGATAAGCCTAGATTGAAACTTTTTCAAACCAAAACCAAAACCAGTGAAATTCTGACATTGGCAAATGAGAATCTCTATAATGGTTGGCCGGATCCAAACATGCTTGAGGGTGAGTTAAAACATTATTTTAATATTAGTCTTGAACTGCAAGTAAATGATGACTTAATATACTATGGTGAAGGGTTGATCGTCCCAAAGTGTTTGCGGATGTTGTTTTTTTTATGCCTTACATGAAACTCATTTAGGAGCCTCTAAAATCATCAAAAAATCTAAATAGTTGTTTTACTGGCCAGGTATAACTTCGTATGTAACAAATATTGTGTCAATATATAAAGTCTGTCAGAAATTTTGGAAGTCGAAAACAAAAAGACCAATGATAAATCATGAGATTCCAAGTATTCCTTTTAATAAAATTGTAGTAGATATCGCTGAGTTTCAAAGATTTTACTATTTAGTAATTGTTGACTACTATTCTCGATGGATTTAAGCATTGAAAATTAATGCTAAAAGTAGCACTATAATAATTTCCAAACTTAAAGAAAGTTTTTTCTAGATTTGGGATTCCTAAAACAATGATTGCCGATAACATACCTTTCAACAGTATAGAATTTAAACAGTTTTCACGGGAATGGGATATAAAAATTATTACCACGAGCCCATACTATCCCAAATCAAATGGATTAGCAGAAAAATCCGTTGGAATAGTCGAGGAAATGTTAAAAAATGTCAAGAGGCAAAAAATATCTTCAATTATATTTACTAACTACAGAAACAGTCCCATATCAAAACTTAATGTATCACCAGCACAGCTTATTAATAGCAGAACGTGAGGAGTAACATTCCTCTAAGAGAAGAAACATTAAAACCAAAGCTTGTGGAAGAAACTCTTTTTGAACAAATGATGATGGCACAAAAGGAACAGAAGTATCAATTCGTCAAAACAGCATTAAATCGTAAAGAAAGCTTTGGAGAGAAAGTATGGGTACAAGACACGCTAAACAAAACATGGGAAGAAGGGATGATAGTTAAACAACTAGAACAGCCTAGATCGTATTTAGTGTCTATCAAAGACAAGGGTGTAAAGAAGAGGAATGAAACATTCAAAAAAAGGAAGAGTAGTGCACTTATCAGAAAAGAAGGGCGGATTCAAGAGGGAGATTATGTGTAACATATGTTCTATTCCAAATTATTATCATATGTTATATGTTTATTTTTAATATAATGTTTGTTTACCAGTTTGGTGTACTTTTAATAGAATAAAAGGTCATGCTTTTGTTAAAATGTTTTATTTAAAGTAGACACTCGAACATTACAAATACTAGGTTAAATTAATTGTACATTGACATAGATTAGGTACACATTCTTAAAGATAACATATTGTTTTAAACATTATTATTGAGTAAATTTTAATAAGTTACAGAAGTCACACACACACACACACACACACACACACACACACACACACACACACACACACGATATCCAACGTTCAAAAATGTGATCTTCACCTTGTCATAAAAACCTTATGACTCTTTGAAATCAAAGCAAATTAATAAAATTTTATTAACTTAATTTAACTGTTTATTAACTTAATTGAACAGTAGCTGAAATCCCCTGTCAGCTCGTGGAAAATATAGAAATTTTGTGTTCCTTACCCTGCCCCCGTTACGACTTTAAATTAGTTTTTGGCAAACATCAAAATAATGGCGTGAATTTATTCATAAGTGAATTTTTATTTCTATAGACAAATTTTGACGTTTACTGAATTAATGAATTATTAAGTGCTCCAAAAATTAACTCGTCTCCTAAACGAATTAGCTATCAAGCCAGATGTCATGGGGGTTTCAGTAATTAACCAGTATTATAAACAGCTGCCATTCCTTAAAAAAAACATATATATTACTGATTTGTTTGTAAAAAAAGAACAGAATAATCGCAGTTCCTTCCAATTATACAATTATGTGTTTTAATTTAAATAAAACAATAGTTATAAGCTAGAGGAATGAAGTATGTCAGCTAGGGGACACTGTTAGCTGCCGGCACATCTACCTTAGCAGCTGACGCACACATTTTAAGTTTTTTTTTTTTAGAATTTAAAAATCATATGGTGTAGTCAAATCATCAGCTGCTAAAAACTCGATCCATGGAATAAACGTAGTGGAGTCAGGATGGACTGTAAATATAATGATATAGAGTAAATATTGCATATTAATAATTCGTGTATAGTTTTTGCAGGCAAGAACGTGAAAAGTAGCTAGTAAATTTAGGTTGAATTATATAAAATTACGACCAAAATTTAACAGAACAAAATTACAGAATGCGATTTTTGAATTATGCAGACTAACCATTAGTTTAATTAACAATAGTTGTTTATTTTAAGTTTTGTTTTAATGACGACTGAGATATACATCTGGATGTATTTGTTCAGAATAAAGAATGCCTGGCTATGTATTTGTCTATAACAGAATCGAGGTGAAGCAAACATAGTCCTAACTGCGAAGTAAGTCATAACTGTGTTTGTGTCATTACTTAGCTAGCTGGCGATATGAATTACTAAAGCGTCAGCATCAACATTAAACTCTGCAATAGTTTAATCCCTTGCGAATAATATGGGATCAATATTCTGAAGTTTGTGTACAGAATATAGATTTCCAATGATGAAAAATAAAATGACAATGACAAATCTGGAATATATCAAATCAAATGTTCGACCTGTCATAAATTCTATATAGGGCAGACAGAGATGTCTTTTAACTCACGTTTCAAAGAACACGTACAAGCATTAAATACCCCCGTCGCAACAAACCTGCATACTCAGCAAATTTCCATAATGGAGATATAACTGTCTTAATACTACATAAAACCACTTACCAAGTTTCATAAAAATATATTCAAAAATAAGCAATAGATTCAATTTTAATTGTTCTCCATAAGAATAACGTTGGAGCTGAGTACGCAGGTTTGCTGTATCAAGGAACACAAAAAATTGTTTTTGTGCTAATATCAATATAACTCAAATAGGTGTAGTCATATACCAGTTTTTATTCATTTATCAGCATAATTAAGGGATACATAGCATTTAATTACTATCCATAAGAATAACATGGGTCTGAGTACGCAGGTTTGCTGCTACGGGAGCCTTTAGGAAAAAAATTGTTTTTTTAGCAAATATCAAAGGACCACAACCAGATGAAGCCGTATACCAAGTTTCGTCAGTATACGATAATATATAAGCAACATATAATTATTTTATTTTCCTCCATAAGAATAACATTAGACAACGTACTGTGTTTAGCACTTTTAATATCTCGGGAACCAATTGGCGTAGAGGAATGATAAAACTACGAAATTTCGTGTTTTTTAAGCTGAAAATGGGTTTTTTGAAGTTCAAAAAACCCATTTTCGGGGTATAAACCAACCCAAAAATAAACCTTCGGATAGAGCGATCTGGCTGGGTTTCGAACTTAAAGTCATAAATGTTGCTTAACACGTTTATACCAAATTTTACCAAAATCGGATAATTTTTACGAGAGTTATCGTGCTCATGGACACATATATATCCAGCAGCAAACCTGCATACTCAGAAAATTGCTAAAGCATATATATGTGTCTTAATACTACATAAAGCCACATAACAAGTTACATCAATAAACTTTCATAAATAAACGATTTATGACATTTTAATTATCCTCCATAAAAATAACATGGCGGCTGTGTATGCAGGTTTGCTGAATCAGGGATCACAAAAGATGGGGTTTTATACAAATATCAATATAACACAAGTGTGTAAAGCCACATACCAAATTTTATTAATTTATGTTCATAATTAAAGGAGATAACACGTTACTTATTCTCCATAAGAATAACATAGGGGCTGAGTACGCAGGTTTGCTGCTACGGGAACTAAAGCCAAAAAAGGTTTTTTAGTGCAAATATTAATAGGCCACAACGATGTGAAGCAATATACCAAGTTTCATCAGGATAAGTTCATAAATAAGCGAGTTATACAATTTTTCTTATTCTCCATAAGAATAACATTGGACAACGTACTGTGTTTATCACTTTTAATATCTCTGTAACCATTTGACGTAGAGCAATTATTAAAAGAACGAAATTGTGCGTCTTTTTAAGCTTATTCCAATAGAAAAAACTAAAATTTGACTTTTTCAAAAATGATATGTAAAAAAATAAAAAAAAAACATTTTTGGGGTATAAAACCCCCCCAAAATACCCCTTCGGATAGGGCGATCTGTCTGGTTTTCGAACTTAGGGTAATAAATGCTGCTTTACATTGTTTATAACAAATTATGAGAGTTATCGTGCTCACGGACACACACACACACACACACATATATACATATATATATATATATATATATATATATATATATATATATATACACACACACAGTTTTGAACGAATGGTGGTTTTGGGTTCTGGGGACCTCAAAACTAAAAGTTATATGGTCCCGGGCCTAGGTCTTCTCATGCCGACCACGGTAATAGCTTCTTCCCTGTAGGGGAAATTCAACAAAACGACCATGAAGAGCACTTTCGCCGAACACTTGCTTTGCACTAACCACAACTATAAGTGTATGAAAGATAATGTGAATATAATAGAATACTTAAGATACTTAAGAAAAGGAGAAAGAATGACCGCTAAAGAAAATTTATACATGTATTTGGGATTTTAAAAAACCTCAAAATATTTTAAACACCCATTTTGAGACAAACAACCCAATTTATAAAAGGTCCGGTAACTAAGAGAGATAAATCAAAGAAATGTGTAAACTGCTAGTTTTTAGATAACAGAAAAAACATCTGTTTTAATTTGGAATATATGTTATATTTTGTTTATATAAGGTTAGGAATTTGTCGAATATGGCGATGGCCTCAAGAGCCGAAACATGTCGCCAAATAAATCACTGATAATGTGTAAAAAACAGTGTACTCAGTTGACTATAATGATATTATTTGTATATATATATATCCAAATTAGAGCCCAAAGTAGAGCTATGTATGGAGAATTATTTTATTTGTTTGTAAAAACATTTGTCTGCTTTAGTTTAGTTTTAATGATTTAATTTAACGTATATGGAGGATACGCGATAAGGGTGGGGGAAGGGGAGGCTGCTACTAAATTTCTCAAAAGGCCCTAACCCACCCTCCCCACAACCACGGTCCCACCTCTGTATAAAGAGTTGTCATTTGTAATTTTTGAATAAATGTTAAGGTTCAGTCACTGTTTTAAGTCGAATCTTTCATAATGTCTACCAAATAATGAAAATCGTAGCTGCAGAAGGACTTCATTACACGGTCAGCTTTTTACTTTGCAATTGATGGTTGATTCTATTATGTGGTAATGTACTGTGCAAGTAATGACACCAAGTAGGTAGTTCTAGGGATATCGCAACTTTTTCATCGCGAAAATGTTGCATTAGTTGCATTAGGAAACAGTGAGGAGGAAAACCTCGGGAGTTTCCATGGATTACTGTTTAACATTTGCGTCAACTAGTCCTAAACATACAATTTTGTTGTAACGTATCATTATAATGTAACAGTATGTTTAATTTAACAGGTATTAGAAAGAAAATGAAGTAAATATTAAATTTTAAAACAGGTCAATAGTGTTATCGGGTGTCAAAGGTTATGGTGGTTAACACTTAAATATAACTACTGTATCTATCTAACCAACTCTCTACTCACATTTCTCATTAAATTTTCTCGTCAAAGGCTGTAAACTAAAATATTGTTGCGGCTTTCATTTGGTAATCATTAAATGAGGCCTATTCAGCGTTTTTAACCGCTACTTTACACGTTAGAAAAGCTCCAGTTTTTTATAATTTCAATATTTAAGGTCAAGTCTTAGTGAGATTTGTATATACTATTAGTAACTTATTTTACGAATTGGACAAATAAATCTATTTGTCCTAAAACTAAAGCAATAAATTACGCAAATAACATCAAGAGATTCTTTTGGCATATTAATATTTCTATGAGGTAAACCACAATATGTAAAAACTTTACCTAGTGCAAGTATTTTAAATTTTAAATCTATTAGCACTGTGTACCTGATAATGATTCAGTTCAATATAGTTAGCTTGTGGATTTCCGTTAGAATATCTCAAACTAACGGATGCAAACTTTACAGTTCTCTCGTCCTCTTTGATTGTAGATGTCCTATAACTTATCCTTTGTTAAATTTAGTGTTGTATCAAAGGTACTGAGAGTGACTCTGCTGAGTCAATCTGTGGTTTTTAGATGAAAAAATAATTTAAAGATATTTTCCCCCTTTCACTACTACGATGTAGGCAAATTTACAGCTAAAAGTTCTATTATGAAATATTATTTATTTTAATATTTCGGTTTATTTAAAAGCTATAAACCTATACGAGGGCCTTGTTATGCTGTAGCCCCTATCCTTACCGAGCTCTACCCTGCCTTGTCTGATGTGTCTACTGTTTAATGATGGGGGTAATAAAAGCAAACGAAATAAACGTACAAATACGTGTTAATACACAAAAAAAGCAAACACTTATATCACGTTACATTTGGAAATGTAAACAAATTAGAAGTTTTACTGACCCCCTTTTCTTAAGGGGGATAATTTGTCCTCATGTCTGACTTTCATGCAGTTTTTCAAAAGGACTACACATTTTCCCGAGTCATCTGGCCCCATGAATGAATAAATAAACGTTTATTACAATAAATATAGCTTGTAAACAATTGCAGCGTCATTAAGCTATAATTATTACTTTATTATTATAACTACTAGAAACCGCCCAATAGTCTAAATTCAACCAAATATTATTTTACGAATATTTGAAAAAATGTTTAGTATTTAGTGGGTTTTGTTGCGCTCATCTTTCTCTCCTTCTCTCTTCCCTCTCTATCTCCCTCCCCCTCCAAAACACCCAGGTAATTTGTTTAATGTAGAGTTAAAAAGGATAGCAGAATGGCGTTACCATTCCATTAAACAGGAGCCTTTTAGCGAATTTCCCCTATAGGGAAGAAGCTATTACCGTAGGACTCATGGTAAGACTTTAGACCGAGACCATGATAACTTTTTGTTTTGAGGTCCCCAGATGCCAAAAACACCATTCGCTCAATATATATATAAAGGTGTGTGTGCACTCTAGCGGTCGCATTTTTTGTACGATATACTTCAAATTTGGTAGAGACGTTCCTTTCTATAATCAGTTGGACAAGTTCGTTGGGCAAAACAATAGGAAAACTCTAAACCCCAGCAACCTCACGCCTACTTTCAAGCCTGACTGAACCCTCTCCTAACCTTATAATGCGCAAAATTGTATTCCCAACATTGCAGGTAAATAAAACCAGGAGCATCAGAACAGTCAAAAATATATGTTTTCAGAAAACATATAAATAAATAAAAATTAGAATAAAAAATAAAATAAAAATAAAAAAATAAAAATAATTGGAATAAATAAAAATTGGAATTGAAATAAAAAATTGGAATAAATGTTTGTTCTTACACTGGTTTTGAGTTTTAAAAGTTTTTTATGTGGAAATTCACTTCCCTTACGTCAGCGTACTGCGTGCGAAATCGTTTGAATAAATATAGTTTGATTATTTCCAAATCCCTATTCAGCGACACACTATTATAAGTTGTGAAAATCACTGCTACTTTGCGTACTAAAATGTTCGTAATTCCAACATAAAACAAATTAAAAAATATTATAACATTTCTTAGGGCTTCGCATGTCAAAATGTTTAATATTGATGTAACGGAGATAAACATTTCACTTCAGTTTGGTTGATATAATAACATATGTTTTTTTTGCCTAAAGTGTCAACTAGTACCAACACACAATGCAGCAAAAAAAATGTTTACCTATTGCAGACGATTATTTTATTCGGTCAGGAAGTGAATGTGTGTTTATTTGCCATTAAACAACTTTGGTACGACAAAAACAAACCAGATGATGCAAAACACAACCATTTCAGCTTTTCACATAAATATTTATGAAAACATGGGAAACTTTCTCGGTGTAATCGAGTTAATCAGGACTAGTTTAGTTTATATTGTCAATATGTCATTTTCCGCTTGGGTCTTCCAACAGGCCAGTGGTTTTGGTTAACGACCTTTGGGAGCGAATTATCTTCGCTCAGTTACTACTTTAGGTATGACAAATAAATGAATTGAGACAAAAATATATTTTTTGTAAGATAGTCAGTTTTATCCACTTTATTACTACTATTATAAAAATGAGGTGGTGTCTGTCTGTCAGTCTATTGTTCCATCACGCCAAAACCACTGGACTAATTCTGCTGAAATGTTGCACAAATGTAGTCTATGTACCGAGGAGTGTCATAGTGCTCTGCCCTATGGGACTTCCAAGTTCCCATGTTATTCATATGGAGGAGAGTTTATTTGGTTTATGTCACATGTGTGTTTTACTTATTCAATTCATAAAAAAAACTGCTGTTATAAGGAATATATCTAACTACAGATTGTCATTATTTTGTTTACAATTTTTCTACTCTAAATTTTCACCCCGTTGCAAAGCACGGGCATCGCAGCTAGTTTAAAATAACACTTATTTCCAGTGTTCATCTATTGACACGCACGCACGACGAAGAATTAAACTCACCAGCTCCTGAATAGAGACTTTATTTGGCTGCAAAACGTTCGACATGGATAAATCTGAACAAATGTATACCTTAAAGCTATTTACGTTGGTAAATTAGTTTAAACATCTGATTATTTTCCTAGGTGCCATGCTGTATTTGTGTTGATTTTATTTTCGATTAAAGTAGGATACTGTAAACAGGATGTTGTAGTCTTTAGAAATGAGGATGGTTCGCCGTATGTTTAAAGCATTCCCGTATCATCAATACGCTGTCTTATCCTATTAAAAAACCTTTCTATATTAAAATATTAATTACTTAATAACATTTTTATATAATATGTTAAACTTAGAAGCTCGAAGATAATTATTTTATGCTTATTCTTATCTTTATTCTTTATATACCTTTGCATACTATCTTAGTTCTACGATTTGAATATTATTTTGTAAGGTATATTTTCAGATTTCGTTCTAATATTGTATATGATTTGATAAATTAAATAAGATATAATTGTAGTTTGCAAACTGACGATTGTTTATCATAGAATACAATACACCCAATGAGCTGAATGTGTAAAACCTAGAAGTCTAAATATATATACATTTTTTTCAGTGTAAGTGTTATATCACATTGTTACCTTTTTATAATTTTTTTAAATGTAAATTTTCAGACATTTACTTATACTGTTTTAGTTTAAAGTTAAAATAACGAAATTTTAGTAACGGAATTAATAGGGATTTTATTACTTTTTCCCCAAACCAAGTAGTGAATTCCCATTCGATTTTCATTCGAATAGTTCATATGAATTGCGGATTTTGAGAGAAAAGCGGGGAATTGCGAGTTTGTTAACTAATTGAATTTCCTTTGTACAATTTCTCCTGCCTTTTCCATTCTATATCAACCAGTGTAAAATTGGAAATCCTAATATACAGAAACAGTGTTTTTTTTAATTTGTCCTTATTATAAAATATTTCCATTTTAAATTACACGCTACAGTGCATGAATAACGTAGGTTATGAATTATTATTATAGGAAATTGAAAAATATCCGAAACTTGGTGTTTACAGGTTAAAGCTGCATTGTTGTGGCTGAATTGAATGCCGACCTAATAACACCAGTTCCGTAGCATACATTAATTTTGAGCCGAACAATAGAAGGTGAAGCTTACCCAATTAATTACGGCCCTAAATAAATGGTTTAAAACAGATAATTACCAATCATAAGTTTTCCTACAAAGTCGTAAGGTACATAATATTAGTTTGACTTTTAATGGAGGAAGACATCTAATATGGAGACAATCCTATTCGCTCAGACACCTAACAATATTTTTTTCGCTGAGATTGTTATCAAAGTGGTGAGTAAAATATTAATTGATGGTCATCTCTATAAAGCAGATGGTTTGGCTATACCAAAATGCAAAACTATTGACGCAGATTTATAACGCTTCAACCAACGAATCTATCAAGGAACTTTTATATTTTCTTTTATTCATTCCAATGGTAAAGCCAAATTACAGCATTTTACAATAAAATAAATACTTATATAGTGTATTATATAATAAAAACGAGTATGAATACAAAATATAAGAATGTACAATAACTAGAGATGTACGATAACAACAAGATGTTACGCTAATGATTATGCAATATAACAAAATTAATACAACAATGATAAACCAAGCAATAACAAAGTTATGTCGGAACAACTAATCATATCAATAGCAATACAAATATTCGAATAGCAACTCAGTAACTACAACTAGATAACATAATACATAATAAATATAAATAGTGAGACCAGTTACTAGATTAAGTACGTTAACTTAAACATTTAACAAAAATTAGGTTAAACAAAATTTCCATAAAATCTTGAGGTACTCGGACATATATTAGTATTGTTGTTAACTATGAGTTAGCAATAGTGACATTACCCTGAACTCAATAGGGTTAGAGAAAATTAAAACTTAAATAGTCATCTACGAACACAAAACATATTTTTATCGAATTTCTCCTATAGGGAAGAAGCTATTACGTAGGTCTCATGGTAAGACTTAAGCCCGAGACCATGATAACTTTTCGTTTTGAGGTCCCCAGATGCCAAAAACACGATTCGTTCAAATTTATATATATGTATATAATGTATATGTATGTATATGTATGCAGATGTGTAAAGTGACATTCATGACTTTAAGTTCGCCAGAAAAATCGGACCATGGAAAGAGGGGTTTATGGTGGTTTTAAATTTTCCAAAAATCAGTTTTTTGCACTTTTGACCCTACAATTTTTAAAACACTCAATTTTGGTTTTGGGCATTTTATAGAGCTTAAAAAACAAATAATTTAGTATTTTAAATTATTAACCTAGGTTAAGTGGTTGCGGAGAAAATCCAAAAAAACCTGCTCATAAAATCTCCCATGTTAATCTTATGGGAAAAAGGTTTTTGTCTTTTCCTCAGTTCATTTTAATGTAAAAGTCACATTTGCTTTTACCAACCAATCAGCTCCACAAAACAATCATTTTGGGGTTTAAATTGTGTTTCTACGTCCAACCGTTGCAGAGATATTCAAAGTGCTAAACACAGTACGTTGTCCAATGTTATCCTTATGGAGAATAAATAAATTTTGATATCTCGATTATTTATGAATGTATATTGATGAAACTTGGTATGTGGTTTCACTTAGTACTGGTATATTTGCACAAACAATTGATTTTTTGTTGATTATCCCAGTAGCAGCAATCCTGCTTGCGCAGCCCCCATTTTATTCTTATGGAGAATAAGTAAAATGTAATGACTCCCTTAATTATGAACATAAATCAATAATAAGTTTTATGTATGTCAATACTAAGTTGTATGTAGCTTCACCTGGTAGAGTTAGATTGTTAATTGCATAAAAACACATATTTTGTGTTCCTTGTTGCAGCAAACTTGTTTACTCAGCCCTAAAGTTATTCTTATGGAGAATAAATAAAATGCTAAAGATCACTTATTTATTTATGTATTTTTATGAAACTTGGTAAGTGAGAAAAAAAATTTATGTGGTAGTGAGAAACATATGCATGCATTGGAAATTTGCTGAGTACGCAGATTTGCTGCGACAGGGGTATTTTTTAAACCCAGTTTTGTAAAACAAAACATTTTAATGTTCACTACATGAAATATTTTCTTAAATCTAATAATACACCCTTTTTTAAGACAATGGAATACATTCATTCAACAAACTTCCCCATCAATATTAAAAGAAGATAGTGACTTGAACAATTTTTAGATGAAAATTAAAAATATACTTTTAAATGAAGCTTATGTAATTCAGAAGAATGCCTAAAAAAACACAACATTTTAATAGTCCCTAATAGTAATTTATTGAGCCATTAGGTATACCGGGTGTCAAAAAGTCTGAAAACCCCTTAATTTGTATTTTATTAATAAACGCAGAACAATGAAACTCTAGGATTACGTCCTCACTGTAGTTACTGACTTTTTGGCCATTTTAACCTTTTTTCGCTTTTGAGGGGCCGCCTGTGGAGGAAGTCTAAACAATCTTAAATGTAAGCATAGGTCGAATTATACCTCATTTTAAAGGTCTTTGTTAGAGAAACACATTGCCACAATCCCGACTGAAAAAGGACCATTCGTTTGGAAACGGCAGCCTCTCAAATTTTGTTTGATTTTAATGCTAATGCAATGGCAAATGACGTTCTTGGCAGAATGAATTACTTGCTAGTGCAGATTATTAATAGCCAGGACATAAAAATAAAAAAAAATAAAAATATCAGAACTAAATAATCTGATATTTTATTTAATATTATTATATAATATTTTGTATCTGATATTTTGATATTTTTTTGCTTACATTTAAGATTTTTTAGACTTCCTCCAAAGGACGGTCCTCCAAAGGTGAAAAATGTTAAAATGCCAAAAAGTCAGTAGAATTTTTTTTTATAAAAATATCAGATTATTTAGTTCTGATATTTTTATTTTTTTTATTTTTATCTCCTGGCTATCAATAATCTGAATTAGCAAGTAATTAATTCTGCCAAGAACGTCATTTGCCATTGCATTAGCATTAAAACTAGGAGTACGCTCTTATATCGCGTATGAGGATTGAGCTCACAGTTAAAAATACAAACAAAGTTTCAATTGACAATATACCTCATGGGCCCTCCATTATAACTGCAGCTTGACAATGACATACAAATCCAGAACATGACAAACAATGAGGCCTGAAATCTGTCAATCAATCAGACAAAGTGCATATGAAGTAGTTACTCACCCCTCAGTCTCACTGAGGGCTGTATCATCTAGGCCCTCATAATAATATTAGCTGAAGATTTTGATCAAATATAACATGTTGGGGCCAATAAAGGTCCCCAATCAGTGAGAGCACGTGGTTTAAAATTAGTTATTTACACTTTGGTTCCACTGGAGGACTCATCAGGATATTTATTTTATTGTAGCTTAATATTGCTGTAAAAATCTATAGGCATAAATACAGAACTTGATGAACAATACGTTTTAAAATTAGTCAATTGGTTTTGAATGCCTAAATATTTTAAACTCTAATCCAGAGGTTTTAATGTAACACATTAACCTTACTGGGGGGGGGGCTGTGCCCCCCAGGCCTCCCATTGTTTATGTAGCTTGATACGGTTGTTCAAATACATGAAATGAAATAATGAAATAATGATTTATTCCACCCAAACTTACAACACTCAAACACATTAATTTTCTTGGAATTACGTTGTCACATCAACCAGTTATTGTGACAACGTTGAAAAAAACAAACAAAATAAAATTTACATTAACAACTGAGTCCAGTCCTTCTATGCACAAACACATCTTGCCGCTCTCCGTGGCGTCTGACATGACATCAACTTAATATTTATCTCTCCAAATAATAGTAAACTTTAACACACTTAGTATATAAATGACATCAAAAAATAGTTTCAATATAAGTTTTAAGTAGTGCAATAAGCAAATATAGTTTAAATTAATACATTATTCATGAAATCAACATTCGAAATTTTGAAAAGCCATTTTTTTGATTGCACAGAAAAAGATTTAAGACTCAAGCAGTTTTTAACTTCTTGTGGGAGCTGGTTGAAGTATTTAGGTCCGTTGTACTGATAAGAGTGCCTAAATAATGTTTTGTTTACTTTGGGTAATCTAAATACGGCTTGATTACTACTTCTTGTATTGTATAAAAGATTTTGTGCACCTGTATTTCCACTTCTAAAATAAAAAAGTCTGAGCACTTTATACGCATACAAATGTTGGACAGGAAGTATTTTTAATTCAAAAAATAAAGGAAAAGAACTATCTGCCTTACGACTGTTAGTAATTAACCTTAAGAAATGATTTTGTGTGATTCTTAATTTTTCAGTGTAGCATTTATATGTACACTGAAACAACTGATAGCATATTCCAATCTTGAATTAATCAAAGCGAAATAAAGTATTCTTAATAAAAAGGCGCTACAGATATTTTTTAAAAAGTAAAGTATTCTTATAGAAGATCGAATTTTAGAATGCAAAGCAAAAACATGTTTACTCCAATTTAGATTTTCGTCCAATACTACCCCAAGATATCGAAAACTGCTGACCTTTTCTATAGTTTCACAATTACACATATTTAAATTACAGTTTAAGCTATGGTAGGCCACATTAAACTGAAAATTGAAACTATTTGCTAAACCAAAATTAATGTACTTCATCTTATCTACATTCACTTGAATTTTATTAGCTACACACTAGGAATTTAGTAAACTCAAATCATCTTTAATTTGCTCGTACAACACATTAGTATCTTTGTTTGTATAGAATAGTGCTACATCATCAGCAAAAGCACTGATTTGGCCGTGGAAAGGACATTCAAGGAGGTCATTGATAAAAATGAGGAACAGAGTTGCAGATACCACTGATCCCTGTGGGACTCCTGCCCTGACAGGCAAGGCAGAGCTCAACTGATTCAAAATTTTTGTTTGCTGTATTCTATTTTTTTAAAAGCTGCTAAACCAATCAAGTGCCAATCCTCTTACGCCTGCTGTGTTTAATTTAGAAATCAAAATATCGTGATCAACAAGATCAAACGCTTTTTTAAAATCAATAAATAAACCTGTAGCCTTCATATTGTTATTAAAACTGTTGTAGATATGTTCTGTCACGTTAATTAAAGCATCTTCTGTAGATTTTCCTTTCCTGAAACCAAATTGATGAATACTGAAAAAATTTAAATTATCTAAATAATTAATAAGCCGATTTTTCATAATTTTCTCAATAACCTTAGAAAAAACTGAGATCAAACTGATGGGTCTTAGATTGTCTAATTTTTGAGAGTGGGTTTTCTCTTTTATAGGCTACATAGGTAGCCTATAAATACAGAACTTAAAAAACAATAAGGCTTAAATCATTCAATTTGTTTTTAAGAAGAATAAATTGCCTCATTTCAAAAAGAAAGGAAAAGTAGTATCTTATGTTAAATATAATCTAGGAAGAAATTAAAACTCTTTGGCCCACTTCTTAGAATCCACCAGTCATTGTGTCAAGGTCCAACATTTTGTATACATATTAGTATATAAATATCCCCGTAGCAGCAAACCTGCGTACTCAGCAAATTTCCAATGCATATATATGTATCTTAATGCCACAAAAGCCACATATCAAGTTTCATCAATATACATTCATAAATAAACGATTTATGACATTTTAATTATTCTCCATAAGAATAACATGGCGGCTGAGTGTGCAGGTTTGCTGAAGCAAGTAACTCCAAAAATGGGGTTTTATACAAATATCAATATAACTCAAGTAGGTAAAGCCACAAAGAAAATGTGAATAATTTATGTTCATAATTAAGGGAGATAACATGTTACTTATTCTCCATAAGAATAACATGGGACTGAGTACACAGGTTTGCTGCTACGGGAACTATCGGCTGAAAAATGTTTTTTAGTGCAAATGCCAACGACCATAACGATATGAATTAATATACCAAGTTTCATCAGGAAAAGTATATAAATAAGCGAGATATACAATTTGTCTTATTCTACGTAAGAATAGCATTGGACAACATACTGGGTTTAGCACTTTCGACATCTCTGTAACCATTTGACGTAGAGCAATTATCAAAACACCAAATTGTGTGTCTTTCTAAGCTGATTCCAACGGAAAAACTAAAATTTGACTTTTTCAACAATGATATGTAAAAAGCTCAAAAAACCCACTTTTGGGATACAAAACCCCCCCAAAATACCTCTTCGGATAGGTCGATCCGTCTGGTTTTTGAACTTTAAGTCATAAATGCTGCTTTACACGTTTATACCAAATTCCGTCAAAATTCGGATGAATTTTACGAGAGTTATCGTGCTCACGGACACACACACACACACACACACACACACACACACACATATATATATATATATATATATATATATACAGTTTTTGAACTAATGGTGTTTTTGGCACCTGGGGACCTCAAAATGAAAATTTATCATGGTCATGGGCCTAGGTCTTGCCATGCCGACTACGGTAATAGCTTTTTCCCTATATGGGAAATTCGCTCAAATGGATCCCTTTTCCCCTTGGTCAAGCCATTACTTGAGAATAAGTGGACCAAATTGAATAATTATTTGTTGTTGAGTTCGTTTATGTCAAGACAAGGTTCTTATAAAAGACAATTTTTAATCCGACCTAAGAGCTCTGCCCCACAGGCCTTCAAAGTTCCCATTGATTTGATCTAAGTTCAGTTAGTTACACCAAGCAGCTGTAAACATACTTGAAAGGCACATACATATGTTGATTATGGAAATAAAAAGCTACTTGAATGGAAACCCTCATTTTTGAAATAAAAAAAGTTCTTGAATGGCAACTCAAACTCTTTTTTCGGTATTCAAGTGAGCATAGCGCATGAGCTAATCCGGGAAGCGAGTAAGCGAAGCGAACATGCTTATCTTGAAAATGAACGTGTATTTGAAATAAATCAAATTCAATGACATTAGGACAGGACAACGTCTGTTGGGCCAGCTAGTTATATATATTAATGATTACAGCCGCTGTGTAGCATTTCAGTATCCAAAAACATTATGATCACATTCTTTTTAAGTAACGGTGTATTATAATCCCACTTATGTTTTATATTATTGACTATCTCAAGTTTAATTTATGCAAAATTTCTTTGCAGTAAAAAATAATACGGGGACTTCTGCTTGAAACAATAGTCATTTGTGTGTTAAGGGAGTAAAGTGCAACTTTGTTCCCTAAGGGAAATTGTTAGCGCCCGACGCCATAGGCCAGGGCGATAAATTTACACACAACATTTTTCCCACATCCCAAAAGCCACAAGTATTGATAAGTATCCACATTCACAGTCGCTTTCCATTTTGGTTGCGTAATGCGTAATAACTAAACTCGGAACGTTAATTGCAGCTGGAGCGAAATATCAATCAGCTGATCCGATTCCCTTATAGCTGCAGCATTAATGATTGCAGCGAAAAGTCAGCTGATTCTGTTCCGGGAGACAAAGAAGCACTATATTCCTTCATTACAATATGGAGTAAAATGTGACTTTACTAAGTAGTTTGGGGGAAACAAAATTTATTATACAAGATAGGAACGAAACGACGTTTTCTTCCATTTTTAAAATAAATTGTATTAGTTCACACATACGCAAAAGTTAGGGAAAACTTAGTAAACAAATTTCTGAATTAGCCTGGAAGGACAAGTCCTGCACAGTCCATTAACACATATATAATTCCAATTTCTGGTACATATAGTTCAACTAAATTTGATCAAAGTGTTAAACAGGAGCATCTCTTTTACTTGTTAAACATTTAAAGTAATTTTTCACTGAGAAAAACATGTTTTCTGGAAATAAAAATACCAATCTCTATAGGACCGGAGCTTCAATTTCAGATCAAAACTATTTAAATCGGTCCTTTAGTTTTTGTTAGTGTATTTACAAAAGGAATGTTGTTGATATTTGAACATGTGCTCTTATGAGAGACAAAAAATTAAAATAAATTTATCATTAGAAACAACACATCTAAACTAAACAAAGATATTGATGACATTAGTGCATGTCAAAACCTATTATAAGTTATATAGGTTAAGCTAATATAACCTATATAAGCATTATATTTAACAGATTTTGCTAGTAATGTACCGTAGGTGATTTATTGAAAGTTGAACAATATTTGTTATGGGAAAAATAAACGCAAACATTGTGCGTAAAAAACACCTAAAAAAATAAATGTATTTATGACAAACTGCAGGCCAAACCCTTTAATTTAATACTAAAACAGTTAAAATTGGCACAGTAGTTTTTGCTAATAGATTTACGTAAAGAATTAAAAAAAATGTTAATCGGGCTGTTTCGGGAGCTCAAAGTATTTTGTATTGAGAAAAATCTATACTTATAATGTAATGGTTGTGCATGTGCGTGTATGTCCCAGGGGATTTTGAAAACGCCTACTCAAAACTGTTCCGGACCATAATGTTGTAGAGGATCAACAAATTGCAGAAAGGTACTTTTTTGTTTTTCCTCCAGACCTCAGGACTCTGCCCCAGTGGCATAAAAAGCCGCCATGTTATTCTTATTGAGAAAATGTTTTGTTCTAACGGCTCCTCAAACTTGCTCAAACCTTAACACATTGTTGGGGGACTAAAAGACTGAATATTCTTTTCAGTGCTTAGTGCGATTTCCATAAATCCCTTACAATGGTTGTTCCCGGCAATACATGTTTAAGTATTAGTGGAATCAACGTTTGTTAGCTGGACAAATTATAAGACAATATCTTTTGAGATCGAATATAACTGAAATCTAAAACACCGAAACCAGGGTAGACTTTCATAAGTGGAACGATATAAAAAACCGAATGAAATTGTTCGATAGGGTATAACGATTATTTAGGTTATTCGGTTATGGTTTCAGTTAGGCCTATTAAGGTTTAGGTTATTTAGGTTTCAGTTAGGCCTACCGTAAAACAGGCTTGACTCGGACACTTTTTTACTATTTTTAGGTTATAGTGCCTTCCCATTAACGTTGAAACCAATAAAAACCAGACCATTTTAAAGTGTTTGTACTATTTACAATATCCATTTACCTTTAGCCTAACTTATATATTATTATGTTGGATGTTATTATAACATAAATAAATACCCCCGTAGCAGCCAACCTGCGTACTAATAGAATTTCCAATGCATATATATATATATATATATATATATGTACCTTAATACCACATAAAGCCAAATACCAAGTTTCATCAATATACATTTTTAAATAAACGATTTATGACATTTTAATTATTCTCCATAAGCATAACATGGCGGCTGAGTATGCAGGGTTGCTGAAGCAAGTAAAAAAAAATGGGGTTTTATCAATATAACTGAAGAAGGTAAAGCCACATACCAAATGTTATTAATTTATGTTCATAATTAAGGGAGATAACACGTTACTTATTCTCCATAAGAATAACATGGTAGCTGAGTACGTAGAACATGGGTTGCTGCTACGGGAACTATCAGCCAAAAAATGTTTCTTAGTGCAAATATCAATATACCACAACGATATGAAGCAATATACCAAGTTTCATCAGGAAAGTTCATAAATAAGCGAGATATACAATTTTTCTTATTCTCCATAAGAATAACATCGGACAACGTACTGTCTTTAGCACTTTCAATATCTCTGTAACCATTTGACGTAGAGCAATGATAAACACACCAAATTGTGGGTATTTTTAAGCTGATTCCAATGGAAAAAACTAAAATTTGACTTTTTCAACGATTATTTGTAAAAAACTAAAAAAAACTTATTTTTAGGTTAAAAACCCCCCTCCCAAAAATACTCCTTCGGATAGGTCGATCTGTCTGGTTTTTGAAATTAAAGTCATAAATGCGGCTTTAAACAATTATCCCAAATTTCGTCATAATCGGACTATTTTTACGAGAGTTATCGTGCTCACGGACAAATATATATATATATAACCTATAAAAAACCACCAGCCAGCCAGCCAGCCAGTGCTGTGGCTTGTTGCGTGCTGTATATATATATATATACAGTTTTGAACGAATGGTGTTTTTTGGCATCTGGGGACCTCAAAATGAAAAGTTCCCCGGGCCTAGGTCTTACCATGCCGACTACGGTAATAGCTTCTTCCCTATAGGAGAAATTCGCTAATCCCTAAAGTCCGGGTCAAAACTGGAATAGGCCTGTCGTTAATATGAAAAATCTTTTGTACAAATATGTTGTTTATCTCTTTAAATAGCATGGCATTATGCACGCTTAAATTCCTAATAAAATTATGCCTTATTCACGAAAACAATCGGACAAACGTAAAAAAATGACATGTTTTAGTTAGACATAATATTTTATTTCTGTGAAAAGACGTGAGTTATAAACGATTAGAGCATGCCTCGTTTAGAGCAGAGATCCATGCACTGCTCCGAAAATTCGTAGCTCCAAAAGACACTACTCCGAAAATATTTTTGGAATAGTGCATTTCGGAACACTGCTTTCGGAGTAGTGCATTTTCGGAGTTCTGATTTTCGTAGCTACGCATTTCGGACTAATGCCTTTTAAACTTGGTATTTTTTTGGAGGTCTGCCTTTCGGAGTTGTGAATTTTTGGAACAAAGCCACGCACTTGATTTTACAACTCCGAAATGCACTGGAAATTTAGGCCTCTTTGCAGATATTACGAAGAGCCTGCGTGTAAACGCGGCAACACGGCGTACATTCGTGGGTGGGGTGAGTTAGTCTATTCATTGGCTAATACCACCATCTCAAATCCTCCTCTAACCCGTTTGTCCCCTCCAAATTAAATAGAACCACAAATGCCTAACTCCGAAATGCAGTACTCCGATGAGCACTGCTCCGAAACAATTACTCCGAAATGCACTGCTACGAATTTTTTTCGGAACAATGCTTTTCGGAACACTGATTTCGGAGTAGTGATTTTCGGAGCAATGCATTTCGGACTAATGCCTTCGAAAATACCTATTTATTTCGGAGTAGTGCCTTTCGGAGCTATACATTTTCGGAACAATGCCGCGCTCTGTTTAGAGCATGTTCTGCTCTAAACAAATGTAGGCCTACCTATAACGAACGACTGCTCAAGTTTGCAGGTTAGTTTAGAAATTTATATTTAGAAATATGTACGTGTCCAGGTCAAGACCCCCTATTCGGTTCTAGCCGGTTTTACGATACGGTATGCTATGTTTCAGTTTAGGTATCTTGAAATTTGTCCAGATAACAAACGCTGGTTCCAATATTACTTTAAACATGCATCGTCAGGAATAACATCATCATGTTACGTTTGTTTATTTCATTATTATTTTAAGTTAAATTGAATAACAAACTAAACGAAACAAACATGACGTAGCTACGGTAATTACAAACATACAAGCTATTAAATATTAATCAGTGTTAAAAATATCAACCTAATTAATATACCGTAGCCTATCGAACAATTTCATTTGGTTCTTTATTTTGTTACACTTATGAAAGTATACCCGAGCCGAGTAAGATCGAAACCATTTTGGATTCGCCTGGGTAAATTAAATGTAAGTTAAACAAAAGTCATAGCCTATTTTGGATTTAAAATTTGTATTTGTGTTTTCAGAAAAACACAAATGTGATTTCCAAACTCTAGAGGTAAATTTATATGAGGTTATTTCAATGAAAATGATCATTTCCAATCGAAAAGTAGGCCTAGGATGAACTTGTGCCAAAAGCCACAATTATCCAGAGACTAAGTTTTACCTTACCGAACAATTTTATAAAATGTTTATTTTGGATAAAAATGAAGAAATTTAGTCAAAAATTGGATTAAAACAGTGGTGTATGGACATCAAAAACTATGCCTAGAAAATTAAAGTCGATAGGCATACCTTACAAATATTAACCTCCAAAAAGGACCAAACTTATTGAGTTTGCCTTATTGAGTTTGAATAAACAAGTTCTGGTAATGCAATTATCATTTTGTAGGAAAATAAATTTATATTAAACTTCAGTTTTCAACCTGACAAAGAGGAAATAGGCTAGTCCCAGAATATGGTGAAAACTAATGTGCAACATTAAGTATTAATGACATATAATCATAGTTAAAAGCACGATGTATAGGTAGCTATAGTTTGTTCTGTTTTCTGTTCTTACAAATGTTAATTATTGTAATATTGTAAAGTTGCATTGGTGATAGCCACCAAATAAAAAACCAACACATTAATTTTATTTGGTAACTTACCGTAAGTTTTATAAGCGAGATAATAATGTTTTTAACAAATTAAGACTTTCTACTGTTAATGAGTGGAAATTATAATGAAAATAATTACATATATTAGCGTTTAATCACTTTAATAATTTTATTGTTCACATCCTTCCTTTCGGTTATAATTTTGTCGCCTGGAGTCTGGACTGGACAAAGTCCCATAGTGCAGCACTCAGCCTGCATTTTTTTACATAGAGTACGGTACCAATAAAGTTATTTATTATAATAGTATTTAAAATAATAATGCATCTTTTAATTAGTATAAAATAAAATATACATACAACTTTTAAAAGCTAATAATAATTATACCTTAGTTTTTGTGTTTCAAGTTACGAAAAGAAGTATTTTTTCCTAGTCAACATGAACATGAATAACTACAGTTCTTTAGTGAATCAATGGCAATACTTACGTTACTCTATAGTTGAAACATAGACGTTGGTTAAATATCAACGATTCAAGTACCACTAAAATGGCTCCCAATGTTAATCTTATGGGATAAAAATAGATTTGTTTTAAAGATAATTTTATTATCACTTAACCAAATATTCCCAATAACGAACTCGACCGAGATTTCGTACTATAGAATCTATCTCTAAAGTTTGAAGTGGATCTGTAGAGGCGTTTTTGAGTTATTTAGGTCACAGACACGCCAGTTCGAATTGATTCTCTTACCAGTGTAAGCAGTAAAGCTATGTATAAGGATTTCGTTTCACTCAATCCAATCAAACAAACTTTGAGAGGCTGCCGTTTCCAAACGAATGGTCTTTTTCAGTCGGGATTGTGGCAATGTGTTTCTCTAACGAAGACCTTTGAAATGAGGTATAATTCGACCTATGCATACACTTAAGATTTTTTAGACTTCCTCCACAGGGCGGCCCCCAAAGCGAAAAAAATAAGTTAAAATGGCCAAAAAGTCAGTAACTACAGTGAGGACGTAATCCTATTATGGGGTTTCCAGATTTTTTGAACACCCGGTATACAATAAGACATGCCATAGTATACATTATCATACAATAGTATACAGAAATAAATTACAGAGACATATTAAAATTAAAATAAACACCTTTATCTCAGTAAATAAAATCAAACAAATCAATATACTGTAAGGTATGAAACTCTAAGATGGCTGCCAAACATTTAGCTAAACTTAAAACTGTAAAAATCAAAGTTCATAAATTATTTACTGGAGTAAAATACACTATCATGAAAAAAATCTTTAAGAATCCTTGAATGTTATTAAATTTAATGCTCTCACAGGATCTGGATGTTGATTCAAATATAGTATTTCTTGAAAATAATGGCTTCTAATTGTTATGCTAAGTCTAACGTGAGGTAAAATTAAAATGTGCTTATTTCTGATATTGTGATGATGAAATGCTGTTCTGTCTTGAAACGAGTTTTCAAGTTCTTTTACGTATATTAACTTTGTGTATGAAAACAGAGAAGATAATGTCATAATTTTCAATTCTTTAAAACCTTTCCTGCAACTTTGAAGATAGTTTAGATTATTAATTACTCTTACAGCTTTTTTCCATATAAACGCGATGGATGATGATGAAACTCCTCCCCACAGATCGACACCGTATGAAAGTAGAGAATGAAAAAATGCATAATAAGAAGTAAGAAGGACAGAACGAGTTACACATGTTTTCAATTTTCTAAGCAAATAAAAAATTCTGGAAAACTTTTTGCAAAGATTCTGAATGTGAACTTCCCATGACATTTTCATATCTAAATTAATTCCAAGCAATTTTACGTTATGTGTATTATAAAATTTATCTCAATTCAAAGAAAAATGTATTGTTTCTGTCTTGGAGTCATTGAGACAGAGGTTATTTTCAAATAGCCATTTTTTAGCACAGATTAGTGATTCTTCTAGATGGGGTTTGACTGTTTCCATATCTCTATGAGAGCATAATAAACTTGTGTCATCAGCATACAGAATACATGTTGACTGAATATTATAATTTAGATCATTAATATACACTAAGAAGAGAAAGGGACCCAGAACTGACCCATGTGGAACCCCTTGAAACTAGAACCATTTGGAACCATGTGAAACTAGTTTTGATTTGGAAGTTTTACCATTTATTTCCACTATTTGAAGTCCGTGTTCTACGTAGGATTTTAATAGATCTAATTCTGTTCATTTAAAACCATAATACTGTAATTTTTTGCATAATCTAGAGTAAGAGAGGTAGTCAAACGCCTTGCTTGTCCACAAGAGCCAACCCCGATGTCTCAGCCCCTTCAATTCCTTTAATTAATTAACAATATTATCGAGAGCTATTGTTGTGGAATGGTTTGGTCGAATCCATACTGATGTCTGTGCAATAGATTGTTGTTTTGAAAAAAGGTGTATTTAACAAGAGATAGCTACGGGTGAAAATAATCCATGTAAATTAGTATTGGTATTACCATGGAAAATTAATATAAAAATGTATTTGCTTATGCAATTGTAAAAATTGTCCAAGGCAATAAAGTTAAGACTTAAGCCCAAGACCATGATAATTTTTCATTTTGAGGCCCCCAGATGCCAAAAACATCATTCGTTCAAATTTATTTATACAAGTGTCCATAAGCACGATAACTATCCTAAAAAACGTTTGATCTTAATGAAATTTGGCACAAATGTGTAAAATACTATTTATTTGAACGAGTTTGAAAACCAGACGAATCACACCATCCGAAGAGAGGTTTTGTACCCCAAAAATGAGATTTTTGGGGTTTTTACATGTAATTTTTATTTAAGTCAAATTTCAATTCTTACCATTAAATTTGGCTTAAATCAAACTATTTGGTATTTCGACCATTGATCTACGTCAATTGGTTACTGAGATATTGAAAGTGCTAAAACAGTACGTTGTCCAATGTTATTCTTATGGAGAAAAATAAAAATTTTATACCTCGCTTATTTAAGAACATAAACGGACGAAAATTGGTATATGTTTTTATCTGGTTGTGGTTTATTGTTGTTTGCACAAAAAGATTTTTCGCCTATGGTTCCCCTAGCAGTAAAACTAAGGTACTCGGTCCCCATGTTATTCTTATGAAGAATAATTAAAATGTTACATATATCGCTTATTTATGAATGTAAATGGATGAAACTTGGTGTGTAACTTCACTCAATAAGCTCTATTGATATTTGCATAAAACACCATTATTTTGTGATCCTTGTTGCAGCAAACCTGTTTACTCAGCCCCCATTTTATTCTTATGGAAAATAATCGAAATGGTATATATCGCTAATTTATGAATCTATACTTATGAAACTTGGTATGTGGCTTCACCTAGTTGAGTTATAATGATATTTACATGAAAACCCATAGTTTGTGTTCCTTGTTGCAGCATACCTGCTTACTCAGCCCCCATGTTATTCTTATGGAGGATTATTACAATTTTATTATTCGCTTATTTGTGAATATATTTTAATGAAACTTGGTTTGCGGCTTTATGTGGTATTAAGACATATATTATGCATTGAAAATTCACTGAGTACGCAGGTTTGCTGCGATTGGGGTATTATTACATTTACTATGAATATTTTAAGGACGAATTCAGGTCATGAATATGTTATATCCATACGTAAATAAATATAAAAAAACTATGGACATAAAAGTGGATGATATAACGGTTGAGCAATTCGCACCTTTGATACAGAACAAGACAGTTCCACCTGACAAACGCCAAGTCTCTGTTTAACACGGGACAGCGGGCCCGGTGCACTCACATGCATACCCTCACACTGGTTTACTTTAATTGAGTGGATTTTTACCAGTAAAGATTAAAAGTGCATTTTTAACTTCACGTTTATTTGAATTATTCTTACAAATAAACCTTGCATTTATCTCAAACTATCTAAACTATTGCATAAATATAACTATGATAAACGTGGTAGGGACAGATAAATATTTTTTTTCTAACCAATACAAATTGACAACAACGATCAGCTTTTATAACAAAAAACATATGCCCTTATGTCAAATACAAAATATCGTCAGTTACTTATAAATAACATTCGTTGTAAAGGAAACCATCCGAGTTAAAAGTATTCCTTATAAATTTCTTTTGGAACGCAAAATATAAAATGAATGTTTAAATTGTATATATAAATTAATTTTTTACAATTGTTTGACCCAAACAATTGTTTGTATGTACAGTATTTTACGAATACTATATATATTTAGTAAATTGTTATTCTAAATACTACATAGGCATATGAAGAAATCTCTAATATTTTAGACCCACATAAAACACTTACAAAATTACAACGTTAGCATTCGTTATTGAACGGAAATGTAAGATCCAAAACTGCAAGTCTCTAAAATACCTTATCTTGCTTTATATTAGTATACGCAAAACATAAATCGTGATTGTTCGGGTTTTAATCTCTTGAAATTGAGTACCAAAATATCACACGTGCAGTTAATTGACCCCTAATTTGATGGATTTCAAAATTACCTTTAGAGTCTACGACTGAATACGGCTTCTACCAAACCCTACCACACTTTAGGGTACTTTATTACATAGAAGATTGTTCCAACAACAGTATCTCAGACAATGAAAAAACGCAGAGTAACCTTTGTGGGAAGGTTAATCGAATTAAAATAACTATCACACATGTATCATTTCACAATTTATTAGTACAACTATTCATAGAAAGGTTGTTGGTAGGAATATTAGAACTAGACATTTTACATAAACATGCCCATGGAGACATTTGTAATAAACATAATAAATATTTATATATGAACAGCTGCTTTTTAGAAATCACATCATCACAGCTTTGTTAAATCAATGACACAGAATGAAGATAGCTGGAATTCGGCCGATCACTTGTATTAAATGAAAATTAATATAAAAGGTAAGTAAAGTGTATAAAAGCTGCCTCAAAACTTATCACCCGTAACCCGTAATCGACAGTTAAAAATGCAAGTTTGGAGACCGGATGCGGAAACAAAAGTGATGAACATCCGTTCGCAATGCATGCATAGTTACACCTAAGCTGATCCCTAGGGCTGGCCGACCAACTGTCAGTCGCTGTTGGGACACATGTACAAGCGAGAATGGAACCTTGTTGAGAACAAGTCATTATTATCAGGTGACAATGCATGCATGCCGCGTATCTAAGCTGATCCCTAGGGCTAGCGGACCAACTGCCAGTCACTGTTGGGACACATGAACATGCGAGGATGGAACTTTGTTGAGAACAAGTCATTAGCATCTGGTGACAATGCATGCATGCCGTGTATCTAAGCTGATCCCTAGGGCTGGCGGACCAACTGCCAGTCACTGTTGGGACAATGCAAATGCGAGGATGGAACTTTGTTGAGAACAAGTCATTATTATCTGGTGATAATGCATGCATGCCGCGTATATAAGCTGATCCCTAGGGCTGGCGGACCAACTGCCTGTCACTGTTGGGACAATGCACATGCCAGAATGGAACTTTGTTAAGAACAAGTCATTATTATCTGGTGACAATGCATGTTTGCCGCGTATCTAAGCTGGTCCCTAGGGCTGGCGGACCAACTGCCAGTCACTGTTGGGACAATGCACATGCGAGGATGGAACTTTGTTGAGAACAAGTCATTAGCATCTGGTGACAATGCATACATGCCGTGCATCTAAGCTGATTCCTAGGACTATTTGTCCAACTGCCAGTCACTGTTGTGACCCACCTACATGCTAGAATGGAACGTTGTTGATAACAAGTCATTAGCATCTACTGACAATGCATGCATGCCACGTATCTAAGCTGATCCAAAGGGCTGGCGGACCAACAGCCAGTCACTGTTGGGACACATGCACATGCGAGGATGGAACTTTGTTGAGAACAAGTCATTATTATCTGTTGAAAATGCATGTATGCCGCGTATCTAAGCTGGTCCCTAGGGGTGGCGGACCAACTGCCAGTCACTGTTGGGACACATGCACATGCGAGGATGGCACTTTGTTGAGAACAAGTCATTAGCATCTGGTGACAATACATGCATGCCGCGTATCTAAGCTGATCCCTAGGGCTGGCGGACCAACTGCCAGTCACCGTTGGGACACATGCACATGCGAGGATGGCACTTTGTTGAGAACAAGTCATTAGCATCTGGTGACAATGCATGCATGCCGTGTATCTAAGCTGATCCCTAGGGCTGGGGGACCAACTGCCAGTCACTGTTGGGACACATGCACATGCGAGGATGGCACTTTGTTGAGAAAAAGTCATTATTATCTGGTGACAATGCATGCATGCCGCGTATCTAAGCTGGTCCCTAGGGCTGGCGGACCAACTGCCAGTCACTGTTGGGACACATCTACATGTACGAATGGAACCTTAATGAGAACAAGTGATTAGAATCTGGGGACAATGCATGCATGGCGCGTATCTAAGCTGATTCCTAGGACTATTTGTCAAACTGCCAGTCACTATTGTGACCCAAACAAAAACAACACAAAAAACAATAACACCCCAAACACCAAAGGGTAGTATTATTTTTTTGGTACTATTTGTCCAATTGCCACTCACTGTTGGGACGCATCTACATGCACGAATGGAACCTTGATGAGGACAAGTGATTAGCATCTGGTGAAAATGCATGCATGGTGCGTATCTAATCTGATTCCTAGGACTATTTGTCCAACTACCAGTCACTGTTGGGGCACATCTACTTGCAAGAATGGAACCTTGATGAGGACAAGTGATTAGCATCTGGTGACAATGCATGCATGGTGCGTATCTAATCTGATTCCTAGGACTATTTGTCTAACTGCCAGTCACTGTTGGGACAAATCTACTTGCAAGAATGGAACCTTGATGAGAACAAGTGATTAGCATCTGGTGACAATGCATGCATGGTGCGTATCTAATCTGATTCCTAGGACTATTTGTCCAACTGCCAGTCACTGTTGGGACACATCTACATGCAAGAATGGAACCTTGATGAGAACAAGTGATTAGCATTTGGTGACAATTCATGCATGGTGCGTATCTAATCTGATTCCTAGGACTATTTGTCCAACTGCCAGTCACTGTTTGGGCACATCTACTTGCAAGAATGGAACCTTGATGAGGACAAGTGATTAGCATCTGGTGACAATGCATGCATGGTACGTATCTAATCTGATTCCTAGGACTATTTGTCCAACTACCAGTCACTGTTTAGGCACATCTACTTGCAAGAATGGAACCTTAATGAGGACAAGTGATTAGCAACTGGTGACAATGCATGCATGGTGCGTATCTAATCTGATTCCTAGGACTATTTGTCCAACTGCCAGTCACTGTTGGGACACATCTACTTGCAAGAATGGAACCTTGATGAGAACAAGTGATTAGCATCTGGTGACAATGCATGAATGGTAAGTATCTAATCTGATTCCTAGGACTATTTGTCCAATTGCCAGTCACTGTTGGGACACATCTACATGCACGAATGGAACCTTGATTAGGACAAGTGATTAGCATCTGGTGACAATGCATGCATGGTGCGTATCTAATCTGATTCCTAGGAATATTTGTCCAACTGCCAGTCACTGTTGGGACACATCTACTTGCAAGAATGGAACCTTGATGAGGACAAGTAATTAGCATCTGGTGACAATGCATGCATGGTGCGTATCTAATCTGATTCCTAGGACTATTTGTCCAATTGCCAGTCACTGTTGGGACACATCTACATGCACGAATGGAACCTTGATGAGGACAAGTGATTAGCATCTAGTGACAATGCATGCATGGTGCGTATATAATCTGATTCCTAGGACTATTTGTCCAAATACCAGTCACTGTTGGGGCACATCTACTTGCAAGAATGGAACTTTGATGAGGACAAGTGATTAGCATCTGGTGACAATGCATGCATGGTGCGTATCTAATCTGATTCCTAGGACTATTTGTCTAACTGCCAGTCACTGTTGGGACACATCTACTTGCAAGAATGGAACCTTGATGAGAACAAGTGATTAGCATCTGGTGACAATGCATGCATGGTGCGTATCTAATCTGATTCCTAGGACTATTTGTCCAACTGCCAGTCACTGTTGGGACACATCTACATGCACGAATGGAACAATGATGAGGACAAGTGATTAGAATCTGGTGGCAATGCATGCATGGTGCGTATCAAATCTGAATCCTAGGACTATTTGTCCAACTGCCAGTCACTGTTGGGGCACATCTACTTGCAAGAATGGAACCTTGATGAGGACAAGTGATTAGCATCTGGTGACAATGCATGCATGGTGCGTATCTAATCTGATTCCTAGGACTATTTGTCTAACTGCCAGTCACTGTTGGGACACATCTACATGTACGAATGGATCCTTAATGAGAACAAGTGATTAGAATCTGGGGACAATGCATGCATGTCGCGTATCTAAGCTGATTCCTAGGACTATTTGTCCAACTGCCAGTCCCTGTTGTGACCCATCTACATGCTAGAATGGAACCTTGTTGATAACAAGAGATTAGCATTTGGTGACAATTCATGCATGGTGCGTATCTAATCTGATTCCTAGGACTATTTGTCCAAGTGCCAGTCACTGTTTGGGCACATCTACTTGCAAGAATGGAACCTTGATGAGGACAAGTGATTAGCATCTGGTGACAATGCATGCATGGTACATATCTAATCTGATTCCTAGGACTATTTGTCCAACTGCCAGTCACTGTTTGGGCACATCTATTTGCAAGAATGGAACCTTGATGAGGACAAGTGATTAGCAACTGGTGACAATGCATGCATGGTGCGTATCTAATCTGATTCCTAGGACTATTTGTCCAACTGCCAGTCACTGTTGGGACACATCTACTTGCAAGAATGGAACCTTGATGAGAACAAGTGATTAGCATCTGGTGACAATGCATGCATGGTGCGTATCTAATCTGATTCCTAGGACTATTTGTCCAATTGCCAGTCACTGTTGGGACACATCTACATGCACGAATGGAACCTTGATGAGGACAAGTGATTAGCATCTGGTGACAATGCATGCATGGTGCGTATCTAATCTGATTCCTAGGACTATTTGTCCAACTACCAGTCACTGTTGGGGTACATCTACTTGCAAGAATGGAACCTTGATGAGGACAAGTGATTAGCATCTGGTGACAATGCATGCATGGTGCGTATCTAATCTGATTCCTAGGACTATTTGTCTAACTGCCAGTCACTGTTGGGACACATCTACTTGCAAGAATGGAACCTTGATGAGAACAAGTCATTATTATCTGGTGACAATGCATGCATGCCGCGTATATAAGCTGATCCCTAGGGCTGGCGGACCAACTGCCTGTCACTGTTGGGACAATGCACATGCCAGGATGGAACTTTGTTAAAAACAAGTCATTATTATCTGGTGACAATGCATGTATGCCGCGTATCTAAGCTGGTCCCTAGGGCTGGCGGACCAACTGCCAGTCACTGTTGGGACAATGCACATGCGAGGATAAAACTTTGTTGAGAACAAGTCATTAGCATCTGGTGACAATGCATACATGCCGTGCATCTAAGCTGATTCCTAGGACTATTTGTCCAACAGCCAGTCACTGTTGTGACCCACCTACATGCTAGAATGGAACGTTGTTGATAACAAGTCATTAGCATCTACTGACAATGCATGCATGCCACGTATCTAAGCTGATCCAAAGGGCTGGCGGACCAACAGTCAGTCACTGTTGGGACACATGCACATGCGAAGATGGAACTTTGTTGAGAACAAGTCATTATTATCTGTTGAAAATGCATGTATGCCGCGTATCTAAGCTGGTCCCTAGGGGTGGCGGACCAACTGCCAGTCACTGTTGGGACACATGCACATGCGAGGATGGCACTTTGTTGAGAACAAGTCATTAGCATCTGGTGAAAATACATGCATGCCGCGTATCTAAGCTGATCCCTAGGGCTGGCGGACCAACTGCCAGTCACCGTTGGGACACATGCACATGCGAGGATGGCACTTTGTTGAGAAGAAGTCATTAGCATCTGGTGACAATGCATGCATGCCGTGTATCTAAGCTGATCCCTAGGGCTGGCGGACCAACTGCCAGTCACTGTTGGGGCACATCTACATGTACGAATGGAACCTTAATGAGAACAAGTGATTAGAATCTGGGGACAATGCATGCATGGCGCGTATCTAAGCTGATTCCTAGGACTATTTGTCCAACTGCCAGTCACTGTTGTGACCCAAACAAAAACAACACAAAAAACAATAACACCCCAAACACCAAAGAGTAGTATTATTTTATTGGTACTATTTGTCAAATTGCCAGTCACTGTTGGTACACATCTACATGCACGAATGGAACCTTGATGAGGACAAGTGATTAGCATCTGGTGACAATGCATGCATGGTGCGTATCTAATCTGATTCCTAGGACTATTTGTCCAACTACCAGTCACTGTTGGGGCACATCTACTTGCAAGAATGGAACCTTGATGAGGACAAGTGATTAGCATCTGGTGACAATGCATGCATGGTGCGTATCTAATCTGATTCCTAGGACTATTTGTCTAACTGCCAGTCACTGTTGGGACACATCTACTTGCAAGAATGGAACCTTGATGAGAACAAGTGATTAGCATCTGGTGACAATGCATGCATGGTGCGTATCTAATCTGGTTCCTAGGACTATTTGTCCAACTGCCAGTCACTGTTGGGACACATCTACATGCACGAATGGAACAGTGATGAGGACAAGTGATTAGAATCTGGTGGCAATGCATGCATGGTGCGTATCAAATCTGATTCCTAGGACTATTTGTCCACCTGCCAGTCACTGTTGGGACACATCTACATGGACGAATGGAACCTTAATGAGAACAAGTGATTAGAATCTGGGGACAATGCATGCATGGCGCGTATCTAAGCTGATTCCTAGGACTATTTGTCCAACTGCCAGTCACTGTTGTGACCCATCTACATGCTAGAATGGAACCTTGTTGATAACAAGTGATTAGCATTTGGTGACAATTCATGCATGGTGCGTATCTAATCTGATTCCTAGGACTATTTGTCCAACTGCCAGTCACTGTTTGGGCACATCTACTTGCAAGAATGGAACCTTGATGAGGACAAGTGATTAGCATCTCGTGACAATGCATGCATGGTACGTATCTAATCTGATTCCTAGGACTATTTGTCCAACTGCCAGTCACTGTTTGGGCACATCTACTTGCAAGAATGGAACCTTGATGAGGACAAGTGATTAGCAACTGGTGACAATGCATGCATGGTGCGTATCTAATCTGATTCCTAGGACTATTTGTCCAACTGCCAGTCACTGTTGGGACACATCTACTTGCAAGAATGGAACCTTGATGAGGAATAGTGATTAGCATCTGGTGACAATGCATGCATGGTGCGTATCTAATCTGATTCCTAGGACTATTTGTCCAACTGCCAGTCACTGTTGGGACACATCTACTTGCAAGAATGGAACCTTGATGAGGACAAGTGATTAGCATCTGGTGACAATGCATGCATGGTGCGTATCTAATCTGATTCCTAGGACTATTTGTCCAATTTCCAGTCACTGTTGGGACACATCTACATGCACGAATGGAACCTTGATGAGGACAAGTGATTAGCATCTGGTGACAATGCATGCATGGTGCGTATCTAATCTGATTCCTAGGACTATTTGTCCAACTACCAGTCACTGTTGGGGCACATCTACTTTCAAGAATGGAACTTTGATGAGGACAAGTGATTAGCATCTGGTGACAATGCATGCATGGTGCGTATCTAATCTGATTCCTAGGACTATTTGTCTAACTGCCAGTCACTGTTGGGACACATCTACTTGCAAGAATGGAACCTTGATGAGAACAAGTGATTAGCATCTGGTGACAATGCATGCATGGTGCGTATCTAATCTGATTCCTAGGACTATTTGTCCAACTGCCAGTCACTGTTGGGACACATCTACATGCACGAATGGAACATTGATGAGGACAAGTGATTAGAATCTGGTGGCAATGCATGCATGGTGCGTATCAAATCTGATTCCTAGGACTATTTGTCCAACTGCCAGTCACTGTTGGGGCACATCTACTTGCAAGAATGGTACCTTGATGAGGACAAGTGATTAGCATCTGGTGACAATGCATGCATGGTGCGTATCTAATCTGATTCCTAGGACTATTTGTCTAACTGCCAGTCACTGTTGGGACACATCTACATGTACGAATGGAACCTTAATGAGAACAAGTGATTAGAATCTGGGGACAATGCATGCATGGCGCGTATCTAAGCTTATTCCTAGGACTATTTGTCGAACTGCCAGTCACTGTTGTGACCCATCTACATGCTAGAATGGAACCTTGTTGATAACAAGTGATTAGCATTTGGTGACAATTCATGCATGGTGCGTATCTAATCTGATTCCTAGGACTATTTGTCCAACTGCCAGTCACTGTTTGGGCACATCTACTTGCAAGAATGGAACCTTGATGAGGACAAGTGATTAGCATCTGGTGACAATGCATGCATGGTACGTATCTAATCTGATTCCTAGGACTATTTGTCCAACTGCCAGTCACTGTTTGGGCACATCTACTTGCAAGAATGGAACCTTGATGAGGACAAGTGATTAGCAACTGGTGACAATGCATGCATGGTGCGTATCTAATCTGATTCCTAGGACTATTTGTCCAACTGCCAGTCACTGTTGGGACACGTCTACTTGCAAGAATGGAACCTTGATGAGAACAAGTGATTAGCATCTGGTGACAATGCATGCATGGTGCGTATCTAATCTGATTCCTAGGACTATTTGTCCAACTGCCAGTCACTGTTGGGGCACATCTACTTGCAAGATTGGAACCTTGATGAGGACAAGTGATTAACATCTGGTGACAATGCATGCATGGTGCGTATCTAATCTGATTCCTAGGACTATTTGTCTAACTGCCAGTCACTGTTGGGACGCATCTACATGTACGAATGGAACCTTAATGAGAACAAGTGATTAGAATCTGGGGACAATGCATGCATGGCGCGTATCTAAGCTGATTCCTAGGACTATTTGTCCAACTGCCAGTCACTGTTGTGACCCATCTACATGCTAGAATGGAACCTTGTTGATAACAAGTGATTAGCATTTGGTGACAATTCATGCATGGTGCGTATCTAATCTGATTCCTAGGACTATTTGTCCAACTACCAGTCACTGTTTGGGCACATCTTCTTGCAAGAATGGAACCTTGATGAGGACAAGTGATTAGCATCTCGTGACAATGCATGCATGGTACGTATCTAATCTGATTCCTAGGACTATTTGTCCAACTGCCAGTCACTGTTTGGGCACATCTACTTGCAAGAATGGAACCTTGATGAGGACAAGTGATTAGCAACTGGTGACAATGCATGCATGGTGCGTATCTAATCTGATTCCTAGGACTATTTGTCCAACTGCCAGTCACTGTTGGGACACATCTACTTGCAAGAATGGAACCTTGATGAGGAATAGTGATTAGCATCTGGTGACAATGCATGCATGGTGCGTATCTAATCTGATTCCTAGGACTATTTGTCCAACTGCCAGTCACTGTTGGGACACATCTACTTGCAAGAATGGAACCTTGATGAGGACAAGTGATTAGCATCTGGTGACAATGCATGCATGGTGCGTATCTAATCTGATTCCTAGGACTATTTGTCCAACTGCCAGTCACTGTTTGGGCACATCTACTTGCAAGAATGGAACCTTGATGAGGACAAGTGATTAGCAACTGGTGACAATGCATGCATGGTGCGTATCTAATCTGATTCCTAGGACTATTTGTCCAACTGCCAGTCACTGTTGGGACACATCTACATGCACGAATGGAACCTTAATGAGAACAAGTGATTAGAATCTGGGGACAATGCATGCATGGCGCGTATCTAAGCTGATTCCTAGGACTATTTGTCCAACTGCCAGTCACTGTTGTGACCCAAACAAAAACAACACAAAAAACAATAAAACCCCAAACACCAAAGGGTAGCATTATTTTTTTGGTACTATTTGTCCAATTGCCACTCACTGTTGGGACACATCTACATGCACGAATGGAACCTTGATGAGGACAAGTGATTAGCATCTGGTGACAATGCATGCATGGTGCGTATCTAATCTGATTCCTAGGACTATTTGTCCAACTACCAGTCACTGTTGGGGCACATCTACTTGCAAGAATGGAACCTTGATGAGGACAAGTGATTAGCATCTGGTGACAATGCATGCATGGTGCGTATCTAATCTGATTCCTAGGACTATTTGTCTAACTGCCAGTCACTGCTGGGACACATCTACTTGCAAGAATGGAACCTTGATGAGAACAAGTGATTAGCATCTGGTGACAATGCATGCATGGTGCGTTTCTAATCTGATTCCTAGGACTATTTGTCCAACTGCCAGTCACTGTTGGGACACATCTACATGCACGAATGGAACATTGATGAGGACAAGTGATTAGAATCTGGTGGCAATGCATGCATGGTGCGTATCAAATCTGAATCCTAGGACTATTTGTCCAACTGCCAGTCACTGTTAGGGCACATCTAATTGCAAGAATGGAACCTTGATGAGGACAAGTGATTAGCATCTGGTGACAATGCATGCATGGTGCGTATCTAATCTGATTCCTAGGACTATTTGTCTAACTGCCAGTCACTGTTGGGACACATCTACATGTACGAATGGAACCTTAATGAGAACAAGTGATTAGAATCTGGGGACAATGCATGCATGGCGCGTATCTAAGCTGATTCCTAGGACTATTTGTCCAACTGCCAGTCACTGTTGTGACCCATCTACATGCTAGAATGGAACCTTGTTGATAACAAGTGATTAGCATTTGGTGACAATTCATGCATGGTGCGTATCTAATCTGATTCCTAGGACTATTTGTCCAACTGCCAGTCACTGTTTGGGCACATCTACTTGCAAGAATGGAACCTTGATGAGGACAAGTGATTAGCATCTGGTGACAATGCATGCATGGTACTATCTAATCTGATTCCTAGGACTATTTGTCCAACTGCCAGTCACTGTTTGGGCACATCTACTTGCAAGAATGGAACCTTAATGAGGACAAGTGATTAGCAACTGGTGACAATGCATGCATGGTGCGTATCTAATCTGATTCCTAGGACTATTTGTCCAACTGCCAGTCACTGTTGGGACACATCTACTTGCAAGAATGGAACCTTGATGAGAACAAGTGATTAGCATCTGGTGACAATGCATGCATGGTAAGTATCTAATCTGATTCCTAGGACTATTTGTCCAATTGCCAGTCACTGTTGGGACACATCTACATGCACGAATGGAACCTTGATTAGGACAAGTGATTAGCATCTGGTGACAATGCATGCATGGTGCGTATCTAATCTGATTCCTAGGACTATTTGTCCAACTGCCAGTCACTGTTGGGACACATCTACTTGCAAGAATGGAACCTTGATGAGGACAAGTGATTAGCATCTGGTGACAATGCATGCATGGTGCGTATCTAATCTGATTCCTAGGACTATTTGTCCAATTGCCAGTCACTGTTGGGACACATCTACATGCACGAATGGAACCTTGATGAGGACAAGTGATTAGCATCTGGTGACAATGCATGCATGGTGCGTATCTAATCTGATTCCTAGGACTATTTGTCCAACTACCAGTCACTGTTGGGGCACATCTACTTGCAAGAATGGAACTTTGATGAGGACAAGTGATTAGCATCTGGTGACAATGCATGCATGGTGCGTATCTAATCTGATTCCTAGGACTATTTGTCTAACTGCCAGTCACTGTTGGGACACATCTACTTGCAAGAATGGAACCTTGATGAGAACAAGTGATTAGAATCTGGTGACAATGCATGCATGGTGCGTATCTAATCTGATTCCTAGGACTATTTGTCCAACTGCCAGTCACTGTTGGGACACATCTACATGCACGAATGGAACATTGATGAGGACAAGTGATTAGAATCTGGTGGCAATGCATGCATGGTGCGTATCAAATCTGAATCCTAGGACTATTTGTCCAACTGCCAGTCACTGTTGGGGCACATCTACTTGCAAGAATGGAACCTTGATGAGGACAAGTGATTAGCATCTGGTGACAATGCATGCATGGTGCGTATCTAATCTGATTCCTAGGACTATTTGTCTAACTGCCAGTCACTGTTGGGACACATCTACATGTACGAATGGATCCTTAATGAGAACAAGTGATTAGAATCTGGGGACAATGCATGCATGTCGCGTATCTAAGCTGATTCCTAGGACTATTTGTCCAACTGCCAGTCCCTGTTGTGAGCCATCTACATGCTAGAATGGAACCTTGTTGATAACAAGAGATTAGCATTTGGTGACAATTCATGCATGGTGCGTATCTAATCTGATTCCTAGGACTATTTGTCCAAGTGCCAGTCACTGTTTGGGCACATCTACTTGCAAGAATGGAACCTTGATGAGGACAAGTGATTAGCATCTGGTGACAATGCATGCATGGTGCGTATCTAATCTGATTCCTAGGACTATTTGTCTAACTGCCAGTCACTGCTAGGACACATCTACTTGCAAGAATGGAACCTTGATGAGAACAAGTGATTAGCATCTGGTGACAATGCATGCATGGTGCGTATCTAATCTGATTCCTAGGACTATTTGTCCAACTGCCAGTCACTGTTGGGACACATCTACATGCACGAATGGAACATTGATGAGGACAAGTGATTAGAATCTGGTGGCAATGCATGCATGGTGCGTATCAAATCTGAATCCTAGGACTATTTGTCCAACTGCCAGTCACTGTTAGGGCACATCTAATTGCAAGAATGGAACCTTGATGAGGACAAGTGATTAGCATCTGGTGACAATGCATGCATGGTGCGTATCTAATCTGATTCCTAGGACTATTTGTCTAACTGCCAGTCACTGTTGGGACACATCTACATGTACGAATGGAACCTTAATGAGAACAAGTGATTAGAATCTGGGGACAATGCATGCATGGCGCGTATCTAAGCTGATTCCTAGGACTATTTGTCCAACTGCCAGTCACTGTTGGGACACATCTACATGCACGAATGGAACCTTGATGAGGAGAAGTGATTAGCATCTGGTGACAATGCATGCATGGTGCGTATCTAATCTGATTCCTAGGACTATTTGTCCAACTACCAGTCACTGTTGGGGCACATCTACTTGCAAGAATGGAACTTTGATGAGGACAAGTGATTAGCATCTGGTGACAATGCATGCATGGTGCGTATCTAATCTGATTCCTAGGACTATTTGTCTAACTGCCAGTCACTGTTGGGACACATCTACTTGCAAGAATGGAACCTTGATGAGAACAAGTGATTAGCATCTGGTGACAATGCATGCATGGTGCGTATCTAATCTGATTCCTAGGACTATTTGTCCAACTGCCAGTCACTGTTGGGACACATCTACATGCACGAATGGAACATTGATGAGGACAAGTGATTAGAATCTGGTGGCAATGCATGCATGGTGCGTATCAAATCTGAATCCTAGGACTATTTGTCCAACTGCCAGTCACTGTTGGGGCACATCTACTTGCAAGAATGGAACCTTGATGAGGACAAGTGATTAGCATCTGGTGACAATGCATGCATGGTGCGTATCTAATCTGATTCCTAGGACTATTTGTCTAACTGCCAGTCACTGTTGGGACACATCTACATGTACGAATGGATCCTTAATGAGAACAAGTGATTAGAATCTGGGGACAATGCATGCATGTCGCGTATCTAAGCTGATTCCTAGGACTATTTGTCCAACTGCCAGTCCCTGTTGTGAGCCATCTACATGCTAGAATGGAACCTTGTTGATAACAAGAGATTAGCATTTGGTGACAATTCATGCATGGTGCGTATCTAATCTGATTCCTAGGACTATTTGTCCAAGTGCCAGTCACTGTTTGGGCACATCTACTTGCAAGAATGGAACCTTGATGAGGACAAGTGATTAGCATCTGGTGACAATGCATGCATGGTACATATCTAATCTGATTCCTAGGACTATTTGTCCAACTGCCAGTCACTGTTTGGGCACATCTATTTGCAAGAATGGAACCTTGATGAGGACAAGTGATTAGCAACTGGTGACAATGCATGCATGGTGCGTATCTAATCTGATTCCTAGGACTATTTGTCCAACTGCCAGTCACTGTTGGGACACATCTACTTGCAAGAATGGAACCTTGATGAGAACAAGTGATTAGCATCTGGTGACAATGCATGCATGGTAAGTATCTAATCTGATTCCTAGGACTATTTGTCCAATTGCCAGTCACTGTTGGGACACATCTACATGCACGAATGGAACCTTGATTAGGACAAGTGATTAGCATCTGGTGACAATGCATGCATGGTGCGTATCTAATCTGATTCCTAGGACTATTTGTCCAACTGCCAGTCACTGTTGGGACACATCTACTTGCAAGAATGGAACCTTGATGAGGACAAGTGATTAGCATCTGGTGACAATGCATGCATGGTGCGTATCTAATCTGATTCCTAGGACTATTTGTCCAATTGCCAGTCACTGTTGGGACACATCTACATGCACGAATGGAACCTTGATGAGGACAAGTGATTAGCATCTGGTGACAATGCATGCATGGTGCGTATCTAATCTGATTCCTAGGACTATTTGTCCAACTACCAGTCACTGTTGGGGAACATCTACTTGCAAGAATGGAACTTTGATGAGGACAAGTGATTAGCATCTGGTGACAATGCATGCATGGTGCGTATCTAATCTGATTCCTAGGACTATTTGTCTAACTGCCAGTCACTGTTGGGACACATCTACTTGCAAGAATGGAACCTTGATGAGAACAAGTGATTAGCATCTGGTGACAATGCATGCATGGTGCGTATCTAATCTGATTCCTAGGACTATTTGTCCAACTGCCAGTCACTGTTGGGACACATCTACATGCACGAATGGAACATTGATGAGGACAAGTGATTAGAATCTGGTGGCAATGCATGCATGGTGCGTATCAAATCTGAATCCTAGGACTATTTGTCCAACTGCCAGTCACTGTTGGGGAACATCTACTTGCAAGAATGGAACCTTGATGAGGACAAGTGATTAGCATCTGGTGACAATGCATGCATGGTGCGTATCTAATCTGATTCCTAGGACTATTTGTCTAACTGCCAGTCACTGTTGGGACACATCTACATGTACGAATGGATCCTTAATGAGAACAAGTGATTAGAATCTGGGGACAATGCATGCATGTCGCGTATCTAAGCTGATTCCTAGAACTATTTGTCCAACTGCCAGTCCCTGTTGTGACCCATCTACATGCTAGAATGGAACCTTGTTGATAACAAGAGATTAGCATTTGGTGACAATTCATGCATGGTGCGTATCTAATCTGATTCCTAGGACTATTTGTCCAAGTGCCAGTCACTGTTTGGGCACATCTACTTGCAAGAATGGAACCTTGATGAGGACAAGTGATTAGCATCTGGTGACAATGCATGCATGGTACATATCTAATCTGATTCCTAGGACTATTTGTCCAACTGCCAGTCACTGTTTGGGCACATCTATTTGCAAGAATGGAACCTTGATGAGGACAAGTGATTAGCAACTGGTGACAATGCATGCATGGTGCGTATCTAATCTGATTCCTAGGACTATTTGTCCAACTGCCAGTCACTGTTGGGACACATCTACTTGCAAGAATGGAACCTTGATGAGAACAAGTGATTAGCATCTGGTGACAATGCATGCATGGTGCGTATCTAATCTGATTCCTAGGACTATTTGTCCAATTGCCAGTCACTGTTGGGACACATCTACATGCACGAATGGAACCTTGATTAGGACAAGTGATTAGCATCTGGTGACAATGCATGCATGGTGCGTATCTAATCTGATTCCTAGGACTATTTGTCCAACTGCCAGTCACTGTTGGGACACATCTACTTGCAAGAATGGAACCTTGATGAGAACAAGTGATTAGCATCTGGTGACAATGCATGCATGGTGCGTATCTAATCTGATTCCTAGGACTATTTGTCCAACTGCCAGTCACTGTTGGGACACATCTACATGCACGAATGGAACATTGATGAGGACAAGTGATTAGAATCTGGTGGCAATGCATGCATGGTGCGTATCAAATCTGAATCCTAGGACTATTTGTCCAACTGCCAGTCACTGTTAGGGCACATCTAATTGCAAGAATGGAACCTTGATGAGGACAAGTGATTAGCATCTGGTGACAATGCATGCATGGTGCGTATCTAATCTGATTCCTAGGACTATTTGTCTAACTGCCAGTCACTGTTGGGACACATCTACATGTACGAATGGAACCTTAATGAGAACAAGTGATTAGAATCTGGGGACAATGCATGCATGGCGCGTATCTAAGCTGATTCCTAGGACTATTTGTCCAACTGCCAGTCACTGTTGTGACCCATCTACATGCTAGAATGGAACCTTGTTGATAACAAGTGATTAGCATTTGGTGACAATTCATGCATGGTGCGTATCTAATCTGATTCCTAGGACTATTTGTCCAACTGCCAGTCACTGTTTGGGCACATCTACTTGCAAGAATGGAACCTTGATGAGGACAAGTGATTAGCATCTGGTGACAATGCATGCATGGTACGTATCTAATCTGATTCCTAGGACTATTTGTCCAACTGCCAGTCACTGTTGGGACACATCTACTTGCAAGAATGGAACCTTGATGAGAACAAGTGATTAGCATCTGGTGACAATGCATGCATGGTGCGTATCTAATCTGATTCCTAGGACTATTTGTCCAATTGCCAGTCACTGTTGGGACACATCTACATGCACGAATGGAACCTTGATTAGGACAAGTGATTAGCATCTGGTGACAATGCATGCATGGTGCGTATCTAATCTGATTCCTAGGACTATTTGTCCAACTGCCAGTCACTGTTGGGACACATCTACTTGCAAGAATGGAACCTTGATGAGAACAAGTGATTAGCATCTGGTGACAATGCATGCATGGTGCGTATCTAATCTGATTCCTAGGACTATTTGTCCAACTGCCAGTCACTGTTGGGACACATCTACATGCACGAATGGAACATTGATGAGGACAAGTGATTAGAATCTGGTGGCAATGCATGCATGGTGCGTATCAAATCTGAATCCTAGGACTATTTGTCCAACTGCCAGTCACTGTTAGGGCACATCTAATTGCAAGAATGGAACCTTGATGAGGACAAGTGATTAGCATCTGGTGACAATGCATGCATGGTGCGTATCTAATCTGATTCCTAGGACTATTTGTCTAACTGCCAGTCACTGTTGGGACACATCTACATGTACGAATGGAACCTTAATGAGAACAAGTGATTAGAATCTGGGGACAATGCATGCATGGCGCGTATCTAAGCTGATTCCTAGGACTATTTGTCCAACTGCCAGTCACTGTTGTGACCCATCTACATGCTAGAATGGAACCTTGTTGATAACAAGTGATTAGCATTTGGTGACAATTCATGCATGGTGCGTATCTAATCTGATTCCTAGGACTATTTGTCCAATTGCCAGTCACTGTTGGGACACATCTACATGCACGAATGGAACCTTGATTAGGACAAGTGATTAGCATCTGGTGACAATGCATGCATGGTGCGTATCTAATCTGATTCCTAGGACTATTTGTCCAACTGCCAGTCACTGTTGGGACACATCTACTTGCAAGAATGGAACCTTGATGAGGACAAGTGATTAGCATCTGGTGACAATGCATGCATGGTGCGTATCTAATCTGATTCCTAGGACTATTTGTCCAATTGCCAGTCACTGTTGGGACACATCTACATGCACGAATGGAACCTTGATGAGGACAAGTGATTAGCATCTGGTGACAATGCATGCATGGTGCGTATCTAATCTGATTCCTAGGACTATTTGTCTAACTGCCAGTCACTGTTGGGACACATCTACTTGCAAGAATAGAACCTTGATGAGAACAAGTGATTAGCATCTGGTGACAATGCATGCATGGTGCGTATCTAATCTGATTCCTCGGACTATTTGTCCAACTGCCAGTCACTGTTGGGACACATCTACATGCACGAATGGAACATTGATGAGGACAAGTGATTAGAATCTGGTGGCAATGCATGCATGGTGCGTATCAAATCTGAATCCTAGGACTATTTGTCCAACTGCCAGTCACTGTTGGGGCACATCTACTTGCAAGAATGGAACCTTGATGAGGACAAGTGATTAGCATCTGGTGACAATGCATGCATGGTGCGTATCTAATCTGATTCCTAGGACTATTTGTCTAACTGCCAGTCACTGTTGGGACACATCTACATGTACGAATGGATCCTTAATGAGAACAAGTGATTAGAATCTGGGGACAATGCATGCATGTCGCGTATCTAAGCTGATTCCTAGGACTATTTGTCCAACTGCCAGTCCCTGTTGTGACCCATCTACATGCTAGAATGGAACCTTGTTGATAACAAGAGATTAGCATTTGGTGACAATTCATGCATGGTGCGTATCTAATCTGATTCCTAGGACTATTTGTCCAAGTGCCAGTCACTGTTTGGGCACATCTACTTGCAAGAATGGAACCTTGATGAGGACAAGTGATTAGCATCTGGTGACAATGCATGCATGGTACATATCTGATCTGATTCCTAGGACTATTTGTCCAACTGCCAGTCACTGTTGGGACACATCTACTTGCAAGAATGGAACCTTGATGAGGACAAGTGATTAGCATCTGGTGACAATGCATGCATGGTGCGTATCTAATCTGATTCCTAGGACTATTTGTCCAACTGCCAGTCACTGTTGGGACACATCTACTTGCAAGAATGGAACCTTGATGAGAACAAGTGATTAGCATCTGGTGACAATGCATGCATGGTGCGTATCTAATCTGATTCCTAGGACTATTTGTCCAATTGCCAGTCACTGTTGGGACACATCTACATGCACGAATGGAACCTTGATTAGGACAAGTGATTAGCATCTGGTGACAATGCATGCATGGTGCGTATCTAATCTGATTCCTAGGACTATTTGTCCAACTGCCAGTCACTGTTGGGACACATCTACTTGCAAGAATGGAACCTTGAAGAGGACAAGTGATTAGCATCTGGTGACAATGCATGCATGGTGCGTATCTAATCTGATTCCTAGGACTATTTGTCCAATTGCCAGTCACTGTTGGGACACATCTACATGCACGAATGGAACCTTGATGAGGACAAGTGATTAGCATCTGGTGACAATGCATGCATGGTGCGTATCTAATCTGATTCCTAGGACTATTTGTCCAACTACCAGTCACTGTTGGGGTACATCTACTTGCAAGAATGGAACCTTGATGAGGACAAGTGATTCGCATCTGGTGACAATGCATGCATGGTGCGTATCTAATCTGATTCCTAGGACTATTTGTCTAACTGCCAGTCACTGTTGGGACACATCTACTTGCAAGAATGGAACCTTGATGAGAACAAGTCATTATTATCTGGTGACAATGCTTGCATGCCGCGTATATAAGCTGATCCCTAGGGCTGGCGGACCAACTGCCTGTCACTGTTGGGACAATGCACATGCCAGGATGGAACTTTGTTAAGAACAAGTCATTATTATCTGGTGACAATGCATGTATGCCGCGTATCTAAGCTGGTCCCTAGGGCTGGCGGACCAACTGCCAGTCACTGTTGGGACAATGCACATGCGAGGATGGCACTTTGTTGAGAACAAGTCATTAGCATCTGGTGAAAATACATGCATGCCGCGTATCTAAGCTGATCCCTAGGGCTGGCGGACCAACTGCCAGTCACTGTTGGGACACATCTACATGTACGAATGGAACCTTAATGAGAACAAGTGATTAGAATCTGGGGACAATGCATGCATGGCGCGTATCTAAGCTGATTCCTAGGACTATTTGTCCAACTGCCAGTCACTGTTGTGACCCATCTACATGCTAGAATGGAACCTTGTTGATAACAAGTGATTAGCATTTGGTGACAATTCATGCATGGTGCGTATCTAATCTGATTCCTAGGACTATTTGTCCAACTGCCAGTCACTGTTTGGGCACATCTACTTGCAAGAATAGAACCTTGATGAGGACAAGTGATTAGCATCTCGTGACAATGCATGCATGGTACGTATCTAATCTGATTCCTAGGACTATTTGTCCAACTGCCAGTCACTGTTTGGGCGCATCTACTTGCAAGAATGGAACCTTGATGACGACAAGTGATTAGCAACTGGTGACAATGCATGCATGGTGCGTATCTAATCTGATTCCTAGGACTATTTGTCCAACTGCCAGTCACTGTTGGGACACATCTACTTGCAAGAATGGAACCTTGGTGAGGAATAGTGATTAGCATCTGGTGACAATGAATGCATGGTGCGTATCTAATCTGATTCCTAGGACTATTTGTCCAACTGCCAGTCACTGTTGGGACACATCTACTTGCAAGAATGGAACCTTGATGAGGACAAGTGATTAGCATCTGGTGACAATGCATGCATGGTGCGTATCTAATCTGATTCCTAGGACTATTTGTCCAATTGCCAGTCACTGTTGGGACACATCTACATGCACGAATGGAACCTTGATGAGGACAAGTGATTAGCATCTGGTGACAATGCATGCATGGTGCGTATCTAATCTGATTCCTAGGACTATTTGTCCAACTACCAGTCACTGTTGGGGCACATCTACTTGCAAGAATGGAACTTTGATGAGGACAAGTGATTAGCATCTGGTGACAATGCATGCATGGTGCGTATCTAATCTGATTCCTAGGACTATTTGTCTAACTGCCAGTCACTGTTGGGACACATCTACTTGCAAGAATGGAACCTTGATGAGAACAAGTGATTAGCATCTGGTGACAATGCATGCATGGTGCGTAACTTATCTGATTCCTAGGACTATTTGTCCAACTGCCAGTCACTGTTGGGACACATCTACATGCACGAATGGAACATTGATGAGGACAAGTGATTAGAATCTGGTGGCAATGCATGCATGGTGCGTATCAAATCTGATTCCTAGGACTATTTGTCCAACTGCCAGTCACTATTGGGGCACATCTACTTGCAAGAATGGTACCTTGATGAGGACAAGTGATTAGCATCTGGTGACAATGCATGCATGGTGCGTATCTAATCTGATTCCTAGGACTATTTGTCTAACTGCCAGTCACTGTTGGGACACATCTACATGTACGAATGGAACCTTAATGAGAACAAGTGATTAGAATCTGGGGACAATGCATGCATGGCGCGTATCTAAGCTGATTCCTAGGACTATTTGTCCAACTGCCAGTCACTGTTGTGACCCATCTACATGCTAGAATGGAACCTTGTTGATAACAAGAGATTAGCATTTGGTGACAATTCATGCATGGTGCGTATCTAATCTGATTCCTAGGACTATTTGTCCAACTGCCAGTCACTGTTTGGGCACATCTACTTGCAAGAATGGAACCTTGATGAGGACAAGTGATTAGCATTTGGTGACAATTCATGCATGGTGCGTATCTAATCTGATTCCTAGGACTATTTGTCCAACTGCCAGTCACTGTTGGGACACGTCTACTTGCAAGAATGGAACCTTGATGAGAACAAGTGATTAGCATCTGGTGACAATGCATGCATGGTGCGTATCTAATCTGATTCCTAGGACTATTTGTCCAACTGCCAGTCACTGTTGGGGCACATCTACTTGCAAGATTGGAACCTTGATGAGGACAAGTGATTAACATCTGGTGACAATGCATGCATGGTGCGTATCTAATCTGATTCCTAGGACTATTTGGTATCTAATCTGATTCCTAGGACTATTTGTCTAACTGCCAGTCACTGTTGGGACACATCTACATGTACGAATGGAACCTTAATGAGAACAAGTGATTAGAATCTGGGGACAATGCATGCATGGCGCGTATCTAAGCTGATTCCTAGGACTATTTGTCCAACTGCCAGTCACTGTTGTGACCCATCTACATGCTAGAATGGAACCTTGTTGATAACAAGTGATTAGCATTTGGTGACAATTCATGCATGGTGCGTATCTAATCTGATTCCTAGGACTATTTGTCCAACTGCCAGTCACTGTTTGGGCACATCTACTTGCAAGAATGGAACCTTGATGAGGACAAGTGATTAGCATCTCGTGACAATGCATGCATGGTACGTATCTAATCTGATTCCTAGGACTATTTGTCCAACTGCCAGTCACTGTTTGGGCACATCTACTTGCAAGAATGGAACCTTGATGAGGACAAGTGATTAGCAACTGGTGACAATGCATGCATGGTGCGTATCTAATCTGATTCCTAGGACTATTTGTCCAACTGCCAGTCACTGTTGGGACACATCTACTTGCAAGAATGGAACCTTGATGAGGAATAGTGATTAACATCTGGTGACAATGCATGCATGGTGCGTATCTAATCTGATTCCTAGGACTATTTGTCCAACTGCCAGTCACTGTTGGGACACATCTACTTGCAAGAATGGAACCTTGATGAGGACAAGTGATTAGCATCTGGTGACAATGCATGCATGGTGCGTATCTAATCTGATTCCTAGGACTATTTGTCCAATTGCCAGTCACTGTTGGGACACATCTACATGCACGAATGGAACCTTGATGAGGACAAGTGATTAGCATCTGGTGACAATGCATGCATGGTGCGTATCTAATCTGATTCCTAGGACTATTTGTCCAACTACCAGTCACTGTTGGGGCACATCTACTTGCAAGAATGGAACTTTGATGAGGACAAGTGATTAGCATCTGGTGACAATGCATGCATGGTGCGTATCTAATCTGATTCCTAGGACTATTTGTCTAACTGCCAGTCACTGTTGGGACACATCTACTTGCAAGAATGGAACCTTGATGAGAACAAGTGATTAGCATCTGGTGACAATGCATGCATGGTGCGTATCTAATCTGATTCCTAGGACTATTTGTCCAACTGCCAGTCACTGTTGGGACACATCTACATGCACGAATGGAACATTGATGAGGACAAGTGATTAGAATCTGGTGGCAATGCATGCATGGTGCGTATCAAATCTGATTCCTAGGACTATTTGTCCAACTCCCAGTCACTGTTGGGGCACATCTACTTGCAAGAATTGTACCTTGATGAGGACAAGTGATTAGCATCTGGTGACAATGCATGCATGGTGCGTATCTAATCTGATTCCTAGGACTATTTGTCTAACTGCCAGTCACTGTTGGGACACATCTACATGTACGAATGGAACCTTAATGAGAACAAGTGATTAGAATCTGGGGACAATGCATGCATGGCGCGTATCTAAGCTGATTCCTAGGACTATTTGTCCAACTGCCAGTCACTGTTGTGACCCATCTACATGCTAGAATGGAACCTTGTTGATAACAAGAGACTAGCATTTGGTGACAATTCATGCATGGTGCGTATCTAATCTGATTCCTAGGACTATTTGTCCAATTGCTAGTCACTGTTTGGGCACATCTACTTGCAAGAATGGAACCTTGATGAGGACAAGTGATTAGCATCTGGTGACAATGCATGCATGGTACGTATCTAATCTGATTCCTAGGACTATTTGTCCAACTGCCAGTCACTGTTTGGGCACATCTACTTGCAAGAATGGAACCTTGATGAGGACAAGTGATTAGCAACTGGTGACAATGCATGCATTGGTGCGTATCTAATCTGATTCCTAGGACTATTTGTCTAACTGCCAGTCACTGTAGGGACACATCTACATGTACGAATGGATCCTTAATGAGAACAAGTGATTAGAATCTGGGGACAATGCATGCATGGCGCGTATCTAAGCTGATTCCTAGGACTATTTGTCCAACTGCCAGTCCCTGTTGTGACCCATCTACATGCTAGAATGGAACCTTGTTGATAACAAGAGATTAGCATTTGGTGACAATTCATGCATGGTGCGTATCTAATCTGATTCCTAGGACTATTTGTCCAAGTGCCAGTCACTGTTTGGGCACATCTACTTGCAAGAATGGAACCTTGATGAGGACAAGTGATTAGCATCTGGTGACAATGCATGCATGGTACATATCTAATCTGATTCCTAGGACTATTTGTCCAACTGCCAGTCACTGTTTGGGCACATCTATTTGCAAGAATGGAACCTTGATGAGGACAAGTGATTAGCAACTGGTGACAATGCATGCATGGTGCGTATCTAATCTGATTCCTAGGACTATTTGTCCAACTGCCAGTCACTGTTAGGACACATCTACTTGCAAGAATGGAACCTTGATGAGAACAAGTGATTAGCATCTGGTGACAATGCATGCATGGTGCGTATCTAATCTGATTCCTAGGACTATTTGTCCAATTGCCAGTCACTGTTGGGACACATCTACATGCACGAATGGAACCTCGATTAGGACAAGTGATTAGCATCTGGTGACAATGCATGCATGGTGCGTATCTAATCTGATTCCTAGGACTATTTGTCCAACTGCCAGTCACTGTTGGGACACATCTACTTGCAAGAATGGAACCTTGAAGAGGACAAGTGATTAGCATCTGGTGACAATGCATGCATGGTGCGTATCTAATCTGATTCCTAGGACTATTTGTCCAATTGCCAGTCACTGTTGGGACACATCTACATGCACGAATGGAACCTTGATGAGGACAAGTGATTAGCATCTGGTGACAATGCATGCATGGTGCGTATCTAATCTGATTCCTAGGACTATTTGTCCAACTACCAGTCACTGTTGGGGTACATCTACTTGCAAGAATGGAACCTTGATGAGGACAAGTGATTAGCATCTGGTGACAATGCATGCATGGTGCGTATCTAATCTGATTCCTAGGACTATTTGTCTAACTGCCAGTCACTGTTGGGACACATCTACTTGCAAGAATGAAACCTTGATGAGAACAAGTCATTATTATCTGGTGACAATGCATGCATGCCGCGTATATAAGCTGATCCCTAGGGCTGGCGGACCAACTGCCTGTCACTGTTGGGACAATGGACATGCCAGGATGTAACTTTGTTAAGAACAAGTCATTATTATCTGGTGACAATGCATGTATGCCGCGTATCTAAGCTGGTCCCTAGGGCTGGCGGACCAACTGCCAGTCACTGTTGGGACAATGTACATGCGAGGATAAAACTTTGTTGAGAACAAGTCATTAGCATCTGGTGACAATGCATACATGCCGTGCATCTAAGCTGATTCCTAGGACTATTTGTCCAACTGCCAGTCACTGTTGTGACCCACCTACATGCTAGAATGGAACGTTGTTGATAACAAGTCATTAGCATCTACTGACAATGCATGCATGCCACGTATCTAAGCTGATCCAAAGGGCTGGCGGACCAACAGTCAGTCACTGTTGGGACACATGCACATGCGAGGATGGAACTTTGTTGAGAACAAGTCATTATTATCTGTTGAAAATGCATGTATGCCGCGTATCTAAGCTGGTCCCTAGGGGTGGCGGACCAACTGCCAGTCACTGTTGGGACACATGCACATGCGAGGATGGCACTTTGTTGAGAACAAGTCATTAGCATCTGGTGAAAATACATGCATGCCGCGTATCTAAGCTGATCCCTAGGGCTGGCGGACCAACTGCCAGTCACCGTTGGGACACATGCACATGCGAGGATGGCACTTTGTTGAGAAGAAGTCATTAGCATCTGGTGACAATGCATGCATGCCGTGTATCTAAGCTGATCCCTAGGGCTGGCGGACCAACTGCCAGTCACTGTTGGGACACATGCACATGCGAGGATGGCACTTTGTTGAGAAAAAGTCATTATTATCTGGTGACAATGCACGCATGCCGCGTATCTAAGATGGTCCCTAGGGCTGGCGGACCAACTGCCAGTCACTGTTGGGACACATCTACATGTACGAATGGAACCTTAATGAGAACAAGTGATTAGAATCTGGGGACAATGCATGCATGGCGCGTATCTAAGCTGATTCCTAGGACTATTTGTCCAACTGCCAGTCACAGTTGTGACCCAAACAAAAACAACACAAAAAACAATAACACCCCAAACACCAAAGAGTAGTATTATTTTATTGGTACTATTTGTCCAATTGCCAGTCACTGTTTGTACACATCTACATGCACGAATGGAACCTTGATGAGGACAAGTGATTAGCATCTGGTGACAATGCATGCATGGTTTGTATCTAATCTGATTCCTAGGACTATTTGTCCAACTACCAGTCACTGTTGGGGCACATCTACTTGCAAGAATGGAACCTTGATGAGGACAAGTGATTAGCATCTGGTGACAATGCATGCATGGTGCGTATCTAATCTGATTCCTAGGACTATTTGTCTAACTGCCAGTCACTGTTGGGACACATCTACTTGCAAGAATGGAACCTTGATGAGAACAAGTGATTAGCATCTGGTGACAATGCATGCATGGTGCGTATCTAATCTGATTCCTAGGACTATTTGTCCAACTGCCAGTCACTGTTGGGACACATCTACATGCACGAATGGAACAGTGATGAGGACAAGTGATTAGAATCTGGTGGCAATGCATACATGGTGCGTATCAAATCTGATTCCTAGGACTATTTGTCCAACTGCCAGTCACTGTTGGGGCACATCTACTTGCAAGATTGGAACCTTGATGAGGACAAGTGATTAACATCTGGTGACAATGCATGCATGGTGCGTATCTAATCTGATTCCTAGGATTATTTGTCTAACTGCCAGTCACTGTTGGGACACATCTACTTGCAAGTATGGAACCTTGATGAGAACAAGTGATTAGCATCTGGTGACAATGCATGCATGGTGCGTATCTAATCTGATTCCTAGGACTATTTGTCCAACTGCCAGTCACTGTTTGGGCACATCTACTTGCAAGAATGGAACCTTGATGAGGACAAGTGATTAGCATCTGGTGACAATGCATGCATGGTGCGTATCTAATCTGATTCCTAGGACTATTTGTCCAATTGCCAGTCACTGTTGGGACACATCTACATGCACGAATGGAACCTTGATGAGGACAAGTGATTAGCATCTGGTGACAATGCATGCATGGTGCGTATCTAATCTGATTCCTAGGACTATTTGTCCAACTACCAGTCACTGTCGGGGCACATCTACTTGCAAGAATGGAATTTTGATGAGGACAAGTGATTAGCATCTGGTGACAATGCATGCATGGTGCGTATCTAATCTGATTCCTAGGACTATTTGTCTAACTGCCAGTCACTGTTGGGACACATCTACTTGCAAGAATGGAACCTTGATGAGAACAAGTGATTAGCATCTGGTGACAATGCATGCATGGTGCGTATCTAATCTGATTCCTAGGACTATTTGTCTAACTGCCAGTCACTGTTGGGACACATCTACATGTACGAATGGAACCTTAATGAGAACAAGTGATTAGAATCTGGGGACAATGCATGCATGGCGCGTATCTAAGCTGATTCCTAGGACTATTTGTCCAACTGCCAGTCACTGTTGTGACCCATCTACATGCTAGAATGGAACCTTGTTGATAACAAGAGATTAGCATTTGGTGACAATTCATGCATGGTGCGTATCTAATCTGATTCCTAGGACTATTTGCCCAACTGCCAGTCACTGTTTGGGCACATCTACTTGCAAGAATGGAACCTTGATGAGGACAAGTGATTAGCATCTGGTGACAATGCATGCATGGTACGTATCTAATCTCATTCCTAGGACTATTTGTCCAACTGCCAGTCACTGTTTGGGCACATCTACTTGCAAGAATGGAACCTTGATGAGGACAAGTGATTAGCAACTGGTGACAATGCATGCATGGTGCGTATCTAATCTGATTCCTAGGACTATTTGTCCAACTGCCAGTCACTGTTGGGACACGTCTACTTGCAAGAATGGAACCTTGATGAGAACAAGTGATTAGCATCTGGTGACAATGCATGCATGGTGCGTATCTAATCTGATTCCTAGGACTATTTGTCCAATTGCCAGTCACTGTTGGGACACATCTACATGCACGAATGGAACCTTGATTAGGACAAGTGATTAGCATCTGGTGACAATGCATGCATGGTGCGTATCTAATCTGATTCCTAGGACTATTTGTCCAACTGCCAGTCACTGTTGGGACACATCTACTTGCAAGAATGGAACCTTGATGAGGACAAGTCATTAGCATCTGGTGACAATGCATGCATGGTGCGTATCTAATCTGATTCCTAGGACTATTTGTCCAATTGCCAGTCACTGTTGGGACACATCTACATGCACGAATGGAACATTGATGAGGACAAGTGATTAGAATCTGGTGGCAATGCATGCATGGTGCGTATCAAATCTGATTCCTAGGACTATTTGTCCAACTGCCAGTCACTGTTGGGGCACATCTACTTGCAAGAATGGTACCTTGATGAGGACAAGTGATTAGCATCTGGTGACAATGCATGCATGGTGCGTATCTAATCTGATTCCTAGGACTATTTGTCTAACTGCCAGTCACTGTTGGGACACATCTACATGTACGAATGGAACCTTAATGAGAACAAGTGATTAGAATCTGGGGACAATGCATGCATGGCGCGTATCTAAGCTGATTCCTAGGACTATTTGTCCAACTGCCAGTCACTGTTGTGACCCATCTACATGCTAGAATGGAACCTTGTTGATAACAAGAGATTAGCATTTGGTGACAATTCATGCATGGTGCGTATCTAATCTGATTCCTAGGACTATTTGTCCAACTGCCAGTCACTGTTTGGGCACATCTACTTGCAAGAATGGAACTTTGATGAGGACAAGTGATTAGCATCTGGTGACAATGCATGCATGGTACGTATCTAATCTGATTCCTAGGACTATTTGTCCAACTGCCAGTCACTGTTTGGGCACATCTACTTGCAAGAATGGAACCTTGATGAGGACAAGTGATTAGCAACTGGTGACAATGCATGCATGGTGCGTATCTAATCTGATTCCTAGGACTATTTGTCCAACTGCCAGTCACTGTTGGGACACGTCTACTTGCAAGAATGGAACCTTGATGAGAACAAGTGATTAGCATCTGGTGACAATGCATGCATGGTGCGTATCTAATCTGATTCCTAGGACTATTTGTCCAATTGCCAGTCACTGTTGGGACACATCTACATGCACGAATGGAACCTTGATTAGGACAAGTGATTAGCATCTTTGTGACAATGCATGCATGGTGCGTATCTAATCTGATTCCTAGGACTATTTGTCCAACTACCAGTCACTGTTGGGGCACATCTACTTGCAAGAATGGAACCTTGATGAGGACAAGTGATTAGCATCTGGTGACAATGCATGCATGGTGCGTATCTAATCTGATTCCTAGGACTATTTGTCCAACTGCCAGTCGTTGTTGGGACACATCTACATGCACGAATGGAACATTGATGAGGACAAGTGATTAGCATCTGGTGGCAATGCATGCATGGTGCGTATCTAATCTGATTCCTAGGACTATTTGTCCAACTTCCAGTCATTGTTGGGGCACATCTACTTGCAAGAATGGAACCTTGATGAGGACAAGTGATTAGCATCTGGTGACAATGCATGCATGGTGCGTATCTAATCTGATTCCTAGGTTTATTTGTCTAACTGCCAGTCACTGTTGGGACACATCTACTTGCAAGAATGGAACCTTGATGAGGACAAGTGATTAGCATCTGGTGACAATGCATGCATGGTGCGTATCTAATCTGATTCCTAGGACTATTTGTCCAACTGCCAGTCACTGTTGGGACACATCTACTTGCAAGAATGGAACCATCAAGGTTCCATGAATCAGTCAAAGAATCGGTAGCTTTTTCTCTTTTCGGCAGGGCCAAATCAGTTTGTTGTGAAAAGAAACCTTTAGATGCTGAGCACAATAAAATTTCACAAGAGTTACAAAACAATGGTTATCCTAAAAATTACCCCCATCACAGAAAACCTGCATACTCAGCGAATTTCCAATAGAGAAATAAATGTCTTAATGCCACTTACCAAGTTTCATAAAAATATATTCACAAAAAAGCGATATATACAATTTTAATTATTCTCCATAAGAATAACATTTCGGTTGAGTACGCAGGTTTGCTGTAATGAGGAACACGAAAAAAAGGCTTTTTATGCTAATATCAATATAACTCATCTAGGTGAAGTCGTATACCAGTTTTTATTCATTTATATTCATAATTAAGAGAGAGAGAGCATTTAATTATTCTCCATAAGAATAACATGGGGGGCTAAGTACGCAGGTTTGCTGTTACGGGAGAATTTCGCAAAAAATATTTTTTGAGCCAATATCAATAGACCACAACGACATGAAGCTGTATACCAAGTTTCGTCAGTATACGTTCATAAATAAGCGAGATATAAAAATTTTCTTTTCCTCCATAAGAACGGCATTAGTCAACGTACTGTGTTTAGCACTTTCAATATCTCGGTAACCAATTGACGTAGAGGAACGATCGAAATACCAAATTGTGTGGTTTTTAAGCTGAATTGAATAGTGAAAATTAAAATTTGACTATTTCAAACGTTATATGTAAAAAGTTCAAAAAACCCATTTTTGGAGTACAAAACCCCCCAAAATACCCCTTCAGATATAGCGATCTGGCTGGTTTTTGAACTTAAAGTCATAAATGATGCTTTACACGTTTATGCCAAGTTTCATCAAAATCGGATCATTTTTACGAGAGTTATCGTGCTATATATATATATATATATATATATATATATATATATATATATATCTACAGCTTCAAACGAATGGTGTTTTTGGGGTCTTGGGACCTCAAAACGAAAAGTTATCATGGTCCCGGGCCTAGGTCTTACCATGCCGACTACGGTAATAGCTTCTTCCCTATAGGGTAAATTCGCTAAAAATAATTAACAGGTGCAAAAAGGAAAGGGGGACGAAGCCAAACACTATTCCAAATGTGGATAAACGAACTCAAACTCTTTTCTCGACGCCGAAGTTAGCACTATATAAAAATAGTCGAACGAGCTCATCTTGAAAATGAACGAGTATTTGACATACAACAAACTCAATGACATTAGGACTGGACAACGTCTGTCGGGCCACCTAGTAAAATATAAAATTACATAACTGATAAAAAAACAGAGGTAATATAATTCTTAAATCGCTAATATAACTTTTATCGTAACCCTTTAAGTTACAGTTTCGCACAATTCACGTTGGCCGCAGGTGACGTTGACCACGACATAAAAACTAACGTCTCAACACCAGTGTCGAATTCCTATTGCAGCCGTTGGAAATTTTTACTGCTAACGGTTAAATCGAACCGCCAACAACACAATCCATCCTTGGATGTTTTAGTAATACAAAACCTACTTTTTACAATTTATATGAATACTTGTAAGTAATAAGATTGATTTCAAGAGGCTGGAAGGAGGCAATTTACTCCAAGTAAGATCCATTAACCGCTACAAAGTCAAGGGCCAGTTGACTCCAAGTAAACCTCTTGTTTGGTTCTGTCAAAGGTTCCGTCGTACAATTAATTACAAACCATCTCGATATTCTGCAACTATTTTCCCTCAACTAAGGAAGGCTTTAATTGAACCAACTGGCATAGCAACTGCACGTGACCATTTGATATTAAAATAAAATATTTTAATATTGCAGTAACCTTTGTATGCATTTTCCTAAGAATATTAGTGTTTATAATACATTTAAACACGGGATAATTAAAACTACCGTTTTACATATCATCCAGTAGTTTATATTTAAAATGCAAATTATATTATTACTTACAACTGTATATTAATATGTGTTTTACATGCATTTGATTGATTATAACATTGCATCAACGCGATAAAACGGTAAAGTATTTTTTCTTTGAAGTTAAAATTAAAATTATAATGATTTTGTGTTTTGGTTTCCTAGAAAGAGTTCTCATTTTATTGTCTTGTCTCGTTAAACTTAATATAATGACATACAATTTTGGATTGATGCGAATTAAATAAGGCGTTCAACAACTAAAAATAAATGTACACTCATACCGTGCGCGTATATAGGACTGAAAATATACTTAGTTGTGTTTGAAAGATTTGTCTTTAATAAATAATACATTTGTATTGTACAATATAAAAATTGTTAGCTCAAAATATTTTTAAAGAAAATTGCATTGTCGTTATGTATAAAACATTTATTTTATTATTGCATGATAAAGTCTTGCTTGTATTGCCACAAATTTAGTTTCTTTTTAGTTGCAATGTGCTGCTACAATATAATTGAGCGATTTCTGTTTTGTATAACGAGAATAAAATAAATAAACAGCACATAGGAGGCCTACTCGAATTAAAAATTAACTTAAGTAAATGTTTGAATTATATGTTCATGTATTCCATTCACGGAAAATCTAACAACAGAAATATTTAGTGAAAACATAAAAAGATCAGATTAAATATAATTAAAATTATAGCGAACTCTTATCGTAACGAGATTAAGAAGTCACCTTTAAATCAATATCAGTGCAGGTAATAAACCTAACCTTGTATTATAAAAAATCCCAGATTATAATAAGGATATACGATATATTTTTATACATTTCTATATGTACACGTTAGAGTATGGCCAAGGCCAAAATAGATATATCTGGGTATATCTAGTGCGGCCTTGGTGCATATCTAGCGTGGCATCACTGTTCTTTGGCAGCAACTTCAACGAACTACATCCCACCCATTCTACATACATCATTCATTCATATGCGACTTCAAATACACCATAGTTGCGTCGGCATCTTAGGCAGTGATTTAATGGTGTATTTAGTATTTATACCACTTGAGGATATAGATAGAATCATAAAACGTACTTACAATTCAAAATAAACATTCTTCAGTACGAGTGTGTGTCATGCATGGACTTAACCAGTGTCTTAGTTATCACAGTGAACAGTTCTTTATATTTCTATAGTATTACACGCAGACAATGTTTAAGTATTTAGACCGTCCTGTTACTTTCTTCCGAGGAATGTACTGTTCCGCTACTTTCCCCCCATATTTTATTTAGTTAGAATATTACTGCTTCATCAAAGTTTAAGAACGATGAACAACATTGCACCTGGTACAGTGCGTAGCTCACACATTTCCTAGAGTTAGTGAGAAGTCTGATGAAAATCTGCCATTGTCGTAACGGCTTGTTTGCTTAGGCCGCACCAAGTAAACTTTGCTGGTGAATCCTGCTAACTAGTGTTAGTGATTCACTTTCATTGCCTTGATTTTATAACGTGTTCTCATATTCTATAATCATGATAACCATAAAGCTGAGAATTAAACTAAACATTAATTAAATTAAACGAGCCGTGATCTGATCAAGGCCCCCACCCTCAAAAACGGAGAGGATCTCGGAAACCAGACGCTCCAGGACATCCGTGGTAGACATTCCCTTTCGAATACCGAATTGGCACTCCGACAAAACATATTGAGAATCAAAAAATGCACATACCTGAGGTTTTACAACTGCTTCAATGATTTTGCCTAACACAGGGTCCAGAGAAAACGGGCGGTAATTTTTTAACATTGACCTATCACCTTTCTTGAATATAGGGATAACTCTTGAAATTGTTTGTAAACTAGGAAATTTGTCTTCCAACAGGCAGGAGTTGTTGCAAATGACAAGTGGTGTCAATATAGTTGTAATTTTATACTTAATTACATTGGTTTGAGGCCATATACATCTATGCTTTTAGAAGCTTTAATTTTTGACACGACACCAAGGACACTTTCACTGGTCACACATTCCCACTCGAAGTATGAGCTGGGTCTCCCAGCATGTTGCGGGAATTCTTCGGAAAATGTTGGTGGCACCGGAATGTTGTTTCTCGTCTCGTTGACAGAATCGATGAAGAAACTGTTGAAGTCCTCTGCAGTGTTTGTCCAGAAAACCCAAGATCTGGTTCCACGTAAAGAGAATAACATTTTATCACTTCAGATTAAAAAAGGAACTATGACTTGAATAGCTATGTCCTCAGACATATTTTAAACGGTTATATTGTATTTTACAGCCAATTTGAGCCTTTTTGCAGTACATAAGGACCGGAACATTCAACAACCTTCTTGATAGAAAGAGTATACGTGAAACTCGAACACTAATTGAGTCTGCTGTTACACACTGTATGCCACACCATGCATGAAAAGTATAGTTTCCATTTGGAGTTCTTACGTTTAGTACTAATATTGTCTAAGGATAAAATGGATGATGGCTCCATCCTTTACCAAAGGGGGTCTATTTTTGGTAGAGATGTAAATATATTACAGTTTCGTAGTACTAATTTGAACCCATTTTTTATTTATGTAGATTATAGAAAATTTAGACTTGTGGTTTCTCCAGGGGAACACAAATGTCCATATATATTGCCAAAACGGGTAAGCCACGGACAGACAATATTGGTAAATCAAAGGTGGTCTATAGAGTTTTAATAAATAATATAATTTATCATTTGTCTTTTCCTGCAATCATCTACCTTTTGTCAGATGTCGTTCATTTCCTTTCAATTATAAAACAAAAATAAACATATATAATAGTTTGGGAACTAAATAATTTCTAATCTTATACTCGTATGACGACATTGAGATAAGAGAGACATCGTAAACTTTGCATTAGATTGATTTCATAGAGCTGCAGCCTTAGTAACTAGCCTTCTAATTCCATCATCTGCATTTTGATGTTGAATACCATGTCTCAGTTAAAACTGTGTGTTAACTCTGACGTTTTTAAATAAAAAAGGAAACGTATATTTAAATTAAAATCATAAATTCTTAGTTTCAGAGAGTTGCTCAGTACCCGACGTGTCTTTCATCAGTTGTTCTAGGCCTAAACAAGAGTAATTCATCTCATGAACACGTAAAAGTCTTAACAGTTTGCTTTGCTCATTTATATGTTAGAGGTTGGTCCATGTTCAACCACACTGATAATTTCCCGTGGTAACAAAATATTTATGATTCGAAAATTAATCAGTCTCACTGAAACGTAATATAGACATTCAAAGGGATATGTTGCAATTCCAGAATTAACTACTACAAAGGTTACCCGGGATAACGTTGAAACTGTAACAGATATTAAATTGAATCCTTTTAATTTAGCATTAGATATGGGAAAAGCAAGAGAGTGCCAGATTAATAGTGACAGGTATTTCTTTGACCGAGCATTTCAATAATTAATTTACTCAATAAAAACTAAAACAAGGATATAACTATAATCTTTATTTACACTTAATTTGCTTTGTAACTGCTATTCATACAGTTTCCTAAAATCTGAAAGGAAATCACATAAACATAAGTTATACTGAATATTGCTACGTTACAAAACCGTGGTTTAATAAACATTTAAATGTACAAACAAAATTATTGCTTGAATTTTGCATGCCAAATTTTGTTTATAAATTTACTCTTCTTTAAATGCTTTAAAAATATTGCTACAAAACGTTTAAAAAATGTTAGGAATAAAGCAGCGTTTAAATACACTGCAATGTATTGACTGTTTTTATAGTCGATGTTTTGTTTGTTTAAAGTTTGAACAAAGTCTAAAGTTTATAAACCTGATGTTGAAGAATGATCTTCCCTTTTTTATCAAAGTTAATCACAAGAAGTTAAAATTCAAATTAATTGGCATTGGCAAATCCCGCCAAAAAAATGTTATTACCTTAAAGTCTGCAAAAATTAGAGGTGGCGTAAATAATAAGAAATGGGTGTGCAATAGAGATACTACTGGATACCGGTTGGAACTAAGATCGTACTGATTATTCCTAACATTTGTAAAACCATGTACATTATAATAATTATTATCATTAGTCCTGTAATAAATCAAGAATATGAGTACCCTTTTAGATCTATTATTTCATGTGGCAATTCAATTTTAATATTTATTTACACCTAATTTTCTTTCTAACTTATATCCCCTAAATACAGGTATCTGTATATACAAGTTTCGTTTTGTAATAAACAAATCAACTGCGGATATAGGAAAATAATCATATCATACAAATATTATAAATGTGAAAGTATGGATGTTTGTGCGTAACTCTGAAGTTCCATCACGTGAAAACTACTGGACCGATTGAGCTGAAATTTTGCAGAGAGGTAGTTGATAGTCCTGAGTAACATATAGGCATACTAAAGTTGTGAAAATCCTATAGCGTTATGTCCCACGGGGGTTCAAAGTTCCCATGTATTCCTTATAGACATTCATTTTTCTTTGAGCTGATGAAAATACAAACAGCTGATCTTGATTCGTAGTAGTTCCACAGGCTAACCACAGAATGCAGCACACAAAGCTTAAAGTTGTTATAAAAAAGTCGCGGGGCGAAGCCTGCGGGTTACAGCTAGTTAATTATAAAACAATCTACAACTCTTACTCTGTTTTTTGACGTAACTCCGCGTTTTTCGAGACATTTTTTGACCGTAGTCCAAGCGATTGCGTGCCCTCCTCATAGACGTTGGCCACCATGTGGTAACATGTTCATTTGCTCATCATCATCGTTGCAGAAGTGTTGACCACTAAGGAAACATTTCAGATGAAAAAAGAGATGGATGACGCTACAAAACTTTTTTACAATAAAAAAATCAGAAATAAATCCTTAGTTCATAGGTAGTAATTTTTCTATTATTAAGAGACTTTGTTAAATTTTACCTTTTGTTTTTTTGAATATATTTACCTTAATAGTTTAGTGATACAATATTTTTACTATGTTACAAAATATGTTCTCAATGTAATAAACTAGTAGTATATAAACTGCTTTGGCAACCGTAATAGTTAAAGTTGCCAAAGCTTGCTAAAGTTGTTAATAATATCAGCTTTATGGTTAACATGATTATAAAATAAGAGAACACGTTATAAAATCAAGGCAATTAAAGTAATTCACTAACACTATTTATCAGGATTCATCAGCAAAGTTTACTTGGTGCGGCCTAAGCAAACAAGCCGTTACGACAATGGCAGATTTTCATCAGACTTCTCACTAACTCTAGGAAATGTGTGAGCTAAGTACTGTACCAGCTGCAATGTTGTTCATCGTTCTTAAACATTGATAAAGCAGTAATATTCTAACTAAATCAAATATGGGAGGAAAGGAGCGGAACAGTACATTCCTCGGAAGAAAGTAACAGGGCGGTCTAAATACTTAAACATTGTCTGCGTGTAATACTATAGAAATATAAAGAACTGTTCACTGTGATAACTGAAACACAGGTTAAGTCCATGCATGGTACACACTCGTACTGAAGAATTTTTATTTTGAATTGTAAGTACGCTTTATAATTCTATCTATATCCTCAAGTGGTATAATACTAAACACATCATTAAATCACTGTCTAAGACGCCGACGCAACTAGTGCGTATTTGAAGACGAATATGAATGGGTGATGGGTGTAGAATAGGTGGGATGTAGTTCGTTGAAGTTGCTGCCAAAGAACAGTGATGTCACACCAGATATGCACCAAGGCCGCACTAGATATACCTAGATATATCTGTTTTGGCCTTAGCCGTACTCTAACGTTTATTTACTCAGCTTTACTATCACTGTACAAAACAGACATCGTTGAATTATATTGTAGCGGCACATTGCAAACTGAATTTGTGGCAATATAAGCAAGACTTTATTATACAAATAATAAAATAAAGGTTTAATACATAACAAAAACGCAATATTCATTAAATAGTTTGTGCTACACAATTTTTATAATCTAAAATTCAAATGTGTTAATTATTAAAGAAAAATCTTTCAAACACAATTTTCAGCCCAATATATGAGTGTACATTTATTTTTTATTTTTGAACGCCTTTTTTAATTCGCATCAATCCAAAATTGTATGCCGTTATATTAAGTTTAACGAAACAAGACAATAAAATGAGAACTCTTGCTAGGAAACCAAAATACACAATGATTATAACCGTTTTATTGAGTTGATGCAATGTTATAGTCTATCAAATGCATGTAAAACACGTATTAATATACAGTTGTATGTAATCAATTACCAGATAATTTAATTTGCATTTTACATATAAACTACTAGTTGATATGTAAAACGGTAGTTTTAATCATTTCCTGTTTAAATGTATTATAAACAGTAATATTCTTAGGAAAATGCATACTTAGGTTACTGCAATATTCAAATATTTTAGTTTAATATCATATGGTCACGAGCAGTTGCTATGCCAGTTGGTTCAATTAAAGCCTTCCTTAGTTAGAGGGAACTTAGTTGTAGAATATTGAAATGGTTTGTAATTAATTGTAAGTCGGAACCTTTGTCAGAACCAAACAAGAGGTTTACTTAGAGTCAACTGGCCCTTGACTTTGTAGCGGTTAATGGATCTTACTTGGAGTAAATTGGCTCCTTCCAGCCCCTTGATATCAATCTTATTACTTACAAGTATTCTTATAAATTGTGAAAAGTAGGTTGTGTATTACTATTTAACCGTTAGCAGTAGAAACTTCCAACGGCTGCAATAGGAATTCGACACTGGTGTTGAGACATTAGTTTTTATGTCGTGGTCAACATCACCTGTGGCCAACGTGAATTGTGCGAAAGCGTAACTTAAAGGGCTTACGATAAAAGTTATTTTAGCGATTTTAGAATTATATTACCTCTGTTTTTTATCAGTTATGTAATTTTATATTTTACTAGCTGGCCCGACAGACGTTGTCCTGTCCTAATGTCACTGGGTTTGTTGTATGTCAAATACTCGTTCATTTTCAAGATGAGCTCGTTCGCCTATTTTTATATAGTGCTAACTTCGGTGTCGAAAAAAGAGTTTGAGTTGCCATTAAAGTAGATTTGTCATTTCCGTAATAAAATATGTTTATGCCTTTCAGGTATGTTTAGATATAACCCTTGTTAACAGCTGTTTGGTGTAACTAACTGAACTTTGCTCAAATCAATGGGAACTTTGAAGGCCTGTGGGACGGAGCCCTTAGGTAGGATTACAAATTTTCTTTTATAAAAATCTTGTCCTGATATTAACGAACACAATTAAAAAAGAATTATTCAATTTGGTGCACTCATCCTCACCAAGTTATGGCGTGACCAAAGTAGTATAATAGACCTGCAAAAGTCACGTGACCTGTCACGTGAGTCTTGCCGGCCGGCGACCACATCCCACCCGCATCAGCTGCCCGTCGTCCCGCCCGCGTGGAACGGGTTTTTCTAAGTGGATTCTGTCTATGCAAATCCTCGGGTAGCCTGGTTTTCCTGGGGGGTTTTATTTATAGGTAAATTCCCTCTAACCAAAAAACGCAAATACAAAGTACAGTTTGCAAAAAACTACAAAGTTCCGTTTTACAAAATGCAAATACAAAGTGCGGTTTGGTACACCCTAGCGTAAATCTAAAAACAGAAACCTCATTTTAGCAGATCCGAGTCTTAACTCGAGACGCAGAGATCGTCTTATGTAAGCTTCCTGTTTTTGGCGAGACGCCAGCCGCGCTGCTACGATGAACCCGGACTCTGGCAGGAACGTGTTTCACTAAACCACTGCGTCGATCACTGACACACCCAACTTTTTGTTGTCTGTGGTCAGTGTCTGACTTGTATTTTACGCTTTGTTATTCCTCTCGGAACCCGAATGCATTTATATGACAAACAAAAAAATTAAAACAAAACTTTATCTGGGCGACTCCTTCTTTGATACTTAAGCTCAGAGAAATGCATACAAAGTTAGTTCTGCATCTCCACTACAATGGAGCCGACTTACTATGTCACCATATACCTGACGCAGCCCAGGACAAAGCAGCAGACCCGAGACATTAGGGATTTCTTGTCCCTCCTGTTAGATGTCCCACCTGTTCCGGCTGCAGCCTTCGGTCCTTCTCAAATTGAAGGTAAGTGTAGGTTATTTCTCTATAAAACCCTGCTAACACTCAACACATTTCATTTGGAAAAGGATAATAAAAACAATAACTATTTATACTAGAACCAAATGTATTTACGTGCAGCTCATTTGACAAATCCACAAACCGAGTGATGGCAAATCACTCACCTTGTGACTGATAAATTAGTATGTTGGGGGATCTTCCCGACATTCCAGTGCATCTTAATTTAAATGTGCCGCCTCTGATTTCGATCAAATCCTCATCACTCAAATCCTTATTAAATCTAGCTGGTAAAAAGACCATTGCATTGGTTTGGTCTGGCATTATTATTTCGGCCACCACCGATTTGCCGAACTTGGTATCGACTCTCCTAACGTCTACGACACGATAGCCTCCAGGGTGTGTGAGCTCCTTTGCCGCCTCCCTAGGTAGAGTTGGCTGCTGCTCAAGTGATTGGAGCTTCGACGACAAACTCATAGTTCTGTAACACATATTGAACCAAAAGTAACACTGTGTATTTAAAATGTGTATTATAAAAACCAAAAGAAGGTAGCGTAACGTGTATGACTTTAAAGAAACATAAAAAGGTGGTCATAATCTTAATTTGCATGATAATTTTTTTTTTCAATTCTCAAAATACTAAAAACTTGATTAATAATCTATTTCGCAAATCTTTCTGGATGTGATAACAATAACTAGCTCTAACTGCCTAGCAGCAATATTTACCTAACATCCACAGCCTGGTGTAAAAACACACTGCTCGATAAGCGAACAACCACATCTTGAACAAATGTATTTTCGGGTAATGCGATTTGAATATATTTGCGATGATTCGAATCGAACCACTTGTTCATAGTTGTCAATATTGGCTATACTATTATTAAAACACCTACAACAAATCAGAGTGTTGTTACGTTTGTAATAATAGATCACTGAGCTCATACAATCTATACAATGTTCGTTGATAAGTTGTTCATATATTTCACAAGGGAGATTCTTTATAACGGCATCTATTAAATTGTTGAAACTCCTCCAGCTTTTTTAGTTAATTCGAATGAATATGCGAGGAGTTAAACTATGCTGTCGTAGTATACATTTTCAAACTGTATGTTAGTGTTCTTTAGCAATATCATTAAAAACTACTCGATATAGTAGAGCAAGTTAGCATTATTGTCTTCACTTAATTTTGTTTGCACAATAATTCGGTAATCCTGATGAAAACAATCGGCTTTTTACTAGTGAGCTACTCTAACAATATTTATTTGCCTCCTGATTTCAGTTACATAAGAACCCTCATTGACTGCGTCATATGTATCCTACAAGTATAAAACTCTATATTAATTGTTTAAAACCAAGTGGAAAAAGTATTAGAGCTATAAAGCATTAATCGTCCTGGTTCTTTGCAACATATCAAAAATTACTACTAATACTTATAATAACAAGTCTAAACCTGAAGAAATTCTAGAAATATATATTAAATGATATTAGTACAGTTATTAATTTTGTTTTGCAGGTATCACCCAGACTATATGTCTGGTGGAGGAATCTATACCGCAGAGCCCAGAAAACCACGACATCGCCATGCCTTGCCACTCATCGAGCCCTGTTGCCTCCCGCTCATTGCCCTCTGCCACATGCTCCTACAAACCTACATCTGCTGCCGCCACGACTCGCCGCCCGCTCATCGACCCCTGCTGCTGCCGACAACCAGACTCGCCACTGCCCAACCCATTCTGCCACCCACTCCCTCACCACTTCTGCCATCATCGCGGTCTACCTAGATATTTACCCAAAACCATCGCTTCCACCTCGTCTGTCACCACCCCTCGCCATAAACCATATCCTTCCACCTACCCAATTTTACGCACATTACTAACCGAACCATCTCCCATTTCACCAGCTCCTCCTCCGGCTCATATAGACAAGTTAGCACTTCTAGTGAACGAAACTTTCAAATACAATTGCGTGTTCATTGTTTACCTTATGCTAAATACCTCTCTTACTGTGACTTATATTATAAATTTAACCAAATATTTAAATAATGTATTCATTGCTACACCACTTATTCTTATAAATATAAAATTATAGTAGAAATTTACTCTCGTGCATAATTTTATTTTCTACACTAAGAACATTATATGTAAGAAGAAACTTAAATACTAAAAACGTACAAAGCTCAAAGTAAAACTTATAAAAGTGCTTATTCTTATAAACTTATAGTAGAAATTTACTCTACATTATATGTAAGAATAATAATCCATATCTGAAAACCTATGGACACCTATTTATACAAAATGGTCGCATGCAACTCCTGAGAAAGCATGAATTCTCAAAACTACAAATAGCATAGAATTGGTGAAAATTACTACGTAAACCTTTATTTAAAAACTAAAACACCAAAGCTAGGGGAAACAGAGCAATCCTGGACACCTGATATGTAAACTAAAAACTCCAATACAACATATGAACCAGAAACCACCACACAATTATCTGTCAATATATTATAAATAAGTTTAGACAAAAACCCTGGTGTAAGCCAACATTCAGTTCACATACTCGAGCACCTGGAAACAATACAGCAACCTGAAAAACACAAAGCATCCTGAAAACGAGAACTAAAAATATCACTTACAACTAGATCGGAAGAGCGACAGGGAGGGCTGCAGACGCTGTGCGGAGACGTGCTCGAGTAAACTCAACTGGTAAAACATACTGGTATTTATAGCAAACCCGCCCGTACCCCCGTATGTTGTTGCCTCCCTCGCACTATATCTCTATCTTTTTCTATCGCACAGCTTCAAATGAGCACACCCAACTGTGTTGCTATCTTCGTTGCACCCCCTCTCGCTCTTACCAATAGCGTTAAATGACCACGCCCAAGAGATCGTCTGTCTCTGTTAGAGGGACTATTTCCTTGTCTATCTCTCTGCTGCTAGCAAACATAAAACGACCACGCCCAAGAGGTTTTCTGTTTCTTTCTCGCATGTTTTTGCTCTCCCTCTTGCTCACAGGGTAGCATTAGTGTAGCCAACGCCCCTATCTCTGTCCTGCTCGCATACCCACCCTCCAACAAAGAAGGGGTCCCCGTCTTTATAAGCAGCTGTGAGAGGTTTTTGAGTCACAGTTCACCGGCTCGCTTACACGTGGTTCACATGGAACTATGTTTATGTGCGCAGTCTGCCGCGAGGCGTTTTTCCTCAACGCAAGTTCTCGGGACAACCATCAAAAAGTTTGCCTCGTCCTCGCCAACTTCTACTCGCCTCCAATACAGCTGAGTGATGAAGTTCGACTTGAAGCTGGAAGCAGTATCGAAACTCCAAGGACCACATCATTGCTGCAACGGGAAACTTCTGCTCCACAACATCAGCCAGACGACCAGCGACCCGCCGCCAGGGGAGGCAGTACTGTCCAGGAAACATCGCCTCTGCAGCCCACAGAAACACAACGGTCGCGCAGTAATGCAGTCAAATCCAGGCACGTGTCTTCAAGAGGTTCTGCTAGCGCTACTAAAACCAACAGCAAAGCTTCCACAAAAAGAAAACAAACTACAGAACCATCTGCAATCGCTGAAAAGCTACTCAGACTTGAACATCCGACAGCATCAACGTCGTCTTCTGTCTCACCCGCTCCGGTCACACCTACCACGTCGGCCTCTTCAGCTATGTCACCTTCAGTTGCTCACAACAGTTCGACGGTGCTCAATTGGGAGTTAAAAAAGGCTCTTCACTCGGCTCGTGACTACACAATAAAAAGCACTGACAATGTTTTAACTGACTTGCCAACATTTCTGGAGGCTGCAATGCTTACTGCAAAAGAAATCCTACAAAGAGAACTTGAAATTAGCAGATCGTTGAAATACAACATGGTTCTCGAGGCTCGCTACGAACATCCTGAGGAGGGGCTGATCAACGTGCGGAACTTTAAGACGCGCTCCCGGATGCTGTTTCCTGAAAATGACGACCTGGACTCTCGGCTGCAAAGTGATGCGGTAAAGCTGCTTCAAGAGGAAGAGGAAACAGACGCTGAGAAGAGCGGCTGGGTCTTCCTAAATGTCAAACATTTAATACTACGTGTAAGTAAATTTAACTATAAGACACCTAGTGGTTCAAGTTATGTAGCTCTGCCCCCAAAATTAGCTAAGCGAAAGGCTTGCGTTAACGTTATTAACGAAGACAATAAGTGTTTTGTCTATAGTATACTTACTAAGCACATTCCAAATGTTAATCCTAATTCTACACTAAGTGAAAGATCATTTCAAGGTTTGTTGGAAACTTACAATTTCGAGGGTCTTAAATTCCCAGTAGACATTCGTCAAATTAAACACTTTGAAAAGCAAAACCCAAACGTCTCTGTAAATGTTTTTGAATACAATAACGAAAATAAAGTGGCTCCCCTCAGGATTGTTGATGAATTGAGTGATCATACTGATCTTCTCATCTTACATGGAAACGACAATGAATCTCACTATGTCTACATTCAAGACTTCGTTAAATTAATTCAACCGCAAATTAGAAAAGGTTCAAATAAAATTGTAGTATGCAAAAGGTGTTCTCAGAGCAAAGAGGTTAGGAACTGTAGACCTAATCCCGAAGTTTGGTTAAAAGATCATTTAACACTTTGTGGAAAGTACAAACCGACTGAAATAAAGCTTCCCTCTCCTGAAAATAACACTTTGCAGTTCCAACAGTATGAAACCCAAATAAAGGTTCCTTTTATGATTTGTGCGGATTTCGAGTCAACTTTAAAACCTGTTAACATAGATGATATTGACAGCGATGGTAAAACATATCAGAAACATTTTGCCAATAGTTTTGCTACTCTTACAACTTCAACATACAACTCTGATATACTTGATCAGTATGAAATCTCAACAAAGCCATTCTTGTTCAGGGGTCAAAATGTGAGTGCAAAGTTTTTGTTACACTTGAAAGAGTTAGCAGAGAAGATAAGCAAGTTACTTTCCCGCAACGAAGAAATAAGCATGAGCGAAGAAGAACGCATTCGTCCCGAGGAGGCTATTGAATGTGACCTCTGCAAAAGGACGTTCAGCGATCTTAATCCTGATACTGTGAAATGTAAAGATCACGATCATGTCACATCACGGTTTAGACACTCGCTATGTAGTAGATGCAACCTCAGGTGCAAAACCCCAAACTTTATTCCTGTTTGGATTCACAATTTAAGCAACTATGATCAAGCATTTATTATATCGAATTTAAATGTCCTTAAGGGATGCGACATCAGGATGATACCGTCTAACAAAGAAAAGATGATATCAACATCAGTTAAAATAGGCGATATATGGTTGAGATTTCTTGACTCTTATAGAATGATGGCCGAAAGTCTAGATGAACTAACAAAAAATCTACCTCCCAGCGAATTAACAGAGAGCTCCAAACTTGTGCCGCGTGAACATCTAGAACTGATCAGAAGAAAAGGATGCTATTGTTATGACTACATCACTTCAGAAGATAAATTTCTAGAGACAAGCCTCCCTCCTAAGGAAGCCTTTTCAAACAAACTTAACGGGACAGAGGTACGTAATGAAGACTACGCACACGCTTGTCGCGTTTGGAAGAAGTTAAAGTTTAAAAATTTTGGGCAGTATCTCGATTTTTACTTAACCCTCGATGTTTGCCTCTTGACTGATGTTATAAATTCTTTTCGTTCAATATGCTATGAGAACTACAAACTAGACATGTGCCACTTTTGGACAGCTCCATCTCTCACTTGGCAAGCGATGTTGAAGCACACTGAAATTGTGCTAGAGCTTATGACTGACTACGACATGGTATTAATGATAGAAGCTTCAATCCGAGGAGGCCTGGTACAGAGTAGCCTAAGATATGCTAAATCAAACAATCCATTCCTTGAGTGCCCTACTGACTACAACCCTGACGAAGAATCTAGCTATCTCCTTTACCTGGATTGTTGTAATCTTTATGGGTTCAGTCTTGCTCAGCCACTTCCTACAGGAAACTTCAAGTGGGAAAATAATCCCGATAAAGTAGAGTGGTCAAACCTATCCAGCGATTCTCCTTTTGGATATATTTTGGATTGTGATATAGATGTTCCTCCCAGCGTGCATGACAAACTAAATGCTCTCCCGCCTTTGCCGGAAAAGTTAGTGCCTCCAAATGGAAAACTTACAAAACTCACTGCTACGCTGACTAAAAAAGAAAGATACGTAGCTCACTACACTATGATCCAGCAGGCTCAAAAACTTGGACTGCGCGTTACAAAAGTACATAGAATATTGAAATTTTCCCAATCCCCTTGGATGAAAAAGTACATAGAATTTAACTCAAAATTAAGAAGCAACTCTACAAACAATTTTTCCAAGAACTTCTTTAAGCTCATGAATAATGCAGTCTTTGGTAAAAGTATTGAGAATACACGGCGGCACTTTGATGCACGTGTTGTAACAAGTAAAGAAGGCTTTGAAAAATACTCAAGACAGTCGCGCTTTATTGACAGAACCATCATACAAGAAGGAGAAGAGGACGGGATCATTTTGGTGTACCTCAGAAAGAATGAAGTTTTGCTGAACAGACCTATCTACATCGGCAGTGTTACGCTTGATGTTTCAAAAGTGCACATGTACCATTTCTGGTATAAAGTGTTGTTGTCTTGTTTTCGTCCTCCAGGATGCCGCATCTACCTGTGCTATATCGATACAGATGGGATTGTAATCTATGTAGAGACGAATGAAAATGTCTACGATATCCTAAAGACAATTGCTAAAGATCACCTGGATTTATCCAACTATCCGGATGGACACGAAATGAAAGATGATACAAATAAGTTAGTGGCAGGAAAGTTTAAGGATGAATGTAAGGGAAGAGCACTTTATGAGCACATTGGTCTAAAAAGTAAAATGTATGCTCAGCGTTACACCTCTACTCAAGTCACCGATCAAACAAGACGGAAAGAAGTTAAAAAGGCAAAGGGAATCAAGGCATCGTTTGTTGATAAGGAAATGCGCTTTGATCACTACAAAGACGTTCTCTTCAACCAAACTGACTACAGAGCAAATTTCAATCTTATAAGATGTAGGAAGTTTAATCTAACGTCTGTCAGCGTGGACAAACGGTCTCTATCGTTCAATGACGATAAACGCTTCATTCTTGATGATAAAATTCACACCCTAGCACACGGACACTACAGGATTGATGAAATTCTTCAGGAGCATCGGAGAGAAAGCTCATCAGAATCCGAGGGGAGCATCAATTAGATTGCTCTAATCGTTTCGATTTATTTTTCAAATGTCTTCCCTTTATGAAAAATCTGTGGTTGCTTTTAGCAAACATATTGACAAAGAGATCGATCTAAAAACGATCGATAGTATTAGCATTGTATCACGTCTTCCTGTGACTGTACAAAGAGACGTAAGAAAGGCTTTAAAATCTATCTGGTTCAGAGAGACGCCTCCGCCAGAGAGTCCCTACAATTTTGAATATAGATACCTAGATATTTATTGTTTGGATAGAAAAGAGTTTATTATGTTAATTAACCACCCATCAGAGGTGAATCCAGAATTTTTACCTTGCGATATGCAAACGTGTCACATTAGCTTTAATTACTATGAATTTAGTTTTGGATGTTATTCTTACAAAAACACCTTTGTTTTATGTCAATCATGTTTCGAACTAACTTGTTGTCCATCTGAAAATCATGACTACTTTGAGTTTGACTATCAGACCTTTTGGTCTGAACGCAATTGGAAATTTTACAATATAACGAAACATTATGAAATCAGTGTTGACCATTTCATAGATCGAATAGTTAGACAAGAAAGTAGCTGGTGTGATAGATGTGTCCTCAGACCTTTGTTTCAATATTTCGACTATGGAGATTGTAAGCAACTAACTCATGATCATGATTTAGAAAACAGTAGCGATAGTGATATGTCTGTGGTCACTTCCCACAATGTAATTGAACTATATGACACTTTTCGTTTTTGAAATTTGTAAATATTTAGTTTTATCATCGCCACATAAGTAACTCATTTTTCTTTTTAAAACCATTACTAACCATCAGAATAAACAACATATGAATGTGAACACAAGCGAGTCGGTGAACTGTCATTTAAGTAACTATCTATGTTTAAATTGTCTTTGTAAAATGTTTTTCTCTTAACTTATTTCTATTGAAATAAATTAAGAAGTAAAACGTTTTTACCTTAAATAATTGTAACCGAAAGTTTTAAAGAAAAATATTTATTTGCTTGTTGTTATGTTTAAAGTAAATGTTTTTCCCTTATATACTCTTAACTTATTTCTAAATAAATTAAGAAGTAAAACGTTATTAGTTGTATATCTTAAATAATTGTAACAAACCGAAAAGTTTTAAAGAAAAATATTTGTTGTAGTAAATGTTTATGTATAAACCAGTAGTTGCTCCTAATTTGTTTTGTGCATACATTAAAATAAATTAGGTAGCGCTTTAGAATTATAAGTTCAAATTGATTGTGTGGAAAATGCTTCAGAATGCACTCATCTCTGTATCAATGTTTTCATTTGTGTCAATAAACATTAATTTCATCTAAAACACTTGTTATTCTTTTCCCCCCTACCTCTCTATAGCTACAAAGGTAAAATAAAAGTAATACTGACGCATTTCTATAAACATTTTATTGATGAAAAAATAAAATCAATTTGTACAGCAATTACCATCTTGATACATACTTCAAATTTTCCAACACAGAGTTAGTTATATTTGACACACAAAAACGACGAACTTCAGAGTCTATCCACGGTAACATTGAGCTCCGTAGTGAGGTCTGTTCGTACCAGTGGTCTTGCGTCTCCACGGGCAGTCTTCTTTCATTCAACTCTTGAAGTAATCGAGGCAAGTCAGTGGTGATGTGACGAACAAGCTGTTTGTCCAGAGTCATGGCGACCATATCGGTTGTGGTTTTTGTTGAAAGCAATGCCACAGCCTCTTAGTGTTTAGAAAAGTATCTACTGTAGCGTGAAATCAAAAACTGTACAGCTGGGCTTATTTCAATTAAAATATTAAAATAGCTGGGACGGAAACGAACGTTTCAAAGAACTCCAGCCCGCATTTTGTAGTAACACTCTGGGCGTCTGACGTACAATGTCCGACTCATTAGTTGGTTTTGACAATATTACAGAGTTTATGTTGTAATTAACAGGCTTTTGTTTCATGTGATAGTTGCACAGTGCAACAATTCCATTAGGTCTTGCTTCAACAAGAATCGTGTGCAGATAGAACGGTTTGAATAACACTGTTTCAGATAAAAACCGATTAATTGCATTTGAAACAGAGGCACTTTGTAGACTGAGTCCTCAAAGGTAAATTCAACAGTGGATAGATTATTTACCAAATAAATGGACGGTTTGAAGTCCTTCAACAAGTCAAGTCCAACAACAGCATCGCCTTGAGTTGCCACTTTGTAGATTTGGCGAAGTATCAAACGGGGTTCCCAGCTCAATTGTGGTGGATCGCTCGTTTTAGTGGACTGCTGCTGCTGTGCTGGTGGCGGTGGTGGAGGTGGCGGCGGTGGCTGCGGAGCTGGACGCATCGATGGATGTTCAGGTCGGTATACATCACCCTCCTCCTCCTCCTCTTCCTTTTGCTGTGCTGAAGTGTAGAATGTCGGAGCAGGCGCTTCCTGCAGTGTTTCTCCGGTCAACGTGGCGCTGGTCTATGTCCATGGTGTTGACGTCCGGATAGACGGGCGGCTGTGGGGTGGGAGGCCTAGTCCGTCTGCGCTTCACGTGGCTGAGATCCTTACGTGGTGTCGGCACTGATCGTTTTACTGCTGCATCCATGACTGACTGGTGTGCCGCCCGGTTCGTTACGGTCTAAACTTGAGTTTTGTATTCTTTTTAAAGGCGTGCCGCCCGGTTCGGTCTGAACTTGTTTTCTTTTAAAGGCGTGCCGACCGGTACGGTCTGAACTTGAGTTTTGTATTCTTTTAAATCCAAGGCCGCCCGGTTTTTACCGTCTGCAAAAACTTGAGTTTGTAGGAGGATTTGGTGACTTCTGCGCAAGGCGGAGGGTGACCGCAAATGGTTGCGCAAATGGACGGTGTTCTTTCGACGACAGCATCGGCTTGACACTTTAGACAAAGATTTTGCAATCATTGGTTCACTGCGTGTCAGCAGAGCGACTAATTTCCGATGGCGTGTATTCTACCTGTGGGGTCCCAAATCAGTTCTCTACCTTTGTAATCAAACACTTTTCCAAGATTTTCAGCCCACCTTAGTGAAGAGGTAGGAATGTATTCCCTGTCTTAGCCGTAAGTTTTTATTATGAAATCTTTATATTTATTTGTTCCTCCTGTCAAAACTGGTTCGTCTGCACTAGTTTCCACTAGATTAAAGGATCGCGTTCCGCATTTCAAATTGCCAACTGACTCGTCGTATTGGCAAATCTGGGAGAGTACACTCGCATCATTCGACGATTTACCGGCACCCACGTTGGACAGTTGTAATGTTTTGGCATCCCAGAACTGGTTTGTGGCATCTAATTTTAGACAAGTACTGTTCAATTGAGTCAACTGCGAGTTCAAAAGCTCTAGTTTTTTGCTTAAACCTTCCATTTCAGTTCTGGAAACATAGAATTTGTCTAGATAATCCTTGCTTACGCGATCGGAATCCCCAGAGGTTCTTAACTTCTTAGTTCCATCCTCATCGAGTGTATACTCGTCCTCTAATAGCCCGCGTTTCCCAATAAACAGGGAATGTCCAAATTTGTCTATAATATGACGTCTTATCATGGTGTTGAGCGTTCGATATCACAAAGTGGAGTAATGAGTATACTCGCGTAATACTGTACTTATATCCAACTGTTGTAACGCGATGGGAATCCCAACCACTTAACATATGACTTATTTCCTTTCCGTTTTAGAATTTTCTCTACAAGGTAAGTGTCGGGGTAGTTGGTACGTTGTAGTTCAGGTCCGTAGAAAACACCTTTAATCGTATTCCCTTCTTCGTCTTGTAGGTGGTAAACTGGGGGTACCGTTTTACGCACACGGTTAATTGTAAAAAGCTCGGTAGTCCACGATGGAGTGTATCCTTTAGCGAATAATGTTTTATACTTGGATACTCTCACTTTATCGTTAACTTGGGTTTTCGCTTTGCAGCCGTTTTAGTTAACTTTCTGACTAAAGCATACTCATGCTGTTTTTTCACATCTTTTGGCCTCATTCCTATAGATCTGTGGACCCTTGAATTGTACCTATCCATTAATTTCGGCAATAAATCGATCCATTTGTAATTTCCCTGGACACTAAACTCTTTGTAAAGCCAATTTTTAATAGTTCTATTCAAACGTTCTACAACGGATGCTTTTAAATGCGTAAACGAACTGTAGTGGTTTATGTTGTATTGGTTCATTAACGCTTTACATTCCTTGTTGTAAAAATCCGTGCCCAGATCACTCTGAATATTTCTTGGTATACGTTTGCTTTTTTCAAAAACTCCACGCATCGCCAACGCTACAGTCTTGCCTTTCTTATCCGGCAGAGGTACAGCCCACGCATACTTTGATAATACGTCAATTATCATGAGAATGTATTTTTTACCTCCGTTGATTTTGGCAAAAGGTTTCATTTCCACTAAATCCATCTGATGAAGATCGTCAACAGCACGTACGAAAACTCGACGTCTAGCGAAATTCTTTCTGGCGGGGAAGCTCGTTCACGATGCCTCTCTTGGGGTCAGGGGGGACAGCATGTTTCTTCATCTCCAAGCCGATACTGATTTACTTTAAGCAATTATTTTATTATATCGGAGAAGTTGTATTATGTGGTCTATTTCTTTGTTGTGAGCCGTGTGGCCGGCCTCTTTTGATAAAATTAGAGTTTTTAACCGTTTTACAAGCAGATTGGCGTTAGATTCGTAATTTTTGGAATTTCCAACAGATATTCCACTCCCCGCGTGTTCTTCACTCTCGGCGGTGGGCTTTGGTCGAAACATCACAGATATGACGTTTACATACTTTTTACCCCTATTGCTGTTTATGGGTTTTTCAGCCGAATACATCTGGCGATGGGCGTTTGTCTCCTCTAGGATCTCTTTGTACACTTTCAAGTCTTTGTCGGTAATAAGTACCCTTTCTGGGACTTGCATGAATAGTAGCTCCAACAGTCCGGGTGTAACATTAAATTTACGATCGTTTAAAATCACTTTAGTCCTACTGAACGTTATTTTCGAATCGCCAATCGTAGTGTTCCCTCTGCCATCGGGCTTGACTCCATAGGTAAAATCAAACTTGTCTTTTAACCTGGGATTGGAGAGTTTGTTCAAATACTTTTCCACCAAGCTGGTTTCTGTAGTTTGCGTTGATACGTCCAGCGACTTGTTCAGGTCCACGTCCTTTTCAAACGCGGTGCTGCTATCTGTCAAGGAACCCTTTTCCTCCTTTTTAATCTCCTGTTTTATCGGAGATTGCCTTAAACTTTTCTCCACTGTATACTGTAACGGCTTTACAATAGGTTTCACCTGTGCTTCTAAAAGTCGTTCTACGACATTTGCACTATGCTTCAGGTCTTGGTATTTCTTGCGCACTGCGTTAGTCAGTCTTATTAGTTCATGCTTTAGGGAGTATTCTTGTTTTAGACTATTGTCACGTTTCGGTTTCTTACTCCTTTTTCTTCCTTTTTTGGCGTCCATCGTGAGAGCGAGTCTAAGAATAACGGTCGTTACACGATCCAGTGGTATTTATATATCACTGATAAAAGTGTCTAGACCGAACCGGTAACGTCCCTTGTTTATCTCTGAATCCTTGTTTATTGTTACAAAGCCATATTTTTGCTTGTTCCAACATGATTGGCATAATGATTTAAATTTTTCAAACGTCATATCTGTGTTTACGTGATCATTGTACACATGTTTGAGGTTCTGCTCGTCTTGCTTGAATAGTATTATAAGATTCGCATTGTCTCTCAGAAGGTGTTTCGGAAGACGTGTGTACGTTTGAACTAGGTAGAAACTATCCACACCTTTATGTCGCCCCATGCTGAAATATGCTCGCATGTGGTCCTGTTTATCACAAGCCACGTCGTCGAATATCATTATTGAATTCTTTCTCGCGTTTTCAGGATCAGGCACGTCTTCGCTATTGGAGAAGGTAAAGTAACCCATGTCAGGAAGACTTTGCATTATTTGCTCCAGCATTTTGTATTTCGGCTGTATGAGTGATTTGCTGAATACATAAATATTAGCGTACTTTAAACCTTGCGGGTCCGTCAAAAGGCTGAACATTAAATTTGTTTTACCGCAGTTGGACGGACCGCAGATAATAAAGCGAACAGTTTCAGGCAAAAGAGGACCGTGTACAGCTTTGTTCTTTTCACCGTCTGTCAAAGCTTTTATCAGGTTCTCCAATGAGTCGTCGACTGTGAATGTCTCTCGTTGCTTTTGGAATTTCATCCTTACACTGTGAGCGTCGGTAGTGAACTAGTCGAGTCATATATAAGCGGTGCAAGATATATTGTGAACTCAGTATGAAGCGGATCTCCAAAGGATGCGGTCTACTTAATCACGCAATAGACTCTTTGCCGTTCGAACTTCATTTACCGGGCTATCAGTTTGCGGTCCAGGTTCGCGTTTAAAAGAAAGATTGGCGCGAAAGGAACAAGGTATTAACTTGTTGGACCAAGCGTGTAGACAACACGATATTGACTATAGTCAACACAAGGACTTGACTTCGCGTCACGCTGCAGACAGAGTTTTAGCTGACAAAGCTTGGGCCAGATACAAGTCAAAAGGAGTTCCCCTTGGTGAGAAACTTGCCTCTTGGTTTGTCGCGAGTGCAATGAACGCTAAAACAAAATTGGGGGCTGGGATCAAGACTTCAGGAAAAAGAAGGAGAAAAGTGTAAAGAAACTTGGCTCTAAGACCGGAAAGGGACAGAAGAGAAACGTGGGTCGCAAGCAGTTTGTTTTTTCCGATATTATAAAGCAGGCAAGAACGGCCGTACGCGGATCTGGCGTGAAATTTGTTGGTGGTGGAAGTAGTAAGCTACTTAAAAAAGCCGCATCTTCTGCATTGAAAGCTATCCGGATGATGAGAAGAGGAAAAAGGGGAGCTTTCAATCATATTAAAAGAAAAGAACGTATTCTCTCTTTACCAAAGTCAGGAGGTGTTCTTCCTTTACTGCCGATTTTTGCTGGATTGAGTGCTTTGGGGAGTTTGGCAGGTGGAGCGGCAGGAGTCGCCAAAGCTATAACGGAAACAAAGGACGCTAGAAAGCGGTTGGGTGAAATGCAACGTCACAACGAAACTATGGAAGCCATAGCTCTACGCCAGGGGAAAGGATTGTTCTTTAGACCGTACAAAAAGGGACTGGGAATCTACATGGCCCCTTATCAAAAACCGATAAAAAACTTGTGAACCTCTTGCCCAATAGAGCGCTATACGATGTAGACCTGAGCCTATGGGCAAGAAAGCTTAAAATTCCATATTTTAGGGGTGTGTTTATGCGGGATACTCTTCCGCGGAAGCCTTGGAAAAACGAATCTACAATTGTGAACCTGGACGGTAACAGCGGTGATGGCACTCATTGGGTTTGCTTTAAAAAGACTGGAGATCTTGTTAGATATTTCGATAGTTACGGAGACCTCGTGCCACCGTTGGAAGTCCAAGAATACTTGAAGAATAACTATATTTCCTACAATAGAACTGCTTATCAAGATGAAAACTCGTACTCTCAAATATGTGGACATTTGTGTTTGTATTTCCTGTCGAGTACTTAGACCACAATATATATTTTTGCTTTAAATTGATGTGTTTTATTAGCCTCTTGTTCAGTCATGTCTCTGACGTTCACGCTTACAGGTAAGAGCTCCATGCTCTCGGTGGATTATTTTCCACCAATCGAGCTTGACGGGGAATATGAAATTGGACTTCTTAGTTTTGAGACGTACAACTCAATACCAAACGTTGATGAGACTAACAACAAGTTCCATTTTGGCGATGAAAAAGAATTGCTTATTCCGACAGGTACATACGAAGTGAAGGATATTCGAGACTTTATTCAAGAGAAGTTTCAAATGATCTCAAAGAAGGATAAAGTGTACTATCTCCAGCTTGACACCAACAATAATACTCTACAGACAAAGTTGAAGAGTACCGTAAAAGTAGATTTCTCTAAACAAAAGTCTATTGGCAAACTTTTGGGTTTTGGTGATGTCGTTATTCAACCTAAAACCACTTATCACTCGCAACATGTGGTAGACATTTTTAAAATAAATACGATTAGGATTGAGTGTAATATTGCATCTGGGTCGTATGTCAATGGTAAACAAGCTCATACGATCTATCAGTTTTTCCCTGCTGTACCGCCTGGATATAAACTAGTGGAAATACCAAACCCTGTCATTTACCTACCAATCACCACACGGGTCGTCAGTAACATCACGTTAAAAATCGTGGATCAAGACGACAATTTGGTTAATTTCAGAGGTGAACGAATTACAGTGTGTTTGCATTTGAGGAAAGCACACTAACAAGATGGGATACGTGTACTTTTTACCTAAGGGAAGAACAATTAAGCGAGGGCTGAGCAAAGCCAGTGGCTATTTATTGAGTGGGAACCGGAAAAAGGCAATCAGTGTTCATCCATCTCCCATACGGTTAACACAGGCTAACAAGACGTTTTTACGCTCTCTAGGACTTCGTGTACTTCAATAGTGGACAATGGATATTTTGGATATTTTAAGTAACGTTCCGTTTGATGACGCAATATCACACATGGAATTTCACACACATTTTCCTTATGCCTCTAATACACTTGATAATAACGATGAGATAAGAATTCCTATCCAACAACAGGACTTGTGTGTAGTGCCTTCCATGAGCTATTTGTACGTTGAAGGGAGGCTTTTGAAGTAAGACGATAACGTCGCTAAAAATACAAAACTAACTACAAATGCTTTCGCATATCTCTTTGACGAGATGAGATATGAAATAAATGGTGTTGAAATTGATCGTGTCAGAAACCCGGGTGTTACGACTACGCTCAAAGGATATGCATCTTTCAGTGAGACTACACTGAAAGGGGCGGGAAATTCCGGCTGGCCATCGACTGTTGATAAACTCTTGTCATCATTAGAAGACCATGTGGTGGACAGTAAGGGTAATTTCAGTTTTTGCGTACCTCTCAGTAAGCTCTTTGGGTTCGCTGAAGATTATAGGAAAGTGATTGTTAACTCGCGCCATGAGTTGGTTCTCCTTCGCTCTGCCAGTGACAAAAATGCTATTTTGTGGACGTCATCTGGCGCTGGTGACACTACTCCGGAGGATGTAAAAATTAAAATTGGAAAACTGTGCTGGAGAGTACCTTACGTTACTCTGGGTGATAAACAAAGGATCGCACTACTAAAGCATTTGGAACGTGGCACGAGCATTCCAGTTGAGTACAGAAGCTGGGAACTTTATGAATACCCTTCCTTACCATCTACAGATAAACAGTCGTGGTCAGTAAAAACGGCTTCGCAACTGGAAAAACCTAGACACGTAATTGTTGCTTTCCAAGAGAACAGGAAGAATAATGCTAAAAGGTCGGCAGCAATATTTGATCACTGCAAAATTTCTAACTTGAAGCTCCATCTCAACTCTGCAAACTATCCGTATGACGATTTGAAACTGGATATTGAGAATAACCATTTTGCGATTTTATATGATTTGTACACGCGCTTCCAGGAATCTTACTACAACGTTCCGTCCCAACCGCTTTTAGACGTAGAACGTTTTAAAAACATTGCCCCCTTAATTGTGATCGATTGTTCGAAACAGAATGAGTCTCTTAGGTCAGCACCGGTTGATATTCGATTGGAATTTGAAGCCAAGGCGGCGTTTCCCGCTAATACCACAGCGTACTGCCTAATCATTCATGACAAATCTTTTACCTACGACCCGTCGACTAACCTGGTGCAGAAAATCATGTAACAGTTTGTGGTGGGGGTGGGGACTAAGGGTATATATACAGGCTGTTGGAGTAATCTCTCAGTCCTGGTGTTTGGTGTTTAGTGGGAGTCATGATTGGGAAAGCGGTGGTCGACTTTAGTGCCTTCGTTGGTGAGAACAAGAAAATTATTATCAAGGAACTTTCTGTTATTGATTTGGATTCAAAATGCATACAACACTGGATATTCAAACCACCGAAGGAGACAGGCAGCGAGAGTGCAACAGGAATTCAACACGATTGCGGAGGATGGCATGGTGGGGAATTTGCTGGACATAACAGGTGGTTGAGCAAACACTATCATGGAATTGGATTCGGGGCCGGAAGTGCAGACTACGATTCCCTTACCTCCGCGCTAGGAGATATTTGTTGTAACGTGCAGCTTCTCTACGCTGCGTCAAGTGAAAAAGCTAAGATACTGGAGAAGTTACTTGACAATCGGCGTGTCGTGTTCAGTCTAGAATCACTTGGATGCCCTGCTCTTTCGAGTGACGTCTTGATTCTTCCACCTGTTGATGACCTGTCAACAGACAAAAATCAATGTTTGTTCCATCATTTGTACGCTTCTGGATTTTACTGTACACAAACCAATGTTCACAAACTGGCAGAGTGGTGTGTCAACAATCCTGGAAAAGTAGATATGAATGATCCTGCAGTTAGGGAAAAGACTTTTGTTGACTGGAAATTGAAGACACCCTCGGCTCGTCAAGTTGCTGAAGAAGGCTTCGTTAGAATGATTAGCATGAAGGACACTACGAAATGCGTTTATTGTGGAGTTAATCTATTTAAGTGGGAAGAAGGCGATGATCCGTTGGAAGACCACAGCTACAACTCGCCGTTTTGCTCTCTCGTCCACTACAAACTACAACAGAAAAACAAGTGCAACCCTGAAGAGAAAAGTGAACGTCGTGGAGACATTTCTGCAGGAGAGGATGTCACTGGCCGATACGTCTTGTCTTTAGACGTTACAAAAGAAGAGCTCTCTAACATGTGCAAGGCATAATGTTCACGAACCTCATATACACTGTTATACAAAACTGACGTCAGACGATTGTCCATCGTCATAGCGACATGTCGCAATTTTACAGAAATATGAAAACACTTACCTTCGCTAACCCTGTTGCCACCACCTTCTACTTTCATGACGACGATGATAGAAGATCAACGTACGTCAGCGACAGAGAAAATTTCAAACTCAGGATTCAAAAGGCAGAACTACTTTTGTCTTCTTCTCTTCTTGCAAAGAAACATCACATGTCCGTTTGTACTATTTTAGATCATGATATGTGTTACTTAAAGTATGAGAAAATAAATAAATAATTTATCAACTAATCTTTCTTATTATTGCCACTTCCCACGGCGCTTGGCCAAGTTCACGCAGTCGCGCGGCTGTCGTCTCGCCAAAAACAGGAAGCTTACATAAGACGATCTCTGCATCTCGAGTCTAGACTCGGATCTGCTAAAATGAGGTTTCTGTTTTTAGATTTACGCTAGGGTGTACCATACCGCACTTTATATTTGCATTTTGTAAAACGGAACTTTGTAGTTTTTTGCAAACTGTACTTTGTATTCGCGTTTTTTGGTTAGAGGGAATTTACCTATAAATAAAACCCCCCAGGAAAACCAGGCTACCCGAGGATTTGCATAGACAGAATCCACTTAGAAAAACCCGTTCCACGCGGGCGGGGCGACGGGCAGCTGACGCGGGTGGGATGTGGTCGCCGGCCGGCAAGACTCACGTGACAGGTCACGTGACTTTTGCAGGTCTATTATACTACTGACCAAGGTAAATAGGGATTCATTTGAATATATTAAGATTAAGGAAAAAATACCCTTAATAGTAGTTGGATATTTCGGTAACTACACTCGTTTTACTAGAAATAGAATGTAGTAGAGTGGTATAATATAGTAGTCACTTAGTCTCACTTAGGTTAGTTTGATTCGTAATATTTTTCCGGTATAATTAAGGGAAAAAATACCCTTAATAGTAGTTGGATATTTCGGTAACTACACTCGTTTTACTAGAAATAGAATGTAGTAGAGTGGTATAATATAGTAGTCACTTAGTCTCACTTAGGTTAGTTTGATTCGTAATATTTTTCCGGTATAATTTAAATGCGTGTATATTATTTTATTTCATACCAAAAGAACAATACTATTACTTCTCAATGAGAATAAATAAAAGATTATGTTTGAGGAGACAAATGAAAGAAAAAGTCATATCTTTAGGCACTTATTTATTACTATTACATTAGTATAACCATGAAATAAATTTTATATATAGAGAGAGTATTCCGAATTTTAAATAATATATGGAATTGCTGAATATATTATTTTATAGTAACTTCAAACCCGCTACCAATAAGGATCTCAAAGAAATGCTTTAATCGAACATATAAATGTTAAATAGAGAAGATCATAACGTAGTTCCGGATTGAAAATGACGCCTCCAAGCGGCGGTAATGGAATAGTGTTGTTCCACTAATGTACTCATCGCCGCATTGTGATAGTCATCACAACACCTTACTTTCGTAATGGAATACAGCTGATTGTTTTAATTATTGTAAACTGTTTAGATTTGGAGGATCGAGGTTAGAGTCAAATATTGAAACAGGGGATTTAAACCAAACTTGTTTAAAGTTGTAGAACTGTAAAAAAACAAGGTTGCTGATATTTAATAGAATGTTCACACTAAAAATTATCAAAGCACACGAGCGGGAGGTTTACAAGAAAGTTACCTTAAAAAGTTTGTTTACGCTAAAAAGATTGATGATGTGAAGTGAAGCGAAGAACCAGCACTGGTGTTCTGTATTCAGATAGCCGAAGACGCGTCGTCGTGGCTAAGGAAGGATATGCTCCTGTGGTCAGAAACGCACTTGTAGTGGAGTGAACATTGAACTTCGGCGATGAGTTCGGAGTTGGACCATAATAAGACATGATTGTCTAATGTTCTCTGATGTGAATGGTTCCTTTCGGTTTCTTGATGGTTTGAAGTAAAACGAGTTCGCACGCAGCACGCTGACGCGAGGGAAGTGAATTTACACATACAACACTTTTAAAACTCAAAACCAGTGTAAAAAATACATTTATTCAAATTTGGTTGAAATCTGAAAACATTGATTTTTTGGCTGTTCTGATGTTCCTGGTATGTGTCATCCCTACATTGTGCCTTAAATAGAGAGGGGTTTCCCTACAAACTGTCTGGTAGTATTGGATTTGTATAAGCGTATTTGTTTAGGTTGCTAGAGACATAAAAAAACAAGTTGTTGTCACTCCACACTCCATAATTCCGCCGCCATCTTGGAAAACTAACAAAAATTGAAACTTTCCAGTGTTTTAGCTATTTATCCGTTATTGAACAAACAACGGGTTTACAGAAAACGTGTGATTACAAATCTTGCCATCCAAAAAACCTGTTATAATATTTAAGTAGAATAACTTTACCTGCTATAAACAGCATTAGACTTATGAACTTTCAAAAACAACAAAAGTTTCCAAAAAAACAAAATTTACCGTTTGATTTTAGTTTATATTTCCATAACACTTTATCACTTTATTTTATCGTAAAACCCCTTAAGATAGTTTTATTAGTGGCCTACAATATACCGGGTCTTAAATTTAATGGTTAAATATACAAAATCATACATTCATGAATACATAGTGTGAGAGAGAATATCTCCAAATTTTTTTTGTCCTAGTAAACTTTGACGTGTGTACCATTAGTTGCTCTACACATATCAATACAATTTTCCACTTCTCGCTAGGTATTCTCCAACATTGCAGGTGTATCTGACGTTACTGCTCCGATGGTACATTAGTTATAGTACATAGTATGAGCTGTAAAATGTAATTACTTAATTACATTACATAAATTATTACATTAATAATTTCAGTCTAAATTACTAAAATAAACACAGCTTCTTTATTTATCAACCGATTTTATTCATTTTTGTTTTGTTGGATTTTTTATAATAAATACAAAAAATCTTGTGTCTTGAAAAATTTTGATTTAGGTACCGGTTTTCATGAAATTTGGCATAAAAAAATTCAAATGGCCGCCATTTTGAAATTTGGAAAGGTCAAAAAATATTTTTTTTATAAATGTTACTTACTTTAGATTTAACACTTTTGCCAAGTTTCGTAAAAATATCTCATTGGATTTTTGAAATAATAAATATTTTCCCAAAAAAACAAAATGGCGGATTACGGCTAAACCAAGCCGAAATCCAAAAAATGTTATTCTTCATTTTTGATTTATTTTTGCATGTAGAATTAGGTCCTGTATAGCCCATCACACTTTTTTGTGACACCCTGTGTATATATATATATATATATATATATATATGCAGTATTGAACGAATGGTGTTTTTGGCATCTGGGGACCTCAAAACGAAAAGTTATCATGGTCCCGGGCCTAGGTATTACCATGCCGACTACGGTAACAGCTTCTTCCCTATATAGGGGAAATTCGCTAATAACACTTACTTGGTAAAGTACTGTATAATGTGATTTTGGTGAGAATAGTGACTAGAACCAATGTGTTCATAACTTTAAATATACATGATTAGGTTATGTATAAATTGCGAGAACTATTCAAACCGAAGATTAAATATAAAACGGACATGCCCAAAATGAAATGAAACTAGCAATACGCAATAAGCAAAGCAAATACGCTTGCCTTGGAGAGGAATCGTGAATATAAGTAGACATTTTTAACAAAATTACCGGCTTTTCGAGCAAACCTCGGTCCCCCAGATGCTTTAACAAATGGAACCAACTTCTCAAACATAACATTGTACTGTGCTCGCGTTACATTTTACATTGTACGGGCTACTAGTTACATTTTAATTATTCTCCATAAGAATAACATTAGGACTAATTACACAGTTTTGCCACACCAAGGACATCTACAAACCCGGGTATAAAGCATACCAACATAATTGACAAGTACTTACATACCAAGTTTTACCGATATATGTGTGATATATAACATGTTTCATACCACCCTTAAAACTAACTTTATAGCTGCTGAGGACAAAGGTGTGCTGCCAGAGGGACAACAAAATTGGTTTTGTATATAAATATCAATAAACCCCAACGATATGAAGCCACATTCCAAGTTGTATCAATATATGTTCAATAATAAGCAAGATATAATTTGTTTCTCACTCTCCCAAAGATTATTACTGCACAACGTACTGTGTTTATCACTTTAAATTTATCAGTAACCGGTTGGCGTAAAAATTAATTCAAGGTACTATATGTTTTTTTTCAAGTTGAATAAAATGGTGAAATTCTATTTGGGAAATTCCCTTAGGTACAAAAGAAAAGTAAATACCCCCGTCGCAGCAAACCTGCGTACTCAGCGAATTTCCAATGAATACATATGTCTTAATAACACATTAAGCCTCTTACCAGAATTCATAAGAAATATATTAATAAATAAGCGATATTTAAAATATTCATTATTATCCATAAGAATAACATTAGGGATAAGTATGCAGGTTTGCTGCAACAAGGAACACAAAATAATGGGTTTTTATGCAAATATCAACGGAACTCATCTAAGTGAAGTCATGACCAAGTTTCATCCATATTCATTCATAAATCAGCGATACATAACATTTTTATTATTCTCCATAAGAATAACATGGGGACCGAGTACCTAGGTTTGCTGCTACGGGAACCATAGGCGAAAATTTTTTTTTGTTCAAACAACAACAAACCACAATCAGATGAAGCGATATACCAAGTTTCGTCAGTTTATGTTCATTAATAACCGAGATATAAAATTTTTCTTTTTCTCCATAAGAATAACATTGGACAACGTACTGTGTTTAGCACTTTCAATATCTCAGTAACCAATTGACGTAGAGCAATGATCGAAATACCAAATTGTTTGTTTTTTAAGCTGAATTCAATGGTATGAATTAAAATTTGATTTAAATAACAATTACATGTGAAAACTAAAAAAAAAAACATTTTTGGGGTACAAAACCCTCCTTCGGATGGTGCGATTTGTCTGGTTTTCGAACTTGTTCAAATAAATGGTACTTTACATATTTGTACCAAATTTTATTAAGATCGGACCTTTTTTACGAGAGTTATCGTGCTTACGCACACACACACACACACACACACACACACATATATATATATATATATAAGTATATATATAAAAATTTGAACGAATGGTGTTTTTGGCATCTGGGGACCTCAAAACGAAAAGTTATCATAAGAAAAGTCTTACCATGAGACCTACGGTAATAGCTTCTTCCCTATAGGGGAAATTCGCTAAAAAGTAAAAATACCCTTTGTAACTTCAATAAACTGTCTGATTTTCGTACTTCACGGACTCATGAAAGGTTCTTAATACTAATTGTAATTGGAAGTTACAGTCAAAAGGCAGTGGCATGAATGGTCATTTTTATAAACATATTTTAGAGGTTAATGTTTTTATACTTTACTAAGAGGTTAGCGTTTGCAATGAAATCCACGAAATAACTTTGATCTCAATGGTAAATTCTCCAAATATTGTTTTTATTTTAAGATACGTACAACAAGTAATATTCCCTAAACGCGGGGTGGTATTTCGCTCGGATACGGACTAGTTCCTTCAAAAATAAATGTTTAGATCATACAAAAACTTATAATATTTAGGAATTTATACAGGTAGGCTCTTAAGCATGAATTTACATCTAAAGTAAATTTTAGAGTTTTACGGAACATTTATGAGAGCTAATGGGGACTTAGCAAGCTAACTATTAAACTTCAATATAATATATTGTTTTGATACGTGTAAAACATACGATTGACGTTACTTTTATTAGAGATATAAAACGTAATCTAGTTTTCACTATTTATCTAAATTTTTATGATTCCTTAAAATGAGGGGTCACTCAAAGGGTATTTTTCCATTTAAACATTTTGGGGGACACAAATTTTGGGTAATGTCAAAAGATACTACACCTTAAGTTACTATTACTAAGATATTAGTTTATATTAACAAATACAAAAAATGAAGGGGGTCGTGGCTTTTTATTCACTGTATATTTTACATGGCGGATATTAGTCTGATCATAATATTCGTTTTTAACACTGATCCCTACCCCTTATATTGTATATACTATATGAGTATATCTGTTTGTTTCATAACTCTAGAGAATCAATATTTTCTTCGGTGTAATTTAGATTTGGTGCGTACCTTACTTTATATAAACAGCTAAAAGAATACCCCTGCGTCAGTTACGATTACCAAAAATCTAAAATGTGTTTCTTACAATCACAATTTGAGATATTTTGGTCAATTATGTACCGTGTATAGTTCTATATACGTTTATTTGACTGTATATAAAAAAGGAAATAGCCAAATATGTTAAGCCCTCTCTCAGTATTTCAAGAATTTTGCTTTTCGAGATATTGAAGAAAATGTTGATATACTTACCACAAAAGGTAGTTTTATGTTGGGATTTAACAGTAGGAAAAGCAAAATTCATAGCTTAGAATAGTTTTATCATCCCAAATACTAAGTACCTTTACACTTGACTGATCCTGTACCAAATCTTAAAATGCGCAGCGTTACAGTTTAATCATTGTATGACCGTCAAACAAATCTATTAGAATAAAAAAGTGTTTTTTTTTACAAAATAACTTAATAAACTTATGCAACTTAATATTTGAATTTAATATATATATATATATATATATATATATATATATATATATGTTATAAGCATAATTTTATTAATAGAGTACCCTTTTTGGTTTTATAATATTAGTTTTAGACCTTTAGGTCATGGTCATGTCTTACATTATTTTTGTAACCTCTCATTATGCAAATTGATTAAATGGTAAACAAATTTAGTTTGTAATACTGAGGACGCGTGTTGAACATTTTAAAATTTTAATTCAAGAATACTTTAATACTATAACATAAACGTTTGTAAATATCAATAAACTAGCGTAAAATGTAAAATCGATTGTCCCAATGAATTTATCTTACACGTTTTCTTAGGAAAATTGTTGATCAAGATGGAAGGAGAGTAAATTAAATAAACTTCTAACAGTGCCTTATCTGACCAAAGTCAACCAGGGAGCCAAAGTTTGAGATGTTTTCGGTTAACTTCTAATCCATTATTTATCAGCCGAAACCATCTACTGCATCAATGTCTTGATTACTCGCTATTCCAATACGACTTCTTCATCTGTCCGTTTTAGCGTCACAAACATTCCAAGATCAATTTAATAAATCGTAGAGGGGAATGAATTGGTTAAACCAATTTAAATTTTAAATTGTCATATGTTAAAATTAAACTTAGTATATGGGAAATATTCTTGAATAGGTCCTCAGGCATATGATATGAAATTATTTCAGTTATCCTTATTTTACAAGACAAATTTTGTCAAAAATTGGATTTCTTTGACGTATGTCCATGGTGTTCAGAAAGTTATTCGGGTTATTTTCGTAATTCATATATATATATATATATATATATATATATATATATATATATATATATATATGAAAGTCTTATTTTACGAATAATTTATCTCCTTCTTTCTCATACTCTAATATCGTTAGATTATCATTTGATAGATGTGTCTTGATTCAATTAAATGTTCAGCGAAGTTTGATTTTGATTTCATTCGTCCCGTTTCCGTATTACCAATACCCACTGACAACCCCCCCCCCCAGAGTTTTACATAAACACTTAACACACTGATTCTGATTGCGATTTCAATTGCGAACAGCATCGGATACCGTCTGAAATAACACTTTTTCGCGTGATATTTTTGTATGATATATCGACTTAATATGACATATCAAAATTAGCCCTATATATTACGGGGAAAATGGTAATTATAACAATTTTCAGTGTATTGGTTAAAAATATTCAGGGAATTCTGAACCCTGACAGATGGATCAATTCGAATAGTTTTAACTTTTTATGCAATAGTGTTTACACTATAATATCGTTTACACTCGATGAAACTAATAGTAGTTATAAATTCCATCATTGCTTTTGGTGTAGATAAAAAGGGCAGAACATTGTAATCGCAAAATATCACGGTATAAATTAAGAGTGTAGACGTGCGTCAACAAAGGGCAGAGTAAATAGTGTTCACGGTTGACTATGATTATATAATTCAGATGCAATACTGAGGAGGCGTGTTGAACATTTTAAAATTTAAATTCAAGAATACTCTAACGCTATAACATAAACGTTTGTAAATATAAATAGACTAGCGTAAAATGTAACATCGATTGTCCCAATGAATTTATCTTGCACGTTTTCTTAGGAAAATTGTTGATCAAGATGGAAGGAGAGTAAATTAAATAAACTTCTAACAGTGCCTTATCTGGCCAAAGTCAACCAGGGAGCCAAAGTTTGAGATGTTTTCGGTTAACTTCTAATCCATTATTTATCAGCCGAAACCATCTACTGCATCAATGTCTTGATTACTCGCTATTCCAATACGACATCTTCATCTGTCTGTTTTAGTGTCACAAACATTCCAAGATCAATTTAATAAATCGTAAAGAGGAATAAATTGGTTGATCCAATTTAAATTTTAAATTGTCATTTAGCTTAAATGAAAACACGAGTTTTTAGTTGGTTCTAATATTCGTGTTGCTTAAATTATACATATGAAAATTAAGTCAAGTTTAAGAAATTAACGGTGTATACATATAAGTGAATCCAATTCATAGCAAACACATTAAACCTGTAACATACCCACAACTGCAATAAAAATTCGATTTTCAAATTTACAAAATGATTTAGACACAAACTAATCTCTAATCTAATCTAATCTCTAAAGCATTTATACGGATGGGGATGAATACAACATGCATTTATTCATATAAAACATTTAAGTTTCGCTTCATTAAACACGCTTCACTTGGAAGCTTATTAAGAGTGGGTTTAACATAAAAATAAAAATTTGTTTAAGACTATGTTTTCGCAAAGTAAATCACACTTTATCGATTTTATTCATAAACCAGTACGAAGTTACGGGCTGACAATCGAAGTTAAAGTACAACATGGTACCGCTTTTAACCTTGTAGAGTGCATAACGAATTCAGTAAAATGCCAAAGACAGTTAATTGAGCCAGTGTACGTTTGACAAATGGACCGGGGTGACCTGGTGGGACCTGTGATCAATTATGGACACCGACCCGGACAAACATCACGTTTATCGGCGAGTCTTGTTCTCAAGGTAAAGTAATTCGTAGTGATTATTCGAGTATTTCGCTTAATTGTATGGTTTTCAGTCGCGTTTTTGGCTAATGTAATAGTACAAAGGGTGTGGAAGTCAGATGTTTCAATAACTGGAATCTGATGTCAAAGTCGGGACCTCCTCTACAACGGATACTTCACAGTTGCTGCTCAAAGAAGGAATCGTTTTTGCCACTTGTATTCTGTGGTGGAGGTTTTGTCGGAATTGGAGTGCAGATGGACTCCTAACAAAATCTCCTTTATGGCGACATATTGAAAACTCATTTTTAGTAGCATCTTGTGTGAGTCGGTTAATTAATAGATAAGAAATGTCGTTTTCTTTGCACAGGTCTTCTCGAAGCTGAAGAGTTACATTTATGTTTATTTATATTTACATAAAAGCTAATGACATGTTTACTTGAACAGGTGATCTTGGTAATATTGATTTTAGTTGATAACTAGCTGTTACTCGGCAGACGTTGTCATGCTTTTGACTATTACCAACTCAAACCAATAACACCATGACCTGTTCAAGAAAAATGTCATTAGCTTTTATGTAAACAACAATATCTTTCCATAAGGTTTATTTGTGGGAACCCTTTTGGGCCTCTTGGCAGGAACCCAATTGAGTTAGGACGAAATGGATGGCTTAGAAACCTTCTCCGAGAAATTTTACATATATACCAAGTTTCATGGCAAGCGGTCCAACGGTGTCCGAGTCCATAAACTTCAAATATATTACAAACAAACAAACCAACTTCCGTTTTTATAAATATGTCAAAGGCATGACAACGTCTGCCGGGTAACAGTTAGTATAATATAATAGATACTATAATAGCTGGTATATAGATACTATAGTAATTAAAATAAGTAATATCCAACTACTTCTTGAGGTCATGTGTACGAATAAGGTTGTTTATAACAACTTCGGTCCGGTACATTTTTGTATGGTAGTATTTAATTAGTACGGATACTTTTAAGATATTACAAGTGTAATTATTTGTAGTCCTGCCTTAACAACATCAGTCTTCCCATTAAAGTGGTGACGTTTAGAGGTGCATATTATTTGTGGTGTCACGTGAAGTCGTGCTCGCAGAACGAGGTTTGCGCTTCATGACGTACAGGTTTACTGTCATGTGTTGGCAATGTCATAACTAACGTGTTGATGCATATCTGTGTCCTACGATAAATTAAAATTGTCATTGTTACGAAAGTAATATAACTCATAGTAAGACTGTTAGTCCCTTGATAGTTACCAACACAATAAGTCAGTTGTTATAAAATATCCTGTCATGGTAACAATATTATATTTTGTTTTCAAAAATAACTACAAAAACATAAATGGTAACTAACAGAACAGAATGGGTTGGTAAATTGTATTTCAGAAATGTTTTATAATTCAACATTTACTACACACAGTAGTTTTGAGGAGCGAAACGCCCTCCGCCGATCCAGGGTTAGGTGGCAACATATTCTGGGTATCCTTCATTGTCAGTGTTAGCCCTCCATTTATAACAAGTTTTAATTTAGCTGACTTGTAAATAAAAAACAAATATTTATTCTCTATGAGAATGACCTTGGACAACGGACTGTATTTACTGGTAATTAAGAACTTCAAATTTGTCAATTAATAACTTTAATTGTTATTCAACTTTATCAAAATTAACGTTAAATTCAACGTTAATCAAATATAGCACCAAGTGGTGAACGTAATTTGGGGTTGGTAGTAGTTAATGTTATAATACTCATAACATGGAACATCTTAGTTTGTACAAAATATAAATCAATAGAGTATATGAGTTTTTTTACTAGTACCAGAGGGTAGTACAGAAAAACTAATTACATTGTAAAATATACAGAATTTAAGCATTACAATTATCAATACCCTCATTGCCTCATGGCTAAAAGCGTAGGTATTTAACAAATATATTGTTTAACCATATCAATTACTAATACAATAATGCAACTAACAATACGCGATACAAGCACGATTCTCCTTATCTTTATGTTAAAACCTTTTAAAATTAATGTATTAGTTTGCGGTGCATATTACTTTTTCAAAGATGTATTTAAAAATAAATAGAAGATTTGTAAAATGAAGTAGATCCCACAGTTTGATGAATTATACACTAAAATGAATTACTGTTTTAAAGCAATCCAATGCAATAAATGCAGTTTTAAGCATAACAAATCTTATCTCACGACAAAAGGAGATAAATAAAACATAAAACTACAAACTTAGTAGTCATTTTGAAACATTAGTAGCTTTTCAACGTCGAGGGACAAAGTAGAATTACAATTTGGCTGCTGAGTAAAAACAAATTAGGCAAGAGCGGGAATGTCATCTTGACAGAGAACATTTTTCATGCTGGTGAGAACAATTACGTTGAAACATTTGTCGCTTCTCTTTATCGTCAAAAATCTTTTCAAGTGAATGATTTAAACTTTATAAATTTCAATTAGTTTAAATTTAGTCTTTAAAACGGTTCATATTAAATGATTTTATTACTTTAAACATTTACATTTACTTTACATTTACATTTACTTTACACTTTACTTTACACTTCACATTTTACTTTACATTTACATTTACATTTACTTTAATAAAACGTAGCATTTAGTGTTGGCAACAAGGCTATAACTGTCACTGAGTAAATGCAATTTTCAAAATGAAATCGTTCTAATGTTTTGGTGATTTACTCACAGTTTGCACGGTAAAAAAATAACTACTCAGCTGTGGGCCATGCGATTTTAAAATATTTATTCTTACACAATTTTATGGCACAAAATTTTACATAATTTTTAAAATTTTCAAAATTTCCAAAATTTACCGTTGCTATGATTGTTAGCGTAAAAGAATTAAGAAATTGAAAGTTGAATAAGAAAAATGCATGATTCATTCTTGCTCACCTGTATCTTAACTGGGACTTTCAAGTAGATTATAACAGTATAGACATGTACTGAAATGGGAATAAAACGTGAGTTAGATGTAACTTTTTTACTATTATGTATTTAAATATTACACTTATTTAAATTAAGTTTTATATTTAATTTAACAAAAACAAATATTTAGTTTCTGTAGGAAAAAGGTGTTGTAAATAACCTGAATTGCTTCACTTGTATCTTTAACTTTGTAACTACCCAGGAAGTATTGCTGAAATGTTTTTAATTTGTCTTAGTTGAAAATTTAACTAAGATATTCTTTGTTTTCCTAATGTTGAAAATCTCATCAGTCCGCAGTAATATGATTACAATTTGATTCATGGCGATGAAGTAATGGGACATTTGTAAAAATTTTGTATTAAATAATTATTTTGTAAGGTATTTAATATGTGATCACGTGCATTTGAGTGATCCGGCAGACAAAGGCAAATGGACCTTGCAACTACCCGCAACGCTCAGTCTGTTATACTTCCAGTTCACACTATGATTTTTTACTTCGCTTTCGCCCAGAACAGCGTGCGGTCACAGTTAAGCTTACCAGCCGTAACATTTTCACAATCCCGTAGTTATTTTTCGTTGTCTTATAAATAGTGCTTGTTGAATGGCATCGTAACAGAGTCAACCAACTAATACAACTTTAGGGAAATTTAGTCTTCACATTTCCGAACACAAGAATACAATTTGTATGTATTATAATTTATGATACAAGGATTTTGCAATTGCATTACTCTATAAATTGCATTGATCATACACAGTTTTAGTGATCAAACATTTCTTTGGTATCAGAGGAAATTTATTTGTAATAATAGTCAACATGTTAAACTTTAATTCTGAATTACATACACTAAAATTGACATAGTCAAAAGTAAGTTAATTCAAAGTAAACATCAAACAAGGTTCTGTCATTGTTTCCGTCGTATTAATTACAATGTCAGCCCCAAAACACAACATGTGTAGTTGCCTCAGTCTCACAACAACTGCGGGGGACGCGACAAGTGGTTGTAGTGCTACTGTTAAAGCAAGTTAATTTAGTCGATTACTTTACAAGGATATGCGTAAAGCTCCTATAAATTATTTATATAAAACATATAAGAATAACATACTCAGACTGCGATAGTAAAATGATTTTGAAAATATTAAAACAAATCTTGGATGCCAAATTTTATTGATCAAATTTAGTTGAACTATTTACCAGAAATTGGAATTATATATGTGTTAATGGACTGTAAAGGACTTTTCCTTCCAGGCCGATTATGAAATTTGTTTACTAAATTTTCTCCAACTTTTTGCGTATATGTGAACTAATACAATACATTTTAAAAATGGAAGGAAACGTCGTTCCTATCTTGTACGATAAATTTCGTTTCCCTCAACCTACTTAGTAAAGTCAAATTTTACTCCTTGTAATTAAGGAGTATAGTGCTACTTTGTCTCCCGGAACAGAATCAGCTGACATTTCGCTGCAATCATTAATGCTGCAGCTATAAGGGAATCGGATCAGCTGATTGATATTTCGCTCCAGCTGCAATTAACGTTCCGAGTTTAGTTAACGCATTACGCAACCAAAATGGAAAGCGATTGTGAATGTGAATACTTATCAATACTTGTGGCTTTTGGGGTGTGGAAAAAATGTTGTGTGTAAATTTATCGCCCTGGCCTACGGCGCCGGCGTCGGGCGCCAACAATTTCCCTTAGGGAAATAGTTGCACTTTACTCACTTAATACACAAATAACTATTGTTTCAAGCAGAAGTCCCCGTATTATTTTTTACAGCAAAAAAATTGCATGGATTAAACTTGAGATAGTCAATAATATAAAACATAAGTGGGATTGTAATACACCGTTACTTAAAAAGAATATGATCATAATGTTTTTGGAAACATAAATGTTACACACCTTCTGTAATCATTAATATATATAACTAGCTGGCCCAACAGACGTTGTCCTGTCCTAAAGTCATTGAATTTGTTTCATTTCAAATACTCGTTCATTTTCAAAATAAGCATGTTCGCTTCTCGGATTAGCTCATTCGCTATGCTCACTTGAATATGAAAAAAGAGTTTGAGTTGCCATTCAAGTACTTTTTTTATTTCCAAAATGAGAGTTTCCATTCAAGTAGCTTTTTATTTCCATAATCAACATATGTATATGCCTTTCAAGTATGTTTACAGATGCTTGGTGTAACTATCTTAACTTAGATCAAATCAATGGGAACTTTGAAGGCCTGTGGGGCAGAGCTCTTAGGTCGGATTAAAAATTGTCTTTTATAAGAACCTTGTCCTGACATAAACAAACTCAACAAAAAATAATTATTCAATTTGGTCCATTAATTCTCAAGTAATGGCATGACCAAGGGAAACAGGGATCCATTTGAGCGAATTTCCCCTATAGGGAAGAAGCTATTACCGTAGTCGGCATGGTAAGACCTAGGACCGTGACCATGATAACTTTTCGTTTCAAGGTCCCCAGATGCCAAAAAATTGGAATTATATATGTGTTAATGGACTGTGCAGGACTTGTCCTTCCAGGCCGATTATGACATTTGTTTACTATTAAATTAAAGTATGTGTCCGTGAGCACGATAACTCTCGTAAAATTGATCTGATTTTGACGAAATTTGGTATAAACGTGTAAAGCAGCATTGATGACATTAAGTTCGAAAACCAGACAGATCGACCTATCCGAAGACGTATTTCGGGGTGTTTTTTATCCAAAAGTGGGTTTTTTGAGCTTTTTACATATAATTGTTGAAAAAGTCAAATTTTAGTTTTTTACATTGGAATCAGCTTAGAAAGACGCACAATTTGGTGTTTTGGTCATTGCTCTACGTCAAATGGTTACAGAGATATCGAAAGTGCTAAACCCAGTATGTTGTCCAATGCTATTCTTACGGAGAATAAGATAAATTGTATATCTCGCTTATTTTTGTCCTTTCCTTGATGAAACTTGGTATATTGCTTCATATCGTTGTGGTCTATTGATATTTGCACTAAAAAACATTTTTCAGCCGATAGTTCCCGTAGCAGCAAACCTGCGTACTCAGTCCCATGTTATTCTTATGGAGAATAAGTAACGTGTTATCTCCCTTAATTATGAACATAAATTATTAAAATTTGGTATGTGGCTTTACCTACTTGAGTTATATTGATATTTGTATAAAACCCCATTTTTGGAGTTCCTTGCTTCAGAAAACCTGCACACTCAGCCGCCATGTTATTCTTATGGAGAATAATTAAAATGTCTTAAATCATTTATTTATGAACGAATATTGATGAAACTTGATATGTGGTATTAAGATACATATATATGCATTGGAAATTTGCTGAGTACGCAGGTTTGCTGCTACGGGGGCATTTATATATTAAGATTTATACAAAATGTTTGACCTTGACACAATGACTGGTGGGTTCTAAGAAGTGTGTCTAAGAGTTTTAATTACTTCCTAGATTATATTTAACATAAGATACTACTTTTCCTTTCTTTTTGATTGAGGTAATTTATTCTTCTTAAAAACAAATTGACTGATTTAAGCCTTATTGTTTTTTAAGTTCTGCATTTATAGGCTATGTATTTGATCAACCGTATCAAGCTACAATAACAATGGGAGGCCTGGGGGGCACAGCCCCCCCCCCCCCAGTAAGGTTAATGTGTTACATTAAAACCTCTGGATTAGAGTTTAAAATATTTAGGCATTCAAAACCAATTGACTGATTTTAAAACGTATTGTTCATCAAGTTCTGTATTTATACGTATATATTTTTACAGAAATATTAAGCTACAATAAAATAAATATCCTGATGGGTCCTCCAGTGGAACTAAAGTGTAAATAACTACTTTTAAACCACGTGCTCTCACTGATTGGGGACCTTTATTGTCGCCAACATATTGTATTTTATCAAAATCTTCAGCTAATATTATTATGAGGGCCTAGATGATACAGCCCTCAGTGAGACTGAGGGGTGAGTAGCTACTTCATATGCACTTTGTCTGACTGATTGACAGATTTCAGGTCTCATTGTTTGTCATGTTCTGGATTTGTATGTCATTGTCAAGCTGCAGTTATAATGGAGGGCCCATGAGGTATATTGTCAATTGAAACATTTTTGTTTGTATTTTTAACTGTGAGCTCATTCCTTATATGCGATATAAGAGCGTACTCCTAGTATAATTATACCTAAACTTCTCGTCTAAACACGGACCCGTCCCTTCTTTTTGTCAAAATCCACAGTACAAGAAGATGAAATTGTCGATGTTTAAATTGGCATCTACTTACCTGAATAACTACTGCCAGTTAACACGTGTCACTATTATAAAGTATAGAAAACAATTCTTTTAAAAAACAATTATTATCTATACTTATAATAGTGCTACGTTTTAACTGTCAGTAGTTATTAGGGTAAGTAGATGCCAATTTAAACATCGACAATTTCATCCCCTTGTACTGTGGATTACCACAAAAATAAGGGACGGGTCTTCTAAAAAGCAACTTCAAAAAGTAGTCTTTGTTGGAAATAAACTATCAGTTATTAATGATATGTATAATGAACCTTTGTGTCCAACTTCAACTTATTTTGTGCAATTTTAAAATTTGTTGTTACAATATACCCTCCTATTTGACCTATTTTATAATAAATAAATAAAGCAACACGTTTTTAAAATGTTTCAAAAGTTTAAAGTTTTAAGATTCATTAGCTTCTAGTAGAACAAATATTTTAACTAACACTTCGAGGATAAAAGGGAGGGTTTACTTTCACTTGTTTTACAAAGCAAAGTTTGCCACAAAGGTATAAAGTTTACAGTTTTAATTTTCTAAAAAAAATAAATATGAGGTCAAAGCATAAAGTTTGAGTTGCTTATTCCTATTATTTCGGTATATCAGATCAACCACAAACTCATGTGCGAATCCTCCATTGAGCTGTAGGGCTTCCAGTTTTTGACATGGCTAAACAACGTTAGCTTATTGTGATTCGTTACTGCAACTCTGTAAGCTGTTTATTCCATTACATTTTGCAGACCTAACATTTACCGTTTGACCTACCTTGAAATGAACAATCGGATAACACCTGTGATTAATCTCAGCTGTTATCAATTTATTCAAATATGCATATAATATTACAATATATAATGGTCTTTTTTAGATGGATAAATGTTCGATCCCTTCTACAAAGTCAACGTATTTCCAGTACCATCCGAGGAAATTAACAACTCGATAATAAAATTTGGTTAAAACATTTGTACTATTTTTGACTTATTCTCCTCAAGCTTTACATAAACATATTCACCGTAATGCAAGGTACCCTAAGTATAGTTAATAAGCAGTCTCAGACGACACAATTATTATGTAGTACGCTCTTTTATTAGTATTACTCTCTTTAATGTGGTTCCCTGTGCTGGATGTATATTCTTAATAACACACAATTAGTTTTCAGAAAACACAATTTAGTTTACAGTTTTGTTTCTTGTGATAGGTAAAATACCAATTTATAAAAATTACAATGATTGTAAATGTAAAAAGATTTACACTTCCTTCCAGGAATTATAACGGTCACTTTTTTGGAATAATAATCAGATCAAATAGTTTAATTAGATGGTCGTTCATCAGAGGCTTACAGAGTAAGACTGCAGATTAAGCTTTATGAAAATTATATAGAAACCTATAATTAGTTTTTCGTCATACTGCTTCAAAAACAACTGTTTTTGACAGATGCGTTGAGATTCAAAAGTTCTTCTTTTTAGTCTTGGGATAATAACATATGTTTTGATGATCATCATCGTACTAGTACTAAAAAGATCATTGTTGATGATACTTTTGATTCGAGGTCGCCATAAATCGATTAAAATTCATTCGATTATAAATAATCGAAACACTCATTCTTTAATAAGAATCGAAACATTCATTGTTGTATTGTTATTATTTTTGCGTTCGTTTCCCGTACACCACTGGTGAGTGACAACTGTGAGTGATACGATGGACGAAGTTAGTAGGCCTAACGATTCGTATCGAAATATAATAGAAAAAGCCCAAACAATTTAAGAAGGTTTACTTCCAGAGAAGTCGCAGAAATTCGATTGATTCGAACCACAATGATTGGTTTGAAGTGATCGACTCAACAACCGATAGATATGAATGAACCGATGTTATGCATGCGCAACAGCTGATTGTTTCAAGAGACAAGCTTTAAGAAACATTTGAGGTTATGAAGACACAGTACGTAAATTTTACTTTTGTTTTTCTTTAAACCTTAGTTTTTTGGCAGTATGACGAAAAATATAGTTCGTCACTCGGATCAAAAGTGTCTTTTTAATACTCGCTCATTTCCCAGCCTCGGCTTCGCCTCGGCAGTTAAACTGGAGCTCGTATTAAAAAGATCCACTTTTGATCCTAGTGATGAAATATACTATTTTATTAATGATATTAACATTTATAAAGTGAACAATTTTAAATTAGTTGATTTTTCTTTAAAAAAATGAAGAAATGCGTTAAAACAATATAACGAGCGAGATATTTGATGCCAGGTAAAATAGCTTCAAGTAAGATTATTCCATCCGAACGATCTTGAGACAGGTTTACTAGGAAGTGACATATTAAAGCCAAATTCATTTTATTTCCAAATAAATAAATGGAATAACTGATATAACAATGGTTTGGTATTTTTCAATAACATTTGTCAGTAGAAGCACCGTGTACGTAATTGATGTTAAAACAAAGACAAAGAGGGGCCTTCCTAATATCATGTGCATGTGTTGATATTTCATCTGTTACTAAATTCAAACTTGTTTATTTGAAAAAAGAAGTTATAACTAACTAACGAATGGAACCAACATTCTCAATCGCATTCTTATTCATTTTTATTAATCAACATCTCACAATTTTCATCTCATAATTTCATTGTGTAATTTGTTTTTCCTTGATATGTTTGATTATCTGGTTTATTTGCCTTCTGGACACAACACAAAGCCGAAGCACCGGCCTCAGTCGGCTTATTCCTATGACCTCAATGTACATTTGTATTATAACAATAGAGGTTGTAATTAATTTATCAAGAGCATTTAAATTTAATTTTATATTTTTGTTTATTCTGTGCTGCATTTTAAATTCTGAATTGTATTTTTATGTTTTGTTATTGTTTAATACCAAATTCTGAACAATTCTGTATCTTTATTTTGCTGTTATAAGCATATTCATTCATCCTGTAATACAATACGTAAAACTGAAATAAAGTTACAATCCTCTATTTTGATCAAATCGGTCTAATACAGTTGTGAATAATTACATACAAAACCGTTCTCCATAGTAATCCATAATCCGTATTCATATTATACCGTAGTTATAAACAGTGATCAGTCATGAACTAGATGGAAATTCGACGCGTAATGGGATGTGATACGGATGTACACTTTGGCGTCTGCCTGGAATGTTAATCGGGACCTTGGCTGCTATTGGTATTGGCCACCCTACACAGTAATGCATATTCCCTAACATCAATACAAACTGGCAATCAATAAAACAGATTAACTTACAATGTGCTGGTTATATTTTTTTTTATAACGAGTGATGAAGATTTACATGTAACTAATATTTAATACGTATAATATTAAATTGATCATGAAACCTTAATTTTATTGTATATACTCTCTTACTTAACCGCTTTAGGTTTTATTAATTATGCGTAACACGATAAACAAAAAAATTGCTGCTTTATAATACAATTTCGTTTTAAAGAACTAGCAGCACTATGCGAATTAGCAATGACACAGTTTTAAATAGTGATTACTTACTCCATGAGTTCACATAAATTGTTGGAAGGACTCTGTTACTGTAGATAAATCAGTCAACATACAGTAAATAAACCTATATTACTGGCACTCTTGGCAACTCTCGATTTCATAAATCCAAAGTTTAATTACAATTTACACTTTAAAATAATTTAGAACAAAACGATGGAACAAACCGAGTTGTTCAAATAATTAACCTTCTACTTTACCCTTGACCTATAAGTTAAATTAGTTTCACACTTGAAATCGCAGTACATTCAGAAAAACCGGTTTCAAGATTGAACATTCTCTAAAGCTAACATTAATTATAAAATAATTGAAAAATAAAACTTTTACTTAAGCATGCCAATAAAATAAAGGCAACTATATTTTATAAAGCGGTAAGTCATAACTGCAAACATTTCTTTCAGTTATAATATGTCATTTGGTTCATGCAACAGCTCAAAATAAAAAATAAAATCATATATATTTAAAAGATATGCAAAACTTTGTCGAGTCTGTCAGACCGTTCTACTGGGCCTATATTCATGATTATTTTGTTAATTTATAGGTAATTATGTCTAGATATGTCATCACTAATTCAAACTAACTTATCTTCAATGGGTTTCGCCCCAATGTTTCTTAAAGTTCCCATGTTAATCTTGCGGAGGAAGTTTGTATACATCAGATGATTTCTTGAAACATGTGTCTATTAACCAAGAGAGTTCATTTGGTTCGCCAAAGAATAATGCAGCACATAATACAAATACTTTATTTTCGGGTGTCTATATAGCCAAGAACGTACATGTTATCCAGTAATTGCTATGATAGTTTGAGAAAATCTGCTACATGAGCTAAGAAGGCTTGCTTAGTGTTTAGGAACTTTTTTTGGTTTTGAAGTTTTGTTATTAACTTTAGAGCTCTTTCAGCAAAATCTTACCTATTGACGTTTAAAGCTTCCTTAAAACAGATGCATGATCATTTAATTTATAAGTTCCGTAATAATCTTTCTACAAAATGGTATTTTCTTTTATGTGCATAATATTTTTCTGGATTATCTCTGCAAACTTCATAAAATATTTTTCCATTTAAACCTTTGGGATTTCTTGCTCCTTTTTCAGTTTGCGTATTTTTACGTGTTTTAAACCTGACAATGTTTATTCTGATGTCTTAGTTGTGAATTTCACGTTTCCAAGATCAGATCTCTTGTATTTTTTAACGTTTCTTATTGCCGGTTTTATCAATCTGGTAATATTTCTTACATTGAAGCCAAACCTAGGCAGGAAAAAACGAGCGTCAAAGCCAAAATAAATCGTGGGATCATTATTGGTTTAAACAAATTCAGGTTAGCATTTACAAGTTACCTTGTTAAATTTTATTCCACCTATTAGTTTTTTTATATAGGCAGTTTTCAGAAAATTAGAGCCATCTATGCTCTGAGATTTACTAAAACAATAATAACTCTGCATCCCACTTTACCATTAGATCACACGATGAGCAAAATCATAATTGATGATAAGATATTCGCAGTACTGTATTAGCAAATTTCTCTCAAAAGAGAATAAGCTATTACCGTAGGCTGGAACCTGTAGCTAAGACCTATATAGTCCGGGGAAGATGATAACTTTACGTTTTGAGGTCACCAGATGCAAACACTATTAGTTCAAATCTGTATATATATATATTTATATAAAATATCGTTTTTAGCGAATTTCCCCTATAGGGAAGAAGCTATTACCGTAGGTCTCATAGTAAGACTTAAGCCCGAGACCATGATAATTTTTTGTTTTGAGGTCCCCAGATGACAAAAACACTATTCGTTCAAATTTATAAATATGTATATATATATATATATGTGTGTGTGTCCGTGAATGCGATAACTTGAGTTAAAAACATCCGATTTTGATGAAATTTGGCTCAAATGTGTAAAATAACATTCATGACTTTAAGTTCGGAAACCAGAAAAATCGGACCATGAGAAGGGGGGTTTATGGGGGTTTTAAATTTTTCAAAAATCAATTTTTTTGCATTTTTCACCCTAAAATTGTTGAACAACTTAATTTTGGTTTTGACCATGTTATAGAGCTTAAAAAAACAAATAATATAGTATTTTGAATTATTAACCTAGGTTAAGTGGTTGCGGAGAAAATCCAAAAAACCCGCTCATAAAATCGCCCATGTTAATCTTATGGTTAAAAAGTTTTTGGCTTTTCCTCAGTTTATTTTAATGTAAACTTCACATTTGCTTTTACCAATCTGTTCAGTTCCACAAAACGATCATTTTGGTGTTTAAATTGTGATTCTACGCCCAACCGTTGCTGAGATATTCAAAGTGCTAAACACAGTACGTTGTCCAATGTTATCCTTATGGAGAATAAATAAAATTTGATATCTCGATTATTTATGAATGTATGTTGATGAAACTTGGAATGTGGCTTCACTTAGTACTGGTATATTGATATTTGCACAAAAAATTGATTTTTTGTTGATTATTCCCATAGCAGCAAACCTGCATACACAGCCCCCATGTTATTCTTATGGAGAATAAATAAAATGTAATGACTCCCTTAATTATGAACATAAATTAATAAAACTTGGTATGTAGCTTCACTTGGTTGAGTTATATTGATAATTGCATAAAAACCCATTTTTTTGGTTCCTCGTTTCAGCAAACCTGCTTTCTCAGCCCCCATGTTATTCTTATGGAGAATAATTAAAATGTTATATGGCGCTTATTTATGATTTAATATTGATGAAACTTGGTATGTGGCTTTGCCTAGTTAAATTATATTTATATTCGCATAAAAACCAATTGTTTATGTTCCTTGTTTCAGCAAACCTACGTACTCATTACCAATGTTATTCTTATGGATAATAATTAAAATCGCTTATATGTGAATATATTTTTATGAGACTTGGTATGTGGCTTTATGTGGTATTAAGACAAATATTTTGCATTTGAAATTCGGTGAGGACGCAGGTTTGCTGCGACGGGGGTATTTGTGTCTGGGATGAGCTTAAAAATGACATTATGACGAAAGGATGGATTTTTTTAAACATAACGTGGCTAGGAATGAGTAGTCAGTCAAGGCACTGGATTCAAATCCTAGGAATATTATTCCTAAACTACGTTTGTACTTATGAACAATATAGTGATTACTTTATTTTAAAACAACCATCTTAGTGTGGTCATAGATTAGCTCCCTATAACTATTTTATGCAGATGCAATGGCCATATAATCACAGCTGTTAAAGTAAATAAAAACCCTGCGGCTGAACTCTATCAGTAAAAATATTAGGACTAACGATTTAAGGATGAGGAGAACATTACCTAAATTTATACTTAAAAATGGTTAGTGATTTATTGCACAAATTACAAATCTTGTCAGTAAATATTTATATAACTTTTGAAATTATTACCGCTAACCAACAAGTATTTTTAGATTTCACCATGAAAAATATACATCAACTTGATTAGCCTTTACTCGTAATATAAACTGAGGTTGCAACGTTGACTGATGCTGCAGATCAGTGCGGGTTCTCTAGTATTTAAATAATGAAATCCTCGTTAACAATTTTACTATACACGTGCTAACAATAAACATTAACACACTATATACCAAAAATATCTGTGCGAACGTTTTTATTTTATATTTTATTATATAAATGTACATGATCATTGTTCCATTCATGAGCTAAATTATAAATTTAAATACATGTCGTTAGTTTTAACACGCTTTTCATTCAACCTGACATTTTATCCTTTTAAGTTACTATCAAATTTAGTCAATAGTGTGTATTTGTTATATTTATATAATCACACACGAAAGTCTATACGTAAGTAAAACCCAAATTACTCCATTTTTAACTGCGTTTGTATATCAATAGTTTTGTTACAAACACGCCCCAAACAGGCAATACAAAATTGTAAAACAGCAAAGATTTCCCACTCAATAAATTTCAATTTCATACAGGAAATTGTTTTATCAAAGAGGGAAAGACGCAAAGCTCAACCAATCCAGTTTACAGATATGCCGCTGCGGCGCGGCGTAGGCGCGATATTCATGGTTAACAGTCAAACATATAAGGGTGACTTTTTATAATGGTAGTATTATATGACATGCAACATCCCAACTAGCATAAAAATAATTTGTAATATTTTCAAAATAATGTTAACTGGTTTTGAACTGAGTTTATGTATAAAGCGAAAGTTTATGTATAAACTGAGTTTATGTTTATTATCTACATCTATAAATACGAAAAACCGATCACCCCCCAGGCCAAACCTTTACACCTACAACCACGAAATTCGGCACGTATACTCTTTCCACAACATAAGTAACCACTTAGAAAGGATTTTAAGAAATTCTCACAGGGCTGCACCCCACAGGGCGTCAAATTTCCAATCCTGTGTTATTCTTATGGACAATTTATCAATACGAAAAACCGATCATCCCCAGGCCAAACCTCTACACTTACATCCACAAGATTTGGCATGTGTACTCTTTTCATAACGTAGGTATCCACTAAGAAAGGATTTAAAGAAATTCCTAAAGGGCTTCTTCCCTCGGGGAGTCAAAATTCCATTCCTGTTTTATTCTTATGGACAATTTATAAATACAAAAAACCTATCATCCCCCAGGTTAAAACTCTACACCTAAAACTAAATTTGGCACCTAAACAAAATTTGGCACGTATACTCTTTCCATAACGTAGGTAAGCACTAAGAAAGGATTTTAAGAGATTCCAATAGGGCTCCGCCTCACGGGGCTTTAAAGTTCCAATCCTGTGTTATTATTATGGACAATATAAAAATACGAAACACCGATCATCAACCAGGCCAAACCTGTATACCTGAAACCTCGAAATTTGGCACGTGTACTCTTTAGCATAACGTAGGTTTCCACTAAGAATGGATTTTAAGACATTCCCACAGGGCTTCACCCCACGGAGATTCAAAGTTCTAATCCTGTGTTATTTTTATGGGCATTCACTTTAGTTTGAGCTGATGAGAATTCAAACAGCTGATCATGCTTAATACGATAGCAGCTAGTTTTAATGTAATTATGACAAGGGCTTACAATAATTAAAAGTAATTTTGAAAAAAATAAAATAATAATTTTTATATAAGTTTTAATATAATTATAAATAATAGTTTTGAAACTCATTCAATATATTAAAAAAACATATTTTAACATAATTTAAAAATGTTATTACTATAATTTTTAATTATTTTCAGTTATACAATTTTATGCTAATTTAACATGACATTTAATAATTTAACATCATGGTTTCATCGATAAAAAGTATGGAGAAATCACGAGTCATAATAAGTTTAACATTAGTTTCAAAATAATTTTAATTTTTCTAAACAACTTTAACATATGTTTAAATTAGTTTCAAAATAACTTTAAAATATTAAATTAAATTGTTTATATATTGCTTTAAAATTATATTAAATAACTTTGTATCAACTTAATGGAAAATTCTAACTAAACATTTAGAAATAATTTTAAAATTAAATTATTATAGTTAACATTTGTTGAAATAAATAACTTCCTTTTAAGAAAATGCAATGATTAAAATTATTAGTATTTTTCACTGATTAAAAGTTAATCGGCAACATGGTGTGATTAGCAAAGTTCCCTATTAGTTTTAAAATAGTTTTTACCTATTATTAGCCAAAATGAGTTGATGCAGTAATTCTTTTGCAGCCTCAAGAAAGTTATATAAATTTACATTTAATTTCCCTTCCCATGTAAGCCTATGTAAACACAATAAATAGTTTCGTGCGCCCGTTTATATTTGCTGCATGCAAAGGGTTGTGTGCACTCGGTTTTGGGTACCATATTGCTCAACAATTGTATATATATAAAAGGAATATTACAAGTTTTGTTTCCACAACCTTAAAAGATGTATCCAATTTAAAGTGTTTACCAGAACAACAGCAAAATAAAACAAGGAATGCTGTAGTTTCACCAAGTCCCCGTAGGATGTAGCAATTTAGTTATTTTCTGTTGCCAGACCGACCATGATTTGTCAAGGGGCGAAGTGACCGAGAGGGTTAAGGGTGCACCCTACTGCGGACCGAAGAATCCTAACGATGTTGTTTATCGCCACGCTGCGCCGCACCGCGCCGCGCCGCTAGAAGCGCTATCAGCTTAAGGCCTGATATTGGCAAGAGGGGAAGTATCAAGATGGCGGCTGAGACAATGGTGGCGAGTGATCATTGCACTGTCCACCAACTCGGCGGCGGGGTCGCCTCATTTGAACGTGTACTCACAGTAATGGGTGAATTCGCTAAAGAATTACGTTTTTGGCCCACTACGTCGTTATTTCACAACAGATTTAGACAATTTACTCCGCAGATTTGCAGAAAATACAAACCAACAAAATACCATTTTAACTGTTAAATATTGTTTAAAAAATTCTCCATGCTATTTAAATGGGAGAACCTTTATGAAGGAACTATCCCTTAGTTTGGGAAAACCAGTCAAAATGTGGTCATGACAATCGTTTCAATTTGAAGCCCAAACATTCTGAAACACCACAAAAAATAATAACTATCACTTTATCCCTTTAAGGTTGTTAAATTATACAAAGTTTAAAGTAACATATGTTCCCATGTTATTCAAATGGGAAAGTTTTAGTCAAGAAGCCATCCTAAGGTTGAGAGAACCAGCCAATTTACGGACATCGTATTTACGTCGACTTAAACCTATAGTGTCTCATCCTTCAAAAAAATGTCAAATGTGTAATTTTTATCTTTTAAATCCTTTAAATAATACAACGTGTAAATGTCTTCTACCCGTTTTGGTGTGATTTAGAATATTTTGTGTTTACAAAAATAGCTGTTCTTAATGCACTAAAACCAAAACAAAGCGGAAGAGGGGAAGTTTCCAGCCGGAAGCGGTGGGGGAGCTGCCGACAGGTTTCCACTGTATCCGCCTAGCTGCGCCACCAAGCAGGCCATGAATATTTACGTTTGCAGACCTTTTTGTTCTCCTCGATTGCACTGTTACAGATTTTTACCAAACTATTTGCAGTTTCACACTTTTCAGATTCCAATCTATAATTATTTTATTTCTTTTTTCCCAAACATATCTTTTCCTTACGTTAGGAAGCTTTAGAAAAACGCTTAATTTGAAAAATTTACTAGTGGCCTATCGCTTAGTTTGAATTAGCAGAAATATGTATATGAACATTTAGTTAATGAGATAACAACAAATTATTTTTCATTGGTTCACAACTGAGTTTACAATGTAGGGGATGAAAACCCCTTAATTTAGCGTGCGGAAGGCAGATAGGGCGCACCCTTAAGGTAAATGACTACATCTATAGCTGTAGTTGTGGGTTCTATAGCCGGTTTGTTCATAATATTTTTAAAGCGATATATATATATATACAGAGGGTGATTCAAAAATATATGCAGAAACTTCGGGAGCTCATTCTACATATAAAATGGAAGAACAAAATATATATAAACGTAGGTTCGGAAATGCTTTGTTTACCGTCTTTCTGTCTGTTTGTGTTTTCTTACTGTATTAAGACATAACAAGATATCAACTTCAAACTTGGTGCATATATTATATGTAATAAGACCCATTTTGGTATGGAATATCAAGTTTATACTTTGTAGCATTTAAAAATGGCGGTCATTTTTGTTTTTCAAAGCTAAATATCTTAAAAACCGTAATATTTAGGAAATGTTTAGTTAATGTTAGCACCCCTGGAAACAAGCCCGGTATCCACAGAGCTCATCCCGGCAGACACCTCTGACTGACACGGTACGTGGATTACGTCACAGGGTTAGCAGTAAAGATGTAACATGCAACATAGTTATTTTATTAATCTTGTTTGCAACAATATTAATATACAGTTGAAAATAAAAAAAATAATGATTTGCTAATTAAATTAAATTAAAGGACAATCCACATTGGAGATAAAATTTTCCACATGAATATCTTCAACAATAAGGAATAATGTCAATAGTTTTAACTAAATGGAATGTCCAAAACAGTGAAATAAAATGATTGTAAAATGAATGTTGTGAACTTTATTAAGCTGAAATAGTGAATTTTACTCTCACACTATTGTTGAAACTTTGCAAAGTGGTTTGGAACGTTCCTTATTCATCTTAAACTTTGATTTCCTGGAAGACTTGAGGCCGGATTAAATTTGTATTGCCGGATTTTCTTGAACAAAAGTTGCTTAATAGTAAGACATTTGTTCCACAAATAACTTCTAAATAAATATTCAGCATTTATTTTTTGCAGCATTTATTTGAATGTTGCAATATATGATTGTTAAAATACGTATTATATATCAGTGGGAATATATGGTGCACAGTATAAATCAATAAAGCCCGTGTGAGCAAATACAAACGTCAGCACAAACGGAGGTGAATCTTGTTACACCCCAGCCCCTGCAGAATGGGGTTAAAAGTAAATTTACAAATTATTTAGAGATTCCTTTTTGGAGTTTCCTTATTTGCTATATCGTAGTTTTCGTTAAATCTAATTGACACAAATACGGATTTTAAATCATTATTAAATAATAAAACTTTCACTCGGCATTACATGTCAATACACTATCTTAAGAAAAGAGAAACATCCCGCATTTTGATAGAAGGAGAACATACAGTTGGATCTAAACATACTTGCTGGAGAAAATTACATTTTTAAGAAACTAACGTAAAAAAGTGTTTGATGTGCTAATGTAAATTACATCGAAATGTATATGTATATAGAAATAAACAAATAAAAAAGTATGTGTAATCTGTAGTATGTATGTAATATGCAGTATGTATAGTAAAGAAATAACTTGGATTAACTAAACGAGTTGATCGACCAAAGAGGTTTAAGGTAGCGTTTGCTGCACCTAATTGTAAGCGCGACCACTTAGGGGAATCTCCACAATGACTGATGAGCTTAAAGCTATAGTTCCAAAGACTGCAGAATTTACGGCAGGAAGTGCGAAATTTTCTGCTGCGGAGATTGCTGATAAACAGCTGATTGACTGATTGCATGAAGTGAATGTCAAACTTCTGATTAATGATATACATTGTCGCATATGCAATGATAAATATTGTTATAGGTTAGTGTATGGTGTAGTTGCAAGATTATTAAATTTTTTCGTAAAAAGTGTCAATTATTTTGTTTTAATTTATCACTTAGTTTTTCTAAATTAAGATCCTGTTATATATTTTTTTAAATGAACATATTTTATGACGTTTTATCTTATTTTTGAACTATAGCTATTTTTCAGATATTTGCCTTTACTTTTTTTTAAGAGGCACTATTCTGAATTGGTTCCATTATTAAGTAATTTGTGATATTACGTTTTGGATCTTAAAATTCAAGTAAACTGTTGAAATCATTTATACTCGTACATTCACACATTTGTGATCTTTCTCGGTCAGATAACAACATAAACAAATTTTAATTATTTATATTTGTTGCATATGGTCTAGATATTTGTTGACCTATTTTAAAATTGTTTGGTTAAAAAATTGTATGTTAACAAAACTAAATACGTAGCAAGTCTATTCAAATAAATCGTTAAAAATTCATTCTTCGTTTATCATTTTACGGGAAGAATGAGCGTACACCTAGTATGGTAATTAGAAATGAGAAAGAACCATTACTCTTATCAGACTGTTGGATATTGTAATAACGAATGTATTTAACTGAACGGTACATTTACAAAAAATTGGTTGCCAATTCACAAAGAGAGATGAGAAGACGGAAAAATATATATTACTTTTTATCTGCAAGTACTTTTTATGGTACATTATCATAGTATTTACACGTTACACAATCCAAGATAAGTGACTGTGTCATTTTATTTTTTATTTTCATATACTGTAAGTTGGGTAACTTTAAGTTACAGTATTATTTTATTTTTTGCTATTTCCTTTGAAAAGGCCTTGAAAACGTATCAGATTTCCTGCACTGATTTTACATAGACTAGATTAATTATTGTACTATCGTATTAACTAACCTTAGAAGAGAAATTAACGTCTAGAATCTACAATGATAAGAAATAAGATAAATTTATAAACATAATTGTTACGAAAGTTATTAATTTCATAAATAATAACTTTCAATTACTACACTTTAGGTAGCGATAGATTTTATAGCTTAATACTTTACTTTTATTGTTTACTAAATGTTTGCAGTCCGAACACATATAAAATTGAATAACCCACCCTCTTACAATCCCTTGTTGAATGTTTACCAGGGACGGCAGGACTGAGGCAGGATGTGTACAACGTGTAAAGCTTATAACACTAATTACAGTCGGGCGGATGAAATGGGACTGTACGTGCTGGAATATTCACTCTGTACGAATATATTTCACTTTAAGTGTTTTAAATGTATTCTAACTGAAAATTTTGAGAAACTTAAACGACATTTATTTACAATAGCCATAATAATGTATAACAAAAATAAAGAAGTTCGATAATGATCAAATAAATTTACAAAAAATCTTTAACATCACGAGCACAAAGAAATATATGTGGTTCATAACATGCATATATGCATCATTAAAAAGGTTCGATGGGTAATCGATTTTTGATTCTGCACCTAAAATAGAACGTTAAATGTAGAATTCGTTTTTTATTTAGATTCCGCTCCGTTCACCATTAGTCATGCTGTACATCTTTTCACAACACAAATTATATCTTTGGAACTTATATGAAAGATATATATATTCTAAATGCAAACTGTACAAAAATTAAAAATGCTACTTTGTTACTGAATTGAAGTTTCCCATCGATGTGCTGAAATCAAATTGAGTTGTAAGAAATCAAAAATACTGTTGGATAATAAGTCTGAAAACACCTAGTCAGTAAGACTAAACTAGGGTTTATATATTTGCACTACTTAGGAATTGCTAATCGTAAAGGCCAAATAAACTGTAATTTACTCTAGTTTAATGGTTAGGTAAAATAGTTGGAAAACATTGCCAATTTACATAAGCTAAAATGTCTAATACACACGTAATAAATAGCCTACTAAAATAATATATTACTTTTACTTTATACCTCTATACATAGTATATGGAGAAAATATTGTTTTCGTCAAAATTTTCGAATTTGAGTTGTTAGTGGAATTATTCGTTTTGGTGCTCCCTGAACCCAAAAAAAAAGGTTGCCATAGTTACTGTTTTGAATGAACAATCGTTCCCGGCACACTAAGTAATGACAACAATGGGTACTCAGTGACTGTTAACAAAATTGTGTAATCAGCTGTTTCAGTTGGTATGCGTTTCATTGGTCTGCAATCATCACTAGGGTAGCATTGAGCAATTAAAAGTGTGGCATTATTTTCGGGACACGCGGTATAATGTAAAACAATAATTCGGTTAGAAATATAACTTCAGTTGTCTGCCAGGTCATTAAGCACCAAAATGTCTATCATCTGGACTTTGGTGACAGGAGCTACTCAAGGATATTTCAAGGGCGTACTCTGTTGTAAGCGGTTTTAACCGATGTCCCCTAACAACGATAAGCCATTTTACTTTTGAATGAAATTGTTTTTGGGGTGGTGTAATACACTCTGAAATGCTGTAGATGACTATCTATGCGTGAATTTTAGGCTCCAAAGTCAACACATAAAACAAATATTATTAACTCACAAATGCGGACAACAGACAAATGTTATAACACGGAAATTGGAATGCGGAATGCTCTCGCACGGCGAATAAACATTTCACAGGTACATAATCACAACCAGCTTCGTCTGTATTTTGACACTAGCTGTATGACAACGTAACTGCTCCAATTGACGACGCGACGCGCCAAGTCTTTGTCAAACCGGGTCAAGGTTTTTCAGTAGTTCCGTCATACTGGTAAAATTTAGATAATTTTAAATTTATTTTTTTCAATGTCGAAAGCGTAAGCATCAAGTACATATTTAATATATCACTAATTAATTTGTAATCACCGTACTCCCCGAAGATGACAATTATCAACATTTTGAAGGAAGGGAAAGTTACATATTAGGTAGGTGAAAGAGTACAATTACGTACTGCATGTTGAAATTAAGTGAAATCCAGTTTAAAAGGCTAAAGAAGGAATAATGTAAAACAAAATGAAGACGAATTTGTATATCATATATTGTTTGACGAAATCCATTTTAATTACTACTCTTCAAATTTGGTTTCCTACAGCCATTCTATCTATCTCTTCCGATCAAATCTTGTTAACTCCATTCATGCGGGACATGCCTTTTTTCAGGTAAAGCAAACCTCCTTTAAGCACTTTTAAGAAAGCATTATTAATTTCTTATAGTTCCTCCTTCAATGAAACTGCTCCCACTTTTAATTTTATTTCTTAAGGGTGTTTTTGCCGGTGATCCATATATCCTTTAACCAATAATTGAGCTATCATTTGGAGGATTATTTTCACCACTAATGAAAAAAATAAAGAAACAATGCAAAACAATAAAAATGTTACTTTAATGGTCGATTATCACTTATTTATTTGTTAACGTACAAGTGGCACCGTCTTACAGTGTCTAATTCAACTAAAACGAAATGTGAATTAGAATGCGCAAGTTGCGTATGGGAAATTCTAGTGCGCTCTTTTATTCTGTAATTTTGTTCCAGTCAGTTTCAATATTTCATATAACTGGATTTGTAGTTTTAGTGTCATTTACTTTTTCCAAAACTCACATCACTAACTTCAGCTGGACATTCATCTGGAAAACGTATTCCAAAACGGTGTATCTAATTTATTAATAAAAGTCCAGTAAAAAACGAATAAAAGCATAAAAATCTTTCATTGAAGGAAACTAAAGCAAATGCACACTATAAGTACGTACCAATTAATGTACTTCATAACAAAATTGTATTTAGGGCTTTAAAATACGTACATTTACAAGGGGAAAGACGCATTACATATAAACATCTAAGCTGAAACTATATCAAGGTAGATGTTAAATCAAATCATGCAATATTTCAACGAATATGTCAGTTTTTACAAAACGAAAACGACTGCATCACTTTGTAAGTGACACCGTCAAGAGATCAATTTCTTGTCACTGTAACTTTGATTTATCTGACACAAATGTATTACAATTGCCTTCTAAAACGTACATTTTATTTAAACGATTTCACTGTTTAAGATACAAAGACTAGTTACGTATCAGTGTTAATTACACAATGTTCAATGTTTATGAATATATATATGCTTTATTTATTTGGTTGTCATAGTGTTGATAAAATGTCAGGGATGCCGGTTAATAGTTCTATTTGTTGCTGTTAAACCTCGGCCATTGTCACATCACTGATGGCTCTAATCTATTCGTAAATAAACGGTATCAGGAAACTGACACATACTTTCTCCCTTTTAGCCCAACTTTAATGAATAAATTACTTTTTATTTACTAAATATAGAATACAAAGCACGGTCGAATGTACAGAAAATCTTGTAAACAAGTTGTTTTAAAAAATATCCACCCAAATCCCTGCTTTGGAGGCACTACAGAATCCATTGCCACACTCGTGGTTTTAAGAGAGGAAGTGCCCCCTATTCCCCCCACGGTTATTAAGGGGCAACAGATTTCGATTACTCTTTTAGTCAATGCTAACTTGACAGGCATATCAAGTTTGAATGAAATTGATCAGTAAATAAGAGAGAAATATTAATTTATTGTATTCCCCATAAGAATAACATTGGACAACGTACTGCGTTTACCGCAAAATGACAATTTCAATTTTCTCCGCAACCAGCAATCGTAGAATAGTAATTCAAAATACTAAATTATTTAGTTTTTGAGCTCTTTTTAATGATGAATAGTAATCTTTTTTAATATTTTGTTTTTTTAAGTAAAATCAAAAAAACTAAATTTTTGATGTTTTAAGTCCTGTAATTTCTGAATCCGATTGTTTACAGAAATTCGGGTGGAGTCATTTTGTTGTAAAACTAAATTTCTACAACCGACTAAAGTTCAATCAGAATCGTTAGAGCCGTTTTTTAGAAATGTTGATGTTTCGTGTTTATACCCAGCTTAGCCAATTAGGGCAACATTATAAATAATTTAGTTTAATATATTACCAACAATTTTACCAAGAGGTATGTAAATGAAATAAGAATGATTGTTAAACTGAACACTTTAATTACTTATTTAAAGATTATACAATAAATACATTTCTTTAGTCACTTGCAATTTTCTTTTTAAATAAATTCCTTAAACCTTTTTTAATTAAAATGAAAATAAGGTGGATCTTACTTTAAATTGGAAGTGGCTGTGTCCGACGATAGATATATCCCGTAAACCTCGTCTGCAAATAAACAAATGGAACAGACGAATTAATTTACAATATTTAAAATCAATTAATATTCAATATTTATTAAAATTTAATTATTTAAATCATGAGCTTCTGAACAAACAAAACGAAACAGGCTTTACCTCACATTTGATTTTAAGTTTTACAAGTTATATAAAATAGTTAATGGAAAATATTACTTTACAAATATACAATAACATCTACATATTTATCTCAACATAATAACAATTCATGACAAATGCATACAACAATTTAATTATTACAAAACTTACTATTTCAACGACGAGGATTCAACTCTATCGGACCACAGTTTCCAACGAATAAATTCAAATCTTCACTAACTTACAAGAAACCTACGCGTCTGCACAGCCATCTAAATATCGTCTGCAACTTAACAGGTAATCTTCTTCTAATAAATAAAGAACATTAATTTACATTTTGCATATTTTACAAAACATAATAGATCGGGTATATGTTTTTGGTGGTTTTTGGGGGGATAATTACCCTTAAAAATCAAAAATTCAAAAACTTAAAAACCCGCCTGGAGATATCGTGGATTAGTACCTACATGCCGAATTTCATAATAATCGGCCCATTGGTTAGGGCTCTGGCTCTGTAAACATCCACACAGACAGACACACACACACACACACACACACACACACACACACACACACACACACACACACACACGCGCGCACACACACACACATATACACACACACACACAGACATCACGTAAAAACCACTTTTTGGGTTCAGGGAGCACCAAAACGAATATTTCCACTAACAACTCAAATTCGAAAATTTTGACGAAAACAATACTTTCTCCATATACTATGTATAGAGGGAGAAAGTAAAAGTAATATATTATTTTAGTAGGCTATTTATTACGTGTGTATTAGACATTTTAGCTTATGTAAATTGGCAATGTTTTCCAACTATTTTACCTAACCATTAAACTAGAGTAAATTACAGTTTATTTGGCCTTTACGATTAGCAATTCCTAAGTAGTGCAAATATATAAACCCTAGTTTAGTCTTACTGACTAGGTGTTTTCAGACTTATTATCCAACAGTATTTTTGATTTCTTACAACTCAATTTGATTTCAGCACATCGATGGGAAACTTCAATTCAGTAACAAAGTAGCATTTTTAATTTTTGTACAGTTTTCATTTCGAATATATATATCTTTCATATAAGTTCCAAAGATATAATTTGTGTAGTGAAAAGATGTACAGCATGACCAATGGTGAACGGAGCGGAATCTAAATAAAAAACGAATTCTACATTTAACGTTCTATTTTAGGTGCAGAATCAAAAATCGATTACCCATCGAACCTTTTTAATGATGCATATATGCATGTTATGAACCACATATATTTCTTTGTGCTCGTGATGTTAAAGATTTTTTGTAAATTTATTTGATCATTATCGAACTTCTTTATTTTTGTTATACATTATTATGGCTATTGTAAATAAATGTCGTTTAAGTTTCTCAAAATTTTCAGTTAGAATACATTTAAAACACTTAAAGTGAAATATATTCGTACAGAGTGAATATTCCAGCACGTACAGTCCCATTTCATCCGCCCGACTGTAATTAGTGTTATAAGGTCACTCTTGCTTTACACGTTGTACACATCCTGCCTCAGTGCTGCCGTCCCTGGTAAACATACAACAAGGGACTGTAAGAGGGTGGGTTATTCAATTTTATATGTGTTCGGACTGCAAACATTTAGTAAATAATAAAAGTAAAGTATTAAGCTATAAAATCTATCGCTACCTAAAGTGTAGTAATTGAAAGTTATTATTTATGAAATTAATAACTTTCGTAACAATTATGTTTATAAATTTATCTTATTTCTTATCATTGTAGATTCTAAACGTTAATTTCTCTTCTAAGGTTAGTTAATACGATAGTACAATAATTAATCTAGTCTATGTAAAATCAGTGCAGGAAATCTGGTACGTTTTCAAGGCCTTTTCAAAGGAAATAGCAAAAAATAAAATAATACTGTAACTTAAAGTTACCCAACTTACAGTTTATGAAAATAAAAAATAAAATGACACAGTTACTTATCATGGAGTGTGTAACGTGTAAATACTATGATAATGTACCATAAAAAGTACTTGCAGATAAAAAGTAATATATATTTTTCCGTCTTCTCATCTCTCTTTGTGAATTGGCAACCAATTTTTTTGTAAATGTTCCGTTCAGTTAAATACATTCGTTATTACAATTTCCAACAGTCTGATAAGATCTGGGAAGAGTAATGGTTCTTTCTCATTTCTAATTACCATACTAGGTCTCATTCTTCCCGTAAAATGATAAACGAAGAATTAATTTTTAACGATTTATTTGAATAGACTTGCTACGTATTTAGTTTTGTTAACATACACTTTTTTAACCAAACAATTTTAAAATAGGTCAACAAATATCTAGACCATATGCAACAAATATAAATAATTATAATTTGTTTATGTTGTTATCTGACCGAGAAAGATCACAAATGTGTGAATGTACGAGTATAAATGATTTCAACAGTTTACTTGAATTTTAAGATCCAAAACGTAATATCACAAATTACTTAATAATGGAACCAATTCAGAATAGTGCCTCTTAAAAAAAAGTAAAGGCAAATATCTGAAAAATAGATATAGTTCAAAAATAAGATAAAACGTCATAAAATATGTTCATTTAAAAAAATATATAACAGGATCTTAATTTAGAAAAACTAAGTGATAAATTAAAACAAAATAATTGACACTTTTTACGAAAAAATTTAATAATCTTGCAACTACACCATACACTAACCTATAACAATATTTATCATTGCATATGCGACAATGTATATCATTAATCAGAAGTTTGACATTCACTTCATGCAATCAGTCAATCAGCTGTTTATAATAATGCATTGCTGAAAGAAGGAAAGTAAACATTACCTGTTGAGCATTAATAATTTGTGTGAATTGTTTGCTTTAATTATAAAGTAATTAATAATAATACAAAACTATTAATAGACAGTGCAGGAATATTGTGATTAGCCTTACTTTTATATGATGGCTAATAAATAGTGGTGATCCAAAGAAAGCTCGGAGATTGTACTAAATGTTCCAAATAGACAGAAGCCAAATTTCAAAACTCTTACTGCTGAACACATCAGGCTAAGGGTAACTGGGACATTCAAATGTAACATGGTTGATACCGGTCGTGACAGATTAGTTCAGAATTCCCCGTATAAAGAAAATGTGTTACAGTTGTTTGAAGAAAACCATCAACAAGCACTAGGAATAGTAGTCTTGGAATTAGGCTATGGTAAAAGCACAGTTTTGAAAGTTTTATATGGTGAAGGACTGAGGGGCTTCACCACTACAACTAGAAACAGAACAGGCTTTGAATTATCAAGAATATCCTCGCGTGTGGAATGTTTTCACCGGTCTTTAAATAAAGATGTTAAGAACACGGGTATTCTGGGGAAGGTTTTAATTACAGATGAAGAGTCTAGCTTTACATCACATGTTTGCGCTGCACAAAATTGTCATGCTACGTTTATTCGAGGTTATCCAGAAAAATTTCAGGGAATATTAGGGCAGGTATCGTTAGAGATTCTGTAAAATTACCCTACGTTTTTCCTTTGTCTCTGGGTTTTCTCATGGACGTTCCTCCTTAATTAGATGAATATTTGCCACTGCAAGTATTACCTGCATGCAAGTAGTACATGATATGTGGTTTAGATATGACGGGGTTCCAGCTCATTTTGGTAATGGTGTCCGAAATCACCTAAATATTACTTTTGGCCAGAGATGGGTGGGACGTGGTGGACCGGTATACTGGCCTGCCCGATCCCTCAACCACTCGCCTTGTTTGGGGTCACATGAGAGAACTCGTATCCAGCAGACCAGCGAATAAGAAATGGGCTTGGTTGGCAGAATTACTGAAGATGCAGAAAGAATTCAGGAAGATCTATATTTTGTTTAAGTTCGTAAATCTTTAGTACAACGTTTCAGATTGTGCAGTCGTTTTCAAAGGCCGTCATTTTGAGCAACTTTTATGAATTTATGTTTTGTTGTTTTGTAATGTTTACTGTTTTAAATGTCGTAAACAACTTTGGCACAAATCAGCTGATATGATATCGTTTAAATTACATTGATCTGTAAAAAGTGCCATACGTTAATTATTTATCATTCGAATTGGGACATAAATAACAAAGCAAAAAACTGAAATGTTAGTGGAAACATGTTTTCCAACCTTTACTATCGTTACTCTGATGTAGACAGTTTTTCTTTAACTTAAACAAACGAAAAAGTCCCCAAAACCTCTCATATAAACCGAATCCAATTTATAATTCTGAATAAAATATTCACTGCTATTAAAAACAAAGGCCTGAATTTTGTACTATAAATAAAGATTAAGGTATAATAAAGCATTCAGTACTATCATTTACTTTGTAAAACCTTGCAGTATGGAAACACAGACCTATAATGAGACATCTAATATTTTAGCGGACATTTTTGAATAAAGCAATTTAAAACAAAATCCGTTTATAGCGGCCATATAAAATATCTCTTATTGACAATTAGAACGAAATTAGTGTAACAGCCTAAGCAAATTTGAATCTTAGGGATTACAGTTTTATTTTAGAAGCTGTTCCTCCTATGTTGTACTGAAATTTGTATTGTACCAAAAAAAGTGCAAGAAATATCATTGTATTGTAAAGTTACGTTTTAAATGTAGTGTTGAGTCATCAAATACAATTTTTGATGCATTGTTTTCCGTATTTTTTTTAAGTTCCGGGATAAATACGTAAATATTCGCTAATATTTTTACGTTTTTATATGATTTTAATGCAGCTTACTGAATTTTACCAATAAGGCTAATTTGACAACTCATTCTCGAAATCACAGGCCACTATATGGAAAATTGATTTGCTAATTAAATTAAATTAAAGGACAATCCACATTGGAGATAATATTTTCCACATGAATATCTTCAACAATAAGGAATAATGTCAGTAGTTTTAAGTAAATGGAATGTCCAAAACAGTGAAATAAAATGATTGTAAAATGAATGTTGTGAACTTTATTAAGCTGAAATAGTGAATTTTACTCTCACACTGTTGTTGAAACTTTGCAAAGTGGTTTGGAACGTTCCTTATTCATCTTAAACTTTGATTTCCTGGAAGACTTGAGGCCGGATTAAATTTGTATTGCCGGATTTTCTTGAACAAAAGTTGCTTAATAGTAAGACATTTGTTCCACAAATAAATTCTAAATAAATATTCAGCATTTATTTTTGCAGCATTTATTTGAATGTTGCAATATATGATTGTTAAAATACGTATTATATATCAGTGGGAATATATGGTGCACAGTATAAATCAATAAAGCCCGTGTGAGCAAATACAAACGTCAGCACAAACGGAGGTGAATCTTGTTACACCCCAGCCCCTGCAGAATGGGGTTAAAAGTAAATTTACAAATTATTTAGAGATTCCTTTTTGGAGTTTCCTTATTTGCTTTATCGTAGTTTTCGTTAAATCTAATTGACACAAATATGGATTTTAAATCATTATTAAATAATAAAACTTTCACTCGGCATTACATGTCAATACACTATCTTAAGAAAAGAGAAACATCCCGCATTTTGATAGAAGGAGAACATACAGTTGGATCTAAACATACTTTCTGGAGAAAATTACATTTTTAAGAAACTAACGTAAAAAAGTGTTTGATGTGCTAATGTAAATTACATCGAAATGTATATGTATATAGAAATAAACAAATAAAAAAGTATGTGTAATCTGTAGTATGTATGTAATATGCAGTATGTATAGTAAAGAAATAACTTGGATTAACTAAACGAGTTGATCGACCAAAGAGGTTTAAGGTAGCGTTTGCTGCACCTAATTGTAAGCGCGACCACTTAGGGGAATCTCCACAATGACTGATGAGCTTAAAGCTATAGTTCCAAAGACTGCGAAATTTACGGCAGGAAGTGCGAAATTTTCTGCTGCGGAGATTCCGCCACGTAAAATCCGGACAGGTGGTTCTTGTGACTCCGTAAATAACCGTGCGGAAATTCAGTTGTGTCTAAACTAGTGACGAGTATGGACAGGAAGAGGAAAGCCCTCGTGGCTTTGATGCTTTATGATGACATTGATGATGATGCTGTCGATCTTTTGTCTTTACTAGTGCCAACTCATAGTGATCGGAGTGATATTTTTAAGAATAGGGACAGTGAAGGAGCTTACAAAATACTCGTTCGTTGACATTTGGTAGACAATGAAACTAAATTTAAGCGCTACTTCCGCGTGTCGAAAGACCAATTTTTCTTTTTGGTTAAACTCATTAAAGATTACTACTATTGTTATTATTATTTATTTAATAAAACTACTAGAATACCATTAAAAATTAATTTTGTTTATTCACTGACATGTGTTGATAATCGGTAATTTATTTTAAAGATACATTTTTCTAGGTATATTGCACAAATATTTGTTTTGTTAAAAGCATCTATTTTCAGTAAAAAGGCGTATGCTTGATTTCAGAAGAATAAACATTTACATTTTTCCATGTTACAAGGGGGGAAAACCCCCCTGATCCCTATCGAATCTAGGCCACTGGAACTTATAACAACTAATTATAAATTAAGATTATCTGTTTCTCAAGTTTTTCTCCTATTGTATTCCAAATTGCGTATTATTTATATTCCGGAAAACGTCATGGCCTGACACCAGCTCAACATGTTCCTCCTCTCGGTCGATGAAAACGTTCTCAAAAATTTTTTCGATGCACAAAAACAACAAAATCTGCCCAGTCTCAATGATAGAAGGCTTCTCTCCGCTGGCGGATTCCGGACGGGCACTGCTCTCAGACCAGTATGATTTGTCCGCCGGGCGGAACCGAACATTCCGGATGCGTAAACGCACGTCTGTGGAACCAGTCAACAGGGAACTCCATTGAACCAGTGTCGTTATAATTACGCAGCGGAAAATTTTGCACCGCCCGCCGTAAATTCCGCAGTCTGTGGAACCATAGCTTAAACTTTCATGTTAATAACCTGTACACAGAATGTAATGCATGTATTTGTTAGCTCCTGAACTCTTTAAAAGCATATTTTTTATTTTGTAAAGGAACCCCTAAACAGACACTGTGTCTTAGGGGCCCTATTTATTTATTTTTTTCTGCACAACAATTTGTTTCAATGGATCAGCCTGGTTTTACTTTTTTATATGAAAGATTATTGTTTGGGAATTTTGTAATATTTATGTGTATAGAAAAAAGAAAATAAAGATTTATTTATTTATATTTATATTTATAACTACTTATTCGGTGTTAACGAAACATTTTAAATCCCGAAAGCAAAAGGATTTTTCAATCTTTATTTATTTTTCAATTTTTAAATCTTTTTTATTTTTAATTTTTATCTAGTTCTGTTTTTTCTTATTTGTTAATAATACACATCTGAAGTTATTACTTTGTACAGATTTAATTTAGCTTTAAATATTCAACTGAAAGTTGTTATGACAATTGAGATAGAAAACATTAGTTTGCATAAATTAGGCCAGTTATAAAAACCCACCATTGGTCATAATTGTGCAGCCTAACATTTAAGGCAATGTGTGTTGTGGATATAACAAGGCTTGTCTGGAAAAATCCCTAAATATATTTATTCAATACACGATTGCCAGGATTAAGTTATGTAAAAAAAATAAAGTGCATATACAGTGTGAGTCAGACCACCCGTAGCAGCAAACCTGCATATTCGGCCCCCATGTTATTCATATGGAGAATAAGTAAAGTTGTATATCTCCCTTAATTATGAACCTACATTAAGAGAACTTGGTATGTAGCTTCACCTAGTTCAGTTGTATTGATAAATGCAAAAAAATTACTTATCTTCCTCGTTGCAGCAAACCTGCGCCCTAACCCTAATGTTATTCTTATGGAGAATAAATAAAATGGTATATATCACTTATTTATGGATGTATTTTTGTGAAACGTGGTAAATAGCTCTATGTAGTAGTGAGTCACATATATATGCATTGGAAATTCGCTGAGTACACAGGTTTGCTGTGACGGGGGTATTTGATATATACTACCATTTTACTTTTTTGAATATTGGGAAAATAGGCATTTTCAAAATATCATTTTTTTTAATTTAGATTTTCTGCAAAAAAACTTTTATGTTGAATACCAGAGTAAAACTGAGTTTATCTCGAGTTAGAAACTTGAATCGGAGGAAGACACGAGCAGTGGTTTAGACCAATAGAGGGTATTCTGCAAATGTCAATATTTTACACAAAAATGGCTGCCATTTTGAAACGGATAAAGATAAGTGAGTTCTGTTTTCGCCAAAATGTTTCTCTTAACGAGACTTTTAAAATTATGTATAAATGCCTCTATATTTAACTACGAGAATTTTGAGATTCGAACGCACAGTGTGCATAGATGTTGATGAAAATATTTTTAATACATAGCCCATGTGCGTTTTAGTGGGGAAGAATTTGGTTTGATGACTTTAGACCAAACCGTTCTCCCGTTATACATGCTGGACGGGTGGTCTGACTCACCCTGTATTTATTTATGTATGTGAAGAGTAATGAAATTTTAATATTACGTAAAGTTTATATTTAATAATGGAACTACATAACAGTTCAAGTTTACAACTGAGAAAAGCTTTTGAAACTATGTAAAACAGCAAAATTTTTATATTATAACTTTATTTAAGTTATTAGACGTGAGAAATCTGTAAAAAAGTTAAAATGTTAAGTTGTAGCGAATGAGCTGAGATTTTGGGGGTACATTGCTACTATATGTATCCGGGGGGAAATAAGTTAATTATGTAGTGCCCATGCGTGGGATTAAAATGAGGGGGACTAAATGGTTAATTGGTGGACTAAATTATTGGGCGTGCTGACTCTGCTACTGACTATAAATAATGAACTGTGCTACCTAAATGGAAGTAAGACTGTCTTCCAAACCTGTGTTGAAGTACCGGTACCAAACTATATAATTGAACTGGAAAACGTGCTTGGGGGACCAGAGGCTCGGAGATCTTTTACCCGAGACCAGAAAGCCTACTTAGCCAGCTTTGATTTAATCTAAATAACTGTAAAGAAACTAACTAAGATCCTTCCAAAAACTGATATATCCTAAATCGGCATCTGAGGTTATTGCAATATTGATCTAGGCATGGTAACTAATCTTTAAGGTAAATGAATGTATAGAAATACTGCAAGCTAATCAAAACTATGGATAATCCTCTGGGGAGTCTGATTAATTATGTCAAACATGCTGAAAATTTAACCTGTTGCAAAGTGTTCGGGCCAAGCCCGAACACTACTATTTGTTCCTACATTCCTGTATCGGGGCGAACCTTAAGGGTTTCCCCTTAATAAACTGTTTAGCCAGCCATACTGTTTCTAAATTGCCCTATGCTTAAAATAAAACTTATCGGTTGTGCCAATTTGGAGAGTTGAGGTTGAACACGTCCGTGGTGGGTGACGGTTGGATGAGGAAGGGGGAAGGGCGCCGCTAAGCTGGATTTCGTTGACAAGACGGAAAAAAGTTGTTCGGTCTGTCAACGGCGCGACAGGCGAAATGCTCCAGGCAGTTGCTCCGCGACGGAGTTTCGCGTACTATATAAAATAGCGTGACGCTATGCGTCACAACCACCCCCCTTACGGCAAAAGAAAAGAAAAAGAATCAGTTTTGCTGAAGGTGTGAGGTTGTTGAGTGTTTTGAGTGGTTTTGGTTCGATTTGCCTCCCTCTATCGTGCTCTGGGTCCCGAGATGTCATGGTCCCGGTTTTAACTCAAGGGAAGCCGAGAACAGATGAGGAAAGGCGAAAACCCCTGACCAGTCCGGCTTCGACTTGGAACCTCGTTCGCAACGTTTGTTTGGGGAAACAGCTGATTGTTTTGGTTGACCAACCACGGCAGGGATCGGGATCCACCCCCCCTCGCGAATAGAGGAAGGTATGTTGGGTGCGACAGCTAAATTAACCTAACCTAGCAAACTTGTGACTACTGTGAACTTGGTACAGCTGAAACAGATAGTCGGAAAGCGACAGTAAAAGGGACGGACAACTGCACGCACAAAAGATGTATTTTTTTTTTTTTTTTTTTTTTTTTTTTTTTTTATAAGTTCAAAATCGCACAGAGGTGGAGAAGATAACGTAGTCTTTGGTGATGTTTTTTTGTTTGGGAGGTGTCCGAGAGGAGGTCTTGCTCCGTCAACGACTTGGCTGGTTCCCCGCTGACAAGTGATGGAGAAAACTGGAACAGCCGAGGATTGCAGGCAGCAGGGTGAGATGTGCTCCCAGCAGGTCCTGATCACCGCGTTGCTGTTGGTGTGGACAAGGCTGAGGCTCTGCTGGATCTGCCTTTGAAGATGTTGCCATCCTCTCGGAACTTGGTGTCGGAATATCACTTCTGTCACTTGGAGCTGATGATGTGAACTTGCGGTTGAGAAAATGTCTATTTTACTGTCCAAATAGCTGACACTGTCCAAATAAAGCACTGGTAACTGATATTGCTTGAAATCACTTTATTATTCTGCCTTTAAATAATATCATTTGGTTGTCGGTTGTACTGTTTAATGTAAATTTTTTGATTGTGCAGTTGTCATGGTGTTACTTTAATAGTTGGGGGTATTAACTGTATTGATCGGTGATGATTGCTAAACAACATTTTTTTTTTTTTTTTTTTTTTTTTTTTTTTTTTAAAGGTGAACTGTCGTGGTGAAGGTGATGAAAGGTTGATCGCAAGGCGGCGGTCCGATAACTGACGGGTTGGTCATTTCCTAACTGGGGTACCGTGGGATTGTCCCATGTTTGGCGCCGGGTTACCAAGGCCAGACTGGTGAGGTCCGCGGAAACTGTTTCTGAAGTGAGTGAGAGTTGTGGAGTTTGGAAGGATCTGCAAAACTGTTGAAAACCCTTTTTTTGTATTTTTTTTTTTTTTTTTTTTTTTTGCTTCGCATGCAGAAGAATTGCGCTTGCAATTACGCTGTGATGAGCGGTAATTTCAGGTGAAGATAGGTGCTTGTGGACTGTTTGTGGGAAAACAATCTTCCTAGTGCCCGGTTCTTACTTAATTGAGAAAAGTCCCGTTCCTACTCGTACTTAACATCGACGTTTGTTTTGGTATACCTATTACAACATAAAAATCTTTAACTTAACTACCCTCTGATCTTCCCCAAACTGTTCCTAAACCTAACTACTACTACTTTAGTGACTAATTAAGCTAAGAAGGCTGAAAATGAAACAAGGGTTACAATAGGAAAGAAATAGAGAAGAGTTTTGTCTCTCGGCACTCGACTGACGTCAGGTCGCCACAGAAGGTGCCACCACTGGGTCCTTTCCTGCGGAGGTAAAAAATGAATAAAACAAAAAAAAAGGTAACCATCCGCAGAAAGGTTAATCTCAATCAGAAAAAAAAATTCTTTACAAGCCCCAGTGAGGGTGTCGGAGACGAAAAAGGGGGGGGAAAGATTTGGCCGACAACGCACGGGGGAGGACGTGTAGGGCAGCCCATCCTAGGGAAGGATACCCTGAGACTCACAGTCCCCCGGGCGTTGGCGGGGACAGCGACAGAGAGAGAAGACTTAACCTAATATCACTTTTGTAGAGCGTTTCTGGTCTGGGTAAAAGGTCTTTAATATTTTGGCTGAAAAAATCTTTTTAACTGTGAAACATGAGCGTTTCTAATGAACTTGCCTGTTGAGGGGTTTAACAAACGTGCGGTGACGGGTGAAGAAAATGACTCAATAACACAAGGTTTGGACCAGACAGGCAGCAGCTTTTTGTTGATTGATTCGGCAGCCTTGCTGAGGTGGTGTTCTCTGAACATTACCCAATCACCGGTCTTGTAGGGGTTGGGCAGTCTGTTCAGATCGTACTTTTGCTGCCTACGTTGCCTAGCCTTTGAGAGGTTCTCGACGGCCGTTCTCCACTCCTCGTTCGAAGATTGTTGGGAAGCATGGTCGTCGACTAGCCTGTCTAAATTCCAATGGAGTTCTAAGGGGTGGGAAATGTTCCGGCCAAGGAACAAACGGGCTGGAGAAACTTTGGTGGAATCATGACGGGCGGAATTGAAGGCTATCTGGAACCAGTGTAGCTCGTGGTCCCAGCGCTTTTGGTGCTGGTTGTGAAAAATTCGGATGGCTATCTTTATTTGTTTGTTTACCCTCTCGGCATGCGAGGGGTTAGGGTAGTATGGACTAGTGTAGATATGCTGGATGCCTAAGCCTAAACAAAGATTCTTGATTACTACTGATTTGAAATTTGAAACATTATCGGAGACTAAATATTTAGGGGGGCCAAAGATTGAAAAAACTTGCTTGGTGAGGACTGAAGCTGAGGTCTCTGCTTTAGTATTTTTTACTGGTATCATGAGGCAAAACTTGGAGAATGAATCGACCACAGTCAAAATGTATTTATTTCTGTTTAAAGAAAGGGGTAGAGGGCCAATATGATCAATAAAAATCTTTTCCCACGGCTGGGTCACGATTTCAGAGGCCAGCTTCCCAACCTTGGTGTTTGGGGCCTGCTTACACCGTTGGCACTGGACGCAAGTCCGAACCCTATCAGTGATGTAGGCTTTTAGATTGGGAGCCCAGAAAAAGGGTTCGATGCGGGCGAGGGTCTTGCTGATGCCCAGGTGTGCTGAAGTGGGCGACTCGTGGTAGTAGGAAAATAAAAGATCAAAAAGTTTGGTGGGGACAACTACTCTGGGCTTTGTTTGGTTAGGCTGACGGTAAAGAAGGGTATTGCTGTCTATTGAATAGTTTGGAGGCTTGTTTGCGCACCTAATGATCTTCCTGAGGTCAGGATCATCCAGTTGATGTTTGGAAATGTCCTTGAAAGCCTCAGGCAGGGAAAAAAGAGACAAAAGTGTTGGTTGTTGGATCGGGGGTGCTACAACTGTTGGTTCTACATTTTCAAAAAGTCTGGACAAGCAATCAGCAATAACATTGTCTTTTCCGCGAATGTGATAAATCTTAAACTGGAAGGAGTTAATGAAGGATATCCAACGGGCAATTTTACCCATCTGTCGGGGGTGATTGAGAAGCCAAGTGAGAGCCGAACAGTCCGAGTGAAGCTCGAACTCTCGGTGTTCCAAATATTGCTGGTATTTCTGTAGGGCAAACACTATTGCAAGGCATTCAAGCTGTAATGTGGAATAGTTGAGTTCATGCTTATTGAGGGCCCGGGATGCATATGACACTGGGAACAACTGATCACCATGGGGTTGAAGGAGGACCGCTCCGATTGAAGAGCCGGAAGCGTCAGTGTGCACTATGAATTGTTTATTAAAATCGGGCATACGGAGGATGGTAGAGGAAACTAAAGCTTTCTTTAAGGTTTGAAATGCTGCTACTTGGTCGGGGCCGAAAACAAAAGGAACTCCTTTCTTCTTTAAATGATTTAAAGGAATGGTAATAGTGGCATAATCCTTAATGAAGCGGGCATAAAAGGCTGTCATGCCCAAGAAACGTGATAACTGCTTGATGTTCTTGGGAGTGGGAAACTCATCTATGGGTCGAGTCCTCTCGGGATGGATTGAAATGGTGTGGTTAGAAAACACATGACCAAGAAACTGAATCTTATTAGACGCTACAGTGATCTTTTCCGGATTGACGGTGAGTCCGGCGTCACGAAGGCGTTGAATCACTAACCTGACCTTTTCCAGGTGGTCTTCAAAGGTTGAATCACTGTAGACGCACAAGTCATCGAAAAAGTTGTAAACATACTGGAACTTTATATCGCCAAAAATCCTATCTATTAAGGAGGTGAGAACCATACTGCCAGACGCAAGTCCAAAAGGGAGAAAATTGAACTCATATTGAGCCCAAGGAACAACAAATGACGTAAATTGCTTTGACTCCTCATCAAGGGGGATCTGGTTGTATGCCGAGTTCAAGTCAAGGAGCGTGAACCACCGAGCTTGGCCTAAGTGTTGAAAAGCGCTTTCGATCGTGGGCATGGGTGTAGCGTCGAGTTCTAAAATGGAATTAAGATTTCTGTAGTCGACTACCATGCGTGTTTTCCCACCCTTTTTGGGAACTAAAAAGGCAGCTGAGGCATACTGGGATGTGGAGGGTCTAATCACTCCCTTCTGAAGCAGATCGTCGATGTGTTGTCTCATAAGTTGGAGTTTGGGAGGGGCGTACTGATATGGTTTATTGCGGACAATTTTACTTTCTTTGATCCTGATGTGGTATTTTAAAAGATTTGTGCGGCCCAACTTGCTAGTTATCGTTTCGGGGAACTGAGAAAGCAACTGAGTGACTGACTGACGCTGTTGGGGATTTAAGTTCTCCCCCATACTGACTGGATGGTCCGGTTGCTCAACAATCGTGGAGCAAATGAGTGGAAAAGTTGTGGGTGAACCAGGTGATCCATAGGGAAAGCTAAGAGTGTGTGTGAACATGTTAATTACTGCCTTGGTCTTTGTCAAAAAGTCAGAACCTATTAAAAGCGGGACTGGTAAATTATCAGTAACAAAAAATGGGAAAGTCCAGGAAAGATGATTTATTTTAAAGTGGACCCTGACTGAGAAATTGAAATTGATGGGTTCGCCAGCGGCAGAAATGGCTGATAAAGATGTCGGATGTCTGCTGACCACTGCTTTGGTATGACGCTTTAAGAGCTTGTAAGTATCGGAGGACAATAAACAGAATGAAGATCCGGTATCTATCAGTGCATCTTTAAATAATCCCTTGAAATCCAGTGTGACGTGGCACAGATCATTGGTTGGAATGCTTGGGGAACCTTTGGGTTTATTAGGCAAGTTTTGCTTACCGGGCACCTGCTGCACAGATTGTACCAGGGGAGGGGCCGAGGCGCCTAACGGTACCCCCCTCTGGCGTTTCCCTGACCCTGACCTTGTGAACCGAAGCCTCGGTTTGAATTGAATTGTTGTTGTGGCTGGTATGTCCTAGGTGGTCGCTGTTGATTTTGGTGAAATGGAAATTGTGGGATGCGGGGTGTGGATAGTTGATTAGAGAAATTCGAAAAGTTGCGGTTGTCATATCCTGAAAATCTTTGATTTCCCTGTCGATAATTCGGATTGTTACCGGGGGTCAAGCCCGAATGCTGGTTTTGACGGTAGCCGACACTGAGCTGCGTGGTCTCTGGTCGCGAGACGGCCTGCCCCTGTTCCAGCGCGCGGACCACCTGAACCCTGGGAGCCAAGGCCAGGAGGTCTGATAAACTACACGCGGCCGGAAAGGCGGCAAGAGCCGCCCGCGTTGGTGCATTCAGACCATTCAGTACGGTGTCAAGCACATCGCGCTCTGAGAAGTTTGAAATCAAAAGGGATGCCGCGGCGGAAATGCTATCCACAAATTCGGGAAGGGACTCTAAATGTTGCTGGGCCCTGTAAACCATCGTGGTGACCATAGCGTGCCTGACCTGTGCTGGGAGAAAAAAATCCCTTACACCTACAACTACCTGTTCTAAACTGACACGATCGGCGATTCCCTTTAGCCAAAAGGCCCTTAGCTGTTCCGCCGTGCGGGGAAGAACCGCCAACAAAATATCCTCGTCAGCAAACAAACCCAATTTGGCAATTTTGGCAGCCGAAATCAAGAACTCCACCAACCTACGTGGCTCGGCACCAGTAGTCAGTGGCAACGCCCTAACAAGGTCGTCTAGGACCTTCATCTTACTTTGAATTGCGCGGGGAGGGGAACGACTGCTGGCCATGGCAGAAGCCACTTGCTGCCCTACGGCAATCGCGGTATCCTGGACCAACTGGGCCCAATCCACCTTAGGTGAACGTCCACTGTCGGTATTCTGGATCGCGGTGTCGTGAGGGGCACTAGGGTTTGCGTCGCCGAACTGTTGATTTCCCGCAAGGGGCGTCATTACCGGCGTCGACTGAGAGGACGTTGTGACCGTGGCCGCGCCAGTGACTGTTAGGACAGTGGGTGCAGTAGTGGTGCTTCCGTCCTGAATTGTCTTTTCATCGGTTTCGGTTAGCGAGACGGTGACTGGGCAGGTCAGATCCGGCCTGGAATTGGGGGGCAAGGGCTCGGATCCGCCATTCAACTGAAGAGTTTTCAGAAACTCACTCAAGAGGGACCTATTAACTGACAGGGTCGTTGAAGGTGCAATCCCTAAAATGAGACATTGATCAGTCGCGTCCTGAGCATTGAGAGTAAAAACCCAGGAAGTGCCTGCTGGCAACTCCTCGGGCGAATATACCCTTGAGGGCATTTTGTCTAAAAACCAGGAAAACTACAAAGTGAGAAAAAAAAAATTTTAACACAAAACACCTACTGCCGATGGGTATCCCTTATCAAGAGTCGTTGCTCAAAAATTCAAATTGCGCAAAAAGGGTAACCCAGGCAACGCGCCCAACACAAGAAAAGAGGTATTAATTAATTTTTTTTTTTTTTTTTTTTTTATTTTAATCCAGAATGCCAAAAAAAATCCCATTAATTTCGATAAGGGAAAAACAAATCCCTAAATGATTGGGGGTTGAGCAATTGCAAAACAATTGGCCGTAACAGACTTTCCCTGGAGCATAAAATTGCTGTTCGTTGAAAACCATTTACTAAAAAATCTAAGTCGGCATTGGTGATAAAAAATTTTCTATTACAGGAATCAACTCTATAAATGCATCGTTGTTGAAATGTATTCCATCACGACGCATTGATTTCCCATAATAGGCATGAAAAAATCGGGTGCGATTTAATTCGTCGGGGAGGTCTATCACTTTGACGAAGTGTGATCGTAATGTGAGCAAAAACCTATTTATTTTATGTAAAATGGTAACTGCTGGAGTGTATTTTTCTATCCGTGGATAACACGGCAATGTTGTAAAAACAATGACCATCCTTGGATATAAACGCCGTATCAGTCTCAAAAAAGACAAAAAGGAATCCTTGAAAACTGTAATATCTACGTTGGCCAAAAAATCGTTTGTACCTAAGAAACATAACAAGGGAATATGCGGCTGTATGGCTGAAACCTTTAACTTAACAAAAGACTTAAGATCAGATACTCTTGCTCCAGAGATGCTCCGAATTAAAATTGGCCGCAAACTCCCAGTTAGGCCAGGATTTGCTCGAGAAAAATTGTAAAAACGGGCGGCATATGAGTCGCCAAGGACCTGAACACTAATCAAATTACTTGCTTGGGCCATAAATAAATTAACAGTGAAGGGAAAACCCAAGCTACGCCGACCGACACTGGAAGGTGTCTATTTGTGAAATGAAAGGAAAAGGTCGGCCCCTAATGTCCCGTATTTAACTACAAAAGAAAACAAATGAGCATGAGCTATTCTAAATTTTCCCCAAATGTAAAATTCGGTTCCCAGAACAAGTAACTGCACACAAGCAAAAATAAAATTGGTTAAAGTCCTGGTTTGACTTCAGTTAAACTACTTGAAAAGATTTTACTAGCAAAAAAGGTGCAGCGCTAATCCATTGGCCGCCCAACCAGACGTTAGCTGTAGGTAAGCTAAGTTCAGCACAAGAATTAGTGGCGAGTGACGTAGTTCTGACGTAGCGTGACCGGCCAGAGAATCGACCAATTTATAAACACTAGCCCCGACTGAATTACAGGAGGCACATTGTTGTTCAAAATGAATAATTATAAACCCATTTGGCACAAGGAAAAAGAAAAAATATATTCTACAGTACGTTACATTAATGCCTTGTTGTAAAATGCCAGCTGTACCAAGCCAGAATTCTGACTTAGCCTAAAAGTGAACCGAGTTGAAAACCAACTGAAATGCAAAATATAAACTGAATTGACTATGGGTACCCATGTTAAACATGTCCTGAGAACCTATTCTACAATTGTATACCATAAAAATCTAGCCTAAAGGGTTTTACTGATCCAAAATTAGCAAAAATATGCCTACTGCAAAAACCGCTAGGCCCTAAAAAATTTTACTATTGTCAGACTTTGGCCCTGTATTTCTGGCCTACTGAATACTTACACTAAGAGAATATTATTGTTACTAGGGATGACCAATAGTGTGAGAAAATATATTCACATAATCTTAAAGACAAAATCACATAATACAAAGAATAAATTAAACACTGGACCAACACACACCACAGATTGTAGCCACAGACTAACAGTTGCAAAAGATGAGGCTGTAGCATGATAATTATATTTTATTGAATAAATAAGTAACATAAAAAACAGTCACTGAATTTAACACATAGCAAGGTGTTAGCTTTAACTATTGAAACTGGTCTTTATTAGTAAAACAAAACAAAACACCTTGGCTTTGGCCAAATGCCATTCTAATTGTAATAAAAATTGGGTTATGGCCGTTATACCACCATACCTGAGACCTGTACCCAATACATTTTTTATAGACCAGATGTGCCTCTTGCTAGGCTTACAAATTAAAAATCAGAAACACTGAATCACATCACTGAAACACTTTTACTGCTGCCTAGGCCTGATGAGTTGCGGATTCTCACTGAAATACAAAACAGAGCAAACCAATACAAAATCCTACCTAAGACACACTATTTTCCCTTGGTCATCCTAGTTAGGTAAATTTGGAAAAGGTTTAACCTCAAAAATTGAGGGCTAGGCCCCCTGCCTTCCTGGTGTCAGTCTAGCATTCTAAAAAGTCTGATATGGGACATAACCTCCCCAGAAGATTGATCAACTAAATCCTAAGTTTTCTAACCTACTGAAAACCAAAGCTGCCTAAAGTTCTCTGGTCCTAGGCTTAAGCCTGCTACCATATGTAGCGAATGAGCTGAGATTTTGGGGGTACATTGCTACTATATGTATCCGGGGGGAAATAAGTTAATTATGTAGTGCCCATGCGTGGGATTAAAATGAGGGGGACTAAATGGTTAATTGGTGGACTAAATTATTGGGCGTGCTGACTCTGCTACTGACTATAAATAATGAACTGTGCTACCTAAATGGAAGTAAGACTGTCTTCCAAACCTGTGTTGAAGTACCGGTACCAAACTATATAATTGAACTGGAAAACGTGCTTGGGGGACCAGAGGCTCGGAGATCTTTTACCCGAGACCAGAAAGCCTACTTAGCCAGCTTTGATTTAATCTAAATAACTGTAAAGAAACTAACTAAGATCCTTCCAAAAACTGATATATCCTAAATCGGCATCTGAGGTTATTGCAATATTGATCTAGGCATGGTAACTAATCTTTAAGGTAAATGAATGTATAGAAATACTGCAAGCTAATCAAAACTATGGATAATCCTCTGGGGAGTCTGATTAATTATGTCAAACATGCTGAAAATTTAACCTGTTGCAAAGTGTTCGGGCCAAGCCCGAACACTACTATTTGTTCCTACATTCCTGTATCGGGGCGAACCTTAAGGGTTTCCCCTTAATAAACTGTTTAGCCAGCCATACTGTTTCTAAATTGCCCTATGCTTAAAATAAAACTTATCGGTTGTGCCAATTTGGAGAGTTGAGGTTGAACACGTCCGTGGTGGGTGACGGTTGGATGAGGAAGGGGGAAGGGCGCCGCTAAGCTGGATTTCGTTGACAAGACGGAAAAAAGTTGTTCGGTCTGTCAACGGCGCGACAGGCGAAATGCTCCAGGCAGTGGCTCCGCGACGGAGTTTCGCGTACTATATAAAATAGCGTGACGCTATGCGTCACAAAGTCAAACGTTGATTTAACATAATTTTAGTCTAGAATAATATCAAAGTATAGTATTTTGGTTCAAAGTTTTAGTTATTCCAAACGCAACACCATAACATATAATATATTTATAAGGCCAAAATGTATTTTCACATATAAACGGTAATTTTGTCCTAGAGGTTTAACAGTTATGAAAATGCAAGACAAATTAATAATGTTGGGGTTGATTAATATGGGTACTTGTGTAATAAAATTCTTGTTACATTTATAATACCTGTGAAAAATAGGAGCTAAAGTCACGTGATATTGCTGACCCCGTCTCCAAAAATTAGTTAAATTTATGTTAAAATGTATGTAATGTTAAGTTATGTTTTGCTTTCACGGGGAAAGGTAGTGTAAGCGTTATAGCCCAATGAATAAAGAACTAAAAATGGTGAACTTCGAAAATAAATACACTGAATTTTACACCAATGATAGACCCCTACCAGAGGAACATTTTTATCAAAGTCCCCAAACATCCCCTTGGAGCATTACTCACCAGCCCCCTTAAAAATGTCAATATCTAAAAAATAGCTATTATCTTTGTTAATAATAATAATCAGATCGAAATTAGGTTTCTGCTTTGTTTATAGTTAAATTGACTGTGACACTGATCCTCTTCATATTTTAGCTAAACCCACTACACAATTTAAGATAATATGAGGAAAAAAGTAGAATTTGATGTTTAAAATTTAGATTTTTAAACAATATACCTTATCTAAAGTGGTTTTATGTCAAACACTTTGCATTACAGAAAGAGGTTATTTTCTTTGACTCTACTGATATAAAATGATATGGATATTAAGTATTATGCTAAAGGTAGGGAGGGCAAAGCAAGGAGTGTTCGGCGCGCCGCGGAAGCATCATTGACTTAATCGTATACTTCGGCGCAACAGCGATTGGTATCACTATCTTGTGTTGCTCACCTTCCTATACATTACGTTGACCTTGTAATTTGAATATAACCTGATGGAATACTATAGTTTAGAACTTCATATTGATTAAAGAATAATTTAATAGTGAACTTGTAGAAACTCTAGGAAATGAGGAAGACATTCTTGACGAATGTGCGGTAGTCGATGATTTCACTACTTTAAAAAAACATTTAATATATGAATAGAACATCTAAGCTGTAGGTGAAATGTTACTGCACTTGCGAAGTGACAACAAACAACACTCTAATGAAATGGGTCCTTGTTTTTCTACTTAACGAAACAATTAAAGATTTTTTTGAAGTATAATGAGCAACAAGTTGATCTTCGAGAGTCTAGAAAACAGAAAGGCTGGTGTTACTTACCTGTTCACCACATGACTATCCGCTCACATAACTCTGGGGGGGTCTAGTTTTCTTGGTATCTGGATCCAAGCGTGAAAGTTTGGTCGATTGTGACTAAGTGTGTGATAAAGCTCGGAAGAAGTGTTAGACAGCTCGAGCTACACAGGAAATACATGATAACAATCCAAACGCAAAAAAGGGTTAAAGGAAAGATGGAGAAAAGTTATTGTTAATTTCCATCAGCTTTTCACTCGCAGCTTGTATTTGAATGCCCCAGAAAATTATTCATTTCATTTAGAATATGAATCTTATTTTTGATGGCTTATCCCCAAAAAAGGCGAAAACCCTTCTCTGATGGAAATGTTTGAGTGTTTTCGAAAAGAGGAAAGGTGTTGGCGAAATTACTTACATTTTTGATGGAGGGGTTTTGATATACCATGTGACATGGCCAAAGAATAGCTCGTATGTTGATATCATATTTAATGGTTCAACATACATGGTTTATTAAATGGTTCAGAAAGGGCCGTACCGTACCGCCAGAAAGGGAAAGATAAGACTCAGGCCTGCCTTACCTAGTTAAACCTTGCCTAGTTTTTTAAAGCTTAAAATTAAAGTAAAATCCGATAAATTGTCATGGAATAAATATTACTATTATTAACTATTAACTACCGTAAATATATCCTTAGTATGCGCGGCGAAAATTGATAATAATTTTGACGGATGACCCAAGGATCAGAGTACCAACACAGAAGCAGTGCAAAAGAGCGCAGAAAATAATTCATCGTAAGATATATCGTTTCAGAAAACATAGCTTGTATATGTGTGTGTGTGTTTGTGTGTGTGTGTGTGTGTGTGTGTGTGTGTGTGTGTGTGTGTGTGTGTGTGTGTGTGTGTGTGTTCGCACTCTAGCGGTCGCAATTTTTGTCCGATTTACTTGAAATTTTGTAGGAACCTTCCCTTCTGTAAACAGTTGGACAAGTTCTTTGGGCAAAACAATCGGACAACTCTAACCCCCTTTTTGGGATTTTAAATTTTCAAATTTTGGGTCTTTTCCCTTAAAAAGGGTCAGAAAAGCCCCGATTAAAAGCCAATGCATATTAAACTATTGTACGTAAAAATCCAAAAAGTTTAAACCCTCCCTCATCATTATAGCACAAGTATTTACCAAGTTATTGAATGAAATTTTAATTGTCCAAACACAGTACATTGAGTTATTGGAATTTTACACTGAAAAAGGCTGTTTTTCATATCTTTATGTAGTTTTATCACGTTAAATACCCCTATACCAACGGGTTATCCTGACTATACCTCCTCATAACCTTAAAATGTACAACATTGTCATCCTAATAGTAAATTTAAATATAACCAGGAACAGCAAAAAAATAAAATGTTTCTATTTTCCAAAAAAAATATTACCAGTATATTTTAACACTTTATTAGATTTTATTAAAGGTTTTAGTGCGGAAATTCACTTCCCTCACGTCAGCGAGCTGCGTACGAACTCGTTTTTAATTGAAACCCGATATTTCAGATCTGTGACTTTGACATAGAAAACTAAACTAAGAAGTTCAAAATTACTTCTGTATACTTTTCCAGGCAAAGATTCCACCGACCTCAAAAACCACCATCAACGTATACTTCAAGAGTTCCTACAAGTTCAAAGGTGGTTATAAAATCATATATACAAATTTTCCTGCCATAGAATGTAAGTTTGAAAAAGTCACTAAAGCCAATCATAACATCTAAACCATTTACTTAAAATAATCATTTACACGTAATATATTTTGACGAAAGAAAATATCGTTGCTATGTGTACAGAAATGCTAATTTTACCTTTTATCTAAAGTGTGAATATTTCACTGGAATAACATGCTTGATAATTCACCAAAACACTGATCAAGACTTACTATATGCCAACACAGTAAACTCACCATTATTAGGCTGCTGTGGTGTGCCGAACTCTGATTTCTTCCCACCCAGCATTACCTTCACGTACAAACCCATATAATGTTGTATCAGTAAACTCGTAAGAGAAAGGTCTTTTTCTGTAATGCAAAGTGTTTGTCATACAACCACTTTTGATAAAGTATATTGTTTACAAATCCAAATTATAATGTAAAATTTTATTTTTACCCATATTATCTTTCTTTGACGAGAAACCAATGGGTTTAGCTAAAATATGAAGAGGGCAAGTGTTATAGCAATACTAAAGATAAACAAAACAACTAAAAAATTAAATATACCGTATCTAATAATTATAAATGAACATAATATATATTTTGTAAATACTGACATTTTGAACCTTTGAAGGGAAGGGGTCCAAGCTACAGGGGAATTTTTGTAAAAATGTTATGTTAAATGTCTATCATCTGTGTAAAATTCAGCTTTACCCTATTTTTCCCCCTTTCAACACCTTTATTGACTGAGCTATTAATTCCTGATATATATATATATGACATATATTTTCATTTTATGTATATGTTTAAATAAAGGTGGAAAAATACTCAATTAAAGGAGATATTAGACGTTAAAATAAAGGCACTTTTAATATTACTGTAATGTTAGCTTGCAATCAATCTTACTCGATAAATGGTAACTTGTTAATTATTTGATTATTAGGAAAGCAATTGCTTAGTATTAACTAGAAACCGCCCAATGCTAGAAATTCGACCAAATATTATTTGACGAATATTTGAAAAAAAGTTTAATATTTAGTGAGTTTTGTTGCGCTCATCTCTCTCTCCTTCTCTCTTCCCTCTCTCTCTCCCTCTCCCTCCCCAATCCTCACCCCCAGGTATTTTTTATTTAATGTGGAGTTAAAAAGGAAGCAGAAGAGCGTTACCATTCCAGTTAACAGTAGCCTTTTTATTTATTCCGGAATCCTCTCCACCCCGTCCTCTCACCAGCCCTCATCCTTCGCCCTCACAAACAGGATTAATTGTTTTAACATGGAGGTAAAAAGGATAATAGAAGGGTGTTACCATTCCAGTAGCTAGTGAAACAACCTAGTAAAATAATTAGTTGCACATGACGTGCAGACATTTCACGAGCACAAAATAATAAAAAAAACGGTGAAAAATCGGACAAATCACCACTGAAAACACTAAAAAAACAAACACTGTCAAATAATAATTAATTTCTCATGACGCGCAGACTTTCACTACCGCAAAACCAAAAACCAATAGTAAAAAATCGTGCATATCCCTATTGATGATTAAATTTGGTATGTTTTTGTTTATATTTTATATTTCAACATATGATTGCTTTTTAGCAATTTTTATTACACTCCACTGAGTGCACCACTTAAGTTGCTTAGTAATGTAATGGTTCAATGTAACATTCTTTTTTTCCTTATCAAATGGTATGATCAAGTACTCTATGCACAGTTTTCAATGCACGCTGCAATCTAACATGTGATTTGAAAGTTCTATTTATATTTCGTTGTTATTCCGTATCCAACGTGGCAACCCATAACGCCAATGTATTTTTTCAAATTTCAAATTAAATTAAATTTATTTCTCAGAAACTAATGTAAATTATGATAGTATTGTGCACATCTACACAAAAATACATTTCTAACGGTGTGCTTAGATTTTTCCTAATGCGCACGAGCTGAGAAAAACGTACGACAAAAATAAAGCTTGCCTACTAATATAATAGATACTATAATATTTATTCAAGGTGTTTAACTGTAATCAAACAATTGATACATAGTAAATTAAATCCTTCATGTTGCAGAATTGAATTCGCTGAGGGATTTAAAAATGTATTGTTTAAAGTTAAAGTCAAAATATTAGTTTCCTACTTTCTATCAGCGGAAAATGTTAAAGATTGTGAATAAGCTTGAATGTCATAATATGTTAGTATTCAATACAAAACATAATTGAATACAACTTATGAAATGTCGGGTCTGATAGCATGTTAGAAGTTAAAGGGGTATTAAAAATAAACGAGTTCGCACGCAGCACACTGACGGCGCCGGCGCCGTAAATAAACTTATTAAAACCTTAGGAATAATTTATTTTATCTCCATAAAAGAGGATTAATGATAACAAGCACTGGCTTAGTAAAAAAACAATGTTATGAAAAGCTTTTGACGTTAAACACAATTTCACAAAATCAGCTTATCGATATCTGAAAGCTCCGCAAAGGCTATGTTGTCGAGGCAAACAATTATCTGATTTTATAACAAGTAACATTCAGAACACCATACACGTCACAGTTAGTTGTTGATAGTTTGTTTGGATTGTATTTTTGCCTTGATACTCAAATGTCAATCATACGGAGTTACTAAGTGCACAGAAAACTTTAAATAAATTCATTTACGGTAATGCTGTACGTTAAGTAAAAAGTATTATTTATTCATTGTAGATGACTCACTGCAATTTTAAGTATTATCATCAACTGAATTTTAAATTTAATTCATTCAAGCAAATAACCTTAAAGCCAATTTCTTGAAGATCATGATACGTACTACACATAATTCGGAAAAATAACCGTCCATTTTCAGAAGTTTTTCTATAAATTTCCTGTAGTTTTTTTATAATCATGCAAGTAGTTCTATACACAATAAAATCGTAAACAAATATTTTTACGACAAAAGATCAAAAGAATTTTGTTCCGATAAAACCTAAAAAAATATGCTATATTATTTATTTACTTAAAAATGTGTTAAAAAGAATTACGAGTTCGCACGCAGCTCGCTGACGTGAGGGAAGTAAATTTCCACATAACAAACTTTGAAAACTCAAAAACCGTGTAAAAACATACATTTATTCCAATTTTTATTGAAATCTCAAAACATTGATTTTTTTGGCTGTTCTGATGCTCCTGGCTTCTGCAATGGTTATTTATCTGCAATGGTTATTTATCTGCAATGCTGGGAATACAATTTTTCGCATTATAAGGTTAGGAGAAGGTCCAGTCAGGCTTAAAGTAGGCGTGAGGTTGCTGGGGATGATAAAAGTACACCAACAAATGAATAACAGGCTTTTCTAATGTAAAACCCCCAAAAGACATTTGGTCGATACACACTTTCCTTAATAACTTGGTAAATGTTTATGCTAGAATGACGAGAGAGGGCTTAAAGGTTTCGCCTTACTAATTCCCATCTTTTCATATGCATTAATTGTACATCCGGGGCTTTCCTGACCCTTTTTGGGCCCAAAAACTCGAAATTTGAAAGATTAATCCCCATAAAAGGGGTTTAGAGTTTTCCGATTGTTTTGCCCAACGAACTTGTTCAATTGATTATAAAAAGGAATGTCCCTACAAAATTTTAAGTAAATCGGAAAAAATGTGGCTGCTAGAGTGCAAACAATATCATATATCTATATAATATGTATATAAACATAACAAATGTTTAACGACCCACAAAACGTGTTCAGGGGGTAACGTTAGGAACTTTTATGGTGGTTCCGGGCTTAAGTTTCACCGTGCGGTTCATGCTAATAGTTCACTTTCCAAAGGAAATTCACTAATAACCAGTCAGGTAATTCCAAAGTCACTAACATTTAGTAACATCTACTGTTTGGCGTGTATACGAACTTACATTAATTTTTAACCGTTGCACATCATATAGTTTAGTCATTTTTGAAATGGTTGTATGTTTACTTGTTCACCGTGGGTGAGGGAGGGTGAGGGATATGCAGGTGTAATGTGTCTCATGGGGCGCTACCCCCCGCTCACCTCAGTAACAGTCGTCCCTCTCTGCACACAAGAGCCGTCATCTGTCATTCTGAATAAATATTATGTATCAATCAGGGCAATTCCATCAAACTTATTATTCTCATTGTTAGAGTGTATATTTAAAACAGGTTTATTCAGCAAGTTAAACAAGGTGATTAACCATAAGTTGACCACATAAGATAAGGTAAACACTGAAACCTGTTTTGAATACATGGGGTTCCAGCGTCTGAGTGAGGGTCATTATTGTGAATCTTGGAATTTCGAAATGTAATTGTTGTAATTTTGCTGGTTACTAAAATGGTAAGAGAGGTGGCAAGTGGGTTTTGAGGTAGGTAAATTAAAAACTTGTTAGGAATAACAAGACCTTTAAAATTATATGTTTTCTAAAGGTAATATACAGAGTGCTTTCAAATTAATGTTGCTAACTTCGGGATATTGTTCCTTGTGTCAAAAGGAACGTAAATCATCATATAACCGGGGGTATATTTCTTTTCGTTTACTGTCTGTCTGTCTGTATGTGATTTTTAATAGAAAAATTTATATTTTAAAAACGGCTTGACCAAATTCAACCAAATTTTTGTTACATATACTCTTCTTGGTAGATTCTTAAACAAATATATATTTGTTCATAATATCTTTCCGTTTAAAAATGCTTGCCATTGAAAATCTTTAACCTCAAATATCTAAAAAAACTAGAAAATGTAATTTTAAATCCATATCTGCTTTAAAATTGAAAATCTGTTTAAAATTAACTGAACTATGACTGAAAACGGAACACTGGATACATTTTGTTATCATCACTAATCAAAAAGATAGCAAACTTTAGCCATGTGTTCCGATTTTCAGTCATAGATCAGTTAATTTTAAATTTATTTTCAATGTTAAAGCAGATATGGATTTATAATTACATTTTCTAACTTTCTATATTCAAAAACGTTGTTTGTAAAATTTCTAGTTTTTTAGATATTTGAGGATACAAATTTTCAATGGCCGCCATTTTTAAACAGAAATAAATTATTAAAAAATATTTGTTTCTAAAAAAACCTACCAAGAAGAGTATTTAACCAAAATTTGGATGAATTTGGTCAAGCCGTTTTTAAAATATAAATTATCCAGTAAAAATCACATACAGACAGACAGATAGTAAACGAAAAGAAATAGATCCCCGTTTATATGATGATTTACGTTTCTTTTGACACAAGGAACAATATCCCGAAGTTAGCAACATTAATTTGACAACACCCTGTATATTACCTTTATAAAACATATTATTATGGATCTTAATCTTAGTTTTAAAATATGAGTAAGCAGAAAGTTGACAATTTGTGCTCTTCAGTTATTTTTAAGCACATTACAGCAAAGTTAAATTTAATACGAGTAACATATTTTAATTTGAAAAAGGTAGGAGAATTAACTAAGAAAAAATAAGGCTATTTCGTAATTTTAAACTTGATTTTGTGATTTTATTTGTGTAATATAATTTAACCGATCGCTTGACTTTCATAATAATTACATTGAAATTCGGGCCTGTCAGACGGAGACCTGTGGGAAGATGCAAATTGTAAAAGATTTCATCGAATTTATACCTCAATCTCTTTTATTTCTCACTAAACAACTTCGGTTCAAAAGTTTCTGACATCTCGCCCTTAAAAGAAACTGGCTTCAATATTAAATATTAAGATTTAGGAATACAATGACTGACAACCCCCTTTACGCTGAAAGATTTCCTGTCCATACTTTTTTGTACTTTATTCATGACGAAAATATATTTGTGCTGTATTCTGAGGGGATACTAATACTGATACCAAGTCGTTTTGCCAATAGGCATAGTTTGTAGTAAACATGTGATCAAATAAAATCCTAATCGTCATTTGGCAGGCTTATGTTATTATTTTATTATATGTTCCTGACATTCAAAACCGTACTTACAGATATGGTTTATTATTAGTGAATAAACACATCTCTGGAAAACAAATACATTTAAGTAGTAAAGAATTGCAAGAAAAATTAGTGACCGAAGGAAGATTTACATTAGCACCGCTGATTTGATTTTATGCACTAGCGTCGTCCCCTCGAGGAAGTGTAATTTAAACATCGCTTTAATCCAAAGTAATAACGTCCTGCAATTTCGTAAATTGACCAATTCTAAACTGTTTATGATATATTAAGTTTATGGTAAGTTCAAAGCTGATGGCATCATATTATTAAAGGATTTTATATTTCTATATAACAACGTATTTACATGAAATGTGTTGTAAATGAAAAGATATAGAACAAAAATAAAAGCGTGCAGGTTATAAAAATGTATCGCTTGTACAATTAGAATTAATAGATAACAAATATAAGAAACTGTTGTAGCTACGATCAATCAATATAACACAAATCCATATAAACACATAGTGTTGGATTTATAATCCTTATTAGTGAGGCATTATAGAAGAATAGCATTTTTTTTAATTGCTCTAAACTCAGCTAACGTCAAGTGGCATTTTGTGAGATATTCCCAGCACAAACCGTTATAAAACCGAAGTGATGCGGTAGTTAAACGTTGAGCGTTTCTTACAACAAAGCGGCTCTCTTGAGGCCCTTCCTCCTTCTCTTCAACAGTTGTATTTGACATGGTATTTGACAGACTCTTTAAATTTATTTTAAAACCAATTATACACCGAGCTATCGACGACAATGGATATAATTAATTGATGCGTTTTTCATTTATTTTTATAAGTAATATTTAATTGGCAAGGGTACGTGTCTTAACATAGAATCTACTGAGGTTACTACCGGATATAAATGTAACTATCTTATAACAAAAAACATAAATAAAACTCTTAAATAATATTATTACCATCGCAAGTGAATGACAGTGAAAGTACCAAAGTATGAGTAATTGTTTACGTCTCCCGGCAATAAATTCATTTCCCAACAAAGTGGCAGCTTGCTACCCTAAAAGTTAGCGTCTTGGATTTCGGTTCTAGAGGTAGTAGGTTCGATTCCAGTTTTGTCCACAAAAACCTATGGATGTTTCCTTGCCTTCCATAACACCCCTGGAAGACACCCTGTTTATAAAAGACACATGTCTTGCACATTGACACATGTCTGTGCAACAATACACAAAATACGTACAAGAGCGACATGATAGGCATAGATACAACTAAAATGAAAAGATTGTTTGCAAATATAAATGTTTAAAGTACATATGCTTCCACAGTTACATTTCCAGTTACCCTAATTATTACTTTCGAACCATTTGAACATATTCCATTTTCAATCACACATATTTATAGTAAATTAAATCACTAACTGGAGACTGTCGTTACTGTACATTGTGATTTATCATGAACACAGTAATCGTTACATTTTACTTCCTAAAACCTGAATATTGTACTCAACACAAACAAAATTGGTCCTATATAATTGGTTAACTTAAATATCAGGTTCTATGTTTGCCAATAAATACGTTTATGATTTTTATTTATTCATGATCAAATTCACTCACAGAGTAGTCGTAACGTTATAACTATTACATCATTTAGCTAAAACGTATGACTGATCAAAATGTTTATATGGCCAACCAAGACGCATTCGTGAGATTAAATCTTATTTATCGAAAACCACTCTTCTAGTCGTCTAATAATCCAATTCCTTAGTTCTTACTACTAAAATGCTATTCAGCTATCAAAAATCAGTTTTCGAATTCAGTCATTTAAATTTAGGTATCCGAGAGTACTAAACAATTCTTGTTTGAAAAAATTGTAATAAATACTTTGTTACATTTGTCCACATAATCTCTCTCTCTCTCTCTCTCTCTCTCTCTCTCTCTCTCTCTATATATATATATATATATATATATATATATATTATACGTAATTGATTTTTAGTTTGTTAGGGAACGGATTAAATGTAAATACCATATTAATTAAAACAAATAAAATAAACAAATTAGACATCTAAAAGTTCTTTGTTATAGCATTATTAACACTTTTGTCTCCTCTCGTCTCGTCACGTTCCCTATATAAAATAGGTATTATGTGTATGATAACCTAATCTAGCCCACAAGACGTCTCAAACTCAGCTGAGGTCCTGTTTATTATTCCAGACAAACTCTTGGCGCACATTGGCGTATCGGATTCTGTTGCTGCCGGAATATTCCACTTAATTTATTGGAATAATTTTATTGCATCCTCAATCTCTCTCATACAGAATATATATTTTTCTAAGTTAAATAATTTACATTGATGATCAAGCTTATAATGATAAAAAGTTGCATTATACACTTGAATGAATTACTATTTCTTCATAGTTTTAGCGAGACTAACGACTGAGACCAGTTACGACTCAGCAGCATGAACAAGGTCATTATTTTCTCAAAATTAATACTGCTATTTTTATAAACAGTTAGAAAATATTTGTTCTTTATGAAGAACCTAATTACTTTTGAAACAGTTTCGAAAGTTATAGAATCTAACATAAGACAGTCCAAAAAATATAATACAGTAAATTTCTCCTAACTGAATTATTTATAATTTTAGTTATGTAAATACATATTTTATTATGGTCCTTTCTGGTTTTACTGTTTTGTTTTTACGTATATTGTAAGCTTGCCATGGTAAATTTTGAATTATGTAAGTAGTTACGTTTGACGGAATGTATTAATGTGTTGATATAATCACTCAATAATGATATACGTGAATTCTCCGGACAGATACCAACAAAATACGTAATCAACCTTTCTTTTTATTGTCCCTGGGATTACTAAACTCAAAAGATTTAACTAAACAAAAAGTCCTATCAAAATGTTGGTGGCACACATAAAACCACGAAAAGCTTGAAAACTCTGAAACTAAAAACATTTCAGACATAAGTGGAAATTAAAAAAATGTTCTTGGTTATTTTTTATTTAAATTTGGAGCTGAAAGTTATCAAATACTCAAGAAAATTAAATTTTAGTCAACGGCAGTTTTAGTGAAATTATTCTGGCTTATCTTTTTCCAAATGAAATAACTGTGGTGCCTTCTATAAACTTACTCAGACATAACCCAGAAACCTCCTTTATTAGTATAGTAACGTGATTTTATTTTATAAACACTTCTCTAAATTAATTACTAAATACCCTTAAATCAATACATATGTATCGGTGCAGCGACCGGGACCTCGAGACTTGTTAGTCATTCGCTTGCTTGTAACTTTACAATGGCTATGTGATGTGCATTATTTAGTAATAAAATCAATCCACACCTGTTTTAGTAGTCATGTGATCTTTATACAATTTCCAAAGATTAACATTAGCATTATGATCGCAAATGGGCAGAACCCTAAATGAGTCTCATAAATGGGTACAGCCTATGTTGCATTCGGTTTCAAAAAGGAATGTTTCTCGAAGTACTCCTATAACTACACCCTGTTACTTCACTCTTTAATTTATATGGCAAGATGAGAAAACTTTCAACTCAAAATTGTATGTCATATTATAAAATGTATTTTACAGTATGTTGTTTTTCAACACTCAATAACGAGTTTAACCAAAAAAGCTATGATTTTGTCACTAATACATTGTACCTTTATCGAATAAGTAAGTGAGAACCTTTCCCTTTGTTAACCTTGGGCAAGGTTTCATAACGACATAATTATATTGTAAATTATTTGTCTTTGTCATCTTTGAAATTAACAAATAATGACTGTACTTTGGATATGAAATTGTTCATAAAAATTATTATGGTTACATGTAAAATGATATTGGCAAAAGGGGCGGTTAAACGAAATAAAAGCATCGCTATAAAAAATAAAGGCCTTGTTTGTTACGCCTCATTTCAGAGACTCACAGGCCGCCCGCTGTTTAACGGATAATGCGCATCACCCGGGACTGGGGCGCTGCCAGAATCGTAAACGAATATCATGAGATGACGTAAAATAATAATAACAATAATAATATATACATAACAATAATAATAATATATATTTTAATTGAGTCATAACATAGAGAAAAAGTATAATATTAAACAGATATTTTTTAGTTTACTAAAAACGCAACCAACCCAATACAAAATATTTCTTTTTTAATAAAGCAGTGTAATTTTCAGGTAGTATAAATCATAATAGTTACCTGTTCATATTGCTGAGTCATTCTAAACTATACTGGTCTCTGTTGTTTATTGAAAACTATGAGAAAAGGCTTTTTGGAACTACGTTCAGCTGTAGAGGTGCTATCGCTGATCTACAATCGACATCGACAATGCCAACTGCTCCCTGCAATAAGGGCACTATGACTGAGCAATACTGATCCGAATATCAAATATCTGCATCTATTCCTGCACGGGATATCCCTAAACAAATGCAGTCGCAATCCCATCCATGCACAAATGCATACATAATCTAACTAAGCAACAAGGCCATTAAAGCAGGTGGTTTATTCTCGTTTGTTTCGAGATTGAAAATAAATACAGGGTGTTTCTGATTTACTTAAAAAAACTACGGGAGCTGATTCCTTATAGAAAAAAATAAGAAAATACTGATAAGAAATTATACTAACTTTTTCTTTATTTTTGTATGAGGAATCAGCTCACGAAGTTTTTTTGAAGTATTCCAGAAACACCCTGTATAGTCTCTTTATAAATAAAAGAAAAACTACCGACTTAAAGCGCCTTAATTTGGTTGGTGAAAACTAAATTTGTAAAATTGCAAACTCACGTATTTCAAGACGGCCAACTGCAATACCTCATAAAATGCCGCGAGTTTAATACAAATTAATAATGAGTATTCTCTTATTATATTTTAATGGATAATACCAATTCTCCATTTTTATTTTTATTGCTTAAATTAAAAATCCTCGGCCAAATCTTACGTCGTTATATTGACAAAACCCCACCAATAAAATATCAGTTTGTTACCTGGGCCTTGGCCAAGATAAATACTTTTACAAGTTTTTATGATCCACATACCTCACTCAAGTCAACAATATTTTGATGTAAAATCTACAATTAGAAGAAGAGGCTATACAATTATAAATAGCCGAAAACTGAATCGGGATGTATTATTTTAGCGGAAACAGGACTAAAATGTTGAGCCAATCAGTAATTACAACTATTTACACTTGCAAAAACGATCAATCAATCATCTAGTAAATACCGCAAACAAAGCCTTTGTTATCCCTTAACTTGTTTTGTGCTTTTTCACCGATGTGGCCCATGGCTCAAGCACCCTTGGTTGCCTTGGTTGGTTTGCCCTTGGTTTATTGGTAATAACCCAACCCATGATACAATGCTGACACCGTATTGTTTACTTCATCCAACGTCCAACGGCAATCCAGCTTCCTTAAGTTACAGCGGAGGCTCGGTTCTCCTAGTTGTCAGCAAACTGTTTGAGGCACCTTACTTGAGTACATATGACAGATATAAACAATTTACAACACGGCGAGAAATGAGTTTGTTTTATAAATTGTAGACATTCCTTTTCTGTTATTGGTTTGATAAAACTAACTGTTTATCTGAAGGAAGTATAAGTCTGAATTCAAATTCATGCTAATACTCGTACGTTCAGTCTTTAAAAGCAAGCAAGATAACATGTGGATCAAACAAATTAATTTTCGTACTCCCCTCCTTTTCCAGTATTAGGGATATTACCTAAATAAATATTTTCGTTGTTCAAAATAACACAAAATATTATTTAAAGGAAAGTGTTTTTATGAAAAGGATCTCTTGATGATTGTAGTTACTATTACAGGTAGATATTTGAAAGTTTTTCTTCGTTACAAAATTGCATTGAAAATCAATTTACTTTTTTCAACTGTAGATTCGGAATCGTAAAGTATAAATAAATAAAAACTTCATGTTTAACGCAAGAAATTTCACCAATTAACGACAACACTACAAACGGGTAAGTTAAAAGTTGTATAGGAATGTTGATGTAGCAATAACTTGTAGCTTCAAGAGCTGTGAGGGACAACGTTACAGAATGGTGAGATAGATTTAATTAACTGAGCGACAGAACCTCTGACAGAATCCAACGACAGGTATACTTGGAGTCAATTCGAACTTTGTAGCAGTTAATGGACCTTACTTTGAGTAAATTGCCTGCTTCCAGTTTCATGAAATGAATATTACTATCAAATACTCTCTCAACATTTTGTGAAATACGGGTCGTTGTTATTTAGCAGTTGTACAGGTAAAGAACTTATTATTAAAAAGTATTTTATATTTTTATACGTCTTGCATTGTTATTTTATATTTTATAAACGTTTGCTTTTAGATGTAAAACATGTTGTTAACTACGAAATAGTATTATATAATAAATACTGTAGTACAGTAGTGTACTCTTACTATAAATGGAAATTATAATATTGGCTGGATTTGTATACAACTACAAAATACGGTAGAGAGCAACAAGCCTTGTTTTTAACTCAAGCATATCTAGCCTGTTTCCGAAGTAAGGGGAACTTGCGGGGGCGGAAGGAAGGGCAGGCTAACCAAGTTACCTTGTCTAAGGGATCCATCCCCTGAGACCTGACTCTAACTACCGCACGTCCAGCGAAGATATCGGCAATCTTATACTAAACTATCTAATCTCGGTAACTGTACGTAGTCGCCAGCGTAAAATCAAGACCATTCCCATACGTAGGTTACATTTTGTAAAAAGCGACCTTTCTCTAAATTATATAGTAACTATTTCCTCAATAGAATTCTTACTAATGGAATTTCCCTTTCCTTCTCCGATGAAGCAATTGACGTTTTACTGTCTTTTCATTATTTCAATATATTATGTTTAAAATCAATTTTGTTTGACATTTAATGTACCTTGAGGTTTCAGGTGTGACATTTATTTGAAACATAATTATGATTAAATTAATAATTAAAACACGACCTTACCACTAAATTGTTTTTCTGTCAAACCAAAATTATTGTAATGAATTTTTACACTTTTTCATCCTTGATACTGTTTGAAAGGTAATTGACGATTTAATTTATTGGTGAATTTCCTATGGAAAAGTGAACTATTAGCATGACCCGCACGGTGAGACTTAAGCCCGGGATCACCACAGGAGTTCCTAACGTGACCCCCTGAACACGTTTTGAGGGGTCTCTAACAACTTTATATAATATATATAGGCTATATTATATATATCTGTTCGCACTCTAGTGGTCACGATTTTTGTCCGATTTACTTCAAATGTGGTAGAATCATTCCTTTTTAGCGAATTTCCCCTATAGGGAAGAAGCTATTACCGTAGTCGGCATGGTAAGACCTAGGCCCGGGACCATGATAACTTTTCGTTTTGAGGTCCCCAGACCCCAAAAACACCATTCGTTCGAAACTGTATATATATATATATATATATATATATATATATATATATATATATGTGTGTGTGTCCGTGAGCACGATAACTCTCGTAAAAATTATCCGATTTTGATGAAATTTGGTATAAACGTGTAAAGCAACATTTATGACATTAAGTTCAAAAACCAGCCAGATCGCTCTATCCGAAGGGGTATTTTGTGGGGGGTTTTGTACCCCAAAAATGGGTTTTTCGAATTTTTTACATATAATTTTGGAAATAGTCAAATTTTATTTTTTTTCATTGGATTCAGCTTAAAAAAACACACAATTTGGTATTTTGATCATTTCTCTACGTCAATTGGTTACCGATATATTGAAAGTGCTAAACACAGTACGTTGTCTAATGTTATTCTTATGGAGAAAAATAAAAATTTTATATCTTGCTTATTTATGAACCTATACTGACGAAACTTGGTATACGGCTTCATCTGGTTGTGGACCATTGATATTTGCTCAAAAAGACACTTTTTTACCCAAGGCTCCCGTAGCAGCAAACCTGCATACTCAGCCCCATGTTATTCTTATGGAGAATAAGTAACGTGTTATCTGCCTTCATTATGAAAATAAATTAATGAAATTTGGTATGTGGCTTTACCTACATGAGTTATATTGATATTGGTATAAAACCCCATTTTTTGTGTTCCTTGCTTCAGCAAACCTGCATACTCAGCTGCCATGTTATTCTTATGGAGAATAATTAAAATGTCATAAATCGTTTATTTATGAATGTATATTGATGAAACTTGGTATGTGGCTTTATGTGGTATTGAGATACATATATAGGCATTGGAAATTCGCTGAGTACGCAGGTTTGCTGCTACGGGGGTATTATAATAAGTTGAGCAATTTCTTTGGGCAAAACAATCAGGAAACTCTAACCCCCTTTTTTGGGGATTTTAAGTTTTCAAATTTTGGGTTTTTAGGCCCAAAAAGGGTCATAAAAACCCCAAATCTACACTTATTGCACATTAAATTATTCTACGTAGAAAATTTCAAATAAATTTAACCAGTGTTGGTTTAAACCCTTTATTTGATCTTTTTAAATTTGTAATGCGGAAATTCACTTTCCTCACGTCAGCGTGCTACGTGCGATCTCGTTTAAATTTAAATGTAATACAGCCAGCTACATAATCACGATAAAGTTGCCCACGGCCTTACTGCATGTGAACATTTGGACCTCCCAAATTTTAAATAGTAACAACGATCAGCTATGGTGTATATATAAACAGCGATTTTGCACAGATTCAGTGTGAAGGAGAATGGTGATCAAACAACCAAATGCATTCCGTGTGTTGGAGTTTTGCTCTTCTGTTGTCAACGGACTTGCCAAATATTTCTTAGGGGGTTTGTTCCGGAGACAAGAGTATGTGCCGCCTTTACGCGCAGCTTTACAAGAACTACATCACATCACAATTTCAGTGGAGCCAATTACAACTGAAATGCTTGAGCGAGTGTGGCAAGGATTGGGTTACCGGCTTAAAATTGCCCATGTAATTAGTGGAGGACACATTGATTATGTATAAATTACTGGGTATATTTTTTGAAGTATACGCCTTTTCATTTGATGCACTTCTAACATATTTTATTTTTGTTGTAATACAATTTACATTTTTTTCAAAATCTGGAGAATAATTTTGATCTGCCCTGTAATGTGTTATTGAAAATATGTAAATAGTAATCGATTTTAAACTATCTGATAACTTACTTTATAAGTGATTTTATGAGGGATTAAAAAAAATAAAGCCAAAAAGAGGATAGTAGACAGCATAGTTATTATAAGAATTGATTTTCTTTAATTATTACATTTATTAAATGGTTTTGACCTTGACTTGTTTTTAGTTCTGTCGCAACTGTTTGGAATTTTCTGGGGCTCGAGTATAAGTACGTACAGTGCAGACAACTGTGCTTAGATGGTTGATATATTTAATGACTGGGTATGTCTACTATAAGACGAAGGATTTACCTACATACTCGGAGATGAAGGAGTACCTACATACTCGTAATTGCAAGGGTCATACATAGTACTATACATTGTCACAAACCGAACAACCATTGTATCGAAAACAATCATATTTTTAAGTTTCATAGTAGCACTTAAGTGAGTTCGACAACCTGCCATTTCTGAGTGTTTGAATTTGCGGTAATATGCTCTACTTAAAGACTTTTCATTTGTTGTTAAATCAGCGCGACTCTACGCGACTTTTTGCATTTTTGAAATATTTTTGGTTGATACCAAATTACTTTTACTTTCTCCCCTTATACATAGTTGGATGAACGAATGTGAATCCTTATACTCGGTTTGGAATTCGAAGTAGTGTGACGCTATCTACATTTTAACGGTTTGATGGATTGTCATAAAATTTTTAGGGTGACGTTTTTACGGTTTAATGCTTTAAATAAACAATAATTGGCGATTTATGATTACATTTTAATAATTATCAGTTTTTTTCCATTGAACATTATTTCAGTACATATTTTGAGCTTTGTAGTACCGTGTTGTTTGAACTGTCAAAATACATCAGCTCAGCTGCTGTAATTTGGTTGGTTGAAGTTTATGTTCAGGTCAGAGACTACTGTACATTAAGAACGGTTTATTTATTTAATTTGTTCTAAAACTTAGTGGTTCTACCTACCTACACCTTTGGATCAAGTTGGATTTAATACGATAAAAAGTGCTATCGGCGAGAATGCCAACATTATACATCACTACTAAACACAACCATACATCTTGGAGGTTTTGTCTGTGTTCTTTTGTATATAGTTTGTGTTCGAATAATGCTCAGGTTTTGTATATTAGCTTACAGTTGTAGCCATAACATGGATGATTATAGCACAAGGTGTGACTAAAAACGAACTTTTTATGTTATTAATAAACTTTAAATACTGTCTACAAAGTTTTAATCGCCAAAACAGACAGTATCCTTTGACTAATTTAGGTAGGCCAATGATACTGTAGTTTCTCAACCATCCAAAGTTGTTCAATCATAATACTATTTAAATTTTAGCCTTGCTGTAAATTTATTCTAACCAAAAGTCTGTCTTGGTAGTCTATACAGTGGGAATGTTATGATAGGCCTAGCTTATATTTATATTTGCGAGTTACTAAATGTCCATTTACTTTTCGTGAGAAACTTAAGTTTGCTGAGGCAAACTGTAGGCCTACTTGGAATGGCCAAACATACTAAAATGAATCCAACAGACCAAACCGTCATATAAACCTTACCTAACCCAAGGTATCTACTTAATGTGATAAGCACCCAGTGCCGTCCTTAGGGCGGCGCGACAGGTGCACCCACACAAGGGCCTTGCGCCTATGAAGGCCTCGCACTTGAGGGTTTTTGTATGTGGAAGCTAGAGGTGTCATGGCCATGAATGGGATCAGAAATGTGGACTTTTGATGATTAACTTATCAATTGAACAACTGAAGACAATGTACAAATAGTTAGTGGTACGTACACATTTTGCTAATATTGACAACATGTTTTAATTTAAATGCAAGTTTTGAAGTACATGAATTAGCCGTTGTATTTAGCCAATAGCGATTATATTTCTCAACGTAGCTAGCAAGTCTGTGTCGGGACAATACAGGGGCCGTAATTTTATTTTTATATTACATCAGAATGAGTTTCAGGTATTTTTCAGTTTATCCTAGCTTTTTTGTCTATATTTTATAACTTACAGATTTTTTTCCAAGAGTGGCAAGAGTGACCTCCGATGGGGAAATGGTATCGTTTATTTTTTACGACCCGTCTTGTACAGCGTGCTGCGGCAGTTAGGTTAGGTTATGTTACGTTATTTTGAAATAACAAATCCTATCTTATCCAACGAGGATGTCTATAGAGGTCTCGTCTGGGGTAAAAAACTCTGTTTACATGCTGACCGCCATTTTGACCCTCTATATCCTCCGGTCTCCATGGCAACAAATAAGTTAACCAATTAAATCCCCTCTTCACAACTTATGTTAGTCTTTATTACTCTTTGGCTAGATGTTTTGTTTACAAAAATGTCCTCCAATGAGGCTTCACTTTTTAAACAAGAGCTCTACAATTATTTAAACTTCGTTATCTTATCCTGAACTGTTGCATATTCATAATTGGTTGAAATAGAATGTATTGGACCAATAACTTATACGTAGCCTGTTTTATTTTTTCTGAAAGATTTTTTACTGTACAATTCACAAATAAGGTTAGTGTTTATCAGAAACTTTCCTTTTGAGTACCTACACTTTCATAAATGATGAATGAATGATATGAAGCGATAATATAAAAAACTGGATGAAATTGTTCGATACGGTTTAGCTATTATTTAGGTTATTAGTGAATTTCCTTTGGAAAGTGAACTATTAGCATGTCCCGCACGGTGAAACTTAAGCCCGGGACCACCATAGAAGTTCCTAACGTGACCCCCTGAACACGTTTTGGGCAGTCGTTCAAAATTTTATATATATATATAGACATATATATATATATATATATATATATAGACATATATATATATATATATGTGTGTATGCACTATAGCGGTCGCATTTTTTGTCAGATTTACTTCAAATTTGGTAGGCACGTTCCTTTCTATAATCTGTTGGACAAGTTCATTGGGCAAAACAATTGAAAAACTCTAAACCCATTTTTTGGGGATTAATCTTTCAAATTTCGAGTTTTTGGGCCCAAAAAGGGTCAAAAAAGCCTCAGATGTAAAATTAATGCATGTAAAAAGATGGAAATTAGAGAGGCGAAAGTTTTAAGCCCTCTCTCGTCATTCTAGCATATATAGTTACCGAGTTATTAAATAAAATGTGTATCGGCTAAACACAGTACGTTGTCTTTTGGGGGTTTTACACTAGAAAAGCCTGTTATTCCTTTGTTAAAGTACTTTTATTATCCCCAGTAACCTCACGCCTACTTTCAAGCCTGTCTGGACCTTCTCTTAACCTTATAATGCGCAAAATTGTATTCCCAGCTTTGCAAGTAAATGAAGCCAGGAGTATCAGAACACCAAAAAAATCAATGTTTTCAGATTTCAATAAACATTGGACAAATGTATGTTTTTACACTGATTTTGAGTTTTAAAAGTTTTTATGTGGAAATTCACTTCCCTCACGTCAGCGTGCTGCGTGCGAACTCGTTTGGTTTTGGTTTCGGTTGTGTTCAGTCTCAAAGATGTGAACGGTTTTGTCTTGAAATTTGTCAAGATAAGAAACGTTGATTCCATTAATACTTAAATATGTATTCTCGGTACGGTATATCAGAAAGCTATATCCTGGAATCCTTTTAAATTTGTTACGTTTTGTAGTTTTATGTTTTGTAAATAAATCATTTTGTTAATACCGGTAGGGTAACATTTATTTCATTTTTATTTTAAGTTTATTTGACAAAAAAAACCTATAAAACAAACATTACGTAGTAACTAACATACAAACGATAACATATTTTACAATCGATCTAATGATATAGGTATCGAAAAACTTTTTCGGCTTTGGTTTATTGTTCCGCTTATGAAAGTATACCCTTCCATTCTCCTGGAATTTTAAAGTTTCGATCACCCTGCATTAGTCAAGAGGATCCTCTCTCCAATCTGGTGTGCTTATTCGTGACGGGTAATTTTGGCTGTTTGACAAATTTTAATAGGCTACATTCTTCACAGTCTAATGAAAGTAACTATTCGGATCCTTTCCTTTAAAACCATGACTTTTTTGGTTTCTAATTTTTGTTAATTCACTAGGAACCACAGATGACAAAAAATTAAAGTACCGTAGCCTAGGCTAGGTGTGAAAGCTAATATTCGGATCCTTTCCTTTAAAACCATGACTTTTTGGTTTCTAATTTTGTTAATTCACTAGGTACCGCTTATGAATAAAAATTAACGTAGCCTAGGCTAGGAAGGTTTTTTTTAGTATATAGGCCCTATTCAATACCTAAACATAAACGTAACCAAACTTAATTAATGTAAACCGAATTAATGGGGTTTTTATGAATTAAGTAACAAATGCCTGACCGGAATACTCATATTTAGTTCTAATAGCACATCTAAACCTTACCTAATTGGGGGTAGGCCTAAAAGGCAAAAAAAATAAATTCTGGTACGTGGATGGTGGGTTTGACATGTGTGTTTTTTACGTTAAGTAACGTTGAGTTAGGTAAGATATTTAACATAAGTCTAAGCACCCCCAACCAATCATACCTGTAAATTGTTTTTAAAACTTCAAAATAACTGAATCGACACAGGCTATTACAAATTGTTTGGTATGCATAAATATCAAAGTAGGTAACGTTGAACAATTATTTTAAAACCTAATTCCTTTAAAATTAAAATAAAGGAACACAATCGATCCGACCCTGGGACCTGAGCTACCTGAGCTACCACGACATAACGTGAACGCTAAAAGTTACATCTCAAGAAGCAATTAATGCAACTTCTGAATTCAACATCGATGGTGGGGTTTTGATGTCCGAATACTACTGGCCGCTGAGTGTGTGGAGTAGATATCTGTAAGCGATAAGATAAGACTCCCAGGAATTTCAGAGAAATTGGGAAAACGAGAGTGTACATATTGTATAATTTGAATTTTACTGGTTTCCTGTTATAAGCGACTTAAAGACCCTGAATTTGGAATGGAAGTGATATCATGGCTGTAGTTTCCATTCTAAAAAAAACATGCTACAGTACTGCAGGCAACAGTTCATTTTGCCAAACGTGTGCCCTAGAGCAGACTTACAGTGTGTTGGGTTATTAGGCTTACTTTTCCCCCCTTGTGGCAACAGTTTTTTTTTAGCAGGTGTGCGGAATGTTTTCTTTAGTAATAAGAAATATGTTGTGAACAGTAGCAAATAAATGGAAAGCCAAAAAGGTTGTGCTGGTTAATTTATCGGAAATGATACAAATATTCTTTTGATAGTTGTTATTAATGCACTTATAATCTAAATTAAATGAAAATAGAGTATAAACACTGATTACAGGCTTAACTGAACTGATTTTAGGTGTATAGTATGTATAGGTCTATATGCTGATGACATTTTTAACAAATAGGTATGCCACGTTGTGACGATCGACGTCACAGAGTCGGTCGGACCAGACCTTGATCAACCAACCCGCGACGCAAACTTGGCTACCCCTACCGGTGGCAAGGAGGGGAAGTGACGCGAAAAGGTCAAGACAGTCTGTCTGTGCCGAACCAGGGGAGAGAGCGGATCTGCGTCACCGGGCTGCCGAATCAAAAATCACGATAAGTTTAGATTAAGGCTTGTTCCATGAAATAATGACTCAGTAAACTATTATTAGTTAAGGGGGGGATTGCGGGAGTGTATAAAACACTTAGCTCAATATATTTGCAAAGGGAAACTATTCTACATTATGTAGGCTGAAAATAACTAATGCCGCCTCAGGTCCTTCTGACGTGCCAGTGCCGACTTGTCAATTGCTCCTGCCTTATTTAAATATATTAGGTTACTCATTTAATTAAATTAAAATCATCAAAATGGCTGTGATGTATGATAGAAGCGCGGCTCACTATTAGGCCATCCCACAGAATGTTAGATTATAATATTTATTCGATCTGGGAAACGCCGAAAAGATCCACTTGGGCCCGGGCGTTACAACTTGAGAAGAATATGGAGTAGTGATGTGCAATATGGTCAAATTTTGCGGTATGGCTGAAGTGGTATCGCGTCACTGTTGAAACGTTGTGTATCATTAGAAGGGTATCTCTTGTATCGTCTTTGTCATATTGTGTCATTTGAGTTTCACTGATTTCCTCTTATAAAAAAGTTAAATGTCGCCAAATTTGGAGCAGCAACGTTAGACTAGCTATAGTTTCCATTCTAAAAAAAAACCTGTTGCTACGGGGGGGGAAAAGTAAGCCTAATAACCCAACACACTGTAAGTCTGCTCTGGGGCACGCGTCTGGCGCAATGAACAGTTGCCTGCAGTACTGTATCATGTTTTTTTTAGAATGGAAACTACAGCCATGATATCACTTCCATTCCAAATTCAGGGGTTTTAAGTCGCTTATAACAGGAAACCTGTAAACTTCAAATTATACAATTATGTCAAAGATGATACAGTATGAATGACACACATCTTGCAATATTATAATTACATTAAAAGAATAAACCAATTGCTTACAAACCGGTATATTAAATCCTATAAAAGTATTCAGGATATTTCATTGAAGCATAACCTGTTTCATTAATAGTTTTGTTTTGCTGAAAACACATAAAATAACCTTAAAATAAATAATGATATAATTATATTTAGTTAATGGGTATTCAACGTTTCTTTTTATGCCATCTTCACACTTTGGTTGAGGCTAGGTGAGCAAACACGACCGGGAGTCAGTAGATGTGTAGGCCTAACTTAGTTCGCCTCTGCTCGTGTTATTCTAACTGATTATTTACCATATGAAATTACAATGAGTTGCTCACCTAACACATTTGGCTAGAGTGTGAAGTGCATTACTATTGAACTTGATACTATTTATTATTACATGTGTGTGAAAGCATTAATTCATTTTATTAGAGTGCAATTAATATTTTTCTAAAGAAAATACCCCCGCAGCAGCAAACCTGCATACTCAGCGAATTTCCAATCCATATAATATTATCTTAATACCACATAAAGCCACATGCCAAGTTTCATCAACATACATTCATAAATAAACGATTTATGCCATTTTAATTATTCTCTATAAGAATAACATGGCGGCTGAGTATGCAGGTTTACTGAAATAAGGAACACTAAAAATGGGTTTTTATACAAATATCAATATAACTCAGCTAGGTAAAGCCACATACCAAGTTCTATTAATTTATGTTCATAATTAAAGAAGATAACACGTTACTTATTCTCCATAAGAATAACATGGGGCTGAGTATGCAGATTTGATGCTATGGGAACTATCGGCCAAAAAATGGGTTTTTGTGCAAATATCAATAGACCGCAATGAAATGAAACAATATACCAAGTTTCGTGAGGATAAGTTGATAAATAAGCGAGATATACAATTTTTCTTATCCTCCATAAGAATAGCATTGGACAACGTACTGTGTTTAGCACTTTCAATATATCAGTAACCAATTGACGTATAGCAATGATAAAACACCAAATTGTGCGTCTTTTTAAGCTGATTCCAATGGAAAAAATACAATTTCTTTTTTTCAAAAACTATGTGTAAAAAACTCAAAAACCCCATTTTTGGGGTTCAAAACCCCCCAAAATACCCCTTCGGATAGGTCGATATGTCTGGTTTTCGTACTTAAAGTTATAAATGATTCTTTACACGTTTGTACCAAATTTCATCAAAATCGGACCTTTTTTACGAGAGTTATCGCACCCACGGACACACACACAGACACACACACACATATATATATACAGTTTCAAACGAATGGTGTTTTTTGGGTCTAAGGACCTCAAAACGAAAATGTATCATGGTTTTGGGCCTAGGTCTTACCATGCCGACTACAGTAATAGCTTCTTCCCTATAGAGGAAATTCGCTAATATAATAAAATAAAAAATAATTTGGCAAAATGTTACACGAAAGTGATTCAGTAAGTTCCGGATGGGTGAAAGAAGCGAAATACGGTCATTTTCCTTCTTTTTTTAAGCTTTGTGTGATATGGACATAGGAGTTATCGTGCATAAGACAATCCAGTTTGAATCACTTCATTAGCAGTAGAAGCATTGAAGTCAGCTAAGAGGTCTTGCTCACTTTGTGAGCTCATCTGACTACAGTAGACACCCTCATAACCGCCCTCGATGTAACCTTCCATTGGATTAACCGCCTTCTTAATTCCAGGAAACAACTCACATCTGCCACCGCAGCCGTATTCCTGATAATGTACCATAAAAAAATCAGATCACAACAAGTCGATCATATGTTTCCATAGTTAGCAAGTATTCTACAGTTGCATCTTGGTACCTATGTTTTTGTACCCTTTTTTAACTGTCGTTTGACTTTTATAATTTTACTGCTTTAAATTATACAGGCGTTATTTGTTTTAACCGCCCTTTCAGTTGTCCGACCCAGGGCTCCAATGGGTTTTAACTACCTATGGAGGGTGCTTAAGAGGGTGTCTTTTGTACTTTATTAGTGAATTTCCTTTGGAAAGTGAACTATTAGCATGACCCGCACGGTGAAACTTAAGCCCGGGACCACCATAGAAGTTCCTAACGTGACCCCCTGAACATGTTTTGGGGGGTCGTTCAAAATTGTATATATATATATGTATATATAGACATATATATATATATAAGTGTATGCACTCTAGCGGTCACATGTTTTGTCCGATTTAATTAAAATTTGGTAGGGACGTTCCATTCTATAATCTGTTGGATAAGTTTGTTGGGCAAAACAATCGGAAAACTCTAAACCCATTTTTTGGGGATTAATCTTTAAAATTTCGAGTTTTTGGGCCCAAAAAGGGTTAGAAAAGCCCAGGACGTAAAATTAATGCATGGAAAAAGACGTGAATTAGTGAGGCGAAAGTTTTAAGCCCTCTCTCGTCATTCTAGCATAAATATTTACCGAGTTATTAAAGAAAATGTGTATCGACTAAACACAGTACGTTGTCTTATGAGGGTTTTACATTAGAAAAGCCTATCATTCATTTGTTAGAGTACGTTTATTATCCCCAGCAACCGCACGCCTACTTTCAAGTCAGTTTGGACCTTCTCCTAACCTTATAATGCGCAAAATTGTATTCCTAGCTTTGCAAGTAAATGAAACCAGGTGTATCAGAACAGCCAAAAAATCAATGTTTTCAGATTTCAATAAAAATTGGACAAATGTATGTTTTTACACTGATTTTGAGTTTTAAAAGTTTTTATGTGGAAATTCACTTCCCTCACGTCAGCGTGCTGCGTGCAAACTCGTTTTATTTGCTTAGGCCTATTGGCAAGACTTGTTTGTAAATATATTTTGTATAAATTTAGTTGTACTACAATTTTCCGTTGAGACACCAGTTTTAAGTTATTTAAACATGTCATTCTAAGATGGTGCTAAGATGGTACGTTAAAAATAAGTGAGAATCGCCCATTTATGTTATAATTTTAATGGTTTTTAATTCTTTATTCTACACATTTAACGGTAAAAATACCTTCAATTTGTTAGCTCAGTTATTCGTTCCGATGATTTATTAAGGAAAATATAGCAACAAAGTCACAAAAAAAGCACAATTGGAAATAAAGTATTATGTCCAATCTTTCATGTTTATAGTAGGGGCCATGCATAATTTATGTCACGCTATATTCAGCCCTTTTGGACCCCCCCCCCGGATCATGCTCTGTCACGCTGCTCATTACTCCCCCCCTCCCCCCGTCACATCACACTTATTAATTATTAAGTATTGGATTGTGGCGTACGATATTTCGTCACTGTAACTGACGATTTTGCAGGCTTTAACTCCATTAATCGTGACACGTCACGCAGCCCTTAGCCCCCTCCCCCGTGTCACGGTCTGTCACGATGTGCCACACCCCCCGGGGAGGCGTGACATAATAATACTATATATTATATGCACGGCCCCTAAAACGGTTTCTTATCTTACTAAACAAATGGTTCTGGAATAATAAAATTACTGTTTGAGAATTAAATATGTAAAGCAGTTATTTTTATTTTATTTCTCTTTTGCCACGCTTTTTCTTGAAGGTAATTTTTTAAATTCTTTCAAAAACTCATAGTTTTTCCCTTATAGGATATACTAGCGACCAAGCCTGGCTTTGCACGGGTGCAATTTAAATGTGGGAGGACAACATTTCATTCAAATTTCAGCTTCCTTTATTCTGTAGTTAAGTGTGCGATAATTAGAACATGGGGATAATAAAAGCTTGTGGGTTGGGACCCTAAAAGAAATTTTAATTTGGAGTAAGTATGTCCATTCTGCTTTGAGTGTTTTAGCCATCATTGTACTGACCTTCGGCTTCATCAGTCCAGTAGTAGGTGCAAGATGGTGTAAACATAGTTAAGTCCCAGTGGGGTGGGGCCCCATAGGATCTTTGGATTGAGGGAATGTGTGTTTTGATTCTGGTGTATTATCTATTTTCCTAACAAATTTCAGCTCCATCAGTTCAGTCATTGGTGTAAGATGGGTATATTGGTGTCCAGCAGGGCAAAGTATAATATTATCAGGGGTAGGTTTATGGCTGACATTAACCTCTCAGCTATCTTTGTACTGAATTGTACCCCGCAGTCCAGTAGTAGCACCAGTAGTAAGCTGGTTGGAATAGGTATTTTGAATGTCAAGAAGGGAGAGTCCTAAAACATTTTCAGAACAGAATTAGGCTTATGTTTGTCTCTGATATATTAGGTACACTGCTACCGCTCATGAGGATCCCTAATGACCATAGAATTTCCCAGCGAGTCCAGTGGGGCGAAGCCCTAAGGTTCTAATGTAAATGGCTATAAACTTTCCCAGGGTTACCTGGATTACTATGCAATCTTTCATCGTAATTCGATTTAGGCCCTATGGTTAAGGAGCGCTTAAAGTAAATACCTCCGTCGCAGCAAACCTGCATACTCAGCGAATTTCCATGGAGATATAATGTCTTATTACTACATAAAGCCACTTACCAAGTTTCATAAAAATATATTCACAAATAAGCGATATATGCAATTTTAATTATTCTCCATGGGAATAACATTGGGGCTGAGTACGCAGGTTTGCTGCAACAAGGAACACAATAAATTGTTTTTTACGCTAATATCAATAGAACTTAAGGAGGTGAAGTCGTATGACAGTTTTTATTAATTTATGTTCATAATTAAGAGAGACAGTATTTAATTATTCTCAATAAGAATAACATGGGGGGTGAGTACGCAGGTTTGCTGCTACGGGATCCTTTGGCAAAAAATTGTTTTTTTGAGCAAATATCAATAGACCACAACCAGATGAAGCCGTATACCAAGTTTCGTCAGTATACGTTCATAAATAAGCGAGATTTAAAATTTGTCTTTTCCTCCACAAGAATAACATTAGACAACGTACTGTGTTTAGCACTTTCAGTATCCAATTGACGTATCACATGACGTATCATCTCGGTAACCAATTGACGTAGAGGAATGATCAAAATACCAAATTGTGTGTTTTTTTAAGCTGAATCCAATGGTAAAAACTAATATTTGACTATTTCAAAAATTATATGTAAACAATTCAAAAAACCCATTTTTGGGGTACAAAACCCCCATAAAATACCCCTTCCGATGGAGCGATTTGGCTGGTTTTCGAACTTAAAGTTATAAATGTTGCTTTATACGTTTATACCAAATTTAATCAAAATCGGTTCATCTTTACGAGAGTTATCGTGCTCACGGACACACATATATATATATATATATATATATATATATATATATATATATATATATATATATATATATATATATATATGAGAATAACATATATATATATATATATATATATACATACATACAGTTTCGAACGAATGGTGTTTTTGGGGTCTGGGGACCTCAAAACAAAAAGTTATCATGGTCCCGGGCCTAGGTGTTACCATGCCGACTACGGTAATAGCTTCTTCCCTATTGGGGAAATTCGCTAAAAAAGGCTGAATATTTTGAACACAAGTTAACGGAGGGGGGAAATACCTAATTTAATTTTATATGATTGGGATTTATTTATTTCAAAGGATCACACCATTTTTACAGATCGAAACACGCAGTTTTACAAGATGGCTTGTAATATGTTTGGCATGTGATAGGGTTGCTATGATTTTTCGAACCACATACTAAATACCCACGTCGAAGCAAACCTGCATACTCAGCGAATTTTCAATGGAGATATAAGTGTCTTAATACTACATAAAGCCACTTACCAAGTTTCATAACAATGTATTCACAAATAAGCGATACGTCCAATTATAATTATACTTCATAAGAATAACATTGGGGCTGAATGCACAGGTTTGCTACAACAAGGATTATAAAATAACCCCGTCACAGCAAACCTGCATACTCAGCGAATTTCCATTGAGATATCAATGTCTTAATACTACATAAAATCTCAAGTTTCATAAAAATATATTCACAAAAAAGCGATATATACAATTTTAATTATTCTCCATAAGAAAAACTTTGGGGCTGACCACGCTGGTGTGCTGCAACAAGGAATACAAAAAATGGGTTTTTATGCTAATATCAATGTAACTCACCTAGGAGAAGTCGTATACCAGTTTTCATTCATTTATGTTCATAATTAAGGGAGACAGAGCATTTATTTGTTCTCCATAAGAATAACATGGGGGCTGAGCACGCAGGTTTGCTGCTAGGGGAGCCGTTGGCAAAAATGTTTTTTTTTTTTTGAGCAAATATCAATAGACCCCAACGAGATGAAGCTGTATACCAAGTTTCGTCAGTATACGTTCACAAATAAGCGAGATATAACAATTTTCTTTTCCATAATAATAACATTAGACAACGTACTGTGTTTAGGACTTTCAATCTATCGGTAACCAATTGACGTAGAGAAATTATCAAAATAACAAATTGTGTATTTTTTTAATCTGAATCCAATGGGAAAAACTAAAATTTGACTATTTAGAAAATTATATGTAAACAATTCGAAAAACACTATTTGGGGTACAAAACCCCCATAAAATACCCCTTCCGATGGAGCGATCTGGCTGGTTTTCGATCTTTAAGTCATAAATGTTGCTTTACATGTTTATACCAAATTTCATCAAAATCGGATTATTTTTACGAGAGTTATCTTGCTCACGACACACACACACACACACACACACACACATATATATATATATATATATATACACAGTTTCGAACAAATGGTGTTTTTGGGATCTGGGGACCTCAAACCAAAAAGTTATCTTGGTCCCGGGGAGCAACTTATTTTTTTAACATGCAATTCACAATATTAAACTGCTCAGTAAGTGTCATTCAACTATCAAAATAAGGTAGTAATTTAACTCTTCGGTCTTACCATGCCGACTATGGTTATAGTTTCTTCCCTATAGGGGAAATTCGCTAAATACCCCCGTAGCAGCAAACCTGCGTACTCAGCGAATTTTCAATGCATATATATGTATCTTAATACCACATAAATCCACATACCAAGTTTCATCAATATACATTCATAAATAAACGATTGATGACATTTTTATTATTCTCCATAAGAATAACATGGCGGCCGAGTATGCAGGTTTGCTGAAGCAGGAAACACAAAAATGGGGTTTTATACAAATATTAATATAACTCAAGTAGGTAAAGCCACATACCAAATTTTATTAATTTATGTTCATAATTAAGGGAGATAACATACTATTCTCCATAAGAAGAACATGGGGAATAACATATATATATATATATATACAGTTTCGAACGAATGGTGTTTTTGGGGTCTGGAGACCTCAAAACGAAAAGTTATCATGGTCCCGGCCCTAGGTCTTACCATGCCGACTACGGTAATAGCTTCTTCCCTATAGGGGAAATTCGCTAAAAGAAACCAAAAGTAATTTAGAGAGAGATTATGTTTTTCAAAAATCCATACTATTTACATTACAGCTTGAAATAAATAGGCAGCTTTTTACAACATTTTATATTGGTCATCTGTGAAAAACATAACAAATTTTTCTTCCATAAGATTAGCATGGTAACATTGAAGTCCAGTAGGGCGAAGCCCTAAAGTTCTAGGACTGATTAGTTGCTTCCCAAGGCTAACCTGAATGACCATACAACGTTTCATCGAAATCGGGTTAGTGGTTTAGGAGGAGGTAACAGATAAACATTCAGACGCGGAGAGAGACTTCAATTTATATTATGAATAGATTTGTTTCATTTAAATGTTTATAAAGATATATTTCCACTTCAAAATATAATAGTTTAAAATGTTGTACTCTATGAACTCCTGAATTGAAATGTATTACAATAAAACAATATTTCAACTATTAGTATGCCATTTTTATTAAAATGAACGCTAATGGGCAATACTGTATACGGATATGACCCTACTGTAATATCAAAATTTGATGTAGCTTTCTGAAATTACTGCTACAAGTGCAACTTCCTCAAAAGTGTTTTGTAAGATTTGGAAATTACTGTTTTTGTCCTTTACAGACAATTGCATGATTTTATGATATTTATTTAATACATCATGTACATTTTGATTACACCTCATTTAGTGTATTTTTTGCTTTAATATGTTTATGAATAATTCAAAAAGTCAATATTTTTTTAATCATGCAATTCACAATATTAAACTGCTCAGTAAGTGTCATTTAACTATCAAAATAAGGTAGTAATTTAACTCTTCGGTTCATCCTCTTACGCGACATTAGAGCGTACTCCTAGTATATGGAGAAAGTATTGTTTTCGTCAAAATTTTCGAATTTGAGTTGTTAGTGGAAATATTCGTTTTGGTGCTCCCTGAACCCAAAAAAGTGGGTTTTACGTGATGTCTGTCTGTGTGTGTGTGTGTGTGTGTGTGTGTGTGTGTGTGTGTGTGTGTGTGTGTGTGTGTGTGCGCGTGCGTGTGTGTGTGTGTGCGTGCGTGTGTGTGTGCGTGCGTGTGTGTGTGTGTGTGTGTGTGCGTGTGTGTGTGTGTGTGTGTGTGTGTGTGTGTGTGTGTGTGTGTGTGTGTGTGTGTGTGTGTGAGTGTGTGTCTGTGTGGATGTGTACAGAGCTAGAGCCTTAACCAATGGGCCGAATTTTATGAAATTTGGCATGTAGGTACCAATCCACGATATCTCCAGGCGATTTTTTCATTTTTTTGAATTTTTCATTTTTAAGGGTGATTATCCCCCCAAAACCGCCAAAAAACATGAAAAATCCAAATTTCTCAAAAACTGCTCTAACGATTTTGATTAAACTTTAGTCGTTTGTAGAACTTTAGTTTTTCAACAAAATGGCACCACCCACATTCCTGTAAAAATTCGGGTTCAGAAATTACAGGACTTATAACATAAAAAATTCAGTTTTTTTGGATTTTTCATAAAAAGACATAAACATAAAAAAATATTACTATTCACCATTAAAAAGAGCTCAAAAAACTAAATAATTTAGTATTTTTAATTACTATTCTACGATTGCTGGTTTCGGAGAAAATTTAAATTTTCATTTTGCGGTAAACGCAGTACGTTGTACCCATGTTATTCTTATGGGGAATACAAAAATTACTATTTCTCTCTTATTTACTGATCAATTTCATTAAAACTTGATATGCTTGTCAAGTTAGCATTGACCAACAGAGGAAATTCGAAATATGTTGCCCCTTAATAACCCTGGGGGGGAATAGGGGGCATTTCCCCTCTTAAAACCACGAGTGCAGCAATGAATTCTGTAGTGCCTCCAAAGCAGGGATTTGAGTGGATGTTTTTTAAAACAACTTGTTTACAAGATTTTCTGTACATTCGACCGTGCTTTGTATTCTATATTTAGTAAATAAAAAGTAATTTATTCATTAAAGTTGGGCTAAAAGGGAGAAAGTATGTGTCAGTTTCCTGATACCGTTTATTTAGTTTCATTATAGTTAGGCGGAGTTTCATATTTCTAGCTCAATTCACGTAAAATACCATGGCGACTTATAACATCCTATATGAAGTAGCATTGTTTTTTTAGTAATTTATTTCATGAGTTAATTATTCGTATAATATCACCTGCTAAATTTATAAGTGAACGAGGTCATATTATTTTTATGTGACTGTTATAACATAATGAATAAAAAATAATACATACTTTTACACCCAACATACATATGTATGTGTATTTTTAACTTATTTAATGTCTTTTAACATAACTGCAATTTAAATGTTTTGTTTACATTTGTTTGCGTTTTAATTTAAATCGATTCCAATTCATAAAAAGCATCTATCAAGCCCTCCTAAACTGTTTTATTAGCTATAAAATTACACCCAAGCTATTTATTAGTGAATTTCCTTTGGAAAGTGAACTTTTAGCATGACCCGCACGGTGAAACTTAAGCCCGGGACCACCATAGAAGTTCCTAACGTGACCCCCTGAACACGTTTTGGGGGGTCGTTCAAAATTGTATATATATGTTTATATATATATATATATATATATATATATATATATATATATATATATATATATACATATATAAATATGTGTATGCACTCTAGCGGTCGCATTTTTTGTCCGATTTACTTTAAATTTGGTAGGGACGTTCTTTTCTATAATCTGTTGGACAAGTTCGTTGGGCAAAACAATCGGAAAACTCTAAACCCATCTTTTGGGGATTAATCTTTCAAATTTCGAGTTTTGGGCCCAATAAGGGTCAGAAAAGCCCCAGATGTAAAATTTATGCATGTAAAAAGATGGGAATTAGAGAGGCGAAAGTTTTAAGCCTTCTCTCGTCATTCTAGCGTAAATATTTACCGAGTTATTAAAGAAAATGTGTATCGGCTAAACACAGTACGTTGTCTTATGGGGGTTTTACATTAGAAAAGCCTGTTATTCCTTTGCTAGAGTACTTTTATTACCCCCAGCAACCTCACGCCTACTTTCAAGCCTGTCTGGACCTTCTACTAACCTTATAATGCGCAAAATTGTATTCCCAGCTTTGCAAGTAAATGAAACCAGGAGTATCAGAACAGCCAAAAAAATCAATGTTTTCAGATTTCAATAAAAATTGGACAAATGTATGTTTTTACACTGATTTTGAGTTTTAAAAGTTTTTATGTGGAAATTCACTTCACTCACGTCAGCGTGCTGCGTGCAAACTCGTTTGTTTTTTACGTCTTTTGAGCGGCATATGTATACAGAGTGCTTGATAAGTCAATACCCAATTTCAATTGGATATAGTTCCTTGAGTGATTGTATTAGATGTACAATACTTGGCAACAACGAACAGTTATTAAATAATTTTTTATTCAAAATAGCTAATTATTCTTTTGGTAGTCATTCCTAACCTCAATTGTCAATCGATATGCCAGGCGTACTTAGTATCAATAGGGCTAGGATTGCGGCTAGATTTGAATTGATTCAAACGGTAGTAGCTGTACAAAGGTGGTGAAGAAGGAAAAAGGTCTGATTCCACCACCTTTCAAAAAAGTGATGGATCTATAAATTCAAAACCAATAAAGCTGCCATCAAAAATAGATAGAAACGGGAATTGTTACTGACAAAAAGAGACCACGTTCCTCGTTCTTCTATCACCGCAGAAAACATTGAAAGAGTGTATGATGTGTTTACTCGTAGTCCGACAAAATCAGTGATTATTGCTTCCCGAGAAACAGGGCTTACTTGCTATGCTATCCATAGAATATTAACAACAAATATATTCTTTAAACCTTGGAAACCTCAGTATGTGCATGAGCTTTTATAAAATGTTTGTGACCGTCACATGGCATTTTCCGAAGATTTCGTTCAGTGGCACAACGAGTGGCCTCAACTGTTTAACAGCATTTTATTGAGTGACGAGGCAGTGTTTCATGTTGGAAGTTTTGTAAATAAACTGCCATTACTGGGCACAAAATAACCAAAAACAGAGTATTGAGAAAATGCAAACGCGGCCAAAATTGACTGTGTGGTGTAGATTCAGATCTTCAAAAGTGGTTCTGTGATTCTGAGTGATTCTGAGAGACGATGAATGGTGTAAGGTACCTTAACATGCTTCAGGAACAAGTCCGGCCAGTTATACGAGTTATACCAGTTATACCTCGTATATGATTGATAAAATGCAATGAATCCATTGTTTATGCAGGATGGAGCCCCTCTCACTATCACCGCGATCTCAGGAGATGGCTAAACAGGTGTTTTCGCGATAAATGGATAGACAGAGGTGGTCTTTACGAGTGGCCAGCCCGAAGCCCAGACTTAACCCGATGTAAATTATTTTTGTGGGGTTGGGCCAAAGATGAATTCTGCCGAACCAGACCTAAAACTTTGATGGAGCTTTAAAACAGAGTGCGTGAAGTGTTGTCAAACATTCCGGTGCACATGTCGCAGGCTTCAATGGCGGATGTCCAACGGCGGTTGGAGAAGTGTACTGCCAACACCAGAGCTCATGTGGAACTGAATTAAACCATTTATATTTAGAAACCTTATGAATTTAGCTTTGTATACAAGTTAATATAAGTTTCTAACATTACAAATTTGGTTTAGTATATAAATTGGGTATTTACTTATCAAACTCCCTGTATATGAACTTATTGGATGTGTTTTTCTTGATTTAGCACCTTAAAACCCCTTTATTTTTGTTAGAACTTTAACCTTCAGAACTTCAGTGTTGATGAATAAGAATTGTAGGCTTCGGAAGTAATAATAAATTACGGTGATCAAACAAATTGTTAATAAATGTTTATACCTTAATTATTATAAATGTAGTGAATATTTAATAAAAAAGACAACTGCGAAATATAAATATCTTTCAATACAAACACAAATATATACTTTAAATGTTTAACATTCTCAGTCAAAGTAGAGTTACCGATTTAATTATGTTAACTTTTATATTAAATGGTCGACTTTGCTAGTTAAATATTGTACCTACATTGTCATGTTGTACATGGCTTTGTGATAAAAGGGAACACGCGACTTACCAAGGTGCTTCAGTTAAGGACCTTTTCCTTGAAGAACATTAGGGAAACGATCACTTCTTAGATCGTGAGAAACAGCTCTTTTTCGGAAGCTAAACTACATGGAGACATCGCACGCAGCCATTACAATAAGTTTTCTGTATTTTTTGTAATTTGATAAGTTCAAATTAAATACTGGTTCATGCTATAGCCTGATATTAACAGTAACGCAATCTGTTTGTAATTTATTAAATTATATTCATGTTATAATTAAAAACCCATAATATTTGTACCCATATGTTTGTGCGTAAAATAGTATTTATTTGTCGAAGAGACCAATCAACGGATATTTTTTCATTAAGGAGTTACATTTAAACATTTAACTGGCAATATCAGTATTGTTAAAATTATTTATAAATCAAAATTAATGAAAATACTATACATATAATTATATATTTTTAATTTGTCATTGATTTTAAATTGTAAAAATATTAATTAAACTAGGATAAATCCTTCAGCATCATTTAGGATGGTGTGTACTTTCGAGCCAGTATTGTCTGCTACTTCTTGATAGGAGTCCAATTGCAGTTGTTCTTTCATTGATTCTCTAGTTCCGACGAATTTTAAAATAAATTGTAGTTAAACTGAACCTAGTATTACTAGTTTTCAATTTACAATACTCCAATCCATCAACAATACTTGGCGTTTTCAATAGCTTTAATACGTCAATAACATTTTTAATCCTTCCCCATTAGGGTGAAAATAAATCATAAAAATAACACACTTTGTTTAAAGTGCTTTACCGTGTCTACCACGCTTTGAAGTGTAGATTGGTACGAAATGGCAAATTTAATTCATTTTGGTTTATCTTAGACTAGTGTATTTTAATGATTTTCAAATGTCATAATTCTAAATGAAGTAATTACTTGATCGAAGTTAACAATAAGAAATCAATACGTAATAATTCTTAGCCATAACAGTAAAACTACCATTAGAACTTTTTTATTTGTATTTATGTACTAATCTAAACTAAACTTAAGCTGTTTTTTCTGCGCCCAGATTACGACTTTTAGCATCACTGTTTTCCTAGGATGATGACATGACATACATCTCGTAAAATGATAATTTCTTAAAGAAACCTTTTAAATTTGTTGTTGGTCACGCTTTAAAGTTGCCCACATTTTACTATAAGTTATATCAAAGTGATTTTATTTTCAAAGTTAGCTTCAATGATAATTTTTTAACATACTCTTAAAATAAATGTCATATCACATTCTTCAAAAATGGCGTCTAGAAGATACCTTGTTTTAAAGTTCCGACCCATATTACAATTTTACGTAAAATAACTTTGTAATAAGAGACTCAAAACCTTCTTAATTGCTAGTAATTGATAACAGAATGATGCTTCATTAAATGTTATCTGAATCCCACTCTAATTTTCCAAATCCAAGAGACGCCACACCATGTTAAACTTTATAAGTAAAAAATGAAATAAAAGCTGGTTGAATTACAATTAAATTTAATCGTCTTTGTTCAAATGAATTTCGTGTTTGCATGAAAATAAAAAATACTTTTCCACAAATGAAGGGACATCGTTAAATTCATGTATTGCTGTGGTGTTTCTGCCTTGCATAAAGGTTTGTTTTTGTGGTATTGCATCCTTGGGAATACCGTGCATTAAAAACATATTATAACATGACAAGTTTCTATTTAGTTTAAGAAGAGTTCAAGCCACTTTAAAACTACTATGTCAATTACCATGTCATTTTACACGGTAAATTTCGATGAATTGACAGGGTAATGCAGTTGGTTATGGAAGAAAGTATGACAAGTATTGGTACACTAATCGGAACTTGGTCAGTCATAGTCAGGCGTCAGGCGTTATACGAGAATACACGACCGGCAAACTAGGGAAAACCCCCCCTTGAAGACGTGGATCGTTTTTGTGGTTCCGCGAAATATCGGGAGTGCGAGAGACTGTGTTATGTGTGTTTCGTTCGTGTGTGTATGTGTTTTTTATGAAAATACTTTCGAGAAAGTTGAGGAATCCAACTGAAAATTGGACTTATTCAGTATCAGTGTGAGCAGCAAGGTGAGTGTTGCCCAAAAATAGGACCTGGATTAATCGGAAATTTGTCATTATTTTCAAGGAAATCAATTGTATCAGTTCATAGAATTGTTTTTTGGAGAACAACCATGTGTAATATTATATATTAATACGTTAAGGCGATTTTGGTCCACATAACCGAACTCCTCTGATATTTAAATTTCAACGTTTTATTTGTCAGTATTTTCATTCTGAATAACACCGGTTGCCCTCAAAGTTAGTTTTTTGACATAAGATTAACATGGGGGATGATATTAGCAGAATTGCAGCTGGTAATACATTAAGGAAGGTTTCTGAGAAAACAAATGTTACACTCGAGGAATCAAGCTGTAGGAATACAATTGTTATACATTTGCCTGAACATTTATAGAGTCTTGACATTTTTAGTTTTTGACTGTTCTTTCCTGATGGAAACGGCTGTACTGAATTTGAAAATATTTTTTCCCATTGCCGAGTGAAGATTGAAGGAAGATTTAGGTAGATTAACTTGATCGCACTTCGTTGGGGCTCTTCCCTAAAGTCCGTTACTCATGCCTCGGCCAAATGTAATTGAAATGACCAATCAAACTAAAATCAACCCACCAGACCTCACCGTCTTTTAAACCTTACCTAACCCAAGCTACTTAACCTAATACGCACCCATGCCAACCTCACCAACTATGCCTGTAAATATATTTTCTAAATTCCAAATAAATGATGAAACGTACAACTATGATTACGTTTTTAGACGTCAATATGATAAGGCAGTCTTTATTATTGCAACTATACAGCGCTCTGCGGAGTTAGCTTAAGTTAGTTTATCGTAAATGTGTTTGTCAATAATAATTTGTTATTTATTTATTATAAACAAACATAGATCCGCAGAACGGTTTATGGCCGAAAATTACATGTAACAGAATTATACTCCATATAATACATGACAAACAAAAACGAACATTTGTTACCAGATTTACTCATAATGAAATATCAAAACATTAACGGATATTAATTCTATATAAACATTATTATGTTACATAATTGTATCCGATATAATTTGGCAAGACGCATGAAACTGTATCATAAATTCGCCATTGATGGTAAACCTGGATTATGTCATCAGTAAGTTTTTGTTTCCTCTTCGGTTTCCGTTTGTTGTTTTAAATTTGCACTCTAAATCTTGTTATTAAATTGGCAAAGGCGGAGTATTTTATATTTTTATATTTGTTGTGTCTGTAATGTTTGTAAATTTGCAATTAAAACTTGTATTTAATTTTTCAGTAGTGAACAAAATATTTCCAAATTCTTGTACGATCATTCGGCTTATTGCGAAATAAGAAATGCCCAAAGTGCAATAATAACATGGTTCGTGATGAAACCCGGCACAGATTCCGGTGTTATAAACGTTCGATTATTAAAAGTGAACGAAAAAATAAAGTGTCGGTCCGGTGTTTAAAGGAGGTGTTGCAATTTTCCGGGACATTGTTTGGCCGATCTAATCTGTTATAAAAACAACTGTCCATTTTGTGGCATATTGGTGCCTGTTGCCACCTCCGCGACAGTGTATCTTAGAAAATAAATTGGGGTTATCGAGCAGAACCATAGTTGACTGGTCAAATTACCTTAGAGAGGTATGTTTTCAATATTCGTGTAAACAATCTGAACCAATAGGACGACCTGGAACGGTGGTTGAAATTGATGAGGCCAAGATAGGAAAGAAAGTATAACCGAGATCGTATTATAGAAGGAAATTGGGTATTTGGAGGAATACAAAGGGAGTCGAATCAAATGTTTGTTGGACCCGTTCCTGCCAGAGGCCATGAGACTCTTCTACACATAATTTGAAAGTATATTCAACCTGGTCCAAAAGTAGTTGGAATTAACGTACCAATGGCTACAGTTTGAAGGGTACCAGCACGTTTCTGTAAACCATTCATACAATTTCATCGATCCTGACACTGGTGCAAACACGCAAGCAATCTAACGCACGTAGAGAGAGGTACGGTCAAAAGTTTCGCGTTTTGGAAACATGAAGCACAATTTTCATGGTCACCTGGCCGAGTTCCTCTTTAAAAGGAAGTACTGGGCGTACAAGAAACGTCTTCATTACCTGTGGACTATGATTGCAGACTTTTACAACGGGGAAAACTTTATGGCAGCAACGTCAGACCACTCAAGTGAGTTCCACTCCGATTAATAAAGTGTAAGTTCCATTATTATTATTATTATTTTATTATACTGTTTGTTTATATCAGGTTACGTCACACTCATCCTGATAACCCAAACCAAAAACTGCATATTGGTATTACTCGAGGCAACTAAGATAAAAAACATTTGAGGGGGAGGTGGGTTTAGTTGGAAGTCTTCTCTTGGACGATTCCCACACTATGCCCGCAGGAGCTGGGGTGTGCGAAAATAGTTGCCACTTGTCCATAAGAAAAATAAAAGAACACTACACAGCCATTTTGTGGTTAGAAAATAACCCATTCCCTCAAATCGAAATAGGCAGCAAAGTTGTTGTACTATTGTTTTACAATCAACGATTTCAGTAATGTTGTACGTGGGGGATCTGTTATATCTATACTGCAATATCAAAACAATTGCATATCGATATTAGAAAATTCGATATTTTCATTGGATAGTTTTATCTCGGATTTCCACCGTGTCTCCTAGATTGACTGGGTAAGTACTCTCCAGACAGTTGTTTCGTGAGTATATTAAATTTGCTTAAAATATTTGTTTGCGTTTTTATGACGTTTAATGTCATAAGAACAACATATTAAAATAGTAAAAGGATCGGAGGTGAAGGGGAAATAGTAAATAATTACCAAATAGGCAATTCATCAGAGTCAGAATTTCAATGCTTAGTCCTGACTCGGTCCTAAAAGTTCTTTGGGGCTCTGCTCCATTAGCCTTCATTAAAGTCCCAATGTTATAACCATCACAGACTATCTACAAGGTGTTAGGAAGATAGATTATACAGTATGATTTGCCTTCTCCTGAACTGAAAACCCTTCAGGGTTATGACCGGGCTAACGTTAATTATCGTTATACCACTCTGACCCAATAGGCTCAAAATATCTTTGTCAACCATCACGCACCAAATAATTGATCAATAAAGCTAAACTACAACGAGAATATCGCAGAATACTGGTACACTGCAATATTGCTTAGTCATTCTACTATTGCGAGAGAACTTAAGGGCTCTGCCCTTAGTTTTATCTTTAAACAATTTCAAACATCTAAATAGCCTATATCTATATTTAAAAATTGTATAAACTTTTTTTAAGGACTTACAATAATTTCATTTTTTTTTAATAATTACATTTTTTCAAGCACTATAGTTTACTCACAAACGGCTTAGGTAGTTAATAGTGTTAATATTTCACCACACAGTAACTCCCTCCCATAGTCTATTTGTAGCAGTAGCCATGATAATATTATTGATAAATAAAACCTAAAAACCAATTCATTTCAGTTTGGAATTTTTGTCATATTTGGATTGTTTGTATGTTATAACCATATGTCCTGGATCTAATAGCACTCAACTACTATTACTTCTTGCCGTTTAATTTTTTTGGGGGGTATACCAAGCGGGGGTCTGAGGGTGGGAGCCCCCAGCGAGCAAAGCGAGTAAATTGTATACAATGTTGAATAATAACAATTAATTCTTTCGATTATCCATGTTTTGAACGGTTGATAACATTGATTTTTAACATAATTATAAGTCTTCCTTCGTTAATGCTTTATTTATTTATAATCATTTATAGTTAATTTTAGTATACAAGACTTACATTTATAGACGTGCCAATATAAAGACTTGGTATAATTTATTTACTGAAGTACAAATATAATTAAATATTCTATCAAAGTTTAAATGTATCCTAACGTAGATCGAGCAATAAATTAGTCTCAGTTTCATTAAATCAATAAACCAGGGAGGAGGTTCAGTTAGTCCTTCAAAGCGAAAAGTGGAAAGCTTTGATTTAATTACGGAATTAGGGTACAACTTTACTTTAGAGCTAGATATTACTTACTATATTACATACTAATTGAGGAGAACTGCTTCTAATTTAAGTAAAGATTAACTTTTTATTTCAATTGTTTAGTAAATAACTTTTTGATGACTTTAAATGTAGTGCTTCTTTATACAACAGTTTTGTAACATGAACACATTGTAATACAATTTACGCTCACATTATGTACAACTCTACTCACATACAAGCCAGTAAATAGACAAAAGAAAGGTGATCGACTTTGAGCTATCCCCGAGTTTTAGCGAATTTCCCATTGAAGGAAGAAGCAGTTAATATCGTAGTCGGCATGGTAAAACCTAGGCCCGGGGCTATGATAACATTCCGTTTTCAGGTCCTCGGATGATAAAAACGCCATTTAACAAAAATTGTATATATATCAAATTAAACGTGATTCTTATATTTTTTCGGTCTTCTATAAATGTATTTGAACTCGGAACAGCGAAGGAGTTACATACGTCATCACTCGATTTTTGAGCTTTGCCGTAATAGTAATCATATTTTTTATGATTTTGTGAAAAACAACAATTTATTGGGTATTAATTATCCGACATTTGTAATCTTACAGCATCGATTTTGGATAGGAACAACAATAAGATCAAACAAATGTTAAAAATAAATATTTTTACAATTCACGGTCTTTAAGGTGTTGTGTAAGAAACAATAGCTGCTACCTTTAAAAGGTGAACTAAACTTTACACTCAGTACCACGTATATTAATAGGCTACGGACATTTTTGTGGTACCGATTTCTCGGATATGCAGCATCGTGGGATTGTGAAACTTGGCACACTTATTAGGTGATGTGTCAAATTTAAATAATTTAATGTTTGGGCATATAGAGCTATGCCCTTTTGGCTCTCAAGGTGTACATGTTATCCTTATGGGAACACGCCTTCTCCTTTTCCTATTTGTTATGCTTTTCATTTCAATTAATAAACAGCTGCGTTACTCAAAAAAATACCGTAGCACAACAGCAAGAACAGATGATTCATAAATACAACAAATTACTGACCACTGGAATGGTAACACCCTTCTCTTATCCGTTTAAATTAAACATAAAAAAATTAAACCTGTTTGTGAGAGGGGAAAGTGCTAGATTGACACTAACGGTGACGCGATCTCGTTTGCTGATGATTCGCGCCCTCGCTACGCAATAGAAGGCCAAATCTAGTGGTCCTAACTGCCTAAATAAAGCTCAGATCTTGTTAAAACCAAAACACTGCGTGTTAATGAGCTACGTCCTAACTATTTGGGGATCTATTTTTGTAACGGGTGAGTGTTTAGTAAAGTTTTACTAGTAAAATCACCTGCCAGCTGATTTTAGCACTGTTTAAAATGACTACGCAAGGTGATCAGTGACAGAAAGTTCATCTGTAAAATAAAGTAGCCAACGTAAAACTCACAAATATATGAATACCTTCCATAGATATAGGCAAGACATTTAGTAACATTTATATATTTACTTAAATTTGAGAATGAAATCGTAGGTTATTCAGATGGATTTACAAATGTTGTATTTACAAGTAAACATAACCAAGTAGGGCGGTTTACTCTTGATTACTTATTTTATTTACATTTTTAGGACCAAAAAGAAGGTTATTAAAAGAAGGTCAACTTACCCATTTTCACTCATTAGATTTTTGCCTGGGAATGGTGAGATAGTGAGTGAGTCACTACCCTAGTTGTGTATATGTTACCAGCAATGACTGTAACCAGCCATTTCAAAAAGTCTAATCCTTCTATATTGTTCCTGAAATTGACAGGCAAAGTATTAAATTTACGTATCTAATAATTTGCATATGCATTCTACAGAATGCCGTCCGTAGATAAGGCGTTTGATGTCAGCTTAGAGACAATTTCTTAACCGAAGTAACTTATTGTCATTTTATAATTTAAGGAATGATAAAACAATAATCTATGGAACTCTTACAGGTTTATTTTATATATCAGCGAATTTCCCCTATAGGGAAGAAGCTATTACCGTAGGTCTCATGGTAAGACTTAAGCCCGAGACCCATTATGACTTTTTGTTTTGAGGTCCCCAGATGCCAAAAACACCATTCGTTCAAATTTATATATATTATATATATATATGTATCCGTAAGCACGATAAATCTCGTAAAAAGGTCCGATCTTAATCAAATTTAGTACAAATGTGTATAGCAGCATTTATTTGAACGAATTCGAAAACTAGACGAATCGCACAATCCGAAGGGGAGTTTTGTACCCCAAAAATGAGTTTTTTGGGGTTTTCACCAGTAATTTTTATTTAAATCAAATTATAATTCATACCATTGAATTCAGCTTAAACAAAATTGGTATTTCGATCATTACTCTACGTCAATTGGTTACTGAGATATTGAAAGTGCTAAACACAGTACTATGTCTAATGCTATTCTTATGGAGAAAAATCAAAATATTTATCTCGCTTATTTATTAACATACACTGACGAAACTTGGTATATGGATGGCTTCATCTGGTTGTGGTTTGTTGTTGTTTGCACAAAAAAAATTTTTTCGCGTATGGTTCCCTTGGCAGCAAACCTAGGTACTCTGTCCCATGTTATTCTTATGGAGAATAATTAAAATTGTATATATCGCTTATTTGTTATGAAACTTGGTTTATTAACTTGGCGGCTTTATGTGGTATTAATACATATATTATGCATTGGAAATTCGCTGTGTACGTAGGTTTGCTGCGACGGGGCTATTTTATTTTTATTGTGTGGTAATTTTATCGCTTGTCATCACAACTAGTAGTATACACCTAGTATTCCCTCATCTGCTCAGTTGATTACTCGAGTGACGTTTGGCTGACAAATAAATGTTCCGACGGCTATACTGTGTATAAAATACTTATTGTAAAATGTCCTAGACTAATCGTCGTAGCGTGCTGTACTTACAGCTAATTGTAAGAGTCGTCGCCATTGTACTTGTTAAACAAATTACAAGTAAAGAATTTGTTTTGTCTATTGCATGTGGTTCTTCTAATTGTCTTTGTACAGTGCCAGCGTCCTGCGGAGGATAGGCTGGGTTGGGTTACTCATATACAATGTTATAAACATCTATTAGTACTACTAACTTACTAAACTATCAACATTTGATAACAAATAGAAATCGTATTTAACATAATGCAAGTTTTGCTTTATTATCCAGGGAAAAATCTATGTTATAATTTATACCACCATAAACCGCTGATCTCCTGTAAGAAGATCATTTACCAATGGGAAATGCTAACGGCTCCATTTGGAATTCGACACTGAAGTTGAGACGTTTGTTTTTATGAAGTTGTTAACATCACCTGTGGTCGACGTGTATTGTGAGGGAATATTACTTAAACCATAGTGCTTTGGATAAAAGCGATTTAAAAGCTGTAATACTCAATTCGTTTTTCAATAGCAATTTTGCGTTCACTGTGCTAATGTTTATTGTTGATGCATTTATGTTATTTATTAATAATTTATTTGTTGTAATAGCCTATTTAGAATTAAGCTGTTCTCGAATTTCCATTTTTAGGCTAACAATATTTTTATTATTGAATAAAAAAGTTGATTTTATGCAACCACTACAAATGAAAATTAATCGCAATATATTAACCTCAAATATACTTCTTAAGTATGTACTTTTAAAAATATATAAACATTGCATGAGAATATTTTTGTTATAAGAATACAAATTCATCAAAATGTATTATAGCTATATTAGGAAATTGTAAAAGTTGCTTAACCTTGCAAAACTATATGGAAGTTTGATTAAAATGAACTAATAATTCAGTGTCAAAATGTTTAGGTATATTTTTAATTTGTGTTTATTACTTGCTTCAATAACAAACAATGAAGACATACAAAAATTATTTAATTTTACTTTGTGAATAGATTGATGCAATCCAGTTTGGATGTTGACAAAAGAAAACATAGTCATTTGAAATCCTAGTGAAATGCTTTAATTAAGCTAAAGATAGCCATAACTAGAGGGTGTCCCTCCAATCTGGCGGTAATGGACTAATGTTGTTCCACTAATACACCCATCGGCCGCATTTACATAGTTATCACTAACATCATGTTTCAATAACATAATTAAATACATACAACGTGGTATGCATCTGATAAAGGGCACGGGGTTTTGAAAACACTTGTTATTTTATACCTGTATTCCCATCAACAGAAATAAAATATATCGATTACAATTATGGCTAAACTGTAAAGGTCAAGTCCAGACATTATGACACCATAATTAATCTCCTTCAATTAGTGGTTAACTAGTTCAATTTACTACATTTATGTATTCGTAGTTATAAAACTGCATCGTATTTTGGGGGATTCGAAAAATGTTTCCCATCCTTTTGCTACACCTTTCACCTGCTTACACACTTAGTCAAGGTCCTTCACTATTAACGCGAATGACTTCATTATAATTCACTTCCCAACAGCATTATTCTAAAAGGTTTTCTACTGTCAACTTTATAATATCATAAATACTTTTTATTAAAATAAATACTCCGAGTATAACCTAGATATTTTTAAATATGCACGTATTTTGCGACAGAAATCTGTTAAGGGAAGAGAAACGTGTAAAAACAGATTTTTACAATAAATAAACCCGTATAAAACTAAGCTGTTCTTTCAAGTGTGCGAGTTAATGTTTGCATGGTTTTCGAAGGTAATATATTCCTACGTACCAAATATCATCAATTCAGGTGATCTGCTTTATGAGCTATCCCGCTAACAGACATATGTCTAAATACCAAGCCAATTTTACAAAAGGTCTGTCAAAGCCTGAACATTTTGTTTATTAATAAACGCACAACAATGAATCCATTTTCTGTTCATACTCTAGTTGTATGTCCCTTTGATACATTTAACAGTGATATTTCACCATGAGGGGACGTATGGAGGAGAAGTTCTTGCAAATATTTAATGTAACCGTAGACGAAGTTGCACATCATTATGGAAATGTTTCGTGTAAGACCAGAATATGACACCCTAGTACATCGTTAGGTATTACTGGTGAGCTAGTTTTCCGATTGTAACTTTCTTCAAGTAAGGCTAGTCTTTTGCGTTCGATGAAAGTTATTACTCTGGGGAATTCATTGGGAACAATTATTTATTAAGGAAAGGGGAGGTAATGGTTTCCAATTGAATTGGCAGCAATTCTTTGAGGTTGAAATTTTAAACCAACTTTATTTGGATTTATTGATGGCATTTGCCATTATTGAGCATGATTTTACATTTGGCATTAAAACTTTTTAACGTGAAGATTCACCCCAAAATACGTATTTGAATTTTGACTGTTTTAAGATAAAGTAATTTTTATATTAAACTAACGAAATGTAGTATTATCATTGCGGATGTCACCACCATGCTCTTGACAAAAATTCTATCAAAAAAATCCTGTATAAAATGATTTTGCACTAATTCAAAAGACTACAACACTTTCATAAATAATGCTTTTGTTCGGACAGGTTATTCTCAAAACTAATAATAAAACACTTTAAATCAATCAGAAATTATATTAAAATTGCAACCCCCAAGCTGTTAATATTCAACAGCTTCACTGGCCTTCTCAGAATTAATAAGAAAATTTAAACAGGATATGGACTTCTTCAAAACATTCATTTTGCAGGAAATATTTTTCAAGAACAACTAGATTGTATTCATAAAACCTACAAATTTAAATAACACGCTTGTAAGACCCAAACTTAAAAAAATAAATATCATTACTCGGCCCACGGCTGTGAACCATGCTATTACCCGCTTTGAAGAATATTAAAAATTATGTGTAAGACAGACCGCTTTCAGAGCACATTATTTGACATTGTTCACCCGATAATTGGACACATAGATTGTTCATCCAACCACGTAATTTAACAGCTAACTAAACTGTGCCCTAAGGAGTACATTGGGCAAACCTTTAACTCATTACGTGTACTTATGACAGGACATCGGTTCTCTGTCAACCATAAGGACAAAAAAAAGCCTGTGGCCTTTAACGCTGATAAACTCAATTCTAAGTTAAAACATTATTTTTATTTTAAAGCTCTACACAAAATCAAAAGTTTTGAAAACCAGATCTAGCAGGTAAGAATGGATATAAATCAACACTAGTGGATAGTATAGGAACAAATTAATATGACGCGACAAACAAAATTCCTCCGTCGCAGCAAATCTGCGTGCTCAGCGAATTTCCAATGCATATATCACCTAATTTTACCTTTGGGTATTAAGGCACAAAAGGAATTAAGGCACCTTTTGGTAATGCCTTAATACCGCATAAAATCGTTTACCAAGTGTCATCAATATAAATTTATAAATAAGCAATATAATCATTTGAACACATTTGTTTACCACATAACACAATATCCATTAAATCAGTTTTGGAAAACGATTCAGAACTCCAATTACAGTTACGAAACAACCAAAGATAAGTGTTGAATAAATATGTAAAAAATCAAAATAATCCCACTGAGAAAGGTTTTGACGAATCACGGCCCTTGGGTATTCAAAATAAAATGCTCTGAATGTGATAAATGTTACATTGGCCCAACAGGAAGATAGTTTAAGAGGCACAGATAAAGAGCATGTCCAGGCTCTTAATTCCAAATCTTATAATATCAGCTTTGTTTCTAAATTAAATTTGTTATTTATATTTTGGGTAAACACCTTTTTTTGGTTGAATTTACAACGGGTTGTTATGAAATATATCCTTTGGTTTATTATTTGTTGTGGGGAAAATTGAACCACCTTTATGATTGAAGTGGTTAGTGCATTTAATGGGAGCAGAGTTTTATGAAAGACAATCCAGAACGCAGCTGATGAGCACAAAGGGAGTGCAAACATTTGACCATAACGCCCGTGCAGCGTTTACTGTTTATTACTGCTACTCAGCTTTATTCTATACTACCTGTTTCTTTTATAAGATTAGTTGCTCTTCAGACTATATTAATTATTTTCTTTGCGTCCAGTAAATTGTTCATTATTTATTACATGGTTCGAAATGGCCATAGTCCGTCAGTTGAAACATAACTATTAGACTTTGCTCTTGATTTTATGCAGTGCAGTTTTTTTTTATAGTATTTCTAATAATTTGTATAATATGGGTTGTATTAGTATGGGTATTATTTACAATACACCTGATATCGTGGTTGGTTCTTATATATATCATGTTCTCTTATAAGTTGTTTATTATTATTTTGATGTAATATTACTTTATTTGTATATTAGGGCTACTAATATTATTATTTTTTATTATTAACAAGTACCCTTTTTTGGAAACATTTTTCTTTGGACTAACTAGTTTCAACCATAATGGTCATCTACTGAAGATGGCCATTATATAAATCAACCATAATGGTCATCTTCTGAAGATGGCCATTATATAAATAAATATATACAAATTTTAAGATCGGGTACTTGTTAATAATGTTTAAAAAAATAATGTTATGTAACAATACAATTGATTGCAAGCCAATATTTTCTTCAGCTATTCGAAAATTTTAAGTTACAAATACCACATTGATGTTTTGCTGCACCTGCACTTTGGCTGAGTAACTCGCGTGAAATATTTGTTGAGTCATTTTTTGTGTGTAAAAAACCAGCTACAAACGAAGTAATCTGGATATTCAAAGTGTCGTTCAGATTTGGTCAAAGTGCGGGTACGGTTTAAGACATTAGTTTTGATGGCATTGCTACCACCACCTGTGTACGATGACGGACGTGGTTTGTGTAGAACAATTACAATTATATTAAATCATCGAATTTTAATTATGTAAGCAACATAAAGTTTTAATCCTTATGGTTATATCTTTATTCAATACCTTTCCTTAGATCACATTATTAATTAAATACAACATGCTCATGCCTTATTATAAGCTCTAAAATAGTGGTAGAACTATTAATTGATTAAATTTTAATATAAACAAATATATTGCTTCTTGGGTAAATATCGTTTGTTTTGTGTTTACGTTTCGGAAAGATTATTGTTGTTTTTTTATCGGCACGATTGTAAATATCATTGATGAATTTTTAATATTGTTGAAAGTTAATATATTTTATAACTTAGGTGATAAATAATTGTATTTTAGTAACAAACTGTTTACGGCTGAAGGTTTTACTTAAAAAATGTATTTATAAAACATTAAAGACTAAAATTGTTTGTTCTATTAAAATTTACTCTAAACATGGAAATCTAAATTAAATGTGATTAATACCTAATCGTTGTTAGTCATAACTAGCAGGTATCCCGTTCTCCGCACGGTAATCTTGCAGGCACAGGGTCAGATGATTGGGTTTACATTATAATCAGGAAATCAAGAAATTAGTGCACTGCATTTGCTGCGTCATACAATAATAACAACAAACAAAATTCTGCTCATTAAAATTATCTTTAGTTATTGCAATGGAGCTGTTAATTATAAATTAATGTACACCAGGCCTATGGTATACATTGTAAAATTAATCGCTTTCTTAATTCTGTTGTAATCTCTTTCATTTGTTAGTACACCGGAAGGCCGTAAGTGAACATAAGTCCTACCCACCCGTATTGAGTCAGTTATTAATTTGATCGACTTTTAATGCATCCCACTCTCAGATGCTCCCTACACCTGCACAATTAAAAAACCAAATATCCTTGTATTAAAGGGAATAATGCTTCGCAGGATAGACTTTGCCCTAACGAAATAGGCTTTGCTTACACAGGCTCTAGCGAAAAAGTAATTTTGCAAAGGCCGCCTTAATAAAGGCTGTTAGCTGGCCAACCTCTTAATTATAAATTAACCCCTCAAAAAGTGCAAATACGATTACAGATCAAGGTTACAGATAATCGATTGTTATTTGAAACAATAGTTTAGTTGAGCAGAACCTACTGAACATTATATTAGCACTACCAAACAATTGTAACGACTTCTCTTAGCAATTAATTCTTGGTGTTGCTCTCATTTTTTAGTTTTTAACCAGTATTTCCGATAGAGCTTAGACAAATGTATTGTAAGTAGGAAATATATAAACAATATGCTAAGCGATTTAAAAGCGGTCCAATCAAATTAACCGATCGAGATGGTTCACATATTGTTTTGCATTATTAGTTGATTTTTACCTTACAAATAACCCGGTGAAGTTTGGTGCAGTCGAAGCGAGACACCCTGTACACTGAACATGGTTGACAACATGTCTCATTTGTGTACTGTATTATCTTGTGACTTTAAAAAAGTGCAACCCTGCTGACTCGTATAAGTCGCTGTACAGAGTCTTGGTTATAATTTAATTTCCATGGAAAACGAATTTCAAATATTACGGCTACCATTTCCTTAAGTACATTGAAACTATAAATACGAATTAAGGAATTTTAAAAATAAATTAATGTGATTATTTCCTGTGCTAATTTGCTTCCAATTTTATCTTTGGCATTATTTTGTTAGTAAAATAAAATATATACAGTTTATATCATACTGAATAATAAAATATAATTCACTCTAATAACATAACATAGGTAAAGAGTTCTTGTAATAATTCATAGTCGATTAAAACAAATATTTTTGTTTATGTTTTAATCCATTTTTATTTCCTTTGTTCTCCTTTTTGTTATTTATAACTTTTATTTTAGCATTGAGATACGTTTGAGATAAAACAATTATTTTGTTGTATCTTATTTATTTAGATAAACGTTTTAAAATAAAGAATTTCACCTGCAATTACGTTTACTTTTTTCTCTGTTTGCAATTAGTTACAATAGTAACATTTCAAATGGTAGTTTAATATTACATTATTTAAAGTTAACTTTGCCCACTCTCTCGTCAGTTCGGTGTAACCAAACGAAATCGATTGTCTTGAACCTACTTCTGCTTTACGAACTCTTGAGGAGGAAACCACATTGTACATGCTGAAAATTTAATAAATTGCCGCTATTAGCAGCTGTATTTATTTAATTGTTATATGGTCTTTAAAGTGTTTACAATAATGTATACATATTTCAGATAGAAGAAGCATTTATAGGGGTAGGGAATACTCATGAAATGTATGACTTTGCAAGGACTTATCGGTTTTAGGTCTCATTAAACTTGAACTACTAACAAGTAATATTGGATTAAATACCATCCCCCTTAAGCAAAATTCGGCTGATACAAATTATGCTTCTAGTTATTCCTCTTTGAGCTGTGGGTAAATCCTGTTGGCCTTTGGGTGAATCTGGTTTACAACCCAAAGACTTGTAAATGCGACCCACAGTAATACTGGCCTCAGCTGACACTAAAGCGTTGTAAACAGGTGCTCAAAGACTAGCCAAGTTTTAAGTAGTCTGTTAATATTTATGAACCTCATTGCGTCTTTTAAGTTGTCTTTGTTCCACGTGAATAGTCATTTCAGAAGACAACATACTTTCATACTTAAACTCATACAGCCGGATGAGTAGCATTGTAAAGGGAAACTTGGAGGATTAATGAGAGAAAAAGTATCCGTCCGAGAAATATTCGAGGTAAACATTTACAGTAAAAACGAATCGAAGTGTAAGACTATTGTATACAGTATGATTTAGAAATAAAGTGAGTATAACAGTCACGATTTTTCTTAGTAACTTGCGATTAACTAGAAGTTAGAATTTTACATTACACGGCTAACCCAATTAGCGTGAAAACTTACGAAGAGACATACAAAGTTAAGACAAGGTTTTTGAAACGCTATATTTTGATAAATATTTTTATTTGATCAATGGTCATAAAAATGATTTTACAGCAGAACTTTTGATATTTGATTTATAATAATGGCCCACTACACAATTTTGTTTTTATAGTTGCTGAATGTAAAAGTTTTATTTTATACTTATTAGTATTTGTTATTATTTTTTACACCGTACACGTGAATCAAAATATAGGTCGGGTAATTGTTAAGCTTCTTATTTAATTGTAGCTATTTATATATATGCCCTTGCATTGTCCTTAAATGTGTGGGATATATATATACTGTTATTACCTTTTATAAAAGAATAATACAGTTGGTTATGAACATTGTAAATATTTTTAATCTATGGATCGTACAATTGTCAAGATTGCATCGTGATTTCAACAACACATCTATTGAGTTACCATTTAACAGATGCTTACTGGGGTTGAGTTTATGGGTTATATTCATTGGTGATTAGGTTTAATTCATATTTGTGTGATTATAGTTACTACCCAGAATGGTATTCATAATAATTCTCCCTTCATCATTCTGAAATATTCAAAGAAAAACTATCATTTCATCTTGGAAATATTTGGCTAGTAAGATACCTATTTAAAAAAATGCATCAATATCATCACCTCCCTTTCAACAAATTAAGTCATTCAGGATGTCATGTTACGTTTCAAACTTATCGGTTTCCGGAATGTTTTTACTGATCGACTTGCCCGAATCTCCTTTCCTTGTTTTATCAAAACTTACTCATAAGAATTGTTTGTACATTTTCAAGAAATAATTGTTTAGAATTATCTGTAATTATCAAGCCAAGTGTATGATGGACTGGATCCAGCGTCTCGGAATATTAGTTCCAATTTCTACGGACTTTATACGACTTTACTTTATACTTTGCTACGACCTCAGATTCGAAACTAGAATGATAATCGCATGTCATGCATACACAAAAAATTAATTTCTATGTTACTGTTGAGGACAACAGCATTTTTTGTCGAGCTTTTAATATTATAAATTAATAATAAATTTAATATTAAACTTGCTTAATTGTATCACTATTATTTCGTCATATTTTATTAAATATCTTTCTCTCAATCTTTGTAATTTTCATGACAAACAGAAGGATCAAATAAATAAATTTTGCTACCCACCACTGTAAATTATAAATATTAATTATCCAAACGGTTCATTTCGAGATGCAACTAAACATAATCTTATATATTAATACGCTAAGGCGATTTTTTTATTCGGTGTTTGTGGTTCGGTTATAGGCTCTTTATTTCTGAACCGATTTTAAAGATCGAGGTGCTAAAACATTCGTCCTGATTCGTAGTTGTGCGTAATGATTTTTATTTTTAGATATTTTCAACCTAATGGCATGGAGGTATCATTGTTCGTTTACTCAATGTTCGTTTTTGCCCATAAGAATAACATGGGGTATCCTTTTATGTAAATTGCAGCTGTTAATACATTATGGACAGGGTATTAGCAATACCAGATGTTACAGATAAGGAATGCATTTACCCTACACTCTTATATGGGTAAGGTCTGCTTGCTTGCTTGTCTCAAAAATGGCTCCAACGATTTCCTTCAAATGTTCGAAATAACTAATTTTTGGGATAAAAATAAGTTCTAGACAGTCCTCATCCCCAGGAAAATTCAAATTATGTAAAAAAACTAAAATGAAAAGTTAAAAAATTAACATTGGGCTTATGGAGTTTCAAATCAAAACAAAAGAATTTTAACAGCTGTTCATAATCAACCAGATAACTGTCAAAGTAATACTAATGTTGTTTATGATTATTAACATGTGATTTCCTGACAGCAGAGATTAAGAGATTTGAGTGAAGATTACACATATAGAGTAGTAAAATAAATCAAAGTAACATTGAGTTATAAATAACAACTGGAGTGACCTTAAAACTGTAGAGAAGAGGCAAATGAGTTATACAAATCTGATTATCAGTAGGGGGAAGTGGTGAAATATTACTCCAAGTCATCTAAACAAACTGACTGGCCTTCGCTCGAGCTAAGCTCGGCCCCACAGGTATAAATAAAATAAGTTCAGTTTCTATATCGTTTTTAGCAGTGAAATGTTGTATGCAGCGGAATTATTTAAATTGGCATTAACATTTGTTTATCTCACTGTCTGTTTATGAGCCAGATTTGTTCCACGTTTCACAAAAAAGACTTTACTGAATGAAATAAAACATTTTTCCCTTCGTCACGTCGTGTGGAGGAGGAAACTTTTAGGCTTTTTCAAATCATAGTACGTCATTAGGGTTATAGCCTTTGGTCTGGCACTGTTTCAAAGTAGTTTACAGGTTACTTAACCTTTCACTACAGAACGCACCATATTAGTTTGTTATAATAAGCATTTAGTCAGTTAATTATATTTTGCCACAGAACAGAAGAAACACGTCTGCTTTAATGCTCTACAACGTATACTAAACCATATAAAATGACGGAACGGCATTGAAACCTTGCGTACGGAACACATAAGCCCTTGCAACATGGTATTTAAAGCTCAGTTTGTCTAGGAAGTCATTGTGATTATAATGCTGAATTTGTTACGTATTTTAAGTCCATCATTAAAAAGTCCAATAAACTACATTATTATGGGCTTATTCCCGTTCCAATGATGCTCGGCCCTAATGACCAAAATGTCCATGTTAATCATATTACTACTTACTAGGCCAATTGAGCAAAAATTTGTTAGAAATACAGTAGGCCTAGGCAGTACATCACAATCAGAAACAGGCCTATACTACCCGTCCCGCATGTCCTTTGGGACTCATATTCTCCGTTGGCCTTTAACATATTAATTTAAACATCACTGATGTTAGTAGTTAACTGGAGCAATTAAGCACACACTTGTTAGGAACATGGTTAATACATCAGAATAAAATCTATGACTACTCCTGTTCAAAAATTCTTTAGGGCTCTCCAAATGTTGGAGCTATAAAATTCATGGGTAAAGATACGTGTTCTAATCTGGCCTCATCAATGGAAAAATATAGTTTTGTATAAAAAATTATTCAATAAGTAATATTTGGATGATTTGTAAATAAAACAAGACAATAATAACAGCTGTTAAAAAATAACTAATCAATTGTAAAAATTACACTCTCTTAATAAAGTGTTATGTGATTTGAATGAGAATAATGATTAGGACCAATGTGTACGTAACTTTTTAATATATGTACATGATTAGGTTATGTAGAAATTGCTAGAACTGTTAAAAATGAAGAGTGGATATAAAGCAGACATAACCAAAATGAAAAGAAATTAGCAAATAAGTAAAGCATTAGAACATGCTCACATTGGAGAGGAACCGTGAAGTTAAGTATTCTAGGCAATTTGAACAAACTGACTGGCTTTTCGAGGAAAGCTCAGTCCCCCATGTGCTCTAACAAACAGAACTAACTTCTCAAATATAACATTGTACTGTGATTGCGAGCCAGGCCGCGACGGGCTACTAGTGTAATTAAAAACTCTTCAATGTACAACGCTTACCTAATGCTTACAAACAAGATGGTGAGTATTCAAGTAAGATAGGATAAGATAATCGATTCGATCTAGTCACACCGACCATAGAATGTCTTAGCAGCGACTACGTTTGGAAAGCGAGTCCAACACTTTAGCTCTGAGCTACCGAGGCCTGGTCAAGTTTGTGTAGTCATTGTATTCATCTTAGAAAAATTGTGTCCGTTCATAAATAAAATAAAATAATATTGGAGGGTGAAATGGGAAAGTGTAGTTCAGGAGCTGGGTAAAAGGATATATGAGACATTGGCATCCTCAATGGCAATATTAGTCTCCACATGATTCACTGAGTGTAAGTACATTGGAATTTCTTGTTCATTCCATGTTTAATTCGTTCAGTTCAAAATTTGGTTTCTTTTGTTGTTCACAATGATACATTGCCTTTGAGAATGAGGATTAGTTCATTATACTTCCTCTCAATGCTATGATTTCAATATTACATGTTTTGATATTAATGTTTATTATGCATTACTAGTTTTATTGGCCTGTCAAAAATGACGGACTTAAACAAACTAATGAAATATTGTTCACTAGTTATAAACTAAATTTAATGGCTTAACAATTTATATTTAAAAAGATAATTTTGAATTTCATTTTATAAAATGGGAATCTGCCGAGCAAAATTGAAAGGTGTTATTGTAATAATCCAACATAATGCATTTTAAAATATTCATTAGAACGTGTCTAAATTCAAAAAGTGTATTTTTACGAAAGGCATTTTACACCTGCATGCAATAGCCCAAAAGGGTTTTCAATGGTTCAGTTTAAACTTTGTTGTTAGTTTAGTTTTGGATGTTGAATCAGATCCATTTTGGTGTCACTTAAAGCCATATTTTTTTCTTAAAACTGCAGTTAAATGTTATTAAATGTGTAAAAGTTTGTTCATCGGGTTCAAATTTGTAATAGGCTAGTAATTAACCTAACTACTTTCACTGCTTTTATAACTAAAATATAAAAAATACGGTCTACATATTTACCAACATTTAATTGTATTTCATCGGCTAACATACAAACTATCTAAAGACATACCAACAAAAAGACATAATTAATCCATCTATCTATATTAGACTATTAATACGCTACATGCAAACTTTGTAAACAATAAGTTTTTTGTGTTAGCGAATTTCCCCTATAGGGAAGAAGCTATTACCGTAGTCGGCATGGTAAGACCTAGGCCCGGGACCATGATAACTTTTCGTTTTGAGGTCCCCTAATGCCAAAAACACCATTCGTTCAAAACTGTATATATATATATATATATATATATATATATATATATATATATAGGTGTGTGTGTGTGTGTGTGTGTTTTAGTATGGTTTAGTGTCCATGGATACGATAACTCTTTTAAAAATGATCCGATACTGATTAAATTAGGTACAAACATATAAAGCATCATTTATAACTTGAAGTTCGAAAACCAGCCAAATCGCTCTATCCAAAGTGGTATTTTGGGGGGTTTTGTACCCCAAAAATGTTTTTTTGAGTTTTTCACATATAATATTTTAGTAAATTCAATTTTAGTTTTCACCATTAAATTCAGTTAAAAAAACAACAATTTGGTGTTTTGATCTTTGCTCTACGTCAATTGGTTACAGAGAGATTGAAAGTGCTAAACACAGTACGTTGTCCAATGTTATCTTATGGAGAAAAAGACAAATTGCATACCTTGCTTATGTATCAACTTATCCTGACGAAACTTGGTATATTGCTTCATACTGTTGTGGTCCATTGATATTTGTACAAAAAATGATTTTTGTGCCGATAGTTCCCGTAGCAGTAAACCTGCGTACTCAGCCCTTATGTTATTCTTATGGAGAATAAGTCAAATGTTATCTCCCTATGAACATAAATTAATAAAATTTGGTAAGTGGCTTCACTTGGTTGACCTATAAACAAAATTGGATAACAACACATTTTGTGTGTACCTTTTTTCAGCAAACCTCCATCCTCCGACGTCATGTTATTCTTATAGAGAATTATTAAAATGTCATAAATCATTAATTTATGAATGTATATTGATGAAACTTGGTATGTGGCTTTAAGTGGTATTAAGATACATATATATACATTGGAAATTCGTGGAGTACGCAGGTTTGCTTGCTGCGGGGGTATATTTTAAGATTTACACCCACATATTAAATACTAAAATGCGTCTAGGTGTGCAGATGTGCAAACTGGCTTTAGATGTTCGATTTAGGCCTCAGGGCTCTGCCCCATGGGACTTCCAAGTCCCCATGTTATTCATATGAATGAGAGTTTTATTAAGTTTATGTCACATGTGTTTTTTCTTCATTCAATTAAATTACATAAACAGCTGTTATAAGGATTCCTGTACTGTTTTTGTTTACTATTTAACTATTTACTATTCTCGCTTATCAAAACAGGATGCGCAAGCTGCGCACAGGATTCTAGTTAGCTATAAACTGTTGGAAAAATATTTCACATTGTATTCAATGCTAATAGGATAGGTACTAAGTTTATTATCCATTCCATTAAATTTCTTACCAGTGTTTTATCCAGTTTCACCCAATTTCATCCAATACAGCACATCAAATCGAAATCGAACTAAATTTTTATATAAATAAACGGTATCAGGAAACTGACACATACTTTCTCACTTTTAACTCAACTTTAATGAATAAATTACTTTTTATTTACTAAATATAGAATACAAAGCACGGTAAAATGTACAGAAAATCTTGTAAACAAGTTGTTTTAAGAAACATCCACCCAAATCCCTGCTTTGGAGGCCCTACAGAACCCATTGCTACACTCTTGGTTTTAAGAGGGGAAATTCCCCCTATACCCCCTCCCCCAGGGTTATTAAGGGACAACATATTTCGAATTTCCTCTGTTTGTCAATGCTAACTTGACAAGAATATCAAGTTTGAACGAAATTGATCAGTAAATAAGAGAGCAATAGTAATTTTTGTATTCCCCATTAGAATAACATTGGACAACGTGCTGCGTTTACCACAAAATTTAAATTTAAATTTTCTCCGCAACCAGAAATCGTAGCATAGTCATTAAAAATACTAAATTATTTAGTTTTTTTAGCTCTTTTTAATGGTGAATATTAATATTTTTTATATTTATATTTTTCTATGAAAAAAAAAAAGAATTTTTGATGTTTTAAGTCCTGTAATTTCTGAACCCGAACTTTTACAGAAATTCGGGTGGTGTCATTTTGTTGTAAAACTAAATTTCTACAAACGACTAAAGTTTAATCAAAATCGTTAGAGCCGTTTTTGAGAAATTTTGTTTTTTCTTGTTTTTTGGCGGTTTTTGGGGGACCCTTAAAAATCAAAAATTCCAAAAAATGAAAAAAACGCCTGGAGATATCGTGGATTAGTACCTACATACCAAATTTAGGGCTCTAGCTCTGTACACATCCACACAGACACGCGCGCGCACACACACACACACACACACACACACACACACACACACACACACACACACACACACACACACACACACACACACACACACAGACAGACATTACGTAAAAACCACTTTTTTGGTTCAGAAAGCACCAAAACAAATATTTTCACTAACAACTCAAATTCTAAAATTTTAACGAAAGCAATACTTTCTCCATATACTATGTATAGGGGGAGAAAGTAAATAAACGGTATCAGGAAACTGACACATACTTTCTCCCTTTTAGCCCAACTTTAATGAATAAATTACTTTTTATTTACTAAATATAGAATACAAAGCACGATCGAATGGACAGAAACAAGTTGTTTTAAAAAACATCCACCCAAATCCCTGCTTTGGAGGCCCTACATAATCCATTGCTACACTCGTGGTTTTAGGAGGGGAAATTCCCCCTATTCCCCCCAGGGTTATTAAGGGGCAACATATTTCGAATTTCCTCTGCTGGTCAATGCTAACTTGACAAGCATATCAAGTTTGAATGAAATTGATCAGTAAATAAGAGAGAAATAATAATTTTTGTATTCCCCATAAGAATGTAACTCACCAGATCAAATGATTTGGTGAGATCGGTTGCTACAGCTATAACAAATTTGTTTTCATTCAGTGCTTTATTAATATCACTGGTTAGAAGTTCCAACAAATCAGTTGGAGATCGTGTCGGAATAAAACCATATTGAGACTTATTAATAATGCCATTTTGAGACATTAAATATTGCAATTGTGCACATAAATAGTGTTCTAATATCTTTGTTATTGCTGAGACCGATCTTACTGGCCTCTAACAACTGAAATCTCGCTTGGAACCACTCTTACAAATAGGCCTAAGGTAAGTTACATTCATAAGCTTAGGAATAACACCAGTATCCACTATTCTTTTAATTCCATGCATTAATACCAGCTTCAAATACCTAAAATTGTCTTTTATGTCCTAAAGGCCTTATGCTGTCAGGTCCAGCTGATGACTTATAATCAAGCCTATTTACAGCAGAATACAACAGTTTTTCATTAATTGCCATTAAATTCACACTAATTCTATTTCCTATATTGTACATTCCACGATTAAAATTCTGTGAAAAGTCAAAAGGTTGGCCTCCCATTTGTTGGTGAACCACTTCAATAGTCTCTTTGAAATTCCCCTTTAAGTTTTCAGTCAAATTTGTAACTTCATTATCTTCTTTTACCTTAAAATTTTTTTGTTGTGTTTTTATTAATAAATTGATTAATAATTTCCCATGTTTTTCTACAATTATTAATAATAATAATAATAGTACACCATAATATGTAATTACATTTGTTTACAGCACAATGTTGTTAGTTTCATTTTAAGAATTTAACTAAAACCACAACAAACAATCTTTTTTCAAACAAAAACCACAACAAACAATCCTTTTTCAAACAAAAACCAAATCGAAATCCTCAAGTTACATTTATAATCTTGAATGTGGTTTTATTTGAACGCAGTAGTGCAAATATTTTAATCAATTCTATAAAAGCAGGGTTAGAATGAGAAAAGCTTAATTTGTCAGGTACAAGTTGTGGCATAGCTCAAATATTTGTCTTCGTGTGGTTAAAATGTGATATATTCATAATACTATTCACACGCATTGAATTATTGTATTAATTATACTGTTACTGTTATGTTCTAAACAAAAATCAATATAGTAAATTATTTAATTTGTAGGCTTCAGGTATCAAGTCTCATTTATAACATTTTAAATTTTAATTGGGGATCATATTTATTTTGTTTCCAAAATTATAAAAAATCAAGTCAGACCGTGATATACTTGAGATATATATTCCGAGGATATGCAAAACAATGGGTTTTATATACTCAGGTATTTTTTGGCCTTATTATTGGGTTATTTTTTAGGTTGCCTAAATAACAGCCACACAAATAATTTATGTAGCCGTACAAATATTAACATGAGTAAATAGGAAGATTTATTAATACTGTATACTGCTCCTTTACATATTGAAATGCAAATTATAATCACCTGCATGCTGCAGAACTGTTTGCTTTTAATTAACGTCGTGCGCTTTATGAAATGAATTTGCTCTTGATGTTGATATTAACTTATTTTTACAAAGTGACTAATGGCATTGGTTTAAAAACCAGTAAGTACATTTTAAGTTATTTTGTTAGGTTTACTTTTTCAACCAAGAGACCGTATTTTCTAGTCTTTCCTCAGTTCAAGGAGTATTTTAACGTTTTTGATTTTCTTTTAAAACTTTTATTATTTACCTAACATACAGACACTTACACATATATTAATCAACTGTATATTTTGCATTCTGTGTCTGCAAGTGAAGGATCAATAGAGTACTCCATTTACTCTTGAAAACCATCATTACATCGAAGTTCATTGAAGAGAATATTATTTAGATTTTTTTATAAATAAGAAATTGTAAGTGTTTTGAACAATAAATTAAATGTCAGCCCTATTTTATAGTGCCAGGAAAATGCGTGTTACGATTTACTCTTGATGCTGTTAATTTCTTCCCAACTAAGGAAAATAAGTCTCTTTTCTCCTTTAGAAAAATATAAGTCAAATTGTAATAAGAGGTTTAAATGTTACTAAACTGTGTTTAGCTAAGTTATAAAGACCTAGAGAATAAATATTTCCACAAAACCCTCACTGCCTATAACGCTAAAGGTTTAGCATGAAATAACATGATGTATAAAAGTAAGCTAAACAATCATTTAAACTTAATTTAACATTTCATTATTGTGATTTAACTGAATTCTAAAAATTGGAATTATTTTACTTTGCTCCATGATAATCCCACTCTTACTTCTGGAAAATTTGATACGACAATGGAGAAACATCTTTGGAAGTGAAATTATGAAACTCACTCATCTTACGTGATTGTTATGGTTGGCTTATAAACTAAAAATGTTAATCGAATATTACATATTGCAATGTAAATTTGGGATAACAGTTATTCACATCTATTGCACACGATTTCGGCTGCTCACTGCAAATCGCTGATAGTCTAAAACAGAACTTTAGCCATAGCTAATTTGGCGTGACATATTGTGCACTACTACTAAACACCGCACCGTCTTTCTTTGATTCTCTGTCCTTATTTTTGTCAGTTAGGAATCTACACACATATGTACACTCTGTATTTAAATTAGCGTCTAGTCAAATTTAAAGAAGTAAGTGATGGAATTACAACTTCATGTTCTAGTAATGTATAACGAGCAAAGGTGTTTGTTGAAATAAAAACGTTTGGTTAAATAAGTTAGTAGAGGAATAAATAGTTTGTTACTGAACTCATTTCATGCGAAAATCTGACACTTAAGAAATTTTATGGATTGATAAAATTGAATTGGAATGCGTATGAATCAAATTAGTTCACCTTCTTTGAGAAGAACGAAATAACAACACAAAGTAAAGCTGGTCTGTATATCACGTATGTTAGCAGGAGTTTTTAATAAGAATTTCGATGGAAAAAGTATTGTGTAATTTGTTGACATTGTTTATATACGAGGAAAATGTAATATCTGATAAAACTTACTCAACAAAACAATATCAACTATGACAAAAAGGGCTTGCTGATGTAAAATTACTATGGTGTATTTTGATGAGGTTTGAACTAAACTAATAACAAAACTTAACTTTAATTAAACTTGTATAATATTTCCACCATGTTAGAGTTGGTAAACTAAGATTATGACTAACCCAGCTGTATAACTTCGTTTATTAAAGCATTGTCATAGAATTAGCTGATGTTGATGTGTCATGCAAAATAGCAAGTGATCTACACTGTTCCTTTGGATTAGGTATATCTCAGCGTTTCACGTACGTTTAAGTGCAAGTGATATTTACATCAGCAACGGACTCTAACAAAATTACGTGCTTCTAGGTATCACATCATCGGTGGGCTCCAATCGATAATTCAATCTGCTAAGTGAAAATTAGGTAATTTAATCGCTTAAATAGTATGTGTATTAAGGTATATTCAAAATTATTTGGAACGAATGTAATAATGCAATTTTATTTATTTATTTGATTAAAATAGTAACATGAAACATCAAATTCTACATTAGACCAATAACGCCAATACTCAGAATGTTACTAATAAAACCTATAAAGAGATACGAAGCTATCGCATTAAACATTCGCCATTAAATATTTCGTCATTAAAATAATGAACAAATTCTCATTTTACATTTTTACCAATTATAACTCCAAAGTTATATTTCTATAAATTCTGATGTAGGAAAACTGAATCGTTGTATACGATATTTTGAAAAGTGATTTTCGTTGATATGTCTTTAATTTAATTTAAAATTAAAATTGTTGTTAAATATAAAATACGCCAAGGACTAAAAACTGTGGTGAAAGTCTGTGGACCAGATTTGAAGAGGTAAGGTTTAATTGGTAAACAAGTGAAGTGGTAATTAATCTGCTCTGCCATGTTTCTTCAACGAACAATTACATGACACAGGGTATTTAACCTTTTTATAATCCAACCCTGGCAGATTGCTGACAAGATCTAGATCAAACATCTAGTGACGAAATCAAATGTTCTATATTCCAACATAATTCTAAATCTGAAGTTCTTCTTCAGATTCCATGCTAAAGTACTTTTGTGTTTTCGGTTGGATGTAATGTTTGGATTTTTCACGAAAACACACTACAACAACCCTGCGTAGTTGAGTTGATTTTAATACGATGGAGAATACGCACAAATTTCATCTCTATATTATATTTCCATGGCATAATTATGTGGGTAAAGGGAAATTTTATTTTTTTATCCAAAATTCAATTACATTTTGCTGCCAATACGCTTATGGATTAAAAATTTAAATACAAGTTTATGAAATCTGCCTAATGGAGTCATACCCATTAGGGCTTGGTTAGTGCTTTTAAACTGGTCTGTTTGATATTTGTTGTACTGTCCCTCAATCCCCTAGCCTTCTTATTCACTCATGTTTACTGTTATGTGCTTGTCAAATCAATACTTGGATATAATCGAACTTATTTGTAGATATAATAGTTGTGCATAACATATTCATCTGTAAATAATATCATTAATACATGGAAGTAACTGGCAAAGATTTAATAAATAATAATAAGGAACTTTAATATATTAGTCTAGGAAAGTTAGAATTTTGGGGCGTATATTTATTATTCTACAACGTATAAGATATCATTTGGACATAGTAGTTAAAGCAAGATTTCTACGGTAAGGGGAGGTCAGGGAAAGTCAGGGAACCCAGAGATAAAGCTTATTTTGTTACGTCTTGACCCCACGTACTAAAGATATGAAAATAAATTTGTAGCTTATAGACCATATTTATTACTATTCCATCTTAACGCTACTTGACAACATTAATTTAGTAATCTTTGTTAAGTCTCAAATCAGGTTATGAGGGAAATTATCACAACAAGAATAACTGCCTGTAAGAGTTCACCCGCATCATGTAAAATTTGCTTGACAATTATGTGCTTTTATTATTCCATATGATCCCCGATGATGAACAAATTGAGGGGATGCTTTACTCCAGGTTGTATACAATCCTAAATTGTAGCGTATCGAACTAAGTGAAAGTTACAATTCATCAAGCAGTAGATTTTAAAATTTGCCACGGGTAACGCTCGGTGTTACTTCAAAGTTTTACACCTGGCAGCGCTCAAGTAGGAAATGTCTCCTCTTCCAGTGGCTCATGTGTCTTCTTAGCTGCTAGTAGCGATAACGCTGACTCAAAACAAACAGCTACTTTTAAGACGTCACTTTCTTCTTATCGATTTATCCCGTGTGCTGTATTTCCGTTTTAGGCTGTTTATTGTTTGTCTGTTATCAAGTCAGTTTTAGAGTTTTACTACTGTCACGTATAAAATAAGTTATCAAACAATTCTCTGCAACACAACTGGGTATTATGGCATCCAAAAGGCTAGTGAAATTGACAATTCATTTTAACTTAAATGTTGTAAGACCAAAATAATTCTATGGTGCTAATATTTGCTGTAAATTTTGCAAACAAATGAGTTTGAAATAAGTCCAGCTTGGATAAGCAATGTTTAAAGTGCGATATGTTTGGATTAAACTTCTACTAACATAGCCAAAAGAAAAAAATGTTAAGTATGATATTATTTACCCTTATTTGAATTTATAACAAACAAATTGGATAAAGTTGGAATGAACCAACTCTCTGTAGGTGCGGTTCGTCTTGATTAGACGGCAGTGTTTCTTCAAACTGAGCCATGTGTTCGGCCACAGTATTGGGCGTCCTTCGTCTTGATTGGACGGCAGTGATTCTTCAAACTGCGGCCAGGTGTTCGGAATAGTGTTGGTCATCGTTTGCCTTAATTGGACGGCAGTGTTTCTCCAAACTGCGGCCAGGTATTCGGCCACAGTGTTGGGCGTCCTTCGTCTTGATTGAACGGCAGTGATTCTTCAAACTGCGGCCAGGTGTTCGGCGACAGTGTTGGACGTCCTTCGTCTTAATTGGACGTCAGTGGTTCTTCAAACTGCGGCCAGGTGTTCGGCCACAGTGTAGGGTCCTTTGGCTTGATTGGACGGCAGTGTTAGGCGCCCTTCGTCTTGATTGAACTGCAGTGGTTCTTCAAACTGCGGCCAGGTATTCGGCCACAGTGTTGGGTCCTTCGGCTTGATTGGACGGCAGTGTTTCTTCAAACTGTGGCCAAGTGTTCGGCCACAGTGTTAGGCGTCCTTCGTCTTGATTGGACGGCAGTGGTTCTTCAAACTGCGGCTAGGAGTTCGGCCACAGCAGTCGTTGGCTAGGAGTTTTTCATGCAGTATAGGAAGAACATTTTGTTATCAGTTTACAGTGTGTTAGGTATATAAAGAAGTGGCTGGTGCAGGAAGAGGGTCAATAGGCGATGGAGGTGTACATTCTACCAGCGCACTACTACTCTAGTTGCATAATGTCGGCCAGTTTAAACTCTTAGAAGGTTTAACAGTTGTAGAAAACTCAGGCTGCAAATCAATACTATAATTCGCATTTGTCTGTGGCTCCGTGCTTCTGTCGGTCCACGGCCGTTTCCTCGAGCTGTAATGGCTTCCAAGCTATGAAAAGATATTTTTTAAGGGTAATCGAGGTCGTACCTCAACATAACAATTGTCCACAATTATTAGCCATATACCAACTTTGATCGGTATACGTTCATAAATAAGGGAGATATAAAATTATTCTTATCCTCCATAAGAATAGCATTGGACAACGAACTGTGTTTAGCACTTTAAATATCTCTGTAGCCAATTGATGCAGAGAAATTATCAAAACCCCAAATTGTGTCTTTCTAAGCTAAATCTCCAAAGAATAAATTTAAAATATGACCGTTTTAAAAATTATATATAAAATACCCCCGTCGCAGCAAACCTGCATACTCAGCGAATTTCCAATGCACATATTTGTGACTCACTACTACATACATATACTACGACTACTACATTTACCAAGTTTCACAAAAATACATCCATAAATAAGTGATATATAGCATTTTATTTATTCTCCATAAGAATAACATTAGGGTTGAGGACGCAGGTTTGCTGCAACAAGGAAGATAAGTAATGTGTTTTTTTTTGCAATTATCAATACAACTGAACCAGGTGAAGCTACATACCAAGTTCTCTTAATGTAGGTTCATAATTAAGGAAGATATACAACTTTACTTATTCTCCATATGAATAACATGGGGGCCGAGTATGCAGGTTTGCTGCTACGGGGACTATCAACAAAAAACTTGTTTTTGTGCTAATATCAATATACCACAACTAGTTGAAGCCACATACCAAGTTTCATCAATATACATTCATAAATAATCGAGATATAGAATTTTTTTATTCTCCATAAGGATAACATTGGACAACGTACTGTGTTTAGCACTTTGAATATTTCTGCAACGGTTGGATGTAGAACAACGATTAAAACACCAAAATGTTTGTTTTGTTGAGCTAAACACATTAATAAACAGAAATGTGAAGTTTTTAGTAAAACTATCTGAGAAAAATCTAAAAAACTTTTCCCATAAGATTAACATGGGACACGTTTTTTTGGATTTTCTCCGCAACCACTTAACCTAGGTTAATGATTCAAGATACTAAATTATTTGATTTGTTAAGCTCTATAAAATGGCTATAATCAAAATTGAGTGTTTTTAACATTTTGGGGTCAAATTTGCAAAATAGATTTTTGGAAAATTGTAAACCCCCATAAAACCCCCTTCCCATAGTGCGATCGATCTGGTTTTCGAACCTAAAGTCATAAATCGTACTCTTCACATTTGTGCCAAATTTCATCAAAATCGGGTGTTTCTTTCAAAAGTTATCGCGGTAACGGACACACATATATATATATATATATATATATATATTGTATAAATATACATATATATATAAATTTGAACGAATAGTGTTTTTGGCATCTGGGGACCTCAAAACGAAAAGTTATCATGGTCTCGGGCTTAAGTCTTACCATGCCACCTACGGTAATAGCTTCTTCCCCATAGGGGAAATTCGCTAAAACATACAAAAAAAGTTTGGGGTACAAAACCCTCCTAAAATCCCCTTTCTGATAGGTCGATCTATCTGGTTTTCGAACTAAAAGTCATAAATGCTGATTTACACGTTTGTACCAGAGTTATCGTGCTCACGGACACATCTAGAAATACAGCCCTGAACAAATGCTGCTTTCGGAATCTGGATACCATAAAACGAAAAGTTATCACAGTCCTGGGCCTAGGTCTTACCATTCCGACTACGGTAAAAAGGTGTCAATGAAGTTGTTTTCTCGTTTTGATTAGCTATTCCAAATCCTGCATTTGTTCTGTCCTCTCCCAGGGCGTTCTGAATGTACAAATTTAAACGATTGGTGTTTTTGGCATCTAGGGGCCTCAAAACGAGAAGTTATCATGTTCTCGGGGGTTATGTCTTACCATGCCACCTACGGTAATAGTGTCTTCCTTTTAGAGGAACTTCGCAAAAAAAACACACATACTTACAACTACAACTAAAACATAATTGTTTTAATGGAGATACAACTAAGTCTTTAATCTAATAATTGTAGGTTGAAGATAATTTATAAAACGTTATGTAATATTCTAAAACCTAATGCCAACTCATTAATGTTCGATTTAAAAGTAAAATGTGTTCTGTTCAGTTTAATATTGCAGACCAATTTAAACTTGAAAAGATAACTGACACAGGATTACATTGTCAGCCAAGAATGAGCGTTCAAGATTTTGACATTATTAACAAGTACCTTTTTACTTTTATTTTGCTGACGTCATACTCTAATCATGTTATAGTGTCTGTAACTCTTGGGTAAAAATACTAGTTATTCTATGAATTGAATGTGGTAGTCACCGATATTTTATCGGTTTCCACAATTTCCAACCAAGAAAACGCACACCTCAATTCAGGTCACATTTAGTCTGAGACAGAGATTGTACTCACAGCTTCCACACCGTACTGATGGAACCAACAGCAAAATAAATTATGTAGAGAAAATAGTAAATAGTTTTAAATTGATCGAGTGGCCCCAAAATCTCCAATAATGTAAGAAAGTTTCGAACTTAAAAATTAAAATGCTACTTTTCAACATAGGTTATGTTGTGTATTAATCTGAGAATTAAAACATCTTGGTAAAAAGTTATGTTGAGAGCAGTGGAGGGCTCATAGATAAGTGCGAATTCATATATGTGTGACTTTCTTACGCATATAAACGAGAATCTTAATTTAAATTGGATTCTATATTGTATTTATTGTTATGGGTTTTACCTTAATACTCAATTAACTCGATTATATATTTTTTATTTATAAATGTATGCGATGACAGTTCACGTGACCCAGCACTCCGTTTGCCGCATCTACGGGAAGTTTCCGAGATGTTTGCAAGACAACTTCCGTTAGTGGTTTTATCGAGGACTCAAGCTCATAAAAAGCAATAACAAAATGGCTTTTATGAATAGAGAGGTTTCCAAATGTGATTGGATGTGTTGATTGTACTCATATCCCTTCCTTGAACCCCCGGGAGAGATAATGTGGAAGTACTCACCAACCGCAAAACTTACAAGTCATTGAACGTGCAGTTTGTATCTGGACCTCAGCTGCAGTTTTACTAGTGTTGCATTAGATGGCCCGGATCAACACACGACTCCAGAACATATGTACTAAGGACAACTGCAATATCCTCTACATCATCGGCATGCAGTGTAACGTGTTACTTTTTAGTGAAAAGAAACTAGGTATTTATTTTATAAACTATTTTAAAAATTATAATAATTAATAAATAAAATTATATTTTGTTTATTGAAAAAAAGAATCAATTAGTTGAGTCGGAATAAAAAGGTAAACACGTTTGGTTCGGAACGAAGCTCGCCGGCGGCAACCTGCAGCCTGCGGAGTCGGCGCACTCGGGTTTTGCCTGCACGCTCCTGCTAGACGTGGAGCATGCACCGTGGGACGGCGCTCCACAACAAAGTCACCGCCGCCGCTCCAGACCGAGTCAGTCCTGGATCGCGATTCAACCGAAGTTTTCGGGTGTGTTGTACGAGTGACGAGTGACGAATATTGTGTTTGCTGTTACGAGGATATTAGAAAGGTAAACCTTTTTAGCCTCTTAACCTTAGTGTTAATTGAAAGCCTCTAATGTCAAGATGTGTCTCGTGACCAAATACGTAACCTAGGCTATAGGATGTGTAACATTCAGTTGTGGCTACGGTAAAGTAATGCTAATATCAGTCTGAGGGCATACGGTACATTAATGCATAAGTGATAGAAGATAAAAGTTGCTATTTTATATGGGCAATCCCCCACAATTAAGAGCAGGCTTAACAAAGATAAGCAATACGATGGTTTGTCATTACGTTAATAATTAAATACATGCAACCACTGAAAGTGTCAATGTATTTTATACGGCTAGGTCTATTAATATATTAAAATCAAATACGAAAGATGAGTGTAGCTATCCATTTGGAAAAAAATATATCCTCTGTTCTCCTGTGTATCTCCAGTTGTAGTCCCTAACTCCAGTAATTTACTACTTAATATTATACACATTTAATTATGAACACTGGCATTTTCTTAACATTTTCCAGAGGTATTAATATGAATAAAAACACAAAATACATTTGAGAACCATACTGTGTGTAATTTACTTCAAAGGAGAAAATTAGTAATCCAATTCATCAATTTACAATATTATTAAGTTTGACATTTGGACATATTTATTTACTAAACCAATCATTTTAATTCTATCAATTTAATAAGTAAGTAAGTATTCAATTTAATTTTATATTATTATATTCCCCGTGGTTTTAATTTTTTGTATAAGGACTGAATATGAATAATGACGTTTTGTATTATTAAAGGGGTTCGTAGTCGTAGTCGCGAGAAACCTGGACAAAATAAAAAGCACAATGTGCTCTGTAGACATTTAAAATAATTACTTTTTATTTAATCATGTACAAATTTTAACATATTACTTTCTAGTGCCGTACTTTTACAAAACCCCCAAGTTAAATTACTTTAAGTTCCCGACATCCAGCCATTATTTAAATTACTACCAATTTTAATTGTACAACTCTCTTCTGAAACTTTCACATGTAAATAACGGACATAGAAATAACAGTTCTTATTTCGTCTTATGTACGTTACTGAGGAGGGCGGTACCTCATATTTGATCTTGAAGACGGCGACGGGTGGCTCCAGACAGAAGGTACGACGGTCTGCTGATGAGTGTTCTTTGACACACGTGTTCTCTGTTCCCCGCCAGTACATTTACTTAACATATTAATGAACTTTCATAATTCTTTAAGATTATTTTGAAATCAAAACTAAACATGGAATAACGCTAATTTACCTACCTCAGTTGTACCAGGACATCAATAAACTCCTATTAAATTTGGAATCATGCTCAGAAAAATGTTTTAGTCACTATTACTCGATTTTAGTTACATTTAAAACAATTATTCCATTTAAAACTTTTCTAAAAAAATATAATAATAGAATAAATAACTGGTAATACGCCTACACGTTTGCCAGCTGTACTTAAATAACTAATTAACTATAGATATTAGTATACTGCAACCAATCTCAAACTTTCATAGAAGTTTCGAAGAATTACATAAATTAAATTAAAACATGCAATAACTGTCATTAAATGTTTTTCTGTAATGTATGTTAAAGTGATTCATCAGGGAATTAAAAAAGGAATAAACTTATTTTGCATTTTTAGGATAACAGCACCTACGGTGAATTGATCTTTAAGGACCGTTGTGAAATTCGGTATTTTAATTTGGGGGCGAATGTATGATTCATTTTTTTATTAAAATAAACATAACAATACTACTACCAACAGTGTAAAAAATTGAAATAAAGAGAACTTGCAACAGCATATTACAAAGTAAAGCCTTATTACTTATTTGTAATTTTAGTTCTATGATGACATTTTTATGCCATCATGGCATTCTAAGTTTGCCCCTACGATAAGAAACAAAAACTAAGCGTGACAAAGTTGAGCAGACGTTAATAAATCGCATTGAAAGATATTTCGGCATAACGGCAAGGCCTTTGAACTTTTGTGAAGAGCAGTAAACTGGTGGAGCTAATGTAAGCCTCAGTCAAATGAAAGGCAGGACGAGAAAGCTCTGTCACGTAAGTAGGGGGCATTGGGGCATTCAGAACCAGCAAAGGCGCGGTGAGGAGCAAGTGAGGAGCAAGTGAGGAGCCCCCCCCCCGTCACGTGACCCATTAACCTAACTTAAACCTGGCACCTGGCGTGAGGAGCCTGAGGAGCCCCCCCCCGGACCGAAATCAGCATGTAAGTGAGGAGCCCCCGATGACGTCATTACCTGGAATCAGCATGTAGGTGAGGAGCAGGTGAGGAGCCCCCAGCTGGCAGCACGCAAGTGAGGAGCCCCTGGTGACGTCATCACCCGGAATCAGCATGTAGGTGAGGAGCAAGTGAGGAGCCCCCAGCTGGCAGCACGCAAGTGAGGAGCCCCTGGTGACGTCATCACCCGGAATCAGCATGTAGGTGAGGAGCAAGTGAGGAGCCCCCAGCTGGCAGCACGCAAGTGAGGAGCCCCTGGTGACGTCATCACCCGGAATCAGCATGTAGGTGAGGAGCAAGTGAGGAGCCCCCAGCTGGCAGCACGCAAGTGAGGAGCCCCTGGTGACGTCATCACCCGGAATCAGCATGTAGGTGAGGAGCAAGTGAGGAGCCCCCAGCTGGCAGCACGCAAGTGAGGAGCCCCTGGTGACGTCATCACCCGGAATCAGCATGTAGGTGAGGAGCAAGTGAGGAGCCCCCAGCTGGCAGCACGCAAGTGAGGAGCCCCTGGTGACGTCATCACCCGGAATCAGCATGTAGGTGAGGAGCAAGTGAGGAGCCCCCAGCTGGCAGCACACAAGTGAGGAGCCCCAACTGACAGCGCGCAAGTGAGGAGCCTATTTACTACTATATTTTAATAACTAGCCTATTTACCCACCGATTCCCACGGGACTTTTTCCAGAGTGTAGGCCTATCTCAGAGAAAGCGAATGACGAAAGAACCCCATAGATCCGCCATCAAACAAGGCTGCTATTAATTTATAACCGCGTTTTCCTTATGGGGTATCAGCTGTTTACCGACCGATTTTGATGAAACTTCACCATATGTCGGGCAGCGACATAAGTAAACCATCCCTTAAAGAAAATTGAAAATCCACCGTTAAACGGACCCGATATTAATTTTTGAACGCGTTTTCCTTATGGGATCTCAGCTGTTTACCGACCGATTTTGATGAAACATCACCACATGTCGGGCAGTGGTCTAAGTAAACCATCCCTTAAAGAAAATTGAAAATCCGCCGTTAAACGGGCCCGTTATTAATTTTTAAACGCGTTTTCCTTATAGGATCTCAGCTGTTTACCGACCGATTTTGATGAAACTTCACCATATGTCAGGCAGCGGTCTAAGTAAACCATCCCACAGGACTTTTTTCCAGAGTGTAGGCCTATCCCAGAGGAAGCGAATGACGAAAGAACCCCATAGATCCGCCATCAAACAAGACCGCTATTAATTTATAACCGCGTTTTCCTTATGGGATCTCGGCTGTTTACCGCACAACCGCGATGACGTCATAGTTTTCCTGGAACCAGTAGTGATGACGTATTCCGAGAACTGTTTACCACTCGGACCTGTTCACTCATTAGCGAGCTTCTAGAAGCTTCTCCCGGATATGGAAAATCCCCAGCTTATTGCGCTATAGGCAATCTCCCGCGCTTCTAGAAGCTTCTAGAAGGTTCGCTGGAGTGCGCGCGTGACACAGGTATAAAACCGAGGCTCGGCCGCACGCACGCGACCTCAGTGTTGTTCGAGACGTCACCATGAACGGAAGCGGTACCGACGTAGTAAACGTGGACCAAACGATCCGCTCTTTCCTAGAGGAGCTGGACGCAATGGACGAGAACGCTAACATACCGTCAGTACAGCAACAGCAGGGATGCGCGTCAAAGAAGAAGCCCGATGGGTGGACTGTAAAGAGGAAGGAAGTGCCTATCGATTCCCCATCACTGTGCTGGTCTGCTGGTGGATGTCAGTATACTGTGAAGAACCCCAGCAATAGCGGTAACGTACTGTTGAAGATGAACGTTTTCCAAGGAGGTCGCTCGACTTGGACCTGCGGCCTGTATTTGGACGAGCGGCGGGACGACGAGATCTGCATGATTCTGACGGATCTGCTGACTAGGCTGCAGAACCTATGGTTGGTCAACAGCGAGACGGGAGAGCCTAGATTCAACGGAATCGTCAGGACCGTCAGTCCGCTGCCCGCCTGGAGGAAGATCGTGGATCGTTGCGTTTCCACCACCGCTGTCGCCATCCCTGAAAAGCGGAAAAAGACGAAAAAATAAATGAAATAAACGAAGTAATTCGATCCTTCCCTTTCCTACTTTTCCTTAATATACACTATTGTAAAAAAAAAAAATAACTAACGTAATAATACGAATGAGCGTGTTCCTCGAGGTACATTTCCAGCCTCACCACCCCTCCACTTCTCCTCCACTCCGCTGTCCCTCCACTCCTCCTCCACTCCGCTGTCCCTCCACTCCTCCTCCACTCCTCCACTCCTAGTAATTAAATCAACAGAACACCAGTTGTCAAACACCCACGGGCTCATTCTTGTTCAGGAGTTTGAAGTGTGTGTTTGTGTAATAGTGTTGCTGTGTGACGTTCTGTCAGAGTGTTCACCCGACGTTTTGATCTAACCTATAAAATGAACCACTTAACCGCCTATGTGTTTAATGATCAGCCTTTGTCTGTACTGTTTGACAGCAGCGATAATCCATGGTTCAAAGCTAAGGATGTAGCTACAATATTGGGCTACGCTAACCCTAAAGAAGCAATCAGAGTACATGTTAGAGAAAAATATCGCAAAACAATTCCTGAAGTATGCGGGAGCGAAAATCTCCCCCTAACCTATAATGAGAAACATTCAGGGAGTTTGAAGTGTGTGTTTGTGTAATAGTGTTGCTGTGTGACGTTCTGTCAGAGTGTTCACCCGACGTTTTGATCTAACCTATAAAATGAACCAGTTAACCGCCTATGTGTTTAATGATCAGCCTTTGTCTGTACTGTTTGACAGCAGCGATAATCCATGGTTCAAAGCTAAGGATGTAGCTACAATATTGGGCTACGTTAACCCTAAAGAAGCAATCAGAGTACATGTTAGAGAAAAATATCGCAAAACAATTCCTGAAGTATGGGGGAGCGAAAATCTCCCCCTAACCTATAATGAGAAACATTCAATCTTTCTTAAAGAGCCGGGATTATATTCGTTACTTATGAAATCTAAAATGCACATTGCCGAGAAGTTTCAAGATTGGATCTTTGAAGAAGTTTTGCCATCCATTAGAAAAAAAAATGGTCAGTACAGACTTATAAACGAGAACCAAAGGCTGCTACAATCACTTACAAAGTCGCTAACAAATAACCGAAAGCTAGATCAAACAAATTCCGAGTTTAAAACTACAAATGATATATTGTGTATGGAAAACCAATCCATGAATCAAACGCTGATCGAACAGACACCTAAAGTGGCAGTGTTGCCTGAAGATGTAAATCTGAAGCATATATTTTGTGTGATGATTAGGGAAACCCTTCTAGAGCAGTACGGAGTTTGTGAATACAAGTGCATTCGAACACAGAGGAGGAATTTCAAACAAGCCTTGAAAAAAGCAAAGGAAGAAGGATTTACAATGTGCTACTGTAGAGAAAATGTCCCCAACGGCATAAACATAGTGAATAAGGCTAAAGAAGTGATGAATAGTTACGGCATGCACATTGACTGCAGATACAACAACATCCTAACCTCGCACAATTTCATGAATATAGTTGAACATATCATTGACAATGTATAGGTCTGCGCTTGTGGACACGTTCCAGAACCTTCAACGCTTGTCAGGTAGTAACAGTCGATACGTGCTTCAAAGATGACCAGTGCGGATGATGCAAGAAAAGTAATCACCATATCAATGAACAAAATACGTTATAAACGTAACAACATCCGAGAAAGGCTCGCAATCAAGTTAGTTTTGGATAGAGCGAGAGATGTGTTTGAGAGAAAATATCATACGAAACAGCATACTTATGAAGAAAACAAAAATATTGAATATCATGTAAAAGAATATAACTATGAAGAAAACAAAACAGACTGTTAAATTTAACGAGGAGCTAAATACACAGTACACTTACGAGCCCTGTGAGGATGTACAACAATTATCGTGGACTCAAATCGCAATAGATGAAATAAGATTCCGCAGACCGTTGGAACTGATGTTGGGTGAAAAAATCAAACATCTAACCTATTGCAACAAGATGTGTCACAGCGAGTGCATACAGTCTACTTCAAGGGTGAGCAGACGCACCACCAGTCCGTAGTACGGTTGAAGTCACACGGTAAGGACGTGAACATGGACGCTTACGCTTCTGCGGACGACTATATCAAATCGTTTATTCAGGAGATTGAGGTTATGAACAATAATGCTAGTGATCAGACATTGGCATCACCTCAGACGTCATCTGTAAAACCGATCACTGCCTGCAAGAGAGAAAGGAGGCTGAGGACGAAGACAACGGATCAAAGGCGATCAAGCGAGCCAAGGGAGTCGCTAAGGGGGTTGTTAAAAACGTCCTAACCCCCGACGACTACAGGGAATGTCTGTTCGACGGGGTGTTGAAAACCACCGTCAACACCCGTTTCCAGTCGTACCTGCACCGTGTCTTCACCGTACAAGTAGAAAAGCTATCCTTGAGCCCGGCCGATGATAAACGCTACATCTTGGCTGATGGTATCAACACCTTACCTTGAGGGCATAAGGACATTCCACCACTGTCCGCAGCAAGAAGGCGAGGTAATCCCGAGGAGGAGCAAGGCGGGCCTATGGAGGTGGACGAGGAGGAGGAGGACATGGACGAAGAGTTCCCGGTGTAGATTTAAGTGTAAATAGAACTAGGTTAACTTTGTAAATATTTTGTAAATAGTATTCGTAAGCAAATATAGTCAAACAGTTTAGTTTACAGCATACATCTGTGTTGTTACTACCCCTTGCATTTCCCTGACATTTACTTTCAAAAGACTCCTCTAATGCAAACCGAATTTGTCGAAACTACTTTCAAAATTAACCTTTTATGAAATTGTAAAACTATCATGTTTTCAAAACAAAACATTTATTGAAACACAAACATATTACAATCAAGAACTCAAAAGGTATTTACACAAAAGTAGTCTTAAGCGAAGATGGAGTCGAAGAGCCTGCGAAGGCGGTGGACAATTCTCGAAATCGCGGCAATTATCGCTAATGAGTAAACAGCCTGGGGCAGTCACGTAGGCACGGGATGATGACGTCACCGCGGTCCACGACTACACTATTTAAGGTAGGTCAATGCGTGCGTGCGTGCGTGCAGGTTTTAGTTAGGTTTACAGACGCAGGTTTAGGTTAGGTTTACAGACGCAGGTTTAAGTTGGAGTCGAAGAGCTGCACGTAGTCGCTGAGTGGTATACCGAGGACCGCCCGACAGTACAGGTAGGTGAGGCAGTAGTGGTCATAAACAGAAGTACCGTAGCCCTGGAGTCGATACCTGTTGTAGAGACCTCCATGTAGCTCAGTCCAGGGATTGCCACCAGGCGCTTCTCAATCTGGGTGGTGTTCATCGCGGGCGGAAGCAGTCGCCGCCGATTGTGTGATACCCTCATTACTACCAGTTGCACACTTTATCACCACCGGCTTCACTGTATGTGTCAAACCAGTGACTCTGGGGACTCCTGAATAACGGTCCACCCAAAGGTTTTCCAATCGCGTTATGATGTTCATAATCATAATGTAGATTTCATAGTCTTTATTTTCATCCAAATATAAGTTGCAACCATGTGTATACTGACCTCTATGATGTAACTCGATGTTCAAGAACACATTACCCTGATTGGCGGGATTATGCACTGTATGTTGATAACCGGAATCGACCCAACTGACAGTCGGTGGTGAATCGTTGGAATCTTTTTCCACAAGCTCCAAGTCTCCAGGTAGTTCCGGGGGATTGACACTTCTACTGTTGTCGTTTATGCAACTGCTATCGGCACATATGCTGGCGTTCTGGGATCCTCCCCCTTCGGTTATTTGGTTGGATGATGGTGATGCGAAGTCTCCAGATATCTCCGGAGCATTGTCACTTTCAATGTCGTTTATGCAACTGCTTTCAATACATGTGTTGACTTTCTGCAGACCTCTTCCTGCCGAGGTTTGTATGAACGATCTGGGTTGTGAGGAACGATTGTTTCTTCGCTTCTTTCTAACACAGAGGTGGTGCTGACGATGATGGCGACGAAGTCTATCTCGCGACGTGAATGACTCCGCGCAGTATGGACATTTCCAGGTCACCAGCTTCGATGGTGTGGCGACTGACCGTTTCAGTGATAGTGCTGGCGGTGGTTGTTCAGGACTTCGTGGAGAAAAGTACATGGTGCTGTAGCCTTCCATCGCTTCCAACTCCTTCAACAACGTCTGGACTGATTCATCCACTTCGATTGCACTAGCCATGTTTGTGTTTACTCTACAAAATCACTAGACAAACTGAAGGACAGGTTTAAGTTAGGTTTGAGGATGCATGAACGTCGCGCGAAGCGATCACAATCACTGAAGTAATAAAGCTACGTACCGTACAGTAGAAGGCGGTGGACAATTCTCGAAATTGCGGCAATTATCGCTAATGAGTAAACAGCCTGGGGCGGTCACGTAGACACGGGGAGATGACGTCACCGCGGTCCACGACTACACTATTTAAGGTAGGTCAATGCGTGCGTGCGTGCGTGCGTGCAGGTTTAGGTTTAGAGACGCAGGTTTAAGTTAGGTTTGATCCCGCACCTTGAAACACAATGTAATGAGCATGCGACCTTCTAGAAGCTTCTAGAACGTCGTGGACTGCGGTGACGTCATCCCCATGCCTACGTGACCGGCCGGAGCTGTTTACTCATCAGCGGTTAGGTTTAACAATGCGTGTGTGCGAGTGCGTGTACGTGCGTGAGCGTGCGTGCGTGTGCATGAGCATAAGTGCGTGTGCGTGTGCGTGCGCGTGCGTGTGCGTGTGTGTCAGGTGCAAGCCTGGAGTCGGCAGACAAGTGCACGCAGGTCTAAGTTAGGTTTACAGACGCAGGTTTAAGTTAGGTTTGAGGATGCATAAACGTCGCGCGCGCGCAATTGCGTCTGTAAACCTAACTTAGACCTCGCGCGCGCGACGTTTATGCATCCTCAAACCTAACTTAAACCTGCGTCTGTAAACCTAACTTAGAACTGCGTGCACTTGTCTGCCGACTCCAGGCTTGCACCTGACACACACGCACACGCACGCGCACGCACACGCACACGCACTTATGCTCATGCACACGCACGCACGCTCACGCACGTACACGCACTCGCACACACGCATTGTTAAACCTAACCGCTGATGAGTAAACAGCTCCGGCCGGTCACGTAGGCATGGGGATGACGTCACCGCAGTCCACGACGTTCTAGAAGCTTCTAGAAGGTCGCATGCTCATTACATTGTGTTTCAAGGTGCGGGATCAAACCTAACTTAAACCTGCGTCTCTAAACCTAAACCTGCACGCACGCACGCACGCACGCATTGACCTACCTTAAATAGTGTAGTCGTGGACCGCGGTGACGTCATCTCCCCGTGTCTACGTGACCGCCCCAGGCTGTTTACTCATTAGCGATAATTGCCGCAATTTCGAGAATTGTCCACCGCCTTCTACTGTACGGTACGTAGCTTTATTACTTCAGTGATTGTGATCGCTTCGCGCGACGTTCATGCATCCTCAAACCTAACTTAAACCTGTCCTTCAGTTTGTCTAGTGATGTTGTAGAGTAAACACAAACATGGCTAGTGCAATCGAAGTGGATGAATCAGTCCAGACCTTGTTGAAGGAGTTGGAAGCGATGGAAGGCTACAGCACCATGTACTTTTCTCCACGAAGTCCTGAACAACCACCGCCAGCACTATCACTGAAACGGTCAGTCGCCACACCATCGAAGCTGGTGACCTGGAAATGTCCATACTGCGCGGAGTCATTCACGTCGCGAGATAGACTTCGTCGCCATCATCGTCAGCACCACCTCTGTGTTAGAAAGAAGCGAAGAAACAATCGTTCCTCACAACCCAGATCGTTCATACAAACCTCGGCAGGAAGAGGTCTGCAGAAAGTCAACACATGTATTGAAAGCAGTTGCATAAACGACATTGAAAGTGACAATGCTCCGGAGATATCTGGAGACTTCGCATCACCATCATCCAACCAAATAACCGAAGGGGGAGGATCCCAGAACGCCAGCATATGTGCCGATAGCAGTTGCATAAACGACAACAGTAGAAGTGTCAATCCCCCGGAACTACCTGGAGACTTGGAGCTTGTGGAAAAAGATTCCAACGATTCACCACCGACTGTCAGTTGGGTCGATTCCGGTTATCAACATACAGTGCATAATCCCGCCAATCAGGGTAATGTGTTCTTGAACATCGAGTTACATCATAGAGGTCAGTATACACATGGTTGCAACTTATATTTGGATGAAAATAAAGACTATGAAATCTACATTATGATTATGAACATCATAACGCGATTGGAAAACCTTTGGGTGGACCGTTATTCAGGAGTCCCCAGAGTCACTGGTTTGACACATACAGTGAAGCCGGTGGTGATAAAGTGTGCAACTGGTAGTAATGAGGGTATCACACAATCGGCGGGGACTGCTTCCGCCCGCGATGAACACCACCCAGATTGAGAAGCGCCTGGTGGCAATCCCTGGACTGAGCTACATGGAGGTCTCTACAACAGGTATCGACTCCAGGGCTACGGTACTTCTGTTTATGACCACTACTGCCTCACCTACCTGTACTGTCGGGCGGTCCTCGGTATACCACTCAGCGACTACGTGCAGCTCTTCGACTCCAACTTAAACCTGCGTCTGTAAACCTAACCTAAACCTGCGTCTGTAAACCTAACTAAAACCTGCACGCACGCACGCACGCACGCACGCATTGACCTACCTTAAATAGTGTAGTCGTGGACCGCGGTGACGTCATCATCCCGTGCCTACGTGACTGCCCCAGGCTGTTTACTCATTAGCGATAATTGCCGCGATTTCGAGAATTGTCCACCGCCTTCGCAGGCTCTTCGACTCCATCTTCGCTTAAGACTACTTTTGTGTAAATACCTTTTGAGTTCTTGATTGTAATATGTTTGTGTTTCAATAAATGTTTTGTTTTGAAAACATGATAGTTTTACAATTTCATAAAAGGTTAATTTTGAAAGTAGTTTCGACAAATTCGGTTTGCATTAGAGGAGTCTTTTGAAAGTAAATGTCAGGGAAATGCAAGGGGTAGTAACAACACAGATGTATGCTGTAAACTAAACTGTTTGACTATATTTGCTTACGAATACTATTTACAAAATATTTACAAAGTTAACCTAGTTCTATTTACACTTAAATCTACACCGGGAACTCTTCGTCCATGTCCTCCTCCTCCTCGTCCACCTCCATAGGCCCGCCTTGCTCCTCCTCGGGATTACCTCGCCTTCTTGCTGCGGACAGTGGTGGAATGTCCTTATGCCCTCAAGGTAAGGTGTTGATACCATCAACCAAGATGTAGCGTTTATCATCGGCCGGGCTCAAGGATAGCTTTTCTACTTGTACGGTGAAGACACGGTGCAGGTACGACTGGAAACGGGTGTTGACGGTGGTTTTCAACACCCCGTCGAACAGACATTCCCTGTAGTCGTCGGGGGTTAGGACGTTTTTAACAACCCCCTTAGCGACTCCCTTGGCTCGCTTGATCGCCTTTGATCCGTTGTCTTCGTCCTCAGCCTCCTTTCTCTCTTGCAGGCAGTGATCGGTTTTACAGATGACGTCTGAGGTGATGCCAATGTCTGATCACTAGCATTATTGTTCATAACCTCAATCTCCTGAATAAACGATTTGATATAGTCGTCCGCAGAAGCGTAAGCGTCCATGTTCACGTCCTTACCGTGTGACTTCAACCGTACTACGGACTGGTGGTGCGTCTGCTCACCCTTGAAGTAGACTGTATGCACTCGCTGTGACACATCTTGTTGCAATAGGTTAGATGTTTGATTTTTTCACCCAACATCAGTTCCAACGGTCTGCGGAATCTTATTTCATCTATTGCGATTTGAGTCCACGATAATTGTTGTACATCCTCACAGGGCTCGTAAGTGTACTGTGTATTTAGCTCCTCGTTAAATTTAACAGTCTGTTTTGTTTTCTTCATAGTTATATTCTTTTACATGATATTCAATATTTTTGTTTTCTTCATAAGTATGCTGTTTCGTATGATATTTTCTCTCAAACACATCTCTCGCTCTATCCAAAACTAACTTGATTGCGAGCCTTTCTCGGATGTTGTTACGTTTATAACGTATTTTGTTCATTGATATGGTGATTACTTTTCTTGCATCATCCGCACTGGTCATCTTTGAAGCACGTATCGACTGTTACTACCTGACAAGCGTTGAAGGTTCTGGAACGTGTCCACAAGCGCAGACCTATACATTGTCAATGATATGTTCAACTATATTCATGAAATTGTGCGAGGTTAGGATGTTGTTGTATCTGCAGTCAATGTGCATGCCGTAACTATTCATCACTTCTTTAGCCTTATTCACTATGTTTATGCCGTTGGGGACATTTTCTCTACAGTAGCACATTGTAAATCCTTCTTCCTTTGCTTTTTTCAAGGCTTGTTTGAAATTCCTCCTCTGTGTTCGAATGCACTTGTATTCACAAACTCCGTACTGCTCTAGAAGGGTTTCCCTAATCATCACACAAAATATATGCTTCAGATTTACATCTTCAGGCAACACTGCCACTTTAGGTGTCTGTTCGATCAGCGTTTGATTCATGGATTGGTTTTCCATACACAATATATCATTTGTAGTTTTAAACTCGGAATTTGTTTGATCTAGCTTTCGGTTATTTGTTAGCGACTTTGTAAGTGATTGTAGCAGCCTTTGGTTCTCGTTTATAAGTCTGTACTGACCATTTTTTTTTCTAATGGATGGCAAAACTTCTTCAAAGGTCCAATCTTGAAACTTCTCGGCAATGTGCATTTTAGATTTCATAAGTAACGAATATAATCCCGGCTCTTTAAGAAAGATTGAATGTTTCTCATTATAGGTTAGGGGGAGATTTTCGCTCCCCCATACTTCAGGAATTGTTTTGCGATATTTTTCTCTAACATGTACTCTGATTGCTTCTTTAGGGTTAGCGTAGCCCAATATTGTAGCTACATCCTTAGCTTTGAACCATGGATTATCGCTGCTGTCAAACAGTACAGACAAAGGCTGATCATTAAACACATAGGCGGTTAACTGGTTCATTTTATAGGTTAGATCAAAACGTCGGGTGAACACTCTGACAGAACGTCACACAGCAACACTATTACACAAACACACACTTCAAACTCCCTGAATGTTTCTCATTATAGGTTAGGGGGAGATTTTCGCTCCCGCATACTTCAGGAATTGTTTTGCGATATTTTTCTCTAACATGTACTCTGATTGCTTCTTTAGGGTTAGCGTAGCCCAATATTGTAGCTACATCCTTAGCTTTGAACCATGGATTATCGCTGCTGTCAAACAGTACAGACAAAGGCTGATCATTAAACACATAGGCGGTTAAGTGGTTCATTTTATAGGTTAGATCAAAACGTCGGGTGAACACTCTGACAGAACGTCACACAGCAACACTATTACACAAACACACACTTCAAACTCCTGAACAAGAATGAGCCCGTGGGTGTTTGACAACTGGTGTTCTGTTGATTTAATTACTAGGAGTGGAGGAGTGGAGGAGGAGTGGAGGGACAGCGGAGTGGAGGAGGAGTGGAGGGACAGCGGAGTGGAGGAGAAGTGGAGGGGTGGTGAGGCTGGAAATGTACCTCGAGGAACACGCTCATTCGTATTATTACGTTAGTTATTTTTTTTTTTACAATAGTGTACATTAAGGAAAAGTAGGAAAGGGAAGGATCGAATTACTTCGTTTATTTCATTTATTTTTTCGTCTTTTTCCGCTTTTCAGGGATGGCGACAGCGGTGGTGGAAACGCAACGATCCACGATCTTCCTCCAGGCGGGCAGCGGACTGACGGTCCTGACGATTCCGTTGAATCTAGGCTCTCCCGTCTCGCTGTTGACCAACCATAGGTTCTGCAGCCTAGTCAGCAGATCCGTCAGAATCATGCAGATCTCGTCGTCCCGCCGCTCGTCCAAATACAGGCCGCAGGTCCAAGTCGAGCGACCTCCTTGGAAAACGTTCATCTTCAACAGTACGTTACCGCTATTGCTGGGGTTCTTCACAGTATACTGACATCCACCAGCAGACCAGCACAGTGATGGGGAATCGATAGGCACTTCCTTCCTCTTTACAGTCCACCCATCGGGCTTCTTCTTTGACGCGCATCCCTGCTGTTGCTGTACTGACGGTATGTTAGCGTTCTCGTCCATTGCGTCCAGCTCCTCTAGGAAAGAGCGGATCGTTTGGTCCACGTTTACTACGTCGGTACCGCTTCCGTTCATGGTGACGTCTCGAACAACACTGAGGTCGCGTGCGTGCGGCCGAGCCTCGGTTTTATACCTGTGTCACGCGCGCACTCCAGCGAACCTTCTAGAAGCTTCTAGAAGCGCGGGAGATTGCCTATAGCGCAATAAGCTGGGGATTTTCCATATCCGGGAGAAGCTTCTAGAAGCTCGCTAATGAGTGAACAGGTCCGAGTGGTAAACAGTTCTCGGAATACGTCATCACTACTGGTTCCAGGAAAACTATGACGTCATCGCGGTTGTGCGGTAAACAGCCGAGATCCCATAAGGAAAACGCGGTTATAAATTAATAGCGGTCTTGTTTGATGGCGGATCTATGGGGTTCTTTCGTCATTCGCTTCCTCTGGGATAGGCCTACACTCTGGAAAAAAGTCCTGTGGGATGGTTTACTTAGACCGCTGCCTGACATATGGTGAAGTTTCATCAAAATCGGTCGGTAAACAGCTGAGATCCTATAAGGAAAACGCGTTTAAAAATTAATAACGGGCCCGTTTAACGGCGGATTTTCAATTTTCTTTAAGGGATGGTTTACTTAGACCACTGCCCGACATGTGGTGATGTTTCATCAAAATCGGTCGGTAAACAGCTGAGATCCCATAAGGAAAACGCGTTCAAAAATTAATATCGGGTCCGTTTAACGGTGGATTTTCAATTTTCTTTAAGGGATGGTTTACTTATGTCGCTGCCCGACATATGGTGAAGTTTCATCAAAATCGGTCGGTAAACAGCTGATACCCCATAAGGAAAACGCGGTTATAAATTAATAGCAGCCTTGTTTGATGGCGGATCTATGGGGTTCTTTCGTCATTCGCTTTCTCTGAGATAGGCCTACACTCTGGAAAAAGTCCCGTGGGAATCGGTGGGTAAATAGGCTAGTTATTAAAATATAGTAGTAAATAGGCTCCTCACTTGCGCGCTGTCAGTTGGGGCTCCTCACTTGTGTGCTGCCAGCTGGGGGCTCCTCACTTGCTCCTCACCTACATGCTGATTCCGGGTGATGACGTCACCAGGGGCTCCTCACTTGCGTACTGCCAGCTGGGGGCTCCTCACTTGCTCCTCACCTACATGCTGATTCCGGGTGATGACGTCACCAGGGGCTCCTCACTTGCGTGCTGCCAGCTGGGGGCTCCTCACTTGCTCCTCACCTACATGCTGATTCCGGGTGATGACGTCACCAGGGGCTCCTCACTTGCGTGCTGCCAGCTGGGGGCTCCTCACTTGCTCCTCACCTACATGCTGATTCCGGGTGATGACGTCACCAGGGGCTCCTCACTTGCGTGCTGCCAGCTGGGGGCTCCTCACTTGCTCCTCACCTACATGCTGATTCCGGGTGATGACGTCACCAGGGGCTCCTCACTTGCGTGCTGCCAGCTGGGGGCTCCTCACTTGCTCCTCACCTACATGCTGATTCCGGGTGATGACGTCACCAGGGGCTCCTCACTTGCGTGCTGCCAGCTGGGGGCTCCTCACTTGCTCCTCACCTACATGCTGATTCCAGGTAATGACGTCATCGGGGGCTCCTCACTTACATGCTGATTTCGGTCCGGGGGGGGGGGCTCCTCAGGCTCCTCACGCCAGGTGCCAGGTTTAAGTTAGGTTAATGGGTCACGTGACGGGGGGGGGGGTTCCTCACTTGCTCCTCACTTGCTCCTCACCGCGCCTTTGCTGGTTCTGAATGCCCCAATGCCCCCTACTCACGTAACTTAGACTTTCATTAATAATGATTTGCCTTCATACCCGCCACTTACCAGCTGTTTACGTTCTACTTTCTTTTCCAAGTTTCTCTGGTATTCACACTGCATTTGTTAAACACATTTCCTGCAGGGTAAAATATCACTTGTGTGATAGAATAAGCAAGATTATTTTTGGATTTGGTTCTTGCAGGTATTATTTACATTTTGCTTTCCCATTTAAGGAAAGGTTCATTAAAATTGACAGTGCAATTTTTGACTTCCGGTAAATTATTCTACTTAGTTTTAGAATCGACTATATGTGAAATGTTAATAAGTGTATTTGTACGCAATATACTTATACAATGAATTTAAATAATACCCCCGTCGCAGCAAACCTGCATACTCAGTGAATTTCCAAGGAGATGTAAATTTCTTAATACTACACAAAGCCACTTACCAAGTTTCATAAAAATATATTCACAAATAAGCGATATGTATACAATTTTAATTATTCTCCATAAGAATAACATTGGGGCTGAGTACGCAGGTTTGCTGCAACAAGGAACACAAAAAGTGGGTTTTTATTGCTAATATCAATATAAATCAACTAGGTGAAGTCGTATACCAGTTTTTATTCTTTTATGTTCATAAAGACAGAGCATTTAATTATTATCCACGAGAATATCCATGAGTACGCAGGTTTGCTGCTACGGGAGAATTTGGAAAAAAAAACAATTTTGTTGAGCAAACATCAATAGACCACATCGAGATGAAGCTGTATACCAAGTTTCGTCAGTATCCGTTCATAAATAAGCGACATATAAAAATTGTCTTTTCCTCCATAAGAATAACATTAGACAACGTACTGTGTTTAGCACTTTCAATATCTCGGTAACCAATTGACGCAGAGGAATGATAAAAATACCAAATTGTGTGTTTTTTTAAGCTGAATAAAATGGTGAAAACTAAAACTGGACTATTTCAAAAATGGGTTTTTTGTTTTTACGATGTTAAAAAAACAAAAAACCCATTTTTGGGGTACCAAACCCCCCCAAAATACTCCTTTGGATAGAGCGATTTGGCTGGTTTTCGAACTTAAAGTCATAAATGGTGCTTTACACGTTTATACCAAGTTTCATCAAAATCAGATCATTTTTACGAGAGTTATCGTGCTCACGGACACACATATAAATATACAGTTTCGCTCGAATGGTGTTTTTGGGGTCTCGGGACCTCAAAACGAAAAGTTATCACGGTCCCAGGCCTAGGTCTTGCCATGCCGACTACGGTAATATCTGCTTCCCTATAGGGGAAGTTCGCTAAAAAAGACAAATAGATTAAAGTGAACAGTTAAAAATAAATTACAACTTAAATAATGTGAGTCATTTCAATAAATCTTGTAATAAAATAAAACAGTATGAATTTGTTAGTTTGAAATAAAAACTACTCTTTCGTTTTACTACTTCAAGAAACGTTCAAAACTGCGTATGTACTAGTACATACATACACACTGGGTTTTTTTATTCTACCAGGAGGTTAATTTGTTAGCTCAAGAATGCTAAATAAAGCCTGCAAGTGGAGTATTTGTAAGAAATGTAATTCACTATTTACCATAGATTCAAAATTAGATTCGTACATTTTCCAAACTAGTTGACAAAACTCAGGAATCACCTCGTTTCTATAATCTATAACCGAAAAAATCTGAGGAGATATATTGTGGACGTTTATAAATTAAAATATGTATTTCAAAACAAATTAGTTCTGTTTAGGACATTTCAAAGAACAATCAGGTCCTTTGGGAACAAAGGTAATCAAAACGATGTTAAATAAATTTGGTTTTTGATACAACCTCTCTTAAGGCATTGAGATACTAAATAAAAGTGTTAATTGGAAACAAATTTTTAAATTTTGGTATCGCATAACTGTGCAATTTTATTTGACTACACAACTGAAATCAAGTAAAAAACTTGTTGGGAAAAAATTAGTAATTATTAATCAATTTTAAAAATCCACATATTCAACCACATTTGGTAATTATGGAGGATACATGACCCCAACAAAATTGAGGTAAATTTGGACTTTTCTTATAGATTTTGACCTGAAAAACACGATAAAAGTAATCTTTTTCCGCGGAAAGACTGTTTTAATGGTGAAAATAGTAAAAAAAAACTTGGACGATTCCAATTTCTTCTGCCGACTAGTGGTTTGAGTGGAGGACGTTCGAATTGCAAGATAGGACTGTCTGCAAGAGATTTCCAATCTAAGAACTTGTTAATAAAGAATTCACATAAATACCGTTTGGTCAATCATCGTTCACTGGAGATAATTATAATATGTTCATAAAATAACTATACGTCAATAAAAAGAAAGAAATAACAACTTTTAAGATGAAAACTAGCTGTACGAACTTAAATAAACGCTATTAACGTCCATTTTGTTATTTTTTCAGCTTCGGAGCAGATTTTTCTTCTTGGAGCAGGTTTGCCAACGCGAAGCCTTGATTATAGCTCGACTGCAGCACCTGTATTGTTTAGTATTATGATTAAGACCCAATAGTTGTTGATTAAAATAAACAGATGTATTGTTTCGTCTTTGTTGATTATTACCAAAACACATGTTTTATGTTAATTTTAACTCAACAGAATGAATCCTGTTTAGTTGTGACCTATCAATGGCGGAACTTTGTGACTATTGTGAACTAAACTATTTTAAAAGTATTTCTTTCTCTGAAGATCAAATTTTGGAATTTCTTATCAACCGTGGGATAGTAAGTAAATTGACTAGGTGCCCGTGGTGTGACAACTGGGTCATTTTGAAGCAAGAAAATTGGCAATTCCGTTGCTTCATTAAAATATCCCAGCGGAAGCAGAAGGCTGTGAAGTGCAGTTGGAGGGGATCTTGTCGGGCGGATTCTTTCTTTGAAAAGTCCAAATTACCAGTAAGCACCCTCTGGAAAATAGTCACTCATTTTCTTTTATTTGCCCCCCTCGGCAAGAGTTTTTACAAAGAAACCTAGGGGTGGATACTCATACCGTTGTAGACTGGTACAGTTTCATCAGGGAAGTGTACATTACTGTGTCACTAATTCTACACGTTTGGGAGGGCCAGGAGAAGTTGTCAAAATTGATGAAGGAAAATTTGGTAAACGAAAATATAATCAGGGAAGAAGAGACAAGGGGAATTGGGTTTTGGGGGGCGTTGAACGGGTGTCAAACCTATCCTTTTACATCCCAGTAAAAGACAGAAGTAGACGAACCCTAATTCAGCTGATTCGTCAGTGGGTAAGGCCAGGAACAACCATAATTGAACTGCTGGCAATCTTACCACAGACTCAGCAGCTACAATTTCCATCACCTGACTGTAAACCACAGCTGGTAATTTGTCGACCCCAGACTGGCGCCCACACCAACAAGATGGAGAGAAGCTGGAGAGACGTCAGAGACCACGTCCCGAAGTACGGGGTGATATCTCAACACTTCGCTGGGTATTTGGCAGAATACCAGTTCAAAAGGAGATTTGTCGACACAGACCGACTACACCAGTTTTACCTGGCTGCTGCCAAATTATAAAATCCAAAATATTAAGGTGACGCACTACTAAACCTCACTCTAGGTTTTTAATAATGAAACTAATCAAATTATGTATGAATGTTTTTGAATGGATTCCAATTACCATATCAATTTTTACAGACATTCAACTTTGCAACTGGACTCACCCTGGCCCGCGACACACCACCGCAACTTAACCCGACAATCCCCCATAATTTAACGCTCTTCTTCTCTTTTGGTAAGTTTGATAATAAGGTGATTATCTTTATTTTGTATAAACGTCGAATGTTCATGTAACCCAACAGTGGCATAGGGTAAAACCTATACAACTTACTATTTTTGTTGAATACAGTATTATTATTGTAGCTCATTGAGATGCTGAGAGAAAGCACTTGCATCAATATCACATTTTATAGTGCGAGAATAGTTTTTCTTTAGCCATTGTGATATAATTTAACTACACCAAACTTACCTTACTAACCTACCCACCTACACCTTAATCTAACGTAAGGAAACGTAACCTAACCTAACCTAATGTTTTAACTGAACCAAACTTAACCTAACCTACCTAACCTAATTAGGAGTATAATACCAAAGTATTCTTATATTCTGGTGGTCGGTTGGTGGGCTTGCCACGGGTGCTTATTAGGATAACTAGCTCGGGTTAGGTTAGGTTTGTTAGGTTAAGTGTGGTTTGTTGGGTTTGTTTTGCCATCCAGGTACGGTGGCCGAAGGTCTCCTAACAAACCTAACCTAACCCAAGCTAGTTAACCTAATAAGCACCCGTGGAAAGCCCACTAACAACCCATGCCTGTACTAAGTGTACACTCGAATGTCACGTACCGTACGAAGATGTAGCGATTTTATTAACCATTCGTTTTCGGGTCAAGCTTCTTCACCCAGCTCACTCCCTACAGGATGAGCTCATTCGCTCCACGCTCACTTGCCTCCATGGTGACCTCGTTCGCTACGCTCATTTACTTTCAGAATGAGCTCGTTCACTTTGCTCACTCGCCTCTCAACACTTAGTCACTTATAATAGGTAAGGGGTAAATAAAGCAAAAAACATAACTTTTTATTACATACATATTATCTATGACATTTAATTTATATATTGTATAATCTATGGACGTTTTCCTGATAGTCTGTAGAAACTAGAAACATTAATGTTCTAATCTGTGGTTTGTAAGTAGTGTCTGCTTGGATCGAAAATAATGATTTTAAGTAATATTTTATATAATTAATAATTGTTTCCGTGCTAAATAAATGTTATTTCTGGACTCTAGAGGTAACAATATTTAAGAAAAATGCAAATTTACCTTAATATAGTTGGGGTCATGTATACTCCATAACAACCCCACATTTAATACCAATTCGACCAAATACACAATATGTCCTGAGCTGATAGTGATCGTCAATAGTTCTATTGATCGTCATTAACACAATCTCTTAGCATAAATGTTAACAATGCTGCAATAAAAAACGGACACTACGAGATGAGAGCCAACGTAAGAGAAGAGGTAATCTATAGTGTGAGAGCTTCCTCGGCAACTAATACGTTTAAGCGTATTAGTTTCTATTTCACTCGCTATATGTCTCATCATTCTGTTTTGGCATAAAAGCTACTTGACGTTATATTTTAAGGAAAGAATTGTTTTTAAACCATTAAATAAATAAATAGTGACTGGTTTCTAATTGTTTAATAATTTTCGTATGATTTTCTATATACTATTAAATATAAATCACTTTACTATGGTACATTCCTTGTGTATCTTCCACAGCTCATCATCTTGATCTAAATTTGTAAATACATGTAACTAACATTAATTTTGTTTGCTTACAATTTAAATCTTTATTGTAATTTAACTGGCCTATTACATAAACGTTGTTTAGTAAGATTTAAAAAATTCTCACCCTGACAAAACACCTAGCAACGAAATTGATAAGTCGCCTGGATCATAAACGAAATGAAATACCCCCGTCACAGCAAACCTGCGTACTCAGCGAATTTCCAATGCCTTAATACCACATAAAGCCGCATACCAAGTTTCATAAAAATATATTCACAAATAAGCGATAAATAAAATTTGAATTATTCTCCATAAGAATAACATTGGAGATGAGTACGCAGGTTTGCTACAACAAGGAACACAAAATAATGGGTTTTTGTGCAAATTTCAGTAAAACTCATCTAAGTAAAGTCACATACCAATTTTCATTCCTAAACATTTATAAATAAGCGCTATATAACATTTTAATTATTCTCATAAGAATAACATGGGGACCGAGTACCTAGGTTTGCTGCTACGGGAACCATACGTGAAATTTGTTGTTGTTGTGCAAACAACAACAAACCACAACCAGATGAAGCCATAATACCAAGTTTCGTCAGTTCATAGTCATAAATAAGCAAGATATAACATTTTTATTCTTATCTATAAGAATAGCATTAGACAACGTACTGTGTTTAGCACTTGCAATATCTCAGTAACCAATTGACGTAGAGCATGGATCAAAGTACCAAATTTTTTTCAAGCTGAATTCAATGGTATGAATTAAAATATGATTTAAATAAAAATTACATGTGAAAACCCCAAAAAAATACATTTTTGGGATACAAAACCCCCCCGCAATCCCCCTTTGGATGGTGCGATTCGTCTGGTTTTCGAACTCGTTCAAGTAAATTGTACTTTACACATGTATACCATATTTCATTAACATCGGACCTTTTTTACGAGAGTTATCATGCTTCCGGACAAACACACACACACACACACACACACACACACACACACACACACACACATTTATATATATATACACATTTGAACGAATCGAGTTTTTGGCATCTGGGCACCACAAAATAAAATGTTATAATGGTCTCGGGCTTAAGTCTTATCATGAGACCTACGGAAATAGCTTCTTCCCTATAGGGAAAATTTGTTAAACTTTTCCAGTATTTGGAAGCTAAGACACAAATAAAACAGAAATCCTTGAACACTCAATAAATTTAATTGAAACCGTATAAAATGGGGAAAACGACTTAATTTTTTACATAAGGCGAATAACAGTTGGGAGGAGGAGCAAATCTTATTGTAAATCAATGCGTATCAGGTAAATACGCAAATAGCAATGGTAAATAACTGATCGAGGTAAACAAGAGGTAATTAATAGGAAAAGTTCTTAATACGTAAGTGCATTCTAAAATATGTTTTGAGAATGTTTTTTCATAATCCATTTAAATTATATTAAACTAATCATTATATAAATACCCTCGTCGTAGCAAACCTGCATACTCAGCAAATTTCCAAGGGAGATATAATAATAATAATGATACTTTATTGCCATTAATCAATTGAAATAGACAACGTTACAAGAAATACAAGAGACATGCACATACCATTTTTCAATAACATATAATATCACATGCAAAATACAATATCATAATATCAGAATTCAAGCTAAGTATAACATGCCATACAAACTATGCAAATCTGCAATTAATTGTGATCAAGCCAAATATATTCATGCTATATCTATATTCCAAATTAATGCATAATGCAAATCATGCAATTTATTCACTTCAATATGACAAGCAAGTTGCATGTATAAGTTAGATTTGTGATAAGCTTATACAAAATATCAATAAATAGACACAGAATAGGAAAGCATTTAACATATATGAAAATAACAAACAACATAAAAATAAGAAATTCCAACAGACATTACATTCCAAGTGATAATAATAAGTTAAAAACAAGCAAAATCATCACAGTTTAAAAACGCCTTGCTCAATAGCCACTTGATAAACGTTTTTAAATAACATAGAACCTAAGCTATGGTAATCTCCTGGAATTTTATTAAAAACTTAACCTGTAAATACTTGTGGCTGTTAATGAATTTACTTAATCTAGCAGCTGGAGCATTTAAATCACAAGCTCCTCTAGTATTGTAACTATGAACTGAATCACAAGTAACAAAGTTTTTAATATTTTCCTTGACAAAAATTGTATTTTGAAAAATGAACATGGAAGGCAGAGTCATAATTTCATAACTAATAGGAAAATGTTTACTGCTAGTTCTAACAGGAATATCAAACAAGATACTTAAAGCCTTTTTTTGCCAGATAGAAACATGTCTAGCTCCACTACTATCACCCCACAAAAGTGCGTATAAGAGATGGGTGTGAAAAAAAACTATGGTAAGTAATAAGCAGCATATGAATGGAAACACATTTTTGAGCCGTCTCAGTAAAAACGAGTTCGCACGCAGCACGCTGACGTGAGGGAAGTGAATTTCCACATAAAAAACTTGTAAAACTCAAAATCAGTGTAAAACATACATTTATTCCAATTTTTATTGAAATCTGAAAACATTGATTTTTTGGCTGTTCTGATGCTCCTGGTTTCATTTACCTGCAATGCTGGGAATACAATTTTGCTTATTATAAGGTTAGGAGAAGGTCCGTCAGGCTTTAAAGTAGGCGTGAGGTTGCTGGGGATGATGAAAGTACACCAAGAAATGAATAACAGGCTTTTCTAATGTAAAACCCCCATAAGACAACGTACTGTGTTTGGTCAATACACATTTTCTTCTATAACTTAGTAAATACTTATACTAGAATGATGGGAGAGGGCTTAAAAGTTTCGCCTCACTAATTCCCACCTTTATACATGGATTAATTTTACATCCGGGGCTTTTATGACCCTTTTTGGGCCCAAAAACTCAAAATTTGAAAGAATAGTCCCCAAAAAAGGGATTTAGAGTTTTCCGATTGTTTTGCCCAACGAACTTGTCCAACTGATTACATAAAGGAATGTCCCTACCAAATTTGAAGTAAATCGGACAAAAAATGCGACCGCTAGAATGCAAACACACACATTTATATATATATATATATATATATATATATATATATATATATATATATGCTGCTTCTGATATTTATATATATATATATGTCTATATATATACTATATATATATATATATAATTTTGAACGACCCCCCAAAACATGTTCAGGGGGTCACGTTAGGAACTTCTATGGTGGTCCCGGGCTTAAGTTTCACCGTGCGGGTCATGCTAATAGTTCATTTTCCATAGGAAATTCACTAACAAACTCTGGCCAATTTAGAAACAACATTGGCTGTATGATGAGACTCCCAAGTAAGTTTGACATCAAGTGTGGCACCTAGCAGTTTAACATGGTCATAAATCTTATTATTAACATAGCCTATTTGCCTCAATGAGAAACAAATTCTTTCTGTTTTTTCATCGTTAATAGACAAAAAATTACTACTAAACCAGGTTTTATCAAAATTAATCATATCAGGTATAACATTTTCAGTCTCTTTAAAACCCTTACCCGAGTACAGAAAAGAGGTGTCGTCAGCGTATAACAATGTTTTACAAGGTATGGAGTTAGGAAGGTAATTAATAAAAATTTAAAATAGCAATGGTCCAAGAACGGACCCCTGCGGCATCCCAGCAAGGACTTCTGAGTAAAGAAGCTTCTGAATCTAAAAGTACCCGCTGCCTCATTCCACAAAGGTAGGATCTAAACAACTCTAATTATTTATCTTTAATACCATAAAACTCCAATTTGCTCAGCAAAACAATGTGACAAACAGAATCAAAAGCCTTGCTGAGGTCCACAAGGGCCACGCTCAGGTACTCATTACACTCAAAACTGTCAAGAATATCAGACACTACCATCTCAACTGCTGAAGTTGTTGAACAGCCCCTCCTGAATCCAATCTGGCTGTTACAAATAATATTATTGTCAGTTATGAATTCATTGAGCTGTAATTTGACACGAACTTCAATTATTTTAGAAAATATAGTTACTATTGATATCGGTCTATAGTTAGAGATACATGATCTATTACCTTTCTTATACAGAGGTATCATTTTTGACAGTTTTAAACAATGTGGAAAGTCAGATTTCTGGAAAACTAAGTTAATTAAAAATAATAAAGGTTGTAATATAAGAGGGCCATTAACTTAACGATTTTGTTTGACAATCCATAAATACCTTCACTGCCGGAAGACCTTAAATTACTAATAATATTTTTCAAGTCATAAACAGTTATTTGTTTCCAATGAAAACTGGAACATGGAGGATTAGCATTATGAAGGAAAGATAAATAATTTACATTATGACAGCTGCTATTTGACTTCTCCATGACTTGTTTACCGATATTTATATAAAAATCACTGAACTCTAATAGCCTTGATAGGTGGACTAGAATTTTCACCCCTTAAAAATGAATCTCTTTCAGCCTTAATCACTTTCCATAAACCAATACTTTTGTTTTGTGAACTAGAAATAAATTCTTCACTGTGTCTGATGTTTGCAGCCTTAATACTCACTCTATATTAATTGTTACAAAGTATGTAGCATATTTATAAGGTGTTGATTGATTTTATAGCTAGGAATTTTTAACCAAGTCACTATTAAGCATCAACATATTTCTTTTCTTCCTGAGATTATCATCAAACCAACCATTTCTATTTTGCTTAACCTTATTATCTATATTGAATTTCTTAGTTGTCCTAGGACAACAAACATTATACAATGAAAGAACCAACCCTAAAAAACACTCAAAAGCAAGATCAACATCCTCATTTGCATAAATTAAATCCCAATTAACATTAGCCAGGCTTAGCATAAATAAATTTAATCCATCATCATTTAACTTTCTGAATGAAACTTCTCTCCAGAGTAGTTAGAATGTACATGCAAGAGTAAATTTAAAACACAAAATTGGGTGGTCAGAGATTCTTCCCTTCCATACATAATGACTGTGGCAATTTGAACCCAGATTAGTAGCAATATTGTCAATACACTTTTTGCCTTTTGTTGCAGTGCTAAACACAAAATATAAATCAAAAGACTTAAATGCATTTTTAAGCATTACAGAATGTTTGTCATGGCCTAAAAAATCAATGTTAAAATCAGCACCAGTCAAAATTCTAGCTTTAGGAAACTTATCAGGAACAAAGATTAAAAGGTCTTCAAAGCAATTAATAAACAAATCCAAATTATAATCCGGAGGACTATACAGAGAAATAAATACAATATTAAAATTCATAACATAAAAACTAACAGCTTCGAGAAGGCCCACATGTACAAATGTATACAATGCCATGTACATGTATAAATGTCTTAATACTACATAAAGCCACTTACCAAGTTTCATAAAAATATATTTAAAAATAAGCGATATATACAATTTTAACTATTCTCCATAAGAATAACATTGGGGCTGAGTACGCAGGTTTACTGCATCAACGAACGTAAAAAATGGAGTTTTATGCTAATATCAATATAACTCATCTAGGTGAAGTCATATAACAGTTTTTATTCATTTATGTTCATAATTAAGGGAAACATAGGATTTAATTATTATCCATAAGAATAAAATGGGTCTGAGTACGCAGGTTTGCTGCTACGGGAGCCTTTCGCAAAAAAAAAAAAGCTTTTTTGAGCAAATATCAATAGACCACAACCAGATGAAGTATACACTCCAAGTTTCGTCAGTATACGTTCATAAATAAGCGAGTTATAAATTTTTTCTTTTCCTCCATAAGAATAACACTAGACAACGTACTGTGTTAAGCACTTTCAATATCTCGGTAACCAATTGACGTAGAGAAATGATCGAAATACCAAATTGTGTGTTTTTTTAAGCTGAGTCCAATGGTAAAAACTAAAATTTGATTTTTTCAAAAATTATATATAAACAATTCAAACAACCCATATTTGGGGTACAAACCCCCCCATGATACCCCTTTGGATGGAGCGATCTGGCTGGTTTTCGAACTTAAAGTCATAAATGTTGCTTTACACGTTTATATCAAATTTCATCAAAATCAGATCATTTTTACGAGAGTTATCGTGCTAACGGACACACACACACACACATATATATATATATATATATATATATATATATATATATATATATATATATATATATATATATATATATATATATATATATATATGGGTCTCCGAAAAAGAATGACGGGATTTCGAACGGCCGTTGCTTGGGGACTATTCAAGATAACTAAACGATTTAAACGCCAAATAGAAGAGAAAAGGACTAAGTTTTGTTTTCCGCGTAGCATGGGAGGGAGCGTTGACCTTGGCATGCGCTGAAAAATTGCGCGGTGGCAGGCCGCCACTGTGACAATCGCGAGTACGATGTTGACAGCGCAACAGAAGGCACAGTGTGTTCTGTGGTACGCAGAATTTAAATCGATTGTTAGTGTGCAGCGTCGGTTTAGAGTTACTTATCGAGGTCAAAATTCGCCCAATGACAATGCAATTCGTCGTTGGTTTAACCAGTTTCGTGACACAGGGAGTGTTTTGAAAGGACATTCACCTGGCCGGCCAAAAACAAGCGATGAAAAAGTTGAAGAAATCCGACAATCTTGCATCAGAAGCCCGAAAAAATCGATAGTCCGACGAAGTCTTCAGTTAAAAATACCAAAATCGACACTCCACGATGTTATTCGTAAAAGATTGAGACTTCGTGCCTACAAAATTCAGTTAAGACATCAGATTAAACCTGCCGATCGCCCTAAGCGAACAGACTTTGCCAGTTTAATGCTCAGTGAGATTGATGACAATCCCAATTTTATTAAAAGAGTGCTGTTCTCAGATGAAGCTACATTTCACACAAGCGGTGTTGTTAACCGTCACAATTGTCGTATTTGGGGTTCGGAACAGCCTAACATTGTACAGGAACATGTGCGCGATTCACCAAAAGTGAACGTATGGTGTGGATTAATGTATGACCAAGTGATAGGGCCTTTCTTTTTCGCCGAAAAAACAATTAATGGCATAATTTATTTAGATATGCTAGAACAATTTTTGTTTCCTCAAATTGAAGAAATTGAAGAACAAGCCGGTGAACGGGTCATTTTGATGCAGGACGGCGCCCCGCCTCATTACCTTCGGGAAGTGCGCGACACACTTAACAACAAGTTTCCAAATGGTTGGATAGGCAGGGGTGCGCCTATTCCCTGGCCTCCCAGGAGTCCTGATTTGACCCCTTTGGACTTTTTTTTGTGGGGTTACGTAAAGAACATTGTTTATTCTGAAAAAATTCATGATTTGCTGCATCTGCGTGGGCGAATTTCGGAAGCGATCGCAACTGTGACACCAGAGATGCTTCACAACACTTGGCAAGAAATCGAATATCGTTTCGATGTATGCAGAGCAACAAATGGAGCTCACATCGAAACATATTAAGGTATGAAAAAAAACTTAGTTCTTTTCTCTTCTATTTGACGTTTAAATCGTTTAGTTATCTTGAATAGTCCCCAAGCAACGGCCGTTCGAAATCCCGTCATTCTTTTTCGGAAACCCTGTATATATATATATATATATATATATATATATATATATATATATGTATATATGTATATTTATATACAGTTTCGAACGAATGCTGTTTTTGGGGTCTGGGGACCTCAACACGAAAAGTTACATGGTCCCGGGCCTAGGTATTACCATGCCGACTACGGTAATAGCTTCTTTCCTACAGGGGAAACTCGCAAATAATGGAGCTTATAATTTGTTGTTATAGTTTGGATGTTTTTTAATTAAAATAAAAACGTAAGGACAAGTAAGGTTTTATTTTTAGCAGCATTACTATAACACTGAGTATTTCACAACATTCTAAGTACATTAATTAGGAAACACTGAATAAAACCAAGTAAAGAACAACGATAAGAACTTGAGCCTAGAAGTTCACATAGTGGATATTTTTTTGTTAAAGGGATGAGTGCAGGGTGTACAGCACTTCGCTTTATACTTACTACGCGCTTTCCATTTAGGTGTGCAAGTGACAGCGTAAGAAGATTACGGGAAAAAGGGGAATGGTGTTTATTGCTGAGGCGGCTTTTGTTGATGGCTATCCGTCATAATATGATAATTGATGAATTGGGCCACAAACATACGATGCGTCATGAATTGTGGTCGATTCAAGAAAGATGTACTGGCCTGTGTTTTAATAGAATTATTCATATAAAATTGTGAATAAAACATATTTGATTATATGCAATGCCACCAGTTTGTTTTAAACATATACCAAATATGGTAATATACTTCATTTGTTATAGGGTAGGATTCACGAATAAAAAACTATGTGGACTGATATTAAATAACTCCATAAGTAGTGTAACTTTGGGAGTTCTGGACCATTTTATTGACAGCTTCCGGTCACGTGACTTTTGTGACGTAACTGTGACGTCATGTGAGTAAGGTTAGTTCAAGATCATCCTGAGGATGTTTTAAAAAAGAAATCCTGCACAGGTTTGAGTCGATAGTTTTCATTCGTTAAATATATCGAATGAGTAATATCTAATTAAACCTAGGCAGGATATTATCTGTAACTTGTACTTAGTTTCCTCCAATGATGTATGCGCAGAGTCCTTGGTGTTTGCTGAGTCTTGTGTATAACTTAAAAAAAAGTACACAACATCAGGATCGGGTGTTTTCAATTTTACTTTCCAAGTTTGTGAACCAGTTTATATATAACAAATTCCACTTCACCTGTAATGTTTCCTTCCATGTTTGTTGAGTAAAATATCCATTGCTCAAATCCCACCAAGGATAACATCATTGTTTCCGCATCAGAAGACGTTGTGGTAGAAATTTCATGCACTTGTATTTGATCAGTTGAATTTTCATTAGTATCAGCTTGTTCAGAATTACAAGAAGAATATGTGGAAGAAACAGTAGTGTCGAAACAGTAATGTAGAAACAGTAGTAAACGTATGTGTACTGGGCAAGAGCTGATGTGGTACACTGATGTGGCAAAAGCATTTAGGATAGGTACCCTACCTTACCCCCACCATACCATTCCCCCCACTACAACGTTCCCCCCACCAAGTTGTTACCTTGCACAATAACCAAGGGACAGTTATTTAGTTATGGTTTAGCTCTTTCACTGTGAGGATCGTTGCTCCGTAACTGAAACCTTCAATGATTAGTGCTAAACACCGTATGTGTATAGTTATAACAGTCACTTTGATCTAAACTAGTGCATGTCTTCGTGTTTTGCTCCTTGCGTAGCAGACATCTGGCAAAGAGTGTTTCAGTCTTGATTATTCTACGACGGAACCGCTCACAGTCCGCTAAAAGTGTAGACATTCTATATTCATTGTCGGAGAAGTAGAAGGTTGTGGCAAACGGACTACTGAAGGACACCTTCGTCATATTCCTGTAAAGCTGGGACATGTTCAGGCTTTAAGCAAACGTTATAGGTAGATATTCATTTGTCAAGAGCTGGAAGGAAAGTGATGTACCACTAGCGTGTAGGATCGTCACCTACCCCCCACCACAACGTTACCTTGTCCTTGAAATAGTTGTTTTTCCGCTATTGCTGCTATACTATTGGTCGGATAAGAATTCCGACCTTGCACCTTCTTGCTTGGCTTGTCAAGCCGCGTAATTTAAGTACCCACATGATATACTTTAGACGAACTTTATACTCCAAGTGGGTTTTTTAGCCATTGCTGCAATACCCTTTGTTGGATTTGAATTCTGTTTGCACCTTATTTTTCGTCTTGTCAAGCCGCGTAATTTGAGTACCAACATGACTTACTTTGGAAAAACTTTATCCACCCCCCACGGTCAAGGTCACTTCCATAACTGGTCTTAATGTAACCACCTTCGGTGACTACACAAGCCGGAGACTATCAAAGTCTCCTGCCTATTTCAAGGCAAGGTCCCTAACTTGAAATGCTTAGGTGGTCCTTTTGTTTAAAAGGACCTTTTGTGGGGAGGAACGGTTAAGGGTTTTATTTTACAACCCACCTCACTCCACTCTCTTCTTTCATCAAGTACAATTTCCGCTCATAAGGTACTTCTGGTGGTGATAGAATTGAGTTTGGTAAGTTGACCTCAAAAATAACTCCATCGAAAGATAAATAATAATTGTTGTTCTTTGCCACCACTCTGTATGCAAATCTTCGTCTTAGGTTCTTAAATTTCGATTTTGTAATTTCAATCGGTGTTACCAATTGTTCAATGATCAAGGTCTTCATATTCTTAATTTTCTAAATGACGGAGTGTTTTAACAGATGATGAAGAACTTTGGACGGAATGATGGAGTGTTGTAGTAGATGATGATGATGAAGAACCTTGGACGGAGTGATGGAGTGTTGTAGTAGATGATGATTAAGAACCTTGATCAAAGTATAGAGGATGGTTTCTAGAATTCTTCTTTATCCTCATCCTGAAAGAAGATGGTCTTTTAAAACCACTGGTTTTTGGTGCTGCCTTCCTTAACGACTCCTTGATCCTTTGAGGTTTCTTATAATTCAACGGTGTAGTCATGATGAAAGCGAGAGAACGAGAGAGGTGTTAAGACCGCGAGGAGTTTACCAGTCAATGTTGAATCGGGAATGAGGTGGCAGACGGAGTAAAGCAGGTCGTAAAGTGAAACCTTACCCTATCCATATATGGTTAGAAAGCTGGGGACTGATTTAGAACCTGTTTGACCTAGACCGGTTTAAATACCCCCTTCCCCCCTTTGGCAGACGGCCCCCCCTACGTCGGCAAAGGTCTGGGTCACTTGGGCGGGGCTCTGGTATATATAGAGCTTGAGTCTCCGCTCTCTTTGCAGTAGTCTGCCGGCCGTTAATGACCAACGTCCGACTGGGTTGCATTCTGCTGCAGCGTAGGTGTGTTAAGTGTGCGTTGGGTCCAACGTGCAATGAATACATCATGCACATTTTCCTGTGTAGTTTAACGTTGTGTATGTGTAGTTTGATGTTTGCCTAACGCTTAAAGCTTGTTAATGTATTATAATAAACCAGTAGACTAACGGTTTGCTTAACACTTAATGTTTTATAATCATTTTGTAGATTGAATGTTTGCTTAACACTTGGCGCTTTTATTGATTATTAACGTGACCTTGACCTGCTTTGAGACTTAGAAAATATTACACATGGTTACAAAGCTGGAAGAACACCCCAGAGATATTTTGACTTAGAGATATTTAGAGCTCCTTGGACTTAGAGATATTCATGCGGACAAGGTAGACACAAATATCGTAGTAAAAAATTAAAAAATATGGAGGGGGGAATGTTTTATATACTGCAACAACGGAGTAAATATTATTATATTGCTATGGAAGCTTTAGGTGCAAACCTTTGCCTTGTTCCGTCTGAGCTTGCGTTGTCAGAAGCATTTATGGCTATCCTTGGTTTTGAGTATCGAGGTATTAAATTCAAAGGAGAGATGGAGCTTAGACCAGTACACAAAAATGATATGTATTGTTTTTTGATGATATGGCAATCACCCTCTATCATGGCAATTTTCCATTTTATCAAAGGATTGTACAATGAATTTTGTGTGAAACGGATAACAGTATCCCTTGTTTGAACTTAGAGCTTTCTTGCAATCCTTACAAAAGTAAAATAGCAAAGGTAAATCCTTTGCTATTTTACAAAAACATTTAATTTGACCTTGACCTATTTTATATACTTAGAATATAACAGTGTGCACTTTGTAGCGTCGGAACAATATATTATCAAAGCCCCCACTTATCTCCACCACGGATTGTCGGCTACAAAAGCGGGGGTTGACCGCAGAGGTCTCACAGTCTCAGGCCGACAGCCTAGCTAGCTGTTTGCCTTAGCTGTCCGTAATAGTATCTTTAGTATAGAGGTGGTACCCCTGTATACTAAGGATTCTACCTTAGTATGTTAGTTTGTTAAGAATGTTAGTTTGTTAGATTATCGCTTGTAGTTTGCTGCTAGTAAATGAAGTTAGTGTTGGTGTTTGTAATTGTTTGGTTGTTGGTTTTTGAAGTGTTTTATATAATGAAACATGCACTTTTCTTACACGCTTTAAAACTGAGTAAAGTCTTTATTTATATCAAGGGGGTTTTTATCAAAGTAATTTAATGTGTTTCTCAAATATATCCTTTCCAAACCCCCTTACAAAAAGGTTCGGCCCTGCAAACCGGTTGACATTACCTATCTTAACCCTCACGCATGAGAAACTTTGGTGACTATTAAGAATGTTAAGTTGGTCTTTGTAAAATGACCTTGGTCAAAACTTTGGTTTGCAGTAGCCTGGCGCCCGTTACTGACCAAAGTCCGACTGGGTTTCAGTATGCTGTTGACCTTTGTAAAATTAACCTCAATTGATCAGTTTGTTTAAATATCTGTATTTGTTTTCTTTTTGGGGTTTTTATTTTACGGGGGAGATTAATGTTCCGTTATCAAAATTATTGTTTGTATTTCTCTTCCTCTAATGCAGAGCGGGAATAGAGTGCTTTGTGGTCCAAGTGAGAATGACTTAATGCTCTATTCCCCGTTTAGGCAACATGTTCAAATGCCCTTGACGTACTGACGGGACTTAGAAAATCTCCGTATGGTAAAATATTGGTAGATATATTTATTTCTTACAACAATATCCCCTCCTTAACCCTTACACTTCCACCAATAGACCAGTCACCTAAAACATTTTAAAAGGCAAAGTTCGCAAAAAATGGCGCAATTATGATTTTTTGGTATGTTGTTAGGATACATGAACGTAAAACCAAGTTTGCAGCTTCGAAAGACCTGTGCTCGCTGCTCGGTGGTCGAAAAAACTCAATTTTCTTGTACTTTTTCATTTGTTTGAAAAAATCTCGAAAACCATGAATTGTGCGAAAGAAAACGTTCTTATATTTTTTGAAGTAAATTAGATTTACCACAATTCAGTATCAGTTTCAGCTCTGTAACTATGATAGACTTTGAGATACAGTATTTATAATTTTGGAACAATTTTCAAAAAATTGTTAGAGTCCAGAGTTAGTCATATTTTAAGCTAAATATTAGCTTTAATACTCACCCTACGACGTCAGTAATGAACAATAACGTTGTGGTGAATTTATTTAGCTTTAAAGTAGGCACAAGCGGAAGCCTGTAGGCAAAAAATTCGTCATTTAAAAATAAATTGAAATTGGAAAATCCAGACTTTTTTATGTAGTCTTTAGCTTAACTCAAAAGCGTTATGTGTTATTATATTTGGCAAGGATACAAAGTCATGTTAAAACAAATGAGTATTTATCCAGTACATTTACCTATTTTTTAATCCTAAAGCTTACAGATATTACATGTACTGTACGCAAAGAAGAAAGTAACTTAAAAAATATCATCACATTTTGGATTTCTTGGGAGGACCAGGTTCACTATGTTCTATCGGCTCTTCAATATGTTCTGCAGTCCCGTGGCTTAGACGACTGACAGCTTCAACCTCGTCGTCGTCGGACTCTTCAACGTCAACTGAGGGGACATTAAAGCATGTCTTCCCTCGACAAAAGCCGCACATAGTGGAGCATTTCAGCCCTGCTTTTTGGCATGAACAGCCACCTCCAGTACAACCTTTGCGACATTTACATGATACAAATTTCATAAGGGTTAGTGAAGCAGGGTCCTTTTTGGAGGTGACGGGTAGCATCCTTTGCTGGTTCCTTGTCTATCCCCAGTTTGTTGGGTCTTTGTCCACTCCTAACCATTTTTGCACCTGGAAGTATGTGCGGTAGGAATGTTCAGCGGCAGCCTCTGCAGTTGGGGGTAGACGAGCCAGGTGAAGCTTGGCATTGGCTGCTGAACGCACAAAGAGGTTATAACGGAGTGAATGTAGTGTCTTCACTGACCCCTACGTACAGAGCTACAAGGCACTTGCTTTCAGCAGAGGCTCTCTCCTCGTGAGTGGCATCAGGTTGCAGGAATGTACTTGCCACGTCTACCAGATGTTCGTTCTTTTCAAGGACGCCTAAAAACTTCATCTTTCCTTGCCAGAAAAGGGCAGAGGTCGTATCACAACCAGTAAAAGCGTTGAGGAATAATACTAATCCGGGGGGGAAGGACAGCTCTCCGTCTCCATGTCTGAGTGACGTAGAAGAGAACTGCAGACACCCTCCATCAGCCCTGTCACTTTTCTGGAAAATACATTATCCGCATTTGAGCCCAATCCATTCATAATAACAAACAAGTCGACATCCTCTCCAACTATGACATATTCGAAAGAACTGCTTTTGTCGAGTGCTGTCGTTACGATGGTGCTGTCTGCGTCCTCTGCGGCTACTTTAGTTTCGATTCCCTCTATTTCCATTCTGGAACAAAGGAAGCTGATCAGGCGCCACTTGTTGTGGTCGTTGGATAGAAACTTCTCTTGGGGCATTGTTATCAGGGTAGTCTCTTCGAACATGATGTCGTTACATGACGAGGTTCCATATCGACGCAAACGTTCTGCCGTCTTCGTGCTCCTCATAGCTCCATCCTCTGGATACCCGTCGAAAATAACGGCGACATTTCCCCCGTAGTGTTTATGCGTGTAGTTGATATAAGAAGCTACAATGGCCTTGATAGAATCATTTTGGTGCCAGACGACTCTGTGGAGCAAGTAGCCCCCTTCCACCGCTGTAAAAGTACTGTTCCCTACAGAGAGGTTTTCAGGGAGTGGAGTGAACGCCGAGAAAAAGCTTGATTTTGTGCATTTGCGCATCCCTTCTTCACAAAACAAAGACCTCGGGTAGGGAGCTAATTCGTACTTAAAGTGCTCTTTCAAGTCGTTACCCGACTGTTTTGTAATGCACAGCCTTTGAAAAATGGTCAGGGGGCGTATTTCAACCTGCTTCTTTTGCACTTTGATGGTGACTGCTGCCAAGGTGCGTACTTTGTCTTTTCTTTTAAAACCTACTTTTCCAAACGATTTTCCAGTGATTTCCTTGACCACACGAATCCCCAGTTCTCGTGCCATGTGGCAATTGACTTCAGGGCCTCCGACAATACCACTGCTGATAGACAGAAGTTTTCAATTAGATGGAAATGGTGTGTGGACATCGAACCAGGTTTATGATAGAGCCTGACGTCAATTTGTCAACGTCAGCAGTATCTCTTTTGGTTCGAGGGATCCTCATATCAATATGTTGTTCGCTGGTCGTGCAGGAAACGTCCAAGTAGGATCAAGTTCCTCACATATGTTCAACATGTAGACCATTCCTCCGGTCCAACGGGATAAGACACTGTTGGATATGCCTCGTCCATGGGTCAAGCTTCCCTGTGTTTTAATCGATCTCATAAGCACCTGCTCAATCGTAAGGTCTGTCCATAGTCCTGACCAAAACTTGTGGGATCGGTGAATCGTAAATCCCCCTTCTTGCGTGAACGAACTAAATTCATTTGGACCCATTTGCTGATGCAGATTACTCATATCCTACAGGTATAGATGAGCACTTTTTTGCATAAAGAAAGTGGCCTGCTGAGTGGAAGAATGGAAGCATGTTCTTAATTGTATCCAGGTGGAGGTCCCAATCTCCCATCATCTCTGCTTGTATAAATTTCTTAATCAGTGTTGTCATTCTGTAGTACTGCACCCATAACTTTGAGGTTGGACTTTCTTTTTCCAGTTCATCTACCGAAGTTTTGAATTTGGCAACTAGAATTTGAATAGTTTCATTCTCTGTGACATGTAGTATCAGACTTCTCTCACTTTCTTGAAGCAGGTTTTCAATTTCTAGTCATTCATCCTTTGTCAACTGTAATCTGCCGTTCAAAATCAAGCTTGCCAACGCAAGGTTAGTCAACATGTGAGCTCTCACAGCTCTTAAGTAAGCATGTCCGTTAAGGATTTTCTCCACACTGTTATCGGCGTATATTGTTGTGAAGAGTTCTTTAAGTCCACTTCCTGCCATTATAGAGCCAATGGCCCCCATAAATGACATCAGGAGGTGGAAGCCACCCAGTCTCACCACCACACTGCTGAGCTGTGGGTGTTGGCAGCTTTCTACAATGTCGACAAGCTTTCATGTACAAAGGTTGATCATACGTTACAAAACATATTTTTTGAGAATGAGCAAAGGTGTTTTCACTCGATTCCAGAAGAGATGTCAGCACAGTATCGTATTGTGTTGGATAAAAAGGAGGAACACAATTTTAGAGCATTTGTAAGGAAGATCTTTAGTAACCTGCTCCATAAATCCATTCCATCCAGGGATGTGTGGCTTTTCCAGGGAAGTAGATTTCCCAAACAACCAGTCTAAGTCTGGGGCTGTTGGTAGTATGTCACCAGCAATTTTCAGTTCAGCAATGGAAATAGCTAACAAGCTAGCATTCTTTCTTACGGTTGACTGTTTTAGTTTTGATACATTATGAGAACCCATCGAGTCAGCGGATACCTGATTTATGCGTGGAATTATTTTGATGTTCAACACATTTTTGGGGTACAAAACCCCCCAAAAACCCCCCTTCGGATGGTGCGATTCATCTAGTTTTTGAACTCGTTCAAATAAATGGTACTTTACACATTTGTACTAAATTTCATTAAGATTGGACCTTTTTTACGAGAGTTATCGTGCTTACTGACACACACATATATATATATATATATATATATATATATATATATATATATATATATATATATACAAATTTGAACGAATGGTGTTTTTGGCATCTGGGGACCTCAAAATGAAAAGTAATCATGGTCTCGGGCTAAAGTCTTACCATGAGACCTGCGGTAATAGCTTCTTCCCTATAGGGGAAATTCGCTAAAACGGCAATTGGTGGTGGAAAGAAAAAGATAAGAGGGGGGAGGAGAAAAATAACTCGAAAACTAGGAGGAAGAATTAAAAGAAGGACTAGACGTTCTACTAAAAAAGTCAAACCATCAATATGGTCCAGGATAAAAAAAAGGACAAGGACTTTACATAAGACCGTATCACGCCTATTAAATACGAGAAAACAGTTAAAAGTTCCTAATCGTGCATTAAGTAACCAAGATCTTTTTAGATATGTTTCTTGTTTAAAGATACCATTCTTCAGAGGAGTGTTTATGAAAGATAATTTACCATCAGCAATGTGGAAAAATAAGAGCGGTATAGTAAATCTAGATAATAGTGAGGAACCGGGTACACATTGGGTATGTTATAAAAAGCTCGGTTCAACAGTTTACTATTTTGACAGTTTTGGTAATTTACCACCTCCAAAAGAATTTCAAAAGTATTTTTGTTCTGTTAAACAAGTTTTATACAATTATGAGAGGGTGCAACCTGACAATACATCTATGTTTGGAGTTTTTAGTAAAAAGTGTCAGTCAGCTTTAAGATATACGGTCTCTTTCACTGGTACAACGTCAACCTTGTGGAGTACTTTATTCCCCGCATTAAGATTACATAAAGAAAAACAATGGGAAGCAGCATTACTAGATTATACAACTTATAATTCTATACCAATTATTACTGAAGGCGTGAATAATAACTTCACTACTATAAAGCAAAGGATGCAAAGACACAGTTCCTCCAGCTTAACGAAGTTTCACTACCCACGGGTTCTTATGAAATAAATTATATATGCAAGGTAATACAAAAAAAAGCTGGGAGAAGATAATATTAATATAGAAGGAAATAATAATACTTTAAAACCAGAAATGAAATCAAAGTATTATATAGATTGTAGCAAAACACATTCAGTTGGAGGATTATTAGGATTTCTTTCTACAACACCGATATTAGAGAGAAATGTGAAACATACAAGTTCAAATACTGTTAGCATAATTACATTGAAAACAATTTATATAACTTGTAACATTATACAAGGATCGTACAGGCAGGGTGAAAATCGACACATATTGCATAATTTTACCCATCTATGCCTCCAGGATTTAAAGTAATTGAAAGACCACAAGCCTAGTGTATTTACCTTTAAACACCAGCTACCTCTCAGACATTGTTCTGAACGTATTAGATCAAGACGGTAACATAGCAGACTTTAGAGGTGAAACTGTCACCATAAGAATACATATAAGATCGATTTTATAAATAATGGGGGTGACGTTTAAAAAGGATCGAGTGAGTGATAAAAAGCTCAGTAGCGTATTAGCGTCAGAAGAGTTAACAAGTGAAAACATTCGATTTTTAAAAGAGATTGTTTTTAAAGTTATTAACAATGGATATTCTGTATATAGCGCACGGACCAACGTTAGAGGAAAAGGAGAATCACACCCATAACCCTTATGCTTCATCGACATTACAAAATAACGATGAAATCAGGATTCATATTCAACAACAAGATATCTACACTTTACCTCCCGAATGTTATTTATACATCGAAGGAAGAGTAACAAAGAAAGATGGAGCTGAAGGAACAACTATACCGTTTATTACTAACCCCCGTTTATTACTAATTCATCAGCTTTTCTTTTTGATGAAATAAGTTATGACGTTTTATGTGTTACTGTGGAATCTACAAAAAAGGTTGGAACAGCCACTACATTAAAAGGATTATGCTCCATAACACCAAACGAGAAAACCTGCTTGCAGTCGCAGGATGGGTTACACCAGATTCATCCACTATAAAACCCGATAACTAGGGATAATTCGATTTTTACGTACCTTTAAAATTATTATTAGGTTTTTACAGACGATTACAATAAAATATTAATTAATGTAAAACAAGAATTGTTTCTGTTAAGAACTTCAAATGATAAATATATAATATTAGCTCCAGAAACAACAACTGAAACGACTCTGGACTGGAAGTTGGATTTAAAGAAGATCGTTTGGAGGGTACTACACCTAAAACTTGCAGATGAACACAGGATTACTTTGTTGAGACAGTTAAAGGCGGACCGCGATATAGTTTTAGCATTTTGAAGCTGGGAGTTACACGAATATCCTATTCTACCCAAAACGGAGCAACATACATGGACCATAAAGACTTCAACACACTTGGAAAAACCTAGATATGTTATATTTGGATTACAAACCGATAGAAGAAGTAAAATAACAGCTGATCTGACATAGTTTGATAATTGTAAACTTAAAAATTGTAAACTATATCTCAACTCACAATTCTTTCCATATGAAAACTGAAACATATCATTAGATAAAAACCGATATATCATTCTATACGATATGTACGCTAGATTTCAAATATCTTACTACGGTAAAACAAACACACCGCTACTATCACCAATGCAGTTCAATTCAAAAGCTCCTATCGTGGATATTGATTGTTCTAAACAAAATGAATCTGTAAAGTCACCAAGTGTAGATATTAAGTTGGAAATGTAGTTTGAATCTAACATACCCACTTATACAACTGCATATTGCTTGATTGTTCACGATAAAATTGTAACGTACACACCTCTAACACGTATTGTAAAAATGGTTCTGTAGGTCTATGGAGGGGGAAGGGTATAAATAGCTTGCACTACAAGAGGGGTTCAGTTGATCAGCGTTTGCGGCTGAAACAACATCTATTACAGTCGAGATGACCTCTGTAGTACAGGAGCATAACAATGCAGAAGTGTAAGGTTTGGTGCAAAATGAAGACTCTTACATCAAAGAGTATGAAGAAGAATTGGACGAGTTTCTCAAGTTTCGCAATGAAGAAGTAAAGTCAGAAACGCTTCAACATCTAAGTCGACTTTAAGGAGGAATATAAAAACTTGGAAACGACAATCCTTTAAACATATTGACAGATACTTTTCTTCGCATACTATATCCAATCTCAAGATGTACGACTAAAGGCATAGCAATAGGTTTGGTAAAGGACTTGGGTTATACACCTAATGCAATTTTAATCCAAGGACCTAAAATGCTATTTTTTAAGATGCCGCATGTTATTCTTTTCTTAAACATTTACACCTCATCGAATGCTACTTGGCAAAGAACATGTTTGGAAAAGAGACAGCTATTCGTCTATTAGAATCTGGCATTGAAATCGACATTTTAAATGTCGCGGAGAACAGCAAGTACTGTTTAGAGACCTGACAAAACATGATGACAAATTTCACCTGACGCCGGAAGAATTCTACGTTTTGAGTTGGCCATCATCACCTGTAACCAGGTATATGAAACAACTTGTATTTTCAAATACTGTGGTAAAAGACTATTTGGTAGATGCGACGGAACAACATCCCGATGCTCAAATTCTTTACGGTTCAATAGATACATCTATTTGTAACCGAATACCTTATGAAGTTGAGATGTGGAGATGTCTAAAGGAGTATGAACAAAAGATTAATGAACAACAGATTCAATAAGAAAAAAAGATTAGAGAAGAAGAAGAAGAAATTGTACAAAATGAAGAAACAGAAAACGTTTTAACTGAAACAGTTTAAACAACTAAAGGAAGTTCGTGGCGTAGGCCTACCGGGGAGGGTGTCCACGTTAAATATACACCAACGCGCTAAGAACTGTACGGCCTGAGCTATAAAAGCTCTACCGTGGTGTGGAAACAGTTCAGTCGTCATTCGAGACATGGAGAAGTCTGGCATAGTTTAATTTCAAGCTTTTCGTGGAAATAATGATAGATACATCGTTAAAGAACTAATCATCTTAGACCTGCACACATATGTCATTATAAATTGATATCCAAACCTCAATTTCCTTTTAACAACTTAAACTCCAAATCTAAAAGAACAAATAAATGACTATCAAGAAACTTGCATCACATTGGTTGGAATGAAGGTTTTACAGGTTTTGAAGAAGTGGAAAGCATTATGAATATAATATTACTGCAGTAAATTTACAATACTTTATACCAAAGGATTAGAAAAGCTCAATTGGATACAGCTTTATACAAAAAAGATGTAATACTTGTTAAAATGGATGTGTTTCAAATTTGAGATGGATAATATTTGTATTTTAACAAAGAATGATAAACACGCACAATGTCATTGCACTGTAAAGAACGCTTTTCATCTAGCTGCTTTTCTACACCCTTGTACAATGGAGACTGTAGGGGGAAGTGGAGGGGGGGACCAGAGGGTATAAAAGCGGGGAGAGCGAGGAGACCCACCATCAGTATTACTCCAGACTCCAACGAGAGAACACGTATCAAGATGGCATCACAGAAATTTCTGCAAACATTGGTGGATCAGTTTAACACACAATCGAAATCAAGTATTTTACCAACAAGAAAAACTTCAGAAATCAAACATTTTATCGTGCACGACATGAGGAAGATCGAAACATCACTGGGAGATGCTATTCTCGTATCTTTAAGCGATGCTCCATACACTAGAAGCAAAAAAGGAGATGAAGCAAAATTCCAAATTTTCCTGCCCAAGAGATTTGTTCAACTGATTTAAATTGAAGATATGCAAAACATCGAACCTGGAACCTTGTATATCACACGGAGTCAGCGGGAACAACTCCACCGAGCTATCTCTGCATTTTACCTCGTCGGGAACTTCGCATTGTTAGATTAAGCCAATATCATGTAAAACTTGAAATTTATTTTATGTAAAATAAATAAAAATAATAAAATAAGATAAAATATCAGTATTAACTCCACGTACTGATATTTTATCTTTTTTAAAAACATTTTTTGGTGACCTTGACCTAGATTCAGAACTTATAAAATGCGCTGTATTGGTTAAAGGATCATCACTTTCATACAGATTGACAATGAGTTGGTGGGGGAACATTATGATGGGGGAAGGTTAGGTACCTGCCCTACAAGCTTACGCCGCGTCAGTATACCTCCGACATTTGCCTAGGTACAACCTACACAAACAAATGGAACATATAGTAGTAAAGAGGAGAATGAGATTTCCTAAATATGCACAGTTACAATCGAAATTGGATACGTTTGAAGCAGCATTAAAATACTAGTTTCTATACAAGTCTAGAATGGAGTTTGCAGATGCTGGTTTCTTTTACATGGTGTAAGATGACAAGACCGTTTGTTATAATTGCGGAGGAGGGTTGCAGGATTGGCAAGAGACAGATAACCCATGGGAAGAACACGCACGATAGTTTGACAGGTGTGCTTATCTGTTAGTTCAAAAAGGTAGAGAGTTTGTACAAAACCATCGGAGAGTATATAAACCTCATCCTGTTAAAACTTCAGAAACATCAACCGATGAAAATAAGAGCGAATGAAACGAATGTGTAGTATGTTTATCCTCTGAGAAAAATTTACTATTTTTACCTTGTATACACTGTTGTACATGCAAAAATTTGCTAAAACTACGTGGACCGATATTAGATAACTCCATAGACTCAAACTCTTGAAGTTAAATTTTGTGTTCATACTTACTTCTATTTAATTGTGATTGAAATTAAACAAAATAGGATCTTTTTAGGTCCCTTATAAATGTTTTAGTAGGACAACATTAGTGTAAATTTGTATAAACTTGATAATACTTTATTGTTTTATAGCAATTAAAACTAAGTTTGATAACAGTCTAATTTTGTATCAAACGTTTTTCGTGATGAATTCATATTTTGGTTTGGATTCAATCAAAATTTTGAACTAATTCCGGATGTTTCAAAAATTAAAAACATATAAAACCGATATCTTTCAACCTATCTATATTGGCATATGGAAAAGTGTTTTTATTGCCTATCTCTTATAAGTTCAAAATAATCAGCAGGTGTACAGTTTGATTGTTCTTGGAGTACACACACAATATATATAGATATACCGTGTGTCTCAAAAATCCCACCCCCCTCCATATTATTTTTTTACGACTGTATATGTCGAGAATATCTTCCGGGGAGGTCTTAGTGAGCCAAAAAGGAAACTTTTGATGAGTCCAAATTTTCAACCCCCTCCCCCCAAAATAGGGGGTTTGGGGGGTAAGTCAAAAAACTTAAATGGTCCTTTTTAGGTCACTAACACTTCCCCGGAAGATAATCTCGATATATGCAGTCGTTAAAAAAATAAAAGGGGGGACTTTTGAAACACACGGTATATGCAGGGTGTTTCACGATAACCCTGACAAACTTCGGGAAATTAATCCTTGGGTCAAAACAAGAAAAAAATGTAATTACTGATCATATTTTTAGAAAACCTACACAGACGGTAAGAGGAGAAAATTTTGAATAAGAATCATTCGTTTTTCAAGGAAAAGTGTTGACTACATTCGGTAATAGTCCTTCAAAGTTCATTTTTTTATTAAAAAAATTGTGCCTAAAATATTTTGTTCGCATTTAACAGGCATCCACAGAAACACTAACCAACCAATTGGGCTGAAAATTTATCAAAAGTTGTAAAATATTATTCAGAGTAAGGTTACATCCATATCTTTCACTTTTATTAGTATAATTTACTGGATAATACTGCAATACACTTAAGGATACACAAATTACAAAGGAAAGTTAACTTGCTATAAACTTAAACTTTGCTTTCTTACAATTATTTTTAAATTAGTTTATTTATTTGATTTTTTTACAACCAAAAACCATCTAAAAATGATCTTTCTTATGAAAACGAACACATTTTTCTACATTATGTAAATTATGTATTTCTACTTATACTTTGTTTATCAAATTTCAATATTTAATACTATTATAATCATAACTATTCTGATTCCAGACCAACTGGCTGCAAACTGTAAAATATCACACAGACCGACAGACGAAAAATAAACAATCTTCTAAAATAGTTAACTGACATTTTCTTTATCCCCTTATGTAATACACCCAGTTCAAATACACCTATTATACCATACTTTGACAGTGCACTGTTTAATCGTGTTGGCAACAGTGGGAAGCCCAATGATCACCTGTAGTGTTAAAAAAGTTGGCTAAACTCATTGTTGACTATTATTGTTATTGACTCATTATTGACTACATTGCTAAACACGCCTCAAGTGTTTACTGTGTTTATTTGAGCCTAACAAACCCGGATGACAAATAATTTTAACCCTTGTATTTTTTAAATAAAGGCAAAGGTTTGATGATCTCTGATTTATTTACAGCTTTACCATTTCTATAAATATATAAATAGTTTTATCTAAGACTGTTTGATTTTAATAAGCCAAAACGTAATTTAAAAAATATTACTAACTAAAATCGTTGATGCCATTTTAAAGAATACAGAAACGGTTTTCACTACTGTAACTCTTATTTCATTGGTTTTGCTTCATTTCACTTTTACATGAAAGCTTTTAAGATGACGAGGCCGGAAGAAAAATGATGATCCTGGTAAATTGAAAGACCACTGAAATATATTGATTAAGCTCTAACAGCTGAATCCGAAAATCAGAAGATGAACTGTCTAATATAAAACAATTCATTTTCTGATTTTAGGATTCAGATGTTATGTTATGTAACAGAAGGAAAATGAGCACACGAATTCGATCTCTATTTAGTAATATTGTAATAATGTAAACTCGTTCTCACAACATATCTTTATAAAAATATAATTGCAAAATTAGGTTTAAAAATCTCTTATTTTTAGTTTTTATTAGGTTTTTATTTTCAACAATTTTCTCCCTGAATGGTCAAGAAATACTGAACTTGTTTAAGGAAACAGTTGTAACTCAATGCATTGAAACAAAACTTTTGCTTTTGGAAATAGAGTACGGCTACATTTAAGGATTTAACCCCTGGTATAACATTATAGTAAATAGGTTCATTTTCTAATGCGTAATTAGTCGGATTCAAGGTAACATGTAAACTGTTATAATATAAATCAATAAACTTAATACAAAATATTGTTATTGTAATGAGGAAAGATGATTACTAGTGTCATTAATTTAAGTGTTTGGAATTTTGTACGTGAAACAAATATATCAAGTTGTTTATGTCGTTCTAATTAGCACAAATCTACTACCTAATGTATTCCACAAAATAGTTGGTTTAAGTTTGTATGAGCCCATATTTAACAACATAAAAGTGTGCGAACCTAAATATTGCTTATTAATAACAATTACTGGATGATCAATTATTATTATATATTTTTGTATAATTACAGTGAGAACTCGAGAGAAATTCTGGTTAGAGTCTGAGGTATGAGGTAATATATACGTATATTTGTAATTTTCTAGTTTTTAATTGAATAAGGGTAGAATATTTCAAACCTTTTTTCAGTCAAAGTCTCCAAATAAAAATGCTTGTGGAGAAAAGTAAACCGCTACACACTAAAATGCTGAAGACCGAAGTGTCACCTGATGTATAATTCAGCGCAGTTTGCGATGCCGACGTGCAAGGATAGGGTATACGCCTTCAAGCTGTAATTTATTTTCTTTACTGCAATCAATTTTTTGGGGGAAAAAAGTTGTAATGACTCCTTTGCAAAAAATCCCAAGGCGGGGTTAAATCCCCCAAATTTGAAACTGTGCCGCCTCTGAAAATGAGGGTATTGAAATATGTCCCACTAATTTTTACCGGCTTTTAACAAATTTATAGATTTATTGAAATTGAAAAAGATCTCAAACATTTACTACATAGAAACTAAAATTTAGGACTATTTATTATATCTATGATTATTTACTTTCATCATTTATATCTTGGATTATTTCCTAGAGATCAGGGTTTCTGAAAACAATCAGGCACAGACCGACAACGGACAGATCAAAAGGTAGATTAGAGAAAGAGAAGTCAAGTAGAATCCACTGAAAGATTTACCACTGTAACGTAACAGACACATATTACGATACAATATCACTGTGCACTAAGTCCAAAATTTGTATTACAATATGTATAACTTAATTCGTTTATAATTAATAAAAAATTATGTAGAAAGAAAAAAAAACAATATCAATTATTGCAAGCCCTACATCCTTTACATAAAATATTGTTCTTACCTTCAAAATATAAATATAATTATCTGTTATCTAGTACTCCCCCGAATATTAAAATTTGTTTTCCCAAAATGTGAAAAATAAAGTCCTGATTCTGATAACGACAGTTTTTTCGGACGAGGTCGGAAAACCCCAGGAAATCGGAAAACAAAAACAGTTTTTTCCTTGAAATGACTTTGTGTGTACTCAAATTGTGCGGACATTTATGCTGAACACGAATATGTAATCGGTTTTACGATCGGACAAACACTAAGCGCATAAACGACGGATAAGCTTCGGAAAAATACATCTAAATTTGCCGCGAATACGGATTGAGTAATGTAGCGCGAACGTTTCCCGCGTTGTATCAGCTGAACGTTTTCCCGCCTTTTAAAACCTGCGACTCTACGCGACGTCAGTGTGTGGCTTCAGTTCATATTAGTTAGGTAATTTATTGTTCACTGTGATAGTTACTCGTTACCATGTGCGAAGAAAAGTGTACGGTTATGTTCTTGGATTCGTGTGCGATGAACAGTGACGAAATAGTGACGTGCCTTTGTAACCACGGGGTATTAAGATCAAAGGTTACCTGTCAGAGTTGCTGCAATGAGAGACCTTAAACTACCGCTGTCAAAATAAAGTGAGTAAAGACAAAGAGAAGAAAGTTAAATGTAACTGGAGGGTCAGTACTGGATAACAGATATTTACCATATAAATAGTTACAGTCAAATTATTAAAAAATCGGCCATCAAGCTTTGTTTTTTGGGGTATTTAGGTATGTTGCGATAATCAGGGAGGTTCAAACAGAATATTTATCAATTTCCTAATCTAACTATTTGCGAGGTTCGTGAGATAATTTTCTTATTTTAGCTGCACTGTTTATAATATATGTCTGCGAGACCCCTGCAGATAGTAAGACAAAAGCTGGTTTACCAAACCACAAAAAATATGGTAATTATGGAGTATACATGACCCCGACAATACATTGTTATATATATTAGTTAGGTAAGTATCATCATCCGCTTTAATGGATTATAATAGTAGTCTTCATCACTGGCTTATCTTCTTGGCCTTAAAAAGGTGTAACATTGTTCCAGTGACACTTCTTCCTACTTAAAATGAGTGGGTTAATTTAGACCACTTTATTGATTTTAATGGGAAGTATTAATTAGGCTAGAGACCCAATTTTAAACATCTATGCACTAGGCCATCACTTTTTGAGAAGAAGGCATCAGCATGGCTTTCAATAATGTACCACATATTCTTGAAGATCTTGCAGACACATTATCACATATTTAACTCCCATATTTGTAGCCCCTGAGCTGCTGTTAAATTGTAAGACTTTAACCAAATTCGTTTGGTGTAATCGTCGTGCCGTGTGAATGTACTGTGTTGTGTTTTTTAATTTTCTGACGAAGCCATCTGGTCTACAACTTCATTCTGTAAGGAGCTGATGATGACGCCGTTGCGTCGAAACATGTACTAGGTTTCAACCTGCAAAAGTTGAGCTGACTGACGGTCTCACAGTAAGTGATTTAGTCTTACATATTTAACACTTGCACTATAAACAAAATCATGAATTTAGAATGAGATCAAATTTGAAAATGATTAAAGTAAAATAATTTGAAGCAGTGTACATAGATAGCTTAGTTAATTTTGTTATTACCTATATAGGTCTATCTATTTATTTTGCTATCATGAGTATTTTGTTATCATGAGTGGGGATTAATTTTATGACTTCTCTTACCTAAAACGTATAATGGAAATATCTTTGATAATATTATACATATGGGGCTTTAGTTGGTTGGGGGTTTCTTTGTGGGACATATTTGGTTAAATAGCCTACTTTACATGAATTGGGGGGTTGATTTCATTGAATACATTGTGATTTGACATACGTATATGTTTGTTGATGATGATTAATGTCTGTGTTTACGTGGTCAAATCCATGAAATGTTGCAATTATTCTGGCCAGTAGTTAAGGAGTTATTAACTAAATTCCAGACTTTCACCAACCTATTTGGAAAGCTGAAAAATAATTTAGGACGAACTACCTGAATAATGTAACGTAAAAAGTTACCATTCAGTCTGAAATCGCAATCAAAATGCTCAGAAAGGCTGTAGAAGCAGTTATTGCTTATGAATTCAATAGTCAGATTTTTTAAATGTTCTTAAGTTGACACATTTTTACCATAGTTAGCGTAGTTATATTTAATTTTGATTCATAAGAATGATAGTAATTTTTCTAAATAAGTGGTTCAATGAATACTAAAAAAAACTAATAATACATTTTCTCTACTCTTTTAAACCAAGTACAGCATGTAAGCACCACTTTCGAAAGGTGAATATTCTTTCACTTTCTCCTTTGTTTATAAACATGAATCTTAGTATATTAATTATGAACTTGTGTCATTAACCGTTGGCGGGCCAGCAATATCAGTATGAGGAAACAGGAATGGAGAGATTTCCAGATAAGCTGCTAAAAGTGGAATGAAGTAAGTTATGTGGCTCGTTAATATCAATCTGTCTTACTTTACTAGTGAAGATCGGGACCTCTTGTGTATAAAACATTTATACTAACAGTAAAACGTCAGGTATTAAGAATATTATCCGATTTTTGTTTACTTCATCCTACTATACTACCTGAAATTAACCAGATGCACTTTGCTTGTACAAATAAAAAATAAATAAAACTAGGCTGACCCTGTCAACATTTCACGGTAAGTAACATTACTCCCATAAATAAAAAAGATAATTATAAAAACATTACAAAATAAATTGTTTAAACCTATTTATAATACTATTGTTAAAATATTCATATCATTATTTTTATGACAAATTACACCATATTTTTGATTTTCAAAAACATATATTTATTTTGATTTTCAAATTGTTTTCCTCAGTGTGGAAAAACAATAACACACTGGATATTTGTTGATAGTGTATTAGTTTCCATTTTTATGATATTTAGCTTTAAAAAAAAGCCGCCTTTTTGAAATGACATTAAGTAGGAAATTGATATTATATACCAAAGTGAGTCTTATTAGATGTAATACGTGTACCAATACATATCTTCAGATTTTCCTAAGTTATAACGTATTAAGTAAAAAAACACCCTAAGACAGAAAGACGGAAAACTAAGCATTTTAAGACATACATTCATTTGAACTTTTTTCTTCCTTGTTATGTAAGTAATCATGATCCAAAATCCTTAAACATTTGTTGGACACCCTTTATATCATATGCACGACTCGTCATTCCATCAGTGTGTTGTAAGACGTTTAAAATTAATCAATTACTTTAGCTGGTTGTCATTGGCTTGTTGTCTCATTACGTCATAGTCCAGATTAGAATTTATAGTGGAGATTTGAGTTTCTCCAAAATTGCTAAACGGTAGATCTAAAGTTGACTTTGAAAAGCCATGAAGTTTTAAAGTTTCATTAATGGCGTTAAGTCCCAACTGGTAAGAAATTTCTGGAAGAGTTTTCCTCACAGAGTAAATCTTTTAAAGTATTCCACAATTGACCTACACCTTAAATTTAGTTAAAAAATATATTTAAATCAGTCCACCAGTTGTATGTGTCTATGTTATTGTTGGCCAAAAAGCCTCTAATATTTATCAACACTGAAATTTATACACACATTCTGTCTAAGCTGTACTTTTTTATTTTATTGTAAGATTGTAATAATTATTTATCAGAGAAAAATCAGTAGTTTTATTCCGCTTTTTTTACCTATGGTGTAACAGTGCAAAATAAAATGATATAAAATTTTAGGAAATATTTATTTACTTTTAATAATTATTAGCGTGTAGTTATCTATTTTATTTCGTATCAATTTAGTATCAATTTGATTAATTTTTAGGCTTAAAAATAAAGAAGAATTTTTATTTAAAAGGAGAAAAGTAATATCTGATCAAAATTTACCTATATAAGGGGAGGAGGATAGTTGTTGGCGGTGATTTTGATATTCCCACAAAATATATTACATACTCTGCCAAGTAATAAAATATATTACATAGTATATTTTATCGTAATTTATTTGTGTTAGAGATAATTTCAGAGTAACAAGCTGTTAATAAGTAACGACTTTTCAATGACAATAAACTGTGATGGAAATTTTACTTAATGGCATCGGCATGTTACCAACATAAACGATTTTAGATATAAATGATATACCTATCAACAGACGGGAGGTAATTGCTTTCACAGCTTGTCGGAGAAAAACTTCATTTTATTTAATTTCGATATTAAATAGTATAAAAAATAATTCCGTCTTATGATTTTAAACCTTGTGTTGCTCATTGTTAGGATTTCAACGAATTTAAGGAAGACATTCAGACGGTTTATATTTAAAACAAAAATGTATAATAATAATTATTTCAAAATAAATAAAACTATAATTCATGACATTTATTTACAAGACACTTATTTTCATAACAATCCAATGTCTAAACCTACCTCAACTAAAAATGGCTACCTAGAAAAGTTTGATTTGAGTTCAATTGGTTTAATCCTGCAGATACTTTCGCAGTTTCCTTTTTCTGGTCAATATTTATTTGTATTTAATTTTGCAATGGCAAAATTCTTGAGTCTGTGAAAAAAGGAAAATAGTTTATACAATGATTCATCTCAAAATAATTACAATTTATTTTGTAGAACTTCGTTAAGTCATAATATTATTTAACCGAAATATTAGGTAATTCTCAAATAACCATTCATACTATGTTAAGTGAATACCATCATAATTGAGTTGAATAGAATATATCAATTATAAATGAACAAATTTAAATAGCAGTGGAAACGGAGAAGTAATTTTCTTTTGCATCAACGAGATGCATAGAAAACATGTGTTTAGAACTAGGACTTGTGGATTTTTTTTAATTCCCCACTTGATTGGAATGTGATAAGATAATAGTGCAAAATCATAAGTCAGCAGACAGTATAAATTCATGGTCTAATATACTGATAGTGTTAAAAGAGTTTTTAAATGTTAGCCAACGACTTCCTAATTTCAGAACGAACTTAAGCTAAAAATGAAAATCAGCTTTCTTTCAGTTTTACATGAATCATTTCAGCTTATCTGTCAGGCATTTTTATTTAAATTTAAGTAACAAACAGAATTTGTGAAATATTCCGTGGGTAGGTTTATTACAGAATGATGGTACAAAGCTGACATTGTAATTATTAACGCGACGGAAGCTCTGGCAGAATTCAGCAAGGGGTTTACTGTGAGTCTCCAAGCTCCTGACTTTTAGCAGTTAATGGATCTTACTTCGAGTTAATCTTTAAATCAATCTGTCTCATAGATAAAATCTAATTTAAATTTAGAAATCCAAACAATTGTAGTTTTTTCCTTATAACTGTTAATTGTAGAAAACAAAGACAAACATCTTTGCATTATTGAAAAGTCTATTTGTGTTATTTCAAAAATTTCCAATGGCGAGAATAGTTTCCTCACAACAATTTAGGTCATGTGATTTATTTTAATAAAACTGAAATACTATACAGTTTATTATTAAAATAAACGATAGTTTTACATCATGTTAAAACTTTATTTCTTATGTTTTAAAAATCACACATATTTATCATCTGACGTGGTTCAAAATTTCCAGTTGTAACATTAGGTATGGAATGGTTGATAACTTATACAGCAAAGTTGCTTGCGATATCACCGCGAGTGGCGTCATCCGTTAGCTGAAAAGTGATGAATGGCCTGGAAATATGCCTTGACGTCTCAGGCTCTTTGTCACAGCTAACCGTAACTCGCTAGGCATTTTGATAGCTATTCCAATATGTAAATAAAATAATCGAGCATTTTATTTTATTTAAATGGTTAAAATTACTTAGACAATAATATGTTTAAAAATACTACTAATATACCCAGTGAGACAGCAGAAAAACGTATAAATTTTCTGTCAGCCTAAACATTATACACCTGATTATGAAGTTAAATTAGAGGTAATAAAAATTGAATGTGATAACTAAAAAAGATTCTGGCCAATAAATGATGCGTGTGTATGATAGTTTTAAAAAATAGTCTATATCTATAGAAATATCGGCAAATTTGTATATCAAACAACTTTATAAGTATATAAAAAAAGCAAATCAAAGTACTTCGGCAATTTTTTTATATCAAACAAAATTAGATATATTTAACAAATAGGTGGACTTATTAGACCATAGGCAAACAAGTTTGCCTCGAATATGACAAATAGGAGTTTTGAATCCTGTAATATTATAAATTTTCACTATTTTTTAGATATATTTATAATTTAGATAAATACAAATAAAAATACCCCCGTCGCAGCAATCCTGCATACTAAGCGAATTACCTATGAATATATAACATAACACATTAAAACAGTTAACAGGATTCATAATAAATATGTTCACAAACAAGCGATATTTAACATATTAATTATTCACCATAAGAATAACATTGGGGATGAGTACGCAGGTTTGCTGCAACAAGGAACACAAAATAATGGGTTTTTATGCAAATATCAATAGAACTCATCTTAGTGAAGTCACATGCCAATTTTCATCCATATAATTCATAAATAAGCGATATATAATATTTTAATTATTTTCCATAGGAATAACATGGGGACCAAGTACCTAGGTTTCCTGCTACGGAACCATAGACGAAAAATTGTTTTTTTTGTGCAGACAACAATAAACCACAACCAGATGAAGCCAAATACCAAATTTTGTCAGTTTATGTTCATAAATAAGCGAGATATCCAATTTTTATTTTTCTCCATAACAATAACATTAGACTACGTACTGTGTTTAGCACTTTCAATATATCGGTAACCAATTGACGTAGAGTAATGATCAAAATACCAAATTGTTTGTTTTTTAAGCTGAATTCAATGGTAAAGCCTAAAATTTGATTAACATCAAATTTACATGTGGAAACCCCAAAAAACACATTTTTTACCCCAAAACCCCCCTTCGGATGGTGCGATTCGTCTGGTTTGCCTGTAACATCGATAGTACTAATTTCTTCTGCTATAAAAACTTTGACACCCGCAATTTCAAAATATTTCCAGTTTATATTTTAATTGATAAGAATTCAAATGTAATATTCATCATCATCATCATTGTTGCGGATTAGGAAACCCCAGCAGAGCTGCTAGTCACATCTTCCACAAGCGGGAATATAGGTTACCGGAAATATAGGATATAGCAGGAAAGGAAAGGGTGGGATGGGACGGCAGCCAAATCGACCAATTCAGAGGGCCAATTCACGTGCCCTGTGACAGCTGGGATGAGGCTCTCAAACAGGGGACCCGCATTCTGCCCTCCAACTGGTCAACTCAACTGACAGGTATCCATGTATAACAGCCAGGGTCCATCCATTCTCAGGTAGGCTGGTGGGGACCAAACCCGGAGATTCTGTCCCTAGCCGCTGCAAATGGAGGGACCAAAGGTGAAAGGAAGTTTTTCATAATGGACAGCCAAAAGACTTACCATATGTAATGACAACTTCATTTGCTGTACCCAATGTCAGCCTCAAAACTGGTAGAGACCAGTTTTAAGATAGTCCTGGGACAAATTTAATATTGTATTTTAGAAATAGAGCAACATCCCCCCCACACATGATAGTTTGCCGAATGAAATAATCCCCTAAAACATAATTTAGAATTTTTGAAAACTGCACATTTGTTTCATTAAAGCCAAATTCTGATAAAATTAATGTATCGGGCTTGAGTTATTCACAGAGTATATCCAGCTCTAGAAATTTGTTCGTGGCAACCTGTATATTTTGATGAATAATTTTCAACTACTTACTTTTAGTTGTTGTCTGGCAGCAGCTTTTACAAATTAAATTGTCTTTTCTAAAAAAGACTGATTTTTCATTGTTTATTTAATTTGAATCTAACGAATTCCCATCGACGACTGGTGTACTTTTGACTGCATCGGCGAAGTTTCATAGGGAAGGACTATTGGCTCAGCAGGTGCATTGGCAGACGTCTGGACAGTTGAGTCTGTTGGTGAATAGGATGTTTGTGGAGAGGACGTTGGTGGAGTGCCATCCGCGCTGCTTGCTCCGACGACCACTTTCAGCAATAGTTTCGCCAACAAATTATTTCCTTTCATGGAGAGATGCATCCCGTGGCGAGTAAAAAGCCTTCGGCCTATCTCATTAAAGTTGAAAAATTCCAAGCCAACATACACCGCCTACGTAACTCTTGTATGAAGGCATTAACTAAAGTTAATTGTTCGTTAACTGAATGGTTTGGGGGAAGATCGTGGCGATGGGGAACAGTAGAAACAACCACTCTGGATGTTCTCAGTCACCCAACTAAACGTTGTTCTAGATGTTCAAAAATATTGTTCTGTTCGCCGGTGGCCACACCGTTCGTTCCGGCTATAATTACACAGCAGCTTCTAGGTGGATGTGGGCTTCCAGATGTGACATCCAGCACCTTAGCTCCGGGCTTACAGACTCCGAAGTCCTTAGGGGTAGAAGGCTCTGGAGCAGTCCAGCCACATGACGACCGTGACTGTCACTTTCAATATGTATGGATGGGGAAATAACAGTAGACGAGGCTGCGGAATGAGATAGTTGGGTACCAAACGTTTTATTAAGAGTCACCTTTCCTTGTTTTTTTCGCCGTTTGTTCCGTTTGTTTGCTTTATGTTGTTTCGAACTGGTTGTATTTTTTATTTTCCCTCAATAGTTGTTTCTTCAGGCGTAAGATAATCAAACCTATTCTTGGTTTTTATAGGTTGACTTTGCTTTTCCACAACGGTCCAGACTTCACTTGGGAAACTATAGTGTCTTTCCGATGGTTCCGGCTTTAGTTTTCGGTTGTAAGGCAACTGATTTCCGCCTCAAGCACCTCGATTGATGTTTTAAGTCTAGTTATGAGGTCTTGGTTTTGTACACTCATTGGGTTTCTGCAGTCAGTCGGAGGATCACACTGTACACCACAGTCTAGGGAACTTCGTTGCATTGAAGTAATATTTTCTGCAAATATTTCGTTTGTAAATTCTAGTAATCGAGTGTCTGACTCTATTGAGTGGTTAAGAACAACTTCAACTCTTTATTCTAAGATTTTAATATTGTCTTTCAGAGTAATATTCTCCTCAATCATATCTGGAACAGTCGGGAGTCTATGAGATTACTGACAGTATTAAACAGCTTGTCGGTCGTTGAAAAGGTGTCGGGTAAGTAATGCCTGGCGATGGAGAGGTGCGCGGAGTCGCGGACGCGGTCGTGGCGTGATGCAGTGCGCTCTCAGCCGCAGTTGAGGTTGAGCCGGTCGCGGGCAGGGGCGTGGCGGGAACCTCAGCGCTTGTTGACCTAGGCGAAGGTTGAGGGGAAGATAGAGTTCTCATTGTAACTGGGTGAGGACCTGAGTACTTATTATTAGTCTCAGTTACTTCTGTTTTATACGCGCCAGTTTTAATAGTCGCCACACAGGTTCGTCGCAGACATCGCCGCTCTTGATCGTGTAACTTTCTCTAAACTTGTGATTTTAAAAGAGAATGTTAGATTTTCCATTTTTTGTTAACTCTATCATCAGAGGCATGTTACTGTTTCAAAAATAAAATATAACAAAGAGAGCTATTACAACAGTGTAATAAAAAACTTGAGGTATCTATTTGGAAACCGAGGTTTTAATTTTAAAGTCCAAATAATCGCTCCTATTTAATACGAATACCGAGACAGCGGTATCGTACTGCCCACACCATCTAGTGGAGAGCGAGGAAACCATGTACGGTTTAAATAATAAAGATGTTGGTTATACAAGTTTAAAAAAGTTCTTCCAAGGTAGCGGATTTGAACTTCCGAATTAAGGAATAGAAGGCTAGTACCTTATCCACCGGGTCACGGTGCTAGTGACAGTTGGATGACAGTACCGGCTGATAAGGCGCGCGGCGGTCTGAGCGGTTGAGCGTGAGCACATGTGCCTTGTGTCTGTAAGGGTTTGTTAGACCTTATTTGAGGTTAGACACAGCACAAAACGATTGTATCTCAAGCCCACATCCGAAACAGTACGACCGTTCACTAACGTTTACAAGTCACTAACGCACAAAACCGCGATGCACTCACATTGAAACTGTTACTGTAATATAATAATTTCCGATAAAAACGGAGGACGATTAGTAGGTCCCTCTAGTACATCAGCACATGCGCACCAACCACCAAGATTAATGAGGCGAAAGTTTTAAGCCCTCTCTCACCATTCTAGCACACATATTTACTGAGTTATCTTATCGCGGTTTACATTAGAAAAGCCTATTATTCATATGTTGGTGTAGTTTTATTATCCCCACACCTACTTTTAATTCTGACTAGTCCTTCCCTTAACCTTATAAGCGCAACATTGTATTCCCAGTATTACAGGTAAATAAGACTAGGTGCATCAGAATAGCCAAACTTTTTTTAGATTTCCATAAACATTGTAGTAAAAATACGTTTTAACACTGATTTTGATTTTTTAAAGTTGTTTATGTGGAAATTCACTTCCCTCACGTGCGAACTCGTTTATTAATATAAAACGTTAGAAACACAATGATGAAACTCAAAGTGCTATGAAACAAAAACCGGAAGCTTTTTAAAGCGTTTCTTCAATAAAGAACGCCTCTAGAGACTCATATCTCATTCCAACTTCGGTATGTTTGAGTGCCGGCATATTTTACCATCTCACCATTATCTATATAATTACGTTATTATTCATTCGAGGAACTTGAAATAAATATAAAAATTGATGATCTCCTACATGCTCATTGTGGCTGTGGCATAAAACAGAAACATTAAGTGTAGGAGTTTGATAGAATACAAATTTTGCTGGAAAATGATCTGTCCCTAATAAATAAGCAATCCAATTATTTTACACAGTTTATTAATTCCTTTAAATTATAGGGAATTGCAGTTTTAAATATTTAATTTAAGTATAAATAGTGTTAAAACTTACAAGTATTCCTATTAAGTTAATTACATCCAAATACTGTCCTGTTTAAGTTACTAATATAATAAAATATTATGTTTTATTACATTTGTCGTTCTCGCTAAAATAGTCCAGACAAGTGACGAATTATTTAATCAGTACATTCCCTAAAACTGGTTCCTCTGTTACATCGAGTCTCAAGAGGTTCGGAGAATATTGGCGATAGTAGTAGTTAGCAACAATAGATTGTAATAAAAGTTTCGATAACTGAGCTGAAATTTACATGACAGGTGAGTGAGATTAACAAAAGATTGACTAGATGAAATTCGAGTTAGGTGGTTGTCTTCTTGAGACAACTATTGCAAACTAAAGCCTGGATTCTTACAGAGGTTGGAAACAATCAATTGGGACTCGAGTCTCTGACGACGTTATCTTGTAAAAGCAATTTTGCCGGTTCTTTCTGATAAATCTGACTTTTATTTATTGCTCCAGTTCTAAAGACATACAACCTAATGTGAACTGGGCCATGATCTTTGTTTCGTACGAGAATAATATACTTGACAACTAGTTTATATAAACATTTTACATTTAGTTTAGGTCAATACCTGGTACCTTTACAATTGTTCCTATGAGAACGAAAAACCCCAATGTAATTTGTAATTTTTCTTCAAGGTTTACGAGCAAACTATTTCGATTGTCAAATTAAGTAGAATGAATTTTTAACTGTGGAAAATTGTTTAACAAATATTTGAGTATATTGCGCAATTGTTATCTATTTATTATCTTGTATATGTAAAATATCAGTACATTTTAACACAGTTGAATACTCTATTGATGAATTGTGATGATTTAAATTCAACAACCAAACAAATCTTTTGTTAAAATAATGCCTCTAGAGGGTTTAATTAAAAATAATTTAACCATAGGCTCAGGAATGTTGCAAATTCATGTGGAAAAAAATTATTATATATTTATCTTGCAAAATATAAAATATTTTATTTGAGGTTGTTCCATTTATGTGTGAAAATTTTTTAATATGATTATGATATCATGTTTGAATTTAATTGTTGTAAATTGGATAAATATTTTAAATTTATTTCTGAAAACTGAACATTGAGTAAATATAATTGTGTTAATCTAACTTAGTACTATTGCATATTTGTGGAATATTTTAGGGTTTATCCCTTACTGCTACTGCGGCCTGGACACTTTGGAGATTCTGCTAGTGGCTGCTACTGTACCTGCTGCTACGGTTGGCTAATACTGCTCGCCTCAACATCAGTGGACCTTATGCGCGCCTTCGATTCTGCGACTTTGTGTGTCTGTGACTGGGTCGACCCACCCCTGTGTCATAGGGGAAATCGTACCAAAAGTAATAACTTTCCATTTTTGTTATATACTAATGGAATTTGGACGTCCGATATATTTTGATGAAGGAACCTGTTTTGAAGAAACTTAACTGTGACTCTGACTTAGGCTGACTTATTTGACTACAGCAAAATTCAGGTGGAACACACCCCTGGAACTTACTACAGGATTGTGCCATTGGATCATGATCATCTAGATATTAAATGTAGATTAGCTTATATGCAGTGATTTGTCTTTTTGTGTTTATATGTGTATATTTGTCCATGTCTAGATGTCTTACAGGTACTGATTTCTGAATATTACTGATTGTTGATTATATAGTTGATTCTTATATTTTCTCTCTAGCTGGTGGCCACCCTGTATATTTGTGTTGTTTTAGAGTTATGTGAGCTCACATAAAAAAAATGAGGCTAGGTGAAGGTTACTAAGAATTTAATTCTGAGCAATTAGTTCATTAACAGTTGAATATTGATTTAAAATGAAGGTAAAGGAAGTTGAACTATTGAATTGAATTTATACCTTGAGTAATTTAAATTGTTGTCTGCTGAACAGTTGTATTTAGCCCTTATAATTTGTTTGTGATTATATGATTACTGTTCACATTAGTGTTTTTTATTTGACCTGAGAGAACAGTAAACAAACCAAACTTCGTTTGCTTAGTAAAAATAAAAGGTTAGTTGGAACTTCGAATTTTGAATTTGGTCTTTTACTTTTTAATTTTGTTCATCCAATTGAATAGGGAAATTTTAAAATCTTGAACACCTACTTTGAATGGTCGAGGCTAAATATCCCCTGGCTATCAGCTTCCGGTCCAACAATTCAAGGTGGAGTTTGTCCCTCGCAACAGCTCCAAGAATATCTCCTACCAGCGAGGTGGTGCCCTATACGCCGACCAGACATAAGTAGTGGCCAGATATCCTATATAGTTTCTCAGCCTTAGAACCCCGCCCATCACTGAGCATAGTTTGAGGAACGTATTAATGACCCCAATCTTTACAATTATTGGGAAATTTAAATTGTATGTATAGCTGTTATCCGTTAAAAAGGTCAGTATCAAATACTAATGAGATATTTATCCTTATTACCTTTTTACCCATGGAAGTGGTAATCCATTTAGTAATAAAATAACGTATTTAAGTATAAAAATTATTAATTTATGACAACAATTGAAAATTAACTACTGTAAATTTTATTTATTCAAAAATTCCACAAAATTTGAATAAATAAGGGTCTCGGAAACACGTTGAAACATTCATTCTCTCTGCTCAGCTAGTTTTAGTTCTAGTTTCCATTCAATTTAATTTGTAATTCATACTACAGTACAATTTAGTTTCCGAGACCCTGAATTTAACAAATAAAAATCCCATAAAAGACAAAAATAATATTACAAAATGTACAGATAAAGATATTCAAAATGTGACTAAAGTAAAAATACCCCCGTCGCAGCAAACCTGCGTACTCAGAGAATTTCCAATGCATTTATATGTTTCTCACTCTTACATAAAGCCACTTACCAAGTTTCACAAAAATACATTTATAAATGAGTGATTTATAACATTTTATTTATTCTCCATAAGAATAACATTAGGACTGAGTATGCAGGTTTACTGCAACGAGGAAGATAAGAAATGAGTTTTTAGGAAATTATCAATACAAATGAACCAGGTGAAGCTACATTACCAAGTTTTATTAATTTATGTTCATAATTAAGGGAGATATAAAACCTTACATATTCTCCATAAAAATAACATTAGGGCTGAGTATGCAGGTTAGCTGCTACGGGCATAATCAACAACAAATTTATTTTTTGTGCAAACATCAATATACCAGTACAACATTAAGCCGCATACCAAGTTTCATCAATATACATTCATAAATAATCGAGATATCAAATTTTATTATTCTCCATAAGGATAACATTGGACAAGTACTGTGTTTAGCACTTTGAATATCTCTGCAACGGTTAGACGTAGAATAACAATTTAAACACCAAAATGATATTTTTGTGGAGCTGAGTTGATTGGTAAAAGCAAATTTACTTTAAAATTAACTTAGGAAAAGCCAAAAACCTTTTTCCCATAAGATTAACATAGGAGATTTTATGAGCAGGTTTTTTTGGATTTTATCCACAACCACTTAACCTAGCTTAATAATTCAAAATACCATATTATTTGTTTTTTTAAGCTCTATAACATGGTCAAAACCAAAATTAAGTGTTTTCAAAAATTGTAGGGTAAAAAATGCAAAAAACTGATTTTTGGAAAATTTAAAATCCCCATAAACCCTTTCCCATGGTCCGATTTTTCTGGTTTTCAAACTTAAAGTCATAAATGTCACTTTACACACTTGAGCCAAATTTCATCGAAATCGGACGTTTTTTACTCAAGTTATCGCATTCACGGACACACACACACATATATATATATATATATATAATTTGAACGAATAGTGTTTTTGGTTTCTGGGGACCTCAAAACAAAAAGTTATCATGGTCTCGGGCTTAAGTCTCACCATGAGACCTACGGTAATAGCTTCTTCCCTATAGGGGAAATTCGCTAAAGGGTATAACTTAACACATATTTTCCAATTTTTCCCGATTTTTTATTTGTATTTATTTAAATTATAAATATATCTATAAATTAGTGAAACTTTTCGGTTGTATCACTGGGTCTATTAGTAGTATTTTTAAACATATTATTGTCTAAGTAATTTTAACCATTTAAATCAAAGAATATGCTGGATTATTTTATTTACGTATTGGAATAGCTATCAAAATGCCAAGCGTTGTTACGGTTAGCTGTGACAAAGATCCCTGAGACGTCAAGGCATATTTCCAGTCCATTCATCACTTGGCAGCTAACGGATGACGCGGTGAAATCGCAAGAAACTTTGCTGTATAAGTTATCAACCATTCCATACCTAATGTTACATCTGAAAATGTTGAACCACGTCAGATGATAAAAATGTATGATGTTTAAAACATAAGAAATAAAGTTTTAACATGATGTAAAACTATCGTTTATTTTAATAATAAACTATATAGTATTTCAGAATTATTAAAATAAATCACGTGACCTAATTTGTTGTAAGGAAACTATTTTCGTAATTGAACATTTTCGAAATAACACAAACAGACTTTTTAATAATGCAAAGATCTTTGCTTTCTACAATTAACAGTTGTAAGGAAAAACAAAATATAATTATTTTGATTTTAAAATTTAAATTAGATTTTATCTTTAAGACGGATTGATTTAAAGATTAACTCGAAGTAAGATCCATTAACTGCTAAAAGTCAGGAGCTTGGAGACTCACAGTAAACCCCTCGCTGAATTCTACCAGAGCTTCCGTCGCGTTAATAATTACAATGTCAGCTTTGCACCATCATTCTGTAATAAACCTACCCATGGAATATTTCACAAATTCTGGTTGTTACTTAAATGTAAATCAAAATGCCTGACAGATGAGCTGAAATGATTCATGTAAAACTGAAAGAAAGCTGATTTTCAATTTTTCACTTAAGTTCGTTCTGAAATTAGGAAGTCGTTGGCTTATAACAGCTTATAAATAGAGCCTACAGAACTCACAAGAATCATTTTCATGATACTTTTCCCCAAGTCGAAGGGATTCAATTCCACTAACAACTAAAAACCCTTTTAACACTATCAGTATATTCGACCATGAATTTATACTGTCTGCTGACTTATGATTTTGCACTATTATCTTATCACATTCCAATCAAGTGGGGAATTAACAAAATTCCACAAGTCTTAGTTCTAAACACATGTTTTCTATGCATCTCGTTGATGCAAAAGAAAATTACTTCTCCGTTTCCACTGCTATTTAAATTTGTTCATTTATAATTGATATATTCTATTCAACTCAATTATGATGGTATTCACTTAACATAATATGAATGGTTATTTGAGAATTACCTAATATTTCGGTTAAATAATATTATGACGTAACGAAGTTCTACAAAATAAATTGTAATTATTTTGAGATGAATCATTGTATAAACTATTTTCCTTTTTTCACAGACTCAAGAATTTTGCCATTGCAAAATTAAATACAAATAAATATTGACCAGAAAAAGGAAACTGCGAAAGTATCTGCAGGATTAAACCAATTGAACTCAAATCAAACTTTTCTAGGTAGCCATTTTTAGCTGAGGTAGGTTTAGACATTGGATTGTTATGAAAATAGGTGTCTTGTAAATTAAAGTCATTAGATATAGTTTTATTTATTTTAAAATAGTTATTATTATACATTTTTGTTTTAAATATAAACCGTCTGAATGTCTTCCTTACATTCATTGAAATCCTAACAATGAGCAACACAAGCTTTAAAATCATAAGACAGAATTCTTTTTTATACTATTTAATATCGTAATTCAATAAAATAAAGTTTTTCTCCGACAAGCTGTGAAAGCAATTACCTCCCGTCTGTTGATATGTATATCATTTATATCTAAAATTGGTTATGTTGGTAACATGCCGTTGAGTAAAATTTCCATCGTAGTTTATTGTAATTGAAAAGTCGTTACTTATTAGCTTGTTACTCTGAAATTATCTCTAGCACAAATAAATTACGATAAAATATACTATATAATATATTTTATTACTTGGCAGAGTATGTAATATATTTTGTGGGAATATCAAAATCACCGCCAACAACTATCCTCCTCCCCTTATATAGGTAAATTGTGATCAGATATTACTTTTCTCCTTTTAACTAAAAATTCTTCTTTAGTTTTAAGCCTAAAAATTTATATTACACCAAATTGATACGAACTAAATATCGATAACTACACGCTACTAATTATTAAAAATAAATTATTATTTCCTAAAATCTGGTATAATTTTATTTTACATTGTTACACAATAAATAAAAAAAGCGAAATAAAACTACTGATTTTTCTATGATAAATAATTATTACAATATTACAATAAAAGAACAGCTTAGACAAAATGTTTGTATGAGTTTCAGTGTTGATAAATATTAGAGGTTTTTTGGGCAACAATTACCTAGACACATCCAACAAATACAAGTGGACTGATTTAAATATATTTTTTAACTAAATTTTGATATGGATATTTTAACAATAGTATTATAAATAACTGAGAAATAGGGATTTTTATTGGTTAAATCATTATGTTTAAGCCCAGATGTGGAAAAAAGCATGAATTAATTTATGAAAATTACATTGTATAAGTTTTTTACGATTCTTTCTTTGTCTGTAATTTTGTATGAAAGTAAATAAGGGACAAACTCTGTTGGTATTTAATTACCCAAGGCCGGCATTATCTATGGCCAATTATATGTTGCAATGTCCCAGGTACGACCTTTTAATTGATTGAAAGTGAAAACCTTGTCGAAAAGTTTACACTACTGTAAACGTGTGTTTTTTTAGAAGTCCTTTATTATTTAATGTAACTATGTAACTTTAAAAATGTTAATTGAAGTTTTATACAAGTTCTCTAAAGCTTGATTTTTTTTTGAAGGTTTAAACAATTCATTTTGTAATGTTTTTATAATTAGCTTTTTTATTCAAGCGAGTAATGGTTACTTACAGTGAAATGTAGACAGGGTCAGCCTAGTTTTATTTATATTTTATCCGTACTAGCAAAGTGCATCTGGTTAATTTCAAGTAGTATAGTAGGATGAAGTAAACAACAATAGGATAATATTCTTATTACCTGACGTTTTACTGTAAGTATAAATGTTTTATACACAAGAGGTCCCGATCTTCACTAGTAAAGTAAGACAGATTGATATTAACGAGCCACATAACTTACTTCATTCCACTTTTAGCAGCTTATCTGGAAATCTCTCCATTCCTGTTTCCTCATACTGATATTGTTACCCCGCCAACGGTTAACGACACAAGTTCATAATTAATATACTAAGATTCATGTTTATAAACAAAGGAGAAAGTGGAAGACTATCCACCTTTCTAAAGTGGTGCTTACATGCTGTATTTGGTTTAAAAGAGTAGAGACAATGTATTATTAGTTGTTTTTTTATTCATTGAACGACTTATTTAGAAAATTTACTATCATACTTATGAATCAAAATTAATAATAACCACGCTAACTATGGCAAAAATGTGTCAACTTAAGAACATTTAAAAAATCTGACTATTGAATTCATAAGCAATAACTGCTTCTACAGCCTTTCTGAGCATTTTGATTGCGATTTCAGACTGAATGGTAACTTTTTACGTTACATTATTCAGGTAGTTCGTCCTGCCTCATTTAGCACCTTTCCAAACAGGTTGGTAAAAGTCTGGAAATTTGTTAACAACTCCTAAACTACTGGGCAGAATTTATTACAACATTTCATGGATTTGACCACGTAAACACAGACATTAATCATCATCAAAAAACATATATGATATGTATGACAATTCACAATGTATTCAATGATATCAACCCCCCTATAAATTTAAAGTAGGCTATTTAACCAAATATGTTCCACAAAGAAACCCCCAACCAACTAAAGCCCCCATGTATATAATATTATCAAAGATATTTAATTATATGTTTTAGGAAATAAAAGTCATAAAATTAATCCCCACTCATGGTTAGCAAAAATCGGGTCTCTAGCCTAATTAATACTTCCCATTATAATCGGTGAAGTGGTCTAAATTAACCCACTCATTTTAAGTAGGAATAAGTGTCACTGGAACAATATTACACCTTTTTAAGGCCAAGAAGATAAGCCAGTGACGAAGATGATGTAATTTCTGGGTGAGAAATTTCAAACCTACCTTATTCCCTCAGCACCATATTTATTGTACAATCTTTGGATATTATATGTATTTTCAGCATTCAATAGACTTTTAAAAACAGAGTAAAATGATCATCAACAACTCCAAGAAAAATTATCAGAACTTTTAATTTTCAATTTAGTAATTCTTATCAAGATTAACATTTAGGCATACCTAATTTGCCTGAAGACTAAGAAAGGTAGTCATTTTGACTGTGTGCTATAAACTTTAACTTCACCTATTAATACCTGAGATCTGAATTGGCTTAACTACTCCAAATATCAAAATTAATATTTCAATCAAATATTTAGTAAATATAAAGGACAACTTTGTTAAACAACCAAAAGAACAGACATCTATTGTTGCTGCTCGAGCCCCCCCCCACCCCCTGAGATCAAAGAGACTTTATTTGTAAAGAAAAACCTGAACATTACTTGTATTGGTTAGCAATTGTCCTAAATTAAAATCAATCCTCCCAAACCTATAACAACTATTTTAAATCCCTGTTTTATATTTTTTCATTCTGAAATCTCGAATCTAGTTAAATAAATTAAGTCATTGTAATCATCAACCTGTTTTATTATTTGAGTATAGGTAGCCATCATTCAATAATTATTGTAAGCACAAGATACAAAGAGTTAACTGAGTCAGTTAACTGTCAGATTTTCCAGGCATTGAGAACTAGAACAAAGTAAAAGACAGTTAATCAGGAAATCTGATAAAGAGACAAGAGATAAATAAACTATTATCCACCCATTCATTTAGTATCTATATACATTTTTAATATCATAGACCCTTTCCCTTGTTATCAATGTGTGTTGCAATAAAACCTTTTTTATTTGGTATTGTTACATCTAGAGGTATTTCACGGATTTTTGCATGACCAGGGGACGGCCCTAGGAGGAAGTCCTAAAATTGATAAATATAAGCCTATGTCGAGTTATATGGTATTTTAAATATAACACAACGGCTTAGCTCTGGTTTCAAAAGGTTGACCCAGACTAAAGTTATAGCTTCTCAAACTTTTCCATATTTTCTTAGTGCAAAACAGCTGTCCATGTATTGATTAAACCAGCTGGATGATTTGATTTTAACCACGTGTTTCATTGTTGTTCACCTATTTCAATTTAAATCTTTATACAACCAAATATTTGAATACCCCCGTCGCAGCAAACCTGCATACTCAGCGAATTTCCAATGCATATATTTATATACCATATACAGCCACTTTTACCAAGATTCATAGATACATATTCACAAATGAGCCGTATATAAAATTGTAATTTTTCCCTATTAGAATAACATAGGGATTGAGTACTCAGGTTTGCTTCAAAAAGGAACAGAGAATATCAGGTTTAAATAGGAATATCAGCAGACCACACCCAGGTGAAGCCACATACCAAGTTTCATCCGCATCCATTAATAAATAAGCAATTTATACAATTTGAATTATTCTGTATAAGAATAACATGGGGGTCTGAGTACGCAGGTTTGCTGCAACAAGGAGCACAAGTTATGACCTTTTATACAAATATCAATGTAACTCAACTAGGTGAAGCTATATATCAAGTTATATTAATTTATGTTCATAATTAAGTGAGGAATACAATTGTTCTTATTCTCTATAAGAATAACATGGGCGCTGAGTACGCAGGTTTGCTGCTACGGGAATCATCATAAAAATATTGTTTCTTTGCACAATTATCAATAGACCACAATGAAATTGAAGCCGTTTACCAAGTTTCGTTCGGATACGTTTATAAACAAGCGAGATATAAAATGTTCATTATTCTCCATTAGAATAACATTGGACAACGTACTGTATTTAGCACTTTGAATATCTCTGTAACCAATTGACGTAGAAAAATTATCAAAACTCCAAATTTGTAGTTTTTTTAAGCCAAACCCAATCGTGAAAAGTAAAATTAGATTTTACTATTGTATTTGTAAAACTAAAAAAAAATTAGGGTACAAAACCCCCCTACAATACCCCTTCGGATAAAGCGATCCGTCTGGTTTTCGAACTTAAAGTCATAAATGTTGCTTTAACTACGGCAATGGCTTCTTCCCTATAGGGGAAATTCGCTAAAATGTAATAAAAATAATTATTGTCGTTTCTGTTAATATTTTTATTTTTAATTTAAAATCAACAAAACAAAGCAAACAGCTGTTTTGCACTAAGTAAACATGGAAAACTTGGAGAAGCTGTAACTTTTGACTGGGTCAATTCTTTGGAACCAGAGTTGCACCGCCGCACAGTGGGGTATTCTCTATGAAAAGTTGGCCAAAATTATTAAATGATTTTCATCTCCAATTTTGGTGAAGCAATTATGTACTAATGGTGCATAGTAAGTAATCAGAAAAAAACACTATTCTAGTTAATTTCAATAACCTAAACATTAAACTAAGGACAACTCTGTGTTATTAAGTGAATTATTGAAATTATGTTAAGTTAATCAGAATTTCCTGAACATGTATGGTTTTACTTTGCATGTAAGAAATGGTTGTTTGAAGAATCATTGATTATAGAATCCTAAAATAACGTAAAACAGTGTATTAAGTTTGAAGTTCCGTTGGAAAAGAACGTGTACAGTAATAATTTGCACACACGCAAACACTATCATTAGAACAGATACCGGTATGTCCCTTCCAATTTTTGTCAATGATATTCAACCATTAAAATTTCATTGACCTGGAAACCACACCAAATTAAAAAAAAATCATCTTTGTATCAATACTTAGGAAAACCCAAGTTCAACAGGTCCAACAATGGTGTATTCAGGCCCAGTAAAAAATATATTCAACTAACTAGAAGCTATATATGTAATAAGCTAAAAGTTGTAAAACATGTTTCTTGTTAGTTTATAATATTAATTTAACCATACTAATTTCACAAAGGAGACAGTAGGTTTATAGTTTATTTCTTTTTACATAACACTGTTAATAAAACAAAAATTATAATGGAAGATTGTATTTGTTTAAATTATTATTTTTGCATGTTCACAATTTCAAAAGGGTTTCTGATCATACTTATAAAATATATTTGTAATATTTAATTTTTAATATAAATTTATAAATATAATTATTTGTTACATAAAATGAATGAATTTGTTATAATTCCATGAGCAATCTATTTAACTCGCTCATTAGTCTTATACCCTTGACTGTATTTTCACTACCTACTTCCTACAGAAAATTAAAATAAAAATCTAGCCTGATTTATATCAAAAATATTCCTTGGAGGTACCACACAAGCTGCCTTGATAAAGATAATAAATATATAAACAATAGCCAGGTTGTACATATATATACCACTACTACACCACAATATATATTATACCACTGTAATGGTTGCATTGGGAATAACTAAGCTACACTCGCTAATTGTGCTTAACTAAATGCAATATAATAATGTATTACATGATTATTGCAAGACCAGCCTGAAGACTTCAAATCGTACAAAAATAAATTATTTTAACTTATTTTTCCTTACTTAATTTATTTACAAGGTAATTAGTTTACATTACATACCACTTTGTTATTTGTGGGAATTTATTGTAGCATGTTTTGTTTTGTATTGGCATCAATGAATTGGTGTGTTTTGGTAAAAACTATCAAATGGTGATTAAAGAGGAAGAAATTTACTTTTAGAATATCACAGTGAATTAGCTTGGAAAAGCTTGGAAGGGTTTCAAGAAGTTTTATATAAATTGAAATTAGTTGTGAATCCTCTATCTTGTTTAAGGTATACAAATGTATATTTAAAATAAATTAAAAGTGAGGAAAAAATTATAAATTATATATGTATGTAGAGCTCAAACCTTCTATATTGACATCCATATTAGCTTTTCCTTCAATATATATTGTGTGAATTATTATAAGTAAATTATAGCAACCGTTTCTTCAACACTTCGGACGGTCAGAAAATGTGATTGCAACAACCACAACTTTAGGAATGATGTGACATGTTTTAAAGTTATCTGATAAACAAATTAGGCGTTGAGCCACTGGGGAAACCCTTTGGGAAGCTTATAATGATAGAGTAGAGTGGCAAAAGCCATTTTTAATTTTTCGACTTTTGGCCAGCTTTTAATGCAAAATACCCCACTGTGCGCCGTGTTCTTTAAAGAAACACGTTTAAAATGAAGTATAATTCGACAAGACTTCTACTGTATTTCACAATTTTATGGCTTCCTTCGTGGGCCGTCCTCTGGTCATGCAAAAAATCAGTGAAATACGCCTAGATATAGGCAACAATATCAAATACAAAAACACCAAGTTTCGTAAAATTCTTAGGAGTTATTAACTATATCCCAGACACTTTCCCAACCCTGTATAATTTATATCCTGTTTTCTCTTATTACTGAAAATCACCAATTGTTGATACAGGGTGTCCACGAGATTATGGCGCAAGTGCAGGATTTCATAGAACTCTTCAAAAGGAGTAAAAACTTCAAATAATCCTTTTTCTAAATCGTTTCCTTTTTCCGTCTGTCTGCCCGTATGTGATTTTTAATCAATGAAGCATATCTTAAAAACCACTTGAGGTACTGACTTGAAATTTGGCATATATATTTTACACTAGTTTAGGGCTAACTTTTTATTATATTTGGATTTTCTATCTTTAACCATTTAAAAATGGCGGCAGATTTCAATTCTTCAAAACGTAATACCTTGAAAACGGCAGATTATTGAGTGTTCAATCCATATATTTAAATTCCCCTGTCGCAGCAAACCTGCATACTCAGCGAATATCTAATTTGTTTATGTGTTTGTCACTACCACATAAAGCTATTTACCAAATGTAATATAAATAAATAAGGCATCACTGTTCGTTCAAATTTACCAAACAGCTGTCCATGAGTAAAGCATAAAAACTCAGGTAGTATAAATGAGAGGTTCTGGTGGTGGAGGTTGCTTTTTGTTTTGTTTTTTCATCGTTAAAATAGCCATTTTATAATTCTAATAATTTTATATTCCTCTATATGTATATTGATTTTTGAATTTTAAAATTGTAAGGCCATCGTTTTGAAGGTATTTTTTCCGCTTAATCTGAACATCTTCTTAAAACGGATGTCATGTTTGGAAAACTTAATTTTTCAACAGTAAGTAGTTTTAAATTTTTCATTTTATCATTACAGTACTGACGAATTAACAGTCTATCGATAAATTAATACAAAATAAAAAACGTACTTATTTTCAGTATGGGAGAATGTTTCTAAAATAAAATTTGGTATTGATTTATATTAATCAGATGATTATGTTTTTACATAAATGTTTGCTATCGTAAAATCAAGTTATGAAATGGTTCCACAAACTAGTGCATTTTAAATGTTTTTTTTTCATAACGGATTTTATATTTAAATAAATAAATAACGTTTAATATTAAAGTGTCTGTATTGACACACATTATGAGGTATGTAAATAATAATTCAAACTGGTAACATTTACTATTTCCTTTTTGTCATCGCCCATTTTGTTATGGGGCCAGACGGTCTGATGCCAAGTTGGAAAACATCAAGAATAAATAACATCAAAGAGATAAAATACTGTAGTATACAATGTTATTGTACCTATAGACTGGTAAATACTACAAATAAATAAAGACCATGAATAGGATAGTAACTTTTTCTTTTCCTCAACTGTTTAGTGGCGACTTTAACAATTGGAAGTTAAATGAAAAAAATGTTATTATAAGAGAAGCAAGTAGCTAATGCTTTAGAAATAATCATAGATCAAATAAACGAAGACAAAGAGAATAAATTATTCTTGGTGCAAGATGATAATCTACTATTGTACAATGTGTAACAGATAAGTAATTAGATTTAGTTAAAGATTCAAAACCAGCAAAGAAGGTGATAACAGTTTTAGAAAATATATTTGAAAGCAAAGTGTATTTTATAAGTTGTATCTTAAAAGAAAATTACTTAATTATTAATTTATAAGTTTGTAAACTTGATTCAAATCGTAAAGGTCCATTAAATAGTAAATAGCCCTAGGTTGGATTACAGAAATCCTCCCAAAGAAAACTGGTTTTAAATTGCTAAATATGTTTTGTAAATCTAATTGCCCAGTCATATGATTCCAGAATTGTCTTAAAAAAAATTCATTTAAGGCATATTATAGGCGCAAGGTGATTTTGGGAAACGGTCTATAGCTTTAAAATAAAGAGAAAAAAGACGACGGAGTAGGCGAGTTATTTTTACTAGAGATTACGACTAACATAGGTGCTAAGATTTGTTTTAATAAACTGAGATAAGGTCCACCAACGTTAAAGGTGGGAATAGCAATAATGGTTGGTGGATATTTTAATGGACAAAGTGGTTTCACTGGCTTTGATAAACATATGTTTTAAAAGTAGGGAACAAATATTGCTGTTGATTCACTTACACCGTACCAAAGAATGAATCTTGGTAAACAATCCCAAGAAGATCCGCAATGTTACCTGTTTAATAAACTGGCACCATGTCCTATGTATCCGCTTAAGCAGGGCGATATAAGCAAAGAACCAAGTTGACTTTGCTTACTGCATTCTAACCTCTTCCAAGTAAATTTAATACACCAATACGTCTGTGATTTTTAACTACCTCGCACATGATTATAGATTATGGCGGTTTTTTTCTTCATAGAGTTGTTTGCAATAAGAATTTGACGTTCAAAGACAATTGTGGAAATTACGTCAAATACATCCACAGTCTGTATTTGACACTAATGTGATAGCAGTTTTATCAATTTGCATCCTTATAGGTCGGAACTTCATGGATCCAAAAGTGCCGAACGGGTTAGGAGGTGAAGCACAAATACATCAGCCAACATTGTATTTGAAAAAATGATTTTAAATGCTTAAGAAAAGTTATTATCAAATGTAGGAAACAAAAGTTATTACATAGCATGTCTTATCCCTGTTCTTACAGAGCCGTATAGAACACCAAGCAAGCAGATGGAAATAACTAAGTTAATTGTAGTTTTGAATGGTGGTGTATCTATGTCTGCCAAACATAGCCTATAAAAAACAACATCTGAAGCTGCAAAGTTACAATGTTTTTAGAATACAATTATGTGATGACGTGGCTGGTACATGAAAGAAAAAAGAGGGAGGAGAAGATGAGAGCTCTTTATCGCCAAAGGAGATTTTGCTCGTTATAAACCCCTAAGAAGTTATTATTTTGATCCACAAGATTCATAGGAGTCTGCGAGTGCAAGGAGGAGGGTTAGAGGTGATCTAAAGTGTGGCGGCCAGACCAGCAAAAACAACTTTGCCTTTAAAACAAAGATCTCGACGCACCTTGGCTCTTCAAAACGAACAAAACTTTTAAAAGTCTCATTCAAACGCTCCTTCACCTTTACCCTTTTTCAAAACGTTGTGGATTAAATAAACCGGAAGAGTAATTTCATTAATGATAGCAATTTCAATAACCTCTTAGATAAGATTTTGTTTATGTAAAGTTTTAAATTTAATTCAAAATTTAAATAAACTCCTATACCTGACCTGGATGGTTCAATGATATCTAATTGCCTAGGAGGCAGAAAAAGAAAAAAATGCTGCTGAAGGGATGGCTCATCTAATATAGAAAATAGAAATTGTTAAACTCGGATAAAATTTAAAATAATTTTTAAAACTTCGATTTTAGCACTGATTCAAATAAAATATTATCTTTATTAATGTATATGTTCTATGGACCCATGAATTACAACCCCTTGAAAATAAAAGTTTATTTTTAATGGAATACATGCTGTTCTTTTTATGAATATAAATTAACTTTTCATAGTTTTTAGCGAATTCCCCTATAGGGAAGAAGCTATTACCATAGGTGACATGGTAAGACTTAAGTCCGAGGCCATGTTAACTTTTTGTTTTGAGATCCCCAGATGCCAAAAACACTATTCGTTCAAATTTATATATATACATACTAGCCGAGCCGTTGGCTACCCGTTGGGACCCGTTGGGTTGTGACAGCTTTGTCCGTGTAAACTGTGATAGTTGTGTGTGCTGCATTCTGTGTTTAGCCCGTGGAACAATTACGAATCAAGATCAACTGTTTGAATTTTCATCAGCTCAAACCAAAGTGAATGTCCATAAGGCATACATGGGAACTTTGGGACCCAGCGGGGCGGAACACAGGGGAGATTTCGTAATACCGGTTCTTACAAGCACCTAGGGCCAAAGAAGAATCTATATGTAAAATTTCAACTATGTAGACCTTATAGTTATGGAGATTTCGTGATATATATGGAGTCTGTCAGTGGTATTTGGATTTTATATATGTAAGGTACCGGGCTTCGAAACCATGGAGGTTGCGTATGGAGAAACCACTGATAGCCAAATAATGACCGGAAAATCTGTTCAGAGAGCTTTTCGAGGACACCTCTTGGTAGGCAGATATCTAAATAATTTAACTGTATCAGACCTAATGAAAGATAGTTCACAGTTTACTTCATTGGTTCGAGGAGGAGAACAGTTATACTCATAGTTAATATCAAAGGATATTACAATAGAAAATGCCGAGGAGTCTGAAACACTAGTCGAAATAAATCAGGCTATGGTCCAAAAGAAGGAAGTACTTGGCCACAGGCCAAAAACCAGCCTGCTTTGGATAAAATATCAGAAAATAATACAGATCGCACGATCCCTTATCAAAGCAGACGGCCAGGGTCTTGGAATGCACTTGTAAGTCATATCAGACTGTCTACCAATAGTTGCTGCTGCTGGAAACTTCAACTACCTAAAATCTACCTTCTATGTGTGTACGCCGTATTTTCTGTGGGATTACATGTGATTCGCGACACCAACAAGTTATGGGCAGGCTTTAGTTCCGACCTACTAATTGAACAGACAGTGATGACTATTTAAAGATCAGCGTTGGATTGACTCATGAGAAAGAATGACTGAATAAATGAGTGCTTTGTGGACCTTATAAACACCGATTATATCTCAGTATCTCAGTATTATGCAATGCAAGAATTCTGTGACCTTACTTAAACAACAAGTTTCCAACACCGAGATTCAACAATGCAAAGAGTAAAAACAGACCAATGAGACTTGGAGAAGATCATAGAAAAACTTGAAACTTGTTCACCATTTCCATCCGAACCATCTTTAAGAAATATTGTAACTGGTTTATTGGCCAAAAATTAAGTCAATATACACAATTTTGAGAATGTAGGAGAAAATATTATACGTAATATGGTAGGGAAGGAAATATTTAACATATCATTTCAACAAAAATACAGAGCAATGACGTTTGCTGATGCATCTGCTATTCTCGGTTTATTTATTATTATTATTTATTTATTTCAAAATACCCGAGCATTGACCCTGTTCTCCTTTACCAACGATTTTTTATCATGTCAAAAACTGGAGATATTTCTTTAGAAGATATAATGATCTATGAGCTTAGCCCATTGCCTGCGTCACTATTTGAAGCCAAAAACATTTTACTTAAGAGTGACAAAGCCCAATTAGCTCATGCAATTGTAAATTAGTGTATCTTGAAATATAAAAATACACTAACGGATTTGTACCAGCCAACCAAATATTATATATTAGTCTCGGTTCTCTTCTTCATCACCTGCCTTGACAAAAGAATGACAGTTATGGTGCTATTTCACACGCATATGCAGAACTTACTGTGAAGACATATAGAAAGGCAACAATCGTTTTTGATGGTTACGAATCAGGAACTTCCATAAAAGATAACATACACCAAAGACGTGGGAAAACACTCATTCGACCATAAGTTTAAGTGCTACAGCATAGTTTGTGGGCAGAAAAGAAGATTCTCTCCACGGTATACAACAAACAGGCATTAATCCATCTTGTCAGCGGATGTTGTAATCAATGCACTGGGGGATGCAGGCATCGATATCGCTTTGGCAACTGTTAAGTCATCAGAACACTAACCAACAACAATGATTGGAGAGGATACGGATTTACTCATCCTTCTTCTATTTAATAGGAACAATCTGGATAACAAAGGGCTATACTTCCGCTCGGAAAACCTCACACATCAAAAAGTGTACAATATCAGTGATTAAAACAGGTATTGGGTAATGATTTGTGTTCGCAACTGCTGTTCATCTATGCCTTCACTGGATGCGATTCAACTGCACGCTTGTTTGGGGTAGGAAAGAAGTCTGCATTTCATAAACTCGATAGTGGAGAGAACACAATTAAGGAGTTTGCTGCTGCCTTTCTGACACCAAATCAAGGTAAGTCAAATGTAGAGAGGATTGGAGACAAAGCAATGGCAATGGCAATTGTTTGGAGGCAGAAACACTGACTCCCTTACTTCCTCGCGCTGCAAACTCTTGAGTAAGAAGCTAGTGCCTGCCACTTCGTTTGTCAGTCCAGAGCGCCTTCCTCCTACAGATTCCTCGTCAAAATACTACTGCTTTCGAATGTATTATCACAATGACCATAACCAATAAACCAGAAAGTCTTCTTCACGTCCTCCACTGTAACTGCCTGCAGAACAAAGCGGTGTACTTGTACTAGAAATGGACTACCATGTACATCTGCCTGCGGACCGTGCCAAACAGAAAATTGTGAGAATTATTTTAATAAATCTGTTGGAGAAGGAGATTGTGACAGTGAATATTTGTAAACATTGTAATATTGACCAATATTTTGTATAAATATAACATTTTTTGTATTTTTAATGTAATATCGTATTTGAGTTCTGGATGTATAAAATCGTATACGTAGGCACCAAGATCGTCTTTCTAGGATGAGCATTAACGAAGTTAGGAATTTGATACCATCTTGAAAATCAGGCACAAACAGGTGGTCAAACTTTGGTAAACTCTTAATGTGTCGATCAGCATACTTAATACTACAAATTAATATATAGAAACCTCTTGTAGCAATTTTTGAGAGTAAATATGTGTTTTCAGCCTACTATTATTTGTATTTTTAATTTAGGACATAATTACAATAAGTTAATTCTTCATCGTCGTGCTTATAAATAACATTACAAGCATATAAAAGAATAAAAATAAGTTTTAATAATTTAATGAAAATATTAGTTTTGTAAGCTGAAATTAGGTATACCTCTAAAACCGTGACTTGAACTGTACATACAAAAGTAAAAAATACTTTCAAAATACGTATACTATATACTATACGTTACTTATACTATTTTGAAAGTATTTTTATCTTTTGTATGTACAGTTCGAGTCACAGTGCTTGACATCTGGTTAGGGTATGCTCTGGAATGACTTTTCGCCTCTATTTGGCTTATTACTGTTAGTGGTACAGTATACTTTTGTCAACAGGAACCAAAATTAGATAATTTAATTTAAAAATATTGGTTTTGGTTATTTTTGTTATTGTCTGCTTTTATTTACGAGAAGTTTGAGTTGGTTCTCCCCTTTCCCAGGCGCCAAGCACCGAAGCGCGAACTGTAATTGTTGTAACCCATTAAAGGGGATGACGATCTACTTTGCCGACAATAGGTTTTAAATACTTACCTAACTAATATAAATATGATATGGATATACTGTATATACATATATACAAATATTATATATATATATATATGTTTGTGGTTTTGTAAACCAGCTTTTGTCTAGATAAATAGTGCAGCTAAAATAAGAAAATTAACCCACGAACCTCGCAAATAATTAGATTAGGGAATTGATAAATATTCTGTTTGAACCTCCCTGATTAACGCCTAAATTCCCCTAAATGCAAAGTTGTGAATCTTAATGGCCGATTTTTTATTAATTTGTAACTATTTATATGGTAATTATCTGTTATCCAGTACTGACCCTCCAGTTACATTTAACTTTCTTCTCTTTGTCTTCACTCACTTTATTTTGACAGCGGTAGTTTAAGGTCTCTCATTGCCGCAACTCTGACAGGTAACCTTTGATGTTAATACCCCGTGGTTACAAAGGCACGTCACTATTTCGTCATTGTTCATCGCACTCAAATCCAAGAACATAACCTACACTTTATTTTGCACATAGTAACGAGTAACTATCACAGTGAACAATAAATGACCTAACTAATAGGAACTGAAACCACACACTGACGTCTTGTAGACGTCAGGCTGGACTAATTATTGTCATGAAGCCTCATTTGCTGAGTATTTTACTTTTATTTACAGACTGTATGTTTATTTAATTATTGCTAGGTCCACACATTTGAATAGTTACCCACACACACAGATAATATAAGTTATTTTCAGGTTTTGCGTGAGCAAAAAAAGGTGTGTGCGATGATAAAGAAAGTATATAAAACAGTTTTATTACGAATTAAAACGTTATTATGATTTCAATTTGTTTGGGGCTGGATGTTTTTGGGAAAGATAAGAAAGATAGGCGAAGGACCAATGTGAAGAGCAAAAAATTAATGATAGTAATGGACAAATTATAACATGTAACAAACATTTATTTTACATAAAGGAATAGATAAGTAAGGACTGACAGGCTGGTTATTGACATAGAAAAGGGAAACATGTTACATATTGTAGTTTATAATTTGTACTAATTGTTTTAAGGCACTGATCACCAATATTAGGATATTTATAATTAAACAAAATGAAAATAAAATGTTCAAAAGAAGTTTATATTAATTACTTATCCACTCACCAAATTGGGTGAAAGTTCTGACTTTTAAGTCACTACTTTGGATGAGGCATGTGGAGATCAAATGAGTCAGGAGATGGGATGAGAAGGTCTTGAAGATCTAGACGTTCTAGACGTTTCAGAAGTTCTAGAGGATCTAGAAGGTCTAGAAGATCTGAAGGGTCCAGGGTTATAGATGATGTCACTCACTTTATTACAGGTACATATACATAGTTTAGGGTTTTAACCAGCGTGTCGTTGAAAAACAATTAACATGAAGTGAGATATAGAAATACATACATTATCATGTCGATAATTGACAAAAAGGGGAAATCAAATGGGAAGAGGATGAAATGTTAACAAAAACTAAACTGGGAGTGGTTATTTGCTGGTCTGTTAAGTGAGAAGAGGGTTTGTTATTATAAAATAGGTAACAATGAAAATGTAAACAAAAGATATCAGGTGAGAATAAAAGTATAGGAAAAGAGAAGTATTTAAAATCAAATTAAAATAAAAACATATGATTTTAATTGGTTGGGTAAAAATATTATGAACCAGGCTCTTGTTGAGTAGTTGGGAATTAATTATTTTTAAAACCACATTATATAAATCCAGAACATATATAAGTCTTGAACATACCGCCGACCTTGAAGTGTCCACACTTCAACAACATTAAGTACTAGGTAGTGGACAAAGTTTGATGACTGGACGCACAAATGTATTCGTGGAAGTCTTGACTTTAGCCACTCAAACTATTCCATCACGCCCAGGAAAGATTTTAATTACTCGAGCTAATGGCCATTGAAGTGGACTTGATGGTGAATTGATCAATACTAAATCTCCAATCTTGAGGTTCAGGCTGCTAGTAGTCCATTTACAGCGTTGCTGTTGAGTATGCAAGTACTCTGTTGTCCATCGAAGCCATATGGTTTGAAACAGCTGTTGTGTGAGTTGCCATCGCTTCAGTCTGTTAACAGGAACCTGGGTAAGATCCCTCTCTGGGATTGATAGTGAACACATTATCGCCTACACGGGAGGTTCAATATTACGAATATCCTTTGTTACGAGATTGGAAAATGTAATCCAACCGATTGTTTGATCTATCGAATGAATTTAGCCCAGTAGACTTGTGGATATGTTTCAAGATTATGTGGTCACGGGTTTGAATCCTACTTGTTATGCTTACTTTTTTAGGTCTGCAATTTATGTTTAATTTGACTTTATTTTGTTTTTACAAATTCATTTATTTGTAATTATGTTGCTCAACGAACAGCCACCATACAGCGCTCTGCGGAGTTAGGTTAGGTTAGGTTACTATAATTATGTCGTGAACTGAAGTCTAATTTCTTGTTATTTTTCGCACGTAAATCCATTTGTAGAACTCTAATTTAACATTGTAACCACAACTTTTTATTTATATCTGATTGACTTTGATTGACTGAGCACTTTGTTTTTTACTTTTATACATCTCGAAACAACCATCGTAGTCGGGAGTTCATTCGATAAAACCATTGACTATAAATACTTCAGGATAGTCAATGATAAAACGAACAAGCAGCCGGTTGGTAAAATGTTTCGATATCGAACCAATATGGGACCGCCTGTGTAGGTATTCATTTGCACAACAAAGGTCATTGTTGAGTAGTTTTTCTTTGGTTAATGAACTACGAGTTTGATTTAAACTTGAGTTGACTGAGGAATGCAAGTGAGCGAAGCGAACTCCGAAAGAGGGTTTGGGGGCGAAGCCTCCAACAGCGATAAGCCTAGTTTGATATAAACGTGTAAGGCAGCATATATTTTCATGAGTTCGAGAACCAGACAGGTCGCTCTACTTTAAGAGGGGGCTCCAGTCCTCTGAGTCTACCTGCTTCTACCATAAGACCAATGATAACTTTCAAAGTCCGTCCCTCCTCAACGGGTTGTCCGAAATGGATTATTTATGGACCGCTTTAAAGATAAAAAATATATCTAGCGATTTCAGTAAGCAGAATTTCTTTATCATAAATAGTTCGCGCATAAAAAATCGTAAATATTGAATATTTTGAAATTTTATTGATCGATTACTATTTGTGATATCGAAATTATGCTTACTGAAATCGCTAGGTATATTTTTGCTCTTTAAAATGAACCATAAATCAACGATATCGAATAATCTGTTGAGGAGGAACGGGCTATGAAAGTTAACATTGGCCTTATGGGCGAAGCAGGTAGAAACGCGATAAGTTTCGTGACTGGAGCGCTTTCTTAAGGGGGGTTGGGGGGGTTTATACCCCAAAATTGGGTTTTTTGAACTGTTTACATATGATTCTTTTTAAGCGAATTTTTGTTTACACCATTAAATTCAGCTTAAAAAAACAAACAATTTGGTATTTTGATCATCGCTCTACGTCAATTGGTTACCGAGATATTGAGAGTGATAAACACAGTACGTTGTCTAATCTTAATCTTATGGAGAATAAGTGACATGTATTCTCGCTTATTAATGAACATATATTAATGAAACTCTATGGATTTATATGGTTGGGTTTTAATGCTATTTGCATTCAAAACTAATTTTTTGTGGTCCCCATGGCAGCAAAACTGCGTTCTCAGCAGCCGGTGTTATTCTTATGGAGAATAATAAACATGTGATATCTTGCTTTTTTATGAACATAAATTGATAAAACTTGGTATGTTGCTTCATCTGGAGGTGATCTATTGGTATTTGCATAAAAAAACAGATTTTGTGGTCCGTGATGCAGCAAATCTGCATACTCAGTCCTAATATTTTTCTTATGTGGAATAAATAAAATGTCATATCTCGCTTATTTATTAATATGCTTTGATTAAAGTTGGTGGCTTACTGACTTAGTGAAGTACCATTTTAAATTCGATATTATGCAGGTTTGCTGCAACGGGGGCATTTTGTTTCCGATTTTCCGGGGTTTTCCGACCTCATCCGAAAAAAAACTATCGTATTCAGAATCAGGGCTTTATTTCGCACACTTTGGTAAAACAAATGTTAATATCCGGAGGGGTACTAAATAACAGATCATTAGATTTATATTTCGAAGATAAGAAAAATATTTCATGTATAGGATGTTGGGCTTACAATCATTTATATTGTGTTTTTTATCTCTTTCTACATAACGTTTTATTAATTATAAACGAATTAAGATATACATATTGTAGTACAAATTTTGTACTTAGTGCAGAGTGATATTGGTCGTATTATGTGTCTGTCACGTTACAGTGGTAAATCTTTCAGAGGATTCTACCTTTACTTCTCTTTCTCTAATCTACCTTTTGATCTGTCCGTTGTCGGTCTGTGCCTGATTGTTTTCAGAAACCCTGATCTCTGGGAAATAATCCAAGATATTAATGATGAAACAAAATTATCATGGATATAATAAATAGTCCTAAATTTTAGTGTCTATATAGCATTACGTTTAACAACAGCAGCAGTTTTAAATTATTGCAATTATAAATGTTGGAGATCTATAAGTTTCAATAAATCTATAAATTTGTTAAAAGCCGGTAAAAATTAGAGGGACATATTTCACTACCTTCATTTTCAGAGGTGGAACAGTTTCAAATTTGGGGGGTTCAACCCCTCCTTGAGTTTTTTTGCAAAGGAATGATTACAGCTTTTTCCCAAAAATATACTGCAATAAAGAAAACGAATTACAACTTGAAGGCGTAAAACCCATCCTTACACGTCGGCATAGCAAACTGCGCTGAATTATACATCAGGTGACACTTCGGTCTTCAGCATTTTAGTGTGTAGCTGTTTACTTTTCTCCACAAGCATTTTTATTTGGAGACTTTGACTGAAAAAAGGTTTAAATTATTCTACCCTTATTCAATTAAAAACTACCAAATTACAAATATACGTATATATTACCTCATACCTCAGAATCTAACCAGAATTTCTCTCGAGTTCTCACTGAAATTATACAAAGTAAAACTAGAAAAATACATAATAATAATTGATCATCCAGTAATTGTTATTAATAAGCAATATTTAGGTTCGCACTCTTTTATGTTGTTAAATTTGGGCTCGTACAAACTTAAACCAACTATTTTGTGGAATACATTAGGTAGTAGATTTATGCTAATTAGAACAACATAAATAACTTTAATATATCTGTTTCACGTACAAAATTCCAAACACTGAAATTAATTAAAGTAGTAATCATCTTTCCTCATTACAATAACAATTGTTTGTATTAAGTTTATTGATTTATATTATAATAATATACATGTTACCATGAAACTAACTAACAACGCATTAGAAATTGAACCTATTTACTATAGTGTTATACCAGGGGTTAAATCCTTAGAAGTAGCCCTAATATATTTCCAAAAGCAACAGTTTTCTTGCAATGCCTTGAGATAACTATTGCCTTAAACAAGTACTGTATTTCTCGACTATTCAGGGCGAAGATTGTTGAAAATAAAAAACGTAATTAAAATCTAAAAATAATAAAGTTATTTAAACCTTACTCTGCAATGATATTTTTATAAAGATATCTTGTGAGAACGATTTTAAATTATTACTATATAGAGATCGAATTCGTGTGCTCATTTTCCTTCTTTTCTAAGACTCAACAGCTGAATCCTAAAAGCAGAAAGAAGATGAATTGTTTTATATTAGATAGTTTATCTTCTGATTTTAGGATTCAGCTGTTAGAGGTTAATCAATATATTTCAGAGGTCTTTCAATTTACTAGGAACATCATTTTACTTTCGGCCTCGTTATCTTAAAAGGCTTTCATGTAAAAGTTAAATTAAGCAAAACCAATGAAATTAAGAGTTACAGAAGTGAAAACCATTTCTGTATTCTTTAAAATGGCATCAACGATTTTAGATAGTAATATTTTTTTAATTAAGTTTTGGCGTATAAAAAATCAAACGATCTTAGATAAAACTATTTATATATTTATAGAAATTATAAAGCTGTAAATAAATCAGAGATCATCAAAACTTTACCCTTATTTCAAAAATATAAGGGTTAAAATTATTTGTCATCCGGGTTTGTTAAGCTCAAATAAACTCCGTAAACACTTGAGGCGTGCTTCATTCAGAACGCCGCTCCGGTGCAACAAAATATTTATATTTTTCAGAAGTTTCAAATATTATGTTTTATTACCATTTTGTAGGTAAAACAAAACTTTTAGATCTTTTCACTACCATTTGATATTGTTTATCATTACAATAAACATGTTATTTTTTACAATCCGATTTTGTAAAACAGACTAGGCAAAGAATAAAATAAACAGTTTTAACGTAACCTCTATTTGTATATGAGGACGTATATATATATATATATATATATATATATATATATATATATATATATATATATATATATATATTGTATGTGTACTCCAAGAAAAATCAAACTGTACACGTGCTGATTATTTTGAACTGATAAAAGATAGGCAATTAAAAAACTTTTCCATATGCCAATGTAGATAGGTAGAAAGATACCGGTTATATGATATGTTTTTAATTTTGAAACATTCGGAATTAGTTCAAATTTTCGTTGAATCAAAACCAAAATATGCTTTAATTACGAAAAACATTTGACACATTAGACTGTTATCTAACTGTGTTTAAATTGCTATAAAACAATAAAGTATCAGCAAGTTTATACAAATTTACAATAATTTTGTCCTACTAAATCAGTTACAAGACACCTTAGGTCTTATTTTTTTTTAAATTTCGATCACAATTAAATAGCAGTAAGTGTGCACACATAATTCAACTTCGAAATTTTGAGTCTATGGAGTTATCTAATATCAATCTACATAGTTTTAGCGAATTTACCCTATAGGGAAGAGGCTATTACCTTAGTCGGCATAGTAAGACCTCTGCCCAGGACCATGATAACTTTTCGTTTTGAGGTCCCCAGATGCCAAAAACACCATTCGTTCAAAAATGTATGTGTTCTTATATAAATATACAGGGTGTTTACAGACTCCCTGGAAAACTTTTGTGTATTTGTTCCTTAGGTCAACACAATCAAAAACGTCATATAAATATGGGTCTGAAATGCCTAGTTTTCTATCTGTGGGTCTGTTTGTATTTTTTTACAAATTATTTTATAACCTGAGTACTATTTTAGATATAAACCTGAAATTTAGCACGAATGTGTACCATGGTAGGTTAAACAAGTTTATTAAAATTCGTTACGATATCTTAAACAGTTTCAAGATGGCGGCCATTTAAAATATTGTATGTCAAATTCTACGAAACCCGTAGGTTTTATAAAAAAATGTTACAAGTAATAAAAAATTTAGAATTGTAAGACGAACAAAATCATTAATTATTTTCTACAATCGGGTGATAAATAACTGAGTAATGACACACTTATTGAAATAAATATCATATTTTTAGAGTATTTACAATATTGTGTAGTATTTATTTTATTTTGTCATTTGGGAGTACATAAACACTGCTAATATGATACAAGAAAGAATAAAGATAAATCTACAGAAAAATTACTAAATACTGATTATACTGTATAGTTACAAGTACTGCTCAAAATGACGTCCACCTCTGCGGTTACATAGCCTTAAGCGTTCGTGCATTGATTTTCTGACTGAAGCAAAAACATTGGTGTTGTCTTGAATACAACCCGCAGCTTCAACCACGCGCGCAACCAGGTCCATCTCATCAAGTACTGGTGAACTAAACACTAGGGTTATCATGTGACCCCACACGAAAAAGTCAAGTGGTGTGAAGTCTGGTGACCGAAAAGGCCAGTTCACCGGACCACCACGACCTATCCAACGCCGCCCATAAGTATCACTCAAAAAGTCCCGGACGTTTGTACCAAAGTGAGACGGTGCACCATCATGTTGAAACCACATGTTTCTTCTTACTTCTATAGGAATATTCTCAAACATTTCGGGTAGGATATCCCTAAGAAAAGCATGGTAAATAGGAGAATTTAGTCTGTTTGGCAAAATGTAGGGACCAATTAGGTAATTGCCTAAAATACCGACCCAAACATAAACGGAAAACTTGGTTTGATATCCTCTTGTAAAAGTACCATGGGGAGTCCAAATGTGACTAATCCGGGAATTGAAAAATCCTTCTCTGTTGAATGTCACCTCGTCTGTAAACAGAATCTTTTCTGGAATTCTCAGCTGTTTATTTCTTTATTTAATAACCATCTACAAAAATTCATTCGGCGGGGAAAATCTGTTGGATTGAGATCCTGGACTTTCTGGAGCTTGTACGGGTGCAATCTTTCGCTCTTAAAGACGTTCCATACAGTCCTAATGCTACAACCCATTTCCGTTGCGACTGACCTTGTGCTTGAATCAGGTGAATCTTCAAATTGTTGCAGCACATTTTCCTCAAACTCTACATTTCTAACTGACCTTCCCCTTCCTGTATCACTCCTATTTGGTGTAAATGATCCACTTTCCCCTAATCGGTTATGAACTGCTATAAAGGTCTTAATATTAGGACATTGTCTCATAGGAAAACACTCTCCATAAAGTCTTCTAGCTTCTATTGCACTGCCACCAGCCAAACCGTAGAAATAATGAATATCACAAAACTCTTCAGACGTGTAGTTATTCATGGTAGCTTTTATTTGGTGCTGCTAATACCATTTCACAATTTACTAAGTTAATTACATAACCAACATGACAGAAAATCTACACTGTTCAACACATAAAATCTGGCAACAATTAAGAATTATGTGTAAATATTACAACAGCTGATTAAATTACATCAGCTGATCACAAAACAACAGCTGATTGAACACAAAAGTTGCACTAAACAATAATGTGCCGTGTACACTTGTTACATAATTAGGTAAATGTGTGATTACTCAGTTATTTATTACCTGATTGAAGGAAATAAAGTATGTTTTTATCGTCTTAAAATTTTACGTTTTTTATTACTGGTAACATTTTTTTTATAAAACTTGCGGTTTTCGTGAAATTTGACTACAAATAATTTAAATGGCCGCCATCTTGAAATTGTTTAAAATATCGTAACAAAATTGTATACACTTGTTTGACCTACCAAGGTACACATTCGTACCAAATTTCAGGTTTCTATCTAAAATAGTACTCAAGTTGTAAAATAATTTGGAAAAAACACAAACTGACCGACAGACAGAAAACTAGGCATTTCAGACCCATATTTATATTACGTGTTTTGATTGTATTGACCTAAGGAACAAATACACAATTTTTCCAGAGAGTTTGTAAACTCTCTGTATATGTGTCCGTGGGTGCAATAACTCTCGTAAAATTGGTCCGATTTTTATAAAATTTGGTACAAACATGTAAAGCAACATTTATGACTTTAAGTTTGAAAACCAGCCAGATCGCTATATCCAAAGGGGTATTTTTTGGGGGGGGGGTTGTCCCCCAAAAATAGGTTTTTGAGTTTTTTACAGATAATATTTTAGTAAATCAAATTTTAATTTTCACCATTGAATTCAGCTTAAAAAACAAACAATTTGTTTTTTTAGCGAATTTCCCCAATAGGGCAGAAGCTCTTATCGTAGTCGGCATGGTAAGACCTAGGCCCGGGACCATGATAACTTTTCGTTTTGAGATCCCCCAGATGCCAAAAACACCATTAGTTCAAAACTGTATATACAGGGTGTCCAAAAAGTCCCGGGTCGGTTGAATATTTTTCGAAATATTTAAAATAGAGCTACAAAACTTTGCACAAAGTTACTGGACATAAAAATATATTTTAACACATATTCAGTGATCCGCTACTTCCTCAGGGGGACAGCCCGCTAGGAGTCAGAAGAAAATCTTAAATGTAAGCATAGGTTGATATGCATATCAAATAAAAGGTCTTTATTAGTAGAGTACAGAGCCGTAAACCCGACCTCAAACGGATAACCGAGTAAAAAATGACAGCCCTTCAAAGATGGCTTGAGTATGCAACTTAGGTAAATGTAATCAAGTTCATGGAACACACTATCAGTCACAAATAACTTTCTCTTTTAGGTTTATCATGGCTCATTCATTTTTCTTGTTTGTTTTATTTTCGATGCCTCTCAGAAATAATGAAACTTATTATTCTACAACAGTATTAATTGTAAACAGTTTTGGGTTAGTAATGTTAAAATCAAATACCCCCCGTCGCAGCAAACCTGCGTACTCAGCGAATTTCCAATGCATTGATATGTTTCTCACTAGTACATAAAGCCACTAACCAAGTTTGACAAAAATCCATTCATAATAAGTGATTTATTACATTTTATTTATTCCCCATAAGAATAACATTAGGACTGAGTGCGCAGGTTTGCTGCAACGAGGAAGATAAGAAATGAGTTTTTATGCAATTATCAATGTAACTGAACCAGGTGAAGCTACTTACCATGTTTTATTAATTTATGTTCATAATTAAGGGAGATATAAAACTTTACTTATTCTCCATAAGAATAACATTAGGGCTGAGTATGCAGGTTAGCTGCTACGGGGACAATCAACAAAACATTTATTTTTTGTGCAATTATCAATATACCAGTACAACATGAAGCCACATACCAAATTTCATCAATATACATTCATAAATAATCAAGATATCAAATTTTATTTATTCTCCATAAGGATAACATTGGACAACGTACTGTGTTTAGCACTTTGAATATCTCTGCAACGGTTTGACGCAGAATCACAATTTAAACACCAAAATGATTGTTTTGTGGAGCTGAAGTGATTGGTAAAAGAAAATGTGAAGTTTAAAGTAAAATTAACTGAGGAAAAGCCAAAAACCTTTTTCCCATAAGATTAACATGGGAGATTTTATGAGCATGTTTTTTGGATTTTTTCCGCAACCACTTAACCTAGGTTAATAATTCAAAATACCATATTATTTGTTTTTTTAAGCTCTATAACATGGTCTAAACCTAAATTAAGTGTTTTAAAAATTTTAGGGTAAAAATTGCAAAAAACTGATTTTTGGAAAATTTAAAACCCCCATAATCCCCCCTTCCCATAGTCCGATTTTTCTGGTTTTCGAACTTAAAGTCATAAATGTCAGTTTACACATTTGAGCCAAATTTCATCGAAATCGGACATTTTTTACTCAAGTTATCGCATTCACGGACACACACATATATATATATATATATATATATATATATATATATATATATATATATATATATACATATATATAAATTTGAACGAATAGTGTTTTAGACATCTGGGGACCTCAAAACAAAAAGTTATTATGGTCTCGGGCTTAAGTCTTACCATGAGACCTACGGTAATAGCTTCTTCCCTATAGGGGAAATTCGCTAATTCCCTATAGGGGAAATTCGCTAAAAGCTCGTCAGTTTATTTTCTACATTTAACCTAAGTTGGAAACTCAAGCAATCTTTGAACAGCTGTCATTTTTGACTCGTTTCTCCGTTTGAGGTCGGGTTTGCGGCTCTGTACTCTACTAATAAAGACCGTTTATTTGATATCCATATCAACCTATGCTTACATTTAAGATTTTCTTCTGACTCCTAGCGGGCCGTCCCCCTGAGGAAGTAGCGGATCACTGAATATGTGTTAAAATAGATTTTTATGTCCAGTAACTTTGTGCAAAGTTTTGTAGCTCTATTTTAAATATTTCGAAAAATATTTAACCGACCCGGGACTTTTTGGACACCCTGTATATAAATGTCCATGAGCACGATAATTCTGGTAAAAATAATCCGATTATGATGAAATTTGGTATAAACGTATAAAGCAGAAATTATAAATTTAAGTTCAAAAACCAGACAGATCGACCTATCTGACGGGGTATTTTGGGGGGGTTGTGTACCCCAAAAAAAGGGTTTTTGAGTTTTTTACATATAATTTTTGGAAAAGTCAAATTTAAGTTTTTTCTATTGGAATCAGATTAAAAAGACGCAAAACTTAGTGATTTATTCATTGTTCTACGTCAAATGATTACAGAGATATTGAAAGTGCTAAACACAGTACGTCGTCCAATGTTATTCTTATGGAGAATAAGAAAAATTGTATATCTTGCTTATTTAACAACTTATCCTGATGAAACATTGCATATAATCAAATGTGTTTTATTCACCATTTTATATGAATCACTCTATTAAAACACAAGCCAGTACATCTTTTGTGAATCGACCACAATTCATGATGCATCGTATGTTTTTGGCCCAATTCATCAATTATCATAGTACGACGGTTAGCCATCAACAAAAGCCGCCTCAGCAATAAACACCATTCCCCTTTTTCCCTTAATCTTCTTACGCTGTCACTTGCACACCTAAATGGAAAGCGCGTAGTAAGTATAAAGCGAAGTGCTGTACACCCTGCACTCATCCCTTTAACAAAAAATATCCATTATGTGAACTTCTAGGCTCAAGTTCTTATCGTTGTTCTTTACTTGGTTTTATTCAGTTTTTCCTATTTAATGTATGTAGATTGTTATGAAATACTCAATGTTATACTAATGCTGTTAAAAATAAAACCTTACTAGGCCTTACGTTTTTAATTTAAAAACCGTTTAAATTAACGTTTTGGACGTTTTTAATAAACATCCAAACTATTAAAAAAATGATAAGCTCCATTATTTATATAATGATTAGTGTTTATTCAAATGGATTATGAAAAAACATTCTCTAAACATGTTTTAGAATGCACTTACTTTCTCACTTATTACGCACATTTCCTATTAATTACCTATCGTTTACCTTGTTTAGTTATTTACCATTGCTATATGCGTATTTACCTGATACACAATGACTTACAATAAGATTTGCTCCTCCTCCCCATTTTTCCCATTTTCTACGGTTGCAATTAAATTTATTGAGAGTTCAAGGATTTATGTTTTATTTATTTGTGTCTTAGCTTCCAAATCCTGGACAAGTTTTTCATTTCGTTTATCATCCAGGTGACTTATCAATTTCGTTGCTAGGTGTTTTGTCAGGGAAAGACTTTTTTTAGTCTTACTAAACAACGTTTATGTAATAGGAAAATTAAATTACAATAAAGATTTAAATTGTAAGCAAACAAAATTAATGTTAGTTACATGTATTTAAAAATTTAGATCAAGAAGATGAGCTATGGAAGATCTACGAGGAATGTGCCAAGTAAAGTGATTTATATTTAATAGTATATAGAAAAACACCCGGAAATTATACAAAAATTGGAAACCAGTCACAGTTTATTTTTAAGGGTTTAAAAGCAATTATTTCCTTAAAATATAATGTCAAGTATCTTTTATACCAAAACAGAATGATGAGACATATAGCGAGTGAAATAGAAACTAATACGCTTAAACGTATTAGTTGCCGAGGAAGCTCTCAGACTATAGATTACCTCTTCTCTTACATTGGCTCTCATCTCGTAGTGTCAAATGCGGCATTGTTGAAATTTAAGTTAAGGAAATGTGTTAATGACGATCATTAGAACACTACCAGATCTATTGGACACATTGTGTATTTGGTCGAATTGGTATTAAATGTGGATTTTTAAAATTAATTAATAATTACTTATTTTTCCGTACAAGTTTTTCTCTTAATTTCAGTTATGTAGTCAAATTAAATTGCACAGTTATACAATACCAATATTTTAAAATGTGTTTCGTATTGACACTTTTATTTATTTAGTATCTTAGTGCCTTAAGAGAGGTTGTATCAAAAAGTAATTTCCTCCGATTTTCTTACCCAGATTTCTCATTAGAGTATCTGATCCATGGGTGTCAGACTTACCGTTTTCTCAAAAGTTCCTTGGATAATGTAGCACTAAATATAAGACCCATCACGCTGTATAGTATATTGGAAACAGTAATAACGTTCTATGTTATTGAATTATATATATCATATTTATTTAACATAGTTATGATTAGGCTACCTTTGTTCCCAAAGGACCTGATTGTTTTTTGTAATGCCCTAAACCGAACTAGTTTGTTTGGAAAGACATATTTTAATTTATAAAGTCCACAATATATCTCTTCAGATTTGTTCGCTTATAGATTATAGAAACGCGGTGATTCCTGAGTTTTGATAACTAGTTTGGAAAATGTACTAATCTAATTTTGAATTTGATTATGGTAAATAGTGAGCCAAAACACTACATACCATAACAACATTTGGTACCACTACATTTGGTTACATTTGTTACAAATACTCCACTTGCAGCCTATATTTAGCATTTTTTGAGTTAACGAAATAAACTCCTCGTAGAATAAAAAGCCCAGTTTTTATGTATGTACGAGTAAATACGCAGTTGTGAACGTTTTTTGAGGTGTTAATACGAAAGAGTAGTTTTTATTTTAAACTAACAAACTCAGACTGTTTTAATTTATTAAAAGATTTATTGAAATTACTTACATAATTTAAGTAGTAATTTATTTTTAACAGTTCACTTCATTCTATCTGTCTTTTTAATTTAAGTTCATTTTGCAAGTCTATTGCGTAAAAATACACTTACTATCATTTCACATATAATCGATTCTAAAACTAAGTAGAATAATTTACCTGAAGTCAAATATTGCACTGTCAATTTTAATGAACCTTTCCTTAAAGGGTAAAGAAAAACGTAAATAATTCCTGCAAGAACCGAATCCAAAAATAATCTTGCTCATTCTATCAGACAACTGATATTTTACCCCGCAGGAAATGTGTTTAACAAATGCAGTGTGAATACCAGAGAATCTTGGAAAAGAAAGTGGAATGTAAACAGCTGGTAAGTGGCGGGTATGAAGGCAAATCATTATTAATGAAAGTCTAAGTTACGTGACAGAGCTTTCTCGTCCTGCCTTTCACTCGACTGAGGCTTACATTAGCTCCACCAGTTTACTGCTCTTCACAAAAGTTCAAAGGCCTTGCCGATATGCCGAAATATCTTTCAATGCGATTTATTAGCGTCTGCTTAACCTTTTCAAGCTTAGTTTTTATTTATCTTAGGCGCAAACTTAGAATGCTATGATGACATAAAAATGTTATCATGGATTTAAAATTACAAATAAGTAATAAGGTTTTACTTTGTAAAATGCTGTTGCAAGTTCTCTTTATTTCTATTTCTTACACTGTTGGTAGTAGTATTATTATTTTAATTTAAATTAAAAAAATTAATTCGCTTCCAAATTAAAATACCGAATTACAGAAAGGTCCTTGAAGATCAATTCACCGTTGGTGCTGTTATCCTAAAAATGCAAAATAAATGTATTTCTTTAATTTACTGATGAATCACTTTAATATACATGACAGAAAAAACATTTAATGAAAGTTATTGCATGTTTTAATTTATTAATGTAATTCCTCGAAACTTCTATGAAAGTTTGAGACTGCTTGCAGTATCTACTAATATCTATAGTTAATTAGTTATTTAAGTACAGCTGGCAAACGTGTAGGCGTATTACCGGCTATTTATTCTATTATTATATTTTGTTTAGCAAAGTTTTAAATGGAATAATTGTTTTATAAATGTAATAAATGTAACTAAAATCGAGTAATAGTGGCAACAATATTTTTCTAAGCATGAAAAAGAGGGCATGATTACAAATTTAATAGGAGTTTATTGATGCCCTGGTACACCTGAGGTAGGTAAATTAGCCTTATTCCATGTTTAAAATTTGATTTCAAAATATTCTTAACGAATTATGAAAGTTCATTAATATGTTAAGTAAATATACTGGCGGGGAACAGAGAACACGTGTGTCAAAGAACACTCATCAGCAGACCGTCGTGCCGTCTGTCTGGAGCCACCCGTCGCCGTCTTCAAGATCAATTATGAGGTACCGCCCTCCTCAGTAACGTACATAAGACGAAATAAGAACTGTTATTGCTATGTCCGTTATTTACATGTGAATGTTTCAGAAGAGTTGTAAGATTAAAATTCGTTGTAATTTTAAATAACGGCTGGATGACGGGAACTTAAAGTAATTTAACTAGGTTTTTTTTAAAGTACGGCACAAGAAAGTAATATGTTAACATTTTTATATGTATTACTAAAAAGTAATTATTTTCTAAATGTCTACAGAGCACATTGTGCTTTTCCTTTCGTCCAGGTTTCTCACAACTACGACTACGAACCCCTTTAACAATACAAAACGTCATTATTCATATTCAGTCCTTAGACCAAAAATTGAAACCACGGGGAATATAATTATTAAATTGATAGAATTAAAATGATTGGTTTAGTAAATAAATATGTCCAAATGTCAAACTTAATAATATTGTAAATTGATGAATTGGATTACTAATTTTCTCTTTTGAAGTAAATTACACTCAGTACGGTTCTCAAATGTATTTGGTGTTTTTATTCACATTAATACCTCTGGAAAATGTTGTACCATAACCACGCCAGTGTTCATAATTAAATGTGTATAATATTAAGTAGTGAAGTACTGGAGTTAGGGACTACAACTGGAGATACACAGGAGAACAGAGGATAATTTTTATTTCAAATGGTATACCTACACTCAACTTTCATATTTGATTTTAATATATTACTAGACCTTGCCTTATATAATATATTGAACCATTCAGTGGTTGCATGTATTTAATTATTAACGTAATGACAAACTGACAAAATGAGTAATGACAAACTTTATTTATCTCTTATCTTTGTTAAGCCTTCTTATATATCTCTTTTCGTATCTTGGGAGCCATTATAGCTCGAGAAACAGCCGTGGACGGACAGACGCACGGAGCCACAGACAAATACGAATTATTGTATTGATTTGCAGCCTGAGTGTTCTACAACTGTAAAACCTTCTAAGAGTTTAAACTGGCCGAAATTATGCAACTAGAGTAGTAGTGCGCTGGTAGAATGTACACCTCCATCGCCTATTGACCCTCTTCCTGCACCATCCATTTCCTTATATTCCTAACACACTGTACACTGATAACAAAATGTTCTTCCTATACTGCATGAAAAACAAATTGACATTCAAACAGAAAATACAAAGATTTGTCAAAATATGAGGCAATGCTTATGTTATGTACATATGTGTAAGATAAAAATAAGGAATTTGTATTTGATCTGATTATAATGGGACTTGAGATTTCTCCACAAAAAATATTCTTTAACTTGAACAATTGCTAGATTTACTCATAAAATTAACACATTTTAAACAATATATTTGGTTTAAAAGAGGGCTCCAGTCACAAAACGTTTTATGTTTCTACCTGCTTTCCCCCAAGACCAATGTTAATGTTCAAAGCCTCAACAGATGATTTTAAATTATTGATTTATGAACCATCATTTTAAAGAACCAAAAAATATCCAGCGATTTCATTGAGTAGGATTTTTTAAATTGAATGGAGTTTAACATACTTTTCTGTTGCTGTTGTAGAAAGATCTAGATTTTGTTTTTTGATTTAGAATAACTCTGGCGTCATTATCATCATAGTTTGTTTCTTCAATATCTGACCCATTCATTTTTTCATCATTATTATCTTGATCTGTCATTTCAATGTCTGTTTTCCTCTTTGTCTGTGATTTTTGGGTTTTTGTTTTGAGGAGAGTTGCTCATATCTTTTCTTGTTCGTTCATTATTTGTTTCCTTTTATTTTAGGCCTCATTGCCATCGTTTTTGAAATCACCCTAACCGCCTCTAACCTATCACCAACGGGTCTAAGAGCATGTTCGGAACACAAAGAAGGTATAATTGTAAGAGGAATTCATTTATATCCTGTAATGTAAAAACACTTAAAAAATTGTAGTTAAACTGATAATATTAACATTTTTATTTTACACTCACACGGCTTAAATTGTCAATATACTTATTCCATTTTTTCTTTGATAGGGATGCCCCGCTCTTGCTTTCTTTGGCACACTTGACATGCAATTAGTTATGACCCTGATCGCATTTTTAAGTGGTTTTGTAGTGTCTGAAATAATTTTTTTAAACTGATTAAAAGGATATTCCAAACATATTCGATGCAATTAGCTGTATTACAGTGGATTGCTGTTATTAAATTCATATCGACATCAACGATGCAACAAAATGTATGCACCAGTCCTTCAGAATAAACTTTCCATATTAAGTGATGAATAAAATATTTGAGTTTATTCATTTACCTTTTTGAAAAACGTAAAATAATTAAATTTAAAAACTGAATTTAATGTACTAAGGTAGAGTTGGTGGCGCATATTTGTTTTAACGGACAGAAATAAACAAGTAATTAATTTTAATATGTTACCTAATTAATAAGAAACGTACTACTTAATTCATTATTAAACATTTGTAACGACATACAAATAGTAAAAGTTGTAAACTAAACTTTTTATATCATATTTAAGTTACATATTAAAATAAATTATGGTATATGTTGATGTTCTGATTGTTTATATATATATATATATATATATGACTTTACATATATATATTTGTTTATGAATATATGGTTGTATATATGTAAGATTGTATTTTTTAATTAACTTCCAATGTAATGTGCCTTTAAAATGAAAAAATCACGTAACTGATTAAATTATAATAAACTCCAACTTAAAAATGTGTTTTATTAACTTTACACTTGATTTAATTGAGGGCCTTATGAACATTCCCCATCTCTCTCACCCACACGTTTCATTCAATTATGTGTTACGGTGTCAGACTTGTAGCTTTCTCAAAAGTTACTATACCTTTTGCATTTATTGTATAGATTAATTTATAAACATGCATTTGACAAAGACAATGGCCAAATACTTTATCATGATAGTTAGAGAGTTTATAACGTTACTGCTACTAAAATGTGCTTGAAAACTATAGTAATCTGCAGTGCAAACAAGAGAAAACAACACAACTATATAAAACTGTTTTTAATAAAAATATATACAAATTCAATGTCAAATAATTAATTATAAACGGTTACATTGGTGTTAGTGTTTGGTTATTTAATTACTTACAAAGGATACCCGCTAACAAAGGCGCTCGCAGACCCGTGAACATTTTCATTAGATTCGATACATTATTCTTGAATTGTTGACCCTCTTTTGACAGGTAATTTATCAGTACTTTGAAAAGTGATATCTAAAATAATTTTATATTAATCGTAATAAATTTTAATTGTTTTAGAATATAGGCCTATTTGTGAATTCTAATAATAAAAAATCTATATTATTTAATACTTATCTTAAATTATTTAGTAGATTGTATTTAGTTAACTATCTGCGGAAGACTCTTCAATTACTTTTTTCGTAGTGCAATAATGAGATTTGATGTAATTATTTTAACGTATATAAGTAGACTTAAAATACCATACGATTTTCCCATAAGTTGTTAATGGTTGATGGAAGGCATTGGTACTTAAATTGTCTAGATGTAATAAAGTTAATGCAAAAATAAAATCAATGAACAATGACAGCAAGTACATGACAGCAAACTGACATGTACTTTTGCCCCTTTTAGTTCAATTTATACAATAAATTACATTATATTTACTAAATATAGAATATAAATTATGATAGAAGGTACAGAACATCTTTTAATGAAATATTGTTAAATATCCACTCAAATCCATTTCTTGAAGGCACCGTAGAATCATTTGCTACACAAGTTGTTTTAAGGGGAAAATGCCCCTCCTCCCACAGCATTAGTTGGCAACCTATTTCGAATATCCTGTATAAGTAAATACTAACTTGACCTGGACTCATAATGTTAGTGAAATTTATTAGTAAATATGAAAAAATAGTACGTTTTATTCCTTATGAGAATAACGTTGGACAGTGTAGGCCTACTGTTATTGTATTTTGTTTACTTATAATAAAATGTTTTTGTGTTTTCTCCCAAACCATTAACCATTAATTAATAATTCTAAACACAAATTTACTAAGGGTTTTGAAATCAATTTAATGGGAATAACTAAACTGTATTTACAGTTTACTATTTTATGAAAATCCCAAAAAAACTTATAGTTGGGACCTTTTTAAGACCTGTAATTATTTAACCCTAACTTTTCCAGAAATGTAAATGGTGAAATGTTATCAATCTTCCCGGCATTTATAAAGATATTAGTAATTGTGTTATATACTGAATATGATGAGTCCAGATGAAGATCACGGGGTCAGATCCCACTCCCCACATCAGAAAACATTATACCTTATTTCAGTTTGCGAGAATGTTTCACAGTAAAGTTAACTGCATGTGAAGTGTTGACCGATTCCCAGTTACAAATGTGAGAAAAAAAACTTAATTCATGAAACATTAACTTGTAGTTGGTGACTCTCGTAGCGTTGTCGGTTTACCGAAATACCATCAATCCTTGTATAACGTGTATTAAGCTCCGCTACCCTCAACATAACTTTTTTTCTAGGATGTTTAACTTCTCTATTAAACTACACAACCTATGTTAAAAAGTAGCATTTTTATTTTTAAGTTCGAAACTTTCTTACATTATTGGAGATTTTAGGGTCACTGGATCAATTTAAAACTATTTACTATTTTCTCAGCATAGTTTATTTTGCTGTTGATTTCATCAGTACGGTGTGAAAGCGTGTGCGTTTCCTTGGTTGAAAATTGTGGAAACTGATAAAAAATCGGTGACAACCACATTCACTTCACAGAATAACTAAGATTTTTACCAAGAGTTACAGACACTATAACATGATTAGAGTATGACGTCAGCAAAATAAAAGTAAAAAGGTTCTTGTTAATGATGTCAAAATCTTGAACGCTCGTTCTTGGCTAACAATTTAATCCTGTCTCAGTTATAATTTTACTTTTAAATCGAATATTAGTGAGTTGGCAGTAAGTTTTAGAATATTACATAACTTTTCTAAATAATCTTCAATATACAATTATTAAATTAAAGACTTAGTTGTATCTCCATTAAAACAATTATGTTTTAGTTATTTTTGTAGATATGCGTGTTTTTTAGCGAATTTCCCCTAAATGGAAAACGCTATTACAGTAGGTGGCATGGTAAGACTTAGCCCCGAAAACCATGATAACATTTCGTTTTGAGGTCCCTAGATGCCAAAAACACCATTCGTTCAAATTTGTATATACAGAATGTCCTGGGAGTGTACGGCACAAATGCAGGATTTTGTATAGCTCGTCAAAACAAGAAAACAACTTCATTGATACTATTTTCCTAATCACTTTGTTTTCCGCCTGTTTGCCTGAATATAATTTTCGATGTATGAAGCAAATCTTGGGGACCACTTAAGTACTGACTTGAAACTTGGCATGTGCATTGTACTATTTTAGGGCTAAATTGGTATTCAATTTTGAATTCCTATATAACCGTTTCCAATTGGCGACCATTTTAACTTTTTAAAGCTTAATAAATTGACAAGAAATTATTTGGTATTTGGCCGTTACAAATATGTGAAATTTTAAACTAAAATTAATGGTATAAAGATTAAAAAGATCACTCGACCCATAGCTGAGAAACCTGCAATTTTCATGAGTAAAACTCTGCAAATTCTATGTAAATTAGCAGAATTACCACGATTCTAGTCATAAAAGTTCCCCCATTCTAAGGAGGGTTTTGCATCCCAAAATGTGTTTTTTTGTAGTTTGCTACACCTTTTTAAAAAATCAAATTTTTATTAGCACCATTTTATTCACCATTGATAAACAAACATTTAAGTACTTTTTCAAAGTCAAGCGGTAACTGAAATATTGAAAGTCCTTAACCCAGTACGTTGTCCAATGTTAAATCTTATGGAGAATAATTAAAGTATTATATCTCGCTTATTTACAAAAATATATTGATGAAACTTGTTATATGGCTTTATTTGGTAGCGGTCTGTATGCATTTTCTTAAAAATTCCATCTTTTCCCCAGGCTACAAACCTTCATACTCATTTATAATGTTAATCTCATGGAAATAATTACAATTTTATATCCTACTTATTTATAAACATCTATTTATGAAACTTGGTATGTTGATTCATCTGGTTTTGAACTTTTCATACTGGTTTTGCTTGAAATACTCTCATGGAGAATAAGAAAACTGTAAACTGTAATATATATTGCTCTTGTATATGTGTCTAGAATAGAATAAGAAAAATTGTATATCTCATTGTATTTATATAAAAACATATAGGTACAACTTGGTTCGTTCCTTCATCTTGCAATGCTCTAATAATATTTGCACAATATATGTCCTTAATAGGATTTGATATTTGCTTAAAATACCACATATTACAATCCCCGTTTCAGCAAACCTACGTACCCATTTCTAATGTTATTCTCACAGAGAATAAAAAAATTGTAATATATTTCTTTTGTATTTATGTGTCTAGAACAGAACAAGAAACATTTTATATCTCATTGGACGAAACGAAGTGAGTCCTTATACGCCACTTGCAAAGAAAATGCAAAGTCGAAGTAGTGTAACGCTAACTACATTTTGACGGTTTAATGGATTATCATGAAATTTGAAGTGTAACTTTTTGATGATTTAAAGATTCTAATAAACTATAAACGGAGAATTAATCTTACATTTTAATAATTATAGTTTTTTAACTGAACTACATTCAGTAGCTGATTTGGTTCATGTAGTCAAGTTCTTGAACTGTCAAAAATTCAGTTGGATTGCTGGTGTCGAAGTGTCAAATTTCAATTTCATGTTGAGGTTATGTATAGTTTGATTGATACTAATAACTGATGTACACCTTCCTATTCTTCTACGAAACGTGACTTTTAGTTTCTTAATAATAATTTTATTGTTGTTAATTGGTAAATTTATAGTTTTCACAGATGTAAACTTTCTGTAAATACGACTGTGCTTTGAAATAGGATGTTAAAATACGAAAGTGTCATTATTGGCGAGATTGCCAACATTTTTAGGTGTGGAAATTACAAACGATTAAGCATAATCATACCGATGTACCCTTTATATGTATATTTGTAATAAAAGGAAGAAGATGAGTGTAGGCCTAGACCTATTTCAACCTCTTTTATGGTGTTGTCGATGTATTTTAAAATCTGTCTTCACAGTTTAAATTGGTTGGTTTGGTGTAATGAAGGCTAAACTGTCTCCCATGACACAAACTTATTTACCTTCCATTTCATATAGGTAGGTCTATGATATTGTTGTTTAACTTTTCTTCTAATGAGCTACGTCAGATCAGTCTCTTAATCTCAAGCTGGTCAAGATACATATATATCACAATATCCTTATTTTAGCCTTACCATAAGTTTATTCTATCTTTAATTAGGAATTCTCTAAAAGGTAAGTTTGATAAAAGGCATGTATATTGTATTTAACTTCATATGTCAACTTGCTTTTTCATAGGAAACTACTTGAAAGGGGTATATAAGTTCTAGCTTTGATCACTTGTGATCTTGTATTCCAGTAACTTTTTATAGGTTATAAAAGAGGCAATTAGCCTAGGCCTAGATTCTTTGAGGGAGAAAAATAAGAAAACATAAGTGGCATCCTCAGCATTTTGAAAAAGGAGTTAAAGGCAGGTTTCAATGAGTAGAGCATACGACTGTATTTTCAGATAAGTATGATTTCAGTATAAAGCTGTAAAGAATAACCCAACAACTGTAGCGCTGTAATAGGGTACAGTATGATAACATTCACTAAATATTCGGATGTGATATAATGGTACAGGCCCATATATTCAATAACAGCATATCAGAGTTCTACGATTATTAGGCCTACTATAAATATATATTCAAATATAATTACAAAATGATTAATTAAGATTAAGATTTGCAACGATATATATTTGCATGTCACTCAAAGGGTTAACATTTATTTTTACCCTAAGAAATTTAATAACATTCAAAATAAAAAACATTAGGCCTTTACAAACATAACTTATTGGTTATCAGCAAGATTGTATGCTAGGTTAGGGTACAGTTTCATAAGCGGCCACCAACTAATCGGATGCGATATATCAATCTTAAACATTCGATATATCGAATCGGAACACTCGATATTTTGACTCGCATTTTAACAGTACATTTAGAAAATCATTTACTCGGTATTTTTATTAATGTTATTATCTAAAATCAACAAGTTGTATATCGTCAATAATAATAATATGCAATGCCAGTTACAAATATATTTTAATGAAACTTTTAACAAATAAAAAACAAACGAAAACTACAATTAAATAAATAAATAAATAATAAAGAAACATATAACTCAGCTAAAAACTTAAGTTATCTTTACCAGGGTAAACTTTATGGGCTGCTTTCATGGATAAATGGAATAAACATAATTTAATGTTTTATTCCACAGTGGAATAAACTAATTTCAGTTAGGCCTAAGCAAATATAGGTACCTAAGTTTTTGCTTGGTTAACTTAATACGTTTCTTTATTATTTGTTGGATTTTTAAATTTTAGTTTTCGTTTGCTTGTTACTTGTTTAATGTTTCATTAAAATGTATGTGTAACTGACATCATCGCTCTTAATCCCAGTTTTCAGTGACCGTTTCAACATACGCCATGAGGACTCATATGTTTGGGTGTTTGTGTTATTTAGGTTAAAGATCAATTTAAAATGAGATTTGATATATCAAATGTTTAAGATCGATTATAGCATCCGATTAGTTGGTGACCGCTTATGAAACAGTACCCCTAGGTTATAGCTGAGCTTTGAATTTGGGGCCTTTCGTTGCTTAAAAGCGAGAGAAAATTAAATTCCAATTCAAGATTAATAGCATCGCCGTATTGCAATCATATTGCATCGCAGTCAACGCTGATCATATCGCATTAATGGGTCAATATTGTATAAAACCAATGTTTAATAAACTCAATGATTTGTGACTCAATCATGCAAAGCCCTTCTCATGGAGTGACACCACACCAGCAACCTTAAGAATCACTTCTTTAGGCCTATCTCCGACTATCTTCATTGATGAGGGAGCATCACAAGATTGAAATATAAGACAGATTGAATTCTCCTAAATGTAGACACGAGTAATGAAGTAAGCTAATGATGCACACATTACAGTTAACAATGTAATGTTAGGTATCGGTTTTATGGCCGTATTTGTCTAATTTGCTGTTATGATGTCAAACAGTAAGGGGACAAACCCGTTTTTCATGCATTACATTGTGAGTTTCCTTGCCAATTCCACGATGTCCAACCAAATTTTGATTTCCTTTTTGTTAGGCCTATGTGTTTATTTTAATACAATACAGTAGACCCTCTCTTAACCGACCCAGGATCAATCGCCGCTGTGGACCTGCAGGCTGTGGACCTGTGGATGACCGGATCAACCTGTGGATGCGCAGTAGACGGGTCAACGGTAGAGTGGTGATAGTTAAATTCAAATGATACGGTGCGTAAAAAATGTCAGAGATACGTATTATATTGCCGTATCGCGATGAAATCGTACTGCACACCAAATTTGTAGTAATATTAGTACATGTCATACAATCGAAGACATTCTCTCGGTTATGTCTGTGACGTCAGGTGAGATGGTCATCCATCACACATTGCCAGTAAGGTACCTTCTACACAAAATTGATCAAACATTTATCCAAAAGCGATTTGTGAAAATCCTGATAGTTAAAAAATGCCAAATACAGACAGTTTTACTTCTTTAAGCTTTATATAATAACAATACATTCACAGAACCAAAAATTCAAAATACGGACTAGTGGCAACTATTTATATTTGGTGGAATAGTTACCAACATTATTCCACCTAATTTTTCCCATAAAAGTCATTTATCTATAGCAGGTCCGACAGGACCTGCGATGGACAAATTAAGCCCCTGCGGTGTCCTACTGGGCGGAAATTACAAACTGGGTTTTCTGGTGGGAATGTCCTACATGGTGGAGCGAGTGACCGAAGCGATCTCCACGCGACGCAAAGAGATCAAACTTTTTGTTTTTGATCGCTCCGGTCGTGTTGCCTGAAGCAGTGCAGTTTGTAGTTGTGTATCGAATTTAGGCTTTTAGAAATTTGTCTCTTTTTGTTTAATTTCACTTCTTATGGCATCTGCAATATAAAACGAGTTTGCATGCATCACGCTGACGTTAGGAAAGTGAATTTCCGCATTAAAAACTTTGAAAAACAGCCTTTTCCAATGTAAAATCTCCATAAGACCACGTACTGTGTTTGCTCAATCTTAATTTTCTTGAATAACTCATTATTGGTGCTAGAATGATGAGGGAGGGCTTAAAGTTTCCGCCTTTTTAATTCCTATAACTTATTACGCATTAATTCCCCTTATTAATTTCACATTAGGGGCTTTTCTGACCCATTTTGGTCACAAAAACTCAAAATTAAAAATCCCAATAAGAGGATTAGAATATTCCGATTGTTTTGCCCAACAAACTTGTCCGACTGATTACATAAAGGAATGTCCCTACCAAATTTTAAGTAAATCGGACAAAAAATGTGACCACTTGAGTGCAAACATATATACCGGTATATATAATTTGAGTCGATAGAATTAGATTAGTCAGGACCTCCCGCAGCGCTGTCCTTGCGCAGCAAAAATGTTTAGCGGAGAACTGGCGCTGTCCCCCCACTCCACATCCGCGAGTACTACACCAGGGAGCCACGCCCTCATTCCCACCCCATACATAACAACAGCAGTTCTGCCAACTTCCAGTATCCAGCACCTGCGTAAAATTATGGGATCCTCAGAAACAATCGTGTACGACAGTTATAGTAACCAAACCTAACCGCCGCAGCGCGCTGTTTAAGTTTTTAGTCTAAACGTATCCTCCTCCACACAAAAATGTTTTATTTAATTCTGTACAGTCTTTTTTTCAAATACAGAACGCAAAACAGACAGACAGATAAACAAATTTTAACACATTTAAATATCTCCGCTGCATACAACATTTCACTGCTAAAAGTAGAAACAACATTTATTTTATTTATATAGATAAAGACAAAAATCGCCTTAGCGTGTTAACAAATAAGATTCTGGAAATGACAGGATTCATGGTTTGAAATTTTAGTATTTTAGGAGTATAGGACAATTCTGATGTTTATGTCAGTTGGCAGAACTGCTGTTGTTATGTATGGAATGGGGACGAGGGCGTGGCTCCCTGGTGTAGTACTCGCACTCGCGGCTTCGGGGTGGGGGACAGCGCCAATTCCCCGCCAAACATTTTTACTGCGCGAGGACGGCGCTGCGGGAGTTCCTGACTGTTCCAAGTCTGTGCTCCCTATTATTTTGAAAGACCTCCGAAACATGTTATGGGAGTCACGTTAGGAACTGCTATAGTGGTCCCGGGCTTAAGTTTCACCGTGCGAGTCATCTTAATAGTTCACTTTTCCAAAGTAAAATCACTAAAAATGTGCTTGGTAGCATTCCAGTATATTAATGAAACAACTCAGATCCATTTTTACAGGTTTTCAGTTTGAGAAATAGGTGATGATATTCTCTGGAATGGGTCCTATCAAAATAAATATTGTGAGTCGGGTTCCTAATCATTTCTTGAGCACGCACACACTTTAAGTAAGAATTTTCATACAACATGACTACGGTAGAGCAACATTTGGGTGACTGGCTACCTTTCTGCCTCAATCGCTAGATCGCTCGCGTGCGCGTAGGACACAACAGTCGTTTGGTCAAATCGCTCTTCGTTTGCGTCGTTTATTTCGCTCACACTGCGTTGCCCACGTAGGACACCGCCTAACAATCAATATTTTGAAAAAAATCAGACATCACGGTTGTTGGGTCCCTACAACCAAAGCAGAGCTAGAGTTCAGAGAAAGTAAGGTTTGTAAAAGGTCAGGCATATAGGCCCTAATTATTGAAATATAGGACCTAATTAATCATTAAGTCAGAGATGTTATTCTCTCTTACTCTCTTAATATGAAATGAATTCCTATTTCCCTTTGTCATTCCATAACTTGAGAATGAGTGCACCAAATTGAATAATTATTTTTTTGTTGAGTTCGTTAACATCAGGACAAGGTTCTCATAAAAGAAAATTTTTAATCCGACCTAAGGGCTCTGTCCCACTGGCCTTCAAAGTTCCCATTGATTTGATCAAAGTTCAGTTAGTTACGCCAAACAGCTGTTAACAATGTTGACAATGTTAACAATCTCATTTAAACATACTTGGAAGGCATAAAAATATGTTCATTATGGAAATAAATAAAACTACTTCAATGGCAACTCAAACTCTTTTCCCGATAGGTGAGTGAACGTAGCAAACGAGCTCATCTTGAAGTAGCTTGAAGGAATTGTACAGAAAACCAATTCAATTACATTACAACAGGACAACATCTGTCGGGCCAGCTGGTAACAAAATAATTATCTTACCACCATAAATTATTAGTGAATTTTATTTTAGTTCAACTTAGTTTTGCTGATTACTTTTGGTCTTACAAAAAGTCTCAGACCCGGTAGAAGTCAGGGAGTTTTTCAGTTCATTTTAGTAGACACTCTGATGTCCAAAGTTGAAATTTAATGAACTGAACAAAGCTCTGTGGTGCTAATGTCTTATGAGACTTTGTTCAGGATATTTATTAGTGAATTTCCTTTGGAAAGTGAACTATTAGCATGACCCCCACGGTGAAACTTAAGCCCAGGACCACCATAGAAGTTCCTAACATGACCCCCTGAACACATTTTGGGGGTCGTTCAAAATTTTATATATATGTTTGCACTCTAGCGGTCACATTTTTTGTTCGATTTACTTCAAATTTGGTAGGGACGTTTCTTTCTGTAATCAGTTGGACAAGTTCGTTGGACAAAACAATCGGGAAACTCTAAACCCTTTTTTTGGGGATCAATCTTTAAAATTTTAAGTTATTGGGCCCAAAAAGGTTCAGAAAAACACGGATGCAAAATTAATGCATGTAAAAAGATGGGAATTAGTGAGGCAAAAGTTTTAAGCCCCCTCTCGTCATTCTAGCATACATATTTACCGAGTTATTAAAGAAAATGTGTTTCGACTAAACACAGTACGTTGTCTTATGGGGGTTTTACACTAGAAAAGCCTGTTATTCCTTTGTTAGAGTACTTTTATGATCCCCAGCAACTCACGCCTACTTTCAAGCCTGTCTGGGCCTGGGCCTTCTCCTAACATTATAATGCGCAAAATTGTATTCCCAGCTTTGCAGGTAAATGAAACCAGGAGCATCAGAATAGTCAAAAAATCAATGTTTTCACATCCCAATAAAAATTGGAATACATGTATGTTTTTACACAGATTTTGAGTTTTAAAAGTTTTTATATGGAAATTCACTTCCCTCATGTCAGCGTACTGCGTGCAAACTCGTTTTAATTTTAACTCTACCATTTATTCAATATACATTACCGATGGTTGCTTATATTGTATGGATTAGCAATATACAACCCCAACTACAGGAGTTACTTTAATCAAGAGGTTAAATAAATCCTATAATATCAGCTATGTCTGATTGTTTGTTTGTTTGTTTGCAAAATTTATCTCGAAATCCAACGAAAGGATTTTGCTGAAAGATTGTGATTAGGGGCTTTTGGGTCTAAAAAATCGTTTGGTGATAACCACTACCTCAGGAGAACTCGTATTTTTCTAAACAACTCATTTGAAAATTTTAACTTTGGGCTTAAGGAGTTTCACATCATAACACGAGTTACTATGAATAACAAAAATAAACCATTAAATCAGCTTCTATAAATTAAAGTATTGTAAACACCTGTATATCATTATGGAAATAAAAAGCCTACTTGAATGGAAACACTCATAATGGAAATAAAAAAACTACTTGAATGGAAACTCAAACTCTTTTTTTGACAGGCGAGTGAGCGAAGCGAACGAGTTCATATTGAAAATAAACAAGTATTTGAAATAAAACAAATTCAATGCCTCCTCTGTGGAATCAAACACCGGTACTTACCTGTAACTGTCAAATGATCCAATGCTCTTGTGGGCGACCAGTTTCGACCCAGACAGGGGGCCATTTTCAAGCCAGACGTAAAATCTTTCTCACAAAGAGGTCATCAAAGATTGTTTGTTGGTCAAACAGACAAACAACACGTAGCAGATGAACGGTCAAACATACAAAACAAAAAAACATTTTTGGCCATACAAAAAACTGATCACAGCGCGGCAGGTGTACACGCGGGGTGCAGGTCCAGACACCCTGCGTTTTAGTGAGTACAATTTTACGTCCGGCTTGAAAAGGACCTATAGCTGGGTCGAAGCAGGTCGCCCACAAGGGCGATGTAGGATCACTTGACAGTTAAAGGTAATTTAACCTCTTGATTAATTTCTATTAGTTATTCATTGGCAAATCAAAATGTAGTTACTTTGTTTAAATATATCGGAGGTAATAATAGTTTCAGAATTGCTTGCAGAATTACAAACCGACTCTACATCATCAGTAATTCTGTAATTAAATCAAATATAACAGTTTATTTTAATGCCTTATCTGTATTACGCACTGATACACATTTTTGACTTTTTCCATTACCTTAATTTATAAAATGTAATTCAGTGCACATTATTTTAAGTTTTTTTAACCTTCCAAGAGGGGTTCTGCAGCAGCAGCAATCACATATGTTTGGCGAAGTCCCCATTTGTTACATAATCTCGGAGGGATGTCATTGTCTTTTTATAATCTGTAACTTACATACCGGTATATTGTTGTCACTATTAAATAAATATCATAATTTGTTATTATGATATATTTTTTTTGGGTAGCCTATATTGGCAATACATTTTTTTAATCATCATCATCATCTTATTACATTACGCTGTATCAGGAAACTGACACTTTCTCCCTTTTAGCCATATTTAAATGAATAAATTATTTCTTATATACTAACTATAAATATAAAGTACGGTAGAGTGTATGTATACAGAAAATCTTCTACAAAATTGCTTAACAAAATATCTACCCATATCCCTTTTTTGGAAGCACTACAGAATCCTTTGCAACCCACCCATCTTTTAAGAGGGAAAATTCCCCCTCACCACACCCCAGGTTAAGGGGCAACCTACTTTGAACACTAACTTTATCTACATACAAAGTTTTAATGAAATTGATCAGTAAATAAGAGAGAAATGGTAATGTTTGTACCATATATAAGAATAACATTGGACAATGTACTGCATTTACCTCTAAGTAAAAATTTAAATTTTCTCTGCAACCAGTAATAGTAGAATAATAATTCAAAATGCTAAATTATTTAGTTTGTTGAGCTTTTTTTAATGGTGATAAGTAAATTTTATTTAATATTCATGGTTTTTATTAAAATTCAAAAGACTTAATTCTGGAACCATTAAGACCTGTAATTTCTGAACCCACATTTTCCCAGAAATGTGGGTAGTATCATTTTTTTGGAAACCTAAAGCTCTACAAATCACAATTTTAGATTTTTCATATTTTTAGAGGTTTTTTGGGAATAATTACTCTTACAAATTAAAAAAACCCTAGAGATATTGTGGAATCTAATAACATAGTTTGACCTGATGATTATTTGGGACCAATTTTTACCTGGATCCCAAATTTATTAAAAATCCGACCACGGGTGGGGGATCCAGTTTTGTACACATTCAGACAGACACACACTCACACACACACACACACACACACACACACACACACACACACACACACACACACAGATTTCAATTCGAAAACCAATATTTCGAGCAATAATCAGGGAGCACTAAAATAAATATTTCCTCTGATAAAATTCAAAAATGTTGAAAAAAAACAATACTTTCTCCATGTTATTATGTACAGGTGGGAGAAAGTAAAAATAAGGCTATTTTTGTGAGCAGGCTACTGGCGAAACTATTAGGCCTTGAATGATTGTTTATGGGTTATTTGGTAAACCTTGGTGTCTACATATGGCTTTTGGGGTTTTGAAAAAAAAACATCCACTCAGGGCTTTGTCCCCTGGGATTTTAAAGTTCCAATGTTAATCTTACTGAAGGATAGAAATTAATTCAATTGAGCAATTGACAGCTGTTGATGAGTAACAAAACAGTACGGAAGCAAGATCAGCTGTTTTAAGCTAACCTCTGCAAGCATCACAATAGAAACTGCAATAACTGAATTTGAGCTGGTTAATCCCAAAACAAAAATTACTGCTCAAATTCCAGCAACTGCATTCGCTCTTATATTAAACATTTTAACTAAATCTTCCATTTGCAGTTTGTAAATTAATATGGACGCCTATTTTTAGTTATTTAAATGTGCTCATATAAGATGGTGCAATCTCAAAAATGATAGCTCATCCAGTTATTGGATCCGATGAAGTATGGGATTTATGGCCTACCGACAAAAGCACCATTGAGAAATAATAAAAAATATTGTATGTACTGTTTTTCACTAGATAGGCCTTCTCATGCGTCCAATTCGTACTGTTCGGTAAATATTAGTAAAATTATAGTTCTGGAAGAACAAAATTATCATTTAAAAATTACATTGTTGATGCAGTGGTTGTTATTACATTTTATCTTCGTCACATGTTCTTTTAAAATAACAATTCAGGAACTTGATTTACGTATTGGGTCGTTCCTTCTTTGAAACACGCATATCAGTTTTTCTTTTTTGGGATATTTGATTTATGTAGTATTTATAAAGATATATGCTAGGGTATTTCATAGTTTTATAAAATGTTAGTTTAAAATTGTTTAGTCGAAACTCCTGATTTGAAATGTATTACAGTACAATAAAACAATATTTGTAACTTTTAAATATGTCACTTTTAATAAAATGCACGCTAATGGGCAATACTACAGAGATAACTAAGACCCCACTAATGTCAAAAACTGATGTGGGTTTCTTAATTGCCAATACAAAGTGCCAGGGCTATACTCCTGTGGGGGGGACAACTAAGCTCCGGGCCCCGGGCAGCCGGTGTCTTATTTAGGACACTGTTGTGAACTTAAATACGGCCGGCAACAAGGGCCCACAAGGCCCACACCACCGACCACCAGGCCTGCCCAGGGACCCGTGAAAGCTGGAGTAAAGACCCTGCAAAGTGCAACTTGTACTAAAGACAATGGTATTAAATAAAAAAGTAATGTTGTCAATATTTTAGACAATATTTAAACTGCCAATAAGTGTCTTAACAATTTAACTTTAAAATATCACCGTCGCAGCAAACCTGTGTACTCAGCGAATTTCCAATGCATGCATATGTTTATCACTACCACATAAAGCCACATACCAAGTTTCATAAAAATACATAAATAAATAAGTGATATATAGCATTTTATTTATTCTCTATAAGAATAACATTATGGCTGAGTATGCAGGTTTGCTGCAACAATGAACACAAAATATATGTTTTTATGCAATTATCAATATAACTCAACCGGGTGAAGCTACATACTAAGATTGATTAATTTATGTTCATAATTAAGGGAGATATAAAAATTTACTTATTCTCCATAACAATAACATTAGGGCTGAGTATGCAGGTTTGCTGCTACTTAAATAATCGACAAAAAATCAATTGTTTGTACAAATATCAACATACCAGTACTACGTGAAGCCGCGTACCAAGTTTCATCAATATACATTCATAAATAATCGAGATATCAAAATTTATTTATTCTCCATAAGGATAACATTGGACAACGTACTATGTTTAGCACGTTGAATATCTCTGCAACAGTTGGACGTAGAATCACAATTTAAACACCAAAAAGATTATTTTGTAGATCTGGATTGATTGGTAAAAGCAAATGTGAAGTTTACATTAAAATGAACTGAGGAAAAGCCAAAAACCTTTTTCCCATAAGATTAACATGGGAGATTTTATGAGCAGGTTTTTTGGATTTTCTCCGCTACCACTTAACCTAGGTTAATAATTTAAAACACTATATTTTTTAAGCTCTATAAAGTGCTCAAAATCCAAAATTGAGTGTTTTAAAAGTTTTAGGATGAAAAGTGGAAAAAAATGATTTTTGGAAAATTTAAATGACCCTTCCCATGGTCCGATTTTTCTGGTTTTCGTACTTACTCATGAATGTCACTTTCCACATTTGAGCCAAATTTCATTGAAAGCTGATATTTTTTACTCAAGTTATCGTTTTAACGGACACACACTATTATTATATATATATATATATATATATATATATATATATATATATATGTATATATATGAGCCGCCATTTTTTACTGGATCAACCTTTTTTAGAGCGGTTTGCGGCATTAAACTCTTCTAGATAAGCCCTTTAAAGTGATGTGCATATTGACCTATGCTCCTATTTAAAATTTCCTTCTGACTCCTTGCGGGACGTCCCCATGATATGACAGAAAACTGATAGTTCCTTCAAAAAGTAGATCTTTAGGTGTAGTGTTGATATACCAAATCTTATTGATTTATCTCTTATCATTCAAAAAATTTTAAACCCGTGCGGGACTTTATGTACACCTTGTATATATATGTAAATTTGAACGAATAGTGTTTTTGACATTTGGGAACCTCATAACAAAAAGTTATCATGGTCTCGGGCTTAAGTCTTTCCATGAGACCTACGGTCCTTTCCTATAGGGGAAATTCGCTAAAAAGGTATTAATTTAACTCTTCGCTTCGTCCTCTTACGCGACATTAGAGCGTACTCCTAGTAGTATTTACACCAAAATATATATATACAATTTGGTTCGTTGTTTATCTTGTTATGCTCCAATATTTTTCAAAACATATATCTTTAATAGCATTTGATATTTGCTTAAGAGTACCATCTTTTATAATCCCCATTCCAACAAACCTAAGTACTAATTTCTAATGTTATTCCCATATAGAATAAGAAAACTGTAAAATCTTTTTTTTTATAATGTGTGTAAATAAATGTGTATAATAAAATAACAGTCATGTGTATTTAAAAGAGTTCTTCTTTCACTTTAGTATTTTTATGTTCTCAGTTTATAACAGACGTTGATAACGTAAAACTGCGTTTTGCTAACCAACCATTGTTAATTTAATTAAAATTTATCTCTCTTGATTGTGGAATGATTGATCCTGGAGTATTTTTAACCCCCTTCCCCTCACCATTAAGAGCAGATATCCTTGGCTCAATTGTCTCTTTTCCGCAAACTAGACACTCCAATTACACATATGATTAAATTGGATATGTTCACTATATATTAAAATGAAATCAATATATATTTAAAATGTCTGTTAAGTGAATACAGAATAATAGTGCAAGGAAAGTGATGTATTTCTCATCAAATTTAAATTCTTATTTTAAATGATTATTAAGACTATTATTTATAAAGTGTTAAATATACTTAACAAGTTGTATTAAAAGCAATTCTTGATTTCTTTAAGAACGTATTTCTTTATTGTCGCCCTTCTCTGTCTTTTTTTCGACATAGTTTTTATGCAAACATATTCCATCTTCCTTTTTGATTCCACTCTCATTCTCCAACTCATTAAATTCATCATATTATAATTTACATCATATTATACATCATATTATACATATTTACATCATATTATAAGATGACATTGTCTTCAATTGTCATCTTAGTGCTTTCATCTTTTTTTCCTGTTTTCTTCACTTTATTTTTCCATGGGACACTTGCTAAACATTTATGTATTACTCTTACAGCATCATCGATGGTTTTCTTTTTATCTAAAAAAAATATGATTAAAATTTGTATAAGGAAATTTAAAATGTAATTCTATCAAAAAATAAACCTTTCATGTTGAGGTTTAAATATTCGTATTTTTCATTGCAAATATATTAAATTTTTTTAACTGATACTCCTAAGGTACGGTTGGATTCAAATTGTTTTGGCTCTAACACAAATGAATAAATTATTACGTTTTTGATTACTGTACTGACATTTTAAATTTAGTCTAAAAAATATATGTATTTTATTTTAATTTTTACTAGTCTATACTTGGGATTTTTTGAGAATAAATTAAATCTAATGTTAAACAATGCATTTAACTAAACAAAGGCAGTTGTATTTTACTATATTGAATATCAGTAGTATTTCTAAAGTTGATTATATCCTAAAAGTAGTTGAAATTTAAAAAAAATATTATAATATACCCCTGTTCCAGTTCCCTTGTCTTATTCTTTGTATAGTAGTTTGTTACAAAAACACAAAACTCTATTTAATAAAAAAGTAATACACATTTATTGACTGTAGCATTTATTTGGTACCGTATTATTTAGTGTTTGATTAATTTGTCTACTTATACAATACACCTGCTAACAGAGGAGTCACGGCTTCGAGGAACGAGGAACATCATCATAAGTGGATAGGTGATGTTTATACTCCACCCTCCCTCTTCGACAAGCAAGTCATGAGGAACTTGAAAACTGAAATCTGTAAATTATTGTATTTGTCAGTTGGAGGTTTTACTAATTGATTTTTGAGGCTCAAAACCCCATAATCGCTATGTTTAAGGAATATCCTTCCTCAAAATTCCTAGATCAATTTTGCTACGTGTGGGGTAGGTAGTGACTATTGTTTTTCCATTTTGATAAAATCACTCCTTTTAGCATAATTTTTTGTATTCAATGTTGTAACTCAGTAATAAATAGAATGATATAAACAGGAAGGTAAACTGAAGGAAAAACTTAATAATGTAATGGTTGTATACATATTTTTAATCCGTTTAAAAGTATCATCAGTAGTGACAATTAAGGGAACACAGCATAATAGTGCAAGGCAAGTGCTAAATTACTCATACAATTAAAAATGTATTTTTAAAGAAAATTCTAGTAATATATACTGTTCTAGTAATATAATAAGAAAATTCTTTCTTTTGAAAGAAACGCCCGATTTTGATGAAATTTGGCACAAATGTGGAGAGTAGCATTTATGACTTTAAATTCGAAAACCAGATCGATCGGACTATGGGAAGGGGGTTTTATGGGTGTTTACAATTTTCCAAAAATCAGTTTTTTGCAAATGTTACCCCCCCATTTTGCAAAATGTTAAAAACACTCTATTTTGGTTTTAGCCATTTTATAGAGCTTAAAAAAACAAATAATTTAGTATTTTGAATCATTAACCTAGTTTAAGTGGTTGCGGAGAATTTCCAAAAAACGTGTCCCAAGTTAATCTTATGGTAAAAAGGTTTTTAGATTTTTCTCAGATAATTTTGCTAAAAACTTTACATTTTTTTTATCAATATGTTTAGCTTGATAAAACAAACATTTTGGTGTTTTAATTGTTTTTCTTCGTCCAACCGTTGCAGAGATATTCAAAGTACGTTGTCCAATGTTATCCTTATGGAGAATAAATAAAATTTGATATCTCGATTATTTATGAATGTATGTATATTGATGAAACTTGGTATGTGGCTTCAACTAGTTGTGGTATATCGATATTAGCACAAACCTGGATACTCGGCCCCCATGGTATTCATATGGAGAATAAGTAAAGTTTTATACATCTCTTAATTATGAACCTAAATTAATAGAACTTGGTATGTAGCTTCACCTGGTTCAGTTATTTTGATAATTGCACAAAAAATATCTTCTCTTTTGTTTGCAGCAAACCTGCGTACTCAGCCCTAATGTTATTTTAATGGAGAATAAATAAAATGCTATGGATCACTTATTTATTTATGTATTTTTATGAAACCTGGTAAGTGGCTATATGTGATAGTGAGAAACATATGCATGCATTGGAAATTCGCTGAGTACGCAGGTTTGCTGCAGCGGGAGTATTTTATGTTAAACACTAATTACTGGCAAGTTGGATTTTGTTTGGTGGTGGGACACTTCATCGTAAATTCCTTCTCGCACTTCTGAATTTATAACTAACCCCCTTCATAACCTACTATGCATTGCCATTCCAGAAGTAAATGTATGCTATTTGTAACAACTGGTCTTTCTAGAGTATTGTGCTTTGTTGGTAAATTAAAACTTTTGGTTGTTAAAATTCAGTTGATTTATTATTATTACCCTACAATTTTGCAACAAAGCATTGGCGACCTGAAGGGCGGTGCCTTAGACGAATGTAAAAGTTTTAGGAGATTTTGTCGCATTGTAGGGCATACTATTAAAACCATACTGTTAGCAACTACTTATATATAGTCTCTATTTCAATTTTTTAATTGTTACATTAATCGTATAAGGTTGACATTAAATGTATTTAAAGCGGAATTTTAAATTGAATTGAATGTTTTCATTTTAAATTGAAACTATGGACCCCATAAGTAAGCTTGTGGAATTATCGAAGTCGGAGTAGTCGGGGATATTTTCGGTTTTGCTTTTAAACGGCGTGTTTGATTTATTATTATTATTATTATTATGTGATTGCAGGTTAAACCATAGCTTTAATAACTGAGAGAGTTAGAGGCAGATGGGACTGAAATTGTTGAAGGGGGGGGGTGTAGAGAATGCGGGGAGTATATACGGGGATGTGGAGGGGGAACCTCTCTAACCTACCTGTAAATTTCCTTGGTGCCGTATTAAAGCGTGGAATTAATAACGCCTGGCAAATCTCTTAATGAGGGTCAGATTTGGTACCGTATTCGAGCGCCGCGCCGCCCTTGTAACTCGTGAACTTTAAAGCACTTCCATTAAACTTCAAAATAGAAAGTAATAAGTTTTTTAACTTAAGTTCTTTGACCACAACGTCGGAATCGGACGTTTTTTACTCAAGTTTTCACATTTACACACACACACACACACACACACACACACACACACACACACACACACACACATATATATAAATTTTAACGAATAATGTTTTTAGCATCTGGGGACCTCAAAAAAAGTTATCATGGTCTCGGGCTTAAGTCTTACCATGAGACCTACGGTAATAGCTAATTCACTATAGGGGAAATTCGCTAAAAGGTCATTAGAAGATGTTTTATACATGCTACTGTTATCTATCGTCCAGCGACATTTTATCAGGAGTTAAATCAAACCGTTGTAGCAGCTATCTAACTGGAGCGGTTGTTAAACGTTTCTTAAAACGAATCAGCTCTCTCGAGGCTCTTTCTCCTTCCCTCAACAATCGCAACTCTCAGACTCTACTTCAACATTATTTTGGAACCCTAAGTTGTTACATAGGAAACTTCGTTATGGTTCTATGTGTAGAGTTTCTCAGTCGAACCGAAGTTAGGTTTTAAAGGGTTTTTATCACAAACCTAATTAATACAGGTCGTCCGGCAATAGTTATGAAAAAGTAATTTTTTTTTCAATTTTAGTAGGATACCTCAATGTGCCAATTCAAAGTATGACCAAACCTCTTGACAGGAAAGCAATATATTGCAAAACTTGTATTGGCACGAGTAGAAACTGTGAAAGTTTTAACTTTGAACTATATTAAACATTTTACCTCTATTGTAAAGACAAGCACTACATTTTTTAATGTTGTCAAAATCAATAACATTTTATTGTAATATTTTTAATTGCCTTGAATTTTATTTTTTTATTTATAAATGATCAAATTTAGACCCAAAAATAATAAAATTGAAAAATTATTTCTGTTGCTACTATGTTACACAAGGACAATAGTCGTTAACGCTCGAAAATATTATATTGATATAGTTTCAATGACAACCACAAACATTACATAAATTTAAAATACGTGTATTTTGTCAAGAGTCTTGTTCCACTTATGTGACTTTTCTTGATATATTGGTCCGGGCCTAGGTTAAGAAACATAACCTCAGAGTTCAAAATTGCTTTCTAAAGGATGCGTGATATTTAATTCGTGTAAACTATATTTACGTTCACATTTATTTATCGCTAATGAAATCGTCTTTTACAAATAAAATAAAGAATAAATTATGAGTGAAACAATAATTGAAAAATAATTAGTGAAAACTATTACTGCTGCCGAAGTATAATTAAATGGATCCGCTCTCACTTAATGAAAACCCTATAAAACGAATGTTGTTATTCAGAAGTTTGTTTAAAGATTTGCTCTACACCATAAAGTTTCTGGCAAAAAGGTAGATTTCGCATTATACTAAGAAACACTAAATTGTGTATTCGGTTTATCTCGTGATGTATGAATCTTTGAAAATCTTTCCTCCACATGTGGACTGAAAAACAAGCACATCAAGTATACAGTTTTTCAATGAATAACCACTGTTTCATAACGACAGAGTTCAAAAATGTAAGATAAACATAAGTGTTTGGCTCTCCTGCACGGGTATTTTTCTATTCCAAGAATGACAATTTATTACCTATTCCGGAAAGGTTAGTCCGAGTGCATGAATGTTCGTTGGGGTTCTACGTGATTGTGTAAGTATGTGCGCTGCCACGCCAACGACACTTACACTGAAATAAACTCTGTGAAACGAAATAACAGCAACGCTATAAAAGATAAAGACCTTGTTTGTTACTTCGCCACGCCTCATTTTAGCGACTCATAGACCGCCCGCTGTTTAACGGATAATGCATATCATCTGGGCCTGGGGCGTTGCTAGAATCGTAAAAAATATTAGAGTACTTCAAATGGCTTTTTTATTTATAGTTCAATCATAATTTAAAGAAAAGGGTTAATGGGTTTTAATGCAAATGAACCTTCCTGCTCTAAGTTTTATTATTTTTTTCACTAAAGGGGTTTACAGTTTTTCGATGGTTTTGCCCAACGAACTTGTCCAACTGATTATAGAAAGGAACGTCCCTACCAAATTTGAAGTCTTTGAATTTGAAGTCAGGGGATCAAGTTAGGAACTTCTATGGTGGTCCCGGGCTTAAGTTTCACCGTGCGGGTCATGCTAATAATTCACTTTCCATACGATATTCACTAGCAAAATGTTGCGTTCTTAGCTGCTCTTCCAAACGAGGTGACAAAAATGAAAGATTTTCCCGGAGGTGTAACCGGGTTCAATAAGCAAAGTAAATATTAAGTGTCTATACTTAATTCACAAACAAATCAATCCATTTAGTTAATCTAGCCATGATTAATGAACTTAAAATGTTGTTTAGATAACTACTTTTGTTTTACGGACAGAGAAATTATTATTATATTTTAATTATATTACAATTTTCTTTATTTATAAAGATTTAAATATACTTAAGAAGTTGTATTAAAGACAATTCTTGATTTCTTTAAGAACATACTTCGTTATTGTCGCCCTTTTCCGTCTTTTGTTTCGACATAGTTTTTATGGAAACTTATTTTATCTTCCTTTTTGATTCCACTCTCATTCCCTGACTCATTATGTTCATCATATCATTGTCTTCAATTGTCGCCATAGTGCTGTCATCTTTTTTCCTTTTTTTTCATAGTGTTCTTCATCTTCATCTCCATTTCCCCCCCCCCTCCACTTTGTTTTTCCATTTCCGTTTCATGGGAACACTTGCTAAATATTTATGTATTACTCTTATAGCCTCTTTGATGGTCTTCTTTCTATATGAAAATATAATATTAAAATTTGTAAAAGGAAATTTAAAATGCAATTATTTACAAATCTGAAATACAAACCCAGCATTATTCTCTGGAAGTTTAAAAAAAGTTGTATACAAACTGACATATGTAATGTTGTATATGTAATACATATATTGTGCAAGCATGATATTTGTCATGGTAAGAGAAATACCTAGTCTGTTAAAATTTGATTGTAATATATTATAATTTGGTATTTGTTTGCTAAAAAATAAATACGTGGAATATATGTCTTTGTATAAAAGGATCATTAAAATACATTTATTTATAAATAATAAATACCCGGGTCGCGGCAAACCTGCATACTCATCGAATTTCCAATGGAGATATAAATTTCTTAATACTACATAAAGCCACTTATCAAGTTTCATAAATATATATTCACAAATAAGCGATATATACAATTTTAATTATTCTCCACAAGAATAACTTGGGGCTGAGTACGCAGGTTTGCTGCATCAACGAACACAAAAATGGGTTTTTATGCTAATATCAATATCAATATAACTCAACTAGGTGAAGTCATTAACTAGTTTTTATTAATTCATGTTAATTATTAAGGGACACATTACATTTAACTTATTCTCCATAAGAATAACATGGGGATGAATACGCAGGTTTGCTGCTACGGGAGCGTTTGGCAAAAAATTTTTTTTAGCAAATATCAAGAGACCACAACCAGATGAAGCCATATACCAAGTTTTGTCAGTATACGTTCATAAATAAAATAAGCAAGATATACAAGTTTTAATTTCCTCCATAAGAACAACATTAGACAACGTACTATGTTTAGCACCTTCAATATCTCGGTAACCAATTGACGCAGAGAAATGATCAAAATACCAAATCTTGTGTTTTTTTAAGCTGAATCCAATGGTGACTATTTCAAAAAATATATGTACAAAATTCAAAAAACCCATTTTTGCGGTACAAACCACCCCCCCAAAAATACCCCTTCGGATAGATCGATCTAGTTGGTTTTTGTACTTAAAGTCATAATTGTTACTTTTCAAGTTTATACCAAATTTAATCAAAATCGGATTATTTTTACGAGAGTTATTGGGAACTTCAAAACGAAAAATTATCATGGTCCCGGGCCTAGGTCTTACCACGCCGTCTACGGTAATAGCTTCTTCCCTATGCAGGAAATTCGCTAAAAACAACAATATAATATAGGAATAGGCCTGATGCGCGGGGCTAGTATTAAAAGTGTAAGTTTTAAAAGACGTCCCTCCCCCCAAATACGCAAGATATTTCATCCTACTATTAACAATTGTTTATTTCGTAAAATACTAAAGACTTTTATCATAATTCAGTAATTCAATAGTTTATTAATTTTGTATTCTAAAATATGCCAAAATGACTCAATATCAATATTAAAATGCTAAATTTTAATTGCATGGAATCAAGGCTTTATCTTGACACAAACCTCGTAAATTATAGCATATTGTCGTACATGTAAACACAATTTTTTTAAATCAATACTTATACGTAACATAGATAACGATCTACCAAACAAATTATTGTTATCACTTATAAAAGTTGCTGTAGGTAACAACATGTTGTTTTTTTAGCTGTTCCTCCAAACGAGGTGTCCCCATTAAAAATACATTTTCCCGGAGGTATAACCGGGATAATTAAGCGGAGTAAATATTAAATGTCTATATTTAACTAGAGACAAACAAATATAGGTTACATACTTTGCGTCATCCAGTTCAAATTCATTGTTAAAACGACATGTTTCGCCGTTAATACGGCATCCCTCAGGTTGCAATACAAATAATTCATCCAAAAAGGACTCGTCGGGTAGTCAAATTGACTTCTACAAACACAGTACACTTAAACATGACACAAATAAACTAAAATTCCCGGTAGGCCTACCACGCACAGGACATCGCGCTTCGACCGGGAACGAGAGCAGACTGGAGAACATCAGGTTATCACTCCCACTACACTTCTGTTATCAGCTAATGGTCAAAGGTCAACTTGCTTTCTTACAATCCTCTTGTGGGCTAATATAGTATTTAAAATCAAGTTAGATTTAAAATTAAATTGCTCATTTAAAAGAAGATCTTTTTCGTCTTTGTTATTGTAGCTTTTGTAAATTTCAAATGTACTATTGAGTTCAGCCTACTCCCTTTGCGCCAAACATGCATTATTTCGAGTCCGTTAGTTATATCATGCATGGCGTGATTTTGTTCAACAAGGTGTTGGGCGAATGTTGATCTTTGTTTGTCTGCTCTTGGGTCGGGACAGTGTTCTTTGTAGCGCTGTTTGAATGATCGGATATTTGCATTGCAACCTGAGGAACCTTAACGGCGAAACATGACATTTAACGATAAATTTGAACTGGATGACGCGATATATGTAACCTATATTTGTCTCAAATTCACAGTTCAGGGGCTGAACAATGGATTTTAATATATTTAACTCCCAAACAACTCAATCTATTTATTTAATCTAGCCAATCTAGTTTCTATTTTTTTGTCGATTTGGTCGACATGCATATATTTATGAGTCCTGTTGCTTCATGAAGTGACTTAGTAGTGACTGAAATAATATTTCTATCGATAAATCAACCATAATTTACTGATTCACAAACATGTATGTATATATAGTAAACAAAAAAAACTGTATTCTTAATAAGGACATGGTGTGACAATGTTTTCCAGGCTTTTACATTTAGAACTATATATTTTGAATTTGTTAGTGCAAGTGCCTGCAATTCAATTTCGATTGATATCAACAAATAAATATAAATGCAAAGACATACAATGCGTGACGGTCTTAAATAATAAACCTTTCATGTTGAGGTTAAAAAGTAGTACGTTTCATTACAAATATTTGTTTTGCCAAATATTTCTGATCTTTTAAATGATAAAATTACTGCCAAGGTAAGGTTGGATTCAAATTGTTTTTAGCTCAAACACAAATTAATAAGTAATTACATTTTCGATTTATGAAATTTTAAATTTAGTCCAAAAAATATAGGTATTATTTATTTTATTTTAATTGTCTTCTGAGAATACATTAAATCTAATGTTAAACAATGCAGTAAACTTTCATCTTACATGCAGTTGTATTTTACTATCTATATCTATAATACGCTAAACCGATTTTTGTGAACAGAACTCCTTCGTTGTTTTTGAACCAATTTCAATGATTAAGGTGTCAAAAGAATGGCCCAGATTCGTAGTTGTGCAAAGTTATTTTCAATTTCCAATAATATTTTGTTTAAGGGCACAAGACACCCTCTAAGTTCAATTTTTCCCCATAAATATGATATGGAGAGTAGTTTGAATTCAGTTGCATTCTAAAACAGGTGGTGATACAGTAAAATACAGGTAAACAGTAAGAACATCTGATAACTGATACAAACAATAAAAGTTTGTTTTGCTCGATTTAGTCAAACAATGTGTGACAAAATACAGTTACAGCTTGGACACTCTCTGACCGTAACCATGCGTTAACATGAATATTGCTAAATAACATATTATCAATAAGAAATAACATTTATCAATAGGCTAGTTAACATTTTATCAATAAGAAAAGCGCAACAACTTACAAATTACATTCTGTGATTGCACATTTGTCTGCGATTTGATAGCTTATACATGCATAAAGATTTAAAATTCAAAACACAATATCGATTATTGGTTTTTGATTTACTAAGCCAAGTCTATAAATAAAATACATTTTGATTTAAGAACCAGTGTATATCTAAAAAATACCCCTGTCGCAGCACACCTGCGTACTCATCGAATTTCCAATGCATATATATGTGTCTCACTACTACATACAGCCACTTACCAAGTTTCACAAAAATACATTCATAAATAAGTGATACATTTCATTTATTCTCCATAAGAATAACATTAGGGCTGAGTATGCAGGTTTGCTGCAACGAGGAAGATAAGAAATGTGTTTTTTTTGCAATTATTAATATAACTCAACCAGGTGAAGCTACATACCAAGTTGTATTAATTTAGGTTCATAACTAAGAGAGATATACAACTTTACTTATTCTCCATATGAATAACGTCGGGGCCGAGTATGCAGGTTTGCTGCTACAGGGAAAATCAACAAAAAAACCTTTTTTTGCAAATATCAATATACCACAACTAGTTGAAGCCACATACCAAGTTTCATCAATATACATTCATAAGTAATCGAGATATCAAATTTTATTTATCCTTCATAAGGATAAAATTGGACAACGTACTGTGTTTAGCACTTTGAATATCTCTGCAACGGTTGGACGTAGAACAACAGTTAAAGCACCAAAATAGGGGGGAAAACTCAAAAAACTTATTTTTGGAAAATTTAAAATCCCTATAAAACCTCCTTCCCATAGTCCGATCGATTTGGGTTTCAAACTTAAAAGGCATAAATGTTACTCTGCATATTTGTGCCAAATTTCATCGAAATCGGGCGTTTCTTTCAAAAGTTGTAACGGTAACGGACACATACATATATACATATATACATATATATATATATATATATATATATATATATATATATATATATTCGCGAACCCAGTAACCAAACATACAAACAATAAACGAAGGTTGCTGTAAGGGGTATTATATTGTAGTAATATGTTACGTTGTCGATATATATATACAGTATGTAAAAAAAGTCCGTCCCCCCTTTAATTTTTTTGTTTGACAAAACAAACAAATCACCTTTGGGGAACGATAATAACTTAACCCAAAGTATCTTTTGACGTTAAAATGGAGGATTTTGGGAGCAGCTCAAAATGTTCAAACGTAAACCCCTTTTGAGTGACCCCCTCATTTATAAGAGCTTTAAAAAAATAGGCGAATGGTGGAGGTTAGAGGTATGTAACGTGTTTCTATCCAAAATGGCAGCTTGTCAAAGTTTTGAATACAACTCATTCTCGAAACCTGGCGTCTAAGACTTTTGGAGTTTTAATTTCACCTTTGGTGACTTAAAACTGAAACGACTCTTGAATAAATGCTATTCAATGAAGAACTGGTCACTTTTGGTAATATTTAAAATTTTGAGAACCCGCAAAAATGGGGGATTTTGGGGGCAACTAAAAATGTTCTAATGTAAACCCCTTTTGAAGGGGTTAAATTTACTTTTAACTGTCACCCTTCGCCTAGGTTTAAAAATCTCTTTAAAATGAGGGGTCACTCAAAAGGGGTTTACATTAGACAATTTTGAGTTGCCCCAAAAATCCCCCATTTTTGCGTGACACTCAAAATTTTAAACATCACCAAAAGAGACCACTTCTTCATTTAAAAGCATTTCTTCAACAAGAGCATTGCCTCAAGAGTCGTTCCAGTTTAAAATCACCAAAGGTGAAATTAAAACTCCAAAAGTCTTAGACGCCAAGTTTCAAGAATGAGTTGTATTCAAAACTTTGACAAGCTGTCATTTTGGATAGAAACACGTTACAGACCTCCAACCTCCACCATTTGCCTATTTATCCTTCATAAGGATAACATTGGACAACGTACTGTTTTTAGCACTTTGATATATCTGCAACGGTTGGACGTAAAACAAAAATTAAAACACCAAAATGATTGTTTTGTAGAGCTAAACTGATTGGTAAAAGAAAATGTGAGGTTTGCATTAAAATTAACTGAGGAAAATCCAAAAACCTTTTTCCCATAAGATTCGCATGACGTTTTTTGACTTTTCTCTACAACCACTTAACCTAGGTTAATGATTCAAAATACCACATTATTTGTTTTTTAAGCTCTATCAAATGGCTATAACCAAAATTAATTGTTTTTAAGTTTTAGGGGGAAAAATTAAAAAAACTGATTTTTGGAAAATTTAAAACCCCCTTCCCATAGTCCGATTGATCTGGTTTTCGAACTTTAAGTCATAAATGTTACTCTCCACATTTAAGCCAAATTTCAGCAAAATTGGGTGTTTCTTTCTAAAGTTATTGCGGTAACGGACACACACACATATATATATATATATATATATATATATATATATATATATATATATATATATATATATATATATATATAGGGTATACATCAACGAATAGAGTTTTTGGCATCTGGGGACCTCAAAACAAAAAGCCATCATAGTCTCGGACTTAAGTCTTACCATGCCACCTTCGGTAATAGCTTCTTCCCTGTAGGGGAAATTCGCCAATTCCCTATAGGGGAAATTCGCTAATTCCCTATAGGGGAAATTCGCTAAAAATATATTTTTGGAGTAACGATAACCCAGCCGCGACCCGCGACGGTGCCATAGCGCCTCACCTCGGCTCACGCTCCTGAAGTGAAGCATTAAACGCGCACCCGTTACAAGTTAATTTCACGATAGAATCATGGAAATAGACTTAATCTGCAGAAAATGTACTGCTCTACATTGTGAAATAGAACACGTTAATGTTAAAGCAAAACGGCATCATTAAAAAGTTGTATAATTGTAAACATGCGGAAAATGTTCTTCACAAATTTTATATAAGTTAAATATTTTCCCATAAGCGTACGATAAACTAGTTAAGTATGTACTTAAATTATAGCCAGGAGTATTAGGGACATTAAAAAAGGATCGTCTTTCTAAGTACAATAACTCATTCACAGTACCGGATTTATTAAAGGATTACACAATCCAACATGGTCGACTATTTTTGAAATGGTGGCCTTATGCCAAGTCAGATTTTGGTAGACGTTGTGGCATCGTTTTTATCACATATTTTTTCAATTAGAATCAATCAAGAAATGTTCTATTGCAATTTGTTCAGGTTAGGCAGTTTTTTTGGCTAATCTTACTGGGCTAGTATTGGGCCAAAAGAGCATTAGATGAATACACGCACTTTCATTGGGGTTTAGTTTATCTACTACTTAGCATAAAGTTTGGAAAGGCTTGTTGTTGTTGTTTCGTGAGATTCCAGAGGGCGGGAAAGTCCCTGGCCCACTGAGGCTGCTTTAGGGTGCTTGGGCCCTCTTCAGCCGACTGGAAAGGATCAAATGGAAAGTATAGTAGGATAAAAATTTGAGTGGACTTAAACATAAAATAGTGGGACGGTTATATGCTTAGAAACACCTCAACGCACTACTGATTGTCTCTACCACGTTAACATCTACAGTGGTCTGAGACAAAGTGAAGGGGAGAGTTCTAGCTGGTAATGCACACCAGCTTCATTCATATGAAAATAAACGGTATCAGGAAACTGACATATGATTTCTCCCTTTTAGCCCAACTTAAATGAATGAATAACTTTGTATTTACTAAATATAGAATCTAAAGTTCGTTTGAATTTACAGAAATTCTTCTAAAAAAAGTTGTTTTCAGAATATCCACCCAACAGTTTTTGGGGGGCACTACAGAATCCTTTGATACAAGCAGTGGTTTGAAAGGTGGAAATGCCCTCTCACCCCCCCCCCTTGGTTAAACGACAACATATTTGGAATATCCTCTGTTGCTCAATGCTAACTTGGCCTGCATATCAATTTTTAACGAAATCTATCCGTCAATAAGAGAGAAATTATAATTGTTGTTTTGCCCATAAGAGTAACATTGCGTTTACCAGAGTAAACGTACTGCGTTTACCGCAAAATTAAAAATTCAATTTTCTCCGCAACCAGTGATCGTAGAATAATAATTCAAAATACTATATTATTTAGTTTTTTTAGCTAACTTTAATGGTGATAAGTCATATTTTTAGGTTTTCATGGGAAAAAACAACTGAATTTTGTATTACTTAAGCCCTGTAATTTCGGGACCCGAATTTTTCCAGAGATGCGGGTGGTGTCATTTTGTTGGTAACGAAATGCTCTACAAATCCTTGAGTTTAATCAAATTCGTTGGAGCCTTTTTTAAGAAATTTGGATTTTTAATGTTTTGGATAATTACCCTTAAAAATTAAAAAAAAACTCCTTGAGATATCGTGGATTAGTACATGCATACCAAATTTTTTTAAAATCGGACCACCAGTGACGTTTCTAGCTCTGTACACATCCACACAGACACAGACATCACGTAAAAATCACTCTTTTGGAAGCATCAAAACAAATATTTCCACCAACAACTCAAATTCGAAAATTTTTACGAAAACAATACTTTTTCCGTATAGGGGGAGCAAATAAAAATAAGTAGACACTAGGAAATGTTTTTTGATGTCCTCGTTTGCATGGGTGATCGTCTATATTGCTACAATTTAATGTTTGATTCGATATGCTTATCCCCTAGTAGTCCTAGTAGAGCAATCGTGTTACTTAGTGAGTCCATAGGTCGGATGGAACAATAGTCACAAGTTCTATTGGGGGACAGCTGGTAAAACAGAAGTTCCAGGTTACGCTTGGTCTGATGTTTAAATATAAGTCTGAGGATTTACTTGTAGACAGAAAGAAGTCCAGTGACTGCACTGGGAATTGTTTTAACACTATCTACACGTCCGCAGTGCCGCCATACATGCCAGTACATAGTTTAGACTCTCCCGTGTATTGTATTGGCAAAGTTTTAGGATCTAATCACTATCTAATTGATCAAAGCCTATTGGCCAGTGCAGTGCTTCCAGGCCTAAACAATGAACCATCAAATTAAGAAAATGTATTTTTTATTTATGCTTCGTAATCGCATGATTATCATAATACCTAATTTAATTTTAATTTCTATCTTATATTTAAGATCCTATATTTATATTTTTGAAAAGATCTACTACATAGTATACCTGAGATCTGGTCTCATTATTATTATAGTGATTAAAATTAACAATTTGAAACTGATCGAAAGAAAATGTTGTATTATTTACCAGAAGAATTACTTAGAGCAGCGGATTAGGACTGCACATATTCAGATAAGAAGATTAGTTTGCACCATTCGAAGTGAAGAGAGAGAGACTCTTAGTGGTAAGCCATCCTATGAAAGCTTTGGCAACTAATCTCTTTAAGCTTATTAGAAAGTGCTACTACTCGTAAATTGCCGAGTTAAATAGATTGACGACGTGATTAGACCGAACAACGTTTGCAAACCTTGTTCAAACAAACCAAACCTTTGCATTAACCATCAGTCTGAAATAAAAAAGGTGACGTTTTAATACAAGTAAAATGCGTATTTCCAAAACTAAGAAATAACGGTATGAAACAATATACACTAATACAAATAGAATGTAAACAAATTGTTAGGCAAGTATTAAAGTGAGGTTATACACGAAACTAAATTGCAACCAATTAATACACAAAACTGTGCATGTTTGGTGATAGCATCACCATTGGGTGACTAATCTGAATCTGAATCTTGACACAGCATTTGAAGTGTTACTAGTCAAAGTAGGTCTAGTGACTTTAATAAGCCTCTTATTAAAGGCTTACACAATCCAACATGGTCGACTATTTTTCAAATGGTGGCCTTATGCCAAGTCAGATTTTGGTAGACGTTGCGGCATCGTTTTTATCACATATATTTTCAATTGCAAAAAATAAATGCTCTACACTTTTAATGTTGTATCTCATTTATATTGTAACTAAGGTTAACCCAAGATTTACAAAATCTAATGGGTAAAAGTAGTTTTGTTATCTATGTTCTACACTCTTGAGGTGTGTCTCTGTCGTATTGTAACTAAGGTAAACCCAAGATTGACCAAATTTAAATAAGAATTTCTTGATAAGTATTTCTACTTTATCACTTATGTTATTCGACAAGTTGTATATGCAAGCATGACCCTATAATATAACCATTGTTACATGGTGATGACGATTTCAGTCATAAACTCTGGGTGAAACAAATCCGCAAGTTGCCTTAGTTCCCGTATAACTGCAGAGTCATGAAATGTTTACATTGAACCTGGCCTAGCAAAGAGATATTTTAGTCCAGTCAAATGGTACTTTTCCCAGTAAATGATTCCGGAAATGGCTTTCTCAATGGTTCTGTATGTTTTTTTGGTGCTGAATTCGAATTTCAAGTTTCCCACCTCGAGAAAGGACAAAACATCTTAAATATTCTGCACTTTCTTTAGATTTGTATGTATATTTTTAAAACTATGCGTTTTATTGGAAAAAATTATAGTATTATAATTTTGGTAATATTGGTACAAAATTAAAGAAGACAGAATACCCTACAATTTCATATATTGCATTTCTATAAAAAAAAATGTAGGAGATAGAGTGCGCTGAAAAAGGGTGACTTTTAGGCCAAAACGAGAGAAACTCCATCTCACTCATTCCTGTTCAGCGGGAACGTTCTAGTTTTACTAAGTCATGCTAAAAACTCATTTTTAACGAATTAACTGCACATTAAGCTTACTACTGTAAAATCAAGACATGAGTTGAATAATTACATGATATCTATAAATAAAATCACATTAGATTTAATGAAGTGTAATGTTCTGGTAATATATAAGATTTAATACAAAAATAATTATAAGGTAAATTTAGTTTACATAATATAAACGTTATATTTAACGTTAAAGTATAACGTTAAAGGCTAGGTTAGAAGGTTATGGTTGAACTCCCAATATACATTCATGAAAAAATTCTTAAATAATTAAATTACTGTTAAAATTAATATAATTTAGTTTATATGCAATTCTTCCTAATATTTCCTCAAGTGTGGATAACTGTAAACTGTCTTTGTTGAAATGTATTTTTTAAAGATTTGTTAACCATCGGGATTATACCAATTGCGATAAAACACACGTATAATTATTATTATTTTTTACACGATTAGTATTATTTTACTTATAAAATATCAAATATTTGTATAGCAGTAAAACTGAAGTGAAAGTCTTGAACAAGATACACTTTATGAGGAAGGCTTTTTTAATGTGACTTTACTATTCAAATCTTTGATTAGGCGTATTCGGTCCTCTTTAATTTCGTACTCAGCAGTTTTTCCGATAAAACGAGTAGTTCTCAAGATATAAGTTAAAAACTAAAAAATTGCAGAATATTTAAGATTGTTTTGTGATTTTCTCAGTGAAGCCGTCCTTTCTCGAGGTGGCAAACATGAAATTCGAACTCAGCACCCCAAAAAACACACAGAACCATTGAGGAAAAAACTTCCGGAATGTTTTGCTGGATTTAGGCTATTATAAACACTATTTGACTGGACTATTTGTTTGCTGTTGGAATAATTAAAAAACTCTCTACAGTGGAAAATAAGTTTCAAATTCCTCGCCATGTCTTTCATTAAAATTACAGAACAATCTTGCCCATGTTATCCAGGTACATAGAATTTGTAAAAATTATCAAAAGGATTTCCTTTTCTCTTCGGTTAACTCTGTCAGCAAATATGTAAATTAGTAGGTTGTCCCTTCAGCCAAAATACAATTAAAGTGTAGTTTTAATTTGGCAGCCTATACCGGTAGTTTTGAATTTAATATTATGATCTAGGCTATTGTCACTTTACGTTACTGATTTTAGGTTTATAGTGTTGGTATTCCTACAAGGGCATTTGTCCCTTAGGAAATAAAGACGGCTGCCGAACTTTACTTAAAAGCAGTAGTATATGCAGCAGTGAATAGATTACGTTGCTTATTTGTACTGGTGATATAGTCTATTGCTGCTGGGGATCGAAAGCCAGGTTTTTAATCCCAAATCTCGTTTACTGTCGGCGAGCGCAAAGAAGACCCCTCGTCGGCGTTCCATGATTATACTTCTATGGTTCTTATGGGCCAAAATCCAATACAGCGAAGTATTGCTATAGTATTATGGTTTCAGCAAGCACTTACCAAATGGTAACAATGAATGCCACATAAAGCGCTACGTAGTGACCATATAGTAGCACCTGCAATTTGGGTGTATACAATTTTCTTTTAGTACAGAAGATTGCCTGATGTTCATTCCGTAAGATACCTGGTTCATTCTGCTATGAAGAAGTTTATTTTTTAACAACGGTCACAGTGGCAAAACGTCCCCCACCCGTATACTAAAAAAATGAAATCAGCACTTTTAATTACGGTATTAAAACCCACAACAGAAGTGACAACTACTCACTACATTATTGGTCAACCGGAGTGGCTTTGAAGTTAAAAGAACATGGTAGACACCGAAACAAAATTTTCAAATTGGTCTAGTGTATTTTTAGTGTACTGTAACTGTAAATGATTGATACATTTCAAAAACTAAATTAAATATTAATAACATACAGAAGAGTGTATTGCGTTATATGACTTTTTTGCTCGGCTTATTATTTTGTTTCCGTTTATTTACAAAAATATCAATAAGTGGATTGCTAAAAAAACTAATACAAATATATGTAATGTTTACAAATGTAATAAATTGTTTCCCCTAGTTCCAGGGTGGATATCCCGGTTCATTAAATGCTTCCGTAGATCTTCCTAATCCCCAGTTTATTACAAATGTCTGATTCAGTGGCTACCACTGCTAAATACTACGATAAATCTTATCTGGTATAGTAAATAATTACAAGAGAGATAAGTCACATTTTGATTTATTTGCTCTAGGAATTTCACTCTAAACACAGACAAGATGACTTAAATTAAAATAGAGAAATCAATAAGTGTCGATGTTAGATCCTACAATTATTTCGTCTCTTTAAAAAAAACTTGTTTATTAAAAGCATGATGCTTCGGAAAATACTGGTTAATGAAATGTGCGTTCGTATAACAATGTCGCTGCCACAGAGATGTGGTTTTCACCATTCTCTCTTTATAATTAAAATATTGTATCGTTTGTTGTGAATTTCCAGCGCAGATATCGGATTGTAAACAATATGAACATCATATTAGATAATTCAATTTTAAAAGTAATCAAATAAGAAATATTATTTTATAGTAACTGCTAATTTCTTCTTTATTTTAAAATTTTCAAATAGAATCCCATTTTTCTGTTTTAGTCGTAATTTGTAAAATGCACCAATAATAATTTAACAAATAAATATTAATCCTTGTCTAAAACACTAACAAACTTCACAAAGAATAATCGTCCGCTCCCAATGTTATAACACAAACTTCCAACTAAACGAAACCTACACGTGCCCATGGCAGTAAATTCCACCCTCAGCCTGAGTTAGCTTGGTAGCAACGCCAACCAGTACATTGTCATTGACAATTCTTCGATTTGTAAAATATTATATATTTGATTAGGAGATCGAAATACATTCTATTGTTATGGGGCAGTTAAAAAATCTATTGAGTATTTATTTTACAGGTAGTTATTATAATGCCTTAATAAACCCAATTACAAAATAGAACTATCTCACACAAACGACTGTTAAATAAAAGGTTGATACCAGCCACCAAAATCAGTTTAGTGTAGCCACCCGGTTGTTAGCTTGGATTCAATTCAACCACAACTGATGTACTTAAAACTAAGCATGTAATAAGAACACACGCAGGTAGTGAAAAGGCTGTGACTATATTTTAGGATGGTTGAGATGCATTTCTTTTTTACATAACAAGGGATGGACGTTGTATTGCGCACCTTAGGCATCCTTTGTTGGTTGTGTAGCGTCGTAATTTGAGAAGGTCTTATCATTCGCAAACCACTGTTCTTTTATGACGGCTTTAGTAGGAGTACAGTTATGATTATAGTTATGAAGTACACAATTAACATTAACTATTAGACCAGGCCCTGATGGGAGTTGAGGATGCGCACTTTTCGGAGAATGTGCTTTTTATTCGGACGCACTTCCTCTTTGATTGTTGTTATTGACACTTTGGGCAGTAAGAAAATGCATGTTGTCACCATCGGCATTAATCGAGTACCAATAAAACCATCTGATTTGACCTTGATCATGAGCTATGAACAATTTTGAATAAGACAGATGTATTTCCTTTTACTATTGACTAAGTATATAATCAAACCCAATTTTGATTTTGAAGTAGACCTATTTATTTGTAAAGCGAAACATTTTTTCAGCTCATCTGCTAATATTGTATTCAGAATCAGTAAAGTTTCAGAGTGTTCGAGTATCGACTATCGAACTCCACCAACGCCAATAACAACCGATTAACTTTGTGACTGTTCACGAGTTCACCGTATCAACAATGACGTCATAACCTGTCATGCTCTCTATGAAATTTCGCCTACCCGTTTCTTACGGTCCAAAGTTTCATTAAAAAAATAAGTTTAGTCAGTTTCAAAAAGCTGGTTAAAGTATAAGGGCTAATGTTTTTAGGCTAAAACTTTTTTCTAACTATTCGCATGGTTATTTATTGGAGTACAGTAGTTTACATACTAATGGCACGCCTTTAATGGAAAATAAATCAGTGTTTAATAAATGTAGTGACGTGGGATATACACAATGTTATATTAACTGTACTCATGATCCGATTACCTTTAATCGTTAAACTCTCTAATGCCCGTTTTGAAAATTTTAAAATCTTGCCAAGTCACTTAGAGTTTTTGGCATTGATAAAACAGATATCCAACTGTACTAAAAACGACCAAAACTGTAATAGAATCTGTATTTGAAATATAAATACTATACAAATATTCAAGTAAAAGTAAACTAATATCTTTTGGAGTTAAAGAAGAAATGGCTTGAATATATTTAAATGTATTTAAGCTTTTTATTGACATAATAACACAAGGAATGGACGTTGTAATACGCCACTTAATCATCTGTTGTTGTGAGCATCGCCATTTGAGACGGTCTTATCCATGAGCAATCCATTGTTCTTTGATGATGGCTCTAAGGACAGAGTGTTTCGCAAGAAATATCTATTTAAAACAGAAGTGAGTTTATACTTAAAGTATTCTTTGCGAAGTCTGAGTTTTTCATTACAGTTATGGAAGTGCTTTTAGTCAGAAATTCAAAAAAGTAAAAATATAATTTTACATGAAAAGGCAAATCACTTTAAAGGTCTTGTGATTCCCAACGACTTTATACTTTACATATTTCTTGTTTCGCTTTCCATTTTGTAGCAATCAACAAATATAAAATTTCATTTTTTTCCTGTATGTACACAGTTTCCATTTATTTTATGGCTTCTTTACGGACTATGAACTATAAACACCTAAGATAATATTACGGATTAGTTTTAATTTTTTTTTTATATTTAGAAGGTATAAAAACATACCTTACATACATGTTTAGGTTTGGTTGAACATTTTTTTGACATGGACTGAGGATGGTAGATAATAACAGTTCGGTTAAGGTGGAGAGAAACCTATCATAACATGAAATAGAGAAAGTGGTTTATTATGTTTTAAGGTGTTGGCTGTTTTTGGGAAAAATTCAACAAATATTCTAAAACCAGAAGAGGATTAAGGGTATTTCATGGTGATTTTCCTTGAAAAGAGAGAGGAATATTAATTTATTCATGAACATTTCTTACTTTAACATTGCGTTTAAGTTTTATTATCAATAATAAAATATAACCATATTCCTAATATCAATGCTGGGTTTTAAAAGTAACATATATTTAATTTAAATAATACCCTATGTAAATTGTATGTTAAAAATACATCTGTAATAGCAAATCTGCGTAATTAGCAGATTATAAATGCATGGATGTGTACCTTACTATCAAATGAAGCTATTTGGCAAGTTTCATCAAAGTATGGTCATAAACAATTTATTTTTACATTTGGTTGTCGAATTTTGTAATAAGAATATTTAAATTGGGAAAAAACCATTGATAATTACATAAATAACCAAGCGAGACACAACCTTTTTTATTCCCCATAAGAATGGAATTAAGGCAGAGTACTCGAGTTTGCTACATCGGAGACTTCAGTTTCTATTTCAGCGAATTTCCCCTATAGGGAAGAAGCTATTACCGTACGTCTCATGGTAAGACTTAAGCCCGAGACCATGATAACTTTTCATTTTGAGGTCCCCAGATGCCTAAAACACTATTCGTTCGAATTTATATATATGTATGTATATATATATATATATATATATATGTGTGTGTGTGTGTGTGTGTCCGTTACCACTATAACTTTTGAAAGAAACACCTGATTTTGATAAAATTTGGCACAAATGTGGAGAGTAGCATTTATGACTTTAAGTTCGAAAACCAGATCGATCGCACTATGGGAAGGGGGTTTACAATTTTCCAAAAATCGGTTTTTTGCAAATTTTACCCCAAAATGTTAATAACACTCAATTTTGGTTATGGTCATTATATAGAGCTTACAAAAACAAATAATTTAGTATTTTGAATCATTAACCTAGATTAAGTGGTTGCGGAGAAAATCCAAAAAAGCGTGTCCCATGTTAATCTTACGGGAAAAAGGTTTTTAGATTTTTCTCAGATAGTTTTACTAAAAACTTCACATTTCTGTTTATTAATATGTTTAGCTCAACAAAACAAACATTTCTGTGTTTTAATCGTTGTTCTACGTCCAACCGTTGCAGAGATATTCAAAGTGCTAAACACAGTACGTTGTCCAATGTTGTCCTTATGGAGAATAAATAAAATTCTATATCTCGATTATTTATGAATGTATATTGATGAAACTTTGTATGTGGCTTCAACTAGTTGTGGTATATTGACATTAGCACAAAAAAACAGGTTTTTGTTGATAGTCCCCGTAGCAGCAAACCTGCAGACTCGGCCCCCATGTTATTCATATGGAGAATAAGTAAAGTTGTGTATCTCCCTTAATTATGAACCTAAATTAATAAAACTTGGTATATAGCTTCACCTGGTTCAGTTATATTGATAATTGCAAAAAAATTACTTATCTTCCTCGTTGCAGCAAACCTGCGTCCTCAACCCTAATGTTATTCTTATGGAGAATAAATAAACTGCTATATATCACTTATTTATGGATGTATTTTTGTGAGACTTGGTAAGTAGCTCTATGTAGTAGTAAGTCACATATATATGCATTGGAAATTCGCTGAGTACGCAGATTTGCTGCGACGGGGGTATTATAAATATTAATAGACCTAAACCAAGTAAAAAAAACAAGTTTCATCAATATACGTTCATAAAAAATATAAATATAAAATGTTACTTATCCTCCATAAGAATAACATTTGACAACGTATTGAGTTTAGTGCTTATATTGTTTGTTTCTTTAAGCCAAATCCAATAACAACCACAAAAATTTGACTTTATAAATAATTATATGTATAAATTACAATAACTCATTTTTGGGACACAAGAGGCCCTTTCGGTTAAGGTGGTCTTTCTTGTTTTCAAACTCATTCAAATAAGCTATTTTACAAATATGTATAACATTTTGTTAAGATGGGCCTCTTTTACAAGATGTATCATGGTCTCAGACCTACCATCTTCCGGCTTTCTATCTGCAGGGTAAATTCGATAAATTAAGAAAATAACTTCTTAGGTAGAACGAGTCCGTTAGAAACCAATATCGCAGTACTTACCCATTGACAAAGAAACTATTTATAACTGTTTTGTAGGTAGTTGAAATTGGTTTAGAGACATGTACAATATATCCTATAAAATAATAGCGTGTTGTGGCGACGTGGTAACCACCTACTCCGAGTAAACTACTGAACGTAGAGCGGCCAGGTTGGTTTCAATAGATTTCCCTTAGCCCAAGGATGATGAAAAAAAAACGATATCATAAATTTACTCAGTTATAAGTTTGCAATTGGAAAAACACTGTTTCTTTAGCCTAATTTTGACATCCCCACGTAAAAGGAACGTGTAAAAGGAACCTATTCAGAGAAAATTACTGAACGAAGAGACGCCAGGTTGGTGTCAAAATATTTCATTTAGGCTCAGGATGATAAAAAAATACGATATCCTAAATTTTTTTAGTTTTAAGTTTGCAATTGGCACAAAACACAGTTTTTGGCCATATTGTTTTTGCAATCATTTTGTTTACCGACCCATGTGTTCCCTACTTTGCATCCAAATTCAATACAACAGCTGAGTAAAGTTAAGGTTTTTTGTAAACAAAGCAGACTACTATTCCAAACTAAATTTAGGTTTTTGGATTAATTTGTACAAGCAGTAAGGATCACAAATTCCATGCTGAATGGGGATAGAGTTTATATTACTGTATAAAAGTGTCAGTGAAATTAATTTTTAATTGAAATTAAGATTTATGTACTCTATATTCTCAATTTACACTTAATTCCCCCCCCCCTTTACTCTTGGGTAATAATTGTGTTTTATTACTTATAATGGAACCAGAAGTACACGTTATTCCTTTGTTTAATCCTGGGTCTCGGAAATTATTACGTCAGGGCGGCATTAGCTGGAAATGTAGTTTTTAGGGAGTTTTTACAGTATTGTGTAAAGCTGAATCAAAAATTTGTTGTAAACAACGATAATAGCCATTATACTTCCTTAAGTGGAATTTGTATATCAGTATAAACAAAACATGAATAAAGACTTAAATACAATTTGACAAAACGTAGATAGGAGGAGTTATTTTATGTTTATAATAAAATGCGAGGATAAAAGTTTAGGCAATTGATATAATTCAGGACACTATATTTCGGTAACATATTTTAAGACAAAATTACAGTATCAGTTTTGAAATTTTAGTATTTAGTTTGATTTATTAGATTATCTTCGATTAAATTGGGTAAAACTGAATGAAACTCTGGCAAGAAAAGGAAATAAGAGGTATTAGAAAACTCTAGGGACTAAAGAACTATTATACTATTAGCATTGAACATATACATGTATCTCAATACAGTTTAGCTTGACGAAGTAGATGAGCCAGCAGACGAAGTACAATAATTAAATTAAATGTTAGTAAATAGGTAGATTGTATTTATCTTTTGATTATAAAAACAATGAAAGTAGTTTTTGTGAGGTTAATGTTTATTTAATATTTTAGCCCGGTGAACAATCTTTTAAATGTTTAATAAAATGTAATTTAAGTTTTTAAGAAACAAATGTTTATAGCTTGAAGTGACACACATCAGGAGCTGATTCAATACTTATCTAAAAGTAAACTGACAGCAAGGGTTAAACTAAACAATTAATCCCCTTTTTGGGCTATTTTGCATGCAAGCAAGAGTAACAAGTATTTCGTAAACAGATATTTCCTGAAATTTGGCACATTCTAATCAATCTTTTAATGTGCACAAATGAACGCATAAAACACCTTTAAATTATGCACGGTGGTTTCCTATTTGATTACATGCATTTTATAATTAGCATTTAAAATATAGAGTTTTTAAGAGCAGTTTTGAAGCCACTATGTATGTGTCTTATTTTATTACTAATGAACAATTTTTCATTAGTTTTCTAAGCCAGTCATTTTTTACGGGCTAATAACTACTTATTTAAAAATTCTAATGTAAAATTTACAATCGATATATTTCATAAACTTACTTCTCGTTACAACATTTTATAGGATACGTTACGTAAACTCTATGAGATTGTATAATTGATGTTCGAATTCTTACTACAATCATTCTCTTTTAAATCGTCTTTCCTCTGTTTACTGTACAAGTGTACGAGTAAATATATATATATATATATAGTGTGTAGTTTACTGGTATACTTGTTAATAAAAAATTATTTTTATGTTGAAAAATCCTACAATAGTTTGAACAATTAAAATTCTCATATTTCTGAATAAACTCAAAGTGTGTCTAATTTATTTATATACCTTTAAAAGAGCCGCTAAAAGATTTGAACGATGATCTAAATGAGCCAAAGTAAACGCAAAAGATGCAATAGGGATCATAAATATTAACGGCCTACTTAAACTTGGCTGGTCTTTGAGCACCTGTTTACACGCCTTTGCAGTCAGCCGAGGCATTACGAACAGGCGCATTTACAAGTATTTGTATGGAAAACCGATTTCTAAAGTTAAATAAACGGTATCAGGAAACTGACACATACTTTCTCCCTTTTAGACCATTTTCATTAATAAATTATTATTTATTTACTATATATAGAATATAAAGTACGGTAGAATGCACAGAAAATCTTCTAAGAAATATTTTTTTCCGACATGTCCGCCCAAATCCCATTATTTGAGGCACTACGGAATCCTCTGCTATACAGTGGTTTTAAGAGGGGAAATGCCCCCTCCTCCCCCTAGAGGCAACATATTTCAAATATCCTCTGTTTCAATGCTAAGTTGACCTGGATATCAGTTTTTAACGAAATTGATCAGTAAATAAGAGTGAAATGGTCCTTTTTGTATTCCCCATAAGAATAACATTGGACAACGTACTGCGTTTACCGCTAAATGGAAATTTCAATTTTCTCCTCAACCAGTAGTTGTTGAATTATAATTCAAGATACTGAATTATTTAGTTTTTTGAGCTCTTTTTAGTGGTATTAAGAAGTATTTGTTTTTAATTTATGGTTTGTTATTAAAAGTTCAAAAAACTTGAATTTTGGTTATTCTAAGTGCTGTAATTTCTAACCCCGAATCTTTACTGAAATTCGGGTGGTCTCATTTTATTGAAAACATAAAGTTCTACAAACCACTAAATTTTGATCAAAATATTTAGAGCCATTTTTGAGAAATTAGATTTTTCAGGTTTTTTAGCGGTTTTGGGGGGATAATTACCCTTAAAAATAAAAAATCATTATACGCATGGAGATATTGTGGATTAGTACATACATACCAAATTTCATCAAAATCGGTCCACTGGTGTCGTCTCTAGCTCTGTACACATCCAGACAGACAGACATCACTCAAAAATCACTTTTTTGGCTTCAGGGAGCACCAAAACGAACATTTACACTAACAACTCAAATTAAAAATTTTTGACGAAAACAATACTTTCTCCATATACTATGTATAGGGAGGAGAAAGTAAAAGTAATGTATGAACAAACTTTAATATCAGCCAGTCCTTGAGAAAAGGCCTTTATACATAAACAACCTTGCAAATACAAACATGAATTAGTTTCAAACCTGAGAATTAAGGTTTCTCAACCCAATAAAGCGTTTCCTGGTTTTTCAACTATGCTAATAAACGTTAGATTATTATCTAACCAAAAATGTTGATGAAAATTATGACTATATTCATAGTTTATAAAAAATTCGATTTTTATGGAATCAACTTTTTACAAAATTTGTCTTTGATAAGTATATATTAAGTTTAAATTACAAAATATATATTATTTTTATCATAATACTTTGTTTATAGGATTCTGTGTACAAATTTAATAAGTTTTGATGAAACGAATTGTTAATCCATTACCTGATACTGTAATTCGCTTTCATGCAATGACGGTCAACAAGAACCATCTGCTTGCTGATGCTAAGTTAGCAATAATTGTTATTGTGTTAATGAAATTTGTTAGTATAAATTCTATTAAATTGCTAATTGTAGTTATAAATCAACTTTTAAGTTGCACTCCGAAGAATACAATTAGCTTTTCATTATTTTAACGTGCTGTATCATGTAAATCAAATTTAACTCTCAACAGGGATACGATTACACGTGATCATGTGACCACGCCCAAAATGCTTCCCACTGGATGGATGGTTCATATGGACGACCTTCCAACGTCTTGCAAGGTCTTCGTATAGACACATAAAACCTCGTTCAAATGAACTAATTAACCAACTATGTCTATCCAATGGCAATAATTTCGGCTTTACCGGAATAGAGTGTACCTTTATGTCTCTGATTCCCACTGCTTTCGTACTTGAAGGGCATATTATATTGTATACCATTTAGTTCCCCTTGCCATCCAAAACATACTTGGCATGCATGAAAGGACATAACCATATTTCGCCGTTGCCCGCGTTATCTGGGGTCCAACAAGCTTCCAACACCTTTAAGTGTGTATCCGTCAACATCCTCCGATTTATCTATTGCCGTCATGTTTTTAATTTTTGTTTAAATAGTAAGAAACAGTTTTGGCATGCAATAAAAAAAAATAAAGGTACAACTTTTATAATTGCGTTACCTACGATCTAAAAAGGTTTACACACTGCAGAACACTTGGAAAATCACTTGTGTCTATCTTATACTAAATTATATTCAAATTTATAGCCAAACTAGTTATAGTTAAATAATAACATTTAATTATTTAGTACAGTTTTAAGTTCAAATTAGTCGTGCCAGAAGATGATTTCCATTACTCAAGTCTACGTATACATTACTTATGGTATTATTATTTTTCTCTAAAGGTCTTCCTTCTCCTTTTTAAATATCGTGTCGATTAAGTTATTAATACAAATTAAGTGAAATATATTCTTAAACAATCGATATTTATTTTAATTTAACCATTTTAAGTTACATAACATACTTGAATATACATACAGTACTCATATCTCTTTCATGATTTTCAACCTTCCCTGGTAAGAAACGTATACAAAGTTAATATTGAAATAGTTTTTAAAATTATAAAATAAAATTGTATAACAAAATCCTTCTCTTTCGAATATCACGTAATAATTCATTAAATCTGCCTTGAACACGTCTTGTAACCGGGGTTCACGAATACGACACCAACCCTTAAATGTTATAAAAAAACACATTAATACGGCACCGAACCCTTCTCCGGCCGCCATGACACACACTTACCCGGCACCAACCACCCCTCTTACCCGTTCTACTTACACCACTCCTCCTTCAACCCCTTCGTCTCACTAACTACTCTGTCGACCACCTCGCCGGATTTTTAATAGACTAGGAGCGACAAGGGCGTTTTTATTCACGATAAATAGTTGGTTACGGCGGACAACAATTAATTTCTCATCTACACAAGATTAGAGAAACTTGTTCCACAATCAATAGTGTGATACGCTCAGATTAAGAAATGTCAAAAACAACATGTACTGTTGACAGCAATTTTCTGTACATTCATCCGTATTTTATTACCTATATTTAGTAAATAAATACCCCCGTCACAGCAAACCTGCGTACTCAGAAACCAATGCATGCATGTGTTTCTCACTACCACATAAAGCCACTTGACAAGTTTCATAAAAATACATGAATAAATAAGTGATCTATAGGATTTTATTCATTCTCCATTAGAATAAGATTAGGGCTGAGTACGCAGGTTTGCTGCTACAAGGAACACAAAATTTGTGTTTTTATGCAATTATCAATATAACATAACCAGTTGAAGCTGCATACCAAGTTTTATTAATTTTTCATCATAATGAAGGGAGATATAAAACTTTACTTATTCTCCATAAGAATAACATTAGGGCTGAGTATGCAGGTTTGCTGCTACGGGGATAATAAACAAAAAAATCAAATTTGTGTGCATATATACATTTTAACGAATTGTGTTTTTGGCATCAGGGGACCCGAAACAAAAAGTTACCATGGTTTTGGGCTTAAGTCTTACCATGAGACCTACGGTAATAGTTTCTTCCCTATAGAGGGAATTCGCTAAAAGTAATTAATTCATTGAAGTTGCTTTAAAAGGGATAAAGTATGTGTCAGTTTCCTGATACCGTTTATTTAAAATGTATTACTTACAACTCTAAAAGCCATTCAGTCTTGCGTGTTTTAGCAAATTTCCCCTACAGGGAAGAAGCTATTACCGTAGGTCTGATGCCGTAGGACCGTAGGACTTAAGCCCGAGACCATGATAATTTTTGTTTTGAGGACCCCAGATGACAAAAACACTATTCGTTCAAATTTATATATATATATAAATCTATGTATCCGGTAATGCGATCACTTGAGTAAAAATCGTCTAATTTCCTTGAAATTTGGTTCAAATGAGTAAAGTGACATTTATGACCTTAAGTTCGAAAACCAGTCAAATCGGGCTATGGAAAGGGGGGTTTATGGGGGTTTTAAATTTTCCAAAAATCCTTTTTTAGTGAATTTCCCCTATAGGGAAGAAGCTATTACCGTAGTCGGCACGGTAAGCCCTAGGCCCGGGACCATGATAACTTTTCGTTTTGAGGTCCCCAGACCCCAAAAACACCATTCGTTCGAAACTGTATATATATATATATATATATGTGTGTGTGTGTGTGTGTGTGTGTGTGTGTGTGTGTGTGTGTGTGTGTGTGTGTGTGTGTGTGTGTGTGTGTGTGTGTGTGTGTCCGTGAGCACGATAACTCTCGTAAAAATGATCCGATTTTTATGAAATTTGGTATAAACGTGTAAAGCAATTTTTATGACTTTAAGTTCGAAAACCAGCCAGATCGCTCCATCCGGAGGGGTATTTTGGGGGGTTTTGTACCCCAAAAATGTTTTTTTTTGAATTTTTTACATGCAATTTTTGAAAAAATCAAATTTTAGTTTTCATCATTGGATTCAGCTTAAAAAAAAACACAATTTGGTATTTTCATCATTTCTCTACGTTAATTGGTTACCGAGATATTGAAAGTGCTAAACACAGTACGTTGTCTAATGTTATTCTTATGGAGGAAAAGAAAATTTGATATGTCGCTTATTTATGAACGTATACTGACGAAACTTGGTATATGGCTTCATATGGCTGTGGTCTATTGATATTTGCTCAAAAAAAATATTTTTTGCCAAAGGCACCCGTAGCAGCAAACCTACGTACTCAGCCCCATGTTATTCTTATGGATAATAATTAAATGCTATGTCTCCCTTAATTATGAACATAAATAAATAAAATCTGGTATATGACTTCACCTAGTTGAGTTGTATTGATATTAGCATTAAAACCCATTTTCTGTGTTCCTTGTTGCAGCAAACCTGCGTACTCAGCCCCAATGTTATTCTTATAGAGAATAATTAAAATTGTATATATCGCTTGTTTTAGCGAATTTCCCCTATAGGGAAGAAGCTATTACCGTAGGTCTCATGGTAAGACTTAAGCCCGAGACCATGATAACTTTTTGTTTTGATGTCCCCAGATGTCCAAAACACTATTCGTTCAAATTTATATATATGTATATATATATCTATATATATATATATCTATATGTGTCCGTGAATGCGATAACTTGAGTAAAAAACGTCCGATTTCGATGAAATTTGGCTCAAATGTGTAAACTGACATTTATGACTTTAAGTTCGAAAACCAGAAAAATCGGACCATGGGAAGGGGGGTTTATGGGGGTTTTTAATTTTCCAAAAATCAGTTTTTTGCATTTTTTACCCTAAAATTTTTAAAACACTTAATTTTGGTTTAGACCATGTTATAGAGCTTAAAAAAACAAATAATATGGTATTTTGAATTATTAACCTAGGTTAAGTGGTTGCGGAAAAAATCCAAAAAACATGCTCATAAAATCTCCCATTTTAATCTTATGGGAAAAAGGTTTTTGGCTTTTCCTCAGTTAATTTTACTTTAAACTTCACATTTTCTTTTACCAATCACTTCAGCTCCACAAAACAATCATTTTGGTGTTTAAATTGTGATTCTACGTCAAACCGTTGCAGAGATATTCAAAGTGCTAAACACAGTACGTTGTCCAATGTTATCTTTATGGAGAATAAATAAAATTGGATATCTTGATTATTTATTAATGTATATTGATGAAATTTGGTATGTGGCTTCATGTTGTACTGGTATATTGATAATTGCACAAAAAATAAATGTTTTGTTGATTGTCCCCGTAGCAGCTAACCTGCATACTCAGCCCTAATGTTATTCTTATGTAGAATAAGTAAAGTTTTATATCTCCCTTAATTATGAACATAAATTAATAAAACATGGTAAGTAGCTTCACCTGGTTCAGTTATATTGATAATTGCATAAAAAATCATTTCTTATCTTCCTCGTTGCAGCAAACCTGCGTACTCAGTCCTAATGTTATTCTTATGGGGAATAAATAAAATGTAATAAATAACTTATTTATGAATGTATTTTTGTCAAAATTGGTGAGTGGCTTTATGTACTAGTGAGAAACATATCAATGCATTGGAAATTCGCTGAGTACGCAGGTTTGCTGCGACGGGGGGTATTTGAATATATTTTTATGAAACTTGGTAAGTGGCTTTATGTAGTATTAAGACATTTATATATCTATTGGAAATTCGCTTAGTACGCAGGTTTGCTGCTACAGGGGTATTTTCATTTTTTACGCTAATATTTTTAAAACACGGTAATTTTGGTTTGGGCCATGTTATAGGGTTTAAAAAATAGCATAAACACAGTACGTTGTCCAATTTTATCCTTAACCCTTTCAGTGCTATGAGCCGATATATCGTCTTTTGAATCTGTTATCAATAAACACTGTTACTGCTTCATAAGCGATTGTACCGTTAGGCGCTCAGTCTGCAGTCTGAGTCTGACATGTGGTGAAACCACACTTTTTACCTATCCTTTACTGTGTGTGTCCAGCGGAAGCACGTTTTTATTAATTTTAACTGTTCAGGCGTTCAATATATTAAAAAAATCAACAAAACATCACAGATTCAACTACTCCTTTCAGAAGCTTAGCACTCAAAGGGTTAAGGAGGGTAAAAAAGTTTATATCTCGATTATTTATGAATGTATATTGATGGAACTTGGTATGTGGCTTCACGTAGTATTGGTATATTAATGTTTGCACAAAAACATTTTTTTATTATCCACGTAGTAGCAAACCTGCATACTCAGCCCTAATGTTATTCTTATGGAGAATAAGTAAAGTTTTATATCTCCCTTAATTATGAACATAAATTAATAACCCCTCGTTGCTGTTCTTAAGAATGACATTGGGGATGGGTATGTAGGTTTGCTGACAGAAGGAACACAAACAATTGATTTTGATGCAAATATCAATAGAATTCTACTAGGTGAAGCCATATACCAAGTTTTATCAATATTCATTCATGAATAAGCGATATTATAATATTTGGATCATTCTCCATAAGAATAACACGGGGGCTGAGTAAGCAGGTTTGCTGCAAAAGGAACTCAAAATATGGGTTTTTATTCAAATCTCAATATAACTCAACTAGGTGAAGCCACATACCAAGTTTCATCAATCTACATTCATAAATAAGCTATGTATACCATATTTTAATTATTCTCCATAAGAATAACATGGGGGATGAGTACGCAGGTTTGCTGCAACAAGGAGCACAACGAATGTTTTTTTATGCAAGTATCAGTATAACTCAAAAAGAGGTGAAACTACATACCAAATCTTATTAATTTATGTTCATAATTAAGGGAGACATAAGATTTGACTTATTATCCATAAGAATAACATGGGGCTGAGTACGCAGGTTTGCTGCTACGTGAAGTATCGGTAAAAATTGCTTTTTTGTGTAAATAAGAGTAGACAACAACCAGATGAAGCCACATACCAAGTTTAATTAATATTTGTTCATTGATAAGCGAGATATACAATTTTACTTATTATCCATAGGATTAACATTGGACAAAGTACTTTGTTTAGCACTTTTAATGTCTCGGCAACCAACTGACGTAGAGCGATTATCAAAATACCAAATTTGTTTAGCTAAATTTAATGGTCTAAACAAAAGTTTGGGTTTAAAAATAATTACATTTAAAAAGTAAAAAAAATACTCCCGTTGCAGCAAACCTGCATACTCAGAGAAATTTCAAATGGTACTTCACTAAGACATGAAGCCACTTACCAACTTTAATCAAAGCATATTAATAAATAAAATCTGGTTAGTAAATAAAATAAATAAAAATCTGTTTTTTATGCAAATACCGATGGATCACCTCCAGATGAAGCAACGTACCAAGTTTTATCAATTTATGTTCATAAACAAGCAATATATCACATGTTTATTATTCTCCATAAGAATAACATTATAGCTGCTGATTACGCAGGTTTGCTGCCATGGGAACCATACAAAATGAAATTTGTATGCAAACATCATTAACACCCAACCATATAAAGCCTCATACCAAGTTTCATTAATATATGTTCATTAATAAGCGAGATATACAATTTTACTAATTCTCCATAAGATTAACATTGGACAACGTACTGTGTTTAGCACTCTCAATATCTCGGTAACCAGTCAATTTAGAGTGATGATCAAAATACCAAATTGTTTGTTTTTAAGCTAAATTTAATGGTGTAAACCAAAATTTGGGTTTAAACATAATTATATGTAAACAGTTAAAAAAAACATTTTTGGGGTACAAAACTCCCCCAAAACCCCCCTTAAATTAGTGCGACCTGTCTAGTTCTCGAACTCATGAAAATGCTGCCTTACACTTTTATACCAAATTTCATCAAGATCGGACCATTTTTACGAAAGTTATCGTGCCTACGGACACATATATATATTAATTAAAAAATACCAAAAACTTACTACATTGTTATATTTCGCTTTAAGCTACTTCAGACAACACAAAAAACTTGTTATAACCAAACACTTAACAAAATTGATATTTTATAAATAATGTAAATAATTGATTAACAACATTTAGAAGGTAATATGATGACAGCTGATTGGATAAGAAACACTTTAGTAAAGACTTTGAGCAGAAATAGAAGATTTTATCTGAAAAAATCTCATATTAAGACCTTGTGGATATTTCGATTTTTATAATATCTGGTAGGCTTGTTCCATATCTCTTAGTTTTGTAAAGTTTGATTTGGTTTGTATCTGTTTTATCGGTTTCACTTTGTACAGCTTTTCAAAGTTTTCGCTGTGTTCAATGGCATGCTAGTAGGGACTATTGGACACTCCGACCCCAGGCGGAGCAACCCCCCCCCCCGCCCCACCCATAATTAATATGCAATTTTTTTTTAATTACCCTAATTAATATACAATTTTTTTAATTACCCTAATTAATATGCAATTTTTTTTAATTACCCTAATTAATATGCAAATTTTTTTTCATTTCAGGAGGAGCCCCCCCACGAGGTCTCGTCTGCGACACTTTAACCCCCCCCCCGAGGTCTCGTCTGCGACACTTTACCCCCCCCCCAACGACGACCCCCCCCCGACTGTCCAATGATTTTACCCCTGACAGCTGTTGTGATTTGTTGTCGAGGCGGCAAACGTCGACGCAGATGTTCAAACAAAAAACCCGGCGAGTCGAGACCGGTCTGGGATGCAGCTGCGCCCGACCCTTCCAGGAACCCATTATAGTCCGCCCGTATCGAATTCCATTAGAGGAGGGTTGCTTTTACCCCTGACAGCGGTCGAGATTTATTGCCCGGCCTTCTCCGAAATCCATTAGTGGAGAGCCTCACCCCACATCGCCAGCCCTCCGTCAGTTCAGTTCGAGAGTTCAGTGCGTGTAGACGTGTTAGTCCGATCCTGCTCCGTTCTACTCGATTTTTGTTAGTTGCTGATTTAATTTTTTATATTCGTCCAGCATCTTTGAACTATTTAAAACGGTTGTGTTGTGCCGTATTGTTTGTGATTATCGAAACTTTATAATCCATATTCAAGATGAACGACTCACACCAATGCGTCATTTGCGGCAGCGTGTTCCCGCGCAGATACAGTATGAAGCACTACGCAACATTCCACGGTGGATTCGTCCCACCCCAGCAAGGTACGTCATTGTGTGTTGCATTATTGTTTTAATCAGACTTAAATGTTAGTAATATAGGAATATGTTATGCAGTATATAACCGGAGTGTGGTAAAAGTCTTCTTTTTATTTATCAGCTTTAGTTATTCTGTGCGAATATAGAGCTGTGTAAAAAAAATTAAAATTGCATGACTAAATTAATATAATTTTAATAACTTATGTTATTGTTCGAACCATCAAGTCAAGTCATCAGAGTACCCATATGACATACTTCAAAAATATTTACCCCCCCCCCCCCCCCCCCCGGGAATGACCCTAACCTCGGGGGGGGGAAGTGTCACAGACGAGACCTGGGGGGGGGGGTAATGGGTCTGGCTTACCATAGGTCGGATCTGAATTCTGATTGCAGATTCTTGCTCGTCTAGTCAAGACGAGACATTTGAGTACCCACATCGTACACTTTGGGCTAACCTGATGATGACCTTGAACTTGACCCTCTTTTTTTAATGCATTTTTGGAATCTCCTTGTCAAGACGAGTATTTTGAGTACCCACATCGACCACTTTGGGCTAACCTGATGATGACCTTGAACTTGACCCTCTTTTTTTAATGCATTTTTGGAATCTCCTTGTCAAGACGAGTATTTTGAGTACCCACATCGACCACTTTGGGCTAACCTGATGATGACCTTGAACCTGACCCTCTTTTTTTAATGCATTTTCGGAATCCCCTCTTCAAGCCGAGTATTTTGAGTACCCACATGACATACTTTTGATAATTAATACAAGAGTTGAGCAGGTTAACGCTACAACCAACAGAGCAAGCCCATCAGCGCCTGCGGGCAATTGAACTACCAGTGAATGCTTTGGGTTGGAGCACTTGAAGGGGGTGTATCGATACACCCCCCTTCAAGTACACTAAACTAAGGCAGGTGTTAAACATTTCTCAATCTAATCGTTTTGTGCGTTTGCAGATGGAGAAGCTGCATGTCGGCTTTGTCGAGCCACATTCGCAGACCAGGGGGCCTTAGAGCGGCACATGGGAGCGAATCACCTCGTCGTTCCGTCTCGGGGGGCGATTGATGCTCCGCAGACGACTGCCGATGACAACCATCATTCCGATGAAGGTGAGAATCTACATTAAAATAACTTTTTTCCCCTAGTGACTATTTACCTTCTTTTTTAACTATTTAACTAGGTTCCTGAAGAAGAATGAGACAGTGACAACTGGTGTTCAACTGATTTAATTGTTAGGGGGGAGATTTTCGCTCCCCCTAACACATAATGGCTTAGGGGAGATTTTTGCTCCCCCATACGTCAGGAATTGTTGAAGACTAGAACAAGAATAAGACCTCGGGTGTTTGCCAACTGATGTACTATTGATTTAATTACTAGGGGGAGATTTTCGCTCCCCCTAACACAAAAGGCTTCTTTAGGGTTGGCGTAGCTCATTATTGCAGCTACATCCTTTGCTTTGAACCCAGGACAAACCAATGTAGACAAACAGTACAGAAGATTACTTCTTCCCTGTTTAATGATTGCTATTTTGATTTAACAAACTTAACTTTGAAATTTGATTCTCGAGAGAGAGAAGGGAATTGGATCTTTAGTTATCCTAATCTGTTTATTGTTTTTATTTCCAGATGAAGGTCCGGGTCCTGGCCACCACACCTGCCATGAATGCGGTCGCCGTTTCCGTCGTGAAAGTAACCTGCGTCGACATGTGGAATCGACCCACAGCAGAGTCCGCAGGTTCCAATGCGACACATGCGGCGCTGAATTCAAGAGAGGAGACAGCCTTCGCCGCCTCACCAAACAATTTCACGGTGATGGCCAAGAACGAAGATTCTCTTGCTCATACTGCGGTCTGGATTTCAACCAGCTGTTCAACAAGGACCAACATGAGCGGTTCACCTGCCCGATCATGAAGGACCTGATCCTGAACCGAGCGGCTATGGTACAGGACGAACCCCAGCCAGGACCCAGCACGGAGCCACAACCCGGTACGAGCACACACCCGCAACCCGATGATGTTGAGATGACTGGAGCAGGACAGTCAAGCCCCGTATTCTCAATCATTCAACGGGGTTTCCGCAACCGCCTCCTAACCTACCGTCTGCAGCGGCCGATAGAGAATCTCGTCACAATCGGAGAAGTGATGGCGTTGTTGATTGTGAGCCTTACGGAGTTGCTTGAGAACACCTTGGCAAAACACCGCAGCATTAAGGTCAACTTGAAGCTGGAGTGTGAATTTCAAAATATTCACAACAACACCTGCCTGCGCAACTTCAAGACGAAGATGACTCCGTTGACTGTCACCTCGGACCTGAACCATTACATTTCAACAGCTTTTGCGAAGCTTATCAGAGAGAAGGCCGAGTGTGAGCATATCGGCTCCGGGTGGACATACCTTCGCGTTCGCGATTTGGAGGTCGGCATCAACGAATACACTCCTCTAGGTGAAGATGGTCGAGCTTGGCTCCCACTGCCCACGTCTCTGGAGAACACCCAAGCAGTCGTCAACGGATTGAACACCGATGAGCGGTGTTTTATGTATGCAGTCCTGGGAAAGTTTGTTCAAGATCACCCCGAAAGACCGGCATTGTACACCGATGACATCATCGCCCGCTACGATTGGACCGGCCTTCAATTCCCCGTTGCTCTGAAAAGTATCAAGGCGTTTGAGCGGACAAACAACATCAGCATCAATGTCTATGGCATTGATCACACGCGCGTGGGTCAGAAACCTAACGGACAACCAAAGTATCAGGACACCGTCTTCCCCATGAAGATTTGTAGGCAGGAGCGCGAAGACCATTGCGACCTTTTGTACGTGACAACGGACGGTGATAGTCACTACGCCTACATCAAAGACCTTGGCCGACTGATCCGTCCCCAACTCACAGCACGTATAGGCAGGATATTCATCTGTAAGCGGTGCTTCGAGCACTTTGACAACCGTCCGAACAAGCTCGGTCTGACGGGTGTTCAGCGTCTGGAGGAGCACAGGCGATACTGCTCCGCTTCGGCCCCTATTCGCATGGATACGCCGAAGAAGACTGAAATCAAATTCAGCCATCCAGAGTTCACCCGACGCGAGCGTTTCACCATCTACGCGGACTTTGAGTGTGCTCTACTGCCGACCGCGGAGATGGATGAACAAGTGGATGAACCGCACGGAGGAGTAGCCACCCACATTCACATACCATACGCCTTTGCGTACCAGATCATCGACTCGTACGGACTTGAGGAGTTCGAGCCTCGAGTCTACTTCGGGGATGATGCGTCAAAGACATTTATGGAGATGTTGAAAACTGATGTTGAGCGATTGTGGAACTTCCTGTACGAAGCAAGAAATCTGCGCCCTGTCCTGACTTCAGCGGAAACGATGCAGTACAACTCGACAGCGAATTGCTACCTCTGCGGATCGGCATTTTCAAGCGAATACCCAAAGGTTCGTGATCACAACCACGTGCCGCCCTACGAGTTCCGTGGCGCTGCACACAGATCATGTAACCTACGCTACAGGGAGCAGCGAGTAGTCAACTGCTACTTTCACAACCTCTCCAACTACGACGCTCACTTCATAGTGCGGGAGTTGGCGGTCGACCCTGGTGATGTTGAGGTGTTGGCTCACACGGAAGAGCGTTACATCGCTTTCACGAAGCGGTTCCTGTTCGACCGAGCAGCGGCACCGGTTGGGATGCCAGGGCGTGGAAAGAGACAGCCAGGATTCAGAGTCAGGTTCCTCGACACTTACAGGTTCCTGGCTTTGAGCCTCGCCAGCCTTGCCGCAGCGCTTCCGCCAGCTCAACTCTTGGAGACTAGGAAGAGATTCCCCGAAGACCACCTCTTCGATCTAGTCCGTAGGAAAGGCGTGTTCCCGTATAACTTTGTAACGTCGAACGCTGTGTTGGAAGATACTACGGAACTGCCACTGCAGCGAGATTTTCACAACGACCTGACCCTGGAGGACATCACGGATGCAGACTACGAGCATGCTCGCAACGTGTGGGAAACCTTCGGTTGTAGGAACCTCAAGGACTACGCCGAGACGTACCTGCGCTGTGACATTGCGCTGTTGACTGACGTCTTTGAACGCTTCAGGGACACGTCGATGGCTGAATACGAACTAGACCCTGCGCACTACTACACCCTACCGTAGTACGCCTGGGATGTTATGTTAAGGACCTGTGGAGTGGAGCTTGATACGATACAGGACTTTGACATGTACCTCTTCTTCAAGCAAGGCATCAGAGGAGGTATTTCCCAGGCGATCACCAGACACGCCAAGGCCAACCATGATGGATGTCGCCCTGAAGATCGTCGACCTGAAGAGCCAACGCATCACCTGCTATACTTGGACGCCAACAACCTTTACGGTTGGGCCATGTCCCAGTGTCTTCCACAGGGACATTTCCAATGGCTCAGCCGCGAGGAGATCGCGTCCCTGGACATTGCAGCGTTGGACCCCGAAGGACCCACGGGCGACGTCTTGGAAGTTGACCTTCACTACCCCACCCACCTGCACGACCTTCACAAGGATCTTCCTTACTGCTGCGAGACCAAACGTCCGCCAGGAGGGAAATTCAAGAAGCTCGTTACGACTCTGGATGACAAGAAGAACTACATCTGTCATTACAGAATACTGCAACAGGCGCTGGAAAACGGACTGGAGCTTGTGAACGTGCATCGCGTCATCTCGTTCCGTCAGTCTCGGTGGTTAGAGAGCTACATCCTAATGAACACTGAACTGCGGAAGAAGGCCAAGACCAAGTTTGAACAAGACTTTTTCAAGCTTATGAACAACGCGGTCTTCGGCAAGACGATCGAGAATGTTCGCAAGCGAATGAACGCTAAACTGGTGTGTACGCCGGAGATGTTCAGGAAGTACGTGGCCAAGTCAAACTTCCTGGACCGAACCTACTTCAACGATGACGTCGCCTTTGTCCACATGTCGAAAGTCAATATCGTCCTGGACAAACCGCTGTACGTCGGAATGTGTGTCCTCGATCTGAGCAAGTGGCTCATGTACGACTTCCTTCGGAAGATGAAGAACCGCTACGGTGATCGTCTGAAGGTTGACTACATGGACACTGACAGCTTCGTGTTCGACGTCCAGACTGAAGATGTTTATAAGGACATGTTGGAGCATCTGGATGATTTCGACACCAGTGCGTACCCCCGAAACCATCCCTGCTACAGCCCCGTCAACGCAAATGTCATCGGAAAGTTCAAGGATGAAGCAAACGGACTTCCTCTGCTCGAGTACCTCGGTCTTCGCTTGAAACTTTATTTCATGGACATTGTAGAGTTCGAGGAGAGGACTGAAGATGACGAGCCGCAGGTCATGACAGTGAAGCGCGCCAAGGGAGTCGCTAGAGGTGTTGTAAAACACAATTTAACCTCTGACGACTATCGGGAATGCCTCTTCAACACCAGGTTCCAGTCCCGAAACCACCGCATCTTCACAGTTCAAGTCGACAAGCTACCGTTGAGCTGTAACGATGACAAGCGGTACATCCTTCCGGACGGTGTAAATACACTACCATGGGGGCATATTGACATCCCACCCCAGCCCGAAGACATCCCGCAAGACGATGAAGAGGCGGAGGATGAGGAGCGTTGAGTGGTTGTGACATATTACCAAAGACCCTGACTTGACTTGTATATTATTTTGAAAAATCTAGTCATTAGTTTGTATCGAGTCTCGTAAAACTTAGAAATGTGCTCCTTTTTTCTAGTCATTAGTTTGTGTCTAGTCTCGTTTTTGCTAGTCAATCTCAAATGTTCAGGAGTACATACTCGATGTAAAATATATTTAAAGTGTGTAAATAAATAGCCAAAACTGTTTGTATATACATTCGTCTTTTTTTTCTCACCTCACATAGTCTTAAGATACAAAAGTAAAAAAAAAATTATTCAGGAATATGTTAATTCATATAAACCAGGTTCAGATATGAATGTTACTTTAAAATCATTGTATGATAGGTCTGTCCCAATTTGGGGCAGACCTATAATTGTACGTTAGGTCTACCCCAAAAGTGGGATAGACCTATGAGACCTCAGGTGGTTAACAACTGTTGTTCAATTGGTTTAATTACCAGAGGGGAGATTTTCGCTCCCCCTAACACATAATTGGTTAGGGGGAGATTTTCGCTCCCCCATACTTCAGGAATTGTTGAAGACTAGAATGCACCTGCTAATGTCATTGTATGATAGATCTGCCCCACTTTGGGGTAAAGGAGGCGAGGATGGTAAATAATAAGAATATTTCTTTTTATTCTGAGTACACAACTAGTTTATTGAAAAAAAATGCAAAATTTCAAAATTCAATTAGTATACATTTGTGCAAAGAGTCTTCTGATCAGTGCGTCGTTGTGGCCAGTAGATGAGTGTTCAAAGAGCTGCACAAAGTCCGTCATCTTCATACCGTAGTGGGTGCGACAGTACAGGAATACAAGGCAGTATTGACCGCAGACCAGAGTGTTGTCACTTTGAATGCGATGCTCGTTGTACAGGTAGCGACGAGTGTTGCGTCTCAGGAATCCTTGGTAGAATTGAAGATGTGGCGGTTGATCGTAGCTGTCAAATAATTCAATAATTCCTCCTCCTTTGTTAAGGTAGAAAGCGACCCAGTGAGTTCCGTCTTCATTGTGTGGATCAGTGTTTACAATCATAGCAGTAGATGGTGAAATATAATGGGGCAATTGATCCGCAGCGTAGACACCAACATTCTGTACGGGCAGTTTAGCCATACACTTTTGTATCTCCAAGGTATTCATTCTACTCTGTCGACGCCACAGTCAGTGGTAGGAGTAGTACTAGTAGCAAAACAAAAGCAGGAACTGGTATCACTCTCACCATCGTCAGCGTTATCATCAGCGTCATCGATATTTGTACTTAGATGTAACCAACTGCGCAATGTGATACAATTGGTTAGAGCGCATCGTGTGTGAGCTGTTCTGTGATGGCGACATCGCACTGCGTTTGTTGATAGTAGACTGTTGATTGACGATAGTGATCCGCAGCCAATATCGTTGATATCGATGACATTAGTAGTATAGTGATCCGTGATGAAATTGTATCGTACAAATTCTTTTTTCTCAGCACCTTTGACATAGACAATCGGTCGTTTGGCGATACATGCACGTAACTTTTCCTCTAGCACATGATACCAGATATCACCTTGGTCCCATTCCAATCCGTGACAGTGTTTTGTGAGCCAATTCTTCTTCTTTCTAACTGTCCTTCTCTTCTTGCCCTTCTTGGATGACGACGACCTTCCTCGAAGGAGTTTCGCCAAAGACTGAGGTGTGACACGACAGCCGCCGAACATGGCGCGCTTCGTGTTCGTCTTACGCGAGAGTATCGCGTTAGTCTTTCACGCAGGAGTAGCGCGCCGGTGTTTCGCGGTATTCTTTCGCGTTACGCAACGGTGTTTCGCGCGAGAGCCGCCGCCGCCACCGCCACTTAGCACACGTTGAAGTTTGCCGTCCGCCCGGCGTTTTAGCGAGTCGGTAAACTGGCTGAAATGATCTCTAGCGGCTTCTTTGGGGTCCCGATGGTGCATGGCCATGTCGCCCAAGAATCCAACACCGGATTTCAACGCCTCTTTGGCCACAGCAGAGGCTCCCGACTTGAGTAGCGGTGTGATGGTGCGGAACATACCGCCTAGGAAACTTCCAATTCCATGTCCGCGCTGGTAGGGTGCACCGCGAAATACCCTTTCGATACTGCCGCCGGTCTGCTGCAACTGTTGGCGACGGTAGTACGCCAAGTACGGATCGTTTGTATTCATCATTGCTGAGCTCCTCTTTTGAAATGAAGCTTCACGTACGACGTCCCAAAGAGGAATGACGCTTTTTTACTAGCGTGATCCCTTAGGTCAATATCGATCGTTTCAAATGTTCCTTTCATAACTGGCACATAATGAGGACTGGTGAAATGCACAGTCTTATGCGCGCCATGTGTGTAGTTCTCTCTGTCAATGTTGATAATCTTCAAAAGCGGCGCTGTAGTGTCGCCAATCAGCTGCGGTTCAATCAGATCACAATACACGTACAAGTGTGTCGGCAGTCCCATAGTCAGATTTGGTGGCCATATCGCTGTGAGGTCATTTGACAAAACGTTCTCGTACGGATCGAAACCCAACTGGAGAGACAGCGCTTCGGTGAAATGCACTTTGCTTATACCGTCCACCATTGTCGTGATCTTGACTCTGTCCTGCCCTTTGTCATACTCAAAGTACAAGTACTGGGTTACATCCTTCGCTTTATTGATCATTTTCAATAAATCTATTATATTCTTGTAATAACCGGGATTCATCTTTAGCATAATGTGCTCGACGCTGAGTGTGACGGGTATACTCGGCAGAACGAGTTTATACTCGAGCCAAATACACGATTCCTCGTCCACAGTCATAAAGGAGCATGGATAATGCGCTTCGACCAAAGCCATCTCCCATTCGCCATCGCCTTCTAATCGAATTTGTCTCGGCAGATGTGTAGTGTACTTGGACACTGTGTTTTTTGGAAAATAATCCTTTGAGCTGTTGCTGGGCAATGTCAAATAGAACTGGTTGCTATTAGGCATTTTGCAAATCTTGCGCTCTTACCCAAGAATTGAACTCGTCTCCGTAACCTTCCCACTTGACGAAATAACGCTTACTGCGACCGCGACCCTTAGCGTCTAATATTTCAGCAATCTTTAACAGATGGTCGTTGTATATTGTCACTTTTTGTAATTCGTATTCGTAAAACTGACCAGTCACTTGTTCACCTTTGAGATCCTCCAAAGTGTACATTGGTAGAGGCATCAATGTGTTTACACGACGCACCACAAACACTTCTTTACTCCAATTAGTCTCGTAACCTTTTGCGAATGTGCCCTTCTCCTTAGATATGCGCACTGTGGTGCCAACTTTCAGTTTTGGCTTAACACCATGCGGTATCTTACCAAACATGCGACGCCATACCTGATGCAATATTTGCTTATTGTCGACAGTCACATCGACTGGTCGTATTCTATTGCCAAGACTCCTGTGAGCGCTGTTGTTGTATGCACTAACCAGTTTGTCCAACGCATCTGCATAACGATATGTGTTTTTGTAAGTCAAATATCGCCACATGCGTGTTTTCAAAGTGCGATTCACGCGTTCCGCTTTAACATCTGGGGTTGTGTAGTGACATAGATGATTCCGTATTGGTTGAATAATTTTTTCTTCTTGGCACCGGTGAATTCAGTACCTTTGTCAGTTTGTAAACAGCGAGGTGTGTCGGTCGCTTCGGCAAACATCTCCTCGAAAGCGTTGGTCACTTCAGCTCCTTCTTTTCGCCTCAACGTTCGCACATACAGGTGTTTGCTAAACACGTCTATTACAGTCAGTAGGTAGTTGACGCCGTCGTTGTGTTTACTAAGACCACGCATATCGTTCAAGTCCGCTTGCCACAATTCAAATGGACCATACACTATGTAAGGATTGCGCGGGAAACGCTTGCGTGCCGGTTTGTGCAATGTGTAAGTGTCCTGTGTTTGTAACCATTCAATCACTTTGCGTTTTGAAACTGGTTTTGCAGCTCGCGCTAATGGAGCTACACCGCCATACGACGAAGGTTCGATTGGATTGTAATACAAACGCTCCATAATACTGAAAACCTATCCTGTGTATGGTTCCCACTTGTCCAAATTTGACGACGGCTAGTTTCTAGTTAAAAAATCAAACTGCTCTGTCGCTCGCGCCGGTGTAGATGTTACACGTTTTCCTCTTGCCTATCGTAGTCGATTTATTAGCGGTGTTCTCAGTATTGATTCAGTTGATGTGTCTACTTCATCGTCTGATCCTTCTCCTCCTGTGAATGATGATCGGTATTCGGCATTTATTTCCTTAAGCACTCTTAGATTATTCATATAGTCCTTTGGCACGTTCATCGCTTTCAATGCGTTGAGCACTTCCCGCCATCCTGGTGGTGTGTAATCACGCATACGCACCTTTACTATGCAATTTAAGATATCCACTAGATTTGAGTCTGGGATTTTTACACCGTTGATGTACACTGAATAGCTACTGTCCCAACTGATTAAGCTGCCATCACGTTTCATGAAACGTAAAAGATTGCGGGCATCAGATCTGTAAGTTTTGGAAAACGTTTCCACAATCTCTTCCACTGGACCACCTTCCACAGCGGGGTGCGATCGTTGACTATGTTCATTCCCACCCGTCTCCACGATTGGTATGCTAATCGGTTGACGTCTATTCTCTGCAATATGCAAGAAGCGATGTAACGCTTGTTTGTACAATTTCCACTTTTCACTATCGTCCATGCGTTTGTTATTCAATATTTGTTGCATCTCCGCGTCGAGGCTGTTTTCACTGGATAGATTAGTCGGTCTGTTATCCGTAGCATTTGATTGCAGTCGATCAATCAACTCTTGTGGCACAACTACCATCTTCTTTGCATGTTCCATTTTTTTCACTAATGACTAGCTACTTTTCTAAAGTGTAACTTCACGCACGACGTTCCAAAGTGGAATGGCAAATGATTACCAATGTTATCTCTTAAGTCAATTTCCACACTGTCAAAAGATCTATTCATAACAGGCACATAGTGCGGATCGATGAATGATGTTGATTTATGCAAGCCGTATACATAAGTAGACGTGGATATATTGACAATTTTCAATAACGGTGCGACTGTATCGCCGACCATCTGCGGCTCGACTAAATCACAATACACGTACATGTGTGACGGTAAGCCAAGAGGAATGTTGGGCGAACGGATGCTATTGTTAACTGCATCACCTTTCAGTGTCAATTCATTCGGATCGAACCCCAATTGAAGCGCTAAAGTTGGACTTAATGTAATTTTTAAAACATCAGTTCCCATCGATACTTCAATGAATTTGTTGTATGAGTTTTCAACGGTGAACTTTACACCAAAAGTAATCGCTAGTTCTTGCGAATTGATATGACCGACTGATAGAAATGTCATTGGATAGTGCGCTTCCACAAGTGTCATTTCCCATTCACCAGCGTCCAGTCGAATAGCTCTCGGTAAATGTGTTATATAATTTGCAACTGTATTTTTCGGATAATACTGCATCGAACTGTTGCTGGGCAGCGTCAAATAGAACTGATTGTTGATGCCAGTCATTTTTATATACTCAATGCTGCTTGTAGTACTGCGCTCAAAAGTAATGGTATAAAGATTCCACCGCCTTTTTGTATGAGATACTTTCGTTTCTTTGACCAGCCTTCGCCGCGTTTCACCAATCGACGTAGCGTCGCCTTGTGTTTGCTTAACTGACTTTTACTCTTCTTCGCCAGAGGAACGTTACCTCGCAACACGTTGTATGCGCACTCACACACTGAGCGAATGCGGCTCTTGTCACACACCTTTAACAGTGCCTTCCGCTCCTTGGGTGGTGCGTGTATGAAAGCCGTAAGCAGAGCTGCGTCCTTCCGCAAGCACGACATGATTACTACTGATGGTGAAATTACCTTTTCTTTGGCAAGTACACATAGTTGGTAGAATCGTCTGGAAATATGCAACTTAGTATTCGCATATTCTCGTCTGTTGATTGTTTCAAGTCTATCAGTAGGTAGCCGTGTGGATTCCTCGTAGCGTCAGCGTACGCCTCCTCGATGAACTTCGGGCTGTCTGGATATATTTGTCTGGCCAAGTACCTAATCTGAACTCTATCTCTAGGATTCTTAAAACACACAATGTAATGCGCATTCAATGAGATTTCCCTCTGCCCGCGTCCTTGATGAAACAAATTTTGTGTAATGAAAAACACACTAATGTTGCGATGATGGCAACCTTTTGTGAAAAGATCCACCACACGGTTGTCGGCCTCACGCATCATATCGTCTATAATCAAAAGTATCGGCTCGTTACCAGAAAAATCCTTAAGTTTGGTAGACCTTCTATGTGGTTAATGGTGACATTTTTCGAGTCACCACCACCACCACCACCACTACCATAATGCCAGTTTATACTTGTAAATGGTGTGTCACACATTTCTGTAATGTGTTTTATAAACTTTGACACAAACTGAGACTTGCCACAACCCGAAGGTCCCGCCACAATGGCTGAGAACGGATGTTTCCACATCAAGCCCATGATTACTACTGAGCTAAACACCCCACAGTTACCATACTCACACTCTTAAACTTACTACTAAAGGACATTTTTGGGGTTAAGTGAAATAAATAACACAGTTTTTATGTTCTGAACGTGACTATAAGTATTGACTACGAAAACTAATTTACAAAGGTATTAATATAATCTTCAAGTCTTGCTTTACATAAACTCCAAAGGTGTGAATCTGCTATTGGAACCCCTCGGGCTGCGCTTCACCAAGCGAAGGCGTTCTCCAAACCCGCCGTTGTAGCGCTCGATGTCGGTGTTGCTCAGGGCTTCGTTGAAGCGCCTAGGCAGGTTGACTCGCAGAAAGAAGTCGTCCCCGACCTGCCCCTCCAGGATCACGATGATCGTCTCGCCAAAGGGTGTGGTGGCTCACTCCATCGCAGTGATGAGATAGCCGCATTCCTCTCGGAGATCGGCTATCCTGGTGTAGAGCGGAGAGTCGGACTTGCAGTTGTTGAGGGTAGCTCTCAGGTCCGCGGTTGTTGCAGTGCCGTTCAAAATCGAAAACTCTGGCTTGAAAGTGCTGCTGCTGTTCGACATCTCTAGTAGTAGTTGGAGTAGGTCTATGTGAGGTGGCGGTCTGGTGGCGAATGATGCTCAATCGGGCGGGGCTCCGCCTTATAAACCCTCGCCGCCATTTTCTTCTAAGTGGGTGGTCCGAAGGGTCGGGCGCAGGTGTTCACACAAAAAACCGACGCGTCGAGACCGGTCTGGGATGCAGCTGCTCTAATTGAATGCTTGCGCCACTCGTTGTTTCTTCCTCACAGCTCGCTTCTTCGACGTTGGCTGCGAAACTGCACTGCGTTGTGTAACAGTTTGAGTTAAGCCTGTAATTTTCGGTACTCCTATTGATTTATCGATCCACATGTTTTCCATTTTATCAACTACTTGTTTAACACTTTGGTGCATTTCACCATCTTTGTCCAAAAATAAACCGCACATGAACACCATATCTGTACCATCGTACATTTCCATTTTCAATAAAATTTGTCCTTTGTTTCTCGGGTTTTGAAAAGCAAAAGTATTCCCATCGTCCATCCATGACACTATGGGACAATCATCTGTTGGTTTTGGCACCCATCCTCGTTTCTTGGTTTCCACTTCGATGGGAGTTGCCCTCCTTCGTCTCTTGCAGGCAGTGGTCGGTTTTACAAATGACGTCTGAGGTGATGCCAATGTCTGATCACTAGCATTATTGTTCATAACCTCAATCTCCTGAATAAACGATTTGATATAGTCGTCCGCAGAAGCGTAAGCGTCCATGTTCACGTCCTTACCGTGTGACTTCAACCGTACTACTGACTGGTGGTGCGTCTGCTCACCCTTGAAGTAAACTGTACGCACTCGCTGTCAGACAACATTTCTGTTTGGCGGTCGCTTTTATTCACCCGCTGAAGTCAACTGTTACGTTACGGTGACGATCGATCTCGATGACGTTGTCCAGTTCGGCATACACTATACAGTTGACGGTCTCGGGCAACGCTTTGGAAAATCCAATTTCGATACGTAGATTACCGTTGCGCAGGAGATTCCAGTGACTCGACTCAGCCGCGGACATGTCCGGTGTCAAGTCGAACGCCATAAGACAATTACCGTACGGATAGTCACCTCTCTTGATCTCATTACCTGCGTCGGAGAACTGGATTCCGGTGCCGGTGACCAATGTGTAATAAGAGAGTATATATGTCTCACTATTCAATGTGTAAACGGGCTGTAACGGTTTGGCCGGTACTTGTTCACCGTCCACGTACAATGCGAGATAATTCATATCGTAGTGTTGAAAGTTGTAAGGATTATTCTTGAAATCTCCGTTTAACGCAAGATTACTGACCAGTCCAATTATCACACGTTTCGGTAACTGACCGAGAAATGCACTGTCTAAAGCCTTACTCATTATGCCGGAGGGTAGTGTGAAGGATTTCACTTCTACACGCGTGATCGGATACTTGGCCGTGCCGGTCTCGAGAGTTTTACTGTGCGCCAACAATACGCTCGGATTGATCTTACATCGACGTACGAAAAGACTAATCTCTTTAATTGTCACCTTGTAGGTAGTTAGCATTTTGGACATTATACAAAACGAGTTTCTGGATCTGTTAAGTTGCAATCGCATCTCGACACCGTTCAACATGAATTTGTTCTGATTGCACAGATCGATGTGCAATCGACCAACCATATCGCAAACATCGCTTTCTTTCGTGTGATCGCGACGCTTTTTCAATCCCTCGTTCAATTCGTCACAATCGTCCATTAGTCCGGCCGAATCTTCAAAAAACGGCTCGCTAGTCAGGTGCGAATTCTTCGCACTACATCCGTAGTTCAATAGGTTTTCCAAGTAGGCACGGTAAGCGTACGTGTTAGTTTGTGGGGACACCAGTTTATGATTGAGATAGAGATCCACTTGACTGAATATCGAGTGGAGCCAATTGTTCACCGGGCCCACCTCTTTAGCAGGTTGCCCACCGTTCGCTTTAGTGTCGTCCTGTTTCACAATAGCGGCTTTAACGTGTAATAACTTTTGCGTCAGGTCCGTGTACTCGTCACCGTGACCGGGTATTACAAACTCTATTGGCGAATCGTCCGTCAGCGATGAGACCGGTTTGTATTGAACCCATTTACCGCTCTCGATACTGGTCTGCGTAGGCGGTAACGAAAACAAGTCCAGTTCAGTCTTCATACATTCACACGATTTCTGATGAATAAACGACATTGTTATCGAATTAATTGAAAATATTCCTTGTTCTCCTACGTCGTTTCGTTACAATTCTACGACGTTTGTCTAACGATGTTATCCTTCTGTTGGTCCTTATCCTCTTTGTAATGGCTCTTCGTTTAAACTTTCCACCTACTTGCCCTCGTTATAGTTCTCCTTTGTCTTTGCATACGTCCGGTAGACGTCCGTCTTCGAAGAAGTCTATCGAGAGACTGTGGCGTGTCGCGACCCGCTTCTTATAACCACCACCGCTCAATACGCGCTCCAATTTCTCGTCCGCCTGGTGTTCTGTTTATTTAATTACTAGGGGGAGATTTTCGCTCCCCCTAACACATAATTGGTTAGGGGGAGATTTTCGCTACCCCATACTTCAGGAATTGTTGAAGACTAGAACAAGAATGAGAGCAGGGGTGTTTGCCAACTGGTGATTTATTGCTCGGAATTCGACGCGGGTGGTCTATAATTATGGGTTCCTAGAAGGGTCGGGTGCAGCTGCTTCCCAGACAGGCCTCGGGGAATTTCCGCTCGTTAAAAGCTTTCAGAGTGATGGGTCCTTTTTCGACGTTTGCCGCCTCGGCAATAAATCACATCCACTGTCAGGGGTAAAAGCAACCCTCCTCTAATGTAATTCGATACGGGCGGACTATAATGGGTTCCTGGAAGGGTTGGGCGCAGCTGCATCCCAGACCGGTCTCGACTCGCCTGGTTTTTTGTTTGAACACCTGCGATCAACAGCCCACCACGCACGGCGCGGCCCTAGCAGCAAAGTTTAGTTTAGTCTTGAGTTTCGAAGCGACAACAGCTACGAAGAGATCATGGACAACATCGAGTGGGGTTCTACCATCACAGACGTCGAGTTGGAGGATGTGTGTGTTGCGGCGGAAACGTCGATGAATAGCAATAATAAGAAGAGGCCGTTTGACGATGAAGATGATTACTTTGAAGGTGATGAATTCTACAACCGAAAAGACGACGATGATTGCACCTTGAAGCATTTCCATAAGAAGAGGCTATGGCGCAATGACAAAAAGTTGAAGCACGCTCATGAGCCAAAAATGTATTCAACTACCCAAGATCTTGACGACGCTCTGTACTCCAAACAACGGGGAATTAACAGCATGTGGAACCATTGCCCGCTGGACGACTTGGAATGGGAATATTGGCAGCGGGACATGGACTACAAGATGAATTTCTACCCTATTGAAGAGCACATCTACGCCATTGAACTTGAGCAGAAGTACATGATGCTTGTCGAAATGTGGTGGAATCGGCGAACGGATGAACTCCACCCAGATGAAATAACAAAGTTTTTCATAAATAAAAAATAAATATTTCCCAACACCTTAGCCTCCACCTGATCCCACCATCATAATCGGCCTTTTTAAAGGCCACAAAAGCTTTTCATGTTAGGGATTAGAAGGAAATCTCTCTAATAAGAGGTGATTTTCTTCTAAGTGTTGGTGCGGACCTCTCGACAACAAATCAAACAGCTGTCAGGGGTAAAATCATTGGACAGTCGGGGGGGGGGGGGGGTAAAGTGTCGCAGACGAGACCTCGGGGGGGGGGGTAAAGTGTCACAGACGAGACCTCGGGGGGGGGGGGTAAAGTGTCGCAGACGAGACCTCGGGGGGGGCTCCTCCTGAAATGAAAAAAAAAAAAAATTTGCATATTAATTAGGGTAATTTAAAAAATTTGCATATTAATTAGGGTAATTAAAAAATTTGCATATTAATTAGGGTAAAAAAAATTGCATATTAATTAAGGGGGGGGTCGGGGGGGGTTGCTCCGCCTGGGGTCGGAGTGTCCAATAGTCCCTACTCATGCTTGACCAGTGGTTTCGTCATATCCTTGTGTTTAAAATCATAGCGATGGCCTGTTACTCGTATTCTTAAGTTATTGGTTGTCGAACCAATGTAGTCTTTAGGACATATTTTACAACTGATTTGGTACACAACATTCCTTGTGTCACAAGATAAATTACCTTTTATCGGATATGTTCTTGTTGTCTTACCACCTTTTATAACTTTACTCTCCTCTAACTGGTTACATGCCATGCATCGTGCTTTCTTGCATGGGGGAGCACCGGTAAATCTTTCTATAACTAATATTTTGGGGAGATTAGGTTTTGAAAGAATATCCTTAAGTGTTGGTGGTCTTTTGAAAACCACTCGAGGAATATTTCTTATTACGCTCCCAGTAATAGAGAGTTTTGAAGCAGTCTGAAAGCTGTTCGGATACGTTATTTATTTTATGTAGCCCAGGATGACTAGCTTTGGACAGTTATTTTTAAATTTGTCTTGTGTATTTTGATGGGTCCTGTTATTAACTGTTAGCTTTTCCGATAACAGTGTTTTGGGATACCCTCTTTCCAGGAAAGCTTGAAACAAGTTGTTTGTGTATTCTTTTAGGTAATCACTTTCACTACAAAGTTTTGAAGCTCGTGTAATAAGGAGGTTTCCTAACGTCAATAACGCAGGTTCGCAGCGACGGGGGTACATTATGTTAAAAACTATATACTGGCAAGTTGGATTTTATTTGGTGGTGGAACACTTCATAGTAAATGTCCTTCTCGCAGTTCTGAGTTTATAACTAACCCCCTTCATAACCTACTGTGCATTGCCATTCCAGAAGTAAATGTATGCTATTTGTAACAACTGGTCTTTCTAGAGTATTGTGCTTTGTTGGTAAATTAAAATTTTTGGTTGCTAAATTCAGTTGATTTATTATTATTCTTCTACAATTTTTACAACAAAGCATTGGCGACCTGAATGGCGGTGCCTTAGACGAATGTATATGTTATAGGAGATTTTGTCGTATTATAGGGCCTACTATTAAAACCATACTGTTAGCAACTACTTATATATACTTTCTATTTAAATTTTTAAAATGATACCTTAATCGTATAAGGTTGACATTCAATGTATTTAAAGCGGAATTTTAAATTGAATTGAATGTTTTATTTTAATTGAAACTATGGACCCCCATAAGTAAGCTTGTAGACCTATCGAAGTTGGAGTATGCGGGGATATTTTCGGTTTTGCTTTTAAAAGGCATGTTCTATTTATCATTATTATGTGTTTGCAGGTTAAACTATAGCTTTAATACACTAAGAGAGTTAGAGGCAGATGGGACTGATATTTTTTTGGGGGGGGGGAGTAGAGAATGAGGGGAGTATAGATGGGGTTTTGGAGGGGAACCTCCCTACCCTACCTGTATATTGCCTTTGTGCCGTATTAAAGCGTGGAATTAATAACGCCTGGTTAAACTCAGATTTGGTGCCGTATTCGAGCGCCGCCCTTGTAACTCGCTAACTTTAAAGCATTTCCATTAAACTTCAAAAGAACAAGTAACAAGTTTTTAACAGAAGTTCTTTGACCACAACGTCGTTCTACTTTCCACACGTAAATTACTTATCATTCCATCTTACTCTCATAAAACCAATGTACGACCATCACTTATAAAACGAATGTAATTAAATCTCGTGTAATATATATATACTATCGTAATGAAAACATTTTAAAATTAAATGTACAATGGCATTATTTACCTTAGTGCCTGATCCAATATCCAACAACATTATATTTATAAAGAATAAAGAAAATTATAAGAATAATAAGAATTATAAGAATATTTATAAAGATTAAAGAATATTTATAGATTTCTTACAAAAACTTTACCAGGTTACTACATGGGTAAAAAAATACAGGTAATAAAACAAATTTATGAAACAGAGTGTAGTGGCCAAGCTTTAGGAGTCATTTCCATGAGTTAAAATAAAAATAAAATCAATAATAACATCTTTCCCAAAAACGCCTCGATACCCAAATATCCGTCATTTTGTGTTTTCTTGAAAATATTATATCTCCAAGACCACTTCAGTTATTTTTATGTTTGGTGTTTCAGACAGTTAATAAATAAATATAGAAAAATAATCAATCCGTGCGTTTTTTTATTGTCTCTTGGCTAGCGTTGCATGGACTATGTTATCACTATTGTATTACTGTGCATGTACTGTACATAATTTTCCTTTATTTATCAGCATCATATGTCTAGTCAAACTGTTATTGTATTTCCATATTGTTATTACTGTAGTTGTCAGTTCTCTGTTTAATAGTCATTGCTTATTTATACATTACTATTTATGATTGTTTGTCGCATAAATAAAATACATTGCCTCCACACTTTTATATATTTTGTCGATGGCTGTTTAAATAAATGTTCGGCCTGAAATTATTTTGTATTACAATTATTATACCAAATGTAAAATAGCGTTTGTCGAATGAAATAAATTAAATAAAATCTGAAAAAGATAATTTAAAAGGATGTATTTAAATGTTTAAAATCAAAATTTAACAAAAATGGGCAGATTTTTTAACACAATTTCCAGAATGGGTACCTTACTTAGTAAATTTTGTTTTCATTAGAAAAACACTGCTTTCAAAAAGACCTGATTGTAACTAGCTGAGAAATTGCAATCATGCAATTGTGTTATGGATTTGTCAGTTGCATCAACGCGGAGTTCGCAACTAACGGCTGCCTCATTGTTGCGACAACAAATCCAAGTCAAATTTGTTAAGTGTTGCACTACTTTTTAAAAATAAAAATGATCATAAATATATAAATTTTTCTGTTTTACAGTGTGCTTTTATCCTACTGCATATGTTACAATTTTTTTATAAATATTACACATTTAATAAAAATTATGACAGGAGGGGCAGCTTACATATAAGATCCCATCTCTCTAACTTCCAGTTCATATTTGTTTAAATGTTTAAATCTAAGTAAAATAACACAACCAAGTACACCAAGTTTCAAATTATATAAGAAGAAAAAATAACATTCGAACATTAAATCTTGTGGTCAATGTGTCCACCACTGTTCATTGCGAGGCATCGTTCAAGCCGATTTTCCATAGAAACTTTTAATTGTTTAAACACTCCGGTTTCTAAATAATGATTTGTAAACCAATTCTCTATTCTTTCCTTAAAACTTCCACACTTTAAACAGCTGTTTGTTATACTTTAGGTATCCCCGAATAAAAAAGTCAGGGGAAACCTGGTTTGGAAAGCTGGTAGGCCACGCAACAGAACCCCCACTGGCTATCCACCTGTTTCGAAAAATATGATTCAAGTGCAGCCTAACATCTACACTCCAGCCTGCATAAAACCATTGAAGCTCATTTACTAAGCGGCTTGTTTCAAGTAATGTGTTTTGTGAAAACTCCAAATATGAAGCTCATTTAAGCATATTTGGCAAAAATATAGGTCTTAACAAAACATCCCCTATAACCTCTGCCCAAACGTTAAGATTCTTTGCGATATAATACGAGGATTCAAATCAGCCCAAAAGTAATTATTATGGCAGTTGAAAATATTTGATTTTAATATATTTTTAATATTTTTAATTTTTAAATATATTCTGCCTCATCGGTAAATAAAACATATGACAGAAAAAGTTAACTTAAGCAATTGTTGCTAAAAACCAGTGACACTGGTCATTTATAGGATGGAAGTTCATTTGGAATATAATTTCATTCATTTGGATTTGTTTATTATTCATTTGGAATAATATAGTTTTTGAATATCAAAAACCTCTTTATGGCGTATTTAACAATTTATTTTAAGTTCCCTACTCCCTCAGTGTCCTGTGTTATTTACAATTAAATGTATTTTTGTTTGGTAATCGTCGGTCAAGGAATCTTTCTGCATTAAGCCACACTGCCTCTCGTGAGTTACCATAACCCAATCCATAAACGAAATGAAAATAAGTGTACTCTTAATTTGAGAAAAGGGCATTTATGAGTATTTACAAACTAATTGAAATAATAAATGATAACATGCCTACATCTAAATTTGGCTAAAAAGAAACAATTTAATCTGACACTATCCATATCAAACGTTGGTGAAAAATTGAACACTTAATCCATCACTGTTTGGTTTGGAAAGGAAACTGAAAGGTTTGGAACTAAACTAAACACGAGTCAGTAGCAAAGAAAAACCCACGATTTACCAACAATGAAGCCATTTGAGTAATTAGCTGATTGTCATTGTCACAGACTTCAAGAATGTTACTGTCTTAATCCGTCAGACTTGTAAAACTAATAAATGCGATTTCTCAACTATTTTTTATCCGATTTTTGGAAGCAGTATTGTTTGTTAAAACATTAAATTTACAAAAATATTATGCTTGATACTGTTTGACATTTGCCTGATTTCGGAAATTTTTTATTTAAACAATTTTAATGGCCGAAACTTTGAAGTTAACATTTTTTCCGATTAATTATGTTTCCGTCATTGGTTATTAGCTACTTGAAACACCAAACATAGTCTGATTAAAATTAATTTATTTGTTTCGTAGTTAATATAAAAAGAAACATATTAATTTGAAGCCGATATCTAGGTAACGAGGCGTTTTAGGGATAAGCGTTATTCTTGATTTTATTGTTATTTTGACCCATAAAAACGATTTCTAAAATTTGGCCACTGACATACATACTATGTATAAAGTATAGTTGTATCTTGCTAAATTCGTAATCAATTTGTATGTTTGTTTTTACAGAATTCTAATAATATTTCAATTGCTGTTTATGACAAATATGAGAAATTATATATATAAATATAATGAAACTAAATAAGAGAAGCACCCAATGAAAATCCCATAGGGACATAACACAAAGTTTGCGAAAATTTAATTTGTTATATGCTTATTAGACGATTTAGTGGTTCATTAGACAAATTACAATAAATAATTACCTACCTGCATGTGTTAACTAATTCTTTTTCCTGAAAAATAGAAGTTTATTTTAATTTGTTCGGAGAAACAAGAACGAATTTCTACTTAAAACTAAATCTGTATTGTCTAATAAGCGACCTCCTGATTGGATTTTGTTTCCATGATAAGTATTTCATTACTTACATAACCTTTGTTTAACTACAACAAGTAAATAACTGTTTAATAATGCATACGTTTCATTATCATCAGCTGCGAATCAGCTTGCTGATTTGGAAACCATTTGTGTCCGAGTTATGTTTTCTCTACATAAAATGAAATATAGTCACGGCGGTTATTCAGTCCTTCACCTTAACCTTCACTTTCTAAATTATTAATAAAATCAATTTTCAGAATCTGTATAGCGTTATAAATCTGAAAAGACGATTAAAGAATAATTTCGAGATATAGTTTCACTTGGTGGAATAACTAAGCTAAACCGGAATTAACATTTTACAGTACATAACACTCTTGAAAGTCTGATGTGATTCCATAGCTGCAATTAAAAGGATTACGACACCAAATAATACGGAAATCCTAAAAAGGCTAGACAATATTGTATTATTACGTCTTATATCGTTACTACAACATACTGAAGTTGTTTTACCTCATGATCGACTTGAAATATATCAATTATATTCATGTTTAAGAGTGATTTTTTTGAATGATTGTGGGATAGTCCCATTTTCTAAAACTTTGAATCTTTAATTTCATTTCACTTAAATATTAACAGCTACTTCAAGAAAATGGAAGAATTGAAGTTTTTAATTGGAAGTTTACTTAATGAAATGAAGGTTCATTAATGTTATCTCCTCAGTTCCACTTGAACTGGGATTAAAGTCTGCATCTCTTGAAAACATCTTTGTCATAAACTAAATACCTCCGCTGAAGCAAACTTGGAAAATTAGTGAATGCTTAAAAATCTGAATTGAACTTAAAGAAAACTTAACTTGTATTTCATATTATATTTATGTTTTATCATTTAAGATGTACATAACTAATTATTTTATAATTAATGAATAAACGGTAATATAGTGTTATATACGTAGTACATTGAACTAGTAAAAGTAAGTATACAGTTAAAGGTCAGCTTTAAATATTAAACAAAATAAAAAACAGAAAATGGTACACCCTAATCATACTCTGTACATTTACTTTTTGCATAGAAAGGTGGTACTAACCAACATAACACAGAAGCCATCTTCCTATTCAAAATGTATAAGTTGACTGCTTGACCTTTGGGTGATCCCCTTTTTTACTGCATAATATGTTTTTTGCTGCGTTATAATTGGCATGTGCACTTAAAATCTGGAATTACATGTAAAAAAGTAGCGGTAAATTACGGCAGCGGGGTATAGGCCAGTCATTTTAGGGGCAAAGTAGATTAAACCTCAAACTAACGGTAATAGAAATGAAATTTATGACATTATGTCAGCAAAAATGTCCTAAATGTCATACTAAAAATCGGCAAAAATCGGAGTGGCGGAAAGCCGCCATTTTGGGAAAAAACCACCGCCATGTTGGATTTATCAAATCAAATCAAATTGTCTTTATTGCCATCAAACAGTGTAAACAGCATTGGCATGAGTCAGTGTTACAAACATGTACTAAAGTTAATAAACGGTATCAGGAAACTGACACATACTTTCTCCCTTTTAGGGCAACTTTAATGAATAAATTACTTTTTATTTACTAAATATAGAAAATAAAGCACGGTCGAATTACAGAAAATCTTGTAAATAAGTTGTTTTCAAAAACATCCACCCGAATCCCAGTTTTGGAGGCACTACAGAATCCACTGCTACACACGCGGTTTTAAGAGGGGAAATGCCCCCTATTCACCCCCCAGGTTATTAAGGGGAAACATATTTCGAATTTCCTCGTTGGTCAATGCTAACTTGACAAGCATATCAAGTTTGAAAGAAATTTATCAGTAAATAAGAGAGAAATAGTAATTTTTGTATTCCCCATAAGAATAACATTGGACAACGTACTGCGTTTACTGCATAATGAAAATTTAAATTTTCTCCGGAACCAGCAATTGTAGAATGGTAATTCAAAATACTAAATTATTTAGGTTTTTGAGCTCTTTTTAATGGTGAATAGTAATACTTTGTTTATATTTTTATTTTTTATGAAAAGTAAAAAAAACGAATTTTTGATGTTTTAAGCCCTATAATTTCTTAACCCGAATTTTCACAAAAATGCGGGTGGTATCATTTTGTTGGAAAACTAAGTTCTACAAATGACAAAAGTTTAATTAAAATCGTTAGAGCCATTTTTGCGAAATTTTGATTTTTCATTTTTTTACGGTTTTTGGGGGATAATTACCCCTTAAAAAATCAAAAATTCAAAAAACTAAAAAATGCCTGGAGATATCGTGGATTAGTACCTACATACCAAATTTCATAAAAATCGAACCATTAGTTTGGGCTCTAGCTCTGTACACATCCATACAGACAGACAGACAGACACACAGACATCACGTAAAAATCACTTTTTTGGGTTCAGGGAGCAATAAAACGAATATTTCCACTAACAACTCAAATTAGAAAATTTTGACGAAAACAATACTTTCTCCATATACTATGTACAAGGGGAGAAAGTAAAAATGCAATATCCTTATAACAAGACAAAGTACAAATAAAACAAAATATATTTTACTGGTAAAGGAAATTATAGATACTATAATATGTTTTAACAGTAATAAACTCCTTTAGATGTTTTCCAAATTGTTTAAGGGGGAGGTCAACTTTAAGGCCTTCAGGCAAAGAATTAAAAAGCTTAAAGAGATTGTACGTTGAAAAAAAGATTGTCCTGTGCTTTGGAATTGGAATGTTTAACCGTGGGCGGAGTGCGTATTTGGAAGAAAAACTATTGAAGAAAATTGTAGAAGAATGTTTTTTGTAAAACATTACGGTTTTAAATATATACAAACAAGGGAAAGTAAGAATCAAACCCTGCCGAAAAATATTTTTGTAGGATTCATTTATTTTTAGTCCAAAAATTATCCGAAGGGCTTTTTTCTGTAGGCGAAAAATCTATTTTGTCCTTGAATTCTCAAAACCCCAAATAAGAACAACAAAACTAAGATGTGGATAAAAACAGCCATAATAAAGCGTAAGCAAAACATCAGTGTTGGCAAATTGAGCAAGCTTTCGGGGAGCAAACAGACTCGAACTAAGTTTTCCAGTTACCTTATTAATATGATCATCAAATTTTAAGTGAGCATCAAGCTTGAGTCCAAGAAAGTTTACAGTATCTGCGGAAATTTCTTCTGATTCATCCACAAGAAGCTGAATAACATCAGTATTGTCATTTCTGATAGAAAAGTTAAGAAGATGGGTCTCCGTGATCACGACAAGACCATTTGCTTTGAACCATTGAAAAAGATAATTTGATTCAATAAAACTATTTATCTCCATGTCAACTGCATTTGGTTCCCGAAAAAGAAGTGATGTATCATCTGCAAATAGGCAGATATCAGCCTTATTTATTGTAAGATTTTTTCTTTTCTTTTACTCTTAAGTTTGAATCATAACTCGCTTAGCTTAGTGAGATGGAAACCAGGAAATTGATTGAAATGACACCAGCGTCTGTAATAACATATACCTTTTAATATTCATAAATCAGATGATTATTTCCTCCTTATTATGTAATGATGAATATTCGTGACAACCCTTTAAATAGAGGCCTCTGTGCCCTAACTCCTATTTATAAAATACAACTGAAATGACAAACACAATATAAATCAATACTCTCTTAAGCTAACAAATCATTAATAATAATCACTCTGTTCTGGCATGGCCAAAGTTCTTTAAGGCAACTTATACGTCACAGTCCACACCTTCCATATGAATACACACCCTTAACTCGATATTTAACATTTAATTTACATTGTTGGGCATGTAGCCGTTAATCTACCATTAAAGGTTTACTCAATTCACTTTATTAATAGTTTAGTCCTTTATATTTCATCCATAAATTACGCATCAAAATAATTACCCTTAAACCTTTCCAAATTAAACATTGTCACATTATATTACATTAAAATGTTAAGCCATGTGGGCCTTTATACTTCAATAATCAATTCATTCATGTAACAGTTATTCATTAACACTTACTAAATTAATTGAACGATGGTTAATGACATCGAGCTACTGCTATCTTTATGTACAACTATTTTACACCTCAACTTGGCCTATAGGCCATTCTGGTTATGCATACCATCTTTAATTTATTTTAACAATTAACCCTGACATTCACTCTGAGGCTTCTTAATTTTATATATATATATAATTCTCTTTATGTTTAGGTTATTTATTGCTTGTCTTAGTAAGCTTTAACTTTTAAATATCTTCATCATTGCTTAATCATTATTATTATCAAATCATTTCCCTTAACCTTCGACTGTTCTCTCAAATTTTTCCCTTTTAACTAGAGGTGCAATTTAGTGAAGATCACATACCACGCAGTCCGGAATTTTGGCTGTCAGGCGGTCTACCTGCGTTGTCGGGCCTTGGCCTCTCCGTGGTCCCGTCCAGTGGTCAAGGTGTCCAGGAGTGGTCCAGCGTCCAGAAGTGGTCCCGGGTCCCTTTGTCGGTGGTTGTCTTGAAGAATTCTCCCAAGGCTCCTCCGGTCGCAGACACGGTCCGTCCTCTTCTCCCTCTGGGTTGTGGTCGCTGTAGTGCTTCTGTTGGCCCTGCGTTGGTGGACTTGGTTGGAAGGTCGACAACAACCGGTATTTTACTATAACCTAAGTGTTGCGGGACTTACTCGATCCAGCCCCCCTTACTTCCCAACACTTCACTTCTTGTCTCTCTTTTCCTGACTGTCCATCCTCTCTCCTCGATATGTTTCCCCCGATATCGTGTTTCCCCCAAATTTGGTCGACCACGCCCACGTCAACCAATCACGTCCTTTCTGGACTCCTACACCCGCCGTGATTCGTGTCCGTAGCTGGTCAGCATTCCGCCGCCATCATTGGAAATTTTGGTGAGTTACTTTGATTTTGTCGCTTGAACCCTAGGTCATTTACCTGTGTAATTTGACCGTTTATTTCCTGTTTTGTTACTCTGTCATTTCCTGTTGTTCCCAATTCCAAGTCTTTGACCTCAGCTTTACTTCGTAGTTAGTTGTACTCATATTTTTATGATTTTATTTTAGGGATTTTACTAACCAATAATGTTCATAATGTTTACACTCCCCTGCTTGGGAAAATTTTTCGTCCCCGAAAAATAATTTAAGTAGTGAAATGAAGGTGACATCAGTGAAGTATGTTGTTTGTTAGTATAATTTTCTATGAATTTAACCATCACTAACATAACATATATTCTTGATGTGAAATTTTGTAAACATGTATGTTTCACTGGAGTTAAATGTAATTTGGAAGTTTGAGTTCACCATTAAATGTCATGAAGTATCTAGTCTGCCGGCAAATTAACTAGCCTGTCTCCACGAGAATTAATAGGTGTACAAATTTTGAAGTTATCATAAGTTTTGTTTATCGATCAATAATTTTGGTTCAGTAATTTGCTATTAAATGTCATGAAGCCTTAGCTTTAGCGCTTTTCACTAACTCTCCGCAAGATTTAATAGCTATGATATTATTTAATTGTCTTATTTCCATCTCCTTAGAGAATATAAATTACGTTGTTGTAACGCAGTAATGTAATTTCCTCAGCTAGTAGCAGCTCTATTCAGCTGAATAATCTGTAGCTTGTCTGTAAGTGCAACGTGGCTTGTTTCTCACGCGTTTAATCCTATCCGCAACATCCTGTCTGTCGCTTCGTGTTGTTGTGTCTGTGTGTTCATAGTATGTCCCCAGTCGAGAGTGAGTATGGCTTTGGTCCAGTGTCGATCCGCGTCGGATATGTGTCGAAAACGTGTTAAGGTTTTTTTTTGAGTGATAAGTGGTCTTCCTTCCTCTTTTAGATGCTTTAATCTTCTGTGTTTGAGTGAGTGTGGATTATTTATCGGATACCCTCCAAACTTTAAGGTATCGCAGCTTATTTAAGTTATTAAGACATATTCTTTTTTTTTCGGTCAACTTTAATTTCCTTTTACAAGCGTAGTACATTCATAATTTTTATAAATATTTTCCTTATTTAATTTTATCAAGGTGATCCCAATTTGTTATTTAACTTCGTATTTCAATTTCCGCAATATAAATGTCAGGACTCGTTATATTGTTTAGAGCTCAGTTCATGTGTGGGAAACCCTTTATATTTTTTTTTTGTAATATTTGTTAATTATTTGAAGTCTGTCAAATGCTTAGGTTCATAATTTGTATCGCATGAACCTAAATTTTGTAAATTCATTTGTAAATTGCAATTTATTGAGTTACCAATGGAATCTCAACTATCTAGTAATATATGGGCCATTAGATGATACTAGTAGTAGTAGTTATTAGGCTTAAAGAGTCGAGCCTTCTTGGGTTCCTCTGTAGATTAGAAGTTAGTCTTTATTTTTAAGGAAATAACGTATTCCTAATACGTATGTAGGCCCAAGTTAATTTATTTATTTATTTGATGGGATTTTATTGGTAATTGTTTTGTAGATGTTTCACAGTAGTTGACCTCTTAGTACTTTAAATTAATTTGCAACAGTGTAACATTGACGCAATTTTGAATGTTTCCCAAGCAGCATGTTGTGTATTAAGTTACAAATTGAATCTCAGTTGCGCACTCTGGTCGTAGGTGATGCAGGTGTAAATGGGGTGCTTTGTAGAGAATTTTCCTAATAGGGGAAGATTCTAACAGTAGGAAAGCTCCTTGACACGTACGTATTTCTAATACGTTCATTACGTTGTCGTCAATAGAGGTTCTGTTTGTGACTTATAATTTTAATTGTTTTTATTTAATTTCTTCTGTGAAACGGTTTAATATTCTCGACATGAACTGGTTCCTCCACTAGTTTTCCACGTTTTTCTAAAGCCACTAAGTAAGTCAAATCATTTAATTTATCGGTGACATGGTAAGGTCCTTTATAGCAATTTTGAAACTTGCTATATTTTTTTGTGTGATCCGTTGGATATTTAATTAATATTTCATCCCCTGGTTGTAGTTCTAAATCCCTTCGTGTCTTGTCAAAATATTGTTTTTGACTATTTTGGGCCTTTTCTAAGATTTTCGGAATTTCCGTTCTAATTTTATGTATTAACTTAATCTCTTTTAGTACGTCCTTGTCCTGATTCTCGTGAACATAAATATAATCAGACGGGTGGTTTGCTTCTCTTGCAAAATTTAAATAAAATGGAGTGTAACCCGTGCTTTTATTTATCGTAGTGTTATATGCAAATGTTATAAATTTTAACACGTCAGACCAATTGTGTGGGTCTTCCTGTATGTAGTGTGAAATTGCTTTCTTTATTACCAAGTTGCATCTCTCCGTTAAACCTTGAATACGTTGCATGTATGGAGGACTTGGCCGCTGTTCTATGCCTAAGCTTTGTAATAATTGTTTTAGTACTTGTCCCATGAAATGTGTACCCTGGTCGTGAGTAATAACTTTTGGACAACCGTATAAACAGAATATTTCCAATAATACCTTAGCTACGGTTTTTGCATCTGCAGAACGAGTTGCACGTGTATATGCCATCCTCGTTGTGGGGTCTGTCATTACTAAAATGTATTTAAATCCATGGCTTTGTGTTATAGGGCCTAAGAAATCTATAATTAATCTTTCAAACGGTTTTGTTGAGGGGATTTGCGGTTGTAACTTTCTGTATTGCTTATAAGTAGCAGATCTCCTAAGTTGACAGTCTTCACATGTTTTAGTATAGTTTACAATGTCCTGATTTATACTGGGCCAATAGTATCGTGATTTTATTTTCTTTCCAGTTTTAAAGCTTGAGAAATGCCCTCCTGAAAATATATTATCATGAAAGGTTTTTAATATTTCGTTAACCTTTTCCTGGGGTATTGCTAATAAATATTCCGTGTCCCTACCATGTAAGATTTTTTCTTTTCTTTTACTCTTAAGTTTGAATCATAACTCGCTTAGCTTAGTGAGATGGAAACCAGGAAATTGATTGAAATGACACCAGCGTCTGTAATAACATATACCTTTTAATATTCATAAATCAGATGATTATTTCCTCCTTATTATGTAATGATGAATATTCGTGACAACCCTTTAAATAGAGGCCTCTGTGCCCTAACTCCTATTTATAAAATACAACTGAAATGACAAACACAATATAAATCAATACTCTCTTAAGCTAACAAATCATTAATAATAATCACTCTGTTCTGGCATGGCCAAAGTTCTTTAAGGCAACTTATACGTCACAGTCCACACCTTCCATATGAATACACACCCTTAACTCGATATTTAACATTTAATTTACATTGTTGGGCATGTAGCCGTTAATCTACCATTAAAGGTTTACTCAATTCACTTTATTAATAGTTTAGTCCTTTATATTTCATCCATAAATTACGCATCAAAATAATTACCCTTAAACCTTTCCAAATTAAACATTGTCACATTATATTACATTAAAATGTTAAGCCATGTGGGCCTTTATACTTCAATAATCAATTCATTCATGTAACAGTTATTCATTAACACTTACTAAATTAATTGAACGATGGTTAATGACATCGAGCTACTGCTATCTTTATGTACAACTATTTTACACCTCAACTTGGCCTATAGGCCATTCTGGTTATGCATACCATCTTTAATTTATTTTAACAATTAACCCTGACATTCACTCTGAGGCTTCTTAATTTTATATATATATATAATTCTCTTTATGTTTAGGTTATTTATTGCTTGTCTTAGTAAGCTTTAACTTTTAAATATCTTCATCATTGCTTAATCATTATTATTATCAAATCATTTCCCTTAACCTTCGACTGTTCTCTCAAATTTTTCCCTTTTAACTAGAGGTGCAATTTAGTGAAGATCACATACCACGCAGTCCGGAATTTTGGCTGTCAGGCGGTCTACCTGCGTTGTCGGGCCTTGGCCTCTCCGTGGTCCCGTCCAGTGGTCAAGGTGTCCAGGAGTGGTCCAGCGTCCAGAAGTGGTCCCGGGTCCCTTTGTCGGTGGTTGTCTTGAAGAATTCTCCCAAGGCTCCTCCGGTCGCAGACACGGTCCGTCCTCTTCTCCCTCTGGGTTGTGGTCGCTGTAGTGCTTCTGTTGGCCCTGCGTTGGTGGACTTGGTTGGAAGGTCGACAACAACCGGTATTTTACTATAACCTAAGTGTTGCGGGACTTACTCGATCCAGCCCCCCTTACTTCCCAACACTTCACTTCTTGTCTCTCTTTTCCTGACTGTCCATCCTCTCTCCTCGATATGTTTCCCCCGATATCGTGTTTCCCCCAAATTTGGTCGACCACGCCCACGTCAACCAATCACGTCCTTTCTGGACTCCTACACCCGCCGTGATTCGTGTCCGTAGCTGGTCAGCATTCCGCCGCCATCATTGGAAATTTTGGTGAGTTACTTTGATTTTGTCGCTTGAACCCTAGGTCATTTACCTGTGTAATTTGACCGTTTATTTCCTGTTTTGTTACTCTGTCATTTCCTGTTGTTCCCAATTCCAAGTCTTTGACCTCAGCTTTACTTCGTAGTTAGTTGTACTCATATTTTTATGATTTTATTTTAGGGATTTTATTAACCAATAATGTTCATAATGTTTACATTATACAATCATGAATGTTATTAATGAAAATTAGGAACGAAACTGGACCCAAAACAGACCCTTGCGGGACACCCATTTTGACACACATCTCATTAGAAGTCATTTTGCGAATACAATTCATGTTGTCAATGTAGTTCATTTCAACTTTTTGTTTGCGACCTGAGAGGTACGATGAAAACCAATCGTGTGCACGTCCTCTAACACCCATTCCATAAAGCTTCTGAAGAAGGATCGAATGGTCAACAAGATCAAAAGCCTTACTCAGATCAACAAAAAATCCCATAACATGCTGTTTATCATCAAGTGCATTCACAACCTCATCAACAAAATAAAAAATTGCAAAACCAAACTGGTTTTCAAAAATACAGTTGTTTCTACTGAAAAATGTAAACAGTCTGGCAGCTACAATCTTTTCAAATACTTTTGAAAAGGTTGAAAGTAAAGAAATTGGCCTGTAGTTATCGCATATTTGGGGGTTGACTTTTTATGCAACGGTTTAACAATTGTCATTTTAAGGAGGGAAGGGAATTTACTGGAAGAAAAAGAACAATTAATTAAGTGAACCAAAGAAAGAGCAAGTAGATCAATACAATCCTTCAATAACCTAGAAGATATTTCATCAACTCCAAAAGCCTTACTGTTTTTTAACGACTCAACCACACGAAGTATCTCAGCAACATCAGTTGGATATAAAAATAATGATTCCTTAGGGGATCTAGAAGAATTTCCATTAGTGAAAGCAGGAGAAGCGGATGGATCCGGTTGTACATTCAGTTTTTCACCAATACCAGTAAATAACTCATTAAATACAATGGATTTTTTGGATGGCGTTTCAGCGAGTCGGTAAATTGCCCGAAACGATCTTTAGCGGCATCCTTAGAATCTCGCGTGGCTATATTACCCAAGAATCCAACACCGGATTTCAAAGCCTCTTTGGCCACAGCCGCAGCTCCCGAATTGAGTAGTGGTGTGATATTATGGACCATGCTGCCTAGAAAACTACCAATTCCATGGTCGCACTGTTAGGGCGCACCGCGAAATACTCTATCGATACTACCGCCAGTCTGCAATTGTTGGTGACGGTAGTACGCCAAGTATGGATCGTTTGTATTCATTGCTGTGCTCTTTTGAAATGAAGCTTCACGTACGACGTCCCAAAGAGGAATGACGCTTTTCTACTAGTGTGTTCCCTTAGGTCTATATCGATCGTTTCAAATGTCCCTTTCATAACCGGTACATAATGGGGACTGGTAAAATGCACTGTCTTATGTGCGCCGTGTACGTAGTTATCTCTGTCAATATTGATGATCTTCAAAAGCGGCACTGTGGTGCCACCAATCATTTGCGGTTCAATCAGATCGCAATACGCGTACATGTGTGTCGTCAGTCCCATAGCCAGATTAGGTGCCCATAACGCAGTGAGCTTATTTGCCAATTCATTGTCATACGGATCGAAGCCCAACTACAGTGACAGCGCGTCACTGAAATTTTAATCTGATATACCATCCACCATTGCCGTTATCTTGACTCTGTCCTGCTTTTTATCATATTCAAAGTATAAATACTGAGTCACGTCCTTTGTAGTATTGATTATTTTAAATAAATCAGTTATGTTCTTGGAATATCCGGGTTTCATATTTAGCATAATTTGTTCAGTACTAACTGGAATAGACCGGTAGACTTAGCTTATACTCGAGCCAAATAAAAGCCTCATCACTCACAATCATAAGCGAACATGTATAATGTGCTTCGACCAACGCCACCTCCTACTCACCTTCTAATCGGATTTGTCTCGGCAGATTGTAGTATAATTGGACACTGTGTATTTTGGGAAATATTCCTTTGAGCTGTTGCTGGGCAATGTTAAAATAAAATTGGCTATTATGCATTTTGCAATTCTTGCGCTAGTACCCAAGTATTGAAGTCGTCTCCGTAACCTTCCCACTTGACGAAATAGCGCTTACCGCGGTCTCGCCCCTTGGTGTCTAGTATTTTATCAATCTTGAACAGATGGTCGTTGTATATTGTCACTTTCTGTAATTCGTATTCGTAAAACTGTCCAACCACTTGTTCACCTTTGAGATCTGCCAACGTGTATATTGGCAGTGGCATCAATGTGTTTATACGTCGCACCACAAACACTTCTTTACTCCAATTAGTTTCGTAACCTTTTGCGAATGTACCTTTTTCCTTAGATATGCGCACTGTTGTGCCAACTTTCAGTTTTGGCTTAACACGATGCGGTATCTTACCGTACATGTTGCATCATACCTAATACAATATGCGTGCTGTTATTGTATGCATTAACCAATTTGTCCAGCACATCTACATAACGAATGTGTTTTTGTAAGTCAAATATCACCACACGCGTGTTTTCAAAGTGCGATTCACACGTTCCACTACAACCGCTTTAACATTTGGATTTTGTGTAGTGACATAAATGATTCCGTATTGTTTGAATAATTTTTTGTCTTGGCGCCAGTGAATTCAGTACCTTTGTCAGTTTGTAAACAGCGTGGTGTTTTGGTCGTTTCCGCAAATATCTCCTCGAAAGCGTTGGCCATTTCAGCTCCTTCTTTCCTCTCCAACGCTCTCACATACAAACTTTTGCTAAACACATCTATTACAGTCAATAAGTAGTTGACACCATCATTGTGTTTACTAAGACCACGCAAATCATTCAAATCAGCTTGCTACAGTTCAAATGGGCCATACACTATGTTATGATTGCACGGCAAACGTTTAAGTGCCGGTTTGTGAAATGTGTGAAAGTGTCCTGCGTTTGTAGCCATTCAATCACTTTGCGTTTTGAAACTGGTTTTACAGCTCGCACTAAAGGAGCTGCACCGCCATAGGACGCTGGTTCGCTCGGATTGTAATACAAACGTTCCATGATGAAAACCTATCCTGTGTAGGGTTCCCACTTGTCTAAATTTGACGGTGGTTTGTTTATATTTAAAAAATAAAACTCCCTCGCCACTGGTGTAGATGTTGCGCGTTTTCCTCTAAATCGATTTATAATTGGCGTCCGCAGTATTGATTCAGTTGAACTGTTTGCGTCTTCTTCATCATCTGACCCGTCTGCGAATGATGATCGATATTCAGCATTTATTTCTTTTAGCGCTCTTATATTATTCATATAGTCCTTTGGCACATTCATCGCTTTCAATGCATTTAGCACTTCGTGCCATCCTGGCGGTGTGTAATCACGCAAACGCAATTTTACTATGCAATTTAAGATATCCACTAGATTTGAATCTGGACTTTTTTACCATTAAAGTACACCGAATAGCCACTGTCCCAACTGATTAAACTGCCTTCGCGTTTCAGAAAACGTAAAAGATTGCGTCAGATCTGTAATTTTTGGAAAAAGTTTCCACAATCTCTTCAACTGGACCACCTTCCACAGCAGTGTGTATTCTACAACTATTTTCATCACCTCCCACAACTCTTATGCTAATCGGTTGGCGATTATTCTCTGCAATATGCAAGAAGCGATGTAACGCTTGTTTGTATAATTTCCACTTTTCACTATTATCCATATGTTTGCTATCCAATATTTGTTGCATGTCTGCGTCGATACATTAGACGCACTGGATTGATTAGTCAGTGTTTTATTAGTAGCATTTGTTTGCAATCGATCAATGAACTCTTGCGGTCCAACTACCATCTTCTTCGCGTGCTCTATTCTTTTACTAATGACCCGCTACTTTTCTAAGGTGTAACTTCACACACGACGTTCCAAAGTGGTATGGTAGATAATGCCCGGTGCAATCTCTTAGGTCAATTTCCACACTGACAAAGATATATTTATAACAGGCACATTATGCGGATCGATGAATGATGTTGATTTATGTAATCCATATACATAACTAGATGTAGATATATTGACAATTTTTAATAATGGTGCGATTGTATCACCCACCATCTGTGGTTCGACTAAATAACATTAAATGTACATGTGCGATGGTAAGCCGAGACGAATGTTTGGCGATCGGATGCTTGTGTTAATTACATCACCTTCCAGCGCCAATTCACTTGGATCAAACCATAATTGAAGCGCTAACGTTGGGCTTAATTTAATTTTTCCAACATCACGTCCCATCAATATTTCAACGAATTTGTTGTATGATTTTCAACAGTAAACTTTACACCAAATGTATTTGCTAGTTCTTGTGAATTGATATAATCACACAATTCTTGAATATTTGCATAATCGCCAGTCTTCAGTTTAATTATGTAGTTTTGTTTAGGTATAGCTGACACTATTGGTGTTAGATCAGCAGCGCTGTCCATAACACGCACCAACGCTTTTATGTGCACACTTGCTTCCACTTGTGGTTGTGTGTAAATGTCAATTGTTTCATCATTACCGACTGATAAAAATGAACAAGGATAATGCGCTTCCACAAGTGCCATTTCCCATTCACCAGCGTCCAGTCGAATAGCTCTCGGTAAATGTGTTATATAATTTGCAACTGTATTTTTCGGATAATATTGCATCGAACTATTACTCGGTAATGTCAAATAGAACTGATCATGGATATCGGGTCATTTTTTTAACTATTCAATGCTGCCTGTAGTACTGTGCTCAAAAGTAATTGTATTATGAGTCCACCGCCTTTTTGTATTAGATACTTTCGTTTCTTCGCCCAACCTTCGCCTCTTTTCACCAGTCTGCGTAGCGCCGCTTTGTATTTGCTTAGTAGAACGTTACCGCGCAACACGTTGTAAGCACACTCGCACACCGATTGAATACGACTCTTGTCACACACTTTTAACAATGCTTTTTGCTCCTTTGAAGTTACGTGTATTAAAGCTCTTAGTAGAGTTGCGTCCTTCCGCAAGCACGACATGATTGCTACTGATATCGAAATTACTTTTTCTTTAGCACATTTACATAATTCGTAGAATCATCTGGAAATATACAACTTCGTATTCGCATATTTTCGTCTGTTGATTGTTTCAAGTCTATCAGTAGGTAACCGTGTGGATTCCTCGTAGCGTCCGTGTACGCGTCCTCGATGAATTTCGTACTGTCTGGATATATTTGTCTGGCCAAGTACCTGATTTGCACTCTATCTCTAGGATTCTTAAAACACACAATGTAAAGTGCATTCAATGAGATGTCCCTCTGCTCGCGCCCTTGATGAAATACATTTTGAGTGATAAAAAACACACTTAAATTGCGATGATAACATCCTTTAGTAAAAAGATTCACCACACGATTGTCACGCATCATATCGTCTATAATCATAAGTATCCGCTCATTACCATAAAGATCCTCCAAGTTTGGCAATCCTTCTATGTGGTTAATGTTTAAGTTATTTGAATTTCCTCCTCCTCCTCCACTACCATAATGCCAGTTTATACTGGAAAATTTTGTGTCACACACTTTTGTAATGTGTTTTATAAGCTTTTACACAAATTAATAAATCTAATCAAGTACTAGCCAATTTATTAAGAAAATTGGAAGCTGCAAAGGTTAAGTGCAAGGGTAGCAGCAGAACTGGTTGTGTATGGATTCAGTATATGACAATGGTTGATATATTAAAAAATTATATAAGAGCTGAGCGAACCGGAGATTGGAAACTTCATCTTAAGTCTATAAAAGACATGTTACCCTATTTTGAAGCTGCTGGTCATAACCTTTATACTAAGACATTGTATTTTCATTTGCAAAATTTGCAAAACCTTTAAATTAGTTATCCAGATGTGTATGGCAAGTTTATTAATGGTTTTCACGTCGTTCGGCGAAGTGAACCCCAATGGGCCGGTTTCTCTACTGATCTTGTTATAGAACAAGCACTTATGAGGAGTGTTAAGACAACAGGAGAATTGACTAGGGGAAGGGGTATGACAGAGGTGCAGCGCCAGATCTGGGTTCAAGCTATGCGGCCTTGTACAGTGGTAAATAATGCTATGCAAGAGTTTACAGGGGCCATATACCATACTAGTGAGCAACACAAAGAAGAAACAGTTGCGAGGCAAGCAAGGGATCTTTCTGAATCTAAGAAACTCCTAGCGTTTTTAATTGATCAAAATCCATTTAGCATTGGGGAGGCATTATGTAACATAACAACGGGCGTGGTTGCTGGTGATGCTGTGAATGTAGACAAGGCCGAAGAAGTAGGGAATGTAGTTATTGAGTAGATGGATACTATTCAATGAAAACGAAGTGGTAAAGCTGTTACAATGGGAGTGAAAAATGTGTTGGTAAACAAGGAAGCAATCCAAATTGACCCCCAATTACTGTTCCAGAACTCATGATAATTTCAGAAAAACAGAACACTGAAGCGGAAGAAATCTTTAAGTATGAGCTGTGCATTTACCCAGCTTCACTGATTGATAGAACCCTTTTCCCTAGAGAAGCTAAAAAACACATATTGGATGACGCTATCTGGAAGCAAGTAAAGGAGTGTCAAGGTACAACACCCAATGATCCTCTGTATGTATTAGATGGAGGTGCGCTACGTCATCGAATAAAGTGGTTGCTTGGCATTCAGTTCAAAGATATCTGTAGTGCATATGCTAAGTACGTTCTGGCCATGTACGGCAAAGAAACAATTGTGTTTGGCGGCTATGAAGATGGACCGTCAATAAAAGATACAATTCACATCAGAAGAACTAGAGGAAATAAATCACAAACTGTTTTGTAAATGAGAAACATGTCACTGACAATGAAGAAAGATGATTTTTTGGCAAACAAACAACGGTTCTTGAAGATGCTCAGTGGCAGCCTTCAAGAAGTCGGCTGCAAAACAATCCATGCTAGTGGGGATGCAGATTTTCTAATTGTTCGGATTGCAATTCATGCTGCTGAATATAAAGATGTTGTAGTTGCAAATGATACTGGCGTTCGCCTACATCTTTGTTTTTATTCTAATTCGAATGGTAAGCAAATAGTTTTTTAGCCAGAACCTAAAATGGTATCAACCAAGAACCGAACATGGAACATTCAAGCTACTAAGAAGAAATTAGGATAAGACGTCTGTTCTGGTTTGCTTTTCGTTCATTCTCTTCTGGGATGTGATACTACCATCACAACTGCTTGGTATCGAAAAAGGCCAAGGATTAACATTCATGATGAACAATCCTTCATTAATAATTATTCTGAGGTGTTCAACAACCCATACCCTACTAAACAAGACATCATTTCTGCCGGAGAACAAACTTTAGTTTGTTTGTATGGAGGCCAGGCTTCGGACACATTCGATCATTTACGATATAGACGTTTTAGTGCAAAGGTGACTAACAAGAAAGCGACACAAGCTCTGCAACTTCAGTCACTTCCACCAACCTCAGCTGCTGCGAAATATCACAACTTCAGGGTTTTCTACCAAAGTCAGGTTTGGAATGACAACGCAACACCGTCACCCCTAGAATGGGGTTGTAAATTACATGTTGGTCAACTTCTTCCACTAATGACGGACCTCAAACCAGCTCCTACTGATATATTACAAGTTATCAGATGTAACTGTAATTATTGCAGTACTTCCCGTTGCTCTTGTCACTTGCACGGACTACAATGTTCATCTGCGTGTGGAGAGTGCCATGGTAATTTGTGTAAGAAAACTACTGTGGATGGAATTTTCGAGGAAGAAGTATAAATTGGCTCTACTAAGTATTACCATTTGGGTGAGATATGTATATATTCTTGTTAATAAAATCTGATGTGTTTATTAAAACCTCTTTCTTTGTAAACACTACCTTAGTTTTACCAGAACTATTTAAAATAACAATACCCCCGTCACAGCAAACCTGCATACTCAGCGAATTTCCAATGGAGATATAAATGTCTTAATTCTACATAAAGCCACTTACCAAGTTTCATAAAAATATATTCACAAATAAGCGATATATACAATTTTAATTATTCTCCATAAGAATAACATTGGGGCTGAGTACTCAGGTTTGCTGCAACAAGGAACACAAAAAATTGGATTTTATGCTAATATCAATATATCTCAACTAGGTGAAGTCGTATACCAGTTTTTATTAATTTATGGTCATAATTAAGGGAGACAGAGCATTTAATTATTATCCATAAGAATAACATGGGGCCTGAGTACGCAGGTTTGCTGCTATGGGAGAATTATGCAAAAACAATTTTTTGGAGCAAATATCAATAGACCTCAACGAGATGAAGCTGTATACCAAGTTTCGTCAGTATACGTTCATAAATAAGCGAGATAAAAAAAAATTCTTTTCCTCCATAAGAATAACATTAGACAACGTACTGTGTTTAGTACTTTCAATATCTCGGTAACCAATTGACGTAGAGGAATGATCGAAATACCAAATTGTGTGTTTTTTTAAGCTGAATCGAATGGTCAAAACTAAAATGTGACTTTTTCAAAAATTAAATGTAAAAAATTCAAAAAACCCATTTTTGGGGTACAAAACCCCCCCAAAATACCCTTTTGGATAAGTCGATCTGTCTGGTTTTCGAACTTAAAGTCATAAATGCTGCTTTACATGTTTATACCAAATTTCGTCAAAATCGGATAATTTTTACGAGAGTTATCGTGCTCACGGACACATATATATATATATATATATATATATATAGATATATATATATATACCCCCGTCGCAGCAAACCTGCATACTCAGCGAATTTCCAATGGAGATATAAATGTCTTAATACTACATAAAGCCACTTACCAAGTTTCATAAAAATATATTCACAAATAAGCGATATATACAATTTTAATTATTCTCCATAAGAATAACATTGGGGCTGAGTATGCAGGTTTGCTGCAACAAGGAACACAAAAAATGGGTTTTTATGCTAATATCAATATAACTCAACTAGATGAAGTCGTATACCAGGTTTTATTCATTTATGTTCATAATTAAGGGAGACAGAGCATTTAATTATTATCCATAAGAATAACATGGGGGCTGAGTACGCAGGTTTGCTGCTGCGGGATAATTATGCAAAAAAGATTTTTTTGGAGCAAATATCAATAGACCTCAACGAGATGAAGCTGTATACCAAGTTTCGTCAGTATACGTTCATAAATAAGCGAGATAAAAAATTTTCTTTTCCTCCATAAGAATAACATTAGACAACGTACTGTGTTTAGCACTTTCAATATCTCGGTAACCAATTGACGTAGAGGAATGATCGAAATACCAAATTGTGTGTTTTTTTAAGCTGAATCGAATAGTTAAAATTAAAATTTGACTTTTTCAAAAATTATATGTAAAACATTCAAAAAACCCATTTTTGGGGTACAAAACCCCCCCAAAATACCCCTTCGGATAGGTCGATCTGTCTGGTTTTCGAACTTAAAGTCATAAATGCTGCTTTACATGTTTATACCAAATTTCGTCAAAATCGGATCATTTTTACGAGAGTTATCGTGCTCACGGACACATATATATATATATATATATATATATCTATATATATATATATAGATAGATATATATATATATATACAGTATCGAACGAAAGGTGTTTTTGGGGTCTGGGGACCTCAAAACAAAAAGTTATCATGGTCCCGGGCCTAGGTCTTACCATGCCGACTACGGTAATAGCTTCTTCCCTATAGGGGAAATTCGCTAATTCTTCCCTATAGGGGAAATTCGCTAAAAGAGTTCTTAAAGAAAATGTTAGTTCAATTTTACCAGGTTCAGAGACGCTTGGAACTTCGATAGAAAATTGTTTACCGTATCTCGTATATTTATATATGGTCTAAATAAATTGAGTTAAGTGTTAAACAAATTTTGTTTTACGTATATTTGTTTACGACATTAAAGAATTAGTGTATAACTAAAAACTAAAACTAAACATATTTGAATAACAAAAATAAACTAAAAGCTAAACTGGTTGTACCTAAATAACCTGTTAATAATAAACTTGCAAAGCATTATTTTCACCACGCCAGGTGTGTAGGATAATATACGGGGTTTTATTCTAAAGAAAATCCTCTACTATAGAATTTAGATATTTTGTATTTTTTTACGTTTTAGCCTATTGAACCCAATTTTAAACCAACTAATTAATACAAAAGTTATTATTTACTTAAAGAAAATTTAATGCTAAACTGAATAAAGGAAAAACGAACGCTCTATGTTGTATTACTATTTTACAAAAAGCCTACCTAGATCCAACATGGCGGAGGGTTTTTCCCAAAATGGCGGCTCCCCGCCAATCCGATTTTTAGTATGATAATGAGGATACCTTTTCTGACATAAAGCCATAAATTTCATTAATTTCTATTACCAGTAGTTTGAGGTTTTTCAACAAATTGACTGGCCGCAGTGTGTTATGGAATATTTAAGTTGCTACAATTCCCGATAGCATAAACCTTTTGAGATCGGATTTGCAGTATTGGAATTTACTAACTTTGACATTTACTTTGAAGTAAAACTCAACCTATGCTTAATTTAAGACTTTCTTCGTACTCCTTGAAGGCCGTCTCCCATTACATGTGGAAAATCAGTGACTACCTTAAACAATTTATTTAAGGTATTAAAACATGCACATATTACTCACAAACACAACCATCAACGCACAATGTAACCTCACTTTTATCAAGCGACTACGACGATGCAGTCTGAGGTGCAGGGCCCATAACTGGGCTAACCAAACGTCCTGGTGTTAAGGGGTAGTCTCGTTAGTTTCTAACCCGGTTAGAGATCAGGGCACCGCGCAAAACTTAAATAATTTTAGGTTTATTTGGAGACGCTACGACTTGATTTACCCATGAGCATTTAAAAGGAGTTTCAACTAATATTTTTAGCATTGGGGAATAATCTGCCTAATAGGTTAAGTTGAAAAGCAATAAGAGACAAAAAAAGTCTTAAATCACGTACCATATAAGATAATTTGTACTAATTGTAACCTATTAATTCCAGATTAATTAAATAATTTACAATTTGTTTTATAATTGTCAGTAAAAACCAAGCCCGGCTGCAGTTTAGTTTACGGACCACATTCATTCGATTGAAAATTTCGATTAAAATAGCGATATAAAAAATTACCGGTTATTATCAGCTGTTTTTATATCACACCAATTATAAATAAATAAATAGTATTTATAAATAAAAATGTCATGACTGTAACAAAAGATAAAAGCACATCTAATAAAATTTAAATAAATTAAACAAAACGGAGATGAATAAGTAAACCAAACAATTTAAACGAACCTCCCTGCAAAACGATAACCAATCTGCAATAGTAGCCCTACTTGTTTGAATGATCCTTGTGCTTGTTTCGCGAATGAGTAAATCATAGTTTGTGACATTGTTTAATTTATTAGCCTAATACATTTTGACAAATTTCACGGTAGTTCATATTGCAATAAGCTACTTAACTTTGACCAAATAAACATGTATTTAAACAAAAACAATAAAGAATAACAATGTAATTGATAATCTAATTTCTTAAACAATCAAATAAAACAATCTAATTGATATATCGATATTTTTAATCGAAAATTTCAATCGAATGAATGTGGGCCGTAAAGTAAACTAAACGGCAGCCCCAAGCCCGCCCCCCCCACCGACCATCAACTGAAATCAGATGGCCTGGGTGGTCCCAGAGAAAAAAATGTCAGCCCTAAATAGCACCATAACCAAAAAAAACCTTTACCTGGACTTTCCCACTGTTACTGCGTTCGGAATTCTTTGGACGGATTGGGCTGACAATATTTAAATTTTATGAATATAGGAAAATTACAAATGTGCGTTAGTTACTATTTCAAATAAGTCATAGCATTAATCATGTATTTGGTTTTTACATCACATAATACAACAATCCTCGTCCTGATCTTTCGGTTTAAGATACATTGTATTCGCAGTATTAATGTAAAATACTTAGAATTTAGCCTGACAACAAATCAAAGTTTTAAAAGAAAATCAATGTAGTTCGAACTCTTTCAAATAGTACTTAAACAACACGACACTTGTGTTATCAAGTCATTTGCATCACATTTTCTTAAATCAAGGCTAATATATGTTTTAATAAATTGTCCCAACAATAATACTGAGAAACATCAACACAACAAACAGAGACATTAATGAACCAGCAAACCAACTTTACTTGTAGTAAACTTTGTTGAGCTGTAAGTGAAATGAAATAAGTTTTGTAATCATCAGGACACATATAACCTTCCTCAACCTAAACAGCTCTTATGTTAGTGGTGACGGCTCTATATTACTGAACCAGTCAAATTTATAATGATAAATTGTGTATTTAAATTATTACACTTGGGAAGTAAACGGTTCATTTTTAAAGAATTTCTTGAGTTTGATGATTAGTGTTGTTACAATTAAACAGAATACAATAAACTACGTCTCATGAAATTACAACATATGATTACACTTAAACTACGTTTACATACAAGACACAAAAGGTCATTTTCAACCAGTCACACCGGTCATCAGCTGGCCCAGTCAGACAATGGCATATATTTTGCGTATCCTTACCGTCTTGCACAATGTAAGTGTAAATATATTTTGCTGTGTGTGAGACGTAGTTAATTTTATCCTATTTTATTTTTACAAGGGGATCATGTCTTGCTTAAATGTGTTCATAAAGGGTGTACTAATTTGGGATGAAGTTAAATAACATCCACTATGCAAAAAATAATGATGACTTATCATGTTTAATGCACGAATAATATTTTTAAAATCACGTTCATATTTTAATTGTTGGTTATTGTTTTGCTTATTAATATTTTTACCATGAATTTCTATTCATGATGTTATATATATTGTATTCAGTATTTCATTTTGAAGTGTATAGTAAATTTTATAAACGGGGTGAACAACAACTGAAAGGCTACTAGTAATAACCTGGAAATGGATTTATTGTTCAAACATAACTAGTTATGTATATTTTTCATGTATTGCAAGTAGCAATTAAATGGCTTTAAATATACATCTTCATTAATAAAATATTGATGTTTTTGTTTTTAAGAATTTATCTTTTGTTATGGTTTCTTAGACTGTTCCTGCAAAACTGAATTGGTGGTACAGATGAAAGGTCGGTGTAAAGTTAGTAACTGAACTGAGTAGTTAATTTAGTACCAATGTCATTAAGTCAGTTTGAATTGTAATTAATTTAAATTAAGTAATTTGTTGTTTTTCTTTAATGCACATAAATTTACACGAAATGTGTTTTATTCTCAATATGTACACTGTAAAGAATAAACTGGAAGGCTATAAATTAATTATTTACACTAATGCGAACTTCGATACCCGTTTGGTTGGTTGGTTTGGTAGCGTATTTGGTGTAATTTACGGATTTAATATTGTATTATTGGATAACATAAATTATGTGAAGAAGTGTTCTTTGTTTTTAAATTAAGTCACTCAGTAAATTCAACATATTAAAAGTGTTAAACAATTGTTTGAAGAAAGTAATTGTAAATTAGGACAAACCTTACACTCACAAACAAAGTAAACTACAAAGAATGTCTAGGAGAACATAAATATGGTGGAGTATAGCGATGTACTGCACGATGATGAGATGTTGGCCTCTCAGGGGAAAATATAAATGAGGAGAAACTCCCCTCACCACAAAATTATCTTTGCCACAGGACAACGTGATTTGATTTGTTTTCCATCGCAACATTGTATTACACCTGGTCATCATACACCATTACGTTTTATTGATGTCTCGGTCAGGTGTTACGATGACGAGTGTATCAACAGTGGAAGGGGTATCTTTCACCGTACTCCCCTGCTTACCAGATTGCCAACAAGTCATCTTGAGCATTGCAAGTATAGTATTTCAAAAAGATAATGTTTCAATTTAGTACTATATTGCTTAAGGATTTGTAATGTAAACGTAGGATTGAACGGCTTGGTAGTTTATTGATTCGCTCAAGAGAGCTGATGACTTGACTGGCGACTCAGCTGAGACTGAGTGGTGGGGTATAGTGCTGCTTCCGCCGCTGAAAGAAGTCAGCTGATTTATATTTGGACAGAACTTTGTGTAGACCTCTCAAAGGAAAGTGTTTACTAAATGCTGTTATAACATTATATTAAATTCTGCTTATTTAATTATTAAGCTAATCAATTAATTTAAAGGACATCATTTTACCTGTGATATCGTTTATTAAGTTTTTTAATACCCATTATTAAGTAAAATACCATGTTGTATATAGAATCTAATCTAAAAATTAGTTATTTAATGTTTGTTTTGTAGTGTAGTGGTTATTACATTGATTGCCATTACTTGTTTGATATTGTTATTAATTGAAATTCAATTGCCATTCAATTCATAATTATTATTTGTTATGATTATTAAGAATAATGAGTGATCAATGTTTAAAGGCAATTTTCTCAGTGCGGCAAAAGGCTGTTTCTTTGTCGCCGGTATATGTGTTTCTGTAAAAATTTGATTTCATGCAGTGCCCACCTGGGTCGAAAACGGATATTGATTTAACATGTTGTAAATATTTTCTGAGTATTATGATATGCGCCTAATATTAAGTTATGCTTCGTGAGGCTTCGTATGTATAATTTTATTAATATTAAATTAACTTAAATCCTAGAAATTGAGTAAAATATAGCATGTAAAATGATATGGGCAAACATTTGTATCAATAGTTTATCTAAGACTAATTTACACAAATAACTAAACATGAAATGCTGACAAAAAACATTCGTACTACATATTTAATTTTTGGCTTGTAAAAGTGTGCTTTTATATATATTTGATTTTGTGTAAACAATTCAGTTGTTTAATTAATGTATTGAAATTGATGCCTAAATTAAATAATGCATATCTAAAAATAAAGATAACATATATGTCTCTGAGTTAATATATGACCAAAACATATTTTAAAACAATAAATTTTATTTATCTGGCATACTTTTTACAAATTTGTGTAAAACATTTCCTTAAACAATAGCGAAACAACAAACATGCCAAGTTATGTAAGCAGACCAGAGCCATCACAGGATCCTCTATTGTCTCAAGATAACAACGCGCATAACTGAGCTCAGACAAAGCTTCAGCTCAAAGTATTTAGCAACTTAACTGACGTCTTCAAACTTGCCACTGACACTTTAAACCAACCTTTGGCTGACACTTGTATCACTTACTTAAAATGGAATGTAGCAATGACTGTGAAGGAGCCGTGTTAAATTATTAAATTTTTAGGTTCAGAATGGAGTTACTTTCGTTCTAACTGATAATATAGCTTAAAAATTGACTATGACGAAGCTGTTACTCAAATCTGAGTTTAAATGTTTGATAGGCCATTAACGTGTCTACAAGTTTTACAATTTATACAAAATTGTTTGTATTCATAATAGTCGGTTGCAAAAAGAGCATTTTGAATATAATATGCAAAATAACCAAATTTAGAATTTGAGTGTTATTATTGAAAACTAACCTACACCCTTTTTATCAAAATAAAATAGTATAACCTGCAATTTTGGTTAAATGGATTTTAATTCGTTAGTCATGTACATTATTTATTGTTACTTGTTATCGTTATTACTAGTTAAGTAGCTGAACATTGCCAATGCTTTTACCTTATTATTCATTTTTATTAGCGAATTTACCCTATAGGGAAGAAGCTATTACCGTAGCCGGCATGGTAAGACCTAGGCTCGGGACCATGACAACTTTTCGTTTTGAGGTCCCCAGACCCCAAAAACAACATTCGTTCGAAACTATTTATATATATAGGTCTATGTAATATTTTAAAATTTCAAATTTTATTTTTCACCATTGGATTCAGCTTTAAAAAACACACAATTTGGTGCTTTGAGAATTTCTCTACGTCAATTGTTTACAGATATATTGAAAGTGCTAAACACAGTACGTTGCCCAATGTTATTCTTATGGAGAATAATAAAAATTGTATATCTCGCTTAATTTTGAATGTATACTAACGAAACTTGGTATACGGCTTCATCTGGTTGTGGTCTATTGTTATTTGCACAAAAAGAGCAATTTTTGACCGATTATTCCCACAGTAGCAAACCAGCGTACTCAGCCCCCCTGTTAATATTATGGAGAATAATTAAAATGTTATATATCGCTTATTTTTGAATGAATATTGATGAAACTTGGTATGTGGCTTCACCATGTTGAATTCTATTTATATTTGCATAAACACCAATTGTTTGTGTTCCTTGTTTCAGCAAACCTACATACTCATCACCAATGTTATTCTTATGGAGAATAATTAAAACTGTATATATCGCTTATATGTGAATATATTTTTATTAAACTTGGTATGCGGCTTTATGTGGTATTAAGACATATATTATGCATTGGAAATTCGCTGAGTACGCAGATTTGCTGCGACGGGCGTATTTTTTACTATGGTATTGGTAGTTTACATTTTACAATGAATGTTTTTTTCCATATTATTGTTATCTTTTGTGTTTATCAACGACTTGTATTTGTTGTTCGTTTGTTAAGCAAATCAATCAATAAGTGTTTGATTATTAAATGTAAAAACACGCCACAAAACAAGATTTGTTAAATTTTAATTTATTTTATCTTAATGTTTACGTGACATTGCCTAATTCGGAATGTCCCACTCCGGGACAAGACTCCAATGGTAAGTATTTCGAGGCTATATCTAATAAGGCGCAGGAACAAGCTTAGCCAATTTGTCTGAAAGGAAAGGAAATTGGTTGTTGTTGTTGGCAGTATATTGCGTTGCGGTCCGGCCGTAATCGCGGAGGAATGTTTGTTAGTGTTTTATTTTTCTTCTGCAAAAAAGTATTTTAACGCAGTTTCCACACGTTCAAAAATAACCATTCATGCAACAAAACAATATTTTGAACATAGTAACTCATTTTGCTGCCCTAAAATACTTAGTTATATACGTAAATTTTAAAAGCCACTGAGTGTCAATCAATTTTATACAGGGTTTCTGTAAAGTTGGTCACCAAACTTCATAATATGGTTATTTGGGTCAAAATATACAAACGATTTCCTAGGTCCTATCTCGCTTCGTTTACCGTTTGTCTGTCTGTATTTTTACTTAATACGTTTTATCTTAGAAACATCCGAAGATATCAACTTAAAACTTGGTACAATTATTACATCTAATAAGACCCATTTTGGTATGGAATATCTAGTTTCTACTTTTTACCATTCAAAATGGCGGCCATTTTGGGTTTTCAAAGCTAAATATCTTAACAACCGTAATATTTAGACAAACCTGGAAGTATCAAAAAATGTAATTTTGTCTTTAAAACAATAATATGGACATTTTAACTATAAGACAATAGTTAACTGAGTGTTTGTGTGTTCTATGAGTTAAAACATGCGATTTTGTCATTTCTGGACTTAAATAAATCATGTTTTTCAGTTATTTATGATCATATAGTTAAAACCTTCATATAATTATTTTTATGACGAAAAAACCTTTTTGATTCTTACAGTTATTTTTCTTCTAAATATTACGGGTTTTAAGATATTTGGCTTAGAAAACCAAAACGGCCGCCATTTTGTAATGGTACAACGTAGAAATGTGATACCCATACAAGAATGGGTTTTATTACATGTAATAAATGTGCCAAGTTTCAAGTTGATAATCCTTAGATGATCTTAAGATAAAACGTGTTAGGTAAAAACACAAACAGACAGACGGTAAATGAAGCGAAATAGGACCTATGTTCATTGAACACCTTTTGCTTACTTTGATCCAAATAACCATATTTTGGAGTTTGGTGATGAACTTACAGTCACCCTGTATATTATTAAATATTTAAAATTTGAATTTCGTCTATTTTATATATTTGTATATTGTATTATTTTAATAGGAAATTTAGTTTCTTAATACAAATATAATATAATCAGAATTGTTCTACAGATAAATTATTAAAACTATCAAACTCCACACTAACGAAAAACCTGGCAGTGTTCGTGTTTGTGTTAGTGTCATTTTTAGTTAGCAATAGTTTAAATTTACTGTTTGATTAAGGAGTTTAGCCATCGTGATCAAATATAGGATTAAAATTTAACGGTATCAATGATATTTCCGTTGATGAATTATCTAGGAAATAAGTTCATCCCGGGACTATGGTAACTTTACGTTTTGAGGACCCCAGACGCCAAAAACACCATTCGTTCAAATTCAGATATTTGTCTATATATATATATATATATATATATATATATATATATATATATATATATATATATATACTAACACATTAAAACACAAACACACATTAACACATTAGATATAAATGATGAAAAATAAGTTTTTTTTGCGAATTTTCGTTAATACAAACGTTTTCAAGCAATAAAAGAGAAAGAATGTAATTTGAACAGTAAATAAATAAAAATAACAAATATTTTACATCCGACTTTTAAAAACTAAAACATGTGATTTTAGGTACAAGTAAATAAATACAATTTAAATTACAGTAAAACATCAGCTGAGTTGAATCATTTTAGACTTAAGAAAAATTACCTGAGATTTAACCCAGAAAGAACCCTGGTCTTCAATACCAACTGATGTGCCAATTCAGAATTTCTTAATATCAGCTGGTTAGATTTGGGATTTTGATGTGGTTTAATTTTGTGAAAGGCTTTTAGTTCATAGCACCCCTCAAAATGTTGGTTGTGGTGAGTTGCATGATTATAAATTTGTTTTCGTTTGTGTTTATGTACCACATCAAAACGGTGGTCAGTCATACGTACTCGCAAGGATTTTGATCTCTGACCAACATAATCTTTTGGGCAGTGTTTACACGATAGTTGGTAAATCACATTGTGGGTGTCACCGGTTGATTTACCAACTATTGGGTGAGTCTTGCTTGTGACACTGCTTTTAAATTCAGTTGTATTACACTTAATTTTTCAAATGCCACACTGAGGTTCGTTGCAAGGTTCGCAACCGTGATTGATTTCCAAATTGTTTTCAGGCCGAGAATTTTGAATTTTGGGTCTCACCAACATATTTTTCAAATTTGTTGGCCGTTTAAACACGACACGTGGTGGTCTGGAAAACTAATTTTCTGTGATAGGGGATGTTTTTAAAACATTGAATGCTGCTTTCATTACATTGTTAGTATATATATATATATATATATATATACATACATATATATACATATATATATATATATATATATATATATATATATATATCCGTAGGCAGGATAACTTTCGTAAAAATGGTCGGATCTTGATGAAATTTGGTATAAACGTGTAAGGCAGCATCTATTTTCATGAGTTTGAAAACCAGATATGTCGCTCTATTTTAAGGGAGATTTTGGGGGGATTTTGTACACCAAAAATTGTTTTTTTTAACTTTTTACAAATGATTATTTTTTAAATCCAAATTTTGGTTTGCACCTTTAAATTCAACTTTAAAAAAACAAACAATTTAGTACTCTGAATTATTGCTCTACGTCAATCGGTTGCTGAGATACTGAAAGTGCTAAACACAGTACGTTGTCCAATGTTAATCTTATGGAGAATAAGTACAATTTTATATCTCGCTTATTAATGAACATATATTAATGAATCTTGGTTAGGGATTACTGACATTTGCATACAAAACCAATTTTTTTGTGGTCCCCATGGCAGCAAACCTGCCTATAATGTTATTCTTATGGAGAATGAGAAACATGTAATATCTTGCTTGTTTATGAACATAAATTGGTAAAACTTGGTATGTTACTTTGCCTGGTGGTGATTCATTGGTATTTGCATAAAAAATAGATTTTTGTGGTCCTTGATGCAGCAAACCTGCATACATAGTCACAATGTTTTTCTTATGGAGAATAAAAAAATTTCATATATCGCTTATTTATGAATATGCTTTGATGAAAGTTGGTATGTAGCTTCATGACATAGTGAAGTACAATTTAAAATTCGCTGAGTATGCACGTTTGCTGCAACGAGGGTATTTATATGGTTGTAAACGAATTAGGATCTGAAATATTAGATCACTAACTTTATTTAACATCAGGGTACTACATAGAGTTTATACCTATGTAATTATGCGTAATTGCTGATAAGTGTGAATTAGTTAACAGAAGATAATCTTGTATGGAATCGACGTTTCCAGCTTTTACCGTTTCAAATGTCGGCAATTCAATTTTTTTAAGGTATGAACGGCATATTTTAAAAATATTTATTTCAGTATTCAAAATATATAAACATGTTAAACCGAAAAAATGTGTCATAAAGGTTTTAAGATCACTCAATTCATAGTTGAGTAACGCAATTTTTGAAGAGAAAACCTGGTAATTTCTGGTAATTTACACACAAGCTGCACAATTTTACCAATTACCGTTTGTAACATCTTTTACCAGGTGAATTCTTTTTGTATACCTAAATTCTTTTTCCGCCATTTGGAACCTGTATAAGCTGGAGGCGTCGGATTCAATACCAATTTATATTTCCCGTGCCAAGTTTCCAGGCAGTACATTTCGTCAAATAGTCCTGAGATAGGATGTAAGCTAAACCTTTTTAAACACATTTAAATAATAAGGCGGGAAACGGAACTAGATAGGCCATTTGTAACATTTTTAGTTTGAATTTATCTAGGAACATGTTCCCGAAGTTTCCGGAGAGAGTTCAGAAACACCCTTTATATTAATTGAATTTATTGCTGAAATAAAATTTATGGTTGTATATAAACTAGAAAACTTGTTAAATATACGCTGTGTGAGTTCCCTTAACTGCGATGCTAATATATAATTCACTTTTTTATCGAACCTTGACATCACCGGTTAAATAGATTATTTTATGAGTAAAATCACGTAAAATGCTTTACGATGTCAAATTGCTTCTTAGCGGGACTAATTTCGAGCTAACTACAGCTCATCCTCAGCCGCTCCACTTCATGTTAAAGTAAATCCCATCTTGCGATGCTTGTCGAACAAAAGTACATTACATACACACAACACTTAAAACGAACACTTAAAACGAACACTCACAAAGACTGATAAAAACATTGAAAATTCGCCGTACCGGCACAGGTTTTTCTCCGCACTTTCACTGTCAAGGTTGTGGGCTAGCGGCTTGGTCCTACAACCTTGGTTTAGCCCGCAGTAGGCCTACAACCTTTACAGTGAGGTTTGGTTGATTAAACTTCTATCTGAGGTCTACCGAGATGATACTGAGAGATGGAACTTTCAGACAACAACCTCACAGAACTTGGTCGTACAATTCTGATTACATTCTCCGGGGATACGCTGTCCGTGAATGTGTCATTTTGTTAGTTCAATTTACGGTATTGAAAACTTAATTTTAAATCGAAATTTCCTTATGTAAATAGTGTATTTTGCTCAAAATGTGTCCTTATTTAATAGTAAGTGCATTGCAAAGTCAAGTATCTTAATTAAATTGCTCAGAAATAAAGGCTTATTTCCTTTATCATAGTGACAAAATGCATTGTTAAATGAAATATCATTTAAAATCGTGTAAAACTAATTTATGCAGGAATATCTCCCAAACAATACACTTCTGTCGAGGACAATAACACATTACACACAGTTCATTACCAAAGACGAATCGTGAGCATGTTGGCGAATCAGTAACACTCGGTACACAACAATGCGTCGCGGCGAACAGCCCAAGTGCTTCACCATCGCGAGGATAAAATATTACCCTGCTGACATTCATCGCTATGTTGAATTGAAATAACTGTATTTTTTTTCTTCTTCTTAGAAATGGGCTGGTTAAAAGTTGATGATTGCTTAGCCCTAGTTATATTACTGAAATAAAACAGAAAATAATTTTATAGTTGGATAAAATAATATACATTAACTGAAAGGGCTCGGGAAGAATAGTAGTTTAATTTAAAAAATTGCATCGGGACTTTAAAACGTATACATTGATTACATTTACAAATATTATTTAAAGCGTTCAATTTGATTAAATATTACATTTGTTCGTATTTTCATAGTTAATGCATAGAGGCTATACCCCTACAACCAACTTGTTATAAATAACACAGTAATCTCTCTGACTCTTCCGTTTTAAGAAATTAATTTACTTTTCATCATTAAAAACAAAGTTCACGGCCGAAATTTTGTCCGGGTTTGATGTACGTACCAGAAGTATATTAAATTGATATTACTACTTCGAAATACGTTATACTTCTTAGAATGTTGTACATTAGTTTTCTAACTAACGATGTTTACTGGACACACTAACACAATCAATTGTAAACACAAAATATTATTTGCAATTTTAAATTTCAGATAAGCATTTATGTCAGTAAAATATCATCTACGCTGAAATTAATGTGTAAATAAAATACAATTCATATGCATACAACATTTACAGCTATCATTGATGCATGCAGTCACTCTACACATTGCCTGCATATTGATATGTATCAGGAAAATTATATTATTTTAAACGCATATGATATAAATTTATTCTACTTCAATTATATAATTTGCTGAAGTGCTAGATTTGGACAAATAATGTAACATTCCTAAAACAATACTTACTACACATGTTCGCCACTAGTCACAGGACATGTAAAGCAGAATAAGACTGAAGTATCACGAAACTTTTGTGGTTCTCGGTTGAATGCTTTCACTGACGTCGCTGTCGCTTTCAGCAGATATTGGTATCTGATCTCAAAGGTTCACAAACATTTTGAGATCTTTTAAGTTTTATAATAATTTTGAGCATTTTGTCTCACTGACAAATTCGTTGAATTGAAAACGATCGCTGAAGGAAAATAAGCGTATCCTATCTTAATCGTGCTTATGTATAAAATACCCCCGTCGCAGCAAACCTGCGTACTCAGCGAATTTCTAATGCATATATGAACCTTATAAAGTGACTTGCTAAGTTTCATAAAAATACCTTCATAAATGAGTTATATATACAATTTTATTTATTTTCCATAGGAATAACAATAGGGATGAGTAAGCAAGTTTGCTGAAACAAGGACAAAAGAAATGGTTGTTTATGAACTTATCAGTATAACTCTATCAGGTGAAGAAATATACCAGGTTTATTCAATATACGTTCATAAATAATCAAGATATCAAATTGTATTTATCCTCCATAAGAATAACATTGAAAAGCGTACTGTCTTAAGCACTTGAAATATCTCCGTGACGTTTGGACGTGGAACAACAATTTAAATACCAAAATTATTGTTTTATAGAGCTGAACTTATCGCGAAAAACAGTTGTGAAGTTGTCAGTATAATTAACTTAGGATAAGCTAAAGACATTTTCTCATAAGATTAACATGGACGACTTAACTAAGGTTAATGATTCAAGATACTAAATTATTTATTTCCTCGAAGCTCTATAAAACAGCCAAAACCAAAATTGTGTGTTTCAAAAACTTTAGAGAGAAACTGCAAAAAACTTATTTTAGGTAAGTTTTAAAGTTTTAAACCCCCATAAAACCTCCTTTCCATGGTCCAATCTTTCTTCTTTTCAACCCTGAAGTTATGAATGTCGCTTTACTTATTTGAAATCCAAATTGAATTGAAATCGGACGTTTATTTAAAAGTTATCGCGTTTACAGACAAATATAGAGATATATACGTGGTAACTTGATCCGTTTTTTTAAACTCGTTCAAAGAAATGCTACATTATATTATGTATGTGCAAATGTAATTAAAATAGGACCTTTTTTACGGGTGTTGTCAATAGTCATTAAAAAGCTGCAAATTCGGTTTCCCATATAAATACAAAATTGGAACAAATAGTGTTTAGTGCAGTTACATACGAGTTTCCGATAAAAATTGTGTTTTATCTGGAATCTAAAGATAAAAATATATCAGTTAAATCAAAAGGTTATATTTTTGCCAACGGTACCGTATACTGTAGTTTTACCCTTTCACTGCTACTGATACTGTTTGTAGGTTCCGCTATACCTACACCCAATGATTCATAAATACAGTTGGTAAAAACAGCTTTCAAGGGGCATTTAAATATATACATTGTTTATGTTACTGGATTCTCCGGTGAAAGATAACAAGTCTAACGACTGACTATCGGATCCAGCTATGGTGTCTTTCAAATTAACTATCTCTTCAACGACCTTTGGTTGAAACGAACCCAGTTAAAACGTATAGTCTCTATTTTTGCCAACAAATCAACGATAAATTGATAAGATAAAAACAATAAGTAATTCTCATTCATACTACATTCCATGATTCTGAGGCTGTAAAAATCATAAGCGGATTATTTTGGTATTATTACTAAAGGGCTGGTTGGTCTTGGTGCCACCGCTGAGGAATGTTGATCTATCTATGGAAAAACCTAAGATCGTATGCGCTCTGTGTCTTGCGTAAGCTCATCATCGTCTCTGCTATGGAGCACAAGGTATTTCCGCTCAAAATATTGGTCTACCTCTATAGCAACGGGAGCTCTGTGTGCACTCGAAGACTTTATATCGAATTTACCTCTACTAGGAAGTCCTTCTGATCCTTGGGAATGGATCAGAATATACTGGTTTTGGCGAGGCAGTAACTCTTGCATCAGACCAATCAGCTCTGGCTTCACTCCGGAAAAGTTTGCGCACCGGATGATACGTTCGCTGTCACTGTCAGTTTATTTGCAGAAAAGCTGACCGCTGTTGAGGTGCTGGAATTAAACTTCCTATTCTGTGACAAACTGGTCCCTGAACCTTGAATGTTGCCATGAAATAGTACTCAGCAGCATAGTAACCCCAAAGGACGCCCTTTGAAAAGATCCGTTATACTTTTGGGTGTTGCGGCAAAAGTGCTAATTTTCAGGATGTTGGAGGATCAAAGGTTCAGGGAACTGCTGAATAGGAGGCACATGCCAGGAGGCTTGATCATCTCAATTATTTAACATGCAGCAGGCAGAAACCATCCTTTTCATATAGTGACAGAATTGGCAAGCTATCCTTCACTAATATCAACCATTTTCCTTTTTGTATTGTTAATATTAAAACAGTGATTATCTATTTGTATATGGTATTTTGATTTAAATGAGGATTGCGGAGGGCATATTTATTTCTAGACTTCATAGAGACGCTAACCTCGGGACGATTTTTATTATACCAAGCCACCGCTTTCCTATTTACTTCGGGGTTATTTTTATTGTAATTCAATAAAACCGCCTTAAATTGCCTCGTTGTAATAAAATTGGTGAATGATTTTATGTTTCTTCCCCCTGCGGCCCTGAGTTTCAGAAGTTGTCATAATCTCAATTGGAACCTGAGAAACGTAGAAATTGCTTGATTATATCTTCTTGCTATTTTACAGATGTAAAGTGCCCTGCTCCATTCATTGAATATTCTGTAAATAATAAAGTACTCACCGGGGTATTAGGATTACCGGTACCGAAAAACATAATTGGGGCTTCGTCAAATCGTTAACACTTTAATATTTAGTATTTACATCATACACCCTGCAATTATTTTAGGCCCGCTACCATTGTGTTCTTCATATGACTGTGAGTTCTGAAAATTAGGTCTGTGGGTTCTGAAAAATGTATTTCGTCAATATTTATAAAATATGAATAATGGTCCCAATGCTGGTTTTTCCATGTTTATAAGTGGGGGATTATGTTCCTTCTTCGAATTGTGTCCTCGCCCCAGTGCTAATGCCTCAATGGTGTCCCAATTTGTAAGTCAAAGTAAGGTCTCATACACATATTGGTCGATTTTGTTACAAACGCAGCGCCAGACTGGTTATTGACGGTTACAATTACTATTATAATTGCGTTCAAATCAAAGCTTTGCAAATCAAGTTCCATCGAAATTTGTACTTCCGACACTATATGAAGGAAGAGGATCAAACCCTTAAAATAATGGACTAGCTCATCGAATTAAAGGAAGGAAAACACTGAATTCAATACAACATAAGGCATGCAGGTATAATACTCCAAATACCTTTCCTAAATACTATAAACTATATAATAGGAACTGTTACTTTTGGTCAAATATCTCAAATCTCATTAAACATTCAAAACGGATTAAGTCCGAATTCAGGATTATATACATTTATGCATGACCCGCATATATTACTTGTAATTCGGGTCCAAAGGTTCAATTGTACCAAGTAATGAAAGTTGTTGTCTCAGATAACATAGTGTATTTCCCTAGTGTATTATTTATGCTGTATCTATAACGAGGGTTACACAAATGAATGAAAATCTATTTAAAATAATCTTCTTATTATATATTTAAAAAAAGGAAAGCTTTGAAAAAAGGATATATGCGTTATTGTACACTAAAAATCAATACTATTCTAAAAGGAAAAACTATTTTTTCTTTTTATAAATATATTGAAATAGGGAATCAAGCCTCAACTGAGATTATTCAGGTGCAACAGCTGATTGTAAAATCAATTGTTTTATGATGTTTTTAAACTGTGTTTATTTATTTTTTGAGTTATAAATGGGGATCTATTCTTGGCCCAGGACTACTACGTGAACGACTGTGATTCATCTAAACAATTTTGTAATTTGACACAATATTCTGATGATACAACTATGTATTTTTCTCGGAAAGGTAAACATTGTCTTGAAGAGAAATTATACCAAGATTTAAATTATTGTGTTCAATTCCTTTCTAATATTAATTTAAAGGTAAATGAAGTCGACTGTATTATGATCCTCGGAATACACCTTGATAGAGGGTTGTCTTGGAACTATCACATCGATTATGTTTGTTCCAAAGTGGCATCCAACATTTATGTTCTTAGACACCTGGCAAAATACTGTCGTGAGGAAATTTTAGTACTGTGAGTACAGCGTACTATGGTCTAGTATTTACTTACTTGTCATATGGCATCATAGTTTGGGAACAATTTACGCAAACAGAAAAACAGAATTTAAAACATTATTTATTTTACAAAAGAAGACTTTGCGGGTAATATTTAAATTAAAAAGGACTCAGCCTTTCAGACATCTTCAAAAGAATGGATTTACTTACTCCTGCTTCTACATTTTATAAACCACAATGTGTGCACGTAATAGATGTAAATTAAAAAAGGATGTGGTTTTCATAATTATAATACAAAATACAATCAATATTTCAGGCCAACACAACATAGAAACTAATTTTTAACATAAAATGCATTTTACAGTGTTGATGAATTTATAAACCATTGTCACAATTATAGGAAAATAAATATTCAAATTCAAATTCAAATTCTCTTTATTCATTCATGCAAGTTTGTTACAAGAATAGCGTCACATATGTACATATAATTGCGAAAAACTTAAAATTAAGTATAAAATTACAAAATTTAATTTCTCCTATGAAGAACAATAAAGATAATATTATTAAACTTTCAATCAAGTAGAAAATAAAAGCCATCCCAGCCACAATAGAAACACATTTTTATTATGTGGTAATATTTAAGTTCCAAAAATCATCAAGTGAATATAAAGATAAGGTTAATAAATAATTTTTAAGTAAATTTTTGAAAGTTTTAAAATTTTGTTCTTTTAAAATGTTATTAGGTAAATTAAATAAAAACTTTGTGCCTATGAAACTAGTCTTCTTTTCAAAGAATTTTAATCGATGTTGTTCCACATACCTATTATTTCTGGTGTTATGGTCATGAACATTTGGATTCTTAGTTGCAATATTTAATTTAGTTACATACAATATAGATTCAAACATGTACAAATCGTATACTGTTAAAATACCCATCTGAGAAAAATATGGTCTTACAGACTGTTTTTTCTTAATATTAAAATTATTCTTAATGCTTTTTTTTTGTTGAAGAAGAATTCGGTCTAAATTTTTCTTTGTTGTAGCTCCATATATGGCTGGCTATACCATAAGACATATGTGAGTTTATTAATGAAAAATAAATTGTTTTCAAGGTGTTAAGGTTACAAACCCTTGACATTTGTCGTAAAGCATATAAACCTGATGACATTGTTTTAACCACATGATCTACATGTTTATCCCAACATAAATGTTGGTCTAGTACAAGTCCAAGGAATTTTGTGTTTTCAACTTGATTCAATTTTGAATTGTCTAAATAGACATCTGGTTCTAATTTAGATCTCGTTTGTTTAGTACAAAATGATAAAATTTGATTTATTAAAATTTAATGAAAGATTTTTGCTGTCTGAAAACTCTTTAACACTCAAAAGACTCAGAAAAGCTTTAAATTCAATATCGTCTTGATTTTTGCCTGAAATAGTAATATTAGCATCATCGGCGTAGAGACACACTGAGCCTCCTGCTTGTACCACACCAGGGAACCCCTTCAGATAACAAAGAAAAAGTAAGGGACCCAGTATAGATCCCTGGGGGACACCTCATTTAACTATTTGCAGATTTGAGTAAAAATTTTGAATATACTCATATTTATTGTTGGGATAACTAAGTTTATGTTGAATTTGTACACATTGTTGTCTGTTTTTTAGATATGACTTGAACCATTCGTATTCTTTATTTGTAATATTCAAACCATTGAGAACATCAAGCAATTTCTCATGTGACACACTGTCAAAAGCTTTGGAGAAGTCAAGGAAAATACCGATTGTTTTTTCATTTTTGTTGATGGAGTCAATTATTGATTCAATGAAATTAATACCCGCAGTTATTGTAGATTTTCCTGTACGGAAACCATGTTGCTCATCATCTAATAATTGACTCCCCTCTAGATAATCCAATAGTTTGTGATAAACAACTTTCTCAAAAAGTTTTGAAAAAATAGGTAGCAAGGATATTGGTCTGTAGTTTGTGGGATCATTGATGTCCCCTTTTTTGTGGATAGGTATTATTTTGGCAATTTTTAATTTGCATGGGAAAAACCCTGATATTAATGATGAATTAATTATATGAGTCAATGGTTTTGAGATAAGTGGAAAGCACTGTTTAACCAAAGTAACAGGAATGTCATCAATTCCTGTAGAGAACTTGTTCTCAAAAGCCATTACTATTTTTTCTATAATCAGTTCATTGACTTCTTTGAATTTGAAACTACTTGAAACTTGAGGCAATTCTGAGAAGTTTGTTTTTCCTACAGTATTTGATTGCAAATTAAGAGGTACCACATCATCAACTGCATTGGTAAAACAGTTATTAAAAATATTACCAACCAGAATTGGTTCTGTAATTAATATGCCATCATGAACGATGTTTATATTATTGATTGTTTTTTTCCATTGTTCACTTCGGATTTGATAATGTTCCATGTTGATTTTGATTTATTTGTAGATTTCATAATTTTATTATCAAAAAATAGTTTTTTCTCATTATTTATTTGAATTTTGATCTCACTCTTTAATTGATTTATTTTTTGCTTTAAATAGTCAGTTTTTAAAGATCTGCACTGCCTTTCCAATTGCTCAATTAGTTCTTTTTTATTTTTTACAACTTCTGAAATCCACTGATCATTTCTTAGTGTTTTTTCAATGGCCAATAATTTGGGAAAACTAATTTCAAAGGCATACACAAATATTGAGTAAAATACATCGTATTTAGTTTCTACTGTGGCTTGGTAAACTTCTAGCCAATTTTCGCATGCTAAGAGTTTCAAAAATAAATCCATGTTGGATTTTGAAAATGTTCTACAATACCTTTTATTGGCACATCTTAAAATACTATTTTTACTCTTAACGCCAATAATTTCAAATAGCTGCCCGTCATGATCTGATATACATGTGATTATTCCTGAGATCTTAATTGTGTTACATTTTATATTAGTTATAAAATTATCAATGGCAGTTTCTGATTCCATAGTGACTCTGGTAGGAAAATTTACTTTATATTCCAAATTATATGAATTCAAGATATTAACAAAATCTCTATAGGTTTTATCTTTTTTTAACACATTTATATTAAAATCTCCAGCAATTACAATATTCTTAAATCTATCACTTATTATATTACAGAGACAGTCAAGTCGATCTAAAAAGGATTCTGTTAATCTCTGTATAGGAGATCTATAAACACATACTAAGACAAATGAAAAATTATCAATAATAATTTCTGAAATACAACATTCAAATTCCTTTTCTATCAAAAGATCTTGAACTGCAGGAAATAATATTTTTTTGCTTTTAATGTTGCTTTTGACTAATATTAAAGTTCCACCTCCTAATGAACAATGCCTCGCAAAAAAGGAACATACTTTATAATTCCCAACCTTGAGTAACATAACTTCCGCTTCATTCAATTTATGCTCAGATATAGCAACTATGTCAGGTTGTATTTCATGTAGATTAATTTTTAAGATATTAAGCCGGGAGGATAAGTGTTGAACATTTTGATGAAGTATTTTAAGTGATGGAATTTGAATGGAGTCAAAATTATGCTCTTTTTTATTAAAATTTAAATTATCCTTATTGTTTTTAAGATTATGCAAATTTGGCTGATTTGATTTATTAAAATGATTAATGGTTTTCAGACACAATGTGTTAATATTATGTTGGTCGTAAGTGATATTTACATAGTTACATATACATGCAGAACAGTGTTCCTTGTCAAAAGAACTCAGTTTAAACCTAGAGATGAAGAGAACAGATCACTATCACTATATTGGCCATGACTTTTTTCACTCTCACTGGACACTTCTTTCAGGTGTTGCTTAGCTACCTCATTGGCTCCATGTGTTGTGGCTTTATCTGCATTTTCTTTCGCTACCCCCTTTCCTTCAGGAGTTGAAACGTATTCTATCTCCTTATCTGCAGGTTTTGAAAGTGTCTTTAAAGATGAGCATATACCATGTTGCTTAGTGTGAGATTCACTAAGTAATGGCTCGGTTTGCAGGTATTTTGACAAAATGTGATATTTTAAACTGGTGTTAAACTCTTTGTAAGTGAGACCGTTCCATAACACTCTAGAGGACCACCATTGGTTATAGGATATGACCTCCACAGGGGCTCCAGTGAGATGATGAAATTTTAGAATGTTGTTTGCAAAGTGTTCAATGGGAACTTCATCACGGACACACCCCATAGCCGAACAAATCAGCTTAGTGAAACCCCTCTTTTTAAAATCTTTTATAAAATCTTCGAAGGCTTTGTCATAATCAGTCATTGTTGGCTTATCATTATAATTATCTTTTGTGACTAATGCGTAAAATCCAGCTCCATCAGGGGTTTGTTGGTAAGCGAGATGATTGGTTAAGCAGTCGGATGCCTGAGGTTTCCCAATCAATTTTTTAAAAACTACTGCCACTCCAGCAGTCATCTGTCTATCTGCGCCAAAATCGCCCGAAATGCAGTGTGCAAAAGCAGTTTTTGGGTTTAGTTTGTGTTCCATAATTTTCCCTTCCATGTTTGTCTCTATTATGCATACTGGAGGCTGATCTTTTTGGTAACGGTAATGGATTTCTTGTGACTTCCACCAATTGAGGGCTTTTATAAATATGCTAGCCAGTTTTGTTGTACCTTTGATATTGAGGTGTAAACCTTGTACGGTGTAATGTTGCCTCTTCAAGTGATTTAGATTAATAAGAATGACTCTGTCTAACCTTGCTGTTACTTCCTTTATGTAATTATTTGCTATACGTATTTGATTATTTTCTTCACTATCTTGAGGCTTGTCATATCTGATAGGTATAGTACACAAAAAAACAGGTCTGGTTTGGGATAGTAGTTTCAGTTCACTATCTAGATTTCTATACATGTTTTTAAAACTTCCATCCAGACTGTCATTTGTCCCTCCAAGAATAAGCAGGGGGTTATTTTCTGTATCAATTTTGGCTGAATCAGCTACTTGCGTAAGGGTTGTGTTTTGTCTCACGTAACCAAATGCATTTACCCTTCCTTCACTAAGTTCTGCTATTTTCAGAGCAAGATTTTTTCCTTGGCTGTCAGAGCAAACAGTAACATTGGTCTTCAAGAATTCCTTTTCATTTTTGTTTCTGAGTTGTTTAGATCGCTTTAGTTTGTAAGCTTTATTTCTGGTTTCATAAACAATTTGACCTTCAAAAGAGTTAGTGTCACCAAACTCTCCAGGCATTTCAGCCCTGTTACCAATTAACATGTCAGTGTTTAGGCATTCATATCGGTTTTTTAGTTCAATGTCATGATGTTTTGTAAAAACTATTTGATTCCTTTTTCTATTTAAGGGTTTTTGCCACCCATTTTCATCAGGGACGTATTTCTTGGCTGCAGAATGCTTCAGATGCGTCATAGCCTGGCTATCTGTCGTATTCTCTTTTCCTTGACGTGGTAGAATGTCAACTTGTACTCCTTTGTCTTGAAAATTGCTTGAATTGGGTTTGGGTGCACCAATCTTGATCAGGTCCAGCATTTGTGGCAGTATATTTCCCATAGCATTATGTATTTGTGAGTAGTTATACATAATTGAAGCTAGTTGTGCCCTTTTTGCCCACACGTTAAACTCATTGAAAGCAGAAAAATGTATTTCTAGTTCTTGAGGGGAGTTGAGATTCTTCTTATTTATTATGTTAGCTATTAACATATCAACCATTATAATCATAAAAACCCCACAATCTGTGCTGTTGCTCTGTTGGGGTATTTTACAAGTGTGAAATTTTACTGGCTCCTTGGAAACATTTAAGTAAGAGTTTAGCTTTTCTGCCATCATTACAGCTGATTTGTGGTTGTTAGAGTTTCTTATAGAGTCAAAGTATAAAAACATATTCATATCTTTAGAATAGAAAAGCAGGCTCCAGTGAGACCCGCTCAATTCCTCCGTAATAGATTCAGAGTCATTAATCGGGATTATTATGTAAGATTTAGTCTCAAGACATACTGGTGTCAAAACAGTTTCATAGTCATTCAAGCATTTTATTGCCTGACTGATTACAGGGTTCATCATTAATACTGAGTGTTTTCCCCTAACCAAGGTGTCCAGCATCTCAAAATAATGTCGAATTGAGTCGTCAGTTACCCAATTGCCTTCTAATAGCGAACAAGCTAAACTAATGTTAGTTTCTTTCCAGGGTTTAGTCGTTTTATTTTTTTCATTTGTTGTTTCTGTCAACAAATCAATATTGCTACTCAGTGAATCAGAGGAGACTGATGAGCTTAAATCAAAGTCTGTGCTACCATACAATTCTTGTGACTCCGGGCTGATCGCCTCAGTATTTTCAGGTTGACTATTTTTTGCTGTACTGAAATTAAATTTATCAATGGTTATAGGTAAGTTTTTTTCTGAAATATATCTTAACAACTCTTTTTTTGATCTAAAACGTTTTCCCTTTGGTGACATTATGTATACATCAGTTTTACCAGCACTTAAACCTTTTTTCCTAATAACTTCTTTTCTTTCCCAGCCAGGGGGCATTAGGTTATTTAAAGCCATTATTTTGATTTGAGGACAATAAAACAGATGCAATATCTGCTATTGTGTATTAGCTGTAATGGGGGAAAAAATACCTCCTGTCTGCTATTTACCAAGGACAAATATAAATCAATTTAATTTGGCTGAGACTTAATTTTGTTATCATTAATAATAACAACAAATAAATCAAACAATTGTCCTTGGGAACGATGGTTTTTCTTGGGCAAACAAAAACAAGTCCAGTGTGGGGTTCAATGAATGGATTGACAGCCAGTAGTACTAAACTGATAAGAACTGATGTTATCGGCTGCCTTAAAGTGACCTTGGTCCCATGCACCTAGCAAGTCTCTATCGGCCAGTCTTATCATGTGGGTTATTCCCAACCTCGATCCTATTTTCACTGTTTACAACAATTAAGTGTTCAAGACTCAACCCTATGCGTCACTTATTTAAGTTAAAGGTATATGTATGATTATTCACTTATAAATTAAAGGAAAATAAACTGTTTATACCACTTAAAAACTGAATATTTTTAAGAGCTATTTCACTGATTTTGGCTACTGTCCGCCATCTTGAATTCTGTCCTCAAGGGTATTAAATGGGTTTTAATATAAATAGTTCCGTTTATATTAAAAGTTTACCAATAACAATATCAGTTAATAGAATTTAAACAATATTATTATGTTTATTATTTTAAATTAAATTCATTAATTGTAATATTTGTAACAGAATTATTCTAGAAATTTTATTTTGTATTTAATTTAGTTGCTACCGACCGTAAAAAGTTGTAATGGCAATCAAATGAATTTGAATCTCTTCCTGAGGTTAGTGTATAATTCTTTTGTCTTTTTCGCATTTACTTTTTCTGAATCTAGGTTTTGAATATTCAAGAGTAGCTCGTTATGTTTAAAATGTTAGATGTTCATGTCGAAAAGCTTGACTGTAGGTTGGTATTTACAATGCCCGATGATGTCTATATTTAATAAACGGAAATGTTAAATGATAGATAATGTTGTTTCTGGTGACGAAGTTTGTTTTATTTGTTGTAAACCAAATTTGACTTTATGCTCTGACTGAGCATGATATTGTTCTTAACTGTTTGTTTGAATATGTTTATAAAGATATGTTATAACAGTTTTGAAACAAGCTTTTAAAACATAGTTACCTCTCGTTTTAATTGCTACTTTAAATGGAGAAATGATTAGCTGATGTATCCCAAAGCAGAAGAGTTCTGAGATTCAATTAGACAGCTAAATGTAATTAAAATCTTCCTGAAGAACGTGCCGTCTACAATTTAGTGCCACTAAAATTTAAACAGCCCGTAAAAAAGACTACATCAAATTCGAATTCCCTAAGGATTTTATGGCTGTGTTGTAAACAGTGTTTAATTTTACTGGATTGTCATTGAAAGGGTGGTTACTTACAATAAAATATAACGTATTTGGGTACAGTTCCCAGATGTCCTACGATATATCGAAAGAAAATATCGATTTTAAACTGGTTGACAAACCAGTTATTTGCAATCGGTTTGTTCTACTACTTAAGGTACAATTGTACATAGTATGATTATATGCAGTGTTTTTTATATATATTTTTTAAAATATAAGTATGATTAAGTTATAACGGATAATTTAAATAAAAATATTTTATAACAAATTAAAAAGGTATAAAACATTCAACTTATTTAAAATAGAAACTTATTAAATAAAATAAGAATATATTGATACAATTAACGAACCACTTTAATGAAGTGTTCAAATGGGTCTTTTTTCGAAAACATTACCTCTCTCCAGTTTATATATATTGACATAAGTTATTTGCCACTTCATCTGATTTTACTCTACGTTTTAGAAATCTTTTCAAACTTCTTCATGACTCAATGGTCTGAGTATTTGCAGTAGTCTTTTGTCTATAACGTTCTTGCGGTGGTTAACTGTAAAATGTTCAAATTCATTTGACGTTAACCCTAAATAATATTTCCAAAAATCTGTGACTATTGTACTTATAGGTTTTACATGTTTAACTATCAATGTTATTAGTGTCGCAACATCACGTTTTGTTTTAGGGACAAATCTCCAAACAGTACCTTCCTCCACCCTTTTCTCTTTGCTAGTGTCTACGTTCGTGTTGATTTCTGTAAAACCTAGACCCCACACACCTTCTACTAATCTTTCTTTAATAAACTTTCTTCTGCCGGTTTTGCATTCATCAACTTCAACGACTACTCTGTGACATCTATTCTAAAAGAGTGTTTTTGTAAAAAGTACCATTTGCTGATTGTTTATACCGGTTATGTTTTGTTTTGAGTATTCTTGGATTACTATGATTTGTATCTTTAAATACATGTCATCCTTCTCAATAATATATTTTATTAATCTTGCTACACTACATGGTGGCAGCGGTATAAAATTTAATTATGATTACGTCAGATATTGGGAATTTGACAGATTGTTTAAAGAAGGCAAAAGAGCCAACTTCAAATGTTGTTACTAGTATTAGTGTTGATCTGAAACCTTCTGAGCCTTTTGATGTAAGCGAATCCTCTAAATGGTCTTGATGGCTGCGTAGATTTGAAGTTTATCGTTTAGCATCGGGATTATTTAAAAAGGAAGAAGATCGACAAGTCAACTGTTTATATTTTGTTTAGGGGGTGAAGCTAGGTTACTACTCACATCCATTGGACTGCCTCCTGATAAAAGGGAAACTTACGAGCAGGTAAATAAAAACTTTAATGACGATTTTTCTGTCCGTAATAACCTGTATGAACCTTTATGAACGCACTAAGTTTTTCCAAAGAGTACAAGGGCAAAACGGATCTGTTGAAAGCTACAGTAACGATTTTTATAAGTTGGCTGACAAATTATATGGATATATGAAAGTTGTAACTTTGACAAGGATATTTTATCGCTCAAACTAATTTCAGATTTGACAAATAGAAACCTTTTAACACCACTACAAAGATATTACATTGGAAGACATAATAATGTGAATTCCGCAATCTGTGGCTAATGATAAGTAACAAGATACAGTAGGACAAGATCACTCCAGATCCGAGTACTTTGAAGATCAGTATGGAGTTATGATAGTTGTCAAATCAAATAATAAATACAATCTTACAAGTGTCCCAGATGCGGTAAAATAGTTGGATCCCCCGTCAAACATTCCTCAAACTGTCAGGCAAGGAAGTCGCGATGTCATGGCTGCAAGCAGATTGGACATTGGCGTCCTATGGGTCCCAATAATAAACGTGCTTCATTAAATCAGGTTTACACTGGATATGATAATGTTTATCATATTGTAAATGACAATATTTTACAAAAAAATGGCCGCTATTTTAAAACGGATAAAGATAAGTTAATTCTGTTTATTTTTATGATACCTTTAAAATAATGTAATTTGCCCAATGTTCACATAAGTAAATTTTGAGATTCGAACCCATGATCTTAAGTTTTGGAGTACCATGAAAATAGATTTTGATAAAAATATATTTAAAAGATTGGTTTAGTTGGGAAGAATTTTGTTTGATGACTTTAGAACTAACCGTTCTCCCCTTACACATGCTGGACGGGTAGTCTGACTCTCCCCGTACATATGTATCATAGGACGTCTGCGGGACTGTACCTAATTATTTGTGTATTTCTAATTGTTCGCAATAATTGGTTAACTCATTTTATATCACCCCAAGATTTAATGATCAGGAATGAGCCAGACATTGTAGTCTTCCACGGAGTGTTTTTAGCGAATTTCCCCTATAGGGAAGAAGCTATTACCGTAGTCGGCATGGTAAGACCTAGGCCCGGGACCATTATAACTTTTCGTTTTAAAGTTCCCCAGACCCCAAAAACACCATTCGTTTGAAACTGTATGTATATATATATATATATATATATATATATATATATCCGTGGGTGCGATAACTCTCGTAAAAAAGGTCCGATTTTGATTAAATTTGGTGCAAACGTGTAAAGCAGCATTTATGACTTTAAGTTCGAAAACCAGACAGATCGACCTATCCGAAGGGGTATTTTGGGGTTTTGTACCCCAAAAATGGGTTTTTTGAGTTTTTTACACATAATTTTTGAAAAAGTGAAATTTTTATTTTTTTCAATTGGAATTAGCTTAAAAAGACGCACAATTTGGTGTTTTAATTATTACTCTACGTCAATTGGTTACTGAGTTATTGAAAGTGCTAAACAAAGTACGTTGTACAATGCTATTCTTATGGAGGATAAGAAAAATTGTATATCTCGCTTATTTATAAACCTATTCTGCCGAAACTTGGTATATTGCTTCATTTCATTGTGGTCTATTGATATTTGCACAAAAACCCATTTTTTGGCCGATAGTTCCCGTAGCAGCAAACCTGCATACTCAGCCCCATGTTATTCTTATGGAGAATAAGTAACGTGTTATCTCCTTTAATTATGAGCATAAATTAATAGAACTTGATATGTGGCTTTACCTAGTTGAGTTATATTGATATTTGTATAAAAACCCATTTTTAGTGTTCCTTATTTCAGCAAACCTGCATACTCATCCGCCTTGTTATTCTTATGGAGAATAATTAAAATATCATAAATAGTTTATTTATGAATGTATATTGATGAATCTTGGTATGTGGCTTTATGTGGTATTAAGATAATAATATATGCATTGGAAATTCTCTGAGCATGCAGGTTTGCTGCTACGGGGGTATTTTTTTTTTAGTAAGTTTATCCCTCAGTTCCTCATCTTATATATATTATAATGTATTATTTAATGAAACGCTAATGTACACAATGAAAAATAATCCTTAAATCGCATTAAAGCTTTGCTCATTGTTATTTTGTTTTACTGGAAAACCATTGTCCGTGGTCCCTTGAGCGCGGTAAATACAAAATCTATTCCTTGTCTCTAAAGTGTTATTAAGGGTTTTCTTTATTATTCTTTCTGTACTTTTGCTTTCATTATAATGAATATTTCACTGAGTGGTTTAATTACCACGTTCATATAATATCCGACACTGGCTTTGTTTGCTAGAAAAATTGAACAAATGGTAGTATAAAATCGTATCTGCCTTTTTTACGATCCATCGTGTTTGCTTGGTATTAGTACAAAAGGAATAACTTAAAGGTATTCAGTCCTTTCAAATATCAGTTTCAATTAATTTACTTTTTATTCTTTAAAATACCTTCAAATATCAGCTCAATTAATTTACACGTTAGTCTGTCCGTTACAATTGATGTGGATGATGTAAACATTGATGATGTGTTACAATCTGTGTGTCGATGTGGATGATGTAAAAATCATTTTTAGAAAATAAGCCACTTCAAAATACTTATAATAAGAAAACATAAGTAATGTGTTGATTGAGATCCAATATGTGCAACAAATTATACACTTAGATAACAGTGAGGTTTACACTAATCTTATAGATGTATTGCTATTCATGGAACAGTGCTACTAAATGTTTAATACAGGAGTAAAGATTGAGAAAAGATCACTAGCCAAATGTTGAAGACAGTTTTCATAAATGATTAGTATGCTTTTAAACTAGAAACCTCAATATAGCTACTTTTTACGGTAAATAGCTTAATGAGATGATTTAAGTAATTTTAAAAACGAAGAAATTGAATGTTAATATTTTCTGCTAGAAATGGTACACATACATAAACATATGTATACCATACTTATTGAATGAAAAGTAATTTAAAACAAACAATTATACTCTGCTGTGAAGTGACATGTTTATTCAGTATTAATTTTACTGTAAAAGTTTTACTTTGATGAACGTAACAGTAAACAACCGACTATCTATCTATAAATATTAATGAGAATATAATTGACTGTTGCATATTTATTTTACTGTGCCGGTATTCACTTTTTACATTTTAAACAACGAAGGCAAGTATGATTGATGCGTTTTGTTTAGGCAGAATATAAAGTAAGCTGTTTTGTACTGATCATGCAAATTAGACTAATCGCCACACACGCAGTTGTAATTACCAGCAATATCAATATTCATGACGTTCGACGTATCTCTGATGAACGATTTAGTAAATGTAAAAACGATATAGTTAATCAATTTAACCTATTCTAATATGCCATTTTCAATGTTGAGTTCACTTGGTGGCGATCATTGCATTCGTGGTGAAGGTCTGGGCTTTACACTTCAATACGAGTACTCGATAAAACCCCCCAGTAAACGGACCACTCAAGAATTAGTTGACTTATGCTATTATATAATTGTTGTATTTACTTTTAAATTTAGTCTTTACATTTTCAAATTATTCCACAGTTGAATACACTATGGTTTGGTGTACACTATTTTTAAAATGATGTAAAATGCTGTATTCTAACCATGTGAACAACTGCTACTCACTAACTATAAAATTACATTAAACAATTTGTTATCATGTAATATGAATTTATTTCGCATTTCATTTGTAAAATTATACATAAAAGTCCATGCTTTGTAGATAAACTGATTTTTTACACGAAATCTACAACGAGAGATACAAATTAAGTCCCATACAAGTTTTAATGAGATGTGCGTAACATAAATAAGAACAAGAATTGAATAAAATATGAACAGTTATAACAAAAATAAAATATCTGTATTGTATTGTATTTGGACTGGTTTGCCTAGAATACCACGAGGTAATATAATATACAAAACGCCTATAGTTGATGTTTATATACATTGATTTGTGTGTACAGACAGTATGAAATCAAGGCATTCTATAGAATACCTTGACATTCCTTTCTTTACCTTACAATTTTTAGGAAAGTATGAAATCAAGATATATTTCCACAGCTACCCATTCTTTTCCTAGGCATCGTACATAATTATACATTGAATATTTACTATAGGTGTTCTGTAAAACCTTCAACAGTTTCTTTGTCAAAGTATTTACCAGGTGATTGTAATACCAATTAAATTTTACGGATGATATATATTCCCAGCGGTTAAGCTAGGTTAGGTTATACATATAAATAAATGGTATGGTTATACATAGCTTGTACGGAGGGTAATTAAAGCGACCCAGATGCTAAAATATAGGTAAGGGCGGTAGCGGTTAGCATAGGTTAGGTTAGATCTAATATTCTGAAAGGTAACACTGCATAGGAGGTTTTATTGAAAATCGGACATCAAACCGATTCTGACCTTCATACTCCATTGTGGGCATTCTATATAATTCCCAGAAAAAGTATGAAATGCAATGCATAAATATTGTGACACCTGTGAATTGTCGGCGTAGTGATCAAGGCGACGGAGCCATAACATCCTGTCGTGGATCCAAATCCCAGTCCAGGCAAGAATATTTTAAACTTGTCCAGTAATTGTCAACGTATTCTGTAGCGGCTCAAATCTTGATATGCTGGATATATTTCATGCACAGGCCTGTACTCTGGGTTATAGGTTCTGAGTCACAAAACCCTTGATCACAAATTACTTGCCTATAGAATTTGGGGAAATTTATATCATTACTAGGTATTTAAAAATATGTTAGGTTTGGTTAAAACTAATATTTATTTGTGGCTAATTTTTTATTGAAACGCACTTACTATATTATGAATCATAAATTAATATTTTCTTCAATGACTATGTGACATTTTTCGGAATAGTTACACAAATACACATCGAATTACGGTTATTGCTATGAATGCCCAAAACATATTTTTTCATGCAATAAAATTGAAATATATAAAAGTTCTTACCAATCATATAAGAAATTAATCATCTGAATTATGTAACGTATTAACTACAAAACAAGACTTGATAGATGAACTTAAAATGTTCTCTTTTTTCAAGTGTAAAGGAAATGTGATGAGATTGTTTAAACTCAAAATTCACTATCGAAACCAAGTAAAGTTTATTAGGGAAGTATTCAAAACTCGTATTGGTTTATATGTGTAAAGGGTATGGATTTCATTAGTAGGAAGCTTATGTTGCTAAATTGATCAATATCAACGGGAAGCTCGCGTTGGTCCCTTCCGAATGCGTACCATTTAATCCGTAATTTGTGAGTGTAATGCATATTCATTCATTCAGTAATATTAATATTGAGATTACCTATTTTTTCGATTGAACCGATTTTATTTTATTTTGTTACCATGCAAGATACTGTATATTAAAATAACAGGTATAAACATTCAATTTTACATTAACTCTTGAAACATCGTATTTTTACTAGTTCAGGTGTTTGCTATCGAGAGATTCGTTATCTCTTTATTTGTTGGTGTTTAAGATATTATTTGAATTTTAAAAAGAAAATATTATATAAATTGATAGAGAACATTCCATTATTTTATACTGGGTAACTTACTTCTTTAGATGTTTCTAATATAACTGCTCGATTGAGTAGTGATTGTTTTTTCTATTACAATACCCGACTTTTTAAATTTTGTTAGAAAAGTCATTTCCCGTCTCCTGATAACTTAAGGGACGTCAGATTATTTTTAGCGAATCTCCCCTTTAGGGAAGAAGCTATTACCGTAGGTCTCATGGTAAGACTTGAGCCCAAGACCGTGATAACTTTTCATTTTGAGGTCCCCAGATGTCAAAAACACCATTTGTTCAAATGTTTATATATGTATAAATATAATTCTAAATAGATTTAAAATACCTGAGTACCCTTTTAAATTCATTTTATTGTGCTGACATGTGTTTCGGCTATAATGCCATGTTCTCAGCGTCTTAACTCTTGTATACTTAACCTATAATTACAAAAATACAAAACATTACTTAAATGTAAATAAAATCGTTGAATTCAATCTATATATGTCGAATTTTTAATATGGAGTGTGATAATGAAAAAGAGTAATAAAATCCCTAGCTATAAGAAATGGGTATAACGGTAACTTAATTGACAAGATCATTAAAAAAATAAAACAAAACTGCATCAAAACAAACCAAAAGAAAACAAAGAAGAATACATGTGCATGCCATATAGTTCTGAATTAAATAAAGCAGTAAGGAAAACATTTGAAAAAACAAAGAAAAAAAAGAGAAAAAACTGCTTCAATATAATCAATAAATATTCCAATGAATCAAACCTCCAAAACAATGATAAATTTAATAAATCAGGAATTTATAAGATTTATTGCAAAGATTGTCAAAAATGTTACATTGGAAAAACTAGTAGAACATTTACTTGCAGGTTGTAAAGAACATATTCAAGCCATCAAATCTAACAACCGTACAACTCAAAAGTCTACATTTGCAGAGCGTATTTTAACAACTGACCACAGTGACGGTAACCTACAAGAAAGTTAAGAAATTTTATCATTAGAGAACAAAGGCAATAAAATGAACGCAAAAGAAGATATTTTTATATATATGAACCATTTTAATGACCAACAATTTACTAAATGTTATGCAAGCAGAACAAAGATATCCAATTTTTGAAAGAATCAAGGAAATTAAAAATGAAAGACCTCACACCCTGTATTAAAAAATCGGCATATGTAGATTGAATCATATGATTTTATTTAAATTTAAGTAATGTTTTGTATTTTTTAAATTATAGGTTAAGTATAAAAGATTTAAGACGCTGTGAACATGGTATTATAGCCAAAACACTTGTCAGCACAATAAAATGAATTTAAAAGGGTACTCAGGTATTTTCAATGTATATATATGTATGTGTGTTTGTGTTTGTGTGTGTGTGTGGGTGTCCGTAAGCCCGATAACTCTCGTAAAAAAGGTCCGATCTTAATGCAATTTGGTACAAATGTGTAAAGTACCATTTATTTGAACGAGTTCAAAAACCAGACGAATCGCTCCATCCGAAGGGAGGGTTTTTGGTGGATTTTGTACCCCAAAAATGGGTTTTTTGGGTTTCCACATATAATTATGTTCCACATGTTTTTATTTGAATAAAATTTAAATTTTTACTATTGAATTCAGCTTAAAAAACAATCAATTTGGTATTTTGATCATTGCTCTACGTCAATTGATTACTGAGATATTAAAAGTGCTAAACACAGTACGTTGTCCAATGTTATTCTTATGGAAAATAAGAAAAATTGTAAATCTCGCTTATTTATAAACTTATCCTGATGCAACTTGGTATATTGCTTCATATCGTTGTGGTCTATTGATATTTGCACTAAAAAACATTTGTTGGCCGATAGTTCCCGAAGCAGCAAATCTGCGTACTCAGCCCCCATGTTATTGTTATGGAGAAGCAGTAACGTGTTATCTCCCTTAATCATGAACATAAATTAATATAATTTGGTATGTGGCTTTACCTTCTTCGAGTTATATTGATATTTGTATAAAATCCCATTTTTTCCTTGCTTAAGCAAACCTGCATACTCAGCCGCCATTTTATTCTTATGGAGAATAATTAAAATGTCGTAAATCGTTTATTTATGAATGTATATTGATAAAACTTGGTATGTGGCTTTACGTGGTATCAAGATACATAAATATGCATTGGAAATTCGCTGAATTCGCAGGTTTGCTGCTGCGGTGGTATTATTATAATGAAGCCTTAAGCTGTAACTTATGTTTTACTAATTACTTGAAAGTTCGTTACCGGTACACATTGTATTAATAATACAGACATATCAGGCTTGTATTACAACTTTTATAAGTTTTATCATAACAAATTACCATGGTTTAATCTTAACTTCGAAGTACACCGTTTCGATTGTTATTCATAATTGTATGCAGTTCTTATGGCAGATTCCTACTAAATTAAATTACCCAGATAAGTTAAGTTTAAGCAGCGATAAAATGAAGCAATCTGCAGCTGGCTCTTATGTGGATACATTTATGAATTTTGAAATTTTAATTTCAATCAAATAATAACCTAAAATATTATTACAGGTAAATAATAATGCTATGTATTGTACAAGCCGATATTACGTTTACCATGTCTTTGATCTGACCGCCACTGTGTGTTGTGGGCCCTGAGGTTACTTTCTGTATGATATCATAAAGAACCAGCTAGACTTTGTAACTCTAACTCTGTGGTTCTGGGGGTTTGTTTACGACGATCACTATAATTGCAGATCTTTAAACGTTCTCCCGTATTTTCCTTAAAACTCTTTCTCATTTCGAAGTAGCGAATCAAGAGTTAAAGATGAGTAAATGAGTCAAGTGAGGTAGCTAAATGTACGTTGTTATGTTATGACTACATTTAAGGGGGAAAGGGATCAATCTCGAAGCAATGTCCTTAGTAAGATAGTTACAATGCAACAAAGAAATAATGGGACGGAGTTTCCCGTGTAAACACCAAAGAAAAATACCTTTTTATTTTTTCATCCTATAGGCCCCTACGTAGTATACGGAAAAAGTATTGTTTGCGTACATATTTTCGAATTTCAGTTGTTAGTGGAAATATTCGTTATACTACGTAAAGGGTGAAAAAGTAAAAAGGTATTTTTCTTTGGTGTTTGACAGGGAAACTCCGTCCCATTACTTCTTTGATGCATTGCAACTATCTTACTAAGGACAATGCTTCGAGATTGATCCCTTTCCCCCTTAAATGTAGTCATCACATAACAACGTACATTTAGCTACCTCACTTGACTCATTTACTCATCTTTAACTCTTAATTTCGCTTCCACGAAATGAGAAAGAGTTTTAAGGAAAATACAGGAGAACGTTTAAAGATCTGCAGTTATAGTGATCGTCGTCCCTGAACCCAAAAAGTACTTTTTACGTGATATCTGTCTGTCTGTGTGGGTGTGTGTGTGTGTATGTGTGCGTGTACGCACGGTGTGCGTGAGTGTGAGGATGTGTACAGAGCTAGAGCCCTAACCAATGGGCCGATTTTTATGAAATTTGGTTTGTAGGTACTAACCCACGATACCTCCAGGCGTTATTTTCATGTTTTATTTTTAAGGGTAATTATACCCCAAAGATCACCAAAAGACATGAAAAATCCAAATTTCTCAAAAACTGCTCTAACGATTTTCATTAAACTGTAGTAGCTTGTAGAGCTTTTGGTTTCCAACAAAATAACACCACCCGCATTTCTAGAAAAATACGGGTTCAGAAATTATAGTTCTTAAACATCCAAAATTCATTTTGTTTTTTTTTCATAAAAAAAACATAAGTGTTAAAAAAGATTACTACTCACCATTAAAAACAGCTAAAAAACTACATAAATTAGTATTTTGAATTACTATTTTACAATTGCTGGTTGTGGAGAATATTTTTAATTTTCATTTTGCGGGAAACGCAGTACGTTGTCCAATTTTATTCTAACGAGGAATAAAAAAATTACCATTTATCTTGTATTTACTGATCAATTTCATTAAAACTTGATATGCAGGTCAAGGTAGGATTGACAAACAGAGGATGTTCGAAATATGTTAACACTTAATCCTGTGGGGGGGATGAGGGGGCATTTCCCCTCTTATAACCACTGTGTGTAGCAAACGATATTTTAGTCCCTCCATACAAGGGATTTGGGTAGATATTTTTGAAAAAAACTTATTTAGAACATTTTCTGTTCATTCAACCGTATTTTTTATTCTATATTTAGTAAATAAAAAGTATTTTTTTTCATAGTTAGGCTAATAGTGAAAAAGTATGTGTCAGATTCCTGATGCCGTTTATTTTAGGTAGAATTATGAACGATACTTTTCAACATATTGCGAAATGACACGATAATTGAAAGCCAATGACCGCTGTGAATACACGACAATCAATCAGCGGTTTTCGTCATAGAAGCGCGAATCCGTATTAAAATAAACTGAAGTGAGCTGCGTGTTTACACATTGATTCTTCTATGCTTCTTCAAATGTTTATTCAGAAGTTTATTTCATAAACCAACTTATGAAATAAGTCGCACGTAAATATTGTGATGCACTATCTTAATGTTGATGCACTTTTAAAAATGACCTGGAAGTTTTCGGAATTGGATGTAAACCTCGAAAATAGCGATTCTTGGTGCAGTATGATGAAACCCCGATTTCCTAAACTGTGTTTTAAATGTAAATAAGGAGTGTAATTTAGGTTTTAATTGACAGGGGACCAGCAGTGAACCATCATAAGCAGTTTGTGGAATTTAATTGTGGGACGTAATTAAATACGTATTTTAATACTTGTGTAAACGTGAATACTTCGCGGATTTCTTATGGAATTGGAACAAAAAATATTTCATTGAAAACGTTGAATCCATTCATTTATTTTGTATTTGGAAATTTCTTAAATAAATTTCCAGTAGACTAGGTTTTTAAACAAACATCAAACTATCACATTACAATTTTGAGGAAGATTTTAGAATTTATTAACTTCCTTAGTAACCATTATTTTAGCAAATGTCGTTTTTAGCGAATTTCCCCTATAGGGAAGAAGCTATTACCGTAGTCGGCATGGTAAGACCTAGGCCCGGGACCATGATAACTTTTCGTTTTGAGGTCCCCAGACCCCAAAAACACCATTCGTTCGAAACTGTATATATATATATAAATAAATAAATAAATAAATATATATATATATATATATATATATATATATATATATATATATATGTGTGTCCGTGGGTGCGATAACTCTCGTAAAAAAGGTCCGATTTCGATTAAATTTGGTACAAACTTGTAAAGCAGCATTTATGACTTTAAGTTCGAAAACCGGACGGATCGACCTATCCAAAGGGGTATTTTGGGGGGGTTTTGTGCCCCAAAAATGGGTTTTTTGAGTTTTTTACATACATTTTTTGAAAAAGTAAAATTTTATTTTTCCCCATTAGAGTCAGCTTAAAAAGACGCACAATTTGATGTTTTAATCATTGCTCTACGTCAATTGGTTACTGAGATATTGAAAGTGCTAAACACAGTACGTTGTCCAATGTTATTCTTATGGAGGATAAGAAAAATTGTATATCTCGCTTATTTATCAACTTATCCTGGTGAAACTTGGTATATTGCTTCATTTCATTGTGGTCTATTGATATTTGCACAAAAATCCATTTTTTGCTCGATAGTTCCCGTAGCAGCAAACCTGCATACTCAGCCCCATGTTATTCTTATGGGAGAATAAGTAAGGTGTTATCTCCTTTAATTATGAACATAAATTAATAGAACTTGGTATGTGGCTTTACCTAGTTTAGTTATATTGATATTTGTATAAAAACCCATTTTTAGTGTTCCTTATTTCAGCAAACCTGCATACTCAGCCGCCATTTTATTCTTATGGAGAATAATTAAAATGTCATAAATCGTTTATTTATGAATGTATATTGATAAAACTTAGTATGTGGCTTTATATGTGGTATTAAGATAAATTAATATGCATTGGAAATTCGCTGAGTATGCAGGTCTGCTGCTACGGGAGTATTATGTTTATAATAAACCATAGCTTTAATCTACGAACGTAAACAATACTAGGACTATAAATGAGGTATGATTTAAAAAAAAAGCAAATGTCCCGTTGTACCCACTACGAGGTATCAACGGAACAAACGCGTGACAAGCGAGGGTTCTTTGAGTCTTCGCGATTCCTCGTAATCTGAGAACTTGGACAGGTGCCAAAAATAATTGTTGAAGATTATAGACATTCAAAAAATATCGTATTCTTGTTTCATTTAAGGGACTTCACCTTTTATATGGGAGGATAATGTTTAATTTTGTTTAGGTATTCCATAATCCTGACGAGTGTAAGACAACTTATAACCTACATATTCCAGTTACATGTGCGTACCTTTTAACTAGGATCCACAGCCGCAAACATCGGCGAGTAAAGTTTCTGTTTATTAAAAAATACCGCACTCTAAACTATGCAAGTTGCCACGTTATTTATCATAGCAAGTATATCAGTCAAGAGGCAAGATTTTAAATGTCGTGATAAATCTAATAATATTCGTATGCATTTTAGTAAGTGGATATCTGAAATACAGACAGTTTTCCTCCCCCCAGAGACCTTAATTTTGGTTTCATACTGCCTATGGCTTAAGGTGAGTTCCAGGCAGCGGCATTGTCACAACGCTAGTAGTCGTTGGTGACTGTCGAGGATTTAACTATGGCTTAAAGTGGTTCCAGGCAGCGGCATTGTCACAACGCTAGGAGTCGTTGGTGACTGTCGAGGATTTAACTATGGCTTAAAGTGGTTCCAGGCAGCGGCATTGTCACAACGCTAGGAGTCGTTGGTGACTGTCGAGGATTTAACTATGGCTTAAAGTGGTTCCAGGCAGCGGCATTGTCACAACGCTAGGAGTCGTTGTTGACTGTCGAGGATTTAACTATGGCTTAAAGTGGTTCCAGGCAGCGGCATTGTCACAACGCTAGGAGTCGTTGGTGACTGTCGAGGATTTAACTATGGCTTAAAGTGGTTCCAGGCAGCGGCATTGTCACAACGCTAGGAGTCGTTGGTGACTGTCGAGAATTTAACTATGGCTTAAAGTGGTTCCAGGCAGCGGCATTGTCACAACGCTAGGAGTCGTTGGTGACTGTCGAGGATTTAACTATGGCTTAAAGTGGTTCCAGGCAGCGGCATTGTCACAACGCTAGGAGTCGTTGGTGACTGTCGAGGATTTAACTATGGCTTAAATTGGTTCTGGGCAGCGGCATATTCACAACGCTAGGAGTCGTTGGTGATTGTCGAGGATTTCACTATGGCTTAAAGTGGTTCCGGGCAGCGGCATATTCACAACGCTAGTAGTCGTTGGTGATTGTCGAGGATTTAACTATGGCTTAAAGTGGTTCCAGGCAGCGGCATTGTCACAACGCTAGGAGTCGTTGGTGACTGTCGAGGATTTAACTATGGCTTAAATTGGTTCTGGGCAGCGGCATATTCACAACGCTAGGAGTCGTTGGTAATTGTCGAGGATTTAACTATGGCTTAAATTGGTTCTGGGCAGCGGCATATTCACAACGCTAGTAGTCGTTGGTGATTGTCGAGGATTTAACTATGGCTTAAAGTGGTTCCGGGCAGCGGCATATTCACAACTCTAGTAGTCGTTGGTGATTGTCGAGGATTTAACTATGGCTTAAAGTGGTACCGGGCAGCGGCATATTCACAACTCTAGTAGTCGTTGATGATTGTCGAGGATTTAACTATATGCTTAAAGTGGTTCTGGGCAGCGGCATATTCACAACGCTAGTAGTCGTTGGTGATTGTCGAGGATTTAACTATGGCTTAAAGTGGTTCCGGGCAGCGGCATATTCACAACGCTAGTAGTCGTTGGTGATTGTCGAGGATTTAACTATATGCTTAAAGTGGTTCTGGGCAGCGGCATATTCACAACGCTAGTAGTCGTTGGTGATTGTCGAGGATTTAACTATGGCTTAAAGTGGTTCCGGGCAGCGGCATATTCACAACTCTAGTAGTCGTTGGTGATTGTCGAGGATTTAACTATATGCTTAAAGTGGTTCCGGGCAGCGGCATATTCACAACGCTAGTAGTCGTTGGTGATTGTCGAGGATTTAACTATGGCTTAAAGTGGTTCCGGGCAGCGGCATATTCACAACGCTAGTAGTCGTTGGTGATTGTCGAGGATTTAACTATGGCTTAAAGTGGTTCTGGGCAGCGGCATATTCACAACTCTAGTAGTCGTTGATGATTGTCGAGGATTTAACTATATGCTTAAAGTGGTTCTGGGCAGCGGCATATTCACAACGCTAGTAGTCGTTGGTGATTGTCGAGGATTTAACTATGGCTTAAAGTGGTTCCGGGCAGCGGCATATTCACAACGCTAGTAGTCGTTGGTGATTGTCGAGGATTTAACTATGGCTTAAAGTGGTTCTGGGCAGCGGCATATTCACAACTCTAGTAGTCGTTGATGATTGTCGAGGATTTAACTATATGCTTAAAGTGGTTCCGGGCAGCGGCATATTCACAACGCTAGTAGTCGTTGGTGATTGTCGAGGATTTAACTATGGCTTAAAGTGGTTCCGGGCAGCGGCATATTCACAACTCTAGTAGTCGTTGATGATTGTCGAGGATTTAACTATATGCTTAAAGTGGTTCTGGGCAGCGGCATTGTCACAACGCTAGGAGTCGTTGGTGACTGTCGAGGATTTAACTATGGCTTAAAGTGGTTCCGGGCAGCGGCATATTCACAACGCTAGTAGTCGTTGGTGATTGTCGAGGATTTAACTATGGCTTAAAGTGGTTCCGGGCAGCGGCATATTCACAACGCTAGTAGTCGTTGGTGATTGTCGAGGATTTAACTATATGCTTAAAGTGGTTCCGGGCAGCGGCATTGTCACAACGCTAGGAGTCGTTGGTGACTGTCGAGGATTTAACTATGGCTTAAAGTGGTTCCGGGCAGCGGCATATTCACAACTCTAGTAGTCGTTGATGATTGTCGAGGATTTAACTATATGCTTAAAGTGGTTCTGGGCAGCGGCATTGTCACAACGCTAGGAGTCGTTGGTGACTGTCGAGGATTTAACTATGGCTTAAAGTGGTTCCGGGCAGCGGCATATTCACAACGCTAGGAGTCGTTGGTGACTGTCGAGGATTTAACTATGGCTTAAAGTGGTTCCGGGCAGCGGCATATTCACAACGCTAGTAGTCGTTGGTGATTGTCGAGGATTTAACTATGGCTTAAAGTGGTTCCGGGCAGCGGCATATTCACAACTCTAGTAGTCGTTGATGATTGTCGAGGATTTAACTATATGCTTAAAGTGGTTCCGGGCAGCGGCATTGTCACAACGCTAGGAGTCGTTGGTGACTGTCGAGGATTTAACTATGGCTTAAAGTGGTTCCGGGCAGCGGCATATTCACAACGCTAGTAGTCGTTGGTAATTGTCGAGGATTTAACTATGGCTTAAAGTGGTTCCGGGCAGCGGCATATTCACAACGCTAGTAGTCGTTGGTGATTGTCGAGGATTTAACTATATGCTTAAAGTGGTTCCGGGCAGCGGCATTGTCACAACGCTAGGAGTCGTTGGTGACTGTCGAGGATTTAACTATGGCTTAAAGTGGTTCCGGGCAGCGGCATATTCACAACGCTAGGAGTCGTTGGTGACTGTCGAGGATTTAACTATGGCTTAAAGTGGTTCCGGGCAGCGGCATATTCACAACTCTAGTAGTCGTTGATGATTGTCGAGGATTTAACTATATGCTTAAAGTGGTTCCGGGCAGCGGCATTGTCACAACGCTAGGAGTCGTTGGTGACTGTCGAGGATTTAACTATGGCTTAAAGTGGTTCCAGGCAGCGGCATATTCACAACGCTAGTAGTCTTTGGTGATAAATGAGGATGTGGTTATGGATTAAGTTGGGAACCGGGCAGTGGCATTGTCCCCACGCTAGTAGTCTTTGGTGATTGATGAGGATGTGGTTATGCCTTATGTTGGGTTCCGGGCAGTGATATTGTCTCAACGCTTGTAGTCTTTGGTGATTGACGAGGATGTGCCTATGGCTTAAGGTGATTCCAGGTAGCGGTATTTTCACAATGCTAGTAGTCTTAGCCGATTCACGAGGATGTGTCTATGGATTAAAGTGGGTTCTGGGAAGCGGGATTGTCACAACGTTAATAGTCTTGGTGATTGACAAGGATAACCCTATGGCTTAAGGTGGTTCCCGGCAGCGGTACTGTCACAATGCTAGTAGTCTTTGGTGATTGACGAGGATGTGCCTATGGTTTAAGGTGGGTTCTGGGAAGCGGCATTCTCCCAATGCTAGGAGTCAGTGGTGGTTGTCGAGGATTTAACTATGGCTTAAAACAGTTCCGGCCAGCGGCATTGTCACAACACTAGTAGTCGTTGGTGATTGATGAGGATGTGGTTATGGCTTAAATTGGGTTCCGGGCAGCGGGATTGTCACAACGCTAGTAGCATTTGATGATTGACGAGGATTTGCCTATGGCTTATGCTGGTTCCAGGAAGCGTTATTGTCACAATTCTAGTAGTCTTTGTTGATTGACGATGATGTGTCTATGGCTTAAGAGTCTTCATCACCGGAAGTTGCTAGACGCTATCTTGGAGTTTTGGTCCATAAGGCCAATGTTAACTTTGTGCCTCCATTACCTGATCGTCACATACAATTCATTTTGGTGTCAAATTAAAGGTTTTCTCGCCCTCTAGGGAAATACAATAGTGGCATTTTTTAATGTTGGTACTATAGTCGTATAATAAATAGTTTAATTTTGAATTAAAACACTGCACATGTTCTCATTAATTTGTATCAAAATCCAAATTCGACTATTGCATTTCCCTAGGGGACGATAAAACCTTTAATTTGACACCAAAATTAATTGTTTGTGACGATCAGGTGAGGAGTAATGGGGGCACAAAGTTAACATTTGCCTTATGGAACAAAACACCAAGATGGCGTCCGGCAACTTCCGGCGATGAAGACTCTTAAGGTGGTTTCAGGCAGCGGTATTGTCACAAATTTAGTAGTCTTTGATGATTGACGAGGATATGCCTATGGCTTAAGCTGGTTCCAGGCAGCGGTATTGCCAACATTCTAGTAGTCTTATGATTGAGGATGATGTGTCTATGGCTTAAGGTGATTCCAGGTAGCGGTATTTTCACAACATTTGTAGTCTTTGGTGATTGGCGAAGATCTATCACGTCCTCCGCCAGATTTCCTATAATAGAGGTGTAGTACCAATGTCTTAAGACAGGCATATATCATACCATTTGTCATTTCAGGGGTTATATAGCATTACACAATGCTACAACCCTTTACTTCGAAAGGATGATTGTAACGGATATAATCGAATTTCAAATTTCAAATTAACAGTTAAAAAAGCTTGACTGGTAGTAATTTGTTGACTCCGCAGCAAGTTTGAGTTCTGGTATGCGGGATTGTGGACCGTTAGTTAAGACCTTTTAATTGATTTTTTTTCCAACGATATACTTAAGATTTGTTTTCTTATTTCTTGCGTGCCGTTAAAAACTGTAATAAAATATGACAACCTATTATTTTGTGCCGCTTAAACACCTACGTGTTTGACATGTAATGAAATCCGGTAATTTGTTGAAATCAACAACAAAATTACATGAACAAAATTACGTATTTTAAGACAAACGTACCTACGCAAAACGCATTGTCCACCTACGCAATATATCTATTCGTTTGTAAGGCTAGATTCTAATATTATCATCATCATCATCATGAAGGCTAGGTTTCCATCGGTTTATGTTTTCCTAAACTAATATCAGGTCTTCCTGCTACCTTCTTCGTAAGCCCCACAGACCCAGAGGTAAGAGACCCGTCACTGCTAAACCTATGAGGCTGTTGAAGTTCGACGTTGTCCAATCAGGTATAAGGTTGAGGTATGGTAGTGCTTTGGAGATGATAAAGAAGTAATGTTCAGGAAGAAGTCAGAGGAAAGAGAGAAAAATTAGGAACATTGTTGAAGATCATAGTAGCTCCTATAAATTAGATGTTGTTTTAAACATTTATTTAACTTCTTAATGTCACTGATTAAGGAGAAGTTAGAGGAAAGAGAGAAAAATTAGGAACATTGTGGCAGATCATAGTAGCTCTTATAAATTAGATGTTGTTTTAAAAATTGTTTAACTTCTTAATGTCACTGATTAAGGAGAAGTTAGAGGAAAGAGAGAAAAATTAGGAACATTGTGGCAGATCATAGTAGCTCTTATAAATTAGATGTTGTTTTAAACATTTATTTAACTTCTTAATGTCACTGATTAAGGAGAAGTTAGAGGAAAGAGAGAAAAATTAGGAACATTGTGGCAGATCATAGTAGCTCTTATAAATTAGATGTTGTTTTAAACAATTTTTAACTTCTTAATGTCATTGATTTCTTTAATACTTGAGGCAAGTTGTGAACAAATATTTTAAGCGGCATAACCTGGTGCTGATTCATATGTGTTGTTCAGACGGATTTACATTATGGTTTATAGTAAAATAAGAATGTAGAAATCAAAATCTTCTACCACGCTTAACACCGGGCTACTTTCAGTACCTGAAGAACTCTTAGCACCTTCAGTGGGAGATAGTGATATATTTTATGTTAGTTGTACATTCTTACGTTAATTGTGTAACGCGTTTTGCATTTAAAATACCTAATTAAGGGAACAATTTTAAAACTTAAGTGAAAACGTACCCATATTTTTCAATGACCGTTAAAAATCTATACTTATTGGTAGTTTGAGCGACTGTTGTTTAATTTTACAAAAAGAAAAGGTTTGAATCACGTAATAGCAGTTTTAGTAATGTAACCATGAACAATATGTCTTGTGTATATAGTTTTACTAGACCGTGCATCTTTCACATTAACAAGGTAAACCTTGACGATGGTTGTGTGTGCCCGTTGTTGGTTCAGGTTATCTTACACCCGCAGTCTTCCCCTCGGTGTGGAGGGGAGTTGGTTGTCCCCTTCAGAAGTTTTATATTCCATCCTTCTTTTAATGAGTGAAAAATAGCTGGGCCTGAAGCTGATATACATTATAGGAGTAAATCATTTCTGAGAAATAAAACATGAAATGTAATTTAGCTTTTCATTGTAAAATGGACGTAGGTTTTACGAATTAAAACTGTTCGTACAATTACTTACATTTTAACTTCAGTCAAGGGACATTTAGGTAACTTTATAACTAACTAACTCTGGTAAATGTTTGTTAATATTGTATATAATTATTTTTATTACATTTTATACACTTTATAAACTATAATTACAAATTACATGAAGCTTAGACAAAATTGATAGCTCTATAATCAGCGCGGCGTGGAGGTAACGCGAGCACACCAGGGAGGGCGCCAAGTGCACCATTTTCATCGGGGGGTGATATCTTCAAAATGGCGGCAGATGGTGAAATGGTGACGGGAACAACATTTTGAACGATCTTCTACCATCATAAGTTATGTTATTTTACAAAAATATTGATAGGGTAGTGGGTAGGTTTATTACAAAATTTAATTTGTTAAGTAGTAAACAAATATATCTGAATTAAAATTCATGTTAACTAGCCCAGAGCTGTTACATAACTAAATAAGGGTTTACCTTCCGTCAACAGCGCCAACAAATTGTAACTTGTGTTAGATCGTTTCGGCATTATAAAGCCATCCTCAGACACAAAACAATGAATTTCAGCTGAAGCAGCGTCGTCAAACTTAAAAAGACACAACAAGAACGTCGAATATTAAAAGAAAAGTACAGCTAACAGGCCGGTGCCCACACACGTTCCACGGTACCGGCTGACATACCGCGATCTGAGCAAGGTGCCGACTGGAGGCTCAATTGTATTTTAAATCGGAACAGTAAACCAAAGGCAGGAGAGCAAAGTTCAGCTGATAACGCCACCACGCCGGGAACGATGCAGGAATAAGCTTTCTCAGATCGCGGTATGTCAGCCAGTACATGGAACGTGTGTGCGACAGACCTGTTAGCGTATTTTTCGTTTGGTGTTCGATGTTCGTGTTGTGTACTTTTAAGTGTGACGACACTGCTTCAGCTGAAATTCATTGTATTGTGTCTGAGGATGGCTTTATAATGCCGAAACGATCGTAACACAAGTTACAATTTGTTGGGGCTGTTGACGGAAGGTAAACCCTTATTTAGAAATATATCTGTATTTTTTGGGATTAGGCTATTTTTCCCTATAGGGAAGAAGCTATTAAAGTATGTAAGTATGTAAGTATGTAAGTAAGTGGCATGATAAGACGTGAGTCCGAGACCATGATACCTTTTCGTTTTGAGGCCCTCGAATGCCAAAAACACCATTCGTTCAAATTGTTATATATATTTTACTAGCTGTTCCCGCAGACTTCACCCCGCAAATAATTTATAAAACTATTACAGTTGTGTGTTCTGCATTCTGTGGTTAGCCCGTGGAACTACTACGAATCAAGATCAGCTGTTTGTATTTTCATCAGCTCAAACAAAATTGAATGTGCATAAAGAATACATGGGACTTTGCCGGGGTTGCTGGCGGAGCCCTAAGGTCAGATCAGGATGAAAACCATTTAGTTTTCCTATTTTATGCCTAAAGAATCATTGTTCAAAATTTCAGCTCTCTACCTACATGGGAAGGTGGAGAATTAGTGATGAGTGAGTGAGTGAGTGAGTCAGTCAATCAGGGAGTCAGTCAGCCAGGGCTTTGCCTTTTATAGATCTAGATTATCGTATCCGTAGCCATGATAACATTTGTAAAAAATCCGATTTTGATTAAATTGGGTAAAATTGTGTAAGGCTATTTCCCTGAGTTCGAAAACCAGACAAATCACACCAGATGAGTTCGGAAACCAGACAAATCACACCAGATGAGTTCGGAAACCAGACAAATTACACCAGTTAATTTTAAGAGGGCTTATGGGGGGTTTTGTACCCAACAAAAGATTTGTTTTGAGCTTTTTACATACTTTATTTTTAAACCCAAATTTATGCATCATTGAATTCAGATTAAAAAACAAACGATTTAGTATTTTAAGGTTATTGTTTTAGATAATTCGTTACTGAGATATTGAAAGTGCTAAGCACAGTACGTTGACCAATGTTAGTCTTATGGAAAATAAGTAAACATGTATTAATAAAACTTGGTACAGCCCTGTTCGTGGTGGTTGGTTCCTGGTTTGCGCATGCGCAGTAATGCATTTCCTCCGCTAAACGTCTTTGTACAGTCAACTTGCCAACACGCATCTTACTGTCAAATCATGTGTTCTGATTATTTTGGTAATTTGCAACATTTTTGTTGTTGTTGAAATTACATAAATTAGTAGGCAGTATGTAAACATAACAGAAGTCACCAAGTAAACTTCCATGGGAATTTGTCGTTGTCTGTACACAAATATTGGAGGGGAATAGTAGTGAAGGTAGTCACCATCTTGAACTACCTCCCCTACATGCCAGACAGGGTGAGTAGACCTGTACGTGGCTTCTCTTGGTTGGGGTTTATTGATATTTATATACATAAGCCATTTTTGTGGACCCTATGGTAGCAACCCTGCGTTCTTAGCAGCTATCAAGTTATTCTTATTAGGAAAAACAAACACGTTATATCTCGCTTGTTTATGAACAAAATTTGGTATGTACCTTCATCAGGTGGCGATTCATCGATATTTGCATAAAACCCCGATTTTTATGGTCCTTGATTCAGCAATCCTGCATACTCAGTCATAATGTTTTTATTATAGAGAATAAATTAAATGTCATATTTCACTTCGTAATAATATGCTTTGATGAAACTTGGTAAGTGGCTTCATGACGTAGTGAGGTACCATTAGAAATTCGCTTAGGATGCAGGTTTGCTGGAACGGGAGTATTTAATATTGAAATCATTATAGTTATATCGATGATTGTAACAATAAAATCATATTTAATTAAATACTCAACCCATCAGGGAGCATCTCTACGCTAACATGTTCATTATATTCCCAACTGGAATAATCAAACTGATCAGAGTAGCTGGTATTATTTTATACTAAGCGCACGTTTTTTGTCAAACAAAATCTGCAAGGTTGTTTTGTAATTTATAGGGCACTATCATAGCTACCCAAATCAAGATTTGTTATCTAAAGCTTAAGACCGACAAGACGTGTCTACACCAATGGTAAAGTATTTTGAAATTTGATTATTGCACACCGAAAATGTTGTATTTGACAATAAACGATGTGATTAGTTTTAGTTTATGTTGACGTGTTCATTATTTGTAAATATTAGCAATCAAAGGTTATTTGAACTGAAAAAAGGTTGATACTAGATCTGCGCCTTAGGATTATTTCCAGCAGATGCTTATTTGAATGAAAATTTAGATACATAGCAAATAGGTTTATTAGAATATTTATTATAAAAAGTAATAGCGCTCTTCAGGAAAACTGTATAAACAACTATTATTTTATACAAGTTTTATTATTAAGTTTGATAGTTTTACGTATTTAGTACATATGGCTACCATGTAAGTAGTATCCTCAAAAATATAAATAACTTCACAGACAGATTAAATGTATATATCGTTTTTAAACTACAGGTAACATTTCAGGGGTTTGGACTGCTTTCCCTTACAAAACCCGTTTGAAATTTGCACTCTAAAAAAATGCCGTTGGTGTTAAAAAGTATAATATAAATACCAATACACAGAGATGATATGATGTCTTGAATTTCAAAATATTGTATAATCATGTAAATCCCTCCCAAAGAGCATTATTAAGAGCGGCTTAGTTTTCTTCCGGAAAACCTTAATTAAATACAGCGAAAAATAATGCTTCCTTAAATATGTACCTTCTGCAGTAAAAACGTAAATAAATCCTAACTTAACGTGTTGGTTAGATGGATGAAGCATATCTAATAATAAAATACCCCCGTTGCAGCAAACCTGCGTACTCAGCTAATTTCCAATGCATATATATGGGTACTACTACTACCTAGAGCCACTTACCAAGTTTCAAAAAAATATATTAATTAATGAGTGATATATAACATTTTATTTATTATCTATAAGAATAATATTATAATTGAGTACGCAGGTTTGCTGCAACAAGGAAGATAAGAAATGTGTTTTTTGCAATTATAACTCAACCAGATGAACCTACATACCAAGTTTTATTAAGGCCTGCACACACTGGAGCGGTGAGAGCGGTGGCGGTATCGGCGCGTTTTTTCATCTCCCCCACCCACTATCACCGCCGCGGCGGTATCGCTGGGGCGTTCACACCGGAGCGATACCGCACCGCAGCGGTGACAGCAGTCTACAGTAATTTTTCGTTCTCATTTATGAGTGTGCAGTCAACAAGTGCGGTGTGTTAGTTATAAATATGTTTTCATCAGACGACGAGGAAAAAATGTTGCTATTGTTTGATGTAGCTAAAGACGACGATCGCAAAAATAGGGAGTGGGTACATGACATCAACAAAAGGCGATTTGAGCATGGCTAATACCATACATTGATGCCTGAACTGAGAAAAGACGAGAAACGTTTTTACATTTATTTCAGAATGACAAAGGCATGTTTTAACGAACTGCTTGAGCTAATTAGTGATTTAATTCGAAAAGAAGATACACACTTCCGAGAGGCGATTTCTCCTGAGGAACGGCTAGTTGTTACACTAAGGTAATATCTTTAAGTATTATAGTTAGATAATGCAATTGTTTAATATTTTCAGGGTATTACTTTATCAAGTGTATTTGAAAACACCACCATTGGCAAGAAATCTGACAATACCTGTTGTTTCAATAAAGACGCGAAGTGTGTATTTTAATAATACATTATTTTGCCAAGTAAATGCGTTCCATTACTTCATGAACATTTGTACCCAGATTTTAAAAAGAAAAAATATTATGTCATAATAATTAACTGGTATTATGTAATAAGGATAATACACCATTAGTTCATCATCCTACGTAATATTAAGTAATATTTTCCACTGCGTCTCATTGTCAAGTTTTGTAAGCAATTGGTAAAATTAATTTTATAACTTTTATAAACTTTTGTATATTTATTGCATAACTAATAATACAAGGACAAGGACAAATATGTACACCGGAAACTGTAACAGGTGTGTATAAATGAAATACATAGAACGTTAGTATAATTTATTTTTTAATAATGAGAAATGAGAAGTTATATATAGTTTGAAAGAGAATTTTTTTAATGTACAAAGCTGGATTTCGAGTTCTAAAACCTTAAAAAAGGAAAACAATTTTTTTTTACGGTGATCTAGTTGGTAAAGCACAGGGTACAAATATACATTTTCGATCAGGAGCTCAGTTGCCATATGATTGCTTGGAGTCCTGGACACAAATGCCAGGCTCGTCGCACTGGCACCGCTGTCACCGCTGGGCGGTGAAATGGAACATGCTGCATCTCGGCGGTGCGGTGGTGCGGGCGGTATACCGCTACCGCTCGCACCGCTCCAGTGTGGCCGCTCTCATTTACTTCCATTGTACTAAATCACCGCGCGAATATCGCACCGCTACCGCTCCGCCGTACCGCTCCGGTGTGTGCACCCCTTTAATTTAAGTTCACAACTAAGGGAGATAAAAAACTTTTCTTATTCTCCATATGAATAACATGAGGGCCGAGTATGCAGGTTTGCTGCTACCAGGAAAAATAAAAAAAAACTTTTTTTGTGCTAATATCATTATACCATAACTAGATGAAGCCACATACCAAGTTTCATCTATATACATTCATAACTAATCGAAATATAACATTTTATTTATTCTCCATAAGGATAACATTGGACAACGTACTGTGTTTAGCACTTCGAATATTACTGCAACGGTTGGACGTAAAACAACAATTAAAACGCCTAAATGATTGTTTTGTAGAGCTAAACTGATTGGTAGAAAGAAATGTGGAGTTTTTAGTGAAATTATCTGAGGAAAATCTAAAAACCGTATTCCCATAAGATTAACATGGGAAATTTTATGGACACATTTTTTGACTTTTCTCCACAACCACTAAACTTAGCTTAATGATTCAAAATACTAAATTGTTTGTTTTTTAAGCTCTATAAAATGGCTATAACCTAAATATAGTGTTTTTAAAATTTTAGGGTAAAAAGTTCAAAAAACTGATTTTTGAAAAATTTTAAACCCCCATAAAACCCCCTTCCCATAGACCGATCGATCTGGTTTTCGAACTTAGTCCTAAATGTTTCTCTCCACATTTATGCCAAATTTCATCAAAATCGGGTGCTTCTTTCAAAGGTTATCGCGGTAACGGACACACACACACACACACACACACACACACACACACACACACACACACACACACACACACACACACACACATATATATATAAAACCAATACTTATTAAACTTATCATACTTTATTTATCGCAATCAAAATAATAAAGCTACAACAACAAATACAATACTACAATATACAATATTTGTTATGTATATATATATATATATATAAATTTGATCGAATATTGTTTTTGGCATCTAGGGACCTCAAAACAAAAAGTTATCATGGTCTCGGGCTTAAGTCTTACCATGCCACCTACGGTAATAGCTTCTTCCCTGTAGGGGAAATTCGCTAAAAAACTGGAAGGATAACGCCAAATTCTAATATTCAAAGTACTATTCGTTAGATTATAGCACCATTTTACTGTCAAAATATAATGTCTAAATTGAACTTTGATTTATAACCAGATTTAACATTTACCAAGGATGCTATTTTTTCATTAGTAGTTTTTGTTTGCGTCACTTCGGAACTATCGAATCTTGCATTAAAAAAATTATTACATTGTTAACAAAACTCCGTCGAATATTCTGTATGACAAACTTATTGCCACATTAGTAAAAATAATTTAGATTTTTCTTTTTCGAAATTTCTTAGTTTTGTCAGTATCAACATAGACCAATATATATTTAAACTAACTAATGACCGTACATTTTTTCATTAAAATTAGGAGCAAACATTTGGTGGAAGCGCAATGCAAATAATATTAGGAATTCAGTTAAATATTTACCTTTATAACAATAAATAGTTATAAGCTGGTTTCGAATTAACCTATCATCGTTTAGTATTACGTGAACAATCTTTTCTGATCTGATTCCTGATTTCAATAAACGAGTCAGAGGATATTATGAGTGCCAGGTTAGATTTTACCAAGTGAGTAAACCTTGTTAGAAATTATTTTATGAAAACAATTACATTAGGAATTCGACACTGATGCTGGGTGTAAAGTTCTATTGAGCCGTTAGCGTCACCTGCGGAGGTAGTTATGGAAAAAGAGAAGAAATCGGGGACAGATTTTTGCCATATAAAAAGTAACTATTTCTTTTTAAAGTACTTTTGTTCAGCTTTTTTAATTTATGTATATTTACTACAACAATAATAATGACATATTTGCATGTAAGTAAAAGCTATATTACTTGCAACCGCATCATTCTCGCATTATAAATGGTCTTAGTTTCTAACAACGTAGAAACATATGGTTTTACCAGCACCTTCAATCCCATAGTTAAAATCCATACTAATTGTGCAAATTCTTTGCCAGAAATATTAACATGATTTTTATTATAATAACATGTAATCTTGGCTTTTCTATGATTTTGGATTACAGTACATTTAAAGATTTGTTCACAATCAAATCTCTTAACAAAAATTTAAAACTGAATAATTAAATTTAGACAAGCGATATTTTTGAAGCGAAGAAGAGTAAACTAAACAACGCGGGTTCATATGAATAGCAATGTTTTATATTGGTTTTGTGACAATATTTTGCGTTAACGGAATTGGTTGGGGGTGAAGTAGATGTGAAAATCAACAAAGGTTTGCAGCAAACAATTACAGTGTTAAATCAACACGCGGGACGTACTAATTAAGGGAAAATATTTATTTATAAACTTTACTTATTTTTGTAAACTGTTTATTTGAGAGGATGATAGAGATCTATCCCAATATCTCCCCTGGGCACGGTTCGTGAACAGCGTGATGGGTGAAATAAAAAGCGTAAGCTCGAAAACATAAGACCTGCAGTAGTGCACTATCCAATATGTAGAGCTATCTTTTGGTAAATGTAGCATGCACGTTGGATTTTAAATTTATGCTTATTTATAACAACAGTAAAACAACCCGCACAGCGTTTATTTTATAATACATAAATATATGACGTTGCTAAATCAAATGTTAATCCATAAAAACTGCGCTAAATCTATTCTACCACTCATAGAACTTCTATAGAAATTGTGTGACAAAAAGTCTTTTATGATGGTGAAAGGTAGGATATTAGGGTCCCACGAGAGATCCGTTGAAGAAACACTTTACAACGTTGCTGGTTTTTATGACGACATTGGTGATTTGAGTTTCTCTATTAAAAAACTGAATTGCTGTTTCCTTTAAGTTACTTCATACGAAAAATATGCTATTTCTCAAGCTTGACACAAGTCAAAGCTACATCAATGTTGCTATTTATTTCTGAATGCAATCCGTTTGAAATGGATACACTTTTATACATTTCTTAATACTTTTATCTCTAAAGTATACCTAATTTATCTAGCATATTTAAAATATCTACAGTAGTACAATTTTTAACCCCCTTTCACCTTGACCCTCAACTTATCTTTGTTAATTATTATACATTAATTAATCTTTAATAATAAATGGTGTTATCTACGTTCATAACAAATCGGCATCAATATAAAACAGATTATCAAGAAAAAATTTGTTTTAATATTTTACTAAATAATAGTTTTAATTATTAACCTAGTCTCAAAAGAAAAAATAACATTTCGACCATATTCTATAGATTAGTGGAAATGTAACATTGATAGATCTACCATTATTAATAATCAAAAAGTTAAAATTTTGCCAAAGATTTATTCGGCAATGCCTGACGGACAATTTATTCGGCAAAGGTCATCAAACACTTTTTTAAGTATTAGTAAATATTTTGACACAACAACATATAACTTCCAAAATTAACTTGAGTACGTTTTTGATCATCCAGAGTATTATGCGTTTGTCGTGATGAGGGTAGTCTCCATTAGACGGGCGGAACTGGTCATCACCGTTAGCTACAAATTATATTCAGATATTCCGAATTAAATTTAAATAATTTTGTTTGATAAAATCTTAGATAGGTGAAATAAGTATATTATCGGTACATATAGTAATTTCCAATTTCTAGAAATTAATGTTGTTTTAAAGAAAATATTGTCTTCGTCTGAGGATGGACCCCTGAAAGAATTTTTTTGCAGACACTTTCCGGCAATATCAAACTCTCAAAATAATTAATAATTGAAAATATTCATTCTATATACACTATTTATTGTTTCATAATTAAAATACATTGCCTAACTTAAGCAGAGAACACAGATATTTTCCAATTTGAACATAGAAAATATACTGATCCAGTATTTATCTTAACCTATGTTAAATGTTTTAAATAAGCAATATATCAAATTTTTGTTGCAGTAATAACATATAATAAAGCTCAGCTGAATATAAACGTATTTTGTCATACATAAAATTCGTTGACATTTCAATAGAATTTAAACTGTACATCATAATTCAAAACTATCTTAAAAGCTCCCATTTCTTTATTTTTAAACGTATTCCATAACTCTTTTGTAGGAATGAACTCAGATTACCAAGAATTTGTTTTTAGCTGATATCACAGTGAGATAAAATAAGACAATAGTCATCACAACACTAATAAATACAACTTGTACGGTATGTGTACAAACAATTATAATTACTTTACGCGGGTTATAATAAAAAACCAATAATGAAGGCTAGCTACCGTAAGACTTCAACTTGGCATTTCAAATGTTTACTACTGTACCAGATCGGTTGCGGCTAAGTGGTAACAAAAAGTTGACCTTGCCATGTAAGATTGAGTTGTAAGAAAGTCCTCTGGCCGCAGCCCAATCGATGTTGTCCATATTTAACGTATTTTTTTGACCCTGTAATATCAACATTTGTAAGCACGTTTCATCCACCTCTTTTAGTCATTAACATTTTGTTGTAACAGTTTTGACCATACTTAATTTTATTCTATTATAATTAGTACTATTTTAATTGAACTTATATGTAATTTAAATGCAACCGTTTGGGTATTTTGTAACCTTGACTTGGTATAAACATTCTTTGCTTAAACGTTTATAGCACTAGAGTATAGTAACACAATTTAAACACACACAAAAAAAAAAAATTTCGCTATTAGTTTTGCATTTAGTCAATTCATTTATTTTTATCAGTACAATTTCAAATAAAATATATGATTTTAGATTTGTTAAGGTCTGCTGAGAAGATAGCACAGTAATGAGTGAGGTCTTAAGTTTTATAGCAAAATAAAGTCAAATGTCTCAAACTGTAAAAATATAATTACAGCAAAAGCAACAGACCACATACTTGGAGTGTTTTTCTTGTTATATTAAAACCAACAAATATACAACTTAATAAAAAACAATGAATAAATAAATAATCAATGATGATTGAAACCCGATTTTACTAAGTCGTGGCCAAGTCTTTCTTTAAACATGCGTAATTCAAGACGGGTGAAATCATACAACTCAAAGAACCAGCAATTTACGTTTAAAGTTAGTGTTACAATTTAATGAATGGAATGCCTAGTATTGTTACGTTCAAAACCAAGCAAATCTTTCGCAGAAAAAGTAGATATAAAGCTTAAGAAACCAACCCTGCAAAGGGAGTTTTAATATAAAAAAAACATAAATAATCAACAAAATATTTCAATATTAATAATGAACTAGAGTAATCACAGTTATTTATCGTTCTGAGCTGACAATTGCGAAAAATCGGACTTCCACTAGCTGCAAATACGTTATTTTATTTTAATAAATACTTAAAATATGGTTTTACAACACCTGTTTGTCCAGTTCATATGAATAATCAGTATTATTATTATTGATATGAACTGGATAGAATAGGTATTGTAAAACCATATTTTAAGTTCAATTCCAGTCCCAGGGCTAACACCAAAATGTTTAATTTAATAAATAGTTCAAAGGGTGAATACTGTTACAGTTGTTAATGTTTGTTCAAAGAAATGGGGCAATTCAAGAAATGGGATATAACTCTTGTTATCTTGTATTCTTATAAATCTTATGTAATCTCGTCTATTTGTCTGTACAATTTTTTTATTTGTATAGTTTGAAAAAAAAACATAAATAATATAAGATAAAGACAATTTGTTCAAATTAACAACAAATATCGCACGTAACTTTGTCACAGGATATATTCAGTTTGATTAACATTTGCAGATAATGAACGTATTCAGAAAAATGTAAGTATGTTTCCTAATCTCTTTACCAAGTTTCCATAGTTTCTTTAGTTAAATAATAGAATAGTGTACTCTTTTACACTGTTTATTTAACTAATAAGTTTTCTAATAATTGTGTAAAAAAATGTGTTTAATAGTTTATTTGTAATTACAGTTATGGAACCAACTTCGAATAAGCGTTTTTTTCCGAAAGTTTTCTTTATATATAAAGAAATGTTATTTAATTTAATGTCCTTTCAACTTCCTAAAATTATCCTGGTTAATCTGTTATTAACATTTATAAATGTTGGGTCGATTCTCCAAAATCATTAGTCTCGCGCGCAAGTCAACTCACAGTAAACTCTGTCTCAGTTAATTTTGTGTCTATCGTCTTTCTAACCTTTCTTGATTTATAATAAAATAACTATTTTACTATATTCACTCGCTCCTCTGTTCACAGCGATCAAATTATTTAGAGGTATTTTGCTTATTAGTTTAGGCTGTGTATTTGATGACAAATTAAACTGATTCGTTTACAACAGAGGTTGTTTCAACTCGATAATATTGCAGAGTTATCATTCCTTGAAAATTAACCTGCATACGTCGGGTGTCAGATTTATTATATTTGGTCAGAAAATGTCTTAAAATGGAGCACTTTAAACTAATATGTGAACCGAAACAGTGGTTGTTAGCCTAGATGTCGTTTTATACTGTTCAGGAGTTCTTATTTTGGAGAAATAAATTATATAAAAAATAATTCAACTGCTTATCTTATTCCTGCTGGACTGCTGATTATAAATAACTTTATTTTATTTTGCATATTGTTTTATTCACAACACTTTAGGTTCAGTTATTAAAGACAATAACGATAGATAAATTATTCAATGTAAATTATAAAGATTACTTTGAAGAAATAAACAACAAACTAATCGTAACCAAAATCTATAACTCCTTAAAGTATGAGTGAGATCATAAGGTAAGACTTGAGGCGCAGCTGTTGAGGAGGGCAGAATGTAAAGGTCTGGGTCGAAAACAAAGTACAGTACTTTGGTGAGGTAGAGTGTACTTTCCCCTCCAAGGTTTCTAGAGTTTAAAGCTTAGGTTTTAAATACAATTTTGTCAGGATGAGATTTTTAAAAGCCTACCGACCGCTAAATGTATTATTTTTTTAGAGAGAAGTTAGTTAATTGGGGCGAAGATAAATCGAAACAAGTACATATTTTACGTCCCTTAATATTTACTTCTGTTTGGGAATTTCAGTTTGAAGAATAAGAATACTTAATGTGGATTTCGTAGTACAGACATTTTAATCCCTATATTCTGAACGTTATTCAAAGTCTCGATTGATCTTATTAACATCTGTTTACATTGTAGCTTTCGCAGCAATTGTATTACTGAGATAAAGGGCTGTTGAATATTGAACCCAACAACGAACCTCGGCACCTACTAAAACTATTTGGGAAAATATATATCCACAACCAATATCAAACTGATGAGTAAACTGTTTGTTCTCTATTTGGAGTTTTAAGAGTCAGGGACCGCTTGTGTATACCTGACAACAATTCATAAATTGACTTTAAAGTCTTTGTTTAAATATAAAATAATTTTAAAAGATACCAGTATTTCTGTTACTATTGTTTATCCGAGTGATAACAAAATACATTCTTCAGAAAAGAATGTATTAATAAGAACTCTTATTATGATATTATCAACAACTGCAAGTTGTTCAATTGACTCGCGTGTTCCACCGGACCCTGCAGTTGGACCACAATGTATCAAGCAGATAAGGCCGGCCACACATCACCGTGGATAGCAACTGGGGCCTTGGAGTAGTTTTATTGTGGGATTTCGATGGAATTGCTCATCAATTGCTCTGATCTTCGACCTAACTTCTATTGCATGTCTCAGATCTCAGTTAAAGTAGATTTAATGGTTAAATACAAAATTGTTCTTAGTCCTCATCCGTTTATTGTAACAATACTGCAGTTACAGTAATGCAGTTACACTTCTAAGATACGACATACGGTAATGGTTATACACGCTTATTCATTCATAAAGAACGACATGACAACCGAATTACACGACTAAAGCCTGTAAGGCTTTGCAGATGGGTAGGCCAAAGTTATAAATACATAATTATTATCTTTAGTGTATCACAAGTTATAATTTTACAATTGAATGCTCTGTCATCCCTCTTACGAAAATCCGCATGTGTACTCAAAATTTGTTTCTACTTTAATATTTCTAAAAGTAATGGTAATAATGCGTATGTTGAATTTGATTATATAATCGCATAACTATAGGCTAATTATATTTGCAATTGTCTAATCAAATTTCAATTAAAAATACCCCCGTCGCAGCAAACCTGCGTACTCAGCGAATTTCCAATGCAAAATATATGTCTTAATACCGCATAAATCTGCATACCAAGTTTCATTAAAATATATTGACAAATAAGTGATATATCAAATTTGAATTATTCTCCATAAGAATAACATGGGGGATGAGTGCGTAGGTTTGAAGCAAAAATGAACACAAACAATGGGTTTTTATGCAAATATCAATAGAACTCGACTAGGTGAACCAACATACCACGTTTTATTAATTTATGTTCATAATTAAGGGATACATTACATTTTACTTATTCTCCATAAGAATAACATGGAGGCTGAGGACGCAGGTTTGCTGCTACGGTAATTATCGGTAAAAATTGCGTTTTTGTGCAAATAACAATAGACCACAACCAGATGAAGCCGTATACCAAGTTTCGTTAGTTTACGTTCATAAATAAGCGATCTATAATTTGCTCTTATTCTCCATAAGAATAGCATTGGACAACGTACTGTGTTTAGCACTTACAATATCTCTATAACCAATTGACCTAGAGAAATGATCAAACACCAAATTTTGTGTTTTTTAAGCTGAATCCAATGGTGAAAACTAAAATTTGGCTTTTTAAAATATTACATGTAAAAACTTCAAGAAACCCTTTTCTGAGGTACAAAACCCCCCCAAAATACCACTTCGGATAGTTTGATCTGTTTGGTTTTCGAACTTAAAGTCATAAATAATACTTTACACGTTTGTACCAAATTTTATCGCAATCGGACCATTTTTACGAGAGTTATCGCACCCACGGACACACACACACACACACACACACACACACACACACACACACACACACACACATATATATATATATATATATATATATACAGTTTCGAACGAATGGTGTTTTTGGGGTCTGGGGACCTCAAAACGAAAAGTTATCATGGTCCCGGGCCTAGGTCTTACCATGCCAACTACGGTAATAGCTTCTTCCTTCTTCCCTGTAGGGGAAATTCGCTAAAATGTTCATTCGTACAGTTGAATTGTAGGTAATTGTGGCGAATATACTGTTGGCATGAGTATATGAGGATATCCTGTTTAGACTAAGAAAATATAGATTATAGAGTAGACTAAAAAATCCTTTAATAATTTGGAATATGATCATTAATGCAAAAATTATGAAAGTATTTCCTACAAACATTTCTTCTAAAATGCTTATTTTTCCAGATATCCATCTGCATGTAATGTTACCTTTTAATTGTATTACATAACCACTGAGAATACAAAGACGAAACTTTGCACACGTTGGCCTTCCAAGTCCTACTTTTGGGCAACACTAACCTCATTTTTCCGGTCATGCGGAGGTGAATGTCCAATTCATAGCTGTATTTTCAACCGTTAGTTGTGGGCAGGCGTTCAACCAGATTATGCGACCGAAAAACTAGGGAAAACCTACCCTGAAGACGAGGTACGTTTGTGAGGAGGTTCCGCGAAATATCCGGATTACAAGAGACTGTGGTCCGTGTCCATGTGTTTGTTTGTGTGAAAAAAAAACTTTTGACAAGGTTGGAAATCCAGCTGTGAATTGGACACCCGTCTCCATATGATAAAAAAAACAAGGCGAGTGTTAAAAAATAGGATCTGGAAGATTTACACCTCACCTAAATGAAAAAAATACAGTAAAATTTAAATTACATACTAATTTTTCTAAAAGAAAAACAAACAAAAAACGTTATGTTGAGTTTTGTTTCATCCAACTATGTATGAGTAATATAATAAAACTAGAGTAAAGTAACGGAGCATAAATGAAAAACACCACTACTCAAACATAGCATATTTCATATTATTTTTTACTCTCCCCCTGTATGGAGAAAATATTGATTTGTTACTCCCTGGACCAAAATAATAATTTTAACGATGTTGCCTGTCTGTCCGCCTCGAAGTGTACAGACCTAGGTCTGTTGTTTCTAGAGGCCTCGCCGATCTGCCAATGTTGATGGAATTGGGTATGTAAGTCCTAATGTAAGGAGTCTCGTGACTTAATATACCCTCGAACGATCCCTACTATGAACGCTAATTTAAGTATGCAATTCATTTAAACTTAATGAATGACCGAGTAGCAGAGCCCTAAGAGAATTTCCAAATGGGAAAAGGCGTATATTTGTGTACAGGCCTATACCGAGCCGATCATTTTATTTATTATGAAATCCTCTACTTGTAATTTTGTACCTTTGTACCTTTATATTGTGAAATTAAATAATAACTTTTAGTGGTAATATGTTACACTTTACCTTGATACATTCTTTAATCATTATTGTATCTAATTCATAAATTTACTTAAAAAGAAGATTCTAATTGCAATTGGTATTTTATTTATATCTATTTTTAACTTCCCTAGTTTGCTAAAAATTGGAATGGCCGAAAATTCTGTTCTTAAATTTTGAAGAGAGTTAGTAAATAATAAAATGTGTTATTGTGAGAAACTATTGTCTCAAACACATCTTGTTTTTCTGTTCTTATCCTGCGGTTCGCAATAAAGGTCTAGGAAGACGTTTACGGACTGGCGTAAAATAGGGATAGCCCATAAACATTTAATTACAATTGGGCAGAGTGGCATTACTGATGTAATTCTCTATACATAAAATTAACCATTTATGTATTGATTTCTAAGCTCTCTAACCTCGATCTTAAGTATTTATTTAACGAGGCCAAACAAATTGTACTCTGCTTGAAAATAAATAAACTTCACAGGTAATCAAAGTATGGCATTAGATGTGTGTGCTTAGTTGTGTGTTTACCTGGCTCTGTGTTTGTTATACATTCAGAGATATTTTTGACATACGGATAGCTTTTAAAAGTTACCTTGGCACTAACCATTCAATTATTGTTGTAATAAGATAAGCCCTTGTGAGAAGGAAAGGATCAGAAAGTAATCAAGAAACGGTTTTGTTATGTTGTAACACCTATCACGATAACCACAATTTTCCGCCCATGGCTTGTTACATCTCAGGAGGATACAAGACAATGTCACAGGTTTCTATAAGCTTAGATTTGACTTGGAATAAACATAGTTAAATTATATTGGACAGAAGTAATTAAAATGCGATCTAGTGATAACTTGCTTTCGTTCTCTTAGAAAATAAACCCGCTCATTGTTAGTCCAAAAAGGAGGGTTATAAATCTTTGTTATATATCTCTTTGGACAGCAACCAGACCGCTTCATAAATTTAATTCCTTCATCTTGCTTAATGGTCAGTGAGATAGTCAAGTCTAACGACGTTATTTATTTGATATTACATTACACTAGATTGTATAATTTATTGATTTTCATACAAACAAGACTTAATATATACTACCTACAATGTTATATTTTGTACATCCACTGATTTATAAAATCTATCATTCTTAAACTTATTATCTGATCATATTGGTCTTCTTGTATGTTAAAGGGATTTTTCTATATATAATGTTTTTGAATGTCAGCGTTTCTAGTCAAATTAGCTTCAAACCGATGAACATCGGATGTCATTTGAGGGATGTTGGGTTTCGCCCAAGTCGTTTTTCAAGTGCAACGTTTTACGACTCACATTTAAAATCCCTTATTTATTTATCGTCCAGAAATACGAACATGTACATCTTGCGAGGCATAAGTTCGAATTAACTTTATCTTATACAACAACGTGTAGTTCGAATACATAATAACTTAGGGCTATTAATATTATTATTTTATTAAACATTATTAACAAAGAACCATTTTAGTATTTGTTATTGACTTACTAGTTCTGGCCGTTTAGGTTGTCTTGAGAGCCAATACATTTATAATCTCAGAAATCCAATACATCCGAAATATCCAGTTTAAGTGTTATTTATAATAAGATTATCTATTTCGTTTAGAAAACGTCGGAAAAAATAAGACACCATTTTAGCTACTTAATTATTATCTTTTAATTAAAATCATAAACTTAAATAATAAGATGTGGAAACTAAAAATAGCCAAAATTACTAAAAGGGTGACTCAGAACTATTCCATACTCTCCGGAACTACTCCAATAAAATTGATCCTTAGACCGAGACAAACACATTTTACCATTTTAACATGGGTGTATGGTACCTATTTTTTCATGTGATTGTGTGGATATATTTTTTACTAATTGGTTCATAGATTCAAAACTCTTGAAGATAAAAAGTTTAAATTTGGTATGATAATATAAACATACCCTATTACTAATTTACAAAAGTTAAATGTTTTAAGCCAAACCATTTCAAAATGGCGGATATTAAAATGCTTTAAATTCAAAAATCTTAAAAATAGCTAATATTCAAAATAAGTTCAAGAATTTATAACATATGATCATTTTAAATACACCTTTTACGACACCTCTATTAGGAAAATTGATTGATTGGTAACGAAAATATGACAATTTTTACTAATCAATGTAATTTTAACCAGGCCATATTACTATGTTAAACAATATATATGCAACTGTGTACATCATTAATCAGCTGTTTTCTGACTACTTCATGTTATCAGTCAATCAGCTGTTTATAATACTCATTTTTTAAAGAAAAAATAGTTTATGACTATTATTAATTACTACATATTAACAAAACAATGAATACAAGCTGTTGATGTTCCCCAGGTTATCTTAAATGTCCTTCTTTCAACAATGTGTTATTAAAAACTGCTGATTGACTGATAACATGAATTGCACAGAAAGCAGCTGATTAGTTATGCCCACTGTCGCATATTTAATGTATAACATTGTACGGTTATAATTACATTGGTTTTTAAAAAGTGCCATATTTTTAATATTTATAATTCAATTCTCCTAATCAAGGTGTCGCCGGATTTGTATTTAAAAGGTGCATGTTTTATGATTATATTAAACTTATTCTTAAATATTAGGCATTTTAACGATACGTTAAATTAAGGTTTTTAAAGATACGACATTTTGAAATGGTTTGGCTTGAAAAATTAATTTTGTGAAATTATATATAGGGTATGTTTATATGATCATACCAGATTTCACCTTTTATTCTCAAGAGTTATGGATCTATGAAGCAATTTATAACAAACACTTACAGACAGACAGAGGAAAAGGTAGGCGCCATAGACCCATGTTTATATTGTGAAATGTGTAATCGCCTTGGTCCAATGAACAATTTGTTTGGGATAGTTCCAGAGAGTTTCGGGACATTCTGTCCCTTGACTGGTTGGCATTTGTGCTTCCCATGCATACTGAAAAACCATTATAATAGTTTAGACGGATCGATGATTGCTGTATATATTCAATAAACAAGCTAACACCCTTTCTTTCCATTGCAGGAGAAAATAGGTTCTATAACTGCTTGGATTGGTTACATATCACCAAGCGATATTAAACTTGAGCTAATATGTTCACTTCAAACTTTTCAATGTAGAAAGTAAAAACGTAAATGCAAAATAAAAACAGAAACAACGTATTTTTTTACAAACGTAAAATAGAGGAGGAAGGAACGGAAGTTTATTTGTTGACAGGTCACTCTGGGTGAACGTTTAGTCCAACATTTGACAAGTGAGGGGTGTTTCTACCGTCGCCACAGAAAATAATTCTTAATCTGGACGTGTTCCAACTAATGTTTGTTCACAGTATTGGAGTTCTATAAATGTCGTATCTTTGGCATCTTTAATGCTTAGCTACTCCCAAATTGGAAAGCACTGTTTTTCATATGTAGTGACTTTTAATACTTTTGTTAACATAACCGACATAACAAATAATCCTTTAGGAACACGTTCAATCTTTATTTTCACTCGATAGATCATCATAAGTCTCGTGAGAGGCCTGGCCTTACCCTCGACTCTTCGCCGCTATTTTAAGAATTAACTACATTTCTCTTAATATTATTTTAAGTTTACTGTTTTCGTTGGGAATATGATAATACATTTTATTTATTACTCCCCATGAGATAAAAGTTAGTGCTGGGTACGTAGGTTTGCTGCAATGGGGATCACAATTTGGGGTTTTATGCAAAAGCCTACAACTAAAAAGCACATACCATAGTTTTTCAGTAAATATTTTTTAATAAGCGAGATATGTAATTTTACTTATTATGCAAAAGAGTCAAATTAGACAACAGACTGTTTGTAACACTTTCAGTACCTCACTAACCAATTGACGCAGATTAATCATTCAAATTAGTTTCTCATAGGGCTGAACCCAAACGAAAATATAAAAACACATTTATTTTCTGTAAAAATCCCCAAAAATATAATAATAATTATAGATGATATATTTTACGCTACTAGTGGAAATCAAAAGTTGTGTGAATTCATAGACGCTATTTACTATTAAAAAATAAATAGCCCCGTTGCAGTCAACTCAGCGAATTTTAGATGGTAAGTAATGAAGCCACTTGCCAACTTTCATCAATGCATATTTATAAATCAGCGGTATATGAAATTCTATTTATTCTCCATAAGAACAACATTAGGACCGAGTACTCAGGTCTGCTGCATCAAGGACCACAAAAATCGGGTTTTTATGCAAATACCAATGGATAACCACCAAATTAAGCAATATACCAACTTTTATCAATACATGTTCATAAAAAGCGAGATATCATATGATTCATATTCACCATAACAAAAATAACATTATAGCTGAGTACTCGGGTTTGCTGCCGTAGGGACCATAAGAAATTAGTTTTGTATGCAAATATCGGTAAACCCCAACCATATGAAGCTGCAAACAAAGTTTTTATAATATATGTTCATTAATAAGCAAGATATAACATTTTACTTGTTCTCCATAAGATTAACTTTCAAAATAATAAATTGTTTGTTTGTGTGAGCTGAATTCAATGGTGCAAACAAAAATGTGACTGTAAAAAGAATTATGTATAAAATGGAAAAAAACATTTCTGTGGTAACAAAATCCCAAAACCCCGCTTAAAATTGTGTGATCTATCTAGTTTTCGAACTCATGAAAATACATGCTGCATTACACGTTTATACAAAATTTCATCAAAGTCGGCTTTTTTACGAAAGTTACCATGCCTACGGACCTACATATATATATTGTATCAACAGGATGAATATTAATTTATAAATCCAGAACCGACATAGAGCTGCAGCAACCAAAGGTAACTCAACACCGCATATACCTCAGAAAGGGACATCGCGGGAATGGCCAAGCCTACGTGACAAGCCGTGGGGTCAATAAATGAACTCTGATCGACACCTTGTAACACTCATGGACCAATAAGTGCAGAGCACCAAGGAAGGGACGCCGGCCGGAAAATAGGTTGACGACAGTGAGGAGTAACAGCGAGGAAGTGTCGCGTCGGTCAAGAGCCCATGTCCGTCGGGAGTGTGGCGAGTGCCATGTAGTTTAAAAGTATACATTTTGGGGATTTAATTAAAAGCTTAGTTAAGTTAAATGAAGCATTAGTGTTAAATAAATGTACGATTCTAAATTTTATATAATCGGTTCGTCAGTCCGTAGGCTATTCCCTCAATTGACTAGAACACGTTTTTAATTCATTACAACTATTTCTTTAATTTGCCTTCGTTACTTTGAAATAATATATTTCACGTTGATTATTTGTAAATTCTAAATTGAACTCCCCCTAGTCCCTGGACACGTAGTTGTGCCTTCTTCAGTATTAATAGTATAGTTGCTCTGATCTGGGATTGTTTAGATTAGTATTTCCAGTGTTTCCTAATTTACTTATTGTCATTTTATTGAATTTAATTTTGCAATATATCTTATAATCCTTTTATTGGTGTTTAATTTCTACGCCACCTTTAGAATGGTTCAGTTCGACCATTCAATCTTTCCATGCTAAAAGTATGATTGCTACATGGAGGACTGAGTTATATGGTGGAGGTCACTTTGATCCTTTATAAATTACTTTAAAATTAGCTTTTACTAACATTATGGAAGGAGCACAATTACGGTTTCCAGAAAATTCACTTTTTAATTAATCGTTGGATGTGGGCAAATATTTATATTTATAAGCTTGTAAATCAAAGTGCATCAAAGAATATTAAATGCATTTTAACTATATTTAATTAGTAGAATATTATAAAAAAAACTTATGGAGCTAGATTTTTAAATAATTTCAATTGACATTTATAAAGACTTAAATAAACAATCTGCTTTAAACTTAGCCAATCGATATAAACTCAAACTTCCCATTGATATCCAGGAGAAAACCCTTTCTGATTTTAGTCCAAAACTAGCTTTAACAAAAGAGATATACAAGAAGGCTGATGCTTCACCAGAATTTGCCTCTGCCCAGAAACAACTTATTTTAGAATATGTCAATGCCAGAGTTTCCTGTATTGTCTCAGTTTCGCGACATATCAGAAAACTTTTATGAGGAACCAGTTAAGTCAACCAATGATTAACCTCGCGAAAGTGAACTAACTCATAATTATTGTAACAAGGATGTTTATGAGCATGAGAAGTTCCTAACAGAACGAAAATAGTTTAAAACTAACAATGCAAATGGTTCGGGTGAAATGCCTGCTGTTGCAGAAAATTCTCCTTTAAGTAATAACACTAAAATTTTGCACAAAAGCTCACTCGATCAAACTGAAACAGTCAAAATAGTGGAAAGCCTTCCTTTAATTAGAGCAAATAGCTTCTCTGGAGCTAACTATGAAGATTGTTGGGAATTTCTTGAGAAATACAAACTTGCTGCAGATTGCAGTCGTTGGATCTCAAATAGTAAATTAACGTTATTTCCTGTACACCTAACAGGTACTGCCTGTAGGTGGTATGAATTGTTTAAAGCCGAAAATGTATATGAATTTGAACTTATGATTTTTTTGGCATCTACGGACCTCAAAACGAACAGTTATCATGGTCTCAGGGCCACCTACGGGAATAGCGTATAATATATACGCCCCCTACAGGGAGAAATTCGCTAAAACTAAAAGTTTATCAGTCTGATAGATTCGAACAGTTGAGATTAATCTTTTAAAAGACAGCTAAATTATCTATTCTTTTGAGCTAAGATAACGGTACAACAACAGTGCGTAAACAAATCATAGAGCTATTTAAAAAAGTACTTTTATTATTGTTATTTTTAGTTATCTTTTGGTTAACAGCAGCTTCAGAAATATCAAAGATTGTGCCGAAGGTTCTGAGAAAATCCCCGTAAAGAAAATATGATGCGACAACATTTACCACCACCGGACGAGATTGATTGGAATCAAAAGTTTTGGGAACGCTGGGATTTCCCAAACGTTGTGTGAACTTTGGTCGGAAAACATGTCACGATTGTTGTACCAAACAACACAGAAAGTTTGTACTACAGCTACAATAAATATTTCTCTATTAAGCTTTTTGCGTTGGGTGATGCCAACTGTAAGTTTCTAATTGTTCATGCCGAGTCTTATGAGAAGGAGGGAGATTTCTGGAATATTTCAGAAATCTAATTTGTCAAAAATAATTCAAAATGGGTCAGGTATTTTTATTTCTTCGCAGTATCTATCTAATTCGAACATCTTACTTCTCTGCGTGGTATTTAGTGACGAGGCTTTTAAATTGGACAAAGACATGAATGTAGGAAGTGTTATAGCAAGTGCCAAGCAATTTAAGATCCAGTTAAAATAAATCTAAATTTCATTATTCATTTTTACTTTCTCCCTCTATACATAGTATATGGAGAAAGTATTGTTTTCGTCAAAATTTTCGAATTTGAGTTGTTAGTGGGAATATATATTGAGGTTTTGGTGCTCCCTGAACCCAAAAAAATGGTTTTTACGTGATGTCTGTCAAAGTGTGTGTGTGTGTGTGTGTGTGTGTGTGTGTGTGTGTGTGTGTGTGTGTGTGTGTGTGTGTGTGTGTGTGTGTGTGTGTGTGGATGTGTACAGAGCTAGAGCCCTAACCAATGGGCCGATTTTGATGAAATTTGGTATGTAGGTACTAATCGACGATATCTCCAGGTTTTTTTTTCATTTTTGATTTTTAAGGGTAATTATCCCCCAAAAACCGCCAAAAAACATGAAAAATCAAACTTTCTCAAAAACGGCTCTAACGATTTTGATTAAACTTTAGTCGTTTATAGAACTTTAGTTTTCCAACAAAATGACACCACCCACATTCCTGTAAAAATTTGGGTTTAGAAATTACAGGACTCAAAACATCCAAAATTCAGTTTTTTGGACTTTTCATAAAAAGACATAAATATAAAAAAATATTACTATTCACCATTAAAAAGAGCTCAAAAAACTAAATAATTTAGTATATTGAATTACTATTGCTGGTTTCGGAGAAAATTGAAATTTTCATTTAGCGGTAAACGCAGTACGTTGTCCAATGTTATTCTTAAGGGGAATACAAAAATGACTATTTCTCTCGTATTTACTGATAAATTTCATTAAAACTTGATATACTTGTCAATTTAGCATTGACCAGCAGAGTTAATTCGAAATATGTTGCCCCTTAATAACCCTGGGGGGATAGGGGGCATTTCCCCTCTTAAAACCACGAGTGTAGCAATGGATTCTGTAGTGCCTCCAAAGCAGGGATTTGGGTGGATGTTTTTTAAAACAACTTGTTTGCAAGATTTTCTGTACATTCGACCGTGCTTTGTATTCTATATTTAGTAAATAAAAAGTAATTTATTCATTAAAGTTGGGCTAAAAGGGAGAAAGTATGTGTCAGTTTTCTGATACCGTTTATTTGAGTATTGCGCCTGAACTGTATTAAACAGTGTCCTCATGCCGGCAGCCGCGGCTGTACAGTTAAATAGGGGTTCCGTCCATGCGATCGCCAAAGTGGAACAATGTTTCCGTGTGTGACCGTGTTTAATGCTATCGTTTCGAGCAGTTTTAAGTCGCAGTACATTTAAGACGTCGACTCGACTGATAAGAGAGAAACAAATTCAAGTATGATTAACATGGCGCAACGAAGCATAGAAACCAGGTTGTAGCAATTTACAACAGGATTACGACAAGGTAATTAAAAACAAAAAAATCTAAGTTACCATTTGTGCATTAAAATGAGGCGAGTTTTACTCCTCTCAATTTTAAACCAGAAACAGTGGACATGATTATTACTGTGTGTTGCTGCCATCACAACATTATCAGAGTCAGATGTATAAGGAACAATCCTAACTACAGTGAATTTGACGATACAAATACATGACTCTTGTCAAAACCATGGTCTCCTTGGCTAGCACCAGCGGATTTGCAAAATTAGAAGGCTTCAAAGTTAGGGAGTGGTTTGGGGAGTACCTCAAAGGAAAATCAGCAAAAACCAAATCATAAGATAAGTTTAAATGACAAATTACGTACAAGAGTTATAAGTAATTTGGTGTAATTATACAGTGGAATTTGGATAATTCGAACCCTAGGGTACCAGTAAATAAAATATATTTATCAATAAATTTGAACTACAAACTTGTTCAACTTTAAATAGCTTTAAATAACTTTCAACGTAAATAGCTTCAACTTTAAAATGAGACTAAATAAATTATTGATTACAATATTTGTTCAAGTTTTAAACTAATGTCCCCTCTCAGATATTGTTTGCCGTAGACTATTACTACGGAGCTATATATAACATAATGATAATAATTTGTATTATTATTAACTAGGTGTACGCTCACTCCTCGTGTATATGGATAATCGAAACACATGATCAAATTTAAATTGAGTCTCATAAAAAATTCAAGATCTGATTTCAGTAACATCACCAGAATACATTCCGGTATCATTTAACTGCCACCAGAATCTGGGTTTTATATCTACATAGCTATAGTCTTAGTCACTTCTCCCCGAATAATAACTTATCGCGGTAGCTGAGTGGGTATCGCACTGGCTTTCAGAGCGAAAGGACGCAGGTTTGGATCCCGTCGTCGACCTAACATTTTATCCGTAGAAAAATATTCATACATTTATCACTTTTTTTTATCAAAGGAAATGTAAAATTCCGTAAATTTATTTATTTTTAAACTAAAATTTTAGATTTCAGGCATGGTTTGTTGATAGGATTGGCATGGGTACTTTATCGTAGTACAAACAGAGTATTTTGGGCTAGGCAGTGACTTTAGCAGTGTGATTAATTTAACTTTGAAGAGAACAGCGAGTTTACTAAATGACCTAATGTTACGATTTCTATAGGCCTAGTCAAAATATCCTTAAGGATTAACAATAAGTCGTCAGGTCTACTTATTTAGATGACAAAATCAGATTTCAATACATTGTTTCAAAAGCCTAGGCTATCATGAAATTAAATGCTATAAACATGGGTTGGTCCAAGACCGTACATGAAACTTCTAAAATGGCAAGTAGCCTAAGTGTACAGGCCTACATTTCATAACCATAGGTCAAAGTTTATGATGAGAACAGCTTACTGTAATCCAAACCTAGGATACGTCAAATCATTTCAGACAACAGGTAAAAAAGACTTAGTTTGGTTAGAATAGTTTAAAGCTTTTGTTTTGGTTCATTCAACATTTATGGTAATGTGTTTATAGTATTTTAAAACAGTTGTATTACCAGTTTAATGTCGGCTTACTCTTACTGTAATCCAATCCTAGGCTATGTCAAATCATTCAAGATAACCTTCCGAAAAAAAGCAAAATAGTCCATAGCTTTTATTGTGGTTAGCTTCAACATTACTGGTGATGTATTTTAGGTAATGTAGAACATTTTTATTATTAATTTAGTGAAAATATAACCTAGCAAATAATTGTCCTACAAAATAAATTTTAAGGTTGGTTGCTTACTGTGACTAACTTGATCAAACCTTTCTAGACAAAATGAAGCTTTGTACTTTTTACCATGAAAATCACAATATTACCATTTGTCTAAGACAATGTAATAAAACAAACTATTTTATAAGATAAGTTAATATCTCATTATCTACAGTCATCTAACTTGAAAAGTTATTTTGAGTTTTTCGAACTGCCACACGCGTCGCCTGCCACTGTTACTCGTCGCCTCCAACGACTGACGATATTTACACAGAGTAGGCATACCAAGGGAATATTAACTGTATGAATATTTTTTGATAACGTACACTTAATAATGTTATAAACTAAGAAATATGCTCACAATTTAAAAATATACTTCGATTTATCTCTCTTGTGTGTTTTTTTGGTAAAAAATCTTTTGTTATCCAGTACAACACAGTATAATCTAGTAAACTAACTATTGTTACTATGTTGCAGAAACATAGACGTCGGCTAAATTTTAACGATTCAAGTACCACTAAAATGACTTCCAATCTTATTCTTATGGAGAAAAAATAATTATGGTTTTAAGATAATTTTATTAATACTGAACGAAATTATCTGAATAACGAACTCGACCGAGATTTTTTACTGTTAAGTTTATCTGGAAAATTTTAAGTTTGACTGTGGAGGCGTTCTCGAGTTATTTTGGTCACAGACACGCCAGTTGAGTTGATTCTCTTACCAGTCTAAGCAGTAAAGTTACAGTATGTATTAAAAAAACACTATTACAAAACGTGGCTACTACAGTTACTTTATTAACATATCCTGTTTGTGGTTTTTAAAATTATTCTCTGTTTCAATAACCAATACTAAAAGCATATATCATTCTTCAAAAGTTATCAATATTGACTGATTTCGTTCTGTTATACCACATATGTAAAAAGTTATTTGGAAATTGACGACATCAACATTAACAAAAGTGATAGTGGTCAACCATTGTATAAGCCTAAAATGTTATAGTACGTACACTTAGTTTGTTTATTTTTGAGTTAACACGTTTTTCATGTTCAGTACTTCTAACGGATGTTAAAAGTAAGCTATTGTAGTTACAAGTTGATCTTATAAATAAAATGTGATTGTAAACTTACCGATCTTGTTCATCATATTTCCGATTTCTGCCCAGAAAATTGTTTCCGCAATGCATTTGTCCAGTCTTTTTCTGCCATACTCTAGGTAATTTGATGTCCTTGCATCAATTCAACAATTTTCTCGTCATCTGACGTACTGAATTTACCCAAACACAGAAGGCCAGTCTACACTATTCCGCGGTGGGGAGCGGGCAAAGTTAATCCGCGGCGCGACGCGAGCACTTCCGCTGTCTGGGAAAACAGCGACATTTGATTACATGATGAGGAGAGGCCAGCGTACTCCGCTCTCCGCTGCGGTAAACTTCCGCGCCTAGGACAACTCAGCTTAAACTGGCGTAACTGAACCTCTTAAATTCAAGCAACAAGAAACATCAATGGATTCAGACTCATACAGGTGGTATTAAAATTATTTAAAAAACAATATGATTAAATATTATACATCCATAAAATTCACTCACTGCCTGCAATAGCTTTACAAACTTAACTGAAAAAAATCATACGAGCAAGTAACTCTCATACCTGGCAATAGATCAAATAGAAGAGGAGACACCTCACATAATTGACCGAAAACATAATAAAGTACCGATTATTGACCCAACCATCAGATTTGAAACCGATTCGTCCTAGCTGAAAAAAAAATAATTATTTACGTTGCATCCCATACACAAGGGGGAAAACATTTGAAGAGTATGAGGTTATAGGCATCTTATCAGGAAGTCTAGGATCAGTTCCAGAACTTGTAATAACCTTTTAACAACAAAAATCGTCCATGAATAATGGAAGAACTTGAAGATTGCTCAGAGATTACTAATAAATGTGTTTTTTTTCGGTAACGGATTTTTACCTCCTCTTAAGTGTTTTCCATTCCTAGTAATCATGATGTAGAACTTATATATTCTGGATGTGGATCATGATGTAGAAGTGGATATATTTTTGAATCATGGTCTAGGGTGATGTCAGAAATGAAAGCAGTAAACACTAAAAATGCATACTTGTATAAGGCTACAATATATTGAGTTGTAATATCGTATATGTGACACGGTATTCTACATGAAAAAATTGCATTACTGATTGCCTTTGTCTGAATTAAGCTGCTATAAAGTAAAAGGTTCATTTAGAAAAAACAAAAAAACAACCGTTAAATAAAACATATAAAAGTCTGGATTTCACCCTGTACCGCTTTTATTATTACTTAATAATTGGAAATGAATTTTCTGATAAAATATCAAAGACCTACGCATTGTGAGACATACGATTGTGAAGATCAGAGCAATTGATGAGCAATTCCTTCGCAATCCGCACAATAAAACTACTCCAAGGCCCCAGTTACTATCGGCCGTGATGTGTAGTCGTCCTTATCTGCTTGATACATTGTTGTCCACTTGCATGGGGCATTTGTAACAGAGAGTTCATAAACCAACTACGAGCTCGTGTAATGATGTTCATGACAAGTACAAATCTCCTTTTCGTTATCTCCTCGTAGAGGGAAGTAAAATTGCTATCTGTTATTACGTAAAATGGTGTTCACGTTTTATTGCTTTTGATTTAATTTAGTTGTATCAGTAAGTTCATGGTAAACAGCTTGGTATTGTCCAAGACTTCTAAGCTAAAACCTAGTAATCTTTTGGCCTGCTAAGACGCCAATCAGTGCAATAAAAATGTTAATACAGTAAAGATGTGATTCATTCATTAATCAATGATTGTTGTGAAAAATAGACTTTTCGTTATGTCAACGAAACAGCTACAAACTCATAAAAAAGTTTTGAAAGTAAGCATCTACAGTTTTATTACATGGTCACTGTTACCTTTACACTCCAAAATGGTTAATTGACGCCTTATGTTGGTGAGTTTACAGGTTTTATTTTGCAGGATTCGACTATAAAGCAACTTAAGTTGAGATTACGAGAAAACTAATATTCAGTAGTATATTGTTTTTCATTATCTTATGATAAACTTTGCTATTCCAAATAAGTAAAAAGCTATATTATTATTGATTTCTGTTGTTTAATATTTCCATCATGCATCGTTAAACTTGTTTTAAATTTATATCAGAGAATAAATACTAGTCACTGATAATACTAGTTTAGTTTTCAATATATATCTATTTTTTTACGTATGGGAAACGATATATACGCGTACCAAAAAGAACAATGTGTAACTCCTTGCAATAGATCTCGATGGAGAGACCCACTAAAACCCCTACCCACGTGTGTAATGCCTAATCGCATGTGGAATCGCCTGTTTTATTATTACAGGTTCCACTCATGCAACCCATTTCATACACTTGAGTATTTACTATATTTATTAACTCTAAAGCTTTACAGAAAGGCTTCACGTAGATAACTTTTTTCTTAACCGGATTTAATCTGAATCGTTTGGTTTTGTACGACAATATTGTCATTTAAATGTATTTGGCTTTTATTTATTCACCTTCTAAATATTCGCTTTTGTTCAGTAAGCTAAAGATTTTCGATTAGAGACCAGTTTTTCATCAGAAATATCTAATTAACCTAACTATAACCTGATGATGATGGCAGTCAGGTTTACTAGAGTGGGTATAATATCCAGCCCGTATTTTTTGTGTTGTCCTTTCAAGGTTACACCCGGAGTATAACCGAGCACACACTTGAGCATGGTATGTTTAATTGTTACTGCATATTGTAACAGGAATTTGAACTTAAAATGGAATTTTCCTAAATGCTTCTGTAGGGCATGTTATCAAAAGAAGAATAATGCACCTGTTGTATCTTGCTTTACCGATGGTTCACAGCTTGAATTCTACAGCAATACAGTTGTTCCTCAGGTCTATATGAGTGTGGAAGGCACTCGCCTTTACTGAATATGAACCTGGAGCATATTTGTAAGGATAATTCGAACCTTAGTGAATGTAACAGTTATCCAGTCAGAACTTAAAATAAAGCCTTTATGAATAATGGAAAAGTCTAGCGTGAAAGCTTTGTTAAAACATAATGCAACAGTTATTTTTTTAAAAAAATTGAAAAATTAAAATGCACGTATTTATGGGGAATTTACATTAACGTCCATTTGTACGACCGATCAGAGTAACATTAGTACCTGCTAAAGGGGCTTTCTTTTTATTGGTTCTTAAATAGATAAATAAAAGCAATGCACAGAAATATACTCGTGCATACAAAACGCTTGATTGTACATGCAAAACGCTTGTGGTTGCTCCATATAACAAACGGTAACCGTGTCATATCTCTAACCATAAAATAACTGAACATATTTTAGTTCGGTAAACGATTAGATTGTAATCATATATTTAATTTTACTCTCAAATAAACTCCAGGATATATTTTTAGGTTTTAAATACTATCAAAATCCGCAAATTGAAAAATATTTATTTTGTTTAAATGTTTCTGAAAATACCGTAGAATTCGCCAATTATAACAAGGTGGGGGAAGGTTGGTTTATCCTATTTATTTTGAAAAATTTAAAGTGGTTAATTAGTAGTTTTAATTATATAACCTAATGTGGCAGCAGGCTATGTTCACCAGTAGTTAACCTATAAACTACCTAATATATAGTTATATGTATTACCCTTATTTTAACTTAATCAGACCACTGGTCTGCATTATCCACTGTTGACTTTGTATTTCAATTCAGAGACATCGTCAGCGCTACGTTAATATTTACACATTTTTATCAGGTAAGTCTAACTCTTAACGGATGACATGACGTGTTTAAAAACCCGGTAGAGGTAAGTGAATTCTAGAAACCATTATTTTCCTTTAAAAACCTTCACATACAAGAGAACAACTCCATTTTAATGTATTTTTATTATTAAAACATGGTATTTTAAATTAATTAGCGTTTTCCATTGTATGACTTGCAGTAACTTTAAATATATATTTCTATCGCACAGTAGATCGGAAATATATGGCATTTATAACCTGTTATTTATTAAAAGCCGCGTGATCCAGGTGGAGGGGATAATCTCGCCGCAGACCGTGTTTGGAGGCCGCCGAGGTTAACGGAGGGTTTCAATATTCAAACAGCTCTTTTATCTCACCAACTCCATCGCTGTGTACACTGAATAATGCTAGAAACCGCCTCATATGTATAGAAACGGGTTATTGTTATAAACATAACTTTAATGCATGTCCTGGCTAAAAATGAACCTAAGTTTTATTATTATATATTCTGAAATTATTTTATTATCGACCTAAATAAAATAAGTGTACTTCCACCCCTTATATGTACCAAAGTAATAGTTGTATTGTAAATCAAATAAAATGAAAAGCAATTTATGAACAAGTTAGATCGCAGTAACTACATGTTTTAAATACCTTTTTGTTGTTGAAGATTTACTCATATTAGTCATTTAATGATGGTATGCACGCTATTTCATCTGTTGAAAAAAATGTGTTATCAAATCATCTGACAATTCAAATTAAAGTCTTCAATCCTTATTAATATTTATTAATTATTATTATTATTATTATTATTATTAATTATTAATTGAGTATTTTATTTTATTGGCTATGTTCACCTTTTATACTACATTTAATTAACTTATCTCTATATGTAAGTTGTAAGCATAATTTTACTAACAGAGTATCCTTTTTGGTTTTATCATAGAGATAATGTAATGTTTTTAATAGATTTTTATTAATAAACAATTCATTGATTCAAGGAAATAATAATTTTTAATGAGGTTTGATGTTCCATTTTCAAAAATATTCAATTCTCTGCAAAATTCGCAGAAAGTAAAACACAATTACAGAACTATTTTCAAATTTCATATGTATTGGTCCTTAAGTTTTATATTATTAGCTATATCAATTATTTGTATTTTGTGTTCTTGGTACATAAAGTACAAGAAATATGAATGTACAAATTATATGGGAGGAAACATTAACCTAATGCTAATAAGATTTCAGGCGAGAATTTTAAATGGCTTAAAAATATTGCTTATAATTTCATAGCGTTAGAAATTACACAGCTACTAAATCATTTTGAATCAAAACATTTTGATGACAAATTAGAATCACCAAGGAGAAAATCGAATTCATACCCATAATAATAAGGTGAAAAAACCTATAACATGTTGATTGAAGACAACAGATCAACAACCCTCACAGTATTCCACGAAAGACAGTTCAGATGGTTGTGGTATATGGTATCTGGTAATCGTTTTGGGCCCGACCCTTCTACAGTAGTCAGTAGTAAATTGTAAAATATCAATGCAGTTAATATTAAAATAAATGTAATATCAGTGAAGGAATGAACGTGCAAGAGTTTGATTTCGAGCTGGCCCAAGTGATGAAGCTGCTTAAGTGAAACCAACATAACTGTCAAAGCCCGTCTGAAAGCTTAGACTCTCCCTCGTGGTTATTTTCATCACAAAGGCAAAACGGTTATTGTAGTTTATGAAGCGGCAATACATTCGTGCTGTTTATCTTAGAAAAACTAAACATGCATACTCATAACCTTTTGAATAGAAGCTACGATTTTTCTCTTTAAAAACATATTAGCGAATTTCCCCTATAGGGAAGAAGCTATTACCGTAGTCGGCATGGTAAGACCTAGGCCCGGGACCATGATAACTTTTCGTTTTGAGGTCCCCAGATGCCAAAAACACCATTCGTTCAAAACAGTATATATATATATATATATAAAATAAGTGTGTGTGTGTGTGTGTGTGTGTGTGTGTGTGTGTGTGTGTGTGTGTGTGTGTGTGTGTGTGTGTGTGTGTGTGTGTGTGTGTGTGTGTGTGTGTGTGTGTGTGTGTGTGTGTGTGTGTGTGTGTGTGTGTCCGTGGGTGCGCTAACTCTCGTAAAAATGGTCCAATTTTGAAAACATTTGGTACAAACATGTAAAGCAAGATTTATGACTTTAAGTTCACAAACCAACCAGATCATTCTATTTTGGGGGATTTTGTACCCCAAAAACGGGTTTTTGAGTTTTTTTACATGTAATATTTTAGTAAATCAAATTTTACTTTTCACCATTGGATTTGGCGTCAAAAAGGAACAATTTGGGGTTTTTATCATTTCTCTACGTTAATTGGTTACAGAGATATTGAAAGTGCTAAACACAGTACGTTGTCCAATGTTATTCTTATGGAGAATAAGTCAAATTATATATCTCGCTTATTTATCAACTTATTCTGAAAAAGCTTGGTAAACTTGGTCCACTTTATATCGTTGTGGTCTATTGATATTTGCACAAAAAACTATTTTTTTGCCGATGGTTCCGGTAGCAGCAAACCTGCTTACTCAGCCTCCATGTTATTCTTATGGAGAATAAGAAAAATGCTATCTCCCTTAATTATAAACATAAATTAATAAAACTTGGTATGTGGCTTTACCTAGTTGGGTTTTATTGATATTTGTATAAAAACCCATTTTTTATGTTCCTTGTTTCAGCAAACCTGCATACTCAGCCGCCATGTTATTCTTATGGAGAAAAATTTAAAATGTGATAAATAGTTTATTTATGAATGTATATTGATGAAACTTGGTATTTGGCTTTATGTGGTATTAAGATACAATACATGCATTGGAAATGCGCTGAATACGCAGGTTTGCTGCTACGGAGGTATTTTTATCTTACATGTTTTAAAATTATTTTTCTAATAACGCAGCCTTCATATTCTGATTCTTGTAAAAGCTGCGATAACCCAACTTGTTTTTACATCTGCCCAACGTATATTTTGTAGTGAAATCACAAAACCAGTAAATTTCATCATAAACATGATATGGAAAACCCGTATTTTGAATTTATCTGCTTTTGTCTCTATTCTGACACATTTATTGTGTTCTTGTATTTAGCATTTGAATCACTAAAGCATTACAATATAAATACAGTATAGTAATGAAAATGTACTAATTTGTATTTATAAATATTCCAATTCAAAATAAAGTAAGGAGATCAATTAAATAATCTAATCCAATGGATGACATTTTATAGATGTCTTATAATATCAGATGGTGTTTTATATTCAATGCGATTGTTGCGGCTACCACACATAATTGCACCAACATATGGAATAAACGTAAATATTGATCAAATCGATGGTCGATTGCTGGAACTGAAAGAAAATGGACACACAATCCAGGGCTCCAAAACTATTCAATTTGGTATCTCGTTAAAATCTACTAATTATTAATGTTAAGTAGATTTCTTGGGTCAACTCCTCATAATTTACTCGTGCGGCGTCACTCTGTGCTTTATCCATTAAGATAAATTATGAGGTTTACTTTACAAATTATGAGGACTATCTAAATCTCAAAAGACATTTGGTTTAAGCTGATAACTTAGACAAATTTACTTTATTTATTTGAGTTGTACAATGTGAGAATCAGTCTGCAATGGATATCAGAATATTTGGTCGTGAACAATATTGCATTTTACTTTGAAAATATCTCTTCCCCTCCTTCTTACTTCAGTAGTTCAGTTCTGTTTATTTTATTACTTAAACAAAATCTTTATCGGCCTCAAAAATTCACTGCCAAATAACTGAACACAATAAATGTTAACAAATGATTTAGTTTAAAGGGATTATATTACAACGTGATTAAATTTCTATGAACTAGGTTTGTATGTATTTATAGTATATTTATAGAAGTGAACTACACATAATAAATGTGAATGATTACATATCAGATAAACGATTATAATCTTGAGTTATTAAACTTTGATTGTGTTTACTTATATAACCCTAAATTAGTCTTAAAACTCTTAGCTTTGGTTTTATGTTTATTCACATTAAACAGGATTATTAACTGGTGTATTAACCAGTAAGATATGTAAACAATGATAAACGTCGTCCGACTAACATTAACTAAGCAGCCGCTAGTTAGACAAGGGCTCCGAGGGACGACGATGTGGCGTGGCGTTAGAGCTGAAGCATTGGTCTCGAATAACAAAGAACAAAGAGTACTACACTTCGATACCGCCACTTGTGCTGATACCCTTTATACCGCGGATGAACAGCAAACACGACTACCGACTGTAATTGAACAAACATGAAACGTTGAATTTATATTTAAATACAAATTATAGTAATATTTTTTGCTAAAATTAGGTAGTGTTAAACAAAATGGTCCAGAAGAATAATTTTTATCGCTCTTTAAGGTAAGGGTAGCAAGAAAATTGTTTATTGACATTTGACCATAAACAGCTTTTTTATTAGCATTACGTGTTGTTATTACTTACGGGATGTAATAAAAGACGTCTTACAACACTTAAGATATATTTACACTTATACTGATTCACATACAGACGGTAAACATATATAAAATATGGTACTAGGCCATAAGTATTTCCCGTAAGTATTTGACCATACTATACTATACATGAATGTTATTTAATTCAATTGGCCATAGTAAGCCATACTTTAAGCTAAAACTCAGCTTGAGTTCAAAACATATCCAGCCGCAATAATTGTTAACGGATAGAAAGTTCTTCTTAATTTACTGAAGGCAGTTTGATAACAATGAGCGCCATTGCAAGCAGCATCGGTTTGGCTCCAGGCCAAATCTCTCGCTGTCATGTTCAAACTTTGTACGGTGTTAACGTGAGTCTTACAACGTTATGTTAATAAATTGCGTGAATTATTGTTCAATGTCTATGTGTTCTTATGAAAACAGAAAAATTAGTTTTATAATAGGCATTGTAATCGATAACACTCGTAATTTTATTTCATGCTCTATTTTCTGTTGGTGTACTTTTTATTTATTTTATTAGTGTATGACGTTCCTTTCATTCAATTCAATTAATTTATTTACCGTACAACCGTTTTATAATATGTATTATTAATTGTAAGCTCAAGAATTTGTACAAGATATATAATACATAGTACCACTTAATTAATATAACAACATTACAATTTAGACATAAGATTCAAATTTAACTAACAATAATATGATTAACATGTATGAATTATATGTGATGAATAATAGTCAACAAGAAAAATATACAACATCTCAACGTAACGCTTCAACCAGGCGCCTGATACTCTGCTCACTAAGTCCACTTGCAGTGAGACAGCATTTCCAAGCCGCAGAGTTCGAGAGCTGCAGAGTGGACTGCTGGGCATAGTTGGTGAAGTATTGCCTTCGTGCAAACGATCTCTGGATCTTGTGGCAGGCGGAACGTGGAAGGAGATTCTCTCAAGTACATTGGTGGTCATTATTGATGCCATTGGGACACTTCCATAGATACACTGTTATGAACTGCATACAGATTGAAACTGATAATAGGCACAGTGTCTAACGGCTAAACCAAAAACGCCGAGTGCATTAATTACTTCGGACGACAAATGTCAAATGTTAAACGTTAGTAAGAAAACTTGTATTTTTTATATTAATTAAAATAAATATAATACTATCCCAAAATTGATGTCATAACTAAGGAGGAATAACTAAAAATGTATAATGTTTTGCTATGTTAAGCGTGCACCAAACTTAAATAATTTACTTGAGATTGATCTGACGAATCTCAGATTGTGAGACGCTACTCAATTACATCTTCGTTACCCAGCCAGTTAACACTTACGTCGTATTAGTTATTTGTATTAAGGTGAATCATTATTTAATGTTCTTCCGTAGATCCCTCAAACAACTCAAAAGTTTTTTGTTTGTTTTAATTCTCAATGAGCAAAAGAATTTTCGAATTTATTTTAAACCTATCTGAACTAAAAATGCCATAAGTTGGTAACTATGATTGTTTGTGTGCAGAACGTGTCCAAGTAATAATACATATCACACGGTTAATCTCGTTACAAAAGAGCAAAGACATTTGAGATGTAATGAAACGACCTGGCTAAGAACCAAGTGTTGTTTGTCAATTTTATTGTTCTTTTGTTGTCTCCATATTATAAGGTTTGAAACTATCTTTATCAATTTATCAAAATGGCGTTTCTCAAATTCTCAGGTTTTATTTATTCATCCCTAACTAACAGGGTGTACAGTACCATAGGTATTTATAGTTAAAAATAAAAAAAACAAATTCACAACGGTTTAATTTGCAATACTGATAAATGGGTTTACATTTCACACTTTTATTTGTTTTATGCATTTAAAAGTAATATAAAAAATACAATACACGTACCAATGAAATTAGATATAACTTTATAAACCCATGTTAGTTAAGAAACTTCTACTACAATTGGTGCTACATTTTACTGAATTTGAACTCTAATACATACATTATACTCCTCTGTATTGTTGTTATGGAGCTGCTTTTAAGGAGTAATTTATAATGTTACGCCCTCGCACGTACTGGAGACGTGCAGTTTAGTCGTATTTCTTGAATTATATGTTAGCTATAAAGATGATTAAATCCAGTTTCATCTATTCATTACTTATTAAACTTGAAAATTTGACAAGTGATTTATTTTAAATAGTTAACAATATTTTATAACACCACAGACCTCATTTTTCGGAGAAGTTTTACCCAGATTATGTATAATTAAATTCAAGCTAAAATTGTATTTTTATTTGAACTAATATGGATTGTAATAATAATGTTAACGCAACTTATTTACGACAAATTAAATGGTAATTATAGAAAAATGCAATAGAACGTTGCTCGTCATCCGGAGTATCCAAGTCGTTGTGAATGTCTTGATTTACATAATTGCCTAAACTGTATAAGTAATGGAGCGGCTCTTTCAGTCTCTTGTAACTCTCCAAACAAACGGTTACGGTGTCCGATGGTATTTTCCTTCAACCGTTGCTTTTGTGATTATTGCATTTAACACACTGATAAGATATATTTTTTTGGCCTTGTACAGAAACAAGCCAAATAAAAATATTAATGGAATCTAACCTAAATGTTTTTAAACATAGTTGGAAACTCCTTCGTACTTTGGTCCTTAATTTATCGTAATTAACTCAATTACTCCATATTTTTGTCCACTGTCCTCTTGTAAAGTTATGTTTTGTCATGATATACGTTTTTATGTTGCATCATCATGAGTTTATCAAAGTATTACAGTCAATTCTTATCGTAATTTGTTTCATGTAAATCGGCTTTGCCGTTGGGGTATATAGTACACGATAAATAAGTACTGAATTCTGAGGTAATTGGCTTAGTACATTACACATGTACTGTATTTAAACAAAAAGTACGTTACAAGAAAAGTATTTTCTTAAAATTAGTTCGTTCGTAAACTTGTGTGCAGAAGGAAGGGGGCGGCTTTGCTCCCGGTGTGGATGATTTTCCGATTTCAATGCACGAGATCTACCAGCTAACTCCGGAATACCCTAAGGGTATTCCAGCTATTCAAAATGCGCATTTATTGCCCAAAAAATGTAGTCCGGAATAAATTACCTAATATTAGGTTAATATAATTAACATATACTCATTATAAAAGCACTTACAAAATTTACCTAACCAAGATTTACAGAATTTGTTAATGGGGTCAAATATGTAACAAACATGTTTTTGTTCCTAATTTTAAATCTGTTTCTCTTTTAGCGAATTTCCCCTATAGGGAAGAAGCTATTACCGTAGGTCTCATGGTAAGACTTAAGCCCGAGACCATGATAACTTTTCATTTTGAGGTCCCCAGATGCCAAAAACACCATTCGTTCAAATTTTTATATATGTATATATATATATATATATATATTTATATATATATTTATATATTTATATATATATTTATATATATATTTATATATATATTTATATATATATTTATATATATATATATGTGTCCGTAAGCACGATAACTCTCGTAAAAAAGGTCCGATCTTAATGAAATTTGGTACAAATGTGTAAAGTACCATTTATTTGAACAAGTTCGAAAACCAGATGAATCGCACCATCCGAAGGGGGGTTTTTGGGGGGTTTTGTACCCCAAAAATGTGTTTTTTGGGGTTTTCACATGTAATTTTAATTTAAATCAAATTTTAATTTACACCATTGAATTCAGCTTAAAAAAACAAACAATTTGGTATTTTGATCATTGCTCTACGTCAATTGGTTACCGAGATATTGAAAGTGCTAAACACAGTACGTTGTCTAATGTTATTCTTATGGAGAAAAAGAAAAATTGTATATCTCGCTTATATATGAACATAAACTGGCAAAATTTGGTATATGGCTTGATCTGGTTATGGTTTATTGTTGTTTGCACAAAAAAAATTTTTCGCCTATGGTTCCTGTAGCAGCAAACCTAGGTACTTGGTCTCCATGTTATTCTTATGGAAAATACTTAAAATGTTATATATCGCTTATTTATGAATGTATATGGATGAAACTTGGTATGTGACTTCACTAAGATGAGTTCTATTGATATTTGCATAAAAACCCATTATTTTGTGTGCCTTGTTGCAGCAAACCTGCGTACTCATCCCCAATGTTATTCTTATGGAGAATAATTAATATTTTAAATATCGCTTGTTTGTGAATACATTTCTTATGAATCCTGTTAAGTGTTATGTTATATATTCATTGGAAATTCGCTGAGTATGCAGGTTTGCTGCGACGGGTGTATTTATCATTTGTACTTAACATTGAACATCAAATATCAAGGGTAATCTTATAACTGGACGAAACGAAGTGAGTCTTTATACGTCACTTGCAAAGAAAATGCAAAGTTGAAGTAGTGTAACACTAACTACATTTTGACGGTTTAATGGATTGCCATAAAACTTTTAGGGTAACGTTTTGATGGTTTAATGATTCTAATAAACTAAAAACGCCAGTAGCTGATTTTGTTCATGTGGTGAAGTTCTCGAACTGTCAAATATTCAGATGGATTGGATTACTGGTTTCAAAGTGTCAAATTTCAATATTATGCTTGAGGTTATGTACAATTTGATTGACTATAATTGATCTACACCTCCCTATTATAAATACGAAACGTGACTTTTAATTTCTTAATAATCATTTTATTGATGGTACTTAGTAAATTTATAGTTTTTACAGATGTAAACTTTCTGTAAATACGACTGTGCTTTGAAATGGGATGTTAAAATACGAAAGAGTCATTATTGGCGAGAACGTCAACATTTTTAGGTGGGGAAATTACAAACGTTTAAGAATAATCATACCGATGTACCCTTTATATGGATATTTGTAATAAAAGGAAGAAGATGATAGTAGACCTATTTCAACCTAGTTTATGGTGTTGTCGATTTATTTTAAAATCTGTCGTCAGTAATCTCAATCCGGCCAAGACACATATATACCTATCATAATATTCTAATTTTAGCCTTACTAAATTTTTATTCTATCTTTAATTAGGTATGCTCTAAAAAAATAATATAAAAAATATGAAATGCATATATATTGTATTTAATCTATTTATATATCAACTTGCTTTTCATAGGCAACTACTTGAAAGGGGTCCTAGCTTTGATTACTTTTAATCTTGTACTCCAGTAACTTTTGATAGGTTATATAAGAGGAAATTAGCCTAGGCCTAGATTCTTTGATGGTAAAAGTAAAGTGTACAATTTAAAATAAGAAAACATAATTGGCACCCTTCAGAATTTTGAAAAAGGAGCTAAGGCAGTTTTTAATGAGTAGAGCCTACGACTTTATTTTCAATTAAGTATCATTTCAGTATAAAGCTGTAAATAATTACCTAACAACTGGAGCGCTCTAACGGGGTGCAGTATGATCAACTTTCACTAACTATTTGGATGTGATATAATGGTATAGTCCCTAATATATTCAATAACAGTATATCAGAGTTCTACGATCTATTAGGCCTACTATAAAAATATATTAAAATATAATTAATATCCCCACATTATTAATTAAGATTAAGATTTGCAACGAAATATCGTGCATGGCATTTAAAGGGTTAACATTTATTTTTTACCCTAAGAAATTTAATAACATACAAAATACAAAGCATTAGGCCTATACAAACATAAAATATTGGTTATCAGCAAGATTGTATGCTAGGTTATAGCTGCTTTGAATTTGGGGCCTTTCAAGTTGCTTAATACGTTGGCTGCTTCTCACGGTCCTGATCGGTGTTTTTTTTTTTCTCAACATAGAAAATTATGCAAATTTCATGTTTAAACATGTTCGCAGCACCGAAAGTGTTAAAAACAAGAGAAAATGAAATTATAATTCAATATTAATATCATCGCCATATTGCAATCATATTAGTACATCGCATTAGATCAAATCACATTAACGGGTCAATATTGTACAAAAACAATGTTTAGTAAACTCAATGATTTGTGACTCAATCATGCAAAGCCCTTCTCATGGAGTAACACCACACCGGCAACCTTAAGAATCACTTGTTTAGGCCGAGGGAGATTGAAAGGAGATAGGCCAAGATTGAAATATAAGACAAATTGAATTCTCCTCAAAATGTAGATACGAGTAATGAAATAAGTTAATGATGCACACATTACAGTTAACAATGTATCGGTATCGGTATGTTAGGTATCAGTTTTATGGCCGTATTTGTGTAATTTGCTGGTATGATGTCAAACAGCCTTTCTCCAACTGCTTTAACAACATACAGTAGGAAATAGGTACTATGTACAATTTAAGAAATAGGATATTGTGCAAGCTAACAAATTAATGTACGTAAACGTCCCGACTACCTAATAATCACTGAAGTAGGCCTAAGCTATATGAGCGGCTAAAACCCCAGGCTAGGGTTACCATATTCTCTAGGTTAAAAAAGAAGACTCCCGTACCCATTGAGAGGCGGATTAATAAATCGCGAAAACATGACCCTCCCCCCAGTGGCGGATTTAGGGGGGGGCTATAGGGGCTGTAGCCCAGGGCGGCAAGTTTTTAGGGGCGGCAAATTTACAGAAAATTAATAACTTGTTTACAAAAGAAATGTTGAAACGAGGAACATTTTGACGAAAACTGATGACAATGACGGTGTGCCGCCCTTTTAAAGATAAAAGTAGTAACCAGAGACTAACGTATAACGCCTGCAGTTCCTCAAAGCAGTCATAATGCATTTGTCATTCATCCGTACTAGCGACAAGACGATTACGCTACAGAGAAAGGGCGGCAAGCCACGAACTGCATTAGGCACTGCGCCACTATGACTACGTCCAACCATAGATTAAACATACTCCTTGTGGTATTCTTAATCTATAGTCCAACTCACGGACTTCCAAGTTTACCCATATATTCGCATAGCATTACAATTATTTGTTACACAATATCAATAATGACCAAGGCACACGGATGAGAAATGTTGCAACAATCGAATTTGAGATGACAATAATAAAATTTAGACTACAATGATATTGTCGTGTCATTTTCAAACTCAAGGTAACAAAGAAAGTTATTTCAGCCATCTTATACTTACTATCAAAGGCTACCACACATAACCATTCATTCTGGAGGATATTTTTAAAAACAAAACATCTGACCAAAGACAAATAAAGACTAACATAATTTGTGAAGAGATGATTTGATTAGTTGTTGCCATGGGAGCATAGTTGACAGAATGGTGTCAAAATGGTCAAAATGGTGGTCAGCATGTAGGCTGCAGTTTTTTACTCCAGACGAGACCTCTATATATATTTTTTGGGTGGAGCGGTGTTAAAATCTCCCATTTCATTAAATGAACAACTGTGATATTTGAATTCTTTAAATTAATATCTTGACGAATTTTAGGCGAATCATGATGGTAAACTTAACTTTATAATCTTAAGACATATTTTATATGTAATTTTATTGTTTATCTCGAAGCAAAGTTATGATTTGAGTTAAATGATATTATATATGTAATTTTATTGTTTATCTCGAAGCAAAGTTATGATTTGAGTCAAATGAAAACACCCTTTTAATATAGCTTTGGAAATAGTGATGAAAACAAGCTGCCTTGTGCATTGAATAACACCGTCCCACCAACAAGTTAACACCACAACAGGGCAAAATACCAAATATGACGGCACGCTTTTTGAAGGTTATTTGACAAAGAGTAGTGACTCCTGTAGGTATTATATTTTAATGTATTGGATCTACTACATCATGGAGGTGAAACTAGAAGAAGTGTTTGAAAATGTGTAAAGTTTTATAAAGATTAGGCCTACGTCAATTAATTTTATATTTTGATCGTATAAAACATATAAAAAATTATTTATATAAAAGTATAAATTGCAAAATGACTGAAAAACTGTATTTAAAAGCGCTAATTCAGGATTAAAATAGTCAGAATTATGAGGCTAATGGTCCGAATTACGAATTTTAAGGCTGCAGTGTCATCATATCTTATTTATTGGTTATTTATTATAATTTTCAGTAGTCAATGCGTTGGTGTAAAAATTAATGTTTTGATGAAGTATAAGAAGGGATTTTTAGGCCTTTGTTGAAGGATTTTCTTGTTAAAAGTAGCACTAGCACTGCTTCACTGCTTTTAACACCAACATTTGTCTCTAGGGCTGATTGTCATTGGAGGAGGCTATATTGAATATTAAACTGTGTTAATGTAAATCAAGTCAATTATACATTATTTTCCTGGATTTTTCAAATAGGAAATAACAGAAATTTCTTAAACTTATTCATTCAGTTAATTCGTAACTTCTTTAGATACTATCACAAAATAACTAAACAAGATATATAACAAGATATATATGTCTTCTCTAGAGTTTAAAGCTTAGGTTTTAAATACAATTTTGTCAGGATGAGATTTTTAAAAGCCTACCGACCGCTAAATGTATTATTTTTTTAGAGAGAAGTTAGTTAATTGGGGCGAAGATAAATCGAAACAAGTACATATTTTACGTCCCTTAATATTTACTTCTGTTTGGGAATTTCAGTTTGAAGAATAAGAATACTTAATGTGGATTTCGTAGTACAGACATTTTAATCCCTATATTCTGAACGTTATTCAAAGTCTCGATTGATCTTATTAACATCTGTTTACATTGTAGCTTTCGCAGCAATTGTATTACTGAGATAAAGGGCTGTTGAATATTGAACCCAACAACGAACCTCGGCACCTACTAAAACTATTTGGGAAAATATATATCCACAACCAATATCAAACTGATGAGTAAACTGTTTGTTCTCTATTTGGAGTTTTAAGAGTCAGGGACCGCTTGTGTATACCTGACAACAATTCATAAATTGACTTTAAAGTCTTTGTTTAAATATAAAATAATTTTAAAAGATACCAGTATTTCTGTTACTATTGTTTATCCGAGTGATAACAAAATACATTCTTCAGAAAAGAATGTATTAATAAGAACTCTTATTATGATATTATCAACAACTGCAAGTTGTTCAATTGACTCGCGTGTTCCACCGGACCCTGCAGTTGGACCACAATGTATCAAGCAGATAAGGCCGGCCACACATCACCGTGGATAGCAACTGGGGCCTTGGAGTAGTTTTATTGTGGGATTTCGATGGAATTGCTCATCAATTGCTCTGATCTTCGACCTAACTTCTATTGCATGTCTCAGATCTCAGTTAAAGTAGATTTAATGGTTAAATACAAAATTGTTCTTAGTCCTCATCCGTTTATTGTAACAATACTGCAGTTACAGTAATGCAGTTACACTTCTAAGATACGACATACGGTAATGGTTATACACGCTTATTCATTCATAAAGAACGACATGACAACCGAATTACACGACTAAAGCCTGTAAGGCTTTGCAGATGGGTAGGCCAAAGTTATAAATACATAATTATTATCTTTAGTGTATCACAAGTTATAATTTTACAATTGAATGCTCTGTCATCCCTCTTACGAAAATCCGCATGTGTACTCAAAATTTGTTTCTACTTTAATATTTCTAAAAGTAATGGTAATAATGCGTATGTTGAATTTGATTATATAATCGCATAACTATAGGCTAATTATATTTGCAATTGTCTAATCAAATTTCAATTAAAAATACCCCCGTCGCAGCAAACCTGCGTACTCAGCGAATTTCCAATGCAAAATATATGTCTTAATACCGCATAAATCTGCATACCAAGTTTCATTAAAATATATTGACAAATAAGTGATATATCAAATTTGAATTATTCTCCATAAGAATAACATGGGGGATGAGTGCGTAGGTTTGAAGCAAAAATGAACACAAACAATGGGTTTTTATGCAAATATCAATAGAACTCGACTAGGTGAACCAACATACCACGTTTTATTAATTTATGTTCATAATTAAGGGATACATTACATTTTACTTATTCTCCATAAGAATAACATGGAGGCTGAGGACGCAGGTTTGCTGCTACGGTAATTATCGGTAAAAATTGCGTTTTTGTGCAAATAACAATAGACCACAACCAGATGAAGCCGTATACCAAGTTTCGTTAGTTTACGTTCATAAATAAGCGATCTATAATTTGCTCTTATTCTCCATAAGAATAGCATTGGACAACGTACTGTGTTTAGCACTTACAATATCTCTATAACCAATTGACCTAGAGAAATGATCAAACACCAAATTTTGTGTTTTTTAAGCTGAATCCAATGGTGAAAACTAAAATTTGGCTTTTTAAAATATTACATGTAAAAACTTCAAGAAACCCTTTTCTGAGGTACAAAACCCCCCCAAAATACCACTTCGGATAGTTTGATCTGTTTGGTTTTCGAACTTAAAGTCATAAATAATACTTTACACGTTTGTACCAAATTTTATCGCAATCGGACCATTTTTACGAGAGTTATCGCACCCACGGACACACACACACACACACACACACACACACACACACACACACACACACATATATATATATATATATATATATATACAGTTTCGAACGAATGGTGTTTTTGGGGTCTGGGGACCTCAAAACGAAAAGTTATCATGGTCCCGGGCCTAGGTCTTACCATGCCAACTACGGTAATAGCTTCTTCCTTCTTCCCTGTAGGGGAAATTCGCTAAAATGTTCATTCGTACAGTTGAATTGTAGGTAATTGTGGCGAATATACTGTTGGCATGAGTATATGAGGATATCCTGTTTAGACTAAGAAAATATAGATTATAGAGTAGACTAAAAAATCCTTTAATAATTTGGAATATGATCATTAATGCAAAAATTATGAAAGTATTTCCTACAAACATTTCTTCTAAAATGCTTATTTTTCCAGATATCCATCTGCATGTAATGTTACCTTTTAATTGTATTACATAACCACTGAGAATACAAAGACGAAACTTTGCACACGTTGGCCTTCCAAGTCCTACTTTTGGGCAACACTAACCTCATTTTTCCGGTCATGCGGAGGTGAATGTCCAATTCATAGCTGTATTTTCAACCGTTAGTTGTGGGCAGGCGTTCAACCAGATTATGCGACCGAAAAACTAGGGAAAACCTACCCTGAAGACGAGGTACGTTTGTGAGGAGGTTCCGCGAAATATCCGGATTACAAGAGACTGTGGTCCGTGTCCATGTGTTTGTTTGTGTGAAAAAAAAACTTTTGACAAGGTTGGAAATCCAGCTGTGAATTGGACACCCGTCTCCATATGATAAAAAAAACAAGGCGAGTGTTAAAAAATAGGATCTGGAAGATTTACACCTCACCTAAATGAAAAAAATACAGTAAAATTTAAATTACATACTAATTTTTCTAAAAGAAAAACAAACAAAAAACGTTATGTTGAGTTTTGTTTCATCCAACTATGTATGAGTAATATAATAAAACTAGAGTAAAGTAACGGAGCATAAATGAAAAACACCACTACTCAAACATAGCATATTTCATATTATTTTTTACTCTCCCCCTGTATGGAGAAAATATTGATTTGTTACTCCCTGGACCAAAATAATAATTTTAACGATGTTGCCTGTCTGTCCGCCTCGAAGTGTACAGACCTAGGTCTGTTGTTTCTAGAGGCCTCGCCGATCTGCCAATGTTGATGGAATTGGGTATGTAAGTCCTAATGTAAGGAGTCTCGTGACTTAATATACCCTCGAACGATCCCTACTATGAACGCTAATTTAAGTATGCAATTCATTTAAACTTAATGAATGGCCGAGTAGCAGAGCCCTAAGAGAATTTCCAAATGGGAAAAGGCGTATATTTGTGTACAGGCCTATACCGAGCCGATCATTTTATTTATTATGAAATCCTCTACTTGTAATTTTGTACCTTTGTACCTTTATATTGTGAAATTAAATAATAACTTTTAGTGGTAATATGTTACACTTTACCTTGATACATTCTTTAATCATTATTGTATCTAATTCATAAATTTACTTAAAAAGAAGATTCTAATTGCAATTGGTATTTTATTTATATCTATTTTTAACTTCCCTAGTTTGCTAAAAATTGGAATGGCCGAAAATTCTGTTCTTAAATTTTGAAGAGAGTTAGTAAATAATAAAATGTGTTATTGTGAGAAACTATTGTCTCAAACACATCTTGTTTTTCTGTTCTTATCCTGCGGTTCGCAATAAAGGTCTAGGAAGACGTTTACGGACTGGCGTAAAATAGGGATAGCCCATAAACATTTAATTACAATTGGGCAGAGTGGCATTACTGATGTAATTCTCTATACATAAAATTAACCATTTATGTATTGATTTCTAAGCTCTCTAACCTCGATCTTAAGTATTTATTTAACGAGGCCAAACAAATTGTACTCTGCTTGAAAATAAATAAACTTCACAGGTAATCAAAGTATGGCATTAGATGTGTGTGCTTAGTTGTGTGTTTACCTGGCTCTGTGTTTGTTATACATTCAGAGATATTTTTGACATACGGATAGCTTTTAAAAGTTACCTTGGCACTAACCATTCAATTATTGTTGTAATAAGATAAGCCCTTGTGAGAAGGAAAGGATCAGAAAGTAATCAAGAAACGGTTTTGTTATGTTGTAACACCTATCACGATAACCACAATTTTCCGCCCATGGCTTGTTACATCTCAGGAGGATACAAGACAATGTCACAGGTTTCTATAAGCTTAGATTTGACTTGGAATAAACATAGTTAAATTATATTGGACAGAAGTAATTAAAATGCGATCTAGTGATAACTTGCTTTCGTTCTCTTAGAAAATAAACCCGCTCATTGTTAGTCCAAAAAGGAGGGTTATAAATCTTTGTTATATATCTCTTTGGACAGCAACCAGACCGCTTCATAAATTTAATTCCTTCATCTTGCTTAATGGTCAGTGAGATAGTCAAGTCTAACGACGTTATTTATTTGATATTACATTACACTAGATTGTATAATTTATTGATTTTCATACAAACAAGACTTAATATATACTACCTACAATGTTATATTTTGTACATCCACTGATTTATAAAATCTATCATTCTTAAACTTATTATCTGATCATATTGGTCTTCTTGTATGTTAAAGGGATTTTTCTATATATAATGTTTTTGAATGTCAGCGTTTCTAGTCAAATTAGCTTCAAACCGATGAACATCGGATGTCATTTGAGGGATGTTGGGTTTCGCCCAAGTCGTTTTTCAAGTGCAACGTTTTACGACTCACATTTAAAATCCCTTATTTATTTATCGTCCAGAAATACGAACATGTACATCTTGCGAGGCATAAGTTCGAATTAACTTTATCTTATACAACAACGTGTAGTTCGAATACATAATAACTTAGGGCTATTAATATTATTATTTTATTAAACATTATTAACAAAGAACCATTTTAGTATTTGTTATTGACTTACTAGTTCTGGCCGTTTAGGTTGTCTTGAGAGCCAATACATTTATAATCTCAGAAATCCAATACATCCGAAATATCCAGTTTAAGTGTTATTTATAATAAGATTATCTATTTCGTTTAGAAAACGTCGGAAAAAATAAGACACCATTTTAGCTACTTAATTATTATCTTTTAATTAAAATCATAAACTTAAATAATAAGATGTGGAAACTAAAAATAGCCAAAATTACTAAAAGGGTGACTCAGAACTATTCCATACTCTCCGGAACTACTCCAATAAAATTGATCCTTAGACCGAGACAAACACATTTTACCATTTTAACATGGGTGTATGGTACCTATTTTTTCATGTGATTGTGTGGATATATTTTTTACTAATTGGTTCATAGATTCAAAACTCTTGAAGATAAAAAGTTTAAATTTGGTATGATAATATAAACATACCCTATTACTAATTTACAAAAGTTAAATGTTTTAAGCCAAACCATTTCAAAATGGCGGATATTAAAATGCTTTAAATTCAAAAATCTTAAAAATAGCTAATATTCAAAATAAGTTCAAGAATTTATAACATATGATCATTTTAAATACACCTTTTACGACACCTCTATTAGGAAAATTGATTGATTGGTAACGAAAATATGACAATTTTTACTAATCAATGTAATTTTAACCAGGCCATATTACTATGTTAAACAATATATATGCAACTGTGTACATCATTAATCAGCTGTTTTCTGACTACTTCATGTTATCAGTCAATCAGCTGTTTATAATACTCATTTTTTAAAGAAAAAATAGTTTATGACTATTATTAATTACTACATATTAACAAAACAATGAATACAAGCTGTTGATGTTCCCCAGGTTATCTTAAATGTCCTTCTTTCAACAATGTGTTATTAAAAACTGCTGATTGACTGATAACATGAATTGCACAGAAAGCAGCTGATTAGTTATGCCCACTGTCGCATATTTAATGTATAACATTGTACGGTTATAATTACATTGGTTTTTAAAAAGTGCCATATTTTAAATATTTATAATTCAATTCTCCTAATCAAGGTGTCGCCGGATTTGTATTTAAAAGGTGCATGTTTTATGATTATATTAAACTTATTCTTAAATATTAGGCATTTTAACGATACGTTAAATTAAGGTTTTTAAAGATACGACATTTTGAAATGGTTTGGCTTGAAAAATTAATTTTGTGAAATTATATATAGGGTATGTTTATATGATCATACCAGATTTCACCTTTTATTCTCAAGAGTTATGGATCTATGAAGCAATTTATAACAAACACTTACAGACAGACAGAGGAAAAGGTAGGCGCCATAGACCCATGTTTATATTGTGAAATGTGTAATCGCCTTGGTCCAATGAACAATTTGTTTGGGATAGTTCCAGAGAGTTTCGGGACATTCTGTCCCTTGACTGGTTGGCATTTGTGCTTCCCATGCATACTGAAAAACCATTATAATAGTTTAGACGGATCGATGATTGCTGTATATATTCAATAAACAAGCTAACACCCTTTCTTTCCATTGCAGGAGAAAATAGGTTCTATAACTGCTTGGATTGGTTACATATCACCAAGCGATATTAAACTTGAGCTAATATGTTCACTTCAAACTTTTCAATGTAGAAAGTAAAAACGTAAATGCAAAATAAAAACAGAAACAACGTATTTTTTTACAAACGTAAAATAGAGGAGGAAGGAACGGAAGTTTATTTGTTGACAGGTCACTCTGGGTGAACGTTTAGTCCAACATTTGACAAGTGAGGGGTGTTTCTACCGTCGCCACAGAAAATAATTCTTAATCTGGACGTGTTCCAACTAATGTTTGTTCACAGTATTGGAGTTCTATAAATGTCGTATCTTTGGCATCTTTAATGCTTAGCTACTCCCAAATTGGAAAGCACTGTTTTTCATATGTAGTGACTTTTAATACTTTTGTTAACATAACCGACATAACAAATAATCCTTTAGGAACACGTTCAATCTTTATTTTCACTCGATAGATCATCATAAGTCTCGTGAGAGGCCTGGCCTTACCCTCGACTCTTCGCCGCTATTTTAAGAATTAACTACATTTCTCTTAATATTATTTTAAGTTTACTGTTTTCGTTGGGAATATGATAATACATTTTATTTATTACTCCCCATGAGATAAAAGTTAGTGCTGGGTACGTAGGTTTGCTGCAATGGGGATCACAATTTGGGGTTTTATGCAAAAGCCTACAACTAAAAAGCACATACCATAGTTTTTCAGTAAATATTTTTTAATAAGCGAGATATGTAATTTTACTTATTATGCAAAAGAGTCAAATTAGACAACAGACTGTTTGTAACACTTTCAGTACCTCACTAACCAATTGACGCAGATTAATCATTCAAATTAGTTTCTCATAGGGCTGAACCCAAACGAAAATATAAAAACACATTTATTTTCTGTAAAAATCCCCAAAAATATAATAATAATTATAGATGATATATTTTACGCTACTAGTGGAAATCAAAAGTTGTGTGAATTCATAGACGCTATTTACTATTAAAAAATAAATAGCCCCGTTGCAGTCAACTCAGCGAATTTTAGATGGTAAGTAATGAAGCCACTTGCCAACTTTCATCAATGCATATTTATAAATCAGCGGTATATGAAATTCTATTTATTCTCCATAAGAACAACATTAGGACCGAGTACTCAGGTCTGCTGCATCAAGGACCACAAAAATCGGGTTTTTATGCAAATACCAATGGATAACCACCAAATTAAGCAATATACCAACTTTTATCAATACATGTTCATAAAAAGCGAGATATCATATGATTCATATTCACCATAACAAAAATAACATTATAGCTGAGTACTCGGGTTTGCTGCCGTAGGGACCATAAGAAATTAGTTTTGTATGCAAATATCGGTAAACCCCAACCATATGAAGCTGCAAACAAAGTTTTTATAATATATGTTCATTAATAAGCAAGATATAACATTTTACTTGTTCTCCATAAGATTAACTTTCAAAATAATAAATTGTTTGTTTGTGTGAGCTGAATTCAATGGTGCAAACAAAAATGTGACTGTAAAAAGAATTATGTATAAAATGGAAAAAAAACATTTCTGTGGTAACAAAATCCCAAAACCCCGCTTAAAATTGTGTGATCTATCTAGTTTTCGAACTCATGAAAATACATGCTGCATTACACGTTTATACAAAATTTCATCAAAGTCGGCTTTTTTACGAAAGTTACCATGCCTACGGACCTACATATATATATTGTATCAACAGGATGAATATTAATTTATAAATCCAGAACCGACATAGAGCTGCAGCAACCAAAGGTAACTCAACACCGCATATACCTCAGAAAGGGACATCGCGGGAATGGCCAAGCCTACGTGACAAGCCGTGGGGTCAATAAATGAACTCTGATCGACACCTTGTAACACTCATGGACCAATAAGTGCAGAGCACCAAGGAAGGGACGCCGGCCGGAAAATAGGTTGACGACAGTGAGGAGTAACAGCGAGGAAGTGTCGCGTCGGTCAAGAGCCCATGTCCGTCGGGAGTGTGGCGAGTGCCATGTAGTTTAAAAGTATACATTTTGGGGATTTAATTAAAAGCTTAGTTAAGTTAAATGAAGCATTAGTGTTAAATAAATGTACGATTCTAAATTTTATATAATCGGTTCGTCAGTCCGTAGGCTATTCCCTCAATTGACTAGAACACGTTTTTAATTCATTACAACTATTTCTTTAATTTGCCTTCGTTACTTTGAAATAATATATTTCACGTTGATTATTTGTAAATTCTAAATTGAACTCCCCCTAGTCCCTGGACACGTAGTTGTGCCTTCTTCAGTATTAATAGTATAGTTGCTCTGATCTGGGATTGTTTAGATTAGTATTTCCAGTGTTTCCTAATTTACTTATTGTCATTTTATTGAATTTAATTTTGCAATATATCTTATAATCCTTTTATTGGTGTTTAATTTCTACGCCACCTTTAGAATGGTTCAGTTCGACCATTCAATCTTTCCATGCTAAAAGTATGATTGCTACATGGAGGACTGAGTTATATGGTGGAGGTCACTTTGATCCTTTATAAATTACTTTAAAATTAGCTTTTACTAACATTATGGAAGGAGCACAATTACGGTTTCCAGAAAATTCACTTTTTAATTAATCGTTGGATGTGGGCAAATATTTATATTTATAAGCTTGTAAATCAAAGTGCATCAAAGAATATTAAATGCATTTTAACTATATTTAATTAGTAGAATATTATAAAAAAAACTTATGGAGCTAGATTTTTAAATAATTTCAATTGACATTTATAAAGACTTAAATAAACAATCTGCTTTAAACTTAGCCAATCGATATAAACTCAAACTTCCCATTGATATCCAGGAGAAAACCCTTTCTGATTTTAGTCCAAAACTAGCTTTAACAAAAGAGATATACAAGAAGGCTGATGCTTCACCAGAATTTGCCTCTGCCCAGAAACAACTTATTTTAGAATATGTCAATGCCAGAGTTTCCTGTATTGTCTCAGTTTCGCGACATATCAGAAAACTTTTATGAGGAACCAGTTAAGTCAACCAATGATTAACCTCGCGAAAGTGAACTAACTCATAATTATTGTAACAAGGATGTTTATGAGCATGAGAAGTTCCTAACAGAACGAAAATAGTTTAAAACTAACAATGCAAATGGTTCGGGTGAAATGCCTGCTGTTGCAGAAAATTCTCCTTTAAGTAATAACACTAAAATTTTGCACAAAAGCTCACTCGATCAAACTGAAACAGTCAAAATAGTGGAAAGCCTTCCTTTAATTAGAGCAAATAGCTTCTCTGGAGCTAACTATGAAGATTGTTGGGAATTTCTTGAGAAATACAAACTTGCTGCAGATTGCAGTCGTTGGATCTCAAATAGTAAATTAACGTTATTTCCTGTACACCTAACAGGTACTGCCTGTAGGTGGTATGAATTGTTTAAAGCCGAAAATGTATATGAATTTGAACTTATGATTTTTTTGGCATCTACGGACCTCAAAACGAACAGTTATCATGGTCTCAGGGCCACCTACGGGAATAGCGTATAATATATACGCCCCCTACAGGGAGAAATTCGCTAAAACTAAAAGTTTATCAGTCTGATAGATTCGAACAGTTGAGATTAATCTTTTAAAAGACAGCTAAATTATCTATTCTTTTGAGCTAAGATAACGGTACAACAACAGTGCGTAAACAAATCATAGAGCTATTTAAAAAAGTACTTTTATTATTGTTATTTTTAGTTATCTTTTGGTTAACAGCAGCTTCAGAAATATCAAAGATTGTGCCGAAGGTTCTGAGAAAATCCCCGTAAAGAAAATATGATGCGACAACATTTACCACCACCGGACGAGATTGATTGGAATCAAAAGTTTTGGGAACGCTGGGATTTCCCAAACGTTGTGTGAACTTTGGTCGGAAAACATGTCACGATTGTTGTACCAAACAACACAGAAAGTTTGTACTACAGCTACAATAAATATTTCTCTATTAAGCTTTTTGCGTTGGGTGATGCCAACTGTAAGTTTCTAATTGTTCATGCCGAGTCTTATGAGAAGGAGGGAGATTTCTGGAATATTTCAGAAATCTAATTTGTCAAAAATAATTCAAAATGGGTCAGGTATTTTTATTTCTTCGCAGTATCTATCTAATTCGAACATCTTACTTCTCTGCGTGGTATTTAGTGACGAGGCTTTTAAATTGGACAAAGACATGAATGTAGGAAGTGTTATAGCAAGTGCCAAGCAATTTAAGATCCAGTTAAAATAAATCTAAATTTCATTATTCATTTTTACTTTCTCCCTCTATACATAGTATATGGAGAAAGTATTGTTTTCGTCAAAATTTTCGAATTTGAGTTGTTAGTGGGAATATATATTGAGGTTTTGGTGCTCCCTGAACCCAAAAAAATGGTTTTTACGTGATGTCTGTCAAAGTGTGTGTGTGTGTGTGTGTGTGTGTGTGTGTGTGTGTGTGTGTGTGTGTGTGTGTGTGTGTGTGTGTGTGTGTGTGTGTGTGTGTGTGTGTGTGTGTGTGTGTGTGTGTGTGTGTGTGTGTGTGTGTGTGTGTGTGTGTGTGTGTGTGTGTGTGTGTGTGTGTGTGTGTGTGTGTGTGTGTGGATGTGTACAGAGCTAGAGCCCTAACCAATGGGCCGATTTTGATGAAATTTGGTATGTAGGTACTAATCGACGATATCTCCAGGTTTTTTTTCATTTTTGATTTTTAAGGGTAATTATCCCCCAAAAACCGCCAAAAAACATGAAAAATCAAACTTTCTCAAAAACGGCTCTAACGATTTTGATTAAACTTTAGTCGTTTATAGAACTTTAGTTTTCCAACAAAATGACACCACCCACATTCCTGTAAAAATTTGGGTTTAGAAATTACAGGACTCAAAACATCCAAAATTCAGTTTTTTGGACTTTTCATAAAAAGACATAAATATAAAAAAATATTACTATTCACCATTAAAAAGAGCTCAAAAAACTAAATAATTTAGTATATTGAATTACTATTGCTGGTTTCGGAGAAAATTGAAATTTTCATTTAGCGGTAAACGCAGTACGTTGTCCAATGTTATTCTTAAGGGGAATACAAAAATGACTATTTCTCTCGTATTTACTGATAAATTTCATTAAAACTTGATATACTTGTCAATTTAGCATTGACCAGCAGAGTTAATTCGAAATATGTTGCCCCTTAATAACCCTGGGGGGATAGGGGGCATTTCCCCTCTTAAAACCACGAGTGTAGCAATGGATTCTGTAGTGCCTCCAAAGCAGGGATTTGGGTGGATGTTTTTTAAAACAACTTGTTTGCAAGATTTTCTGTACATTCGACCGTGCTTTGTATTCTATATTTAGTAAATAAAAAGTAATTTATTCATTAAAGTTGGGCTAAAAGGGAGAAAGTATGTGTCAGTTTTCTGATACCGTTTATTTGAGTATTGCGCCTGAACTGTATTAAACAGTGTCCTCATGCCGGCAGCCGCGGCTGTACAGTTAAATAGGGGTTCCGTCCATGCGATCGCCAAAGTGGAACAATGTTTCCGTGTGTGACCGTGTTTAATGCTATCGTTTCGAGCAGTTTTAAGTCGCAGTACATTTAAGACGTCGACTCGACTGATAAGAGAGAAACAAATTCAAGTATGATTAACATGGCGCAACGAAGCATAGAAACCAGGTTGTAGCAATTTACAACAGGATTACGACAAGGTAATTAAAAACAAAAAAATCTAAGTTACCATTTGTGCATTAAAATGAGGCGAGTTTTACTCCTCTCAATTTTAAACCAGAAACAGTGGACATGATTATTACTGTGTGTTGCTGCCATCACAACATTATCAGAGTCAGATGTATAAGGAACAATCCTAACTACAGTGAATTTGACGATACAAATACATGACTCTTGTCAAAACCATGGTCTCCTTGGCTAGCACCAGCGGATTTGCAAAATTAGAAGGCTTCAAAGTTAGGGAGTGGTTTGGGGAGTACCTCAAAGGAAAATCAGCAAAAACCAAATCATAAGATAAGTTTAAATGACAAATTACGTACAAGAGTTATAAGTAATTTGGTGTAATTATACAGTGGAATTTGGATAATTCGAACCCTAGGGTACCAGTAAATAAAATATATTTATCAATAAATTTGAACTACAAACTTGTTCAACTTTAAATAGCTTTAAATAACTTTCAACGTAAATAGCTTCAACTTTAAAATGAGACTAAATAAATTATTGATTACAATATTTGTTCAAGTTTTAAACTAATGTCCCCTCTCAGATATAGTTTGCCGTAGACTATTACTACGGAGCTATATATAACATAATGATAATAATTTGTATTATTATTAACTAGGTGTACGCTCACTCCTCGTGTATATGGATAATCGAAACACATGATCAAATTTAAATTGAGTCTCATAAAAAATTCAAGATCTGATTTCAGTAACATCACCAGAATACATTCCGGTATCATTTAACTGCCACCAGAATCTGGGTTTTATATCTACATAGCTATAGTCTTAGTCACTTCTCCCCGAATAATAACTTATCGCGGTAGCTGAGTGGGTATCGCACTGGCTTTCAGAGCGAAAGGACGCAGGTTTGGATCCCGTCGTCGACCTAACATTTTATCCGTAGAAAAATATTCATACATTTATCACTTTTTTTTATCAAAGGAAATGTAAAATTCCGTAAATTTATTTATTTTTAAACTAAAATTTTAGATTTCAGGCATGGTTTGTTGATAGGATTGGCATGGGTACTTTATCGTAGTACAAACAGAGTATTTTGGGCTAGGCAGTGACTTTAGCAGTGTGATTAATTTAACTTTGAAGAGAACAGCGAGTTTACTAAATGACCTAATGTTACGATTTCTATAGGCCTAGTCAAAATATCCTTAAGGATTAACAATAAGTCGTCAGGTCTACTTATTTAGATGACAAAATCAGATTTCAATACATTGTTTCAAAAGCCTAGGCTATCATGAAATTAAATGCTATAAACATGGGTTGGTCCAAGACCGTACATGAAACTTCTAAAATGGCAAGTAGCCTAAGTGTACAGGCCTACATTTCATAACCATAGGTCAAAGTTTATGATGAGAACAGCTTACTGTAATCCAAACCTAGGATACGTCAAATCATTTCAGACAACAGGTAAAAAAGACTTAGTTTGGTTAGAATAGTTTAAAGCTTTTGTTTTGGTTCATTCAACATTTATGGTAATGTGTTTATAGTATTTTAAAACAGTTGTATTACCAGTTTAATGTCGGCTTACTCTTACTGTAATCCAATCCTAGGCTATGTCAAATCATTCAAGATAACCTTCCGAAAAAAAGCAAAATAGTCCATAGCTTTTATTGTGGTTAGCTTCAACATTACTGGTGATGTATTTTAGGTAATGTAGAACATTTTTATTATTAATTTAGTGAAAATATAACCTAGCAAATAATTGTCCTACAAAATAAATTTTAAGGTTGGTTGCTTACTGTGACTAACTTGATCAAACCTTTCTAGACAAAATGAAGCTTTGTACTTTTTACCATGAAAATCACAATATTACCATTTGTCTAAGACAATGTAATAAAACAAACTATTTTATAAGATAAGTTAATATCTCATTATCTACAGTCATCTAACTTGAAAAGTTATTTTGAGTTTTTCGAACTGCCACACGCGTCGCCTGCCACTGTTACTCGTCGCCTCCAACGACTGACGATATTTACACAGAGTAGGCATACCAAGGGAATATTAACTGTATGAATATTTTTTGATAACGTACACTTAATAATGTTATAAACTAAGAAATATGCTCACAATTTAAAAATATACTTCGATTTATCTCTCTTGTGTGTTTTTTTTGGTAAAAAATCTTTTGTTATCCAGTACAACACAGTATAATCTAGTAAACTAACTATTGTTACTGTGTTGCAGAAACATAGACGTCGGCTAAATTTTAACGATTCAAGTACCACTAAAATGGCTTCCAATCTTATTCTTATGGAGAAAAAATAATTATGGTTTTAAGATAATTTTATTAATACTGAACGAAATTATCTGAATAACGAACTCGACCGAGATTTTTTACTGTTAAGTTTATCTGGAAAATTTTAAGTTTGACTGTGGAGGCGTTCTCGAGTTATTTTGGTCACAGACACGCCAGTTGAGTTGATTCTCTTACCAGTCTAAGCAGTAAAGTTACAGTATGTATTAAAAAAACACTATTACAAAACGTGGCTACTACAGTTACTTTATTAACATATCCTGTTTGTGGTTTTTAAAATTATTCTCTGTTTCAATAACCAATACTAAAAGCATATATCATTCTTCAAAAGTTATCAATATTGACTGATTTCGTTCTGTTATACCACATATGTAAAAAGTTATTTGGAAATTGACGACATCAACATTAACAAAAGTGATAGTGGTCAACCATTGTATAAGCCTAAAATGTTATAGTACGTACACTTAGTTTGTTTATTTTTGAGTTAACACGTTTTTCATGTTCAGTACTTCTAACGGATGTTAAAAGTAAGCTATTGTAGTTACAAGTTGATCTTATAAATAAAATGTGATTGTAAACTTACCGATCTTGTTCATCATATTTCCGATTTCTGCCCAGAAAATTGTTTCCGCAATGCATTTGTCCAGTCTTTTTCTGCCATACTCTAGGTAATTTGATGTCCTTGCATCAATTCAACAATTTTCTCGTCATCTGACGTACTGAATTTACCCAAACACAGAAGGCCAGTCTACACTATTCCGCGGTGGGGAGCGGGCAAAGTTAATCCGCGGCGCGACGCGAGCACTTCCGCTGTCTGGGAAAACAGCGACATTTGATTACATGATGAGGAGAGGCCAGCGTACTCCGCTCTCCGCTGCGGTAAACTTCCGCGCCTAGGACAACTCAGCTTAAACTGGCGTAACTGAACCTCTTAAATTCAAGCAACAAGAAACATCAATGGATTCAGACTCATACAGGTGGTATTAAAATTATTTAAAAAACAATATGATTAAATATTATACATCCATAAAATTCACTCACTGCCTGCAATAGCTTTACAAACTTAACTGAAAAAAATCATACGAGCAAGTAACTCTCATACCTGGCAATAGATCAAATAGAAGAGGAGACACCTCACATAATTGACCGAAAACATAATAAAGTACCGATTATTGACCCAACCATCAGATTTGAAACCGATTCGTCCTAGCTGAAAAAAAAATAATTATTTACGTTGCATCCCATACACAAGGGGGAAAACATTTGAAGAGTATGAGGTTATAGGCATCTTATCAGGAAGTCTAGGATCAGTTCCAGAACTTGTAATAACCTTTTAACAACAAAAATCGTCCATGAATAATGGAAGAACTTGAAGATTGCTCAGAGATTACTAATAAATGTGTTTTTTTTCGGTAACGGATTTTTACCTCCTCTTAAGTGTTTTCCATTCCTAGTAATCATGATGTAGAACTTATATATTCTGGATGTGGATCATGATGTAGAAGTGGATATATTTTTGAATCATGGTCTAGGGTGATGTCAGAAATGAAAGCAGTAAACACTAAAAATGCATACTTGTATAAGGCTACAATATATTGAGTTGTAATATCGTATATGTGACACGGTATTCTACATGAAAAAATTGCATTACTGATTGCCTTTGTCTGAATTAAGCTGCTATAAAGTAAAAGGTTCATTTAGAAAAAACAAAAAAACAACCGTTAAATAAAACATATAAAAGTCTGGATTTCACCCTGTACCGCTTTTATTATTACTTAATAATTGGAAATGAATTTTCTGATAAAATATCAAAGACCTACGCATTGTGAGACATACGATTGTGAAGATCAGAGCAATTGATGAGCAATTCCTTCGCAATCCGCACAATAAAACTACTCCAAGGCCCCAGTTACTATCGGCCGTGATGTGTAGTCGTCCTTATCTGCTTGATACATTGTTGTCCACTTGCATGGGGCATTTGTAACAGAGAGTTCATAAACCAACTACGAGCTCGTGTAATGATGTTCATGACAAGTACAAATCTCCTTTTCGTTATCTCCTCGTAGAGGGAAGTAAAATTGCTATCTGTTATTACGTAAAATGGTGTTCACGTTTTATTGCTTTTGATTTAATTTAGTTGTATCAGTAAGTTCATGGTAAACAGCTTGGTATTGTCCAAGACTTCTAAGCTAAAACCTAGTAATCTTTTGGCCTGCTAAGACGCCAATCAGTGCAATAAAAATGTTAATACAGTAAAGATGTGATTCATTCATTAATCAATGATTGTTGTGAAAAATAGACTTTTCGTTATGTCAACGAAACAGCTACAAACTCATAAAAAAGTTTTGAAAGTAAGCATCTACAGTTTTATTACATGGTCACTGTTACCTTTACACTCCAAAATGGTTAATTGACGCCTTATGTTGGTGAGTTTACAGGTTTTATTTTGCAGGATTCGACTATAAAGCAACTTAAGTTGAGATTACGAGAAAACTAATATTCAGTAGTATATTGTTTTTCATTATCTTATGATAAACTTTGCTATTCCAAATAAGTAAAAAGCTATATTATTATTGATTTCTGTTGTTTAATATTTCCATCATGCATCGTTAAACTTGTTTTAAATTTATATCAGAGAATAAATACTAGTCACTGATAATACTAGTTTAGTTTTCAATATATATCTATTTTTTTACGTATGGGAAACGATATATACGCGTACCAAAAAGAACAATGTGTAACTCCTTGCAATAGATCTCGATGGAGAGACCCACTAAAACCCCTACCCACGTGTGTAATGCCTAATCGCATGTGGAATCGCCTGTTTTATTATTACAGGTTCCACTCATGCAACCCATTTCATACACTTGAGTATTTACTATATTTATTAACTCTAAAGCTTTACAGAAAGGCTTCACGTAGATAACTTTTTTCTTAACCGGATTTAATCTGAATCGTTTGGTTTTGTACGACAATATTGTCATTTAAATGTATTTGGCTTTTATTTATTCACCTTCTAAATATTCGCTTTTGTTCAGTAAGCTAAAGATTTTCGATTAGAGACCAGTTTTTCATCAGAAATATCTAATTAACCTAACTATAACCTGATGATGATGGCAGTCAGGTTTACTAGAGTGGGTATAATATCCAGCCCGTATTTTTTGTGTTGTCCTTTCAAGGTTACACCCGGAGTATAACCGAGCACACACTTGAGCATGGTATGTTTAATTGTTACTGCATATTGTAACAGGAATTTGAACTTAAAATGGAATTTTCCTAAATGCTTCTGTAGGGCATGTTATCAAAAGAAGAATAATGCACCTGTTGTATCTTGCTTTACCGATGGTTCACAGCTTGAATTCTACAGCAATACAGTTGTTCCTCAGGTCTATATGAGTGTGGAAGGCACTCGCCTTTACTGAATATGAACCTGGAGCATATTTGTAAGGATAATTCGAACCTTAGTGAATGTAACAGTTATCCAGTCAGAACTTAAAATAAAGCCTTTATGAATAATGGAAAAGTCTAGCGTGAAAGCTTTGTTAAAACATAATGCAACAGTTATTTTTTAAAAAAAATTGAAAAATTAAAATGCACGTATTTATGGGGAATTTACATTAACGTCCATTTGTACGACCGATCAGAGTAACATTAGTACCTGCTAAAGGGGCTTTCTTTTTATTGGTTCTTAAATAGATAAATAAAAGCAATGCACAGAAATATACTCGTGCATACAAAACGCTTGATTGTACATGCAAAACGCTTGTGGTTGCTCCATATAACAAACGGTAACCGTGTCATATCTCTAACCATAAAATAACTGAACATATTTTAGTTCGGTAAACGATTAGATTGTAATCATATATTTAATTTTACTCTCAAATAAACTCCAGGATATATTTTTAGGTTTTAAATACTATCAAAATCCGCAAATTGAAAAATATTTATTTTGTTTAAATGTTTCTGAAAATACCGTAGAATTCGCCAATTATAACAAGGTGGGGGAAGGTTGGTTTATCCTATTTATTTTGAAAAATTTAAAGTGGTTAATTAGTAGTTTTAATTATATAACCTAATGTGGCAGCAGGCTATGTTCACCAGTAGTTAACCTATAAACTACCTAATATATAGTTATATGTATTACCCTTATTTTAACTTAATCAGACCACTGGTCTGCATTATCCACTGTTGACTTTGTATTTCAATTCAGAGACATCGTCAGCGCTACGTTAATATTTACACATTTTTATCAGGTAAGTCTAACTCTTAACGGATGACATGACGTGTTTAAAAACCCGGTAGAGGTAACTGAATTCTAGAAACCATTATTTTCCTTTAAAAACCTTCACATACAAGAGAACAACTCCATTTTAATGTATTTTTATTATTAAAACATGGTATTTTAAATTAATTAGCGTTTTCCATTGTATGACTTGCAGTAACTTTAAATATATATTTCTATCGCACAGTAGATCGGAAATATATGGCATTTATAACCTGTTATTTATTAAAAGCCGCGTGATCCAGGTGGAGGGGATAATCTCGCCGCAGACCGTGTTTGGAGGCCGCCGAGGTTAACGGAGGGTTTCAATATTCAAACAGCTCTTTTATCTCACCAACTCCATCGCTGTGTACACTGAATAATGCTAGAAACCGCCTCATATGTATAGAAACGGGTTATTGTTATAAACATAACTTTAATGCATGTCCTGGCTAAAAATGAACCTAAGTTTTATTATTATATATTCTGAAATTATTTTATTATCGACCTAAATAAAATAAGTGTACTTCCACCCCTTATATGTACCAAAGTAATAGTTGTATTGTAAATCAAATAAAATGAAAAGCAATTTATGAACAAGTTAGATCGCAGTAACTACATGTTTTAAATACCTTTTTGTTGTTGAAGATTTACTCATATTAGTCATTTAATGATGGTATGCACGCTATTTCATCTGTTGAAAAAAATGTGTTATCAAATCATCTGACAATTCAAATTAAAGTCTTCAATCCTTATTAATATTTATTAATTATTATTATTATTATTATTATTATTAATTATTAATTGAGTATTTTATTTTATTGGCTATGTTCACCTTTTATACTAAATTTAATTAACTTATCTCTATATGTAAGTTGTAAGCATAATTTTACTAACAGAGTATCCTTTTTGGTTTTATCATAGAGATAATGTAATGTTTTTAATAGATTTTTATTAATAAACAATTCATTGATTCAAGGAAATAATAATTTTTAATGAGGTTTGATGTTCCATTTTCAAAAATATTCAATTCTCTGCAAAATTCGCAGAAAGTAAAACACAATTACAGAACTATTTTCAAATTTCATATGTATTGGTCCTTAAGTTTTATATTATTAGCTATATCAATTATTTGTATTTTGTGTTCTTGGTACATAAAGTACAAGAAATATGAATGTACAAATTATATGGGAGGAAACATTAACCTAATGCTAATAAGATTTCAGGCGAGAATTTTAAATGGCTTAAAAATATTGCTTATAATTTCATAGCGTTAGAAATTACACAGCTACTAAATCATTTTGAATCAAAACATTTTGATGACAAATTAGAATCACCAAGGAGAAAATCGAATTCATACCCATAATAATAAGGTGAAAAAACCTATAACATGTTGATTGAAGACAACAGATCAACAACCCTCACAGTATTCCACGAAAGACAGTTCAGATGGTTGTGGTATATGGTATCTGGTAATCGTTTTGGGCCCGACCCTTCTACAGTAGTCAGTAGTAAATTGTAAAATATCAATGCAGTTAATATTAAAATAAATGTAATATCAGTGAAGGAATGAACGTGCAAGAGTTTGATTTCGAGCTGGCCCAAGTGATGAAGCTGCTTTAAGTGAAACCAACATAACTGTCAAAGCCCGTCTGAAAGCTTAAACTCTCCCTCGTGGTTATTTTCATCACAAAGGCAAAACGGTTATTGTAGTTTATGAAGCGGCAATACATTCGTGCTGTTTATCTTAGAAAAACTAAACATGCATACTCATAACCTTTTGAATAGAAGCTACGATTTTTCTCTTTAAAAACATACTAGCGAATTTCCCCTATAGGGAAGAAGCTATTACCGTAGTCGGCATGGTAAGACCTAGGCCCGGGACCATGATAACTTTTCGTTTTGAGGTCCCCAGATGCCAAAAACACCATTCGTTCAAAACAGTATATATATATATATATATATATATATATATAATAAGTGTGTGTGTGTGTGTGTGTGTGTCCGTGGGTGCGCTAACTCTCGTAAAAATGGTCCAATTTTGAAAACATTTGGTACAAACATGTAAAGCAAGATTTATGACTTTAAGTTCACAAACCAACCAGATCACTCTATTTTGGGGGATTTTGTACCCCAAAAACGGGTTTTTGAGTTTTTTTACATGTAATATTTTAGTAAATCAAATTTTACTTTTCACCATTGGATTTGGCGTCAAAAAGGAACAATTTGGGGTTTTTATCATTTCTCTACGTTAATTGGTTACAGAGATATTGAAAGTGCTAAACACAGTACGTTGTCCAATGTTATTCTTATGGAGAATAAGTCAAATTATATATCTCGCTTATTTATCAACTTATTCTGAAAAAGCTTGGTAAACTTGGTCCACTTTATATCGTTGTGGTCTATTGATATTTGCACAAAAAACTATTTTTTTGCCGATGGTTCCGGTAGCAGCAAACCTGCTTACTCAGCCTCCATGTTATTCTTATGGAGAATAAGAAAAATGCTATCTCCCTTAATTATAAACATAAATTAATAAAACTTGGTATGTGGCTTTACCTAGTTGGGTTTTATTGATATTTGTATAAAAACCCATTTTTTATGTTCCTTGTTTCAGCAAACCTGCATACTCAGCCGCCATGTTATTCTTATGGAGAAAAATTTAAAATGTGATAAATAGTTTATTTATGAATGTATATTGATGAAACTTGGTATTTGGCTTTATGTGGTATTAAGATACAATACATGCATTGGAAATGCGCTGAATACGCAGGTTTGCTGCTACGGAGGTATTTTTATCTTACATGTTTTAAAATTATTTTTCTAATAACGCAGCCTTCATATTCTGATTCTTGTAAAAGCTGCGATAACCCAACTTGTTTTTACATCTGCCCAACGTATATTTTGTAGTGAAATCACAAAACCAGTAAATTTCATCATAAACATGATATGGAAAACCCGTATTTTGAATTTATCTGCTTTTGTCTCTATTCTGACACATTTATTGTGTTCTTGTATTTAGCATTTGAATCACTAAAGCATTACAATATAAATACAGTATAGTAATGAAAATGTACTAATTTGTATTTATAAATATTCCAATTCAAAATAAAGTAAGGAGATCAATTAAATAATCTAATCCAATGGATGACATTTTATAGATGTCTTATAATATCAGATGGTGTTTTATATTCAATGCGATTGTTGCGGCTACCACACATAATTGCACCAACATATGGAATAAACGTAAATATTGATCAAATCGATGGTCGATTGCTGGAACTGAAAGAAAATGGACACACAATCCAGGGCTCCAAAACTATTCAATTTGGTATCTCGTTAAAATCTACTAATTATTAATGTTAAGTAAATTTCTTGGGTCAACTCCTCATAATTTACTCGTGCGGCGTCACTCTGTGCTTTATCCATTAAGATAAATTATGAGGTTTACTTTACAAATTATGAGGACTATCTAAATCTCAAAAGACATTTGGTTTAAGCTGATAACTTAGACAAATTTACTTTATTTATTTGAGTTGTACAATGTGAGAATCAGTCTGCAATGGATATCAGAATATTTGGTCGTGAACAATATTGCATTTTACTTTGAAAATATCTCTTCCCCTCCTTCTTACTTCAGTAGTTCAGTTCTGTTTATTTTATTACTTAAACAAAATCTTTATCGGCCTCAAAAATTCACTGCCAAATAACTGAACACAATAAATGTTAACAAATGATTTAGTTTAAAGGGATTATATTACAACGTGATTAAATTTCTATGAACTAGGTTTGTATGTATTTATAGTATATTTATAGAAGTGAACTACACATAATAAATGTGAATGATTACATATCAGATAAACGATTATAATCTTGAGTTATTAAACTTTGATTGTGTTTACTTATATAACCCTAAATTAGTCTTAAAACTCTTAGCTTTGGTTTTATGTTTATTCACATTAAACAGGATTATTAACTGGTGTATTAACCAGTAAGATATGTAAACAATGATAAACGTCGTCCGACTAACATTAACTAAGCAGCCGCTAGTTAGACAAGGGCTCCGAGGGACGACGATGTGGCGTGGCGTTAGAGCTGAAGCATTGGTCTCGAATAACAAAGAACAAAGAGTACTACACTTCGATACCGCCACTTGTGCTGATACCCTTTATACCGCGGATGAACAGCAAACACGACTACCGACTGTAATTGAACAAACATGAAACGTTGAATTTATATTTAAATACAAATTATAGTAATATTTTTTGCTAAAATTAGGTAGTGTTAAACAAAATGGTCCAGAAGAATAATTTTTATCGCTCTTTAAGGTAAGGGTAGCAAGAAAATTGTTTATTGACATTTGACCATAAACAGCTTTTTTATTAGCATATTACGTGTTGTTATTACTTACGGGATGTAATAAAAGACGTCTTACAACACTTAAGATATATTTACACTTATACTGATTCACATACAGACGGTAAACATATATAAAATATGGTACTAGGCCATAAGTATTTCCCGTAAGTATTTGACCATACTATACTATACATGAATGTTATTTAATTCAATTGGCCATAGTAAGCCATACTTTAAGCTAAAACTCAGCTTGAGTTCAAAACATATCCAGCCGCAATAATTGTTAACGGATAGAAAGTTCTTCTTAATTTACTGAAGGCAGTTTGATAACAATGAGCGCCATTGCAAGCAGCATCGGTTTGGCTCCAGGCCAAATCTCTCGCTGTCATGTTCAAACTTTGTACGGTGTTAACGTGAGTCTTACAACGTTATGTTAATAAATTGCGTGAATTATTGTTCAATGTCTATGTGTTCTTATGAAAACAGAAAAATTAGTTTTATAATAGGCATTGTAATCGATAACACTCGTAATTTTATTTCATGCTCTATTTTCTGTTGGTGTACTTTTTATTTATTTTATTAGTGTATGACGTTCCTCACCACTTTCATTCAATTCAATTAATTTATTTACCGTACAACCGTTTTATAATATGTATTATTAATTGTAAGCTCAAGAATTTGTACAAGATATATAATACATAGTACCACTTAATTAATATAACAACATTACAATTTAGACATAAGATTCAAATTTAACTAACAATAATATGATTAACATGTATGAATTATATGTGATGAATAATAGTCAACAAGAAAAATATACAACATCTCAACGTAACGCTTCAACCAGGCGCCTGATACTCTGCTCACTAAGTCCACTTGCGGTGAGACAGCATTTCCAAGCCGCAGAGTTCGAGAGCTGCAGAGTGGACTGCTGGGCATAGTTGGTGCAGTATTGCCTTCGTGCAAACGATCTCTGGATCTTGTGGCAGGCGGAACGTGGAAGGAGATTCTCTCAAGTACATTGGTGGTCATTATTGATGCCATTGGGACACTTCCATAGATACACTGTTATGAACTGCATACAGATTGAAACTGATAATAGGCACAGTGTCTAACGGCTAAACCAAAAACGCCGAGTGCATTAATTACTTCGGACGACAAATGTCAAATGTTAAACGTTAGTAAGAAAACTTGTATTTTTTATATTAATTAAAATAAATATAATACTATCCCAAAATTGATGTCATAACTAAGGAGGAATAACTAAAAATGTATAATGTTTTGCTATGTTAAGCGTGCACCAAACTTAAATAATTTACTTGAGATTGATCTGACGAATCTCAGATTGTGAGACGCTACTCAATTACATCTTCGTTACCCAGCCAGTTAACACTTACGTCGTATTAGTTATTTGTATTAAGGTGAATCATTATTTAATGTTCTTCCGTAGATCCCTCAAACAACTCAAAAGTTTTTTGTTTGTTTTAATTCTCAATGAGCAAAAGAATTTTCGAATTTATTTTAAACCTATCTGAACTAAAAATGCCATAAGTTGGTAACTATGATTGTTTGTGTGCAGAACGTGTCCAAGTAATAATACATATCACACGGTTAATCTCGTTACAAAAGAGCAAAGACATTTGAGATGTAATGAAACGACCTGGCTAAGAACCAAGTGTTGTTTGTCAATTTTATTGTTCTTTTGTTGTCTCCATATTATAAGGTTTGAAACTATCTTTATCAATTTATCAAAATGGCGTTTCTCAAATTCTCAGGTTTTATTTATTCATCCCTAACTAACAGGGTGTACAGTACCATAGGTATTTATAGTTAAAAATAAAAAAAACAAATTCACAACGGTTTAATTTGCAATACTGATAAATGGGTTTACATTTCACACTTTTATTTGTTTTATGCATTTAAAAGTAATATAAAAAATACAATACACGTACCAATGAAATTAGATATAACTTTATAAACCCATGTTAGTTAAGAAACTTCTACTACAATTGGTGCTACATTTTACTGAATTTGAACTCTAATACATACATTATACTCCTCTGTATTGTTGTTATGGAGCTGCTTTTAAGGAGTAATTTATAATGTTACGCCCTCGCACGTACTGGAGACGTGCAGTTTAGTCGTATTTCTTGAATTATATGTTAGCTATAAAGATGATTAAATCCAGTTTCATCTATTCATTACTTATTAAACTTGAAAATTTGACAAGTGATTTATTTTAAATAGTTAACAATATTTTATAACACCACAGACCTCATTTTTCGGAGAAGTTTTACCCAGATTATGTATAATTAAATTCAAGCTAAAATTGTATTTTTATTTGAACTAATATGGATTGTAATAATAATGTTAACGCAACTTATTTACGACAAATTAAATGGTAATTATAGAAAAATGCAATAGAACGTTGCTCGTCATCCGGAGTATCCAAGTCGTTGTGAATGTCTTGATTTACATAATTGCCTAAACTGTATAAGTAATGGAGCGGCTCTTTCAGTCTCTTGTAACTCTCCAAACAAACGGTTACGGTGTCCGATGGTATTTTCCTTCAACCGTTGCTTTTGTGATTATTGCATTTAACACACTGATAAGATATATTTTTTTGGCCTTGTACAGAAACAAGCCAAATAAAAATATTAATGGAATCTAACCTAAATGTTTTTAAACATAGTTGGAAACTCCTTCGTACTTTGGTCCTTAATTTATCGTAATTAACTCAATTACTCCATATTTTTGTCCACTGTCCTCTTGTAAAGTTATGTTTTGTCATGATATACGTTTTTATGTTGCATCATCATGAGTTTATCAAAGTATTACAGTCAATTCTTATCGTAATTTGTTTCATGTAAATCGGCTTTGCCGTTGGGGTATATAGTACACGATAAATAAGTACTGAATTCTGAGGTAATTGGCTTAGTACATTACACATGTACTGTATTTAAACAAAAAGTACGTTACAAGAAAAGTATTTTCTTAAAATTAGTTCGTTCGTAAACTTGTGTGCAGAAGGAAGGGGGCGGCTTTGCTCCCGGTGTGGATGATTTTCCGATTTCAATGCACGAGATCTACCAGCTAACTCCGGAATACCCTAAGGGTATTCCAGCTATTCAAAATGCGCATTTATTGCCCAAAAAATGTAGTCCGGAATAAATTACCTAATATTAGGTTAATATAATTAACATATACTCATTATAAAAGCACTTACAAAATTTACCTAACCAAGATTTACAGAACTTGTTAATGGGGTCAAATATGTAACAAACATGTTTTTGTTCCTAATTTTAAATCTGTTTCTCTTTTAGCGAATTTCCCCTATAGGGAAGAAGCTATTACCGTAGGTCTCATGGTAAGACTTAAGCCCGAGACCATGATAACTTTTCATTTTGAGGTCCCCAGATGCCAAAAACACCATTCGTTCAAATTTTTATATATGTATATATATATATATATATATATTTATATATATATTTATATATATATATATATGTGTCCGTAAGCACGATAACTCTCTAAAAAAGGTCCGATCTTAATGAAATTTGGTACAAATGTGTAAAGTACCATTTATTTGAACAAGTTCGAAAACCAGATGAATCGCACCATCCGAAGGGGGGTTTTTGGGGGGTTTTGTACCCCAAAAATGTGTTTTTTGGGGTTTTCACATGTAGTTTTAATTTAAATCAAATTTTAATTTACACCATTGAATTCAGCTTAAAAAAACAAACAATTTGGTATTTTGATCATTGCTCTACGTCAATTGGTTACCGAGATATTGAAAGTGCTAAACACAGTACGTTGTCTAATGTTATTCTTATGGAGAAAAAGAAAAATTGTATATCTCGCTTATATATGAACATAAACTGGCAAAATTTGGTATATGGCTTGATCTGGTTATGGTTTATTGTTGTTTGCACAAAAAAAATTTTTCGCCTATGGTTCCTGTAGCAGCAAACCTAGGTACTTGGTCTCCATGTTATTCTTATGGAAAATACTTAAAATGTTATATATCGCTTATTTATGAATGTATATGGATGAAACTTGGTATGTGACTTCACTAAGATGAGTTCTATTGATATTTTCATAAAAACCCATTATTTTGTGTGCCTTGTTGCAGCAAACCTGCGTACTTATCCCCAATGTTATTCTTATGGAGAATAATTAATATTTTAAATATCGCTTGTTTGTGAATACATTTCTTATGAATCCTGTTAAGTGTTATGTTATATATTCATTGGAAATTCGCTGAGTATGCAGGTTTGCTGCGACGGGTGTATTTATCATTTGTACTTAACATTGAACATCAAATATCAAGGGTAATCTTATAACTGGACGAAACGAAGTGAGTCTTTATACGTCACTTGCAAAGAAAATGCAAAGTTGAAGTAGTGTAACACTAACTACATTTTGACGGTTTAATGGATTGCCATAAAACTTTTAGGGTAACGTTTTGATGGTTTAATGATTCTAATAAACTAAAAACGCCAGTAGCTGATTTTGTTCATGTGGTGAAGTTCTCGAACTGTCAAATATTCAGATGGATTGGATTACTGGTTTCAAAGTGTCAAATTTCAATATTATGCTTGAGGTTATGTACAATTTGATTGACTATAATTGATCTACACCTCCCTATTATAAATACGAAACGTGACTTTTAATTTCTTAATAATCATTTTATTGATGGTACTTAGTAAATTTATAGTTTTTACAGATGTAAACTTTCTGTAAATACGACTGTGCTTTGAAATGGGATGTTAAAATACGAAAGAGTCATTATTGGCGAGAACGTCAACATTTTTAGGTGGGGAAATTACAAACGTTTAAGAATAATCATACCGATGTACCCTTTATATGGATATTTGTAATAAAAGGAAGAAGATGATAGTAGACCTATTTCAACCTAGTTTATGGTGTTGTCGATTTATTTTAAAATCTGTCGTCAGTAATCTCAATCCGGCCAAGACACATATATACCTATCATAATATTCTAATTTTAGCCTTACTAAATTTTTATTCTATCTTTAATTAGGTATGCTCTAAAAAAATAATATAAAAAATATGAAATGCATATATATTGTATTTAATCTATTTATATATCAACTTGCTTTTCATAGGCAACTACTTGAAAGGGGTCCTAGCTTTGATTACTTTTAATCTTGTACTCCAGTAACTTTTGATAGGTTATATAAGAGGAAATTAGCCTAGGCCTAGATTCTTTGATGGTAAAAGTAAAGTGTACAATTTAAAATAAGAAAACATAATTGGCACCCTTCAGAATTTTGAAAAAGGAGCTAAGGCAGTTTTTAATGAGTAGAGCCTACGACTTTATTTTCAATTAAGTATCATTTCAGTATAAAGCTGTAAATAATTACCTAACAACTGGAGCGCTCTAACGGGGTGCAGTATGATCAACTTTCACTAACTATTTGGATGTGATATAATGGTATAGTCCCTAATATATTCAATAACAGTATATCAGAGTTCTACGATCTATTAGGCCTACTATAAAAATATATTAAAATATAATTAATATCCCCACATTATTAATTAAGATTAAGATTTGCAACGAAATATCGTGCATGGCATTTAAAGGGTTAACATTTATTTTTTACCCTAAGAAATTTAATAACATACAAAATACAAAGCATTAGGCCTATACAAACATAAAATATTGGTTATCAGCAAGATTGTATGCTAGGTTATAGCTGCTTTGAATTTGGGGCCTTTCAAGTTGCTTAATACGTTGGCTGCTTCTCACGGTCCTGATCGGTGTTTTTTTTTTTCTCAACATAGAAAATTATGCAAATTTCATGTTTAAACATGTTCGCAGCACCGAAAGTGTTAAAAACAAGAGAAAATGAAATTATAATTCAATATTAATATCATCGCCATATTGCAATCATATTAGTACATCGCATTAGATCAAATCACATTAACGGGTCAATATTGTACAAAAACAATGTTTAGTAAACTCAATGATTTGTGACTCAATCATGCAAAGCCCTTCTCATGGAGTAACACCACACCGGCAACCTTAAGAATCACTTGTTTAGGCCGAGGGAGATTGAAAGGAGATAGGCCAAGATTGAAATATAAGACAAATTGAATTCTCCTCAAAATGTAGATACGAGTAATGAAATAAGTTAATGATGCACACATTACAGTTAACAATGTATCGGTATCGGTATGTTAGGTATCAGTTTTATGGCCGTATTTGTGTAATTTGCTGGTATGATGTCAAACAGCCTTTCTCCAACTGCTTTAACAACATACAGTAGGAAATAGGTACTATGTACAATTTAAGAAATAGGATATTGTGCAAGCTAACAAATTAATGTACGTAAACGTCCCGACTACCTAATAATCACTGAAGTAGGCCTAAGCTATATGAGCGGCTAAAACCCCAGGCTAGGGTTACCATATTCTCTAGGTTAAAAAAGAAGACTCCCGTACCCATTGAGAGGCGGATTAATAAATCGCGAAAACATGACCCTCCCCCCAGGTATTTATAATAGTTAGATGTTTTTAATTTAAAATGATGTGTTTTGATTTGTTTTCAAATAATACAATTAATCTTTGGGGGATTTAAGATTCCAATTTCATAAAAACCTTTTTTTTATTCATTGCATCTAATTAACGCAATTTTGCGAATATTAAAACTATCTGCCGAATGCAGAACATCTCAGGTACAACCGCATAACCTCAGGACTCAGCTAGGTGACACGCAGTCAACAGCGACGGCGATGACTGGCTAAGTTTACATTCTAAGAAAAAAACCATCGCCGCAGCTGGCGGAACGTCACGCCAAAGGCTTGATCCAGAGCTTGACTTACATTTTGTTAGGAGATTACTTTATACAACTTTGTAAAAATGTTTATGCTTTTACTAAACCAACAGCTAACCTATTTTATGACATCACATCCTGTTCTTTAATTTCTCCCATATGCATCCGGTAATGCGATAGGAAATATTAACAGTTTTTACCATTATTACACATCGATAAGATAGTCCTGTTAATAATTATTACTATTGTAATTTTTTAATCTTCAAACTACTCTATACATTTTACACATACTTGTAGGCCAGCAGTGATGTGCTTTCATCAGGAATGCAGTAGCATTGCACAACAATGTGATTGTGTTATGGCTTTTGTAGTTGTTGACTATGCTTATACAGGTGATTAAATCTGCGAGGTTGTCATATGTAATTGTGTCACATGTTTATTGATGCAACAAAAATTGCAGCAGTCGTGTGTGCAGGAAACATTATTATTGGCCGTCAGATTTAAATTGAGCGGTGGGTCTAGGATGAGCAGTGGACGGATCGACGGTAGAGTGGTGATAGTTAAATTCAAATTATACAGTGCGTACAAAAATATTGTGCGTAAAAAATGTCAAGATATATATATTATATTGTCATATTGCGATAAAGCCATATTATACACCAAATTTGTAACAATAGGTTATGTAAATACGATTCAGTCCAGCACTCTCAGCCTGTAAATAGATTTTTCATTTACATCTATTGCTTAATTTAATTCCAATTCCAATTAACTACTACCACTTGCAGTATATGTAACACAATCTAAGACATTCTCTCGGTTATGTCTGTGACGTCAGGAGTTATCTTTAGGAAAACAAAGACGAACTTGAGTCTGTCTCGATGGGTAGTTTACCTCCGCTCATGTTATTCCAGCTGATTATTTATGTTGTAAAATTATAAGGTGAGGTGTTCATCCCATCACATATGGCCAGTGTGAAGAGCATTACTACTGCATTTGTTCCTACAGTAGTAACAGTGTATGCAAGTAATATTTTTCCGAATATACCTTCTAAAAAAATTGTCAAACATTTATCCAAAATCGATTTGGGAAAATCCTGATTCGTCTTGTTTTGTTTAATTTCACTTCTTATGGCATCTGCAATATAAAACGAGTTCGCATGCAGCACGATGACGTTAGGGAAGTGAATTTCCGCATTCAAAACTTTGAAAAACAGCCTTTTCCAGTGTAAAATCCCCATAACACAACGTACTGTGTTTACTCAATCTTAATTTTCTTTAATAACTCATTATTGGTGCTAGAATGATGAGGAAGGGCCTACAGTGTCCGCCTTTTTAATTCCTATAACTTATTACGCATTAATTTCACATTAGGGGCTTTTCTGACCCTTTTTGGGTACAAAAACTAAAGATTTAAAATCCCAAAAAAAGGATTCGAATTTTTAAATTGTTTTGCCCAACGAACTTGTCCGACTGGTAACATAAAGGAATGTCCCTACCAAATTTTAAGTAAATCGGACAAAAAATGCGATCACTAGAGTGTAAACACATATATATATATATATATATATATATATATATATATATATATATATATAATTTTAAATTACCACCAAAACGTCTTCAGGGGGTCACGTTAGGAACTGCTATGGTGGTCCCGGGCTTAAGTTTCACCGTGCGAGTCATCTTAATAGTTCACTAGTAGGATTGGCGGGAGATGGGCCGTAACATGGGGTCTTATGGGCCTAAAATCTGGCTTCTGATTGGTCTAATTAGGTCACGTGATTCAAGATGGCGGCGCCCATGGTGGCGTTCCCGCCAAATTTGCGCGCCAAAAAAAAATTGGCGCCAAACCTAACCTCACTTTTCATCCCTCCAAAGTGTTACCAACTTAGCAGAGCTAATGTACCATACATAATTATATGTATCATATATAATTATATGTACCATATATAATACTACAGTGTATAATCATATATATATGTACCATAATAGTGTATAATATACCATCACCAGAAAGGTAAGTGGCTATCTAACCTCACTTAGCCAGTGTTGCCACTCTAAACGCTACCTACAAAACCTAAATCAGTTACGAAAAATTATTATTATTATATGTATATATATATTATGTCAAACTATCTAAATTATTATATGTATATATTACGTCACGCTACGATGTGTTACCAACCTATGGCAATGTATATTTCGCAAGAAAGTGCCGCTAACCCAATATATAAAACTATTACATGTATATATCGCAAGAAAGCGTTGCAAAAAACTCAAAAATCGCTAATATCTCGAAAACGGTAAGTCCTAGAGTCATTCTGACCCCAGAAAACTGCCTACTACGTGGTGTAGGCACTCCAGGGGGGTATCTACCCATATGAAAAATCTGAACTAAAATCTTGCGGGTTGCATCCCAAAAAATGAAGGGGCAAATTTTCAAAATTAAATATCTCAAGAACGGCTTGGCCGATATAATTGAAACTTGGCATGTATGTACCTGTTAACCTCCGCTACATATTACAAAAACCTAAACTCTGTACTGCAGGTAGTACCAAAATAATTGAAGGAGTCATTCTTTAAAAATCAATATCTTAAGAACGGGTGGGACGATATAATTGAAACTTGACATGTGGATACTTGTTAACATCCTCTAACCTTCAATTTTGTAGGAGGGTAGGAAAGGGTTGTTTAAGGGATGATGGAGGGTGTAAAACTTTAAAATTTAATATATTGAGAACGGCTTGGCCGATTCTAATGAAACTTGGTATATAGGTACCTGTTAACCTCCGCTACTATTTAAAAAAAACTTAAACTCTGTACTGCGTGAAGTATCAGTAGTGTGGGTTTGCGGGTTTTGCGCCGGAAGTGACGTCATCCGGTCACGTGACCGGATGCGCTGAGTCATGAAAGACGTCATCTGGGGCTGAGCCAGTGACGTAGGCGGTTTTGTGACGAAATGAGTTAAAGTTCAAAGTTCAAGGTCACGGGGAGGTAATTTTAAAAAAGTACTACCTCGCACGCGTAAAAATCCGATTGTGATTCGATAGTTTTAATTCGATAAAATATCGAATGAAAATTATCGAATGAAGCAATCGAATGATACGAGTGCGAGGTAGTACTAATACAAATATTACTTTATTTTATTTACAATAATTCATATTACAAATATTACTTTATTTACAATAATTCATGTTTACAATAGTTCCCCGTTGTTGGTTGTCATCGATGTTGTTGATCCGGACGAGTTGCGGCCATCACTTTGCTTTCTGAAGAAAGACGGTAGATACTTCGATCCCTGCGCAGAGTCCATGTTGTGTTTTTGACACCTATCTGTTCTGTTAGGTGTTTGCATTTCATTGCTGTCAGGAGGAAATAATACGTGACGGCAATGAAATAGAAACATCTATCAGACCTTGAGTGAAATGATATTGTTATTTTGTGAAGAGCGTCTCGGAGAGCTCGATGTTCACCGGTCGAGAGCCGGAGGTGTACTGACTATTCGCTAGCTAGCGTTCTGGTATCAAACAAAATGGTGGGGGTAAAAGTGTAGTAGAACGAAGCAGATGGTTGGTGGGAGGTGGCAGGCGGCAGGTGGCAAGTGTGCGGCATATGGTAGTCCCCCCACTACACCAGTCCCCCCACTACACCAGTCTCCCCACCAAGTTTTACATCGCACAATAACTAGTTTACATGTGTTAGTTAGGGTTTAGCTCTTAGACTGTCAAGACCTTAGCTCCGTAACTAAAAACTTCAATAATGTTTGCGCTTCAACGCTGTATAAGTATAACAGCTACTATGATCTAAACCGGTGCATGTATTCATATGGTTCTTTTTGCGAAGCAAACAACTAGCTAAAAGTGTTTCAACCTCGATTATTCTTCGACGAAACCGCTCATTGTCCACTAAAAGTGTAGACCTTCTGTCTTCATTGTCAGGGAAGTAGAAAGTAGTGTCAAGGGGACTACTGAAGGTCACCTTCCTCATGTTCCTGTAAAACTGCGACATTTTTCAGATCCTCTAGGTAGATGTTCATCCGTCAAGAGCTGGAAGAATAATGATGGAGCGTTATCGTGTATGATAGGCACCTAACCCTCACCACAACGTTACCTTGTCCTTCAAACCATCGTTTTACGCTACAGATGCTATACTGTTGGTTAGATTTAAATTTAGATTGCACCTTCTTGTTTGTCTTGGCAAGCCGCGTAATTGAAGTACCCACATGTTATACTTTGAACTAAAAACAAAGAAGTTATTTAGGTTTGTCCTTGAAAATAGGTGTTTTTTCGCTGTTGCTGCTATACCCGTTGTCAGATCTGAATTCTGTTTGCACTAACTTGTTCGTCTGATCAATCCGCGTAATTTGAGTACCCATTTAATATACTTTAAACCGTAAATAAAGAAGTTATTTAGGTTTGTCCTTGAAAATAGTTGTTTTTTCGCTGTTGCTGCTATACCCTTGGTCGGATCTGAATTCTGTTTGCACCAACTTGTTCGTCTGATCAATCCGTTTAATTTGAGTACCCACATGACATACTTTGCACAAACTTTGTACCCCCCCCCTTTTTTTGGGTCATGTTCAAGGACCTTGGGACTTAGAAATTTTCACAAAGTGGGCTGCACACAAACATAAGACTAACAGTCTCCTGCCTATGTACAGGCCAAGTCCCTAACTTGAAATGCTTAGGGTGGTCCTGAAAAGGACCGTTTGCGTGCTGAGGGATGGTTTGGTTAGGAATGGTTGGTCTAGGGATCGCTGCTTGATTTAAACTTTATTTTTTAAAACCCACTTTACCCTCCCATCTTGTCTCATGAAGTACAACTCCTGGGTGTCGTTTATCAGAGGGGGTGGTGGTGGACAAGTCTGTGGCAGACGCACCTCGACGTAGTGGTCGGTGTGTTGGAAGAGGAACACGTGGTCCCCGTTCCTAGCCACAAACTTGTACTCCGTCATCCGCTTCAGATTCCGGAACTCGGCCTTGGAGGTGTCGATCGGCGTCACCAAATCATTGATCCCCATCACTCTTGTCCGCTCCATCACCTCATCTACAGTTAGTGGTGGAATTGAAGGTCGAGCTGTGGACGTAGAAGGCTGAGGCTGAGTTGAGGGTCGCTGGTGAAAATATAATGGGTGACACCGAAAATCACGTCTAAGAGCAGACTTAAAAGCTGAAGGTTTCTTAAATCCGCTTCTTCTTTCCGTCGACTTCTTCAAGGACTCCTTCAAACGTTGAAGTTTTTCGGGAGTCAGAGGAGAAGACATGGTGTTGTTGGATGGAAGGGAAAATGAATAGAGCACGTGTATACTGGCTGAGAACCAAAGCTGGAATGAGGTGCCAGACAAAGTAAAGCAGGTCGCAAAGGATAACCTTGCCCTATCAATATATAGATAGAAAGCTGGGTACTAATTAGAACCGGTTTACATCCGGCCCCCCCCCCCGGCCAAGTTCAAGCCCCCCCCCCCCGACGGAACCCCCCCCCCCCGACGGAACCCCCCCCCTTTTGGGTCAAGTTCAAGGTCAAGGTCGAGGGATAAACTTTTTAGCAGAAAGGGACAAATTCCCGACAAAATCCCGCAACGAAGTAGGGTTATCCCTTATCCCGTTTTCCCCTAAATATCCCTATTTCCCATTTTTCGTCTATATAAGCCGAGATTTCAAGCGTCTCCGCGCAGTAGCCTGCCGCCCTTTAGGATGAACGTCCCACTGGGTTGCAGTGCCTGCTGCAGCGTAGGTCTCTTGAGTGTGTGTGGGCCCAACGCGCAATTGAGAGACCATGCGCATTTGCATGTGTAGTTAAATATATTTAAGGGGATCTTGGTCAGGGGATTATTGTACTTCGGTTCGTAGTATTCTGAAGCCTACACAGTGATGAACGTCCTTGCGGTTTCAGAGTGCACGACTGTTGTAAACTGACCATATTTTGATGCTTTATAATAACATTGTAGATGGAATGTTTTGTAGTTTGCTTAACACTTAATGCTTTTATCTTCAACGTGTCCTTGACCTAGATTAGGACTTAGAAAATATTCAAGAAACATTCAATGTACACAACCACGTTTTAGCACAAAATTTATGGAAGGGGAAATTTAATATATACTGCAACAGCGTGGTAAAAATCATCATATCGCTATGGAAGCTGTAGGTGTAAACACTTGGCTTGTTCCTTCCGAGCTTGCTATTTCAGAAGCCTTTCTGTCCATCCTTACTTATGAGTTTCGAGGCATTAAATTAAAAGTAAAAATAGAGCTGAGACCGTTGCATAGAAATGATATGCATTGTATTTTGGTGGAATGGGAATCGCCCTCCGGCATTAATCTTTTCCATTTTATCAAAAGATCGTGCAAGGAGTTTTGCGTAAAACGGATAACAGTCTCCCTTGTTTAAACGTAGTACAGATTTCTTCCAAAGTAAAATAGCAAAGGTAACACCTTTGCTATTTTACAAAATATTTTAACGTGTCCTTGACCCAGTTACCGGACTTGGAGCAATTCAAAGTGTGCTATACAGCGTTAGAACAAACTACTGTCGAAGCCCCCCCCCCCCCGATATATTCCTATAAAAGCGGGAGCAGTCCGCAGAGGGTTCGCAGTCGCAGGCCGACAGCCTAGCTAGCTGTTTGCCCGCGCTGTCCGCAATAGTATCTCTAGTATAGAGTTGGTACCACTATATATTAGAGATGCTACCTTAGCTTAAGGCATGTCTGTGTATTATTAAGCATGTTAGAATAACGCTTGTAGTTTGCTGCTAGTAAATGTAGTTAGTTTAACTGTAGTTAGTTTGGTGTTGGTTTTAAAGTGTTTTTGAAGTGTTTTTTATTTACTAATGAAATATGTACTTTTCTTTCACGCTCCCATTCAAAAAGGTATGGCACGAAAACCGACCTTATGTCTTTAAATATCTCAGGGGGGATTATGTTTCTCAAATAAACACCTTTCCTAACCCCTTACAAAAAGGTATGGCACGAAAACCGACCTTAAGTCATTACGGCGCGCAAACCGGATGACTTTACCTATCTTAACCCTTACTCACGAGAAACAGATTCAGTCAGTTTGCTTATTTTTGGTTAAATTTAAGGGGACCTTGGTCAGGTAATTATTGTACTTCGGTTCGTAAAACTCTGACGCCTACACAGTGATGAACGTCCTTGCGGTTTCAGAGTGCGCGACTGTTGTTAACTGACCATTTTGCTTATCTTGGAGGATACATCATCGGGGAAATAAACTTAAGGGGACCTTGGTCAGGTATTATTGTACTTCGGTTCGTAGTACTCTGACGCCTACACAGTGATGAACGTCCTTGCGGTTTCAGAGTGCGCGACTGTTGTTAACTGACTATATCGTTTGTGTGTTGGGTGAATAATTTTTCGGGGGAGAGGTTAGTGTTCCGTTATCAGGTTTATTTGCCTATAATTGCGAGCTTTAAGCTAGTCCTCTTCTCCTAATACAGAGCGGGGAATAGAGCAGTTTGTGGTCCAAGTGAGAATCACTTACTGCTCTATTCCCCGTTTTGGCAACATGTTCAGATGACCTTGACCCACTTCGGGACTTAGAAAATTTTCGTTTAGTAAAACATTACAACAATATTCCTTCCCTAACCTCTAAAGCCCCCCCCCCTACAACTGGGTATAAAAGGAGGGTTTTCACCAGTGGTAAAATCATTCTGCTGCTTACACATCACGAGTGCAGTTCAGTTCCCGAGATGTCTGACCGTAGGAAGCAACTTTTGCCGAGGAAGGTTGAGCACTCTTCACCTGCTCCGTCATCTGCTCCGCCAGCTCCTTCCATCCTTCGGCAGGCGTTAATATTATCATGCATTGTTCCTGAGGAGCCTGCACCACGACCGCAACCACTTCAAGAAAACCTCGTTGCTCCCCCGTCCGCTTCTTCATCTTCTTCATCTTCTTCATCGTCTTCGTCGTCTTCATCTTCTTCGGCTACTTCTCGCTCACCTTCTCCATCACCGAGGAAGGATGAGCAAACAACTGCACCATCTTTGGCTTCACCAGCTCCTTCGCTTCTTCAGCAGGCGCTGGCAAGCATTCTTCCACCTTCTACACCAGGCTCTTCAACACCATCTGCAAGTCTACATTCTTCTTCTCCTACCAAACCTTCTACACCTTCTGTAAGTGTCCTTTCCCGTCCTTCAGTGATCTGTATTAACAACGAATCTCCTTCAGAGAAATTTCAACAATTAAAAACCTTGAGAAGGCAGTCTATACTTCCTGCACCAAGATGCAGCTACAGTTTTAAAAAAGGTGCAAGGAAAGGGGAACGTTGTGCTAAGTCGTGTGTTTTAAATGAAGAAGTATGCAGATCACATTTAAAACAAAATCACAAGGGCACCGTTTCTCTTTCTACACCCCATCCAACAGTGAGACCAACCAAAATTCGAATTAATAGGCTTTTTTAGAAATAAACGATACTTTTTTGTTAAATCAAAGGGCTTTGCAAAGGTGGTGGTTCAATGTGAAGGTAAATTGTACTATGTAGAGTTGCCTAGAGGCATGGACCTCCACGTCAAAGAACTTACCAAACAGAACTATTTAATTCGAAATGATACAGGTTTCAGTGTGTGGAAAACATTTAAAATAAAAAAAGATTAAAAAGTGTATTCCAAATTAAAAATAGTCTTTTCCAAATTAAAAAAAAAAGTGTGGACAACCTATTTACAATTTGTAGCATATGCTGCAGAGTGTAAATAGGTTGTCCACACCTTTTTTTTTACAATGCTACAACGACCTTGACCTAAATAACGGACTTAGATATATTGCACTAAGTTAAAGATAAAACTTAAATGGAAAAAGGAGAAATATTATATTAAAGACATTATTCAACAGTAAAGAGGGGAGGGGGTAAGCGGGTATTTAAGCGAGAGATTCGGAATATAATTATTAGTTGTATCGTCATGAGCGTCAACAGCAACACATGGGGAAAGGAAATTAGCGAAGAGGAGTTGTACGCGATTGTTGAGGCTGCTGAAATGACTGAGGTTTATAAAATTAATAAGGTTGCAGAAAATGGTGCTCAGTCTCAACCGCAACAAACTACATCACCGATGCAGTCTACAACGCAACAACCAAGACCCTATCATGTTATCCTGGAGGAGTACAATGAGGCGATGAGGTACGCCTTTACTAAGTGGTGTGGTCAACCGCGTTCTCCTGAACAATGGGAGGAGCATGATGCAGACTTTCGCCTGGTTGCAGACTTAGAACTTGAGCTTCAAAGAACAAAGGCTGCTCAATAGTGAGAAGAGTTATTGTTTACTTTAAAATACAGAGCGGGGAATAGATCAGTTTGCGGTCCAAGTGAGAACCACTTACTGCTCTATTCCCCGTTCTGGCAACTGGTGTAAATGACCTTGGGACTTAGAAAATATTCGTTTGATAAAAAATAATGAAAGATCTTCTTATTTCTTACAACAATATCTTTTCCTAACCCCCACCACTACCTAAACTAAGTATAAAGGAGGTTCTCCATCGCTGGTAAAAATTAGTACTCTGCTGAAAATGAATGCATCCACTACTTCTATCTCTGCAGCAACTATAATAGTTAGCAGGCGTGTCGAAAACATTGATCAGGTGCTTGCTGTAAGGAGATTACTGCTACGGTATCTTGATATAGAGGTTAGTTGTCAATTGTACATGTGGAGACCAACAGGTGAAGTTTATAGTAGTGAAAATGAAGCATTTGAAACAAACTACAGTAGAAAGTTATATAAAATCTTTGGTAATATGGTAAGGTTAGTCGATAAAGGATGGAACATTAATATAACATTTTATATTGTTCCAAACCTGTAATTAAAGCAAAAAAAAAACGATGGGTATATAAGCCCGATGTTACAGAGACAATTATCACTTTGGTTCTGAATTGCGTCAAGAGAGCACCTACCATGGTATACCTCCACTATATTGACTCTACTGCTAAAGCGGATACTTTTATCCAGCGTGTTTACCAACTGTTAACGGAGTACCAACATGTTCAGGTCAAAGGATTGGGTATTCGTGGAACAGAAGAAGTAAAAATAGATGTAAAACCAATCCCTTTGAAGAAAAAAATTGTCCAATTATTACAAGAAGGCTACACACTGTGCCTTTATTACACAACCTCATAAACTAAATAAAACGCCAAAGGGGGGGGGGGAATACAGAACGGGGAATAGATCAGTTTGAGGTTTGAATAAGAATCTCTTACTGCTCTATTCCCCGTTCTGGTAATAGGATAAGGTGACCTTGACCCACTTACAGGACTTAATCATTTGTGTTACAATAATACCTCTTCCCTATCACTTTTCCCTACCACTTGCACTTTCAACACTTACCCCCACCACCACCGAAATCATGTATAAAAGGTGGTTTCGTATTAGTGGTAAATCAGTCTGCTACTTGGAATCATGTCGCCCAGAGATAACATTTTCCCTTCTAAGAAGACTATACTAGAATTGATTAAAAATATTCCATTAAATTTAAACGAAGATGAAGACGAAGACGATTCAGAGATGGAAGGTGAACTATTTAGTGATCTTGAACTACTGAGTGAGTTTGCTAGCAGTGAACCATATCTTGGAGAGATGGAGCTGTTGGAGCTGTTGACTGACGACGACGATGTCGATAATAATGAACCGGAATTTCATCATCAGTTGCTTTGCTTGGAGGAAATGGACCTTGTTGATAGTGAAACCCCTCCAAGCAGTATTAATATCGATGATGTAGTTCTAGATCCAGTCACAAGGAACTTTTGTGTTCGTCGTCGCTTATTTAGTGATATGAGCTCATCATCATCATTATCATCGGAAGAATCTGAATAAGTTTTTGTTGTCTTCAAATAGTTTACTTTAAATACAAAGCGGGGAATAGATCAGTTTGTGGTTATAGTGAGAATCACTTACTGCTCTATTCCCCGTTTTGGTAATATCGTTGTATGACCTTGACCCATTTACATGATTAAAAAAGTGGGGTAACTTATACATTTAATGGTGGGGGAACGTCTATTTAAAGACGATGCAACAGTGTATATTTATCATATAGACATGATGAACCCACCAGGAAACTCCGTTTGCTACAGCTTTACCCTCATCGATATCGATGATGTGATAAAACTTACATCAATAACAAAACGGTTCGAACTCGAAAGGCGACTCATAAAAGTCGACGTAATTCCACAAGATCTTCGTTCGGCAATGTTGACTATTGAATATGTTAAAGATGAATCTACAACTGAAGATCCCTATTGTTTTATGAAATTTTTAGTTGATCAAGATGCAATGTGTACAATCCAACTTCACATCCGAGTTTAAAATTTATCAAATGTTTCTGTTGGAGAAAATTGTCTTAGTTAAATACAGAGCGGGGAATAGATCAGTTTATGGTTTAATATAAAATCATTTACTGCTCTATTCCCCGTTTTGGTAAATTTGTTCAATGACCTTGACCTAAATACAGAAATTTGTAGCCTCCAGCTACAATAGTAAATATAAAATGCAAAAAAAAAAAAAAAAAAAAAAATAGTAAACTTCACGTAATACGTACCCCCATTACTTTTGCTAGGGTATAAATAGAGGGGTATTTGCAGTGTTGTTCATTATTGCCTTGACCCTTGTGGAGATCGCACCTACATTATGCATCGCTGCGATATTTGCAAGTCTTCATTTAAGGATGAATTTATTTTAATGATACATAAAGAACTGAAACATAACAAAAACCAAAATGAAGAATATGAAGAAGAAGAATTGAAAGAAATAGATCAAATGTTAGCTCAACACCAAAATTCCAGACCTAGTGTTATTCAATATGCACCATCAACATCGACTTCTACCTCTGCTATGTCTAAACTTCACCGTCCTTCAACATCATCATCATCATCTGCATCGACTTCTACGCCTGTTCTGTCTACACTTCATCATCCTTCAACATCATCAGCTGCATCGACTTCTACGCATGCTCTGTCTACACTTCACCGTCCTTCAGCATCAACAGCAGTAAATGTAGAACTACATGCCCGAGCACTTCCGGGTAATGTAGTAACCCACTTCAAAATTGACAATGCAAAATTACAACTCGAAGAGTTTTTAAATAACGCAAAAGGATTGGTAAGCAACACTTTGCAAAATGAATTAAAAAGATTAAATTTTATTAAATTTGGACTATTAATGGATGCTTTATTTACAAACATTCAAAATGAAACTTCACCGAGAGGGTTTTTAACAAAAAACCGAACTATTATGTTTTCGTCAGATATTGATTCAATCGTATCTGAATGTTTTGAAGAGCTAATGACTAAAATACAAGAACATGAAGGAAGAGGCTCTGGATGGAATTTGTTAAGCATCACAGGGCTAGACTTAAGAGTACACAAACACGGCTATGGAATTCGAGGAAGTAGCTACATTCCTTTACCAACAAAGATTAGAAATACCTTATCCTGCGTCAACGTACAAAATCAAGATACTGAGTGTTTTAAATATGCTATGTTGGCCAAATATGTAACAATTCATCCGGAAAGACCAAGTCACTATTATGAAGAAGTACAACATAGATATAATTTCCAAGGGATGACTTACCCTGTTGCTATAACAGACGTTTCAAAATTTGAAAAACAAAATCCTTCAGCTTCTGTCAACCTCTTCGGATTGGATTCGACAAACAATTTGTACCCCTTGCGTATAACACCAAATGAGCGCAGAGATCATACCGATTTGTTATTAATTACTAAAGGTGATATTTCACACTTTGTGTATATCAAAAAATTTGAAAGTCTTGTTTCTAATCAATTATCTAAGCATAAAAGAAAGATGACAATTTGCAAAAGATGTTTTTGTCACGTGAACAAAGAACTAAGAAGGGGAGGGTCTGATTGGTTAGTAGAACACCAGCGGTTATGTAATGGAAACTATGAAGTAAGAATTAAATTGCCGCATCCTAGCAGAGCGCAGATAAAATTTGACAAAGTAATACAACAATACCGTGTACCTGTTGTTGTTTACGCTGATTTCGAGTCTTCTTTACATCCGCTTGAACAACAAGAAGAGGACGTTACAAGAAGAAGCAAATACCAACTTCATTCACCAAACAGTTATTGCATACTAATTAAATCCACGTTGACTGAAGACCATCTTCAAAAATATGGACTATCATCTTCTCCAAAGATTTATCGCGGTGAAGAAGCAGCCAAATACTTTGTCGATGATTTGTATGACATAGCTGCAAAGGTAGAAGAACTGTATGGAACAAAGGTACCCATGTCACCTATGGAAGAAGAAGAACTTCAACATTATGATTCAACAACAACGTGTTATTTGTGTAATAACACCTTTACACTGGATAACGTTAAAGTTCGTGACCACGATCATCTTACGGGAGCGTACAGAGGTGCAGCCTGTAACGCTTGCAACTTGAACTACAAACTACCATATTTTATCCCCGTAGTTCTGCACAATCTGAGTGGTTATGATTCGCACTTCATAATCCCCGAACTAGGAAGAGATAATGGAGCAATAGACGTTTTGGCTACTACAATGGAAAAATTTATAAGCTTTTCAAAAAAGGTGGGTAAAATTAAATTAAGGTTTGTTGATTCATTTAGATTTATGCCTTCAAGCCTCATGAAATTATCTGAAAATCTAAGAAGAACAGATTTGATAGAAACAAGCAAAATTGTACCCAATAGTAAAATGGATTTGGTTCTTCGAAAAGGAGTCTTCCCCTATGATTACATCGATGGACTGCATAGATTTGATGAAACATCACTACCTTCACCAGAACACTTCAAAAACAAACTTAATGATTCGGAAATATCACTTGAGGACTATCAACACGCACGTCGAGTATGGAACGAGTTAGATATGAAGACCTTAGGAGATTACTCGGACTTTTATGTCAAACTAGATGTAACTCTTCTTTGTGATGTAATGGAAGAATTCCGAAACACCTGTTTTGCTGCATACGGTTTGGACCCTCTACATTCGTATACTTCACCAGGATTAGCTTGGCAAGCCATGTTAAAAGAAACAAAATGCAAACTCCAACTTTTAACAGACATTGACATGGTTTTAATGGTTGAAGCTGGAGTAAGAGGCGGATTGACCCAAAGTGTTACCAGACATGTCAAAGCCAACAACAAATACCTACCCGATTACGATGAAACCAAACCGTCAACCTATTTAGGATATTTCGATGCAAATAACCTGTACGGATGGGAAATGTCAAACCCACTTCCTTTTGATAACTTTAAATGGATTAATCCCGACTCTATTGGCGATATTTTACAAATTCCGAAACATGATGACACTGGATATATTTTGGATTGCGATTTTGAATACCCAGAAAATTTACATGATCTTCATTATGACCTTCCACTTCTTGCTAAAACAGAAATTTCACCAATTGGAATACACCCCAAATTAATGATGACATTAAATAATAAACAACGCTACGTGGCTCACTTTTGGGTGGTTCAACAAGCTATCGAATTAGGACTACGTCTAACAAAAATTAATAGAGTTTTGGAATTTTCTCAATCATGCTGGTTGAAACCCTACATTGATTCAAATACCATCAGAAGAGCAGCAGCTACATCAGACTTTCAAAAAGATTTCTTTAAATTAATGAATAATGCGATATTTGGAAAAACATTGGAAAACAAAAGAAGACACAAAAATGTTAAACTTGTTACCGACGCAAAAAAATTACAGAAACTAGTACAGCAGCCAAATTTTGGAACATCTATAATTATTAATGAAAAACTTGTAGCAGTGTCCATGAAGAAGACGAGTGTGAAGATGGATCGTCCTTTGTATATAGGCATGTCAATCTTGGACATCTCAAAAACACACATGTACGATTTTCACTACAACAAAATGGTGGCGTTCTACGGAAGAGAAAATATATCTATTACATATATGGACACTGACGCTTTCATATATCGCATAGTAACATTGGACATGTATAAAGATTTGCGTACATTTATTTACAAGAACGACTTTGATTTCTCCGATTATCCAAAAGATCATCCAAACTACGACAATGACAGACACAAAAAAGTACTAGGCAAATTCAAGGATGAGGCTAATGGTGTTCTGCTTGAAGAGATTGTTGCATTGATGTCTAAACTATATTCTTTGAAACTCTATAATGAAAAAGAAGAAGAAGAAGAAAAGAAGAATAGCTATATTAAGAAAGCTAAAGGTGTAAAGAGTTTATATTTAAAGAAGAAAGTGCATTTTGAACACTACAAGCAATGCTTATTTGAGGATAACATCATTACAGCTAAATTCAACACCATCAGAAGTTTTAACCATCAGCTGTACAGCGTGACTGAAGTTAAAAAGGCGCTATCCTGTAATGACGACAAAAGACAAACACTTCCAGACAAAATCAACACATTACCATTCGGCCACTACTCCCTCAACCCTATTGACGAGTAACCTTTTCATCGTCCTAGATCCTTTATCCTTTTCCTTTCCGTAAAAAAAGGGGAAACACAGCAATGTTAAGCTGTGTTTCCCCTTTTTTTACACAAGTTTTAAATGACCTTGAACTATATGTATATATATATATATATATATATATATATAAGCAGATTTATACCAAAGAATATTTAATACCATATCAGCTGCCTTCGTGAAACCATCATGTCAGACCTGAAGGAGAAGATTATTAATGAACTACACAAACCTGCAAGAATAAAGTTTCCAAGAAGAAATACTGTTATAAAAGGGATAAATGATCTATATCAAGCGGATCTAATTGAAATGCGACCGCATAGCAGAATAAACAAAGGATTTAAATATATACTCACAATTATTAATTGTTTTACAAAAGTTGCAGACGCTTTGCCTCTAAAGGACAAGACTGGTAAAAGCGTAACAGAAGCCATGGAAATAGCCATAAAAAGAGATAAAAACAAAATTAAACATTTACAAACTGATGATGGAACAGAATACTTTAATACAAACTTTGCACAGTTAATGAATAAATATAAAATAAATCATTATTCTACAAATTCAGAGAAAAAAGCAGCTATTGTAGAAAGATTCAATAGAACCTTGAAAGGAGCACTGTATAAAGAATTTTCAAAAAGAGGTTCTTACGTATGGTATGATGTTTTACCACAATTAATAAATGATTATAACAACAGGTTTCATAGAACTATTGGTATGAAACCTAACAAAGTAAATAGAAGAAATGCAAAAGATGTATTAAAACGCATAAAGAAAAATACAAAGCCTAAAGTAGAAAAAATGCAGCCAAGAAAATTTAATGTAAGTGATAAAGTACGGATTAGTAAATATAAGGGAGTGTTTACCAAAAAATACCTTCCCAATTGGACGAATGAAGTTTTTACAGTGTATAAAGTGCAACCGACTGTACCTGAAACGTATATCCTAAAAGATAACAAAGGAGATTTGTTGCAAGGTGCATTTTATGGACATGAAATGTTAAAGTCAACAGTAGGTGATGTATATCTTGTTGAAAAAGTGTTACAAAGAAAAAAGGACGCAGTTAAAGTGCGGTGGTTAGGGTTTAACAAAACTGAGGATTCATGGATACCTATAAAGGACTTGGTTTAATACAAGCAACTCATTTCATCGTTAACCTTTGAGCAGGATGGAGATTATTCACCATAAAGATCGATTCAATATTAATAACATAGATGATTTAACTGTGGATAACGTTAAAATCAACAATGGTAAACACGGTAGTTTACTTCCAAACACTGTTCGATGTATAGTAAGTGGCCCCTCAAACTGTGGAAAGACCAATGTTGTCTTTAATTTGATCACTAATCCGCAGGGATTAAGGTTTAGTAACCTATATATTTTTTCAAAGTCTCTACATCAACCAAAGTATCAATTGCTGGATAAAATCCTATCTGATGTGTCTGATGTTAATTTTTACAAATTTAACGCTAGTGATAGCATTATGCAACCAAACGAAGCGAAACCGTATTCTGTATTTATATTTGACGATGTATCTTGTGAAAATCAGGATACTATTAGAAACTACTTTGCCATGGGAAGACATAATAACATCGACAGCATATATATAGGACAAACTTATAGCAAAATCCCAAAACAACTTATCAGAGATAATGCAAATATTCTAATTGTATTCAAACAAGATGATACTAACCTAAAACATATATATAACGATCATGTGAATGCGGATATGCCATTTGAAAAGTTTAAAGAGCTTTGCGGAAAAGCATGGGCGGAAAAGTATGGATTTTTGGTTATTATGAAAGATCAAGCTATAAAAGATGGTCGTTATAGAATAGGTTTTGATAAATTCGTTTTAATACACTGATTAGCGGTATTACTGTACAAGTCGTCAAGGTGTGAAGATGGTTAACCAGGAAAAGCTATTAAAGGAAATAAAATCACTTAGTGATTCTATTAGACAAAAAAACCGAGCTTTAAAATCAGGTATAAATGAAAGAGAGCAATTTTTAGAAACAACATTCAAACCTGTTACTGAACCTTTAAAGCGATTAGCACAAAATATGGAAAGACCTTCAATTCGCTTCGAAGGAGACAAAATGCTACCAATTTCCAAATATGAAGAAGAATTTCAGAATGATGAAAGTTCTGACCAGTTACAAACATCTGAAGAAAGCGACGAGTATGAAGAAAGCGGAGATATAGGAGATTTAAGGGAAAAGAACATTGCAGGAGATACAAGTACAGAAGATACAAGTGCGGAAGATACAAGAGCAGAAGAAGAGGATATCAACCCATCCAACTAAAGCAAATTAGGCACAGATATTATGTTTAAAGGAACACTTGGAAGAAAATATACATTAAAAATGTTACATGGCACACATGCTAATCGAAATTATCATACATATGGAGCTAGAATAGAGGATAAAGGATTAATGATTGGAGATAGAAAGTTAGATATAAACGAAAATGATGATATAGTTATTGGTGATAAGAAATATAAAGGTACAACAGGTTTGTTTGAACTCATCTTTAAAAATAATCCTGGTAATTATACTAAAAAGGATTTACAATTGTTTAAAAATATACTAGAGTATACAAATGCACATAGAAAAAAATATTCCAAAGAACTACCTATTCATAGAAACAGGTCAATAAAATACACAAACATTATATCTAGTCTTTTCCCCTCGAAATCAAATAAAGCTCCAATTAAAAGAAGAGCTTTATCTTCTGCTGAATTAAATGTTTTGCATAAAAAAAGAAAAACAACTGATCCTACTACATCTGGAAGGGGATTATTAAAAAATTTGTATAAAACCAATATAATATATTACAACGATATAAATAAGGTAGTTGATCGAATGAGGTTATTACATGAAGCTATGGAAGCCGGGCACACTGGTTTAGAAAACGAATGGGTAGCTTTGGTTGATGAACTGCGAAAACGAGAAATAATTGTTCAGTAGACGTATATATATATATATATAGTAAGAACCTAAACGATAGCGATTCAGTTACATCATGAGTGTGGACAAGTTTGGACGGTATTCCGAGTTTGGAGTAAAATCTGGATATAGTGAAAAAAGAGCTGGGTTTCCGTTAACACCTGATGGTAATTATAATTTTGAAGGAAAAGTAATTCAAAATGTTGGTGATCCGCTTTTGTCTTCTGATGCGGTTACGGTACAATACATGGATAAAAGAACCCCGATTGTACACGAAGACCATTGGGGATTTTCCGGTAAAAGGTTAAGCAATATAAAACATCCCATTTATGATGGTGAAGCAGTAAATTTAGCGACTTTAAAATTGTTAACGATTTACAAAAAGAATGAAACTGATACAAGCTATGATGTAAAAAAATTAAAATTGTCAAATGTAGGTGATTGTGAGCAGGATGGAGACGCTGTAAATAAGAAAATATTTGATATAGTACACAAGAAATGGACTACAGAATATGAAAAACATATGGAAAGGTTTGGTGCAGCTTTATTTAATTATATCCATCGGGCTTCAGGAAGAGCTGTAGCTTCAGATGTTGACAGCCACAATTATTTAGACTGGAAAAAGATACACAATCCAGAAAAACCTAATCAATTAGATAAACCGTCTGAGCCTTCTAAAGTCAAGACATTAGGAAAGGGGGATAAAGTGAATGTGATTAATGAACCAACAGAAAACGATGAAGATTATATAAGAGAAAAAAGAATTTAAATACCCATGATAAGGGATAAAGCATCAGTTATATTCGAGAGATGATACAGAGAGGATGATGGAATCCAATATTACTGCGTGGAGTTTAATATCTCAAGAGCCGAGATTTCCCCAAGGAGTGCTGACAGATGGTTTTGTTCAACGGTTTGATAGATGTATGGATTGGGAACAACTTTCCATACACTACCTCTTCACAATGACTATGTTAAGAATTTATTTTCACAGAGTTAACTGGATTCATATTTTACAAAGACAACAGTTTTCAGAAAACTTCCTTGTAGAGATGACATCAAATTTTAATAACTGTTGGGAAGTAATAAGTAAATATCAAAATCTCTCTGAAAATTACATTGACAATTTTAAAGATAAACTAGACTGGAATGTGTTATTTAATTACCAACGATTAAGTGGCAAGTTTCTAAGGGAACATGACAACTATTTAGATTTTATTCATTTTACCGAAAACAACGATACCATCACCAGCGGAGAAACATTTGAAACATCTTCAATTACACCTTATTTCTATTTTTACTACTTTTATTTATTATGTCTACATTTAATTAATTAATCCATTTCTATATAATAAATGGATTTTAAACAGTATATATAATACAAGAAGCCAAGACTAATATTACATTCATTGTAAAACATTTATAGAGTGCACCTACTGACTGTAAGTTTGGCTATAAATAGTCATGCCGAGGGCTAAACGCATCAGTCATAATCGAGAGAGATTACAGAGAGGAAGGGGAATAGCATCAACAGCATTTTCTCTATTAAGTAAACCGGTTGGAGCTATAGTTAACAAGGCGATTGATTTATTACCTGTGGAATTACATTTACCTGGAGGATATCAATATTGTGGTCCTGGAACCAAATTAGAGAAACGGCTTGCTAGAGGAGATCCTGGAATAAATAAGCTTGATCAGGCTTGTAAACAGCACGATATAGCGTATTCCAAATTTGGTGATACAAAAAATAGATCAATAGCAGATAGAGCACTTTCTGAGAAAGCTTGGCAAAGAGTAAAATCTAGTGACGCGAGTATTGGTGAAAAAGCATCGTCTTTAGCAGTAACAGCAGCAATGAAAGCAAAAACTACGTTTGGAGGAGGAAAGAGAAGAAGGCGTGGGAAAAGACCCGCTAAGAAACAAGGAGGTAATATCAGAAGAAAACGTCGATCTACTAGTGGTAAAGGTAAAAAGAAACCAACAATATGGTCAATGATAAAAAAGGGAGGAGGACTATACCTAAGACCGTATCGTGTGTATTAAATAAGAAAGAGCAATTAATAATTAAAAACAAAGAATTAACCAATGAAGAACTGATTACATATGCTTCTTGTTTGAAAATCCCATTTTTTAGAGGAGTATTTATGAAAGATGAATTACCGGTTAAAATGTGGAAAAATGAGACTGGTATAGTAAATTTGGATAATAGTGAAGGATTAGGCACTCATTGGGTGTGTTACAAGAAACTTGGTGAAACGATTTATTATTTGGACAGTTTTGGAAACCTTCCACCACCGAAAGAACTTCAACAATACTTTCGTGCGGCAGAAAATGTTTTTTACAATTATACAAGAAAACAACCTGATGATACATCCATTTGCGGTCATTTATGTTTAGACTTTTTAGCTAAAAGTGTTAGTCAACTTTAAGATGTCTTCGTATACAGTGTCATTAACCGGTAACTCATGTACTTTGCGCAGTATTCTGTTTCCAGCGCTACGTTTGCAAAAAGGAAGACTATGGGAAGCCGCATTATTGGATTTAACAACATATAACTCTATTCCAAACGTTAGTGAAGGAATTAATAACAAAATACATTATTACAAGACAAAAGATAATAAAGGAAAATATTCAGCTTTGGAAGAATTCAGTTTACCAACAGGAGCTTATGAAATTGATAATATAAATGAAGTTATACAAAAACATATGGGAAAAGAAAATATAACGATAAAAGGCAATAACAATACAATGAAAGCCGAAATTACTTCTAAGTATTATATTGATTTTGGCCAAGAACGTTCAATTGGTAGTTTATTGGGGTTTTCTAAGGAAACAAAGGTATTAGAACCTAATACAACTCATTCTGGGAATAGAACTGTGACGATCATCAAAGTAAACAGCATAGACATTACATGTAACATTATACAAGGATCCTACAGAGATGGAGAAAATCGGCATATATTACACACATTCTACCCATCAGTCGCACCGGGTTTCAAGATAGTAGAAAAGCCTCAAAACCTTGTGTACCTACCGTTAAACACCAGTTTCATTTCAGACATCGTGCTGAACATAGTGGATCAAGACGGAAACCTTATTGACTTTCGAGGAGAAGCTATTACTGTAAGAATACATATAAAATCATCCGCTTAGATAATGGGGTTATCATTTAAAAAGAGAGAGCCAACCAGCAAAGAGGTCAGTAGCTCATCAGCTGTAGAAGGATTAACAAGTGACAACATTCGTTTTCTAGAAGAAATTGGATTAAAGGTCATTAACAATGGATATACTGGATATAGCGCAGGGCCCAACATTCGACGAGACCTTATGGGAAAAGGAATATCACACGCACAACCCTTACGCTTCGTCCAAATTAAACAATAACGATGAAATTAGGATTCCTATACAACAACAAGACATTTATACTCTTCCATGCGAAAGTTATTTATATATTGAAGGAAAAGTAACAAAAGCTGACGGTACTGTTGGAACCACTGTTCCGTTCATAAATAATCCTATGGCATTTTTGTTTGACGAGATTAGATATGAAATTTCAGGAGTTACAGTCGATTCAACAAAAAAGGTTGGAATTTCCAGTACATTAAAAGGATTAGCATCTTTAACACCAAATGAGAAGAATCTGTTAGCTGTTGCAGGATGGGTTGCACCAGACAAAAGTATAATTACTCCTGACGCTTCGGGAAACTTTGATTTTTACGTACCTTTAAGATTACTTTTAGGATTTGCTGAAGATTACAGAAGAATAATAATAAATGTAAAACAAGAACTAGTTTTATTAAGGTCATCAAACGATAATGATATTATTAAAGCATCTGCTGGAACAACTGAAGCCAATTTAGACTGGAAACTAACATTAGACAAGATTGTTTGGAGAGTACCACATGTGCGACTAAATGATGAACACAGGATTACATTATTAAGAAAGTTAAAATCAGATCGAGACATTGTAATACCATTCAGAAGCTGGGAGTTTCATGAATACCCCGTTTTACCTTCAACACAACGGCATACATGGACTGTAAAAACTTCTACTCATTTGGAAAAAGCGAGATATGTAATCTTTGGATTACAAACAAAGAAAAAAAGTATATTAACTGAAAATGCTGGTGAATTTGACCATTGTAAATTAACAAACTGTAAAGTGTTCCTGAATTCACAATTCTTTCCCTACGACAACTTTAATATCTCTTTTGATAAAAAAAGGTACAGTGTTTTATACGATATGTACGCTAGGTTCCAAAATTCATATTACGGCAAAACAAACACACCTCTACTATCTCCCGTACAGTTTGAATCGAAAGCTCCGATTGTTGTAATTGATTGCTCCAAACAAAACGAATCTGTAAAATCGTCTAGTGTTGATATAAAAATAGAAATGGAATTTCAAGAAAACGTACCTGCAAATACATCTGCGTATTGTTTAATTTTGCACGATAAAATTGTTACATACACACCGTTGACTGGTATCGTAAAGACGGTATTGTAAAACGTTGTACCACCACCGGCACCGCCACTGTCGCTAACCTATAAATAGCGGAGCAACAATGCAGGTCTTCAGTTGATCGTCTATCGTCGCATGGGCAACATCTTCTACAAAATGAGTTCTCCATCTGTTGTACAAGGTGATGCAGAGGTAGCACCGTTATTGGAACGTGATAATACTAGTGAAGAAGAAATCATCAAGGAAATAACTGCATTTTTAAAGTTTGGTAAAAGAGATAGAGAGGAGGAAAGTAATGCAGACCCATCAAAGGTAGTACCAAAGAGGAAGAAGAAAGTTGAAGAAAATATTCCTCCTCACATTTTAACTGAAGTTTTTTTGCGAATCTTTTACCCCATCTCAGCATGCATCAGTAAAAGTGTATCAGTTGGATTGATGAAGTCATTGGATTATTCCCCTACAGTAATACTACACCATGGAACAAAAAAGGTTTTATTTTCGCAAAATGCTTGGGAGTCATTTTTGAAACATGTACATTTAATAGAATGTTATTTAACTAACAGTTTGTGTGGAAGGAAAACACATATTCGACTTTTGGATTGTGACAATGAAATCGATATTGTTAAACATCGTGGACAACTACAAGTGCGAATTAGAGACTTGACTCAACATGAAAATAAGATTCTACTGTCACGTGAAGAATTCTACGTTTTAAACTACGCAACAGAACCTATTACAAGGTACATGAGACAGTTGGTATTTGCAAGCGCTATTATTAAAGAATATTTGGTCGATACTTTGGAAAAACAACCTGATAGCACCATCGTGTACGGACCTGTGGATACATCTATTTTTAATAGAATACCTCATGAAGTTTGCATGTGGAGAAAGTTAAAGGATTTTGAACCACTTGTAGAAATCGCTACAGAAGCTACAGAAGAAACAACACAGGAAGAAGAAACGGAGAAACAAGAAGAAGAAGAAAACGAAACACAAGAAGAAGAAGTTAAAAAAGACTAAAGTTTGACTTAGTAAAGAAGAACACACGTGGGGTAGGCCTATTGGGGACGGTGCCCACGTTAAATATACACCAACGCGCCTGCAACTGTACGGCCTGGTATTTAACCTACCGTGGTGTGGAAAACAGTTTAGTTGATCGCTAGGTGCCATGATGAGCGGAGGGGATGAAGAAGTGAGTGTAAAGCCTTGTGTAATAGAATTTCAAGCATTTCGAAATAATGATGATAGGTTTATTATCAAGGAATTAGTAATTTTAGACTTGCTTACATTTGTAGTTTACCCATTCACGTTTGAAGCTCCTTTTTCTTTTAACAACCTTAACGCCAAAGCAAAAAGTACAAACAAATGGATAACAAACTACTTTCATCACATACATTGGTATGAAGGATTTATAAGCTACAGTAATCTGCACAGTATTATGTTTAACTTTTGCAAACAATATTCACATATATACACAAGAGGATTAGAAAAAAGGAACTGGATACAAAAGTACACGCACGGTGATGTTTTCGATATAACCATCGGTAAGGACTTTAACATTAATCTCGGTAATATTTGTGTTGCTGCAAAAGATCCTAAACACGGACAATTAAACTGCGCATTGCACAACGCATATCGTTTGGCTGCTTACTTGGAACAAACGCAGAAATGTGGTGGGGGTAGCAAAGAACCGGAATGTGGTGGGGGTAGCGGGGCCTATAAATACGAGGAGCCAACACCGCTCCGGCACGAGTATTATTCGAGACTCCGAAGAGGCAACATCACAGAAGACACCACAACCACCACTGACGAAGATGACATCACAACAGTTTCTACAAACACTGGTTGATCAAGTTGAGCAATTCAACACTCATTCAAAATCCGACCTTCTGCTAACTAAAAAGTGTTCAGAACTAAAAGAACAAAAACACTACATTATTCATAACATCAAGAAAGTGGAAACCACACATGGAGAAGCAATTCTAGTTTCATTGAGCGAAGGACCTTTCTCTCCAGGAGATGAGCCGAAGTTTCAAGTATTTCTTCCAAAACGATTTGTTCAACTGCTACAAAATGAAGATTTGCGAGATATTCAACCGGGGACGTTGTATTTGGTATCACACGGTGTAAGCGGCAACAACTCGACGGAACTCACTCTGCACATCACGCATCCTTGTACATAATGTCTCTGTTTGTATTTTATTGTTTGTATTTCTAGTTATCAATGTTAAACTTAAGTTTATTGTATTGTAAGATGTTTGTTTAATAAAGAAAATAAAAAAAAATAAAATAAAATAAAATAAAAAAAAAATAAAAACAGCAACACAGCAGTATATTATTTTATATACTGCTGTGTTGCTTTTTTTAAAATTCAAATGGATGACCTTGAACTTTCATTCAGGGTTAACTTATGAAGAGGTATAAAAGAGAGGGAGCAGTGAAGTTAGTCTCAGTCTTGTCTAACACACGCTGCAGCTAACATGTCGGTGTCACCTATGAAAAGTTTATTTTTCGATAACAATTTGAAGACATATTGTTGCGAGTTACAATATTTTAAAATACCAGGCGATCAAGTTGACGGGAAAGCTTGTCGTAAGTGCAAGTGTTTCAGCTATTGCATATGTAGATGTAAAACGTATCAAATGAACCGACAAGATAAACTACAAGAATTACGCCGAAGGATTGCATTACTGTGGCGGCGAATGTAGTAGCAACCAGCTGCCACCTGCCGCCTGCCATCTGCTGTCCGCCATCTTCTCCGCCCCACCATTTTGTTTGATACCAGAACGCTAGCTAGCGAATAGTCAGTACACCTCCGGCTCTCGACTGGTGAACATCGAGTGCTCTTCACAAACGTAAAACATTGTATTAAAATGTCCATTAAAATTAGGTGTATTCATTATGACTCTATTCATCTGGTGACTTTCCAAGACCTCGAGGTTTTTAATGAAGAGTTAAGACTTCTCATTGCGTCCGGTTACGATTTATCTTTGGAACTTTACGCATCAAAAAACAACATGGACTCTGCGCAGGAATCGAAGTATATACCGTCTTTCTTCAGAAAGCGAAGTGATGGCCGCAACTCGTCCGGATCAACAACATCGATGACAACCAACAACGGGGAACTATTGTAAACATGAATTATTGTAAACATAACTTATTGTAAATAAAAATAAAGTAATATTTGTATTAGTACTACCTCGCACTCGTATCATTCGATTGCTTCATTCGATAATTTTCATTCGATATTTTATCGAATTAAAACTATCGAATCACAATCGGATTTTACGCGTGCGAGGTAGTACTTTTTTAAAATTACCTCCCCGTGACCTTGAACTTTGAACTTTAACTCATTTCGTCACAAAACCGCCTACGTCACTGGCTCAGCCCCAGATGACGTCTTTCATGACTCAGCGCATCCGGTCACGTGACCGGATGACGTCACTTCCGGCGCAAAACCCGCAAACCCACACTACTAGTATCAAAACAATTGAAGGAGCTATATTTTAAAAATCAATATCCCAAGAACGGCTTGGCCGATTTTAATGAAATTTGGTATGTATGTACCTGTTAACATCCTTTACATCTTACAAAAAACTTAACCTCTGCACTGCGGGCAAGTATCAAAATAATTGAAGGGGTACTAGTAAATACCTTAAATCTCGCAGCATAATCGGGGGGAACGCGGTGGTGTAGTGGTTAGCGTCTTGGACTACGGTTCAGGAGGCCCCGGGTTCGATTCCCTCTTTACACTCTTCATCAAAGGTATTGTAAAAGTCGGGTCTTGCCCTTCCTTTACCTACTGGAATGTTTATCCGTGCTACATCTACTCTAAACGTGTCACTGCTGGTAATTGATTCAGCGTTGCTTTGAATTATGCCCCCAAAAATCTCCCAAAGGACATTGCAGGGAACATAGCATGATCTAGGCTAAGTAAGGCAAACTCCCACAGGGGGAATTTTTTAAAACTACAAACTAAGCTGTAATAGAACAAAGAAAAATACAACCCAGAATAAATCCGAGAGGAGTGGTGGCGATTATATAGCCAGGCAGTGTCTATGGTACCATCACTCTGTGTCTTGAACATATATGTAGTGCATTTCTAAACAAACATCAGCTTTTAAGTATTGAGCCCAAACCTACAGTGAAAGACAGTGGTGACCTACAGTGGACCACAGCGCCTATATTACTTCACTTTAGAGGTGTTTACTGTTTCATTGTATAAAATATACCATGCCAGATACTCTCTCAAATCCTAAAGCGTTTAACCTGGTTTTACACTGCGATGCTTGCGGGGTCATCACAACACCATCTTGGAGAGATTGTCGCTGTTAAGGTAAGATATTTATCTATATTATTAGTTAGAGGTTTCTACCCCCCCTGGGGAATCATTTACCTTTGTCGGAGACTTCTAAAAGTGTTAAGCTTCCGCTGGACAGTATCGCTTGGGAGGTAAGACAACATACCTCACCAAATAAACTGAAAGTAAACATAATAAGGAATCACCACAAACCTGAAAACTAATTACTGGGGAGTGACGATTGGTCAATCACCAACTCCCTCCAACACACAAACTCTGCTCATCCTGAACCAGTCAAGCTCACTTCATGATGAATACTCCGCTTAGCCTAACTAAACTTTCTCTTAAACAAATCTGTTCTGACAATAAATTACTTGACAACATTGTAAAAACAAATGCCACCTACTTTGTCCAACACAATATTATATTTTAGCACAGAAAAAATACAATTCAGCACTACAGTCCATATTACCGTTGGGAAGGAAGGAGGTATTGCGAAGAATGCATTACGGTAAGTAAATGAGATTATAAAAGACAGATACATTATTCATTAATAAATATTTTTCTTTTTTTTCATTGTAACTAAAACTGCTATTATTAGCGTTTCCATATTTTTATATTCTAAAATCCCAGCAATATATTTTGCTTTAAGCCACGGATTGTTTACAATTCTGTTCTTGTTTGACAGAGATGGCACCCTCAAGCTCTCGAGGCAAACGTGCGGTAACAGTTTAAAGTCCCGCTCGGGTATTCTACCAACTGGCCGATTCAACCACTCATATATTGCAACCGCCAGAGGCCTGCGGCAGGAGGATTGTTGAACAGCTTCACTTGTGCGAGTACATTTTATTTTCCCACCATTTAAATTTCCCGGTCAAAATATTTCAAAGGCCGTGGTGTATTTTGACGGTGTAATAGCTTGGCCAATCGTACCCAAGACCGCTGAAAACTGCCCCGGAGGCCTTGATGTACTTGGCCTGCAACGTTTTAAACTCTTCGGTCAGATACTTCCAAGTCAAACGTTTCCCTGCGGCCAGTGTTCCAGCCTAGATCCATCGAATCTCCACCGTCTAGGACCCCGGGCACTCCGTGATACAGTACCTCTGTATCACTACGCAAATCAGAAAAACACTAGCACACAAACTACGCAAGTCAAAGTAGAACTACAAGTTACCAAAACCTAACTCTAAGGAAGGTAGAAAACACTACTCTAACCAAAACTGCATTAAAGAAAAGAGAGATTACTGTTACTCAGCACATACACACAACACTACCCTAGCCACATGGAAGTGAGGGTTTGTTTACTTTCTTTACTGTAAACTACCAAAACAAACAATTGAATACAAACACAACACTACTCTAGTCAAGCCAGACAGAGAAACCTCAAGATACTATTAACAGTAGCTTAAAGGAGAGAAAAGGTTTGTAAAAACTAGCAGAAAACTACAGGCAAGAAACCGATAACCCCACTCCACGGGTTTATTAACCTGTTTGCCGGGGACCGTGTGGTACTTTGTCCATGTGACTTCTCGGCCAACTATGTCCAAGTCCGCTGAAGTTACTTTATCGGGGGGTTACATTTAAAATGACCGTAACTTCTTAAATTTCTCGGCCGAAAGTTCCCAAGTCCGCTGAACGTACTTGGTCGGATTCAGCTACATGCCAAGCCCTCTGTTTTTTAATTTAAATTAATGCAGAAAGGAAAGGTGACAGTAGGGTATTTCGTAAAGTTAAACAAATATAGGGTTTGACAAACTCTGTTACGATATATGATCAAATAGAATCAATGAATAATTTTACTGCATTCACTAGTCAAATATTGTTACCAACACCAATATCAGAGAGTTGGCAAAAAATTACACACCATGGGTACACATTAAAAGACAACAAACATAAAATGCATTCTTTAGAAGGACAGAAATTATACAGTATTTCGCTCTGAGTCTTTAACCTTGGTTGGTTATTTGTGTTTAAGTTCGGTAAAACGGCGGGTCTGTTGTATTTTTACGCTGTAACTTCTCCGTCAAATACTTCAAATTCCGCTTGAAGGTGTTTTTAAGGGGCAGTGCCATAAATTGACCAAAACTCTTAAATCCCTCGGCCAAAGGTTTCCAGCCCCGTTAAACTGTTTGCCGGGGACCGTGATGTATTTTGACCATGTGACTTCTTGGTCGAACGTTTCCAAGTCCGCTGAACGTACTTGGTTGGGAACTAAATTGAACTTAACCGTAAGATTCTACATTTATCAACCAAAACTTCCCAAGACCAATACAAATACTTGGAGTGGAAGCAAACTATACCTTGCCTGAAACTCTTAAATTTCTCGGCCAATAACTCCGGTAAAGCTTTTCCCAACGCAGCGCCAGTGCGTTTTAAATTTCCCTGGTCAAGTCCCCCTCCCTAGTTATCTCGCGCTGTTGGCGCTGCTCGCTGCTCGCACCAGTCAGTCGTCATGCCGCTTAACAAGTGTGAAGGCTGTGATAAGGAAGCGCACTGCGTTATTATGGTGTTTTTTGGGGCAAAGGGCTTTGCCCTTTGCTGTTCCTGCCAGCATCTATCACTGCAGGAGCTGGATGAGAGGCCTCCACGCCTCCTCTTCTGTGATCATGTCGAGCTGTAAGTACGCAGAGTAACATTTTAACCTAGATACTCCAAATTTTCGGTAATATTCTCATGACCCTCGGTCTTTCTATTAATTAGGGCTAGGCGGGAACCTGTCAAAGTTTTAAGCCATTTATGGCTAATTCCCCCGGTAATACAATTTCTCGGTCAAGTTTATTTTATCATGCGGAAGTGGTTGCGATTAGCTCACGCTCTTGGCACTGCTCAGCGTCAGTCGTAGCTATGGAGCCCTGCTGTATTGAGTTCCCAGTGCTTTCCTCCCGCCTCATGCCTTTGTGGGTGCATGGTATTTGTGATCGGGGGCACTTGGTACAAGCGACCCCGATTATAGATATCATGTACCACTACTGCATATACCCGAGGCTTCACACGTGGCTGAAATATGAGTGGTATGTATACCCGATATGCCACTCGTGTATGTCTAGTGAAATCACAAATTCAAGTAAGTACACCTTTTACGTTACTTAACCGCAACATCCGCAACAAGTCTTTGTCAGCAAACTTGCCGTTACCTGTTAAAATACTGCTCTGTGATTGGCCGGAATAAGCTAGCACTCCATTGGCTGTAATTAGGCGTACTGCGCTCTGATTGGTCCAGACGTTTCCCCACCACAATACCTGCTCTCTTGTTGCGCCTTTCCTCTCTCTTTGCTCTCAGCTTTCGTTGCGAACTGACGACTCCCAGCTCTGTTCTTTGCGTAACTATGAATCAACCGAAATCACTTTTTCAACTTTGCGAAAAACAAATCTGGGATCGCACCCAGTGTATCAATGAACTAATTTGCCTAAACATGCCCCCAGTAATTTTGGAAAGATTTGTAGAAACCCATTGGCGTAACCACTACGCCATAAGTCAAGAGTATAGTAAAAAATTCTATGTAGGTCGCTCGGCATACTGTAATTGTCTATATTGGGGTACATTCTTACGTAGATCACTTAATTACTTTATAGAGATGATTTATAGTCAATGTCCTTATGTTACTTTATTCTCTAGAATCAACATTGACTTTGAAGAGCTGGTACCTCTTAAAGTACCAGACTATGTAAATACACCCTTGTATATAAAATATAAATGTAAATGTAATAATCCCCACTGTATGAATGAGCACGAACGAATGACGGTCACTGGCGCGGGTAACGAAAAGCCCCGTAAACCAGAAAGGGGGCCAAGTAGATTGAGACGCTGGGCTAACACCTCGGCTACTCCTTCGAACGGCCCATGTGTGAATGAGGGGTCCAGTAGATTGAGACGCCGGGGTAACAACCCGGCTACTCCTTCGAAAAGACCTCGGGTGAAAGAAGGACCTTATACATTGAGGAGCCTGGCTAACACCCCGGCTACTCCTTGGAACGGCCCGGTGGGTGAAACAAAAAAAAAATATGAAAGTAAAATACAAAAAAGTATAAAAGTAAAAATATAAAAAAATAAACGGGGGAGGCAGCTAGTTTGTTTTTGGAAGGTCTCCACGAGTCATGGCGGTGGAGGAGCCATGGTTTATCTTTAAAAAATCTCTATCCTTTGTTTGCTCAAAGGGAGAGGACATTAGTCTGTACTGGGCATCAACCAGGTAATCTGGATTGGCTCACGCACGGAATAATGTTTAACCTGGGTGCACATGCACGGATGGTCTCAAACCCCATCCAAGCAAACAGACACTTACAGGGGGTTTATCACGGTGTGCCAGGGTTCCTAGACTTCTGAATCAAATAATAATAAAAAGTGACAGTCATTTTAGGCCATATAAACATTTAATAAAATACTATAATTCATTGGTAATAAGCGGTAAAGATTTATCAAAGTACTTTAATTAAGAACAATATAGAATAGTTTACACGGGGTTTGGGAAACGGTTTGGTGAATACTTATGTTGGTTCTCATTTCCTTTTTCTACACCATTCGTAATGCTAATTATTTTGTATCTTGATGGTACTATTGCAGGGTATACAATCAAACTAAAGCAAACATCAACTTCCCAAAATAAAATTACGCTCTTCTGTGTAAAATGAGTAAACGTAACTCCTCTTTGACAAAACGGATCAATAAATCAGATCCAAATATAAATCGGATCATCTCTGCCAAGTATAAAAACTAGTCGAAGCCTTCAAGGGAACTCATGACACAACTGATGTAAATTATTAGAATAATCCTACCAAAGCAAGAAAATACGCATAGCAGGAGTAGTAGTAGTAGTAAAATATAATGTTATTGTTTCCCCTGGACCTGGAAAATGTTTGAAAAATAATTTTAAAAGGATTGGGTAAAAGTAATTTAAACATGGACTACTGGCAAATACATGTGATTTAAACATATTAAGCAACTCACATACAAGTAAACTTGTGATAAACCAGCACAAAATAATTATACTTTGACTGGATTTCATGTTCAACATGAACACTATAGTTTATGATTGTACTGAAGATAAATGGGTCAACGCACCCCCTTCGTTAAAATGGCTCTCTGGCTATTTTTAGCTGTTATGATGTATAATTAAAGTAATTCTTGTTAAATTACGTTGACTTTACCTGTTATTTAGGAGCAGTCGGGTTCATCAAGCTTTAAATAATTTTTAGCTATTATTTAGGGACATGTCTCTGCCTTTTTATTATATAATTAGTGCATTAACTGGGTATAAGTCCTGAGCTTGTAGAGGCTAGTATGTGGGAGTTGGAAAGCCTAAGTTGTAACTTCTATTTTGTATGTTAAATTAAGTGAATAGATTCCTGGCTCTTTGATTTAAACTGTTTGGAATTGGTAATACAAAGGGTGCGGGATTCGCTCACCCCTTAGGGCGGGTTGGGGAAGGGGTCAGTCGCCTGACCCCTCTTCGCTAAAAAGGCTCTCAGGCTAATTTTACAGAGCCTTAGCCGTTACGATGTATAATTTAAATCAGTTATTGTTCAGATATGTTTACATTTTACCTGTTATCTATGAGTATTTTACCAGTTGGGTTCATATCTACAACCACGTCTACAAGTCGTAGTATATTATTTAACTGGGTTTCGGCTTCATGTGTGGAGATTCTTTTTGCTTTTTGGTATGGTTAGTGTATGTAATTTAAGACGTTGAAGAATACTTGTAATACCATGCTTATAAAAGCAGGATTCTTTCAATTTAGATTACTTTGGGAAACTTTCTAAACATTTAATTGTTTAGAAACCTCAATATACTAATAACAGTAACTTAAAGGAGAGAAGAGGCTTATAAACACAGACAAAAAAGCGATATCCCTATCCCAAGGGAAGCGAAACGCTCCCCTTTGATAACGTTGCACCGGAAGTTGTAGGTCCGATCTGGACCCACTTTGAACTGATTCTAAGTGTTAGACACAGCTAAATTCCGGGTCCAACGTGTTTGAATTAAATTAACGTTCTGAGAAAGAGACAGGTGACAGTAGGGTATTTTTGTAAAGTTAAAAGGGTACAGAGATTACACACTTTAGAGGTCAGATGTGACTTTTTGTTGTAGTTAGTTGCTTGTTAAACTCTGTTACGATATACCAACAACCAGAATATATACCCTGTCTTAAATACCTGCAGTCTGCATTCATAAGTAAAAAGATTTTTATCAACACCAAAACTAAATTTAACGAGGAGTTGACCACATCAAAAAACCATGAACAAGAGTAAATCTAAGGAGGTAACAAGCGGAGAAATGCATTCTTTAGAAGGACAGCAATTATGGAGTGTTTTCTCCTCGGTAGTTTTATTTTTGTTTCTCCCGAAACCAGAGCAGCATTTCCCTTTGACGGTGTTATTCCTTGGTCATTTGTATCCAAGTCCGGTGAAACGACGGGGTCGTCCTGCGGTTTTACGGTGTAATCTCTCGGTCGATTGTGTCCAAGTCCGATGAAAAGTGTCTACCAGGGTTACATTTAACATGACCGTAACTTCTCAAATTTCCTTGCCAAACGTTTGTTGCCAAATCTGCTAAAACTGTCCACCAGGGAACCATTTAACTGTGCCTAAATATTTTAAATTTCCCGGTCAAATATTCCCGAGTCCGCTAAAATCTGTTTACTGGGGACCGTGATGTATTTTGACGGTGTAATTTCTTGGTCGAACGTTTCCGAGTTCGCTGAAGTTACTTTATCGGGGGGTTACATTTAAAATGACCGTAACTTCTTAAATTTTCCGGCCAAACGTCTGTCACCGAGTCCGCTAAAACTGTCCACCGGGGAAACATTTAACCTTACCTAAATATTTTAAATTCCCCGGTCAAACGTTTCCAAGTCCCTCCCCTTGATGTTATCATGAGGATGGGGTCACACGCTCTGTACTTCTCACATCAATATCAGTTATGGAGCCGGCTTGCACAGATTTTGTGGTATTCTCAAATTTTCATGCACCCTTACGGATGCTTAATGTTTGTCATCCGATACATGGTGTGCAGGTGACGCATCACATGCACATCATGTATCATTATTGTCTCCTCCATTACCTCTAGGTTGAGTAACGTGTAGATAGTATGTGTGTGTGTGGTTTGATCGCCACGTTTGCCATTTGAACTCCTGCACTGGTTGGCTGGACAACTTTTTTTTAAAAGGTATGTGTAAAATATCTTTAACTCCAGTGTAATCAGGGAGAATACAACTTGGAAGTTTCACACTCATCCTCATTAATACATTTAAAGCAGTACTGTTGAGAAACGCACAAGTTACCTTTATGAACTTTTTATCAGGGTCTGAGGGAAGCGACTCGTCCTAGCGAGTCTCCAAGGAAAAAAATATGAAAAGAAAGTATCGGTCTTTTGGTGTTCTCCTATCTACCCTTATGAAACACTGATGCGCTGGGTCCTTGAACGCATCACAGGGTTTACAATAAACTTCTCCGCATACGTGAGCTGTCTTACGTTTTTTTGGATGAATCATTTTCTTACAGTCACGGCAAAGTTTTAAAGTTTTACAAACTTGCCCCTGATGGGCTATTAAACACCGCTCGTTTTGAAGAAACGGTTGCAAAAACGACATGTGATGCCTCCGTGTTCTAGTTTACAGGGTGGGGAGATGGTATGGCAGGAGGTGCATCTGTTTGAGCATCGATGCTCTGCTTTGTGGTCAAAAGGGATGTGGCAGGCTTCACAGAAATAACGGCATACGAAAGCAGCAGTTAAGTTTGTAATTACATAATAATGACCGTTATGAAAGAGCAAGTTAATTTTGAATCTAGCGTCTTCATTACCTCCTTCAAAGTAAACATCTCGGCCTTTTTTATCGTAGTTGTAGACGGTAATTTTGTATTTTTTAAGATGGGACTGGAATTTTTCAAGCTCAGGGATACCGGCACCTTCCTCCGGCATTTCTACACGGGCTTTTGCTATGAGCTTATTAGCTCTGAAAGTTTGTCTTTTACCTTTATCCTGACGTATTGCTTTATACTGAGGATCATTTTTTGCAAGTGCTTTACCTACTACCAACGCTCTAGCCAGGCATAAATTGTCTTTATTATTAATTACTACAACACCCTTCCTAGCATAACATTCCTCGTCAAACGTGTTGTACATCTCTGGATGTACTCTCCCCTTACCTACTGGTACGTTAATCCTAGCTACATCTACTTTAAACGTGTCGGTAGATTTAATGGATTCAGCGTTGGATTGAAGAATACCCCCGAAAACTTTCCAAAGGACATCACCGCTAACTTCAGAGACCGGTCTAAAATCTACGTAACCTGGTTCTGCACTTTTTAAATTTATCGATTGCATTTTAAACCAGAGATAATCAGTGGGTACAGCGTCGGCTTTAGCTTTTTCAACAATTTGATTAAGACCCTTACGAATCCAATCAAACTCAGAGACACCCTTAGGAGGGTTAGTGAATTTAAAAACAGAGTTAGGCCCGGTTGCAAAAGTTAAAGCTGTAGAAATTAAAGACTTCAGTTAGTTGCTTGAAAAATTCCGTTATATATATACCAGCTATCCACCACGATACATACTTTGCCTTAAATACCTGCAGTTTACATTCACAAGTCAAAATATTGTAACCAATACCAGAACAACTAAAATTATCGAGGAGGCACAACATGGACAAGAGTACATATCAACAGACAATTAAAGCATAAAATGCATTATTTATAAAGGCAATAATTATGCAGATAATCTAAGAAACTTGATCAGCCGTGTCTCATCGTTAGGTTATGTTATGCTCTGTTAAGTTAGGTTTGTGCATGGAAATATGAAACATCGTCAGTCTTAGTTAGGTTTATTGATGCAGGTTTAAGTTAGGTTTGTCGATGCCAATTTTTGGACATCAACATCGCGCGCGTTGTTGATGTCCAAAAATTGGCATCGACAAACCTAACTTAAACCTGCATCAATAAACCTAACTAAGACTGACGATGTTTCATATTTCCATGCACAAACCTAACTTAACAGAGCATAACATAACCTAACGATGAGACACGGCTGATCAAGTTTCTTAGATTATCTGCATAATTATTGCCTTTATAAATAATGCATTTTATGCTTTAATTGTCTGTTGATATGTACTCTTGTCCATGTTGTGCCTCCTCGATAATTTTAGTTGTTCTGGTATTGGTTACAATATTTTGACTTGTGAATGTAAACTGCAGGTATTTAAGGCAAAGTATGTATCGTGGTGGATAGCTGGTATATATATAACGGAATTTTTCAAGCAACTAACTGAAGTCTTTAATTTCTACAGCTTTAACTTTTGCAACCGGGCCTAACTCTGTTTTTAAATTCACTAACCCTCCTAAGGGTGTCTCTGAGTTTGATTGGATTCGTAAGGGTCTTAATCAAATTGTTGAAAAAGCTAAAGCCGACGCTGTACCCACTGATTATCTCTGGTTTAAAATGCAATCGATAAATTTAAAAAGTGCAGAACCAGGTTACGTAGATTTTAGACCGGTCTCTGAAGTTAGCGGTGATGTCCTTTGGAAAGTTTTCGGGGGTATTCTTCAATCCAACGCTGAATCCATTAAATCTACCGACACGTTTAAAGTAGATGTAGCTAGGATTAACGTACCAGTAGGTAAGGGGAGAGTACATCCAGAGATGTACAACACGTTTGACGAGGAATGTTATGCTAGGAAGGGTGTTGTAGTAATTAATAATAAAGACAATTTATGCCTGGCTAGAGCGTTGGTAGTAGGTAAAGCACTTGCAAAAAATGATCCTCAGTATAAAGCAATACGTCAGGATAAAGGTAAAAGACAAACTTTCAGAGCTAATAAGCTCATAGCAAAAGCCCGTGTAGAAATGCCGGAGGAAGGTGCCGGTATCCCTGAGCTTGAAAAATTCCAGTCCCATCTTAAAAAATACAAAATTACCGTCTACAACTACGATAAAAAAGGCCGAGATGTTTACTTTGAAGGAGGTAATGAAGACGCTAGATTCAAAATTAACTTGCTCTTTCATAACGGTCATTATTATGTAATTACAAACTTAACTGCTGCTTTCGTATGCCGTTATTTCTGTGAAGCCTGCCACATCCCTTTTGACCACAAAGCAGAGCATCGATGCTCAAACAGATGCACCTCCTGCCATACCATCTCCCCACCCTGTAAACTAGAACACGGAGGCATCACATGTCGTTTTTGCAACCGTTTCTTCAAAACGAGCGGTGTTTAATAGCCCATCAGGGGCAAGTTTGTAAAACTTTAAAACTTTGCCGTGACTGTAAGAAAATGATTCATCCAAAAAAACGTAAGACAGCTCACGTATGCGGAGAAGTTTATTGTAAACCCTGTGATGCGTTCAAGGACCCAGCGCATCAGTGTTTCATAAGGGTAGATAGGAGAACACCAAAAGACCGATACTTTCTTTTCATATTTTTTTCCTTGGAGACTCGCTAGGACGAGTCGCTTCCCTCAGACCCTGATAAAAAGTTCATAAAGGTAACTTGTGCGTTTCTCAACAGTACTGCTTTAAATGTATTAATGAGGATGAGTGTGAAACTTCCAAGTTGTATTCTCCCTGATTACACTGGAGTTAAAGATATTTTACACATACCTTTTAAAAAAAAGTTGTCCAGCCAACCAGTGCAGGAGTTCAAATGGCAAACGTGGCGATCAAACCACACACACACATACTATCTACACGTTACTCAACCTAGAGGTAATGGAGGAGACAATAATGATACATGATGTGCATGTGATGCGTCACCTGCACACCATGTATCGGATGACAAACATTAAGCATCCGTAAGGGTGCATGAAAATTTGAGAATACCACAAAATCTGTGCAAGCCGGCTCCATAACTGATATTGATGTGAGAAGTACAGAGCGTGTGACCCCATCCTCATGATAACATCAAGGGGAGGGACTTGGAAACGTTTGACCGGGGAATTTAAAATATTTAGGTAAGGTTAAATGTTTCCCCGGTGGACAGTTTTAGCGGACTCGGTGACAGACGTTTGGCCGGAAAATTTAAGAAGTTACGGTCATTTTAAATGTAACCCCCCGATAAAGTAACTTCAGCGAACTCGGAAACGTTCGACCAAGAAATTACACCGTCAAAATACATCACGGTCCCCAGTAAACAGATTTTAGCGGACTCGGGAATATTTGACCGGGAAATTTAAAATATTTAGGCACAGTTAAATGGTTCCCTGGTGGACAGTTTTAGCAGATTTGGCAACAAACGTTTGGCAAGGAAATTTGAGAAGTTACGGTCATGTTAAATGTAACCCTGGTAGACACTTTTCATCGGACTTGGACACAATCGACCGAGAGATTACACCGTAAAACCGCAGGACGACCCCGTCGTTTCACCGGACTTGGATACAAATGACCAAGGAATAACACCGTCAAAGGGAAATGCTGCTCTGGTTTCGGGAGAAACAAAAATAAAACTACCGAGGAGAAAACACTCCATAATTGCTGTCCTTCTAAAGAATGCATTTCTCCGCTTGTTACCTCCTTAGATTTACTCTTGTTCATGGTTTTTTGATGTGGTCAACTCCTCGTTAAATTTAGTTTTGGTGTTGATAAAAATCTTTTTACTTATGAATGCAGACTGCAGGTATTTAAGACAGGGTATATATTCTGGTTGTTGGTATATCGTAACAGAGTTTAACAAGCAACTAACTACAACAAAAAGTCACATCTGACCTCTAAAGTGTGTAATCTCTGTACCCTTTTAACTTTACAAAAATACCCTACTGTCACCTGTCTCTTTCTCAGAACGTTAATTTAATTCAAACACGTTGGACCCGGAATTTAGCTGTGTCTAACACTTAGAATCAGTTCAAAGTGGGTCCAGATCGGACCTACAACTTCCGGTGCAACGTTATCAAAGGGGAGCGTTTCGCTTCCCTTGGGATAGGGATATCGCTTTTTTGTCTGTGTTTATAAGCCTCTTCTCTCCTTTAAGTTACTGTTATTAGTATATTGAGGTTTCTAAACAATTAAATGTTTAGAAAGTTTCCCAAAGTAATCTAAATTGAAAGAATCCTGCTTTTATAAGCATGGTATTACAAGTATTCTTCAACGTCTTAAATTACATACACTAACCATACCAAATTGCAAAAAGAATCTCCACACATGAAGCCGAAACCCAGTTAAATAATATACTACGACTTGTAGACGTGGTTGTAGATATGAACCCAACTGGTAAAATACTCATAGATAACAGGTAAAATGTAAACATATCTGAACAATAACTGATTTAAATTATACATCGTAACGGCTAAGGCTCTGTAAAATTAGCCTGAGAGCCTTTTTAGCGAAGAGGGGTCAGGCGACTGACCCCTTCCCCAACCCGCCCTAAGGGGTGAGCGAATCCCGCACTCTTTGTATTACCAATTCCAAACAGTTTAAATCAAAGAGCCAGGAATCTATTCACTTAATTTAACATACAAAATAGAAGTTACAACTTAGGCTTTCCAACTCCCACATACTAGCCTCTACAAGCTCAGGACTTATACCCAGTTAATGCACTAATTATATAATAAAAAGGCAGAGACATGTCCCTAAATAATAGCTAAAAATTATTTAAAGCTTGATGAACCCGACTGCTCCTAAATAACAGGTAAAGTCAACGTAATTTAACAAGAATTACTTTAATTATACATCATAACAGCTAAAAATAGCCAGAGAGCCATTTTAACGAAGGGGGTGCGTTGACCCATTTATCTTCAGTACAATCATAAACTATAGTGTTCATGTTGAACATGAAATCCAGTCAAAGTATAATTATTTTGTGCTGGTTTATCACAAGTTTACTTGTATGTGAGTTGCTTAATATGTTTAAATCACATGTATTTGCCAGTAGTCCATGTTTAAATTACTTTTACCCAATCCTTTTAAAATTATTTTTCAAACATTTTCCAGGTCCAGGGGAAACAATAACATTATATTTTACTACTACTACTACTCCTGCTATGCGTATTTTCTTGCTTTGGTAGGATTATTCTAATAATTTACATCAGTTGTGTCATGAGTTCCCTTGAAGGCTTCGACTAGTTTTTATACTTGGCAGAGATGATCCGATTTATATTTGAATCTGATTTATTGATCCGTTTTGTCAAAGAGGAGTTACGTTTACTCATTTTACACAGAAGAGCGTAATTTTATTTTGGGAAGTTGATGTTTGCTTTAGTTTGATTGTATACCCTGCAATAGTACCATCAAGATACAAAATAATTAGCATTACGAATGGTGTAGAAAAAGGAAATGAGAACCAACATAAGTATTCACCAAACCGTTTCCCAAACCCCGTGTAAACTATTCTATATTGTTCTTAATTAAAGTACTTAGATAAATCTTTACCGCTTATTACCAATGAATTATAGTATTTTATTAAATGTTTATATGGCCTAAAATGACTGTCACTTTTTATTATTATTTGATTCAGAAGTCTAGGAACCCTGGCACACCGTGATAAACCCCCTGTAAGTGTCTGTTTGCTTGGATGGGGTTTGAGACCATCCGTGCATGTGCACCCAGGTTAAACATTATTCCGTGCGTGAGCCAATCCAGATTACCTGGTTGATGCCCAGTACAGACTAATGTCCTCTCCCTTTGAGCAAACAAAGGATAGAGATTTTTTAAAGATAAACCATGGCTCCTCCACCGCCATGACTCGTGGAGACCTTCCAAAAACAAACTAGCTGCCTCCCCCGTTTATTTTTTTATATTTTTACTTTTATACTTTTTTGTATTTTACTTTCATATTTTTTTTTGTTTCACCCACCGGGCCGTTCCAAGGAGTAGCCGGGGTGTTAGCCAGGCTCCTCAATGTATAAGGTCCTTCTTTCACCCGAGGTCTTTTCGAAGGAGTAGCCGGGTTGTTACCCCGGCGTCTCAATCTACTGGACCCCTCATTCACACATGGGCCGTTCGAAGGAGTAGCCGAGGTGTTAGCCCAGCGTCTCAATCTACTTGGCCCCCTTTCTGGTTTACGGGGCTTTTCGTTACCCGCGCCAGTGACCGTCATTCGTTCGTGCTCATTCATACAGTGGGGATTATTACATTTACATTTATATTTTATATACAAGGGTGTATTTACATAGTCTGGTACTTTAAGAGGTACCAGCTCTTCAAAGTCAATGTTGATTCTAGAGCATAAAGTAACATAAGGACATTGACTATAAATCATCTCTATAAAGTAATTAAGTGATCTACGTAAGAATGTACCCCAATATAGACAATTACAGTATGCCGAGCGACCTACATAGAATTTTTTACTATACTCTTGACTTATGGCGTAGTGGTTACGCCAATGGGTTTCTACAAATTTTTCCAAAATTACTGGGGGCATGTTTAGGCAAATTAGTTCATTGATACACTGGGTGCGATCCCAGATTTGTTTTTCGCAAAGTTGAAAAAGTGATTTCGGTTGATTCATAGTTACGCAAAGAACAGAGCTGGGAGTCGTCAGTTCGCAACGAAAGCTGAGAGCAAAGAGAGAGGAAAGGCGCAACAAGAGAGCAGGTATTGTGGTGGGGAAACGTCTGGACCAATCAGAGCGCAGTACGCCTAATTACAGCCAATGGAGTGCTAGCTTATTCCGGCCAATCACAGAGCAGTATTTTAACAGGTAACGGCAAGTTTGCTGACAAAGACTTGTTGCGGATGTTGCGGTTAAGTAACGTAAAAGGTGTACTTACTTGAATTTGTGATTTCACTAGACATACACGAGTGGCATATCGGGTATACATACCACTCATATTTCAGCCACGTGTGAAGCCTCGGGTATATGCAGTAGTGGTACATGATATCTATAATCGGGGTCGCTTGTACCAAGTGCCCCCGATCACAAATACCATGCACCCACAAAGGCATGAGGCGGGAGGAAAGCACTGGGAACTCAATACAGCAGGGCTCCATAGCTACGACTGACGCTGAGCAGTGCCAAGAGCGTGAGCTAATCGCAACCACTTCCGCATGATAAAATAAACTTGACCGAGAAATTGTATTACCGGGGGAATTAGCCATAAATGGCTTAAAACTTTGACAGGTTCCCGCCTAGCCCTAATTAATAGAAAGACCGAGGGTCATGAGAATATTACCGAAAATTTGGAGTATCTAGGTTAAAATGTTACTCTGCGTACTTACAGCTCGACATGATCACAGAAGAGGAGGCGTGGAGGCCTCTCATCCAGCTCCTGCAGTGATAGATGCTGGCAGGAACAGCAAAGGGCAAAGCCCTTTGCCCCAAAAAACACCATAATAACGCAGTGCGCTTCCTTATCACAGCCTTCACACTTGTTAAGCGGCATGACGACTGACTGGTGCGAGCAGCGAGCAGCGCCAACAGCGCGAGATAACTAGGGAGGGGGACTTGACCAGGGAAATTTAAAACGCACTGGCGCTGCGTTGGGAAAAGCTTTACCGGAGTTATTGGCCGAGAAATTTAAGAGTTTCAGGCAAGGTATAGTTTGCTTCCACTCCAAGTATTTGTATTGGTCTTGGGAAGTTTTGGTTGATAAATGTAGAATCTTACGGTTAAGTTCAATTTAGTTCCCAACCAAGTACGTTCAGCGGACTTGGAAACGTTCGACCAAGAAGTCACATGGTCAAAATACATCACGGTCCCCGGCAAACAGTTTAACGGGGCTGGAAACCTTTGGCCGAGGGATTTAAGAGTTTTGGTCAATTTATGGCACTGCCCCTTAAAAACACCTTCAAGCGGAATTTGAAGTATTTGACGGAGAAGTTACAGCGTAAAAATACAACAGACCCGCCGTTTTACCGAACTTAAACACAAATAACCAACCAAGGTTAAAGACTCAGAGCGAAATACTGTATAATTTCTGTCCTTCTAAAGAATGCATTTTATGTTTGTTGTCTTTTAATGTGTACCCATGGTGTGTAATTTTTTGCCAACTCTCTGATATTGGTGTTGGTAACAATATTTGACTAGTGAATGCAGTAAAATTATTCATTGATTCTATTTGATCATATATCGTAACAGAGTTTGTCAAACCCTATATTTGTTTAACTTTACGAAATACCCTACTGTCACCTTTCCTTTCTGCATTAATTTAAATTAAAAAACAGAGGGCTTGGCATGTAGCTGAATCCGACCAAGTACGTTCAGCGGACTTGGGAACTTTCGGCCGAGAAATTTAAGAAGTTACGGTCATTTTAAATGTAACCCCCCGATAAAGTAACTTCAGCGGACTTGGACATAGTTGGCCGAGAAGTCACATGGACAAAGTACCACACGGTCCCCGGCAAACAGGTTAATAAACCCGTGGAGTGGGGTTATCGGTTTCTTGCCTGTAGTTTTCTGCTAGTTTTTACAAACCTTTTCTCTCCTTTAAGCTACTGTTAATAGTATCTTGAGGTTTCTCTGTCTGGCTTGACTAGAGTAGTGTTGTGTTTGTATTCAATTGTTTGTTTTGGTAGTTTACAGTAAAGAAAGTAAACAAACCCTCACTTCCATGTGGCTAGGGTAGTGTTGTGTGTATGTGCTGAGTAACAGTAATCTCTCTTTTCTTTAATGCAGTTTTGGTTAGAGTAGTGTTTTCTACCTTCCTTAGAGTTAGGTTTTGGTAACTTGTAGTTCTACTTTGACTTGCGTAGTTTGTGTGCTAGTGTTTTTCTGATTTGCGTAGTGATACAGAGGTACTGTATCACGGAGTGCCCGGGGTCCTAGACGGTGGAGATTCGATGGATCTAGGCTGGAACACTGGCCGCAGGGAAACGTTTGACTTGGAAGTATCTGACCGAAGAGTTTAAAACGTTGCAGGCCAAGTACATCAAGGCCTCCGGGGCAGTTTTCAGCGGTCTTGGGTACGATTGGCCAAGCTATTACACCGTCAAAATACACCACGGCCTTTGAAATATTTTGACCGGGAAATTTAAATGGTGGGAAAATAAAATGTACTCGCACAAGTGAAGCTGTTCAACAATCCTCCTGCCGCAGGCCTCTGGCGGTTGCAATATATGAGTGGTTGAATCGGCCAGTTGGTAGAATACCCGAGCGGGACTTTAAACTGTTACCGCACGTTTGCCTCGAGAGCTTGAGGGTGCCATCTCTGTCAAACAAGAACAGAATTGTAAACAATCCGTGGCTTAAAGCAAAATATATTGCTGGGATTTTAGAATATAAAAATATGGAAACGCTAATAATAGCAGTTTTAGTTACAATGAAAAAAAGAAAAATATTTATTAATGAATAATGTATCTGTCTTTTATAATCTCATTTACTTACCGTAATGCATTCTTCGCAATACCTCCTTCCTTCCCAACGGTAATATGGACTGTAGTGCTGAATTGTATTTTTTTCTGTGCTAAAATATAATATTGTGTTGGATAAAGTAGGTGGCATTTGTTTTTACAATGTTGTCAAGTAATTTATTGTCAGAACAGATTTGTTTAAGAGAAAGTTTAGTTAGGCTAAGCGGAGTATTCATCATGAAGTGAGCTTGACTGGTTCAGGATGAGCAGAGTTTGTGTGTTGGAGGGAGTTGGTGATTGACCAATCGTCACTCCCCAGTAATTAGTTTTCAGGTTTGTGGTGATTCCTTATTATGTTTACTTTCAGTTTATTTGGTGAGGTATGTTGTCTTACCTCCCAAGCGATACTGTCCAGCGGAAGCTTAACACTTTTAGAAGTCTCCGACAAAGGTAAATGATTCCCCAGGGGGGGTAGAAACCTCTAACTAATAATATAGATAAATATCTTACCTTAACAGCGACAATCTCTCCAAGATGGTGTTGTGATGACCCCGCAAGCATCGCAGTGTAAAACCAGGTTAAACGCTTTAGGATTTGAGAGAGTATCTGGCATGGTATATTTTATACAATGAAACAGTAAACACCTCTAAAGTGAAGTAATATAGGCGCTGTGGTCCACTGTAGGTCACCACTGTCTTTCACTGTAGGTTTGGGCTCAATACTTAAAAGCTGATGTTTGTTTAGAAATGCACTACATATATGTTCAAGACACAGAGTGATGGTACCATAGACACTGCCTGGCTATATAATCGCCACCACTCCTCTCGGATTTATTCTGGGTTGTATTTTTCTTTGTTCTATTACAGCTTAGTTTGTAGTTTTAAAGATTCCCCCTGTGGGAGTTTGCCTTACTTAGCCTAGATCATGCTATGTTCCCTGCAATGTCCTTTGGGAGATTTTTGGGGGCATAATTCAAAGCAACGCTGAATCAATTACCAGCAGTGACACGTTTAGAGTAGATGTAGCACGGATAAACATTCCAGTAGGTAAAGGAAGGGCAAGACCCGACTTTTACAATACCTTTGATGAAGAGTGTAAAGAGGGAATCGAACCCGGGGCCTCCTGAACCGTAGTCCAAGACGCTAACCACTACACCACCGCGTTCCCCCCGATTATGCTGCGAGATTTAAGGTATTTACTAGTACCCCTTCAATTATTTTGATACTTGCCCGCAGTGCAGAGGTTAAGTTTTTTTTAAGATGTAAAGGATGTTAACAGGTACATACATACCAAATTTCATTAAAATCGGCCAAGCCGTTCTTGGGATATTGATTTTTAAAATATAGCTCCTTCAATTGTTTTGATACTTCCCGCAGTACAGAGTTTAAGTTTTTTTTAAATAGTAGCGGAGGTTAACAGGTACCTATATACCAAGTTTCATTAGAATCGGCCAAGCCGTTCTCAATATATTAAATTTTAAAGTTTTACACCCTCCATCATCCCTTAAACAACCCTTTCCTACCCTCCTACAAAATTGAAGGTTAGAGAATGTTAACAAGTATCCACATGTCAAGTTTCAATTATATCGTCCCACCCGTTCTTAAGATATTGATTTTTAAAGAATGACTCCTTCAATTATTTTGGTACTACCTGCAGTACAGAGTTTAGGTTTTTGTAATATGTAGCGGAGATTAACAGGTACATACATGCCAAGTTTCAATTATATCGGCCAAGCCGTTCTTGAGATATTTAATTTTGAAAATTTGCCCCTTCATTTTTTGGGATGCAACCCGCAACATTTTAGTTAAGATTTTTCATATGGGTAGATACCCCCCTGGAGTGCCTACACTACGTAGTAGGCAGTTTTCTGGGGTCAGAATGACTCTAGGACTTACCGTTTTCGAGATATTAGCGATTTTTGAGTTTTTTGCAACGCTTTCTTGCGATATATACATGTAATAGTTTTATATATTGGGTTAGCGGCACTTTCTTGCGAAATATACATTGCCATAGGTTGGTAACACATCGTAGCGTGACGTAATATATACATATAATAATTTAGATAGTTTGACATAATATATATATACATATAATAATAATAATTTTTCGTAACTGATTTAGGTTTTGTAGGTAGCGTTTAGAGTGGCAACACTGGCTAAGTGAGGTTAGATAGCCACTTACCTTTCTGGTGATGGTATATTATACACTATTATGGTACATATATATATGATTATACACTGTAGTATTATATATGGTACATATAATTATATATGATACATATAATTATGTATGGTACATTAGCTCTGCTAAGTTGGTAACACTTTGGAGGGATGAAAAGTGAGGTTAGGTTTGGCGCCAATTTTTTTTTGGCGCGCAAATTTGGCGGGAACGCCACCATGGGCGCCGCCATCTTGAATCACGTGACCTAATTAGACCAATCAGAAGCCAGATTTTAGGCCCATAAGACCCCATGTTACGGCCCATCTCCCGCCAATCCTACTTTCACTTTTCCAAAGGAAATTCACTAAAAATGTGCTTGGTAGCATTCCAATATATGAATGAAACAACTCTGGTCAATTTTTACCAGTTTTCAAATCGTGAAACAGTTGATGATATTCTCCGAAATGGGTCCTCTCCAAATAAATATCGTGAGTCGGCTTCCTAATCATTTCTTGTGCGTGCACACACTCTAAGTGAGAATTTCCATACAACATGACTTTACGGTAGAGCGACATTTTGGTGACTGGCTACCTTTCCGCCTCAATCACTAGATCGCTCGCGTGCACGTAGGACACAACAGTCGCTTGGTCAGATCGCTCGTCGTTCGCTTTGCTCATGCCGCTCGCACTGCGTCGCCCACGTCGGACACCGCCTAACAATCCAATATTTTGAACAAATCAGACATCAAGTTTGTTGGGTCCATACAACCAAACCAAAGCCGGAGTTCAGAGAAAGTAAGGTTTGTAAAAGGACAGGCATATAGGCCCTGATTATTGAAATATAGGACCTAATTAATCAGAAAGTCAGAGATGTTATTCTCTCTTTAAAAAAACATCCACCCAAATCCCTGCTTTGGAGGCACTACAGAATCCATTGCTACACTCGTGGTTTTAAGAGGGGAAATGCCCCCTATTCCCCCCCAGGGTTATTAAGGGGCAACATATTTCGAATTAACTCTGTTGGTCAATACTAACTTGACAAGCATATCAAGTTTGAATGAAATTGATCAGTAAATAAGAGAGAAATAGTAATTTTTTTATTCCCCACTCCGTTTACCGCAAAATGAAAATTTCAATTTTATTCGCAACCAGCAATCGTATAATAGTAATTCAAAATACTAAATTATTTAGTTTTTTGAGCTCTTTTTAATGGTGAATAGTATTTTTTAGCGAATTTCCCCTATAGGGAAGAAGCTATTACCGTAGTCGGCATGGTAAGACCTAGGCCCGGGACCATGATAACTTTTCGTTTTGAGGTCCCCAGACCCCAAAAACACCATTCGTTCGATACTGTATATATATATATATATGTGTCCGTGAGCACGATAACTCTCGTAAAAATTATCCGATTTTGACGAAATTTGGTATAAACATGTAAAGCAGCATTTATGACTTTAAGTTCGAAAACCAGACAGATCGACCTATCCGAAGGGGTATTTTGGGGGGGTTTTGTACCCCAAAAATGGGTTTTTTGAATTTTTTACACATAATTTTTGAAAAAGTCAAATTTTAGTTTTGACCATTCGATTCAGCTTAAAAAAACACACAATTTGGTATTTCGATCATTCCTCTACGTCAATTGGTTACCGAGATATTGAAAGTGCTAAACACAGTACGTTGTCTAATGTTATTCTTATGGAGGAAAAGAAAAATTTTTTATCTCGCTTATTTATGAACGTATACTGACGAAACTTGGTATACAGCTTCATCCCGTTGAGGTCTATTGATATTTGCTCCAAAAAATTGTTTTTGCATAATCATCCCGTAGCAGCAAACCTGCGTACTCAGGCCCCATGTTATTCTTATGGATAATAATTAAATGCTCTGTCCCCCTTAATTATGACCACAAATTAATAAAAACTGGTATACGACCTCTCCTAGTTGAGTTATATTGATATTAGCATAAAAACCAATTTTTTGTGTTCCTTGTTGCAGCAAACCTGCGTACTCAGCCCCAATGTTATTCTTATGGAGAATAATTAAAATTGTATATATCACTTATTTGTGAATATATTTTTATGAAACTTGGTAAGTGGCTTTATGTAGTATTAAGACATTTATATCTCCATTGGAAATTCGCTGAGTATGCAGGTTTGCTGCGACGGGGGTATTTTATATTTATGTCTTTTAATGAAAAATCCAAAATACAGAATTTTTTATGTTTTATGTCCTGTAATTTCTGAACCCGAATTTTTACAGGAATGCGGGTGGTGCCATTTTGTTTGAAAACTAAATTTCTACAAACGACTAAAGGTTAATCAAAATCGTTAGAGCCGTTTTTGAGAAATTTGGATTTTTCATGTTTTTTGGAGGTTTTGGGGGTAAAATTACCCTTAAAAATCAAAAATTCAAAAAAATGAAAAAAAACACCTGGAGATATCGTGGATTAGTACCTACATGCCAAATTTCATAAAAATCGGCCCATTGGTTAAGGCTCTAGCTCTGTACACATCCACACAGACACACACACACACACACACACACACACACACACACACACACACGCACACGCACGCACACACACACACACACACACACACACACACACACACACACACACACACACACACACACACACACACACACACACACACACACACAGACAGACATCACGTAAAAACCACTTTTTTGGGTTCAGGGAGCTCCAAAACGAATATTTCCACTAACAACTCAAATTCGAAAATTTTTACGAAAACAATACTTTCTCCATATACTATGTATAAGGGGAGAGAGTAAAAAGTATCCCTATATCCCTTTGTGATTCCATAACTTGAGAATGAGTGCACCAAATTGAATAGTTATTTTATTGTTGTGTTCGTTAATGTCAGGACAAGGTTCTTTTAAAAGACAATTTTTAATCCGACCTAAGGGCTCTGTCCCACTGGCCTTTAAAGTTCCCATTGATTTGATCAAAGTTTAGTTAGTTGATCAAACAGCTGTTAACAATGTTTATATCTAAACATACTTGAAAGGCATCAACATAAGTTCAATATGGAAATATAAAAACTACTTGGATGGCAACTTTTAGTATGGAATTAACAAAACTACTTCAGTGGCAACTCAAACTATTTTTCCGATAGGCGAGTGAGCGTTGCAAACGGCTCATATTGAAAATGAGCGAGTATTTGACATAAAACCAATTCAATGACATTGGACAGGACATCGTCTGTCGGGCAAGCTGGTAACAAAATGATTATCTTATCACCATCAATTATTATACATTTGTTTTGTTTTACATCAGTTATTACTACAACCATCAATAATTTTAATTCAACTTGCTGATGACTTTTGGTCTTACAAAAGTCTCAGACCAGGTAAGTCAGGGAGTTTCTTTAATTGAATTCAGTAGACACACTCTTGTCTAAAGCTGAAATTTCATGAGATGAACAAAGCACTGTGGTGCTAATGTCTTATGAGACTCTGTTCAGAATATTTATTTTTATTTAAACTCGAACATTTATTCATATACATTACCGATGGTTGCTTATATTGTATGGATTAGCAATATACAACACCAACTGCAGGTTACTTTAATTACGAGGTTAAATTACCTTTAACTATCAAGTGATCCAACGCTCTTGTGGGCGACCAGTTTCGACCCAGGTAGGGGGCCATTTTCAAGCCAGATTTAAAATTTTACCCAAGAAGAGGTCATCAAAGAGTTACAGACAAACAACACATAACAGACGAACGGACGAACATACAAAACAAACAACATTTTTGGCCATACAAACAACTGATCACAGCGCAGCAGGTGTAGACGCGGGGTGCACGTCCAGACTGCGTTTTGTGAGTAAAGTTTTACGTCTGGCTTGAAAAGGCCGTTAGCTGGGTCGAAACCGGTCGCCCTCAAGAGCGACGTTGGATCACTTGACAGTTAAAGGTAATTTAACCTCTTGATTAATTTCTATCAGTTACTCAGTGGTAAATCAAAATGGAGTTACTTTGTTTAAATATATCGCAGGTAATAATAGTTTCAGAATTGCTTGTTAATCGTTTTACAAACCGACTCTATATCATCAGTAATTCTGTAATGATATCAAATACCTCAGTTTATTTTAATGCCTTATCTGTATTAAGCATTGACACACATTTTTGACTTTTTCCGTTAACTGCATTTATGAAATGTATTTCAGTGCACATTAATGTTAAGTATTTTTTACCTTCCAAGAGCAGCAGCAGCAATGACATATGTTTGGTGAAGTCTCCATTTGTCACATAATCTCAGAGGGATATCATTGTCTTTTTACAATCTGTAACCTACATACCGGGATATTGTTGTCACTATTAAGTAAATGTCATAACTTGTTATTACGTTATATATTTTTTTTGGTAGCCTATAATGGCAACACATGTTTTTAATCATCATCTTATTACATTACGCTGTATTAGGAAACTGACACTTTCTCCCTTTTAGCCCTAATTAAATGAATAAATTATTTTTTATTTACTAAACTTAAAATATAAAGTACGGTAGAATGTATACAGAAAATCTTCTAAAAAATAGCTAAACAAAATATCCACCCAAAACCCTTTTTTGGAAGCACTACAGAATCCTTTGCAACAAACCGATATTTTAAGATGGAAAATTCCCACTCATCCCCAGGTTAAGGGGCAACCTACTTCGAACACTAACTTTATCTACATACAAAGTTTTAATGAAATTGATCAGTAAATAAGAGAGAAATGGTAATGTTTGTACTATCCATAAGAATAACATTGGACAAGTACTGCGTTAACCTATAAGTAAAAATTTTAATTTTCTCCGCAACCAGTAATCGTAGAATAATAATTCAAAAGGATAAATTATTTAGTTTGTTGAGATTTTTCAATGGTGATAGGTCAATTTCATTTAATATTCATGGTTTTTATGAAAAGTCAAAAGACTTCATTTTGGAACCATTAAGTCCTGTAATTTCTGAACCCAAATTTTCCCAGAAATGTGGGTAGTATCATTTTGTGGGAAACCTAAAGGTCTACAAATCACTATCAATGACTACATTTTATATGTAGTCATTGTCACTATTTTTGATTTTTCATATTTATAGAGGTTTTTGGGGGATATTTACCCTCAAAAATTTAAATTAAAAACCCTAGAGATATTGTGGATTCTAATAACATAGTTTGACCTGATGATTATTTGGGACTAGTTTTTACCTTGCTAAGTCCCAAATTTCACCACGGGTGCGGGATCCAGCTCTGTACACATCCAGACACACACACCCCCCCACACACAGATTTCACTTCGGAAACCAATATTTTTATAATCAGTGACCATTAAAATGAATATTTCCACAGATAACAACTGCCGATTAAAACTGATAACAAAATGTTGACAAAAACAATACTTTCTCCAAATTATTATGTACAGGGGGGAGAAAGTAAAAATAAAGCTATTTTTGTGAGCAGACTACTGGCGAAACTATTAGGCCTTGAATGATTGTTTATGTGTTATTTGGAAAACCTTGGTGTCTACAATCTACATATGCCTTTTGGGGTTTTGGAAAACGTCCATCTTCAGGGCTTTGTCCCCTGGGCTTTTTAAGTTCCAATGTTAAATAAGATTAAGTTGAAGGATATAAATTAATCAATTGAGCAATTGACAGCTATTGATAGTAACAAAACACAATACAGAAACAAGATCAGCTGTTTAAAGCTAACCTCTGGAATAGCATCACAATATAAACTACAATAACTGAATTTGAGCTGGTTAATCCCACAACAAAAATTACTACTCAAATTCCAGCAACTGGATTCACTCGTTACATTTAAAATTTTAACTAAGCCCCACGTTTTTTTTTTCTCACGTGCAGTTTGTAAACTGATACGGACGCCTAAGATGGTGCATTGGATCCGATGATGATACGGACGCCTGAGATGGTGCATTGGATCCGATGATGATACGGACGCCTAAGATGGTGAAATGGTGATACGGACGCCTAAGATGGTGCATTGGTGATACGGACGCCTAAGATGGTGCATTGGTGATACGGACGCCTAAGATGGTGCATTGGATCCGATGATGATACGGACGCCTAAGATGGTGCATTGGATCCGATGATGATACGGACGCCTGAGATGGTGCATTGGATCCGATGATGATACGGACGCCTGAGATGGTGCGTTGGATCCGATGATGATACGGACGCCTGAGATGGTGCATTGGATCCGATGATGATACGGATGCCTGAGATGGTGCATTGGATCCGATGATGATACGGACGCCTGAGATGGTGCATTGGATCCGATGATGATACGGACGCCTGAGATGGTGCATTGGATCCGATGATGATACGGACGCCTGAGATGGTGCATTGGATCCGATGATGATACGGACGCCTAAGATGGTGCATTGGATCCGATGATGATACGGACGCCTGAGATGGTGAATTGGATCCGATGATGATACGGACGCCTGAGATGGTGCATTGGATCCGATGATGATACGAACGCCTGAGATTGTGCATTGGATCCGATGATGATACGGACGCCTAAGATGGTGCATTGGATCCGATGATGATACGGACGCCTAAGATGGTGCATTGGATCCGATGATGATACGGACGCCTAAGATGGTGCATTGGATCCGATGATGATACGGACGCCTAAGATGGTGCATTGGATCCGATGATGATACGGACGCCTAAGTTGGTGCATTGGATCCGATGATGATACGGACGCCTAAGATGGTGCATTGGATCCGATGATGATACGGACACCTAAGTTGGTGCATTGGATCCGATGATGATACGGACGCCTAAGATGGTGCATTGGATCCGATGAAGTATGGGAGTTATGGTCTACAGACAAAAGTACTATTGAGAAATAATATAAAAAGATTGTATTTACTGTTTTCCACTAGATAGGCCTAGCCCCAGAACTACCTTAAAACTGGTCTATACCAGTTTTGAGGCTGATATTGGATACAGCAAATGAACTTGTCATTACATATGGTAAGTCTTTTGGCTGTCCATTATGACAAACTTCCCTTTCACCTTTGGTCCCTCCATTTGCAGCGGTTAGAGACAGAATCTCCGGGTTTGGTCCCCACCTGCCAACCTGAGAATGAATGGTCCCTGGTTGTTGTACATGGATACCCTGTCAGTTGATTTGACCAGTTGGAGGGCAGAATGTGGGTCCCCTGTTTGAGAGCCTCATCCCAGCTGTCACAGGTGCACGGGAGTTGGCCCTCTGAAGGGTCGATTTGGCTGCCGTCCCATCCCACCCTTTACTTTCCTGCTATATCCTATATTTCCGGTAACCTGCGCAATATTCCAGCTTGTGGAAGATGTGACTAGCAGCTATGCTATATATTTAAAAAAGTAATGTTTTTAATATTTTAGTATCATGCAAGACAATATTTAAACTGCCAATAAGTGTCTTAACAATTTAACTTTAAAAAAGGTGGTAATTTAACTCTTCGTTTCGTCCTCTTACGCGACATTAGAGCGTACTCCTAGTTAACTTAAATCACTTAAATTTAAATTTGACTTACTCAAGAGCTAAAAAAGGAACAACAACCACGGAATGAAAACAATATTCAGTCGTAATATATACCTGTCATATAATGCGAAAATCATAATAGTTTTCTTATACTCTGTATGCTTGAAAATCAGTACTACATTCATGAGCTAGCTGTTGCTTGCAGCCTATGTTTTGTAAACATAACCTTAATGCAATTAGGCTAGTATTTAATTACACATCATTGTAATTTCCTTTTAAATCCTATAGAAAAGTGCTGTCGAGGTTGACTTAAGTGTTTGTAGTATATTTGAGTGTTTTAGTAGTAAGTGTGAAAATAGGTGCTAAAATATAAAAACATAATTATATTTATGCGTAATGTATTTTTTAGTGGGAACTAGGGTTCAAAGTAACTATCTTGAAAATTCACATACACTTATAAAAATGTCACATAAATAGTTTAAATCCAATAAAAAATGCAAAAGTATGTATAATTACATGCCAAACTCCATCGTGTATGTGTACACGTGAGGTCAATGAAAGCTGCTTTGGATAGCGGAAGGCTAACTAAATTTATTAGAATATTCCGTCTGTCAGGGCCGCAACCCACACACTGTTGATTCACCGTCTTACACTTTAGCAGTCACGACATTAAATGACATTATATTATTAATTTTAAGATTTAGGTTAAAACTGAAATATATCAGTAAATAGATTGCTTTGGTCGTTGCGTTGTCCATAAATGTAAGCAGCCAACCTAACTCCCCCTGAGGCAATTTACCAGTCCGGGGCTGTCACGGACATGTCGGAACTGCTGTGTAAACGCCGCACTCGGTGGTTTTGTGAATGGCCCTCATATCGAAGTGCACTTGATCGCTCGGTTCTCCAACTGGCAAATAATGAGGAAATAAATAATGGGTTAAACATTCAATATAAAACCGACTGACCAAACCATAATTCGTAACTTCAGTATTTTATGTTAATGTTAAAGATATTAAGTCAACCTCCAGTGAACTACCAACAAAAAAAGTTATAAATTTGTACTTTACTTTATATTCTACAATTTATAATTATATACTGTGTTATCCACATAGTATGTCTACTGATCTAAATATAAACAAGGTGTTGGTATATTTTTTTGTTCGATATTTTTGCCATCCAATACGCGATGAAACTTTGCATGGTCATACAGGTTGCCCCGTGGATTGTGTATAGCCACTAATCAAAGTGACGGCTATGCCCCACTGAATTTGAAAATTACTGTTCTATTCTTATGGAGAAAAGATTTATTATGATTTTCACAGATGGCTAATTAAAGATTTTTTAAACAACTGGCCATTTATTTATGTAGCGAGCTGTAATGGAAATATTATGAGCGAAGATTTGTAAACACAATTCTTGGGCCGGGAGGGGGGATCCCTTATTATTTATAAATATTAAAAATAGAACACTAACAAATATGTAATTTTAAGGGAGACTTCCATATTTCGCTTCTTTTTCCATGATTAAAGTCACTTTAATATATATAAACAAAAACTTATGTTTTATTTATAAGAACTGAAATTGCTTGGCTTTGGGTTGAGTAATCTTTACAATGTTTATGCCATCCATGTTGGCTTAACATTTTACATTTTTTTCAATGCGTGAATCAAATACTCGATAATTTGCAGTTTTTAAATATTGATCTTTAACAAATTAAAATGGCCACCATTTTGTAACGGTTAAAGCTAGAGACTCCAAATTTAATAGCATACGATCCCGTAACTAGTATAATACACTTGCCAAGTTTCGAGTCAATACATCAAGTGATTCCTAAAATACGCTGCATTGATTACAAATCTCATACAAGCAGACAGACGGAAAACAAAGCGATTTAGAAATAAATACCCCCGTAGCAGCAAACCTGCGTACTCAGCGAATTTCCAATGCATATATATGTGTCTTAATACCACATAAAGCCACATACCAAGTTTCATCAATATACATTCATAAACGATTTATGACATTTTAATTATTCTCCATAAGAATAACATGGCGGCTGAGTATGCAGGTTTGCTGAAGGAAGGAAAACAAAAAATGGGGTTTTATACAAATATCAATTTAACTCATTTAGGTAAAGCCACATACCAAATTTCATTAATTTATTTTCATAATTAAGGGAGATAACACGTTACTTATTCTCCATAAGAATAACATGGGGCTGAGTACGCAGGTTTGCTGCTACGGGAGCCTTTGGCAAAAACTTGTTTTTTGAGCAAATATCAATGGTCCACAACCAGATGAAGCCGTATACCAAGTTTCGTCAGTATACGTTCATAAATAAGCGAGATATAAAATTTTTCTTTTCCTCCATAAGAATAACATTAGACAACGTACTGTGTTTAGCACTTTCAATATCTCGGTAACCAATTGACGTAGAGAAATGATCAAAATACCAAATTGTGTGTTTTTTTAAGCTGAATCCAATGGTTTAAATTAAAATTTGACTATTTACAAAATTATATGTAAAAAATTCAACAAACCCATTTTTGGGGTACAAAACCCCCCCCCAAAATACCCCTTCGGATAAAGCGATCTGGCTGGCTTTCGAACTTAAAGTCATAAATGTTGCTTTACACGTTTATACCAAATTTCATCAAAATCGGATAATTTTTACGAGAGTTATCGTGCTCACGGACACACATATCTATATATATATATATATCTATAGATGTATTTAGCAAATCAGCACGTGATCATGGCTTTTATAAGTCGAAACATGTTGTGTTAATTAATTAAAATGTTTTCTCCAGGGTACTCATGTTACTTATTTTTCATCTATCTATATATATATATATATATATATATATATAAAATGTTGTTTTATATATATATATATATATATATATAGATAGATGAAAAATAAGTAACATGAGTACCCTGGAGAAAACATTTTAATTAATTAACACAACATGTTTCGACTTATAAAAGCCATGATCACGTGCTGATTTGCTAAATACATAACCTTATTTTCATTATCAATCACAAAATGTAAATAAATAAAATTTGATAACAGACAGCTGATTGCGATCTCTACTGGTGTAAGTGTTATATATTTGTCTTTATATTTATAATTTTGTTAAAAACTGGATTACTTGATTGTATCTGCATGGTGTTTAAAATATTGTGGACTCATTAACAGGATGATTAAAATACCTATGAATGAAAAAGATTATGACGAAGAAAAGGAAGCAATAAAAACATTAGCCAAATTGAACGGATACAAAACCAATTTAATTGACAGGATGTTAAAAAATCAAATAAAAAAACAAAAACAGAATATTCCAGTTGGAAAAGCTAAAAATGATTATTTATGCCTACCTTATAGCGCAACTGTAAACAAAGCCATCCGGAAAACTTTTGAAAAGACAAATTACAAGCTAACATTTAGAACCAGAAATAATTCGTTTCACTTAATAAATAAATTCTCAAATACTAATCAAAATCAAACAAACAAATTTGAAAAATGCGGTATCTATAAGATCAAATGTAGCGATTGCCCAAAATATTATATAGGCCAAACTGGAAGAAGTTTTAAACGTAGGTTCAACGAACACATCCAAGCAGTTAGGTCAAACAATAAAACCTCGCAAAAATCTGCCTTCGCTGACCACATACTAAAAACAGATCATAAATATAAGAACTGTGATGAAAATATGTCTATTCTAGAAATAATGAAGAAAGGCCAAAAATTAAATGTAAAAGAAGAATTCCATATATATCAGAGCCATAAAAATGACAGTCACAATATTTTAAACACCATGCAGATACAATCAAGTAATCCAGTTTTTAACAAAATTATAAATATAGAGACAAATATATAACACTTACACCAGTAGAGATCGCAATCAGCTGTCTGTTATCAAATTTTATTTATTTACAGTTTGTGATTGATAATGAAAATAAGGTTATGTATTTAGCAAATCAGCACGTGATCATGGCTTTTATAAGTCGAAACATGTTGTGTTAATTAATTAAAATGTTTTCTCCAGGGTACTCATGATACTTATTTTTCATCTATCATATAGTAGCCCTTCCATGTGAATTTAATTTAATATATATATATATATATATATATATATATATATATATATACAGTTTCCAACGAATGGTGTTTTTGGGGTCTGGGGACCTCAAAACGAAAAGTTATCATGGTCCCGGGCCTAGGTCTTACCATGCCGACTACGGTAATAGCTTCTTCCCTATAGGGGAAATTCGCTAAAAACGTCATATAAACTTTTTTAAATCGCATTGTTTTCCGTTTGTCTGTATATAATTTTGAATGAATGCAGCAAATCTTAGGAAACACTTAACTTGAAACTTAGAATGTATATTATACTAGTTAAGGGCTAACTTTGTGTTAAACTTGGCTTTTCTATCTTTAATCATTTAAAAATGGCGACCATTTCAATTTATTAACCCTTATTATCTTGAAAACGGAAAATTATTGAGTGTTTAATCCATACAAGAAAAGAGTGGTATAAATATTATAGAGAGGAAATACAGTTGTTATGAGTAAAATTGTTGTAACTATGGTAATTTATATAGAATACTTATACGGCATTGGAAATTCGCTGAGGGCGCAGGTATGCTGTGACGGGGATATTTCAATTGCCGTACTTTCAAAAATAATTTTGATAAACTTGAATATTTTTACTTAATAATTTTTTATTTAATCATGGGAGATATAGGTAAGTTTGATAAATTACGAGTTAAAAATTTGGATCAGAAGAATGATGACTGTATTGGTTAAAGATATAAAGGGTGTATGCATTTTCTTACATTATTAGCCGCCATTTTAAAGCGGTTAACTTGTGTATAAAAATTACTCAAGAGTTTAAGTTTTCAGCAGTAGATATTGTTATCTACATTTGGTTTTTGATGATTATATCTAAACAAATTGAGATTACGCTAGTCACCCTAAGTTTCATGAACAATCCACGTGTAAAGAAAACGTTTCATTTTTATTTGTTGATTAATCGGCAAATAATGTTTTATTGCATTATTCTAAATTTCCGTTTATATTTAACTTATTTATACAATAAATGTATAATGTTCCAAATGAATAATGGAATCATTATACTAGGCATTGTTTGTAAATATAAAGACCATCACAAATGAAAATTAGTAACTAAACGTCGCCGTACAGTATTACAACATAACTATTTACCTTTGCATGCCATGATTTTACTTTCAGAAATATTAAAAATATGTCAATTTATGCAACTTATATAATATGAAAAGTGTTATTTATACTTCTGTAGCAAATTAAAAAGGAATTCGAGAAAGCCACACCGATAATGGTGAAAGTTGTTAATGAAGTCTAGCCATTCATCAATAATAACTCTGATCCCTCCCACTAAACAAAACTAAGGCAGTTACAAGTTTGCAGTCGAAATAATTTGATTGCGGAATAGTTTGGTAAAACTGATTTCTGTTATACTGTTTGGTGAGTAACATTAAATCTATTTAAAGAACTATAATAGTGTATCTAACAAGTAATTTAAATACATTTGCATTCGTTTCCTTGCTTTATAGGTATAACAATGTCACTCCTGTTAATCTCAGGATATATATATATATATATATATGTATGTAGTATGTATATGGTATAACATTACAATTAAATCATTGAGATTCCATTATGTTAATAGCCGTAGTTACCCTCGCTTCGCTCGGACAAAGCTAGTCAGCTAATTTAAATCAAATTTACCTGTAAACAAAAAAATTATAAAGTTAAACTAAATGACGACATTATCAATGCAATTTACATTTATTTAGAATAGAAAACTCTTATTTTTATTTTTACTTTATTTCACACTTAATTAACTTATTATATATTACAATACTTACGTATATCGTATTTTTTAGGAAAATATATCTGTAATTTTGCTTCAAATCGGCCTGTATTGTTTCAATTTATACTATGATCTCAATTTTGTATATAAGAAACTTTTTTTACTACAAGTGTATAGCTAATGTATCTAGTGCGATATTAGTGTGAACAGTATATGTAGAGATTAAACCTGGTTTATTCTTAAAAAATAAAGCAAATTTAACACGAGTTGTTCCTGTATTTTCGTATATCAGTTTTGGTGAGATGTTTTTGGCATCGTGATCCAGGCTCTAGACTCCAACTCACGTCAACTACTTTGGCACGGGTTCGATTTCTATAATTGCTTTATTCTAGCATATATTGTAATTGCAGCATTTGAACAGAACGGTTTTTCGTTAGGGATAAAAGAAAACAAATGATAAAGGATCACCCATTAAAGAACCTACTCCAGCCCCCTCAATCCATCACAAGCCGCTTTAGTGACACTGAAAAGACCCGCCACTATCTTAATATATTATATACCATTGAGGGGATTTTTAGCTTAACCAATTTAACTATAACGTAATTTATTTAAGGAACAAAATATAACAATAATTTACAAACTGCTAAGACATTTTGAAATTTTCCTCAAAAGGTAGTTAGTATGATGTTTGTGAAATAAGGGATTTATCAGCCACAGTTTAGGTAATTTATATTTTCTTCGGGTGTAAGCACGGCTGTCAGGAGAGTCATCCACTGAACTACTGTCGGTCACACGCACTTGTGTTAGAGGTCAAATGCTGTGTACGGGTGGATATGCTTTGCTGGATAAGTAACTGGGTGACGTGAATAAAGCATAGCAAACGCGTTTTATCTATGCTAATTAAATGGAAAAAACAAATGGTATTTTTTCTATTTAAATCACCCATTATGGCTGCAAAACTAAACCGCACACCCTTTACGCCAAACATGAGATTGTGAAAGTGCCTAATAGATTATTAGTAACAAGTTGGTTTACTTATTTATATACCTATTTTTTGTTTATTGTAACTATAATATCGATGACCAAATTTATTATTTACGAAGAGCATATTCATAGTAAAGGGATTTTCGGATTGTTGGGTTTCGAATTACACATATTGTAAACTTTAGTTTTCAAGAGTCAGTCTATGTTGTTTCTTTATTTGGTAAATTTAAGCTAGCAGAGTGTATTTTAATGTTAAATTAGTTTAAAAGTTAGTTATAGTCGAAGTAGAGTTAGTAATAATAAGAATAAAAATAAAAATGGGGATTTGATAAAAGGTATTTATTCACAGTCGTTAACTTTATTTTAACATAGTATTTTCCAATGATACTCATAATATTTATAATAAAATACCTTGGCTTAACTACAAACCTAATATTATGAGAAGCTTTGGGCGTTAATTTAAATGTGTGAAAATTATTCCTGGCAAACATCAAACACTTATACGACTGTATTACCACGTTATATTGACTCGTAATAGTTCAACATAAATAGTTATAGCTGTGCTGATAGATATACAGTATTGGATTGCAACATAACATTTATATACTAACAAGGGATGTGAAATAATAGGGGTCTTTGGCCGATTATGCGTGAGGCGGGTGTGGCGGGGAAGGTTGGCATAATTGATTCCCCCCCGCAATTTTTTTGTTTAACCACCCTAATTAATATGCAAATTTTTAATTACAATAAATAATATGCAAATATTTTTTTAATTACTTCTTAATAATTTTAAACTAATATTCAAAAAGATTTTTTTTTTATTGTCCTAATTAATATTCACAATTGTTTTAATTACCCTAATTGTCATGTGTTTCATTAATATAAGTAACTAGAGTAATTGTGTATGATTCGACGTAACTGGAGTGACTGCGATTTAATTATCCTAATTAATATGCAAATTCTTTTGTTAACTACTCTAATTAATATTCCAAAGATTTTGTTTTTTTTATTACACTAATTAATATTCATATGTGGTCAAATTTATTGCCCGATAGCAATCACCATTAAAATACCCTTCTCCGAATTCCATTATACTGGGAAAGTTATTACCCAACAGAAGGTCTTTAACGATCGACCCTTCTCCGGCAGTGATTTATGATAATGTTATAACGACAAAGGAGCCATCCCGACATTCCCAGACGTGGGGTTGATTTGATAATCATATAATTTCGTTAACAAAAGAACCTCGTCAGAATGTCATTATGGATTGGTTGATTTACGACGCATCTGCGTTGTGGATTCACCCCAACATTCCCAGACGTGGGGTTGTTAGGATCCTTCTCCGAATTAATTAGACAAGGGTATTTTTTTCAGCACCTACGCAGCAGCTGCGTAAACCCATGGGAAACATTCCGCCGATAGCTTCTCAGACTGAGGGTGGTTTTTTCCGTAACACCTGCATCCGCCATTACTTTATAGGATGCTTTCTTGTCCACACACCTGTGCCCCAAACATCGGGTCGGTTTTTATTAGTCACCCGGGGATTGTCACCAAACACCAATGTCCAAAATACGTTTCAATTAAACTAATTACCATAATTGCAATAATTACCCTAAGTAACTAGAGTAATTGTGCATAAATCGATGTAACTTTAGTGACTTCGAATAAATAAGAGACGCACTTTGGACATAGATCGTTAGAACTGATGTTGGAAGAAAAAATTAAACATATAGTCCATTGCAACAAGATTTGTCACAACGAGTGCACAAAGTTTACTTCGATGGTGAGCAGGCACACAACACCAGTCAGTAGCACAATAGAAGTCGTACGGTACAGACATGAACGGTTACGTTTCCACGGACGATTATATCAAATCATTTATTGATGAGACTGAGGTAATGAACAATTATGCAAGTTATCATTCGTTGACAATACCAACACCACCATATGTAAAACCATCTGTGAGCAAGAAGCGAAAGAGACCGTCTACCATCGAATTGGAAACTAAAAAACCAGGATGGGTGCCAAAAAAATCAGATGATTGCCCCATAGTGTCATGGCAGGAAGATGGCAATACATTTGCAGTTAAAAACCCGGGAAACAAAGGACAAAAATATTATTGAAAATGGAATTATACGATAGTACATATTTGATGTACATGTATGGATTATTTTTGGACAAAGAGGTGAAATGCACGAAAATGTTAAACAATTAGTTAATAAAGTAGAAAATATGTGGATTGATAAAACATCAGGTGTGCCAAAAATTACAGGATTAACTCAAACTGTTACACAACGTAGTGCAGTTTCACAGCCACCAAAACCGAAGAAGCAGACAGTCCGTAAGAAATGAGCTGCACCATCAATCAATTAGAGCAGCTGCGATGCGCCGGTTTTTTGTGTGAACACCTGCGCGAGACACCTGCATTCGAGTCTAGACCTGTCTGTTTTTTGCTGGCGCAGCTGCGGCGAACACCTGTGTACAAAATGGCCGCACCGGCCGCTTATAAGGCGAGATCGCGGCACGATGAGTATCATCCCCAGCCACCTTTGCTTCTAGTCCTCATCATCTTACTCCTACTTATAGCATCATGAACGCTTCCGAGAACGTGAGTGGAGTCGCCACCGACGCAGCCATCGACCTGAGTACTACACTCAACAACTGTAAATCTGATTCTCCAATCTACACCAGGATTGAAGATATCCGTGAGGAGTGTGGCTACCTCATCACTGCAGTGGAGCGCATAACTACACCATTTGGTGAGACTGTCATCGTCATCCTGGAGTGGCAGGTCGGTGATGACTTCTACCTACGCGTATACCTGCCTAGATGCTTCAACGAAGTGGTGAGCGACATGGACATCGTGAGATACAACAACGGTATTGGAGACCGTCTTCACCTGCTGAAACACAACGCCAGACCAGGGAAAAAATACACCCGGTTGGAGTTTGTATAAAGCAAGACATATATAATTTAAATACCTTTGTAAAATTTGGATAGTTTTTTAGTTTAATAATTATAGTCACATTCTGAACATAACCGCTGTGTTGTTTATTAATAACAACCCCAAAAACCAATCATAGTGTGTAAGTTGAGAGTGTGGTAATTTTCAATCATTAGTGATCATGGTGTTGATGTGGAAACATCCGTTCTTAGCCATTGTGGCGGGACCATCAGGTTGTGTAAGTCACAATTTGTGTAAAAGTTTATAAAACACATTACAAAAATGTGTGACACAAGATTTACCAGTAAAAACTGGCAATATGGCAGTGGAGAAGAAGGAGGAGATTAAAATAACTTAAACATTAACCACGTAGAGGGATTGCCAAACTTGGAGGATTTTTCTGGTAATGAACAAATACTTGTAATTATAGAAGAAATTATGCGTGAGGCTGACAATCGTATGGTGGATCTTTTCACTAAAGGATGTCATCATCGCAATATAAGTGTGTTTTTCATCACTCAAAATGTATTTCATCAAGGGCGTGGGCAGAGGGACATCTCATTGAATGCACATTACATTGTGTGTTTTAAGAATCCTATAGATTGTGCAGATCAGGTACTTGGCCAGACAAATATATCCAGACAGTTCGAAATTCATCGAGAAAGCGTACACGGACGCTACGAGTAATCCACACGGTTACCTACTGATAGACTTGAAACAACCAACAGACGAGAATATGCGAATACCAAGTTGTATATTTCCAGACGATTCTACGAATTACGTATATGTGCCAAAGAAAAATCAGTTTCGATATCAGTAGCAATCATGTCGTGCTTGCGGAAGGACGCAACTCTACTTAGGGCTTTGATACATGTAACACCAAAGGAGCGAAAGCATTGTTAAAAGTGTGTGACAAGAGTCGTATTCAATCAGTGTGCGAGAGTGCTTACAACGTGTTGCGCGGTAACATTTCTCTGTTCAAGAAGAACAAAAATCAGATAAGCAAACACAAAGTGGCTATATGCAGACTGGTGAAACGAGGCGAAGAAACGAAAGTATCTAATACAAAAAGGTGGTGGACTCATAATACCATTAACTTTGAACACAGTACTACAGACAGCATTTAATAGATCAACGAAAATGACAGACATCCATAATCAGTTCTATTTGACATTACCGAGTAATAGTTCGATGCAATATTATCCGAAAAATACATTTGAAAATATTATAATTCATTTACCGACAGTATTCGACTGGACGCTGGTGAATGGGAAATGACACTCGTGGAAGCGCATTATCCTTGTTCATTTTTATCAGTCAGTAATGATGAAACAATTGACATTTACACGCAACCGCAAGAGGAAGCAAATGTTAACATAAAATCGTTGGTGCGTGTTATGGACAGCGCTGCTGATGTAATACCAATAGTGTCAGCTATGCAAAAACAAAACTACAGAATTAAATTGAAGACTGGTGATTATGCGAATATCCAAGAATTGTGTGATCATATCAATTCTCAAGAACTACCAAATACCTCTGGTGTAAAATTTACTGTTGAAAATTCATTCAACAAACTCGTTGAAATATCGATGGGACGTGATGTTGGAAAAATTCAATTAAGCCCAACGTTAGCGCTTCAATTGGGGTTTGATCCAAATGAATTGGCGCTGGAAGGTGATGCAATTAACAAAAGCATCCGATCGTCAAACATTCGTCTCGGCTTACCATCACAAATGTAAATTTATCTTGATTTAGTCGAACCGCAGATGGTCGGCGATACAGTCGCGCCATTATTAAAAATATTCAATATATCTACATCTAGTTATGTATATGTATTACATAAATCAACATCATTCATCGATCCGCATTATGTTCCTGTTATAAATAGATCTATTGACAGTGTGGAAATTGACTTAAGAGATAGCACTGGGCGTCATCTACCATTCCACTTTAGAACGTCGTGTGTGAAGTTACACTTTAGAAAAGTAGCGGGTCATTAGTAAAAGAATGGAGCACGCGAAGAGGATGGTAGTTGTACCGCAAGAGTTGATTGATTGATTGCAAACAAATGCTACTAATAAAACACTGACTAATCTATCCAGTGAAAACAGTCTCGACGCAGAGATGCAACAAATATTGGATAACAAACATATGGATGATAGTGAAAAGTGGAAATTATACAAACAAGCGTTACATCGCTTCTTGCATATTGCAGAGAATAATCGCCAACCGATTAGCATACCAATTGTGGGAGGGGATGAAAATAGTCGAAGAATGCACTCTGCTGTGGAAAGTGGTCCAGTTGAGGAGATTGTGGAAACGTTTTCCTAAACTTTCAGATCTGACACCCGCAATCTTTTTCGTTTCATGAAACGCGAAGGTACTTTAATCAGTTGGGACAGTGGCTATTCGGTGTACATTAATGGTAAAAAAATCCCAGATTCAAATCTAGTGGATATTTTAAATTGCATAGTAAAAGTGCGTATGCGTGATTACACACCACCAGGATGGCACGAAGTGCTAAATGCATTGAGTGCGATGAATTTGCCAAATGACGATATGAATAATATAAGAGCGCTAAAAGAAATAAATGCTGAATATCGATCATCATTCACAGGCGGGTCAGATGATGAAGAAGACGCAAACAGTTCAACTTAATCAATACTGCGGACATCAATTATAAAACGATTACGATCGGCTAGAGTAAAACGCGCAACATCTACACCAGTATTAGAGGAGTTTTATTTTTTAAATAGAAACAAACAACTGTCAAATTTAGACAAGTGGGAATCATATACAGGATAGGATTTCATCATGGAACGTGTGTATTACAATCCGAGCGAACCAGCGTCGTATGGCGGTGTAGCTCCTTTAGTGCGAGCTGCAAAACCAGTTTCAAAACGCAAAGTGATTGAATGGATACAAACACATGACACTTACACATTGCACAAACCGGCACGTAAACGATTCCCGCTCAATCCTTACGTAGTGTATGGCCCATTTGAACTGTGACAAGCTGATTTGAATGATATGCGTGGTCTTAGTAAACACAACGATGGTGTCAACTACTTATTGACTGTAATAGATGTGTTTAGCAAACGTCTGTATGAAAGCGTTGAAAAGGAAAGAAGGAGCTGAAGTGGCCAAGCTTTCGAGGAGCTATTTGTGGAAGCGACCAAAACACCACGGTGCTTACAAACGGACAAATGGAGTGAATTCACTGGTGCAAAAACCAAAAAATTATTCAAATAATATGGAATCATTTATGTCACTACCCAAAATCCAGATGTTAAAGCGGCTATAGTGGAACGTGTGAATCGCACTTTGAAAACAACTATGTAGCGATATTTGACTTTCAAAAGTACATTTCGTTATGTAGTTGGCTGGACAAATTGGTTAATGCTTACAATAACAGCGCGCTCAGGAGTCTAGGCAAGAGAATACGCCCAGCTGATGTGACTGCTACCAATGAGCGGATATTGTATCAGGTATGGTGCAACATGTATGGTAAGATACCGCATCGTGTTAAGCCAAAACTGAAAGTTGGCACAACAGTGCTCATATCTAAGGAGAAACGTGCTCGCAAAAGGTTACGAAACTAATTGGAGTAAAGAAGTGTTTGTGGTGCGACGTGTAAACACATTGATGCCACTGCCAATGTGCACGTTGGCAGATCTCAAAGGTGAACAAGTGGTTGGACAGTTTAACGAATACGAATTACAAAAAGTGGCAATATACAACGATCATCCGTTCAAGATTGATAAAATACTAGACACTAAGGGGCGAGGCCGCAGTAAGCGCTATTTCGTCAAGTGGGAAGGCTACGGAGACGAGTTCAATTCTTGGGTACTAAAGCAAGATTTGCAAAATGCCTATTAGCCAATTCTATTTAACACTGCCCAGCAACAGCTCCAAGGATTATTTTCCAAAAAAACACAGTGTCCAATTATACTACACATCTGCCGAAACAAATCCGATTAGAAGGAGAGTGGGAGATGGCTTTGGTCGATGCGCATTATCCATGTTCGTTTATGATTGTGAGTGATGAAGATTTTATTTGGCTCGAGTATAAGTTAATCCTACTAGCCATTCCTATTCCAGTTAGTACTGAACAAATTATGTTAAAGATGAAGCCCAGATATTACAAGAACATAACTGATTTATTGAAAACTAGATGACCCGACAGACGTTGTCCTGTCTTTAATGTGAATATTAAATGCGAAATGGAAAAAATAACAATAAATATATAAAAAAACAAACTCGTTTATTGTAATGCTTTTTGGTATACAACATTATTAGTCTTCTGGTTCACATTATAGCACAGTTAAATGAAAAGATTCCAGCTTAAATTATAACACTTTTTACCTTGGTTATTAAAAAAGCTTTGAAGTAAGTACAATTTCTAAATCCTTGACAAAATAAAAACCACGATTTAAACAAATAAACACATGTTTTTTAACTCATTCAAATCTTAGTATTGATTACATATGATCAAACCAAATGGCATTGGAAATTTTCAAATATCAGGTGCTGCCATCTAGGGGATAAATTGTTAATGGTTTGGGGTAAGTCCACAGGAGAACGTTGTCCCTCAAATTCTTATATTAATGATTTATTTGTTCACGAATTATAAATATAAACCCTTTTTCTCATTTGGGGAAAACCTTTCACTATATACTAAGTACGTTATGTTTCATGAAATGTATTTGATTGATATTTAATCATGATAGTTTCTTTGCAATTGGAAATTATCTCTTTTGTATCTCACAGTTTAATAAAAGCATTTTCCACCAATGTTAATTTAAAGGCATTTTTTACAATTTTTAAAGTCAAATGACTAAATAATGGTTGGGTGGATTAAAAATTTTCTTTCATACAAACCTTCCCCTGGCATTAAGGAACACAACAAAAAAAGAATCGTCCAATTTGGTGCACTCGTTCTCGAGTTATGGAGTCACGTCAAAAAAAGGGATTGTGATTTATTTATATAGATAGATGATCAAGACTACAAAGTACGTGACTCAGTACTTATACTTTGAATATTATAAAAAGCGGGACAGAGTCAAGATAACGGCAATGGTGGATGGTATATCAGATTTACATTTCAGTCACGCGCTGCCACTGCAGTTGGGCTTGGGCTTAAATCTGTACAACAATGAATTGGCAAATAAGCTCACGGCGTTATGGCCGCCTAATCTGACTATGGGACTGACGACACACATGTACGCGTATTGCGATCTGATTGAACCGCAGATGATTGGTGACACTACAGCCCCACTTTTGAAGATCATCAATAATGACAGAGGTAACTACGTACACGGTGTGAATAAGACAGTGCATTTCACCAGTCCTCATTATGTGCCGGTTATGAAAGGGACATTTGAAACGACAGATATAGACCCAAGGGAACACACTGGTAGAAAAGCATCATTCCCTTTTTGGGACGTCGCACGTGAAGCTTCATTTCAAAAGAGCGCAGCAATGAATACAAACGATCCATACTTGGCGTACTACCGTCGCCAACAATTGCAGACTGGCGGCAGTGTCGATAGAGTAGTTCGCGGTGCGCCCTAACAGTGCGACCATGGAATTGGTAGTTTCCTAGGCAGCATGGTCCACAATATCACACCACTACTCAATTCGGGAGCTGCGGCTGTGGCCAAAGAGGCTTTGAAATCCGGTGTTGGATTCTTGGGTAATATAGCCACGCGAGATTCTAAGGATGCCGCTAAAGATCGTTTCGGCCAATTTACCGACTCGCTGAAACGCAAGGCGGATGGCAAATTTTAACGTGTACTAAGGGGTGGCGGTGGCATCAATAGCGGCAGCGCTAGCGCGAAACGCCCACCGGTGCGCAACGCGACAGAATAAAGCGAAACACCGACACGTTACTCTTGCGCGAAAGTATAACGCGAGAGCTTCGCCTAAGAGTACCGCGAAGCGCGCAATGTGCAGCGTCACTCGTGTCACACCGCAGTCTTTGGCGAAACTCGTTCGGGGAAGGACGTCATCTAAGAAGAGTAGAAGGAGGAGAGTTAGAAAGAAGAAAGAGAAGAGAACATCTGTATGTGATGTATTCAATTAACAAAATTTCGTTTCTACATCAAAAGTCTTGCGTTTGTGTAAAGACGGTATTGGATTTGTTCTCCCTACCGCCTACACAGACCAGTATCGACAGTGGTAAATGGGTTCAGTACAAACCGATCTCCACACTGACTTATGATTCGCCCATCGAGTTTCTTGTGCCGGGCAACGGTGAAGAATACACTGACCTTTCGCAAACAATGTTGGAAATTACAGCGTCAAATCAACAGGAGCGGCAATCACAGATGCCGATGAGGCGAAAAAATTGGTCCAGTCGACAATTGGATACATTCGTTATTCAGTCAAGTCGATATGTGTATGAATCAGAAAATGGTTACACCACGAAACAACACTTATGAATATCAAGCGTATATTGAAGCATTGATGATTTACGGCTTTGATGCTAGGAAATCACATTTAACATGTGGTCTATGGCAATCAGAAGATGCTGGCTATATGGACGATACTCTGGACAATAATGACGAATTAAAGGCGAGACGAAAAATGACAAATAAAAATCATGATATCGATATGGCCGGTCATCTACATGTGGATATGTGTAATCAGAACAAGTTCCTGTTGAACGGAGTGGAATTGCGTTTTAAATTAATTCGATCAAAAGATTCTTTCTCTATTATTGCGGATGAGGGCGAATACAAGGTGCATATTCTTGATGCGAATCTCTGGATACGAAGGTGTAAAGTTAGCCCCACTGTACTGTTGAGCACAGCAAGACGCTTCAGACCGGCACAGCTAAATACCCACTCACCATGGTGGAATCGAAAACATTCACACTGCCGTTTGGCGTAAGGAGCAAAACTTTGGACAATGTGTTTCTAGGTCAAGTGCCGAAACGAATTATTTTTGGTTTAGTCACAACGCTGCTTATAATAGTGATATAAAAAAGAATCCATATCATTTCAAAAATTTCAAAATCAACTTCTACTAACCGTGCGTGGATGGTGAACAAGTACCGTCCAAACCGCTACAACCACACTATGAAACAGACAAGGGCAAATATGTAATGTCGTATCACAGTCTGTTTTCAGGCTCCGTTATACACTTTAGAGATGCTGGTAATCTCATAAACAGAGATGATTACGATGATGGATAGTGTCTGATGGCTTCCGATCTAACACCTGATATGTCAGCAAGCGACACTACTCGTTGGAACCTAGTGCGCAATGGCAGTGTACGTATGGAGACACAGCACTCACAGAGACTGTCAACTGTTTGGTATGCGCAGAGTTTGACAACGTAATCGAAATTGATCGTCATCGCAATGTAAATGTGGACTTTGGTGGTTATATCAGCATCAGTCAGTGATTAACACTCATACAAGATGGATCGTTTACCCAGAGTACCGTGTAAAAATTTAGCATCTCCAATTATTTTGGATTTTCAATGTTTCAAGGATAACAATAATGACTATATTCCGAAGGAAGTGTGTGTCTTGGAATTGGACAGCGGGCCACTGTTAATGCATCATATCACCAAATCACCATTCAGTCGAGATTTCCTCACACAAGGGAAACTGCGTGAAAGCTATTGGCTCACTAAACACTGTCACGGATTGGAATGGGATCAAGGTGATATCGGGTATCATTTACTAAAGGAAAAGTTGCACGCATGTATTGCAAAACGATCGATTGTATATGTCAAAGGTATTGAGAAAAAAGAATTTGTACGCTGAAATTTTATCACAGATCACTGTATTCCTAATGTCATTGATATCAACGATATTGGTTGTGGATCGCTATCATCAATCAACAATCTACTATGAACAAGTGCGGTATGATGCCGCCATCACAAGTCAGCTCACATACGATGCGCCCTAACCTATTGTATCACATTACGCGGTTGGCTATATCTAAGTACAAATATCGATGATAATACCAGTTCCTGCTTCTGTTTTACTACTTCTGCTACTTCTGCTACTGGCGGTATCGATACAGTAGAATGAATACCATAGAGGTCCAAAAATATGTGTCCAAGCTGCCTGTACATAATGTTGGTGTCTACGCTACGAATGATTTACTGCATTATATCTCACCATCTACTACTATGATTGTAAATACTGATCCAGACAATGAAGATGGTACTCATTGGGTGGGTTTCTACCTGAACAAGGGAGGAGGAATTGAATTCTTTGACAGCTATGTCCCACCTCCACATCTACAATTCTACCAAGGATTCCTGAGACGCAACGCTCGTCGCTACCTGTACAACGAGCATCGCATTCAAAGTGACAACACTCTGGTCTGCGGCCAATGTTGCCTTGTATACCTGTACTGCCGCACCCCCTACGGCAAGAAGATGATGGACTTTGTTCAGCTCTTTGATGACTATTCTACTCCTCACAATGATGCGCAGATCAGAAGACTCTTTCCAAAAATGTATGCCAATTGAATTTTGAGACATTTTCAATAATCTGTTTATTCAGAATACAAAAAATATTGTTATTTTTCATCCCCCTTTAGTATTTAATTTAGCTTATAGACTCAGATCCAATGAAAAACAAGACTAAATTGGATTTTATTGATTTTTATTAGAGTCTGTTTTACCAATATGTCTAACTAAGGACCAATTTGGGAACAAATTTAACAAGTATGACATGTGACTAGATTTATTCGTATACATCAAAAAATGTCAACTACAACAATGACTAGATTATCAATATCTGGAATCCTTTAATAAATATGAATTTAATTCATTTAAAGAATATAGGAGGTATATTGATAGACATCCTGATTTGAATATTAAATATGAATATAATTCATCTATTAAAATTTGAAGCAAATATGTAACAAAACTAAATCTAATAAAATATATAAATTATATAACAAAATCAACTATAAATGCATACGCAAGCACAAGGTTAATGTTCCGAAACCTCACCTCACACTCACGCGACGCCACAGATTCCTAATCTATTTCCATCGGTGGTGGCAGAAAACGGTGGGGGATATTGGTAACGGTGGCGCCCTTGGGGATATTCCATAATTTCCCCATGGAAGTGTGTTGATTCCATCTTCTGGCAGCACGTATTGTTTGTTATCAAACGGCACCAGGGAGCGTTTTCTTACCACAAATGTGTACATTATGTGGTAACGACTTTGGAAACGTTACTTTATTGTTCGTTGACTTGATTGTGTGCCTAAACAAACAATCTTCATAGTCTTGAACAGAAAGACCTTTCTGAACGACGGCGCGATTGATACCTTTCGCCTTTTTTACAGGCGGAGGTACATCCCAATCGTCGTCATCTCCGTTACCTATTATAGCAAATATTCTACCACCGAACACTACACAGTACACCTTAGCCATCAAACCGACGAACTTCTTAATGGCCACCCCACCGGCTTCGTCCTTAAACTTCCCCAAAACCCTAGCGTTGCGACCGTCATAGCAGATGTGGTTCTGGGGGTAGTTGCTGGTGTCGAAGTCGTCCAGGTTCTGTATCATGTCGCGATAGACGTCTCTGGTATGGATTGCGTATATGATACCGTCTGTATCCATGTAGGCCATTCTGACCCTATCCAATCCGTATCGTACTACCATGTCATAGCGGAAACCGTACATCCATCGTTTACTATGGTCCAGAATGGTCATTCCAGCATAAACTGGTTTGTTCAGGACCACTCGCACCTTTGCCATATTCAGTAGGGCCAGGCTCTCGGAATACCAAACACGACTGTTGAAATTCGCCTTGGCCACGTACTTTGTATAGATTTTCTACGAGGTGGCGAGTTTCAGATTTTGGTATTTTCTGAAATTCTAGAGACTCATACCATAGACAGCATTGACCATAAGTTTAAACATCTCAACTTTGAACTTGTTGTTGGCTTGCTGTCTGAGTTCGGTATTCAAAGTCACTTTTATTATTGGCGACGACGTGTCGAGTAACGCACTGGGTTAGTCCACCTCAAATACCCTTCTCGAAAAATAAATACTGGTCAACGTCCTGCAGTGTATCGAGGACCACGCCGGTCTTGAACAGCATTACGTCCCAAGCGTATGATGGTAGCGTAAGGTAATGTGCTGGATCCAAAAATGTGATAGACACATCTCCCTAAAACCCTCGAACGCCAACAGTAGGACGTCTGTTTGAAGGTATATTTCGGCATATTGTCCGAGGGTTGTCCAACCGAACTTGGTCCAGACGCGTTTGGCTTGAGCATAATCCTCATGTTCAACAGCTTCTCCGAAAACTGCAATTGGTGGTAATGAATCCTCGTCAAGTACCTCTATCGATGTGATGTGCTCGTAAAGAAATGTTCCTTTCCGGTGCAATAGGTTAAACTCTTCCTGATTAGCACATCGAACTCGTATGATTGTCATTTTATCGGCCGGCAGAATAGAAGCCAATGTTGTCAATGACTTACTCATCAGCCTATATGAATCTACAAACTGTAATTTAATACTATTCCGCCGGCCCAAGCCGGGATACTGACAGCGTTTTGAGAGGGTGATATACTTCTCCTCAGTATTATCGAGCACGTCAATGTCTCCTTAGTCAACTGGGAGCTCTCTCACGATGAAGTGAGCATCGTAGTTTGACAAATTGTGGAGATACATGTTGACGGTTTCTTGTTCCTTGAAGCGGAAATTGCAGGATCGATGTGCAGCTCCTCTGTACTTGTGTTGGTGATCCTTCACCTTGACATCATTGTCACCAACATTTTCAACGATGTTCTTTTTGCAAATGTGGCACACAGATGCTTGTTGAAATTACAACTCCTCTTGTTCAGTCAACTGTGGGGGGTCACTTTGTATACGTCGACCGTATAACATTTGTCCAATCTTCTGCACGTCATCCCGTACTGATTTAATCAAATACTGTGCCGCATCCTCGCCTCTGTACAAGCACAGTTTGAAGAAGGTATTGGATTCTGTATCTTCGTCTTCGCAGTCTCCATCGTCGGCGTTTCTGTGGTCATCGCGAACGTAGTAAGCGTAAGTGTATGGTACATGGATATTCCTGACGTTGTTCGGCTCACCTGCACTATGCTGTTGTCCTACTATGGTGGGTTTCTTGGTCCCAGGCTGGTGGTTCAACTGTAGGAGTCTTATTGAGAGGTTGTTTGGCCTCATAAGGCACAAGGGCACACTAAAAATCTGCATAAATGGTGAATCGCGTTTTTAAGTGCGCTCAAAGTGTTGAAAACGGATCTCCTTCTCTTCTGCTACATCCGTTCTCAAAGGAGCATGGGTTGAACAGTAGCGCTGATGTTCTTCCAGGTGCTCATCTCCCCTGAGGCCTAACCTAGTCGGTTGGTTGTCAAAATATGCGAAACATCTCTTGCATATGAATAATTGATGTTCTCGGCGAGTCAACTGACTAGATACCAACCTCTCAAAATTCTTTATCAGGGCATAGTGGGATGTCCTCTCGTTGGTTAGGAACAGAAAGTCGAAGTGGTTGGGTAGCTCTTGGTCCAAGACGCGAAGAGAATAGAAAATGTGTTCAACTTCTTGATTGGTGTCTTCCTCTTCTTCTTCTTATTATCCAAACCATACACATTTACGCTTACGCCATGGTTATTGCGCTCAAACGTGCGGATTTGCGATAAAGTGACTGGAAAGGTGAGATTGTCAAAATTGAAATTGTTTTGTGCTTGGAGCTCTGCAGTAAAGTTATGATCTCTGAGCTGGTTTCTAAAGGGATCTGCAATGAATTTAGATAGGATCAAATATTCAAAACATCGTTCAGCTCATTAACCACAGCTTTTTCCATGGCGATATCTTGCGGCAGCGGGATAAAGGAGCTACCTTTGAGAGAGTTGTATACATCTACTCCCACTTTTGTTTCTAACACCCTAACAAAGCTCCATCCCGAACCCTTTAATTCACACGTCTCCTTTTCCAACATAATTGTAGGAATTGCCGGCATATTTCCTCCAAGTCTGAGGGTTGGAAAAGGGAAATATATTTGGTTTTTAAGTTCCGCTCACAAGATTCACCATGCACGTTCGCGAATTGGCAGACTACCCACAACCCTACTTTGATGGAATTTTCCTAATGTAATACGCGCCGCATGAGTGTAATTACCTGCGCCCGCACTGTACTGAGGAATTCCATCAAAGAGACGGTTTGATCCGCGGGCTCAATCTGACGGTATGATTTCAATCGCCCGCGGAATGCCGTCTGGAACTCCTCAAAGCCGATAGGAGCCAAGTCACCAGGGATTATTGACGGTCCAGCTTCATCGACGCTGTCAGCTGATGATGATGAAGAAGGCACAGGTGATGGTTGTTGCAGTCCACTGGGATCGGCGACTGCTGGATCCACTGGGATTACCCGCTCCTGACGCCCTTGACATGCAAACCGCATGTACCGAGCTAGTGCGTCCTTCCACAAAAAGGCTTTGCAACATCGAACACATGGGAACTCTGGAAAGAGAGACAAAACCTCTATTATATATGTTGTTTAGTAAAACTAAAGATTATTTACATCAATGAGATTCATTTACATATTTCATGTCAAAGTGATATAAAACAAACTAAATGTAATAGTGAAAATGAATATTGTGATGCAAAGTTATTTAATATATAAAACACTTATAACGTACTTCTAGTACTGAAAGATTATTTGCTTTAATGTGATAAATGTTATAAATCAAGTGTTTACAATTAAAAATACCACTACTTTATTTCATCTTTGAAAGATTTAAAACGCACTTCTAGTACTTAAAGATCATTTGCTTTAATGTGATACATGTTGTTTTTAATGTTATAAATAAATCAAGTTTTTAAAAATATTACTAATACTAACACTAAATGATTCTTATGTATCGGGGCTTCGTCGAGTGCCTGGGCGGGAATCAGGTCAGGATCTTTGGTGGGGTTGTTTATCGGCAGTGCAGCAATATCTGAAAAAAACCATCGTGGATTGTTAGTACAACTAATATAAACCCATTCAATACATATTATTTGATATGTTATACCCTCCCATTAAATTTATAATCGGGGCTGGCTCTCAGCGTTGCAGCAATATCCAAACCAACGTAAATTATTAGTACAACTATTATACAAACCTTTCATATATTTTGTTGATTTGAAGAATCATATAGAATGAGTATTTACACTATCCCTTCAAAGTTCTAATCTACGAAAATTATTAATGAAATTACTAACCGGGGTGGAAAGCAGAATTTTGAGGCTGGTGGGGTATGGGGCGGTGAACCGTCATGATGTGGCGACGAAGATATTCGGCCCTGGCGAATCGTGATCCACACTCAGGACAGATGACTTGGTCGCCTTCCCAATGGCTGGTGCAGCTGTGTTACGACAAAAAATAACCCTCAGTCTGAGAATGTTAATAACACATAGTGAAGGTTGTGAAGCTCTATGCTGATCGTTTCCCATGGTCTGGTGCAGCGCAGGTGTTGGCACAAAAACCACCCTTGTCTAATTAATCTGCAGAAGGATCCATCGTAAATAAACCCAACCATAATGACATTCTGACAAGGGTCTTTTGTTAACGAAATTACATGGTAATAAAGACAGCCCCAAGTCTGGGAATGTTGGGGTGAATCCGCAAAGAAGGTGCGTCATAAATCAACCATACTATAAAAGCATTCTGACAAAGGGTCTTTTGTTCAGAATCAGAATCAGAATCAGAATCAGAAATCATTTATTTCGTGAATAACAAATTGTTATGTGAAACAAGTCAGATTTAAAAAAAAAAACTAATACTTAATGCTAAATTGATATTTTTAAAATTTGTTCTCTAGCAAAAAGTGCACATTTCCTTCACATATTTGTGCAGTCTGACAGGAATTCATCCACCGAGTACGGACACCTTTCAATCAGAATATTTTTTACCTTTTTAAGAAAAATTCTTGCACTGGCTATGTTTTTCAGGTGCCGGGGCAGAGCATTGTATAGTTGTAGAGCAGAGTAGTGGATGCCCTTTTCAAGTAGTGCCAATCTATGGATAGGGTAGACCATGTTACACTTATGACGTGTATTATAGGGATGTCTAGTAATATTCTCTTCAAAGAGATGGAAGTTGCATTTAAAAAAGGATAAAACCTCCAGAATATAAATACTTGGAAGAGTGAGAAGATGCAGTTGTTGAAAAAAAGGCTTACAATGCGCTCGGTAGCCAGCTCCACACATAATACGAACAATCCTTTTTTGGAGTCTAAATACCCTCAAGAACTCACTAGACGATCCCCAGAAACCAATTGCATATTTCATTCTACTACATACATAAGCATAGTAGATCTGAAGGGTAGTTTCTTTACCAACTACAGGCATTAATATTCGAAAAGCGAAAGTAAGTGAAGACAGTTTTTTACATAGAGAGTCAATATGTTTGGACCAGTTCAGCCTATCATCAATGGTAACGCCAAGAAGACAGGCGGACTCTGATGGACTTATTCGTTTACACTGAAATTTGTTAGATCACGTTTAACTGTTGATAATACCATAATTTTAGTCTTCTCGTCATTCAAGTAAAGACCATTTGATTCAAACCAGCTATTTAGGCTAGTGTATGTCTGATTCATTACGATCTCTAGGTTATGCATGTTATTACAAGAAGTCAGAGCAGTTGGGTCATCAGCATAACAAACGATGTCAGAATTTATATTAGCAGGAAGGTCATTTAGATATACGGAAAATAGAAAAGGACCCAGAATAGAACCTTGAGGTACTCCAGAAGTGACCATCATCCAATTCTCCTGAAATTGACCTCTATTTGTCAATGAAACAGCCTGCTTCCTTTCAGAGAGGTATGAGGACAGAAGTGACAGCGCTGCACCACTCACACCGTATCCCTCCAGTTTACCCAAAAGGACAGAGTGATTCACGCAATCGAACGCCTTGGACAAATCACAGTAAATTGCACCAACACACTGTGACCCGTCCAAGGCACCCAAAACTGCTTCCCCGACATTATTGATAGCACTAGAAGTTGAACATCTTTTTTTAAACCAAACTGAGATGTCGTCAGAAGAGTGTTAGAATATAAATAACGCTGGAGTCTTTCTAGAATGATGATTTCAAACACCTTTGCAAAAGAAGAGAGCAGGGAGATTGGCCTGTAGTTGGAAATTTCAGTTTTCTGGCCTTTTTTATGAATTGGGCGGACAACAGATAGTTTTAGATTTTCTGGAAAAATGCCATCCATAAAGCACCGATTTATAATGTGTAGTAAAGGAAGTACTATAAAATCTGCACAACTTTTCAAAACTTCAGATGTTACTCCATCCCAACCACTAGACTTAGAGTTTCTCAGCTTTGATATAGAGTCTAGAACCTCAGCCTTTGGGGCTGGTTCAAATACATGGAGTGAAGGTTTATTTTGTTGATGCAGAGCTGGAATAGTATCAACATACTCGAGTGCTTTCCCCAAAGAAGCATGTCGTGACAATTGATTTCCCACTGAAAAAAAGTATTCATTGAACTTTCTTTCTACTTCTCTTGGCGTTTCAATAGTTACGTCACCATCGGAAAGAATTATTGGTTGGTTTGAATATAAAGAATTTCCAAGTTCATTATTTACAACTTTCCAAGTTGCCCTACCCAGATTTCTGCTTTGATTTATAAATTTGATGTTGTAATTCTTTTTTGCCTGAAAAATTACTTTGCGAAGAACAGCCTTGTACCTTTTAAAATATGAGATAAAATCTGGAGAAGAATTTGTCTTGGTTAAAATATACAGTTCCCGTTTTCTTGCACACGAAGTTCTAATTCCTGTCGTTATCCAAAACTTTTTTTCTGGATTTTTTGCTTTCTTGAATGTTCAGGACAAGCATCATTGAAAAACCAAAGGAAATAATTTAAAAAGAGCCTAAATGCCGAATCACAATCAGGAGATTCAAAGACATCGATCCAATTCTCACGTTGAAGGAAAGAATTAAGGGCACGAACATTTTCATCGTTTATCACTCTGAACTTTGTTTCTACCGTTGATGATTGTTGTGGTGAAAGAGGAAACACCACAGTCAGCTGAGCAAAGTAATCAGAGAGACCGGTTTCAATCACGTAGGATTTCATCTGATGTTCTTTCAAGGTGGTAATGATATTATCAATACAAGTTTTAGAACCATGACTAGTTATTCTAGTAGGAGAAGTGATATTGATTTGCCCATTACCTGAATTAATTACATCAAGAAACAAAGTCTTTTCCCGTGATTCCTCCAAAATATTAATATTAAAATCACCACATACTATGAGATGATTACGACCTCGACAGTGACCATCCAAGAGCGATTCAAATACATCAATAAAACAGTCGATATTGGATTTAGGGGACCGATACACTGCAGCCACTGTGATCTTTTCTGAAAAGGCATTGTTTATTGTGATAGCACAACATTCAAAAGTAAAAGGTACACCCAGATCACTAAGTTGAGATTCCAACCTGTATTGCACGCCTCGCTTCACCAAAATGCAAGAACCTCCTCTGTACGAATGCTCACGGCCATAAAACGCTGCAACCTCATAGCCTGAAAAAGTATTTAGGTATTTTTTAAAGGGTTTACTCAACCAGTGTTCAGTAAGACAGACAACTGTTGGATAAAATTTCAAACGTTGAAAAGTGTCACTAAGTTCATCAATTTTATGCAAACATCCTTGGATGTTTAAGTGAAAAACATAAAATTTATCATTGGAATTTTAAAAATCCATACTGTTAAAATATTCCAAAGTCGGTACCGAATCTACGTCAAAATCAGATAAATAGATGCCAGAACTCCTGTCAGACACACTCACCTCACTAGATTTGGCCAAGATTGAAAGTTTAAAAAATTGTTCTCCAAACAGAATGACTCTGATGAGCAGGCTCCTCCCCAAGGCTCAGACGTAGAGGTGGTATCAGAAAATAACTGAGTAAGCTGAAAATCATCAGGCGTACTCATCGGTGTGAATATGTCACTCGGCGATGGAGATAAGAGGGGCAAACCTGGATAATTCAGAGATTTAGATGGGCAAGGAATGAAGGAATTTTGGAGCAAATCTGAAGCTGAAGTTGGGGAAGACTGAATATCTGGAGTAGCTTTTGATGTGTCTGGGAAAAGTTTAATGGATGAGAAATCCCTTATAGATGGAGAAACTTTGAAAGACACAACTGGAGGACTTCGGCGATCCACATTCTTGAGACGGTTCTTGACTTCTTCAGGATTTGCATTTACCTGCTTTTCTACTGTCAGAGTTGATAATTTCCCGTTATAGAGAGAGCCTCTCCTATGCAAAATAAACTCAGACACAAAACTCCCCAAAACCGCTTTGCCAGACCTGTTGTAGTGAAGTCCATGTTTTGTAAAGTGTGACCTACGAAGGACAGAGTTAACATCTCTATAAAATAGATTGAGACCGCTCTTGTTGTCAGAAACCATTTTGGAAATAATCTGATTTGCAAAGAAAATATTGTCATTCAAAGACGAATCGTCATGACGGAAGGGGATGCTGTGAACCAATATGTTAGTCTTATTGTTTAGGGAAAACAGACATTTCAGTCCCTGGGTAATGGACAATTGCGCAGGTTCGTTTTTGCTAGTGTAATTTGAGCCTGCAAGTATAATGACGTAGTCCTGATCCGTGAGGTCATTTACGAAACATAGTCCATTCTTGATTACGTATTTTAACTTGGCACCAGGCGAGCAGTAAACAAAAACTTCAAAATCTTTTTTTAATTCGTTTAAATAACGTTCAAATTCTTTCCCCTGACTGTCAGCTAAAACGATGACTTTTATTTTTATTTCATTCTCTTGGGTATTTCTCCCAGGTTGAATCACATGTTGTTTTGTAGCTGAAGTAGGTGTCGCTGATCTATGAATTTCAGCTTGCACAACAATGGGATGACCAAAGGAAGGAGGTGAGTCATTTGACAAACAACCGAAACTGTTCACAGTGTTTGTATGAAGTGCTGTGGTTACACATCTTGGCTTAAAGCAGTGTTTGGGGGTTACAAAATCATTTTTTCTATATTTCTGTGGAGCCGCATTCTTAAGGGACAGTTCTTTAGAAAGATTTTCACAATCAGGTCTCAAAATATTTATGATTTCTGTTTCAGTTTTTATTTCTTGCTTGAGTTCCGCCACTCTACTTTCTAACCTTTTAATATGGCCTGTCAGATTTTTAATTTTTTGTTCGGCTTTTTCTTCACATAGCAGTGCATCCTCTAGGTCCTGTTGTCTATTATGTTTTTCTTTTTCAAGCTGACTAGTCAGTAAATTATTTTCTTTTGCCATTCCTGTGATATTCTGCTTTAAGTCAGCGTTTACAGTTAGCGTGGCGTCAAGCCTATTCAAAAGTGAGGAAATTTCCGGTATCAAATTGACTATAGCATCACTCGTGTATTTTACTGATGTGGCTGAAAGTATACTATATAAATTTATAGCCAGGTTAGCTACTTCCGAATTAATAAGTTCATCCTTTAAGTTGGCAAAATCTCCCTCAGCCTCACGAAGCAACTGCCCTCTCTCACCCCTTGTCCTAGCTTTCCTCATTCTTAATAACTTTCACGAGGAAATAGTTAGCAATAAATGTAGCACCTCAGTTCAGCGGAAAACCAAAAAAACTTGGCGAGCTAAACCATCTTGGTTTAACTATAATTTTAAACTGATTTAATAACCAATTATAAATGTTTATTTGGCTGTCATAAAGCAAGATTCAGCGAGATTTGGCTGTCGTCGGAAATACTCCTTCAGAAAAATTAGAGTAAAGCTGCAATGCAGGACTGTAATTAATTTGCGTCGTGACAAATGCAGGCAAAAACAAAAAGTCAAAACTTCGGGCGGCCAGTGTCGTGGGCGCAGCTGCAGCAAAAAGTAGAGTCCACTGGTAGTACTCGAACCAGCGCCGCCGGCGCCAGGAAAAAAAGCTAAGTTGCTGTGACACTCTATTCTCTTGACCACGAGTGCTTGACAGTCTCTAGGAGAAATAGTGAATTATAATTCTCGGACTTCGTAAACTTTTTAAATGTGAGCATGTGCACTGTGCAAATATTGTTCGTTAGTTAATTTTAGGTTATGTTTTAAGTGCACATATCCGTACTCACACAATACACAACGCAGCACTGGATCAGCCAACACTCACAGAGTCAGTCAACACTTCAGAGCCGTTAGTAATCTTTGTCTTTGATTACAAAAACTTTAAAACTTTGCATAAAATTGAAAAACAAACGGAGCAAAATTGTTAACGAAAGCATTTGTTAACGAAATGATATTGTTATAAAAACAACCCCACGTCTGGGAATGTCGGGGTGGCTCCTTTTTCGGTATAATATTATCAAAAATAACTATCGGAGAAGGGTCCATCGTTAAAGACCACCTGCTGGCTAATAACTTCTCTAGTATAATGGAATTCGGAGAAGGGTCTTTTAATGGTGATTGCTATCGAGCAATAAATTTTACCCTCTGTCTGGGGGGTCCTTTGTCCCAAAGACATTATCATCGATCACTGTCATGTTGATTGGGGGAGGGGGGGAGTTTATTTATTTTTTTATTACACTGAATTATGCGCAATGACTCCAGTTACGTCGATTTATGCACAATTACTCTAGTTACTTATGGTAATTAAACATATAAATATAAATCAGGGCAGGTAAAAAAAATATTTTTGATTATTAATTAGGGTAATTACAAAAAATCTTTTGAATATTAATTTAAAATTATTAAAAAGTAATTACAAAATTGCATGTTAATTATGGTAATTAAAAATGTGCATATTAATTAGGGTAATTAAAAAAATGGGGGGGAATAAATTATGCAAATTTTCCCCTCCACCCCCGCCACTCTAAAAATCAGCCAAAGACCCCTACTTGAAATAATCACCTTTATATTAAATAAACCTTACCCTTGCCATTGTAAAGTGTAACAACCAAACAAGACGACTTTCGTTACAAATAGTAAGTAAATAGTTTAATATAAAATCAAAGAGAGATTAGCTACTTCAAAGAATACGTCAATAATTTCACCTTCCCGTTACAAAAAGTCAGATATAAGTTTTAGATGCAAAGAAGATCCAAGTTTAAAGAGAATTCAGAACTTAAATAACGGTCGTAGCTGTGCCAAGGAATAATTCCTCGTCCATTTCTTTTCAACGCTGTGCTGTGTAGAAAGCTGGCCTGTTCTATCTTACAGTTCAAAGTAAAGTTTTTTTTATTGTAAATATTAGTCAAATGCCTATACATTTTTCCTTCTTGTTCCCAGATTTATTATGGTTTTCAGTTTGCTCAGGGTATAAGAAAACGTATACGAATATAAATTGAAGAATAAAGTAATATAACAATCAAAAACATAAACTGGGGGATAAATTTAACATAACGCAGCAAATGTTGTTATAAGTTACTGTGATTTTATATACAAGCAAAACGCATGTATATTACATTCTAATTCATTTTAGTTAAGATACTACCAAAATAAATTACAGAGTTTTGAAAAACATAAGTTTAGTCAGCAAGAAAATTGAGAATCAAAAAACAACCAAATTTAAATTTTAAAAGCCGACTGAATAAATACATATTAAAGAAGAAACTATAAACTTTTGACTAGTATTACAAATAAACAAAAAAAGATGTTTAGCACTTCACACAGCAAAAAATTGTAAGATAGGATTTCCTTATACGCTAAAACTGTGTATGTAGTTATATGTAATTTTATACACAAATATTGGCTTCTTTATTCCAGCAATATATTTATTGAGACTAAGGGGATCTAGGTCTGAGAGTGACGAAGGCACAGACGTAGGATGTGACCAAGGGACGGGGAGAATGTAGCACAGTAGTAGGCAGCGTTTACCTCCTAACACATCTCTCTCTCTCTCTCTATCACTCTTCCTCTCTCAACCTCTCTTCCTCTTCCTCCACTCTTCCCACACCCACCAACATTGCATCAATCTGCTCTTGCTGCCAATCACAGCCGTCATCTTCAATCTGACTAAATATAAGTCGATATTTTCAATCTTCAGACTTCTAATGAAACTACAATTGAAAACGAGTAACACGAGTAAGCTATATAGGTGGCAAATACTCTTCAGAATCTTCCAATAACATCGTTTTTAATAACCTGAAAACTTTGTTTTATATTTTTGTAATGAAAGCAATCGCAATATTGTGGATCAGGTTCGAGTATTCAAATTCAAGGAAACAATCATAATAGAGCATAAGACCGTGACGGTGAGTATGTAAAATCCAGAATGAAACTTATTTTGACTGTCTTAGTCTTGGCTGCCTCTAATTGTTAGTACGATAAAAAATGCATGGTAAAACTGTGCGATAACCTAAAAAGTCAAGAAGAGAGAAAAAGCAGCCAATGATGTTGAAAAGCAGCATTGGACAATGTCTACCCTTATCTTGGGAATAGTGATGGAAAGTGCCAGTTTTCGCTCGAAGAGTTGATGGACCAAAGCTAGAGTCATCCTGATAAGAAAAAAGTAATGGTTTATAACTCAAAAAACATCGAAGCCATATATTAAATACCTTTCTCCAAAAAAAGTCTGGTAGTGTTTATCAAAGACACAGGGCAAATGAACAACAGGAAATTCTTCAGATTGTTAAGACGGCTGCTGCAATTATTGTTGAGGATATCGGAATCCAGGTTTATAGACAGAACTGGAGCTCCACGGTTTCCTAGAACGGTTTTTGGAAGTTGGACTCATTTATAGAACCATCCATACATTTATGGACAAAGTTTTACTAACAAAAAACGCGGGGACCACGATATATAAAAGAGAAGAGTTTGTTCGTAGTTTTGCAGAAGCAGTGAGGTCCAGGACCATCGTCTCGTTAGTCCTCGTAGGGTTGGCAGTATTTCTGTACATGAAGTACGGCTCAAGGATGTCGGTAGATGTCGTTTCCTCATTAGGGGTTTGTTTGTCTTATACAGAGTATAATTTTCTGGAATCATCTGCAACTACCGGAGATCCACTGGACGTTAGTTAACTAGCAGTGCGTTTTGCATCATGAGTACAATATAGATGATTCCAACGTATATACAGAATCAATGGTTACAACACCTTTCATGGCACGGGTGTAATTATGGCTGCCAAAATATGCAGTAACCAATGGTTAGTGTATTCTTTGACTATGATTAATATCCCTACCTCAGGTTTCTGGAAGTTGCAAAAGCTGTTCGACTGATCCATTTTTAAGGATAAATCCTGAAGATCTGGCATGGGAGCTGGTTATTTATGTATACTTGAATTGATTCTCGAATCTGAAATGGGACGTTGGATGTTGGACTTGTAATAAAACTTAATACTGATTAAAATTTTCAATGTTAAAAATCTATTACAATAAATCTACAACTTTACATCTTTTTCGACTCAATAACTGATGGGTTTAGAGCAAATTTTATAATTTAATGTAATTGAGAACATGTTATAATGAACCAACATTTTATATCATTATTGCTCGTCATTCTCTATTCTTAACCTTTTCCTCTATCTCCAATATTTAAGAAGCTATCAGCAAAAAAGTTAAATTTGGCTTCCATTTTAACAAGATAGAGGCTGTAGCACAGGTTTCGTTTTTGGGGATTTTTAGGATGTTGACCAGGTAGAGACGACATCTGGACAAAATTCCGAGGTTGTGCAAATTTGTTTAAGGTTCGGATGAATGTTAATTTGACTGCTGCGGTTGTAACAGAATCTTATATGCCAATACGGTCAAGGATGTCTGGAGTAACAATAAGGACCTCAGCAGTGTTACCCACTATCAGATAACATGTTATTACAGTCATAGTGCGTAAACATCGTTTATTGCAATTTTGTCAATATAATTGAACATTTCAAAACATTACTTTAATTTTTTCAAATTAAACAGGAAATACATCGAAATTGCTATGCAATCTTTAAGACTATATATCATTATTAATATATACCTGTTTGATTGCTAAATAAAACGTAAAACTGGTTTCTACGTGATTGAAATAATACTGTATACATTTATCACAAATAACAAAAGTGATTGTCAAACATTTTGGTTGTTCAAAATTATTCTGAGATCAGGGTATGATCGAAAAGGGTCATGACACACATTTACAGCAATGTTGGCATGCTGTAATACTTAAGTGTATTTGCATGTCTGTTGAGGAGTGCTGCAAACCTAACCTTGTTTATTGTAGAACGTATGCAAGGTTGTACGATAGTCACGTGCCTAGATAGTTTATTCGAGAAACATTACAATCACTTTTTCTGTATCGATTGAGCATGCAGGAAAGAATAGACACGTTTGTCCAAAGCTGTTTGAAAAAAACATATGACTTCAAGAAATTAATTATCATGACAATTAATCAGTAATTTATTTCCATTTAATTTAACCCCTTATACTTAATGTTATGATAACTTTTTAAGAAACCCAATATGAAATTTTAAAATTCTATTAAAACTGTACTCAAACTTGGTACTCAGTATTTTTCTATAGACCCAATTGATCAATGCAGGGCCTGAAAAACACTGTGAGCAAACCTGGTTTGTTGTTCAAGATTTGAAAGCCATACCCTAGATGAATGATTTATAAAATACTGCAATGATTTTAAAATTGAAATTACTCAATAACACGATGCGCCAGGTTGTCATAAGATTAGGTTATGTTCAGTGATCGTTGACTTACCAAAGCATTGGGCACGTTGATTTCACACAACTGAAACAACAACCTATCGATTGACTGACTGATTTTCAATATCGAATTTTCAAAATAAAAAAGAGCTAGAACCAACCAAGAAACTTAAGCGGTATTTTTAGTTACATCATACGTAAGAATAAATTCAAACACTTATAAAAGTGCTACAGATCTATCAAAAAAGGTTTTTATTTTCCAACATTTTCAAAAAATAAAACGATTCAAAGAATCGCAAAAGTGTTCTCAAGGAATCACCCTGTTTATTCACAACCATTGCATTTATTTAATTACAAGTAAAATAAACCTATTTAAGAAAAATTGAGGACTTTTAACTTTGTTATATTTGGTGTTTATGGAAGTTACTGAGAATGTTTTCTATTTAGAATCAGAGATAACCAACTTATTTGTCTTTAATCAGTGATGAAAAATGTCCGCAATAATTTCTGAAATTATATAAATACAGATCATCACAAGCTATATTGTAATAATAAATAAGCTAAATATGAATATATACTTAGGGTCAAATAAACTGAACGAGAGAAACATTATATTAGCTTTTACAAGAAAAGCCTTTGACTTGCTTTTATAAATTGTCTTTCATCACTGCCTCAAGGGAACCAAGCAGGATTTTAAACGCTATTTGTGTAAAAAAGAATAAATGACTTTATTAAATATTAAATATCCAATATAATATTACGAATTCACCCATCAACGTAAAGTAGTATATACTATTGATATAGAACAAGTTGAAATATGTATTTCTAAAAGAGCCTTAGTTTTACTATGTGATGTTTATATCAATTTGACGCTTTTTATCTTTGTATCCTTTCACCTGTTACCTTCCTTGTTCGTCCCACAGACTAGCTAGCATGGGAACCGTCCATTCGATCTACTTCTTTATGGTCGTCATCAGACGCTGTCAATCAGGGGAAAAAGGAAGGGTGGGCGATGGTAGAAGCAGAAAAAGTGGATGTGATAGGTCAAGGATGCTCGGCCAGATCATAGAAGATTTATTAAAGAGACGTTTTCTTAATTTGTTCATAAAACTATTAACTGAAATTAACTGTATCTTGAATATCTTATGAAAGTTGAGAAAAATATCCTATTCCAGCATGCCAAGGTTTGGCTTCAAAAAGCCTTAAATTATGTTGAGAATACGGATAATGTTACGATTTCTATTCAAATGTTGATGGTTATGAGCCTGAATCAACTTTTATTCCTGAGCATACAAAATTGATTCAAAAATGTAGAATGATGGTTCGGTAAGGATCAATAATTCTTTAAACCTTTCAAAACAGGAGTCCTTTGGCCTAAGCCCACAGATAAGTCTAATAGCTCTTTTGTTTATAACAAAGAAGGCTTTTAAAGGTTTGTTTATAACGTTTTAAGGTTGATTTACTAGACCTGCCCCAAAGCAGTATAGAATACCTAATATAACTCTCAATTAAACTAAAATATACTAATTTTCTTGAAGATAAATTCATAAAAACGACAATATTTCTTAGAATGAAAATGTTTGAGGATAAAATTATTGCTATTTTGTCAATGTGATCCAACCACCTAAGACTTTCGTGCAATCTCACTCCTAAATAGTCTACATATGAGGTTCTTACAAGTAGTTCCCCATCAAGAACAACTAGTGGAAATTGCAAGCCAGCCATCTCTAAACTTTTTTTTCTTTTGAGCTGTGGAAACAAACGTGTAATCAGTTTTCTTTGCATGGATATTTTTTAAATTACTAAGAAACAGTATTGAGCTGACAAAAAGTGTCAAATTTTAGCTTGGAAAAGTTCCGGTTCCGAATAAAAAATATTTACGGATCAATTTCATTAAACCTTTGTATCTAAGTCAAGTTAACACCTAACCCTGGGGGAGGCGGAGGCATTTCACTGCTAGCACCCATTGTGTGTACAAAATTATTCTATCGTGCTTCCAAATAAATGGATTTGGACGCATAATTTAAAAAATACCCCCGTCACAGTAAACCTGCGTTACTCAGCGAATTTTCAATGCACGTGTATATTTCTCACTACCACATAAAGCCACTTACCAAGTTTCATAAAAATGCATTTATAAGTAAGTAATATATAGCAGTTTATGTATTCTCCATAAGAATAACATTAAAGGCTTAGTACACAGGTTTTCTGCAACAAGAAAGATAAAAAAATATGTTTATGTACAATTATTAATATAACTTAACCAGGTGAAGCTACGTACCAAGTTTTATTAATTTATGTTCACAATTAACGGAAATATAAACCTTTACTTATTCTCTTTAAGAATAACGGTAGGGCTGAGTATGCAGGTTTGCTGCTACGGGGATAGTCAACAACAAATTATTTTTCCGTGCAAATATCAATATGCCAGTACTAGGTGAAGCCATATGACAAGTTCCATCAATATACATTCATAAATAATCGATATATCAATTTTTAATAATTCTCCATAAGGATAACATTGGACAACGTAATGTGTGTCACTTTGAATATGTCTGCAATGGTTGGACGTAGAATCACAATTTAAAAACCAAAATGATTGTTTTATAGAGCTGAACTGATTGGTAAAAACAAATGTGACGTTGTCAGTAAAATCATTGGGTTTATATCTACTAGAGGGGACGGGGGGACACCTTATGGGAACCAGAGTTAGTAAAAGTAGTGTTACGATCTAGCGTCATGTTAAGATAACTACGTGATCTGCAGCGTCGTTAGGCCAAGTTAACTCGTCCGCCGTACCCGACCCGTGTAAACAAAATATCACTTTGATGACCAATATAAAGAAGGTTTATTTAAACATTTTAAAATCTCTACAAAAAAATTCCTATCAGTACGTTGTCCAATGTTATCTTTATGGAGAATAAATAAAATTTGATATCTCGATTATATATGAATGTATATTGATGAAACTCGGTATGTGGATTCACGTCGTATTGGTATAAATATAAGTATTTGCTCAACAAATTGATTTTTTGTGTATTATCCCCGTAGCAGCAAACCTGCATACTCAGCCCTAATGTTATTATTATGGAGGATAAGTAAAGTTATATATCTCCCTTAATTATGAACATAAATTAATAAAACTTAGTATATAGCTTCACCTGGTTGAGTTATATTGACAATTGCAAAAAAAAGTCTTCTCTTTTTTTGCAGCAAACCTGCGTACTCAGCCCTAATGTTATTTGAATGGAGAATAAATAAAATGCTATGGATCACTTATTTATTTATGTATTTTTATGAAACTTGGTAAGTGGCTCTATGTGGTAGTGAGAAACATATGCATGCATTGGAAATTCGCTGAGTTCACAGGTATGCTGCAGCGGGGGTATTTTATGTCAACAACTATATACTGGCAAGTTGGATTTTATTTGGTTGTGGAACACTTCATCGTAAATGTCCTTCTCGCACTTCTGAATTTATAACTAACCCCCTTCATAACCTACTGTGCATTGCCATTCCAGAAGTAAATGTATGCTATTTGTAACACCTGGTCTTTCTAGAGTATTGTGCTTTGTTGGTAAATTAAAACTTTTGGTTGTTAAAATTCAGTTGATTTATTATTATTACTCTATTTCAATTTTTAAAATATTACCTTAATAGTATAAGGTTGACAATAAATGTATTTAAAGCGGAATTTTAAATTGAATTGAATGTTTCTATTTTAAATTGAAACCATGGACCCCATAAGTAAGCTTGTGGAATTATCGAAGTTGGAGTATCCGGGGATATTTTCGGTTTTGCTTTTAACGGCGTGTTCGATTTATTATTATTATGTGTTTGCAGGTTAAACCATAGTTTTAATACACTGAGAGAGTTAGAGGCAGATGTTACTGAAACTGTTTTGGTGGGGGGGGGAGTATGGGTTGTGGAGGGGGAACCTCTCTACCCTACCTGTAAATTTCCCTGGTGCCGTATTAAAGCGTGGAATTAATAACGCCTGGTAAAACTCTTAATGAGGGTCAGATTTGGTACCGTATTCCAGCGCCGCCCTTGTAACTCGTCAACTTTAAAGCACTTCCATTCAACTTCAAAAGAGAAAGTAATAAGTTTTTTAACTTAAGTTCTTTGACCACAACGTCGGAATCGGACGTTTTTACTCAAGTTATCGCATTTACATACACACACATATATATATATATATATATAAATTTTAACGAATAATGTTTTTAGCATCTGGCGACCTCAAAAAAAGTTATCATGGTCTAGGGCTTAAGTCTTACCATGAGACCTACGGTAATAGCTACTTCCTTATAGGGGAAATTCGCTAAAAGGTCATTAGAAGATGTTTTATACATGCTACTGTTATCTATCGTCCAGCGACATTTTATCATGAGATAAATCAAACCGTTGTAGCAGCTATCTAACTGGAGTGGTTGTTAAACGTTTCTTAAAACGAATCAGCTCTCTCGAGGCTCTTTCTCCTTCCCTCAACAATCGCAACTCTCAGACTCTCCTTCAACATTATTTTGGAGCCCTAAGTTGTTACATAGGAAACTTCATTATGGTTTTATGTCTAGGGTTAATTTTATCTCAGTCGAACCGAAGTTAGGTTTTAAAGGGTTTTTATCAAAAACCTAATTAATACAGGTCGTCCGGCAATAGTTATGAAAAAGTAATTTTTTAAATTTTAGTAGGTTACCTCAATGTGCCAATTCAAAGTATGACCAAACCTCTTGACAGGAAAGCAATATATTGCAAAACTTGTATTGGCACGAGTAGAAACTGTGAAAGTTTTAACTTTGAACTATATTAAACATTTTACCTCTATTTTAAAGACAAGCAATATATTTTTAATGTTGTCAAAATCAATAACATTTTATTGTAATATTTGTAATTGTCTTGAATTTTATTTTTTAATTTATAAATAAACAAATTTAGACCCAATAATAATAAATTGAAAAAATTATTTCTGTTGATACTATGTTACGCAAGGACAATAGTCGTTAACGCTCGAAAATATTATATTGATATAGTTTCAATGCCAACCACAAACATTACATACATTTTAAATACGTGTTTTTTGTCAAGTGTCTTGTTCCACTTATGTGACTTTTCTTGATATATTGGTCCGGGCCTAGGTTAAGAAACATAACCTCAGAGTTTAAAATTGCTTTCTAAAGGACGCGTGATCTTCGTGTGATTCGTGTAAAGTATATTTACGTTCACATTTATTCATCGCTAATGAAATCGTCTTTTACAAATAAAATAAAGAAAAATTATTAGTGAAACAATAATTGAAAAATAATTGGTGAAAACTGTTTCTGCTGCCGAAGTATAATTAAATGGATCCGCTCTCACTTAATGAAAACCCTATGAAAAGAATGATGATATTCAGAAGTTTGTTTAAAGATTTGCTCTACAACATAACGTTTCTGGGAAAAAGGTAGTTACGCCTTATACTAAGAAACGCTAAATTGTGTATTCTGCTTATCTCGTGATGTATGAATCTTTGAAAATCTTCCTCCACATGTGTACTGAAAAACAAGCACATCATGTATACAGTTTTTCAATGAATAACCACTGCTTCATAACGTCAGAGTTCAAAAATGTAAGATAAACATAAATGTTTGGCTCTCCTGCACGGGTATTTCTATTCCAAGAATGACAATTTATTACCTATTCCGGAAAGGTTAGTCCGAGTGCATGAATGTTCGTTGGGGTTCTACGTGATTGTGTAAGTATGTGCGCTGCCACGCCAACGACACTTACAGTGAAATAAACTCTGTGAAACGAAATAACAGCAACGCTATAAAAGATAAAGACCTTGTTTGTTACTTCGCCACGCCTCATTTTAGCGACTCACAGACCGCCCGCTGTTTAACGGATAATGCATATCATCCGGGCCTGGGGCGTTGCCAGAATCGTAAAAAATATTAGAATACTTCAGATGGCTTCTTTATTTATAGTTCAATCATAATTTAACGAAAAGGGGTAATGTGTTTCAATGTAAATGTACACTTCTTCCTACTCTGAGTTGTATTATTTTTTCACTAACTCTTGAAGTAATCGGGTATTTTTTTAAATTTATTTAGGGAGCATATATCATCTGTTGTGTCTGGTCCTACCTTGTATTATTTATTGTAAGCAATACTGTGAATATAGTTTGTTTGCTGCATCTGTAGTTTTTTACCGGCAAAATCCCGCTATTGGATATAAAACTTCATGTGTATCGTAACGAAAACAAACATTAATATTGAGAAAAACTCTATCTTGTACTAGACATTAAAATTAAAATATTCATATAATTTAATTTTGATTGGATTTTCTTTAACTAGACCATCACAATTATAAAGAAGTTTGATTTTATCCCTTCGGATAAATTACACAACAAGTTGGAATATCTTTTAATAGTTTATATACAAATTGGTTTTATTATTTGCTTCCATGATACTATAGAGCAGAAAACTTGTATTATGTATTTTACTTTAATTTTCATTGCGTTATACCAAATTCCTTGAACATAATAGAATTCAACCTTAGATTTTTAAGAATGCCCTTTCCTTGCATTCATCACTGTCCAGGTCCCGCAATCATCTTACATAAGTGGAGTACTTGAGCTCAGCTATTGCATTCATATGATTTCGAAGAGTTTATAATGAATATATTTTCATCCATCTACAAAATGTTCCAGATTATTAGCTGAGTTATTTCCAATCAATAATACTCATTACTCAATTATTATACTCATTAAAGCAATGGTGTCTCCAGAATGATAACTGAATTTATTTTAATATATTAGCTTCCTGGAAAAAGTCTAAATAGTGCGGTTTATGTACAATTTAAACCAATAAAAATGTTATGTTTTAGCGCGAAGAAATGACATCCAATTCTATTTTCATATGGGACTCTATAGTCATTGTTTTAACTTTTAATGTACAGAAATACTTCTAACAAAAAATCATTATTATTTTAATATATTCACAATTTTACCGAGTAGATTTGATGAATAAAACAAACCGTACTGTTGGATATCCAAGCAATAAGAATATAATTCAACAAGTTAAGATTCTTATTTTACTGAAGGGAGTGGAATTTAGCCGCGGAGTCGGCCTGAGCTTGTCATGTTTATGCTGGCAGACGTAATGGATGTCGAGACGAGCACGCCACCGTCGCGACGTATTGATTCTGATCCTCTTTGATGGGTTATTTGTCTTTGTATTTATTTAGTTACTGACATTATTAGATGTAAATGTTATATTTTAAAGGTAAGAAGTAAACATTTTTACTCTAGCTGTTACTTAGCCCTTCAAAAATTACTGGCCCAAAACAGGAATAAAATACTATTAACTAGGAATAAAATAAATTTATTGGCGTCAAAATTGTTCTTTACGAATCTATTAGTTATTTAAAACGCTAATTTTAAAATGCACGTAATCAAATAGGAAATTGGCTGTGCGAAAGTTTAAGGTGTTATTGTAACTTTTAAGTCCCAATTTATGGGACCTTATATTCATTAGAATGTGTCAAAATTCAGAAAATGTATTTTTGCGAAAGATTTATTACGCCTGCGTACAAAATAGACCAAAAGGGAGATTCGATGGTTTAGTTTACACTGTGTTGTAAGTTTAGTTTTGGGTATTGAATCAGATCCAGATTTGTGTTACTTCAAGACAGATTCTGTTTCTTAGAAACCGGAGTTAAATTTTATTAAATGTTTGTTCATCGGGCTCAAAATTCAATAAAAAATAACGGTAAGCCTATGGCTCTGGGGGGTTGAAGGGTTCTGGTAATTATTTTTTAACCTATCTGCTTTCATTATTTTGATAACCAAAAGATAAATACAGTCTACATATTTACCAAAATTCAATTGTATTTTTTCTGCTGACATATAAACTCTCTAAAGATAGATCATAAAAAACAAATATTTGGCCAAACTGTATCACTATGAATTGCTGATTCAATGCTAATAGTGGGGTACATCCATAGCCTCTTAGTTTTCTTGTCAATTTTATCAAAATTTCTTACGAGAGTGTCATCCACTTTCACACAATTTGATCCAATATAGCAAACAAGGTAAATTATATAGCACAGAATATAACGCTATGAAATCAAACTGAATTTTGGACTTACACTGTATATAGAGAATGTACTTGTAGATTACGTAATTCTGAATGTTAACTACAACTACAAATTCAGTTCGCTGACACGTTTATACAGTATTGTAAACTCTATTTCCACTCAGCACAGAATTGTTGTTGCTTATTGCTTGCAAATAACAATTAAAAAACCTAATTTAAATCAAGAATACTTGTCTGCTTTGTTTACAACTTAACTCGGCTGTTGTATTGAATTCGGATGCAAAGAAGGGAATACCATGGCACGGTAAACAAAATTATGAAAATTGATGAAAAATGGCTCAAAAACAGTGTTTTTTGCCAATTTCAAACGATTAAATTAAATTTACGAAATCGTATTTTTTACCATACTTGGGCTAAGGCTAAGGGAATCTATTGACACCAACCTGGCTGTCTACGTTCAGTAGTTTTCTCTGAAGTTTCACGTTCAGTGAAAAAGTTTTCCCTTCTCAGTAGTTGCACATTCCTCATTATACTTGGTGATGATGAAAAATGGTAAAACCCAGTATTTTTTTCCGATTGCAAACTTATAACTGAGTAAATTTAGGATATCGTATTTTTGATCAACATCCTTGGCCTAAGGGAAATCTATTGACACCAACCAGGCGTCTCTATGTTCAGAAGTTCACTCTGAATAAATGGTTACATGTTCCTTATACATCCGAGATTAAATTACCATGATGAAAAATGGTAAAAATCAGTGTTTTTTACTAATTGCAAACTTATAACTGAGTAAATTTACGATATTGTATTTTTCCCATCGCCCTTGAGCTAAGGGAAATCTACTAACACCAGCCTGGCCATTCTACGGTCAGTATTTTACTCTGAATAGGTTGTTACACATCGCCACTACACGCTATTATTTGATAAGATATTTTTAAAGCTTGTCAGCATTATTTCGATTACATTTTACTAAGGCCAGTTAAAAGTAAATCACGTCCGATGTGTTTACCGTAATAATCAATAGAAATATTGAAAAGGTTTTATACTATAATTATTAATTTTGTGTATATTTTTATACCAAGATTAGTTTTTAATTTATATCAAATAATCAAAGGAATTCATAACTTTACATATACATTATAAATATTCCTCCAAAGTCCTCTTTTGGAAAATATTTAAAGTATTAATTTAGTTATGGATATACTAATATGGATGTTATATCTTGAAGAGGCGCAAGATAATTATGAGAAACAAGTAATTCTTATGAGAGCTGAGAACAGTTAAAGGGAATTATATCAGAGAAAACTCCAAATTCATCTATTCTCATAACCCTTCTATTCTTAATAAATCAAAAAAGTAACGAGATTTAAAAGTTCAGAAAAATCTTACTGTTTCTAACATTTTAACTATAATTTTGAAATATATAACTGTTACTGAGTTAAATCTGAAGGGTTTGGTAATTTTAGTCTAGTAATTTAACTTTTTTTAAATATTAATGTATAAAAGTATTGTAAATAATTCATGTATTAATGTTCGAGGTTTTACAAATCAAACTGATTAAGATGGTACTTGGTCAGTCGCAATATTAGGTATGGAATGGTTGATAACCTATACAGTAAAGTTGCTTGCGATATCACCACGAGTGGCGTCATCCGTTAGCTGCCAAGTGATGAATGGCCTGGAAATATTCTTTGACATCCCAGTGATCTTTTTTACAATTTCTCTCCGCTTTAGCATTTTTATATCTTTTTCTGTTTGTAATTAAAATGGTTCAGTTTTTCTTCGCTAAACTAATTGAATTTATAGTCAAGGCAATTTATTTCAAAACTATTTTCCTGAATTTTATTTTATTTAGCCACAAATTTATTACACTATTTGTGTTTGTTTAACAAGTGCATTTGTTTGGGTTAGGAATATTATTTGAAATAATACCTTTCAACTAGTCACCAAAATTTGTGTGATTGTGCAATCAGAGCAATCACGTATGAACCAGTGATATAAATGGAACGAACCAATTATATAGTTTCTGAACAACATTTAGGTTTTTTTTATCTGCTAACTTATCTCCCTAATGGCAACGTAAAAATCTAGGGCTTTGATATAAAAATTACAACAAGTTTCTAAGTCTAATTTGACGAGTCATGGTTGTAATTTTGTTGTTCAATATTTTCTCATTTTATTTTACTTCGTGCGATAAATCGAGTTCCGTGGAGATAAAGGAGACAAAGTGCTGTGGCGGCAAGGCGGGGAGTATCGAGTTAAACCATTATTAATGAGAGCTCACATTTCTTGACTGAGCAAGTTCTATGTCTCGGTTCGGTGTTAATTCCAAGAGGAGTAATTACACAGCCCCACTTGCTACAGGCAAATACTTTTATGAAAACGTCTGAGACTGAAAAATCAAAACGTATTTCTAATACTCGGCAGAACAAATACCAATAATACCCTAAGCCGTTAAAAATTCCTATCTCTGAATAATTTCATATTATTTCTATGAACCACAACTCTTCCAGGAATATATATTTAATACGCTTTCGTTAGGTTGTAAAGCTGTAATTAATTATTCATAACTACGCAAGAAAATTAATTAAATTAAACACAACATTTATTTCAGCATCTAGTGCCTCAATCTCAATATAAAAGGCGAAATAGAAACAAGTTCAAAATTCTGACGCAAATCTTCAGAAATAAGACGTTTCATTCGCAATTCATTCAGTGTTATTTTTAATGCCCTCCCTGACAACCTAAGAATTGAAACAACTAATATTAAATTTAAAAATAATCTTAAGAAAATTGTGTTTTTTAAGTGCCGTGTATTTTTTTGAATTAATTATTTTGCGATGACGAAAGCCAATGTTTATAATAGGTTGAATGACAACAAAGAGTATATAAAATTGGAAAACTTCTATAAATCTGAATCGGTAATATTCCTTGCATGTAAAAAGCCTTTGCACGCGTGCTCAAGAGCCACATGATAACATATCATACAGTCATCCTACCTTATCATAACCGCTCCTGTCACCGAACGACTAGCTTAGGCACCGCTCATGTCACCGAATGACTAGCTTAGGCACCGCTCATGTCACCAAACGACTAGCTTAGGCACCGCTCATGTCACCGAACGACTAGCTTAGGCACCGCTCATGTCACCGAACGATTAGCTTAGGCACAGCTCATGTCACCGAACGACTAGCTTAGGCACAGCTCATGTCACCGAACGACTAGCTTAGGCACCACTCATGTCACCAAACGGCTAGCTTAGGCACCGCTCATGTCACCGAACGATTAGCTTAGGCACAGCTCATGTCACCGAACGACTAGCTTAGGCACCGCTCATGTCACCGAATTACTAGCTTAGGCACCGCTCATGTCACCGAACGACTAGCTTAGGCCACGCTCATGTCACCGAACGACTAGCTTAAGCACCGCTCATGTCACCGAACGATTAGCTTAGGCACAGCTCATGTCACCGAACGACTAGCTTAGGCACCGCTCATGTCACCGAACGACTAGCTTAGGCACCGCTCATGTCACGGAACGACTAGCTTAGGCACCGCTCATGTCACCGAACGACTAGCTTAGGCACCGCTCATGTCACCGAACGACTAGCTTAGGCACCGCTCATGTCACCGAACGACTAGCTTAGGCACCGCTCATGTCACCGAACGGCTAGCTTAGGCACCGCTCATGTCACCGAACGGCTAGCTTAGGCACCGCTCATGTCACCTAACGACTAGCTTAGGCACAGCTCTTGTCACCGAACGACTAGCTTAGGCACCGCTCATGTCACGGAACGACTAGCTTAGGCACCGCTCATGTCACCGAACGACTAGCTTAGGCACCGCTCATGTCACCGAACGGCTAGCTTAGGCACCGCTCATATCACCGAACGACTAGCTTAGGCACCACTCATGTCACCGAACGGCTAGCTTAGGCACCGCTCATGTCACCGAACGGCTAGCTTAGGCACCGCTCATGTCACCGAACGACTAGCTTAGGCACCGCTCCTGTCACCGAACGACTAGCTTAGGCCACGCTCATGTCACCGAACGACTAGCTTAGGCACCGCTCATGTCACCGAATGACTAGCTTAGGCACCGCTCATGTCACCAAACGACTAGCTTAGGCACCGCTCATGTCACCGAACGACTAGCTTAGGCACCGCTCATGTCACCGAACGATTAGCTTAGGCACAGCTCATGTCACCGAACGACTAGCTTAGGCACCGCTCATGTCACCGAACGACTAGCTTAGGCACCGCTCATGTCACGGAACGACTAGCTTAGGCACCGCTCATGTCACCGAACGACTAGCTTAGGCACAGCTCATGTCACCGAACGACTAGCTTAGGCACCGCTCATGTCACCGAACGACTAGCTTAGGCACCGCTCATGTCACGGAACGACTAGCTTAGGCACCGCTCATGTCACCGAACGACTAGCTTAGGCACCGCTCATGTCACCGAACGACTAGCTTAGGCACCGCTCATGTCACGGAACGACTAGCTTAGGCACCGCTCATGTCACCGAACGGCTAGCTTAGGCACCGCTCATGTCACCGAACGGCTAGCTTAGGCACCGCTCATGTCACCTAACGACTAGCTTAGGCACAGCTCTTGTCACCGAACGACTAGCTTAGGCACCGCTCATGTCACGGAACGACTAGCTTAGGCACCGCTCATGTCACCGAACGACTAGCTTAGGCACCGCTCATGTCACCGAACGGCTAGCTTAGGCACCGCTCATATCACCGAACGACTAGCTTAGGCACAGCTCATGTCACCGAACGACTAGCTTAGGCACCACTCATGTCACCAAACGGCTAGCTTAGGCACCGCTCATGTCACCGAACGATTAGCTTAGGCACAGCTCATGTCACCGAACGATTAGCTTAGGCACAGCTCATGTCACCGAACGATTAGCTTAGGCACAGCTCATGTCACCGAACGACTAGCTTAGGCACCGCTCATTTCACCGAACGACTAGCTTAGGCACCGCTCATGTCACCGAACGGCTAGCTTAGGCACAGCTCATGTCACCGAACGATTAGCTTAGGCACAGCTCATGTCACCGAACGACTAGCTTAGGCACCACTCATTTCACCGAACGGCTAGCTTAGGCACAGCTCATGTCACCGAACGACTAGCTTAGGCACTGCTCATGTCACCGAACGGCTAGCTTAGGTACCGCTCATGTCACCGAACGTCTAGCTTAGGCACCGCTCATGTCACCGAACGACTAGCTTAGGCAACGCTCATGCACATCTGTATTCTTTAATTTGTATTTTACAGAAACGTTTACGTTAATTAATGTTAGTCAAATGCATTGTTTGAATAAATATATACATAATATTATCATACATTATTATTCTCACGTAATATTCTCATGTTTTGATTTAAAGAAGAGGTAAAAGTACCGAACTCTTCATGGAAGTGTTAGGACCGGATGTTACCGGAAACGCGCTTTTTGCAATGCTACGCTCAGTCGTAGTTAATAACCTTGCACTTCTCGTAGAATGATATTGATCCTTTGAGAAGGATAATAATTTAATTTAATTACCCGTTAAATTCTACGATATCAAAGTTATACTTTCATTTAATCTCTTTCTGCTAAAGACTAATATAAGTTTTCCTAGGTTCCAATAAATTTTAAGTGTTTGGTTAAAATAACAATGTTTGGACAAAGGTAAACTGTAACTTAACTGGCCCGGATGAAGAAAGAACTATAGAAAAACGTGATATTATTGATAATAGTGCGGATTTTACAGTTGTAAAGATATCTATTTGGCTTCCTATATCGGAGGGTTATTTATCAGAAAATCGCGGAGAAATAGTTGGAATTAACCCTTAATTACCAAACCATACACTGGGTTTGTTTAAATGTCAATTCTATAGACTTACACGATTCGGCCAAAGTAATTTTGTAAAAAATAACAATTGAAACGGTACAAAGAAACAGTCTGATAACATCTGTATACATGTATATATAACTCATGTTCTATATAAACTACCACTTCTCTGGTGAACGATGTTTTCCTAATAGCTCCTAAAAATGTGAAAATCATGAAAAAGGACATGATTTTTGTTGTCTTTGAAGGACGTGGTAAATACTGCATGCCACTGTTATATTTATTAATTAAAAACGACTAGCCTGAAATCTAAGCTTTAAAGATCAAATTAAATTGAGCAATCGACTCTGGTAATAGACACAGTCCAATGATCCCAAGACGTGATGCAATATGCTTTGTATTGTGTTACCTTCAAGGAATATAAAGAAGAAATACGTGTCTATATCACTGTAATTAGTGTAAAATTTCTAAGTGTTATTTTAATTTACAACTTTTAACATAAAACCACAGAAGCAATTATCAGCCATAGCGGATTATCAATATTTATAATAAGTACCTAACAGACATTATGATTTCAGGATCATAAATGTTTGAAATATGTAATAAGATATGCTTTACGATGTCAAGATTCAATCATGTCATGATCATTGTTAAAATATGACTTGATTGTAAAAAATGTTCTTTGATAGTGGTGACAGAGGGTAGTGCAATTTCTTTTAAAGTGAGTGAGTGATGTTTCCAATAAAGGTCGGAAGGTAAAAATTATGCAATTTTACCTAAGCATTATTATCTGTGCACTATTATTGTTGAGTTTAAAGCTGACTCGGAGGCTGCAGTAAACTTGCTGTGTGCTGATAGAATGGAGTAGTACTACTGCTTGTCGAATATATCAGTTGCAGGCTGATAGGTAAAAAGTCCTCAGTGCCGTCCAACGTAACCGACAGCTTCCAGCTGAAAAAGAGAAAGTGCTTCTTACAAGGTTCAAGTGTCGCTAATCGCACTGAAAATTAATTATAAATACTAGAATTAGTTCCTAAATCGACGCTAAGTCTTCGATGAGGCTTAATTTTCTTAATCAAACTATCACGCTTGAGTTTAGAATTTCATAACTCCTACCTCCTGCAAAACGTGGCTTTCCTTTTTTGACGGGGCTAGTTAATTAAGTTGATTACTAACTGTTTTCCCAGTATTTTCTCAAGTGCTTAGGTAAAACTTTACAAAAAAACACTATCCAGCCCTAATCACCACACATACCAAATACTAAGAGCGAGCAAATGTAAACTTTAAAATAAAATTCAACTGGTAGAAAGCACATGCTGTTTATTCAGTTAAAGAACAGCAAAGTAAACAAAAGCATTACAAATCAAATAATGACATTATTTTCATTATAAATTATACATGATGGACAAAGGTAGCTGATAACTAATAACCAGAGTCATAGAGACTGGTGTGCCAAGCAAAACTTGAAACCTGATTTGAATGGTCGAAATAAAAAAACACATAATATAAGAAGCTAATCAATTTTAACATTCATTACCAGTATATGATTTGTAATGCACACGATTTACTCGTAGACCATCACATCGTCAAACGTGTGTTATTAAAAAAGCCTTCTCTGCTTGTACATTTTATGTTGCAATGGCAGGTAGTTTAAACTAACTAAACCATGTACCGGGTGTCCACAAATTATATTTCAACTTTAAATGTATGCAGAAAGTCAAATAATTGTAATATTTTAGAGATGTTTCTTTTTTTCTCAAACACATGCTCTGATTTTTTTGTATACATTTGCATAGTCTTTACTTATTTATTTCATTCCATAACTATCTTATTTACATAATTTTCTTTGAAATGAAGGTGAGATATGTTTTAGGTTATTAACTACAAGATCTAATGTTCGAGTTAAAAGAAATGTTATAACTTTATAAACTGGGAATCTCTTTATAGACTAAATACCACCACAAATAATATCGAACCTGTGGAACTGAGACGCACATCTTAAAATCCCTTCAGGATAAAACCCGGTTTGTTTTTAAAATAAGATAGTTAAGAAATAAATGTACAGTAGTGTATCATGATGAACATGTAAAAAACAAACTTTAGAACAGGGTTTTAGAAAAAATCAAACCTTACAAAAATATCACTTTTATTTTACTTACCAGACACATGGTAATATATAGACACCCGATATTTCTAGGAAAACATTACAAATTGAGAAAATATGATTTTCATTGACAGCACAGATAGCATTATTAGTGCAGTTGGTGGGTTCTGAGGACTGGCATTTCAAACATGACTGAAACGAGCAACTGTGTGTGTACATACGGTTTATTAATGAACAAACATTTTCATTTGGTGCATATTATTATATAACAAATTAACGATTTTGCATTTGTTTCTGTTGCATTTATGAATATTATTAATAGTGAGTAAGGTATTATAATTAATGAGTATAGTGAGGGCGGTACCATCACTTAACAGTTTACATCTTTAACCATAGAATTATTGCGATTATTAGAGTCAGAGAACATAAATAGGCAACAGTTTTAGGGTAGTTATGAATTTAAAAATATAATTTAAAGTTAGTGTGTTTGAATACAAATTAGAAGAAAACAACTATCTTTTTTGTAAATGTAACATATAGGAAATAAAATAACTGTTTGATTGTACCAGTAAAAACTCAGAGTAAGTAACTATCGCTGGGCGTGGCTGATGTTGGTTTATTTGAGCCAAGACGAGAATTCCTAAATACCGATTATTGTTATCATAACTTTCCCAAATAACATAAATAACATAAATAACTACAATTTTGATTTATTAAATAACAGTTAATTTATTCCGTTAAATAGAGAAAATATCGTGGATTATAAACCTTCCAAGTGTAAATTAGTTACTTTTAGTTTTTAATCTACACATTTGTTTAGCTCTAAATATGACTAGGTAATGCTTCTCTGTCAAAGGGTAACACAAATAAGTCGTTATTCCAAACATGTGTTGTACAGCAGTGCCACCCATGATACGGAACAGTAACAGTCACGCAATTTCAGATGTCACGCGAATGGCAAGTCAAGTCTGATAACGTCTCCACGCGTGAGGTATGGCGGATAACCGATTAGACAAAACTAAGAACCATGGTATGGCTATGTGACTGGTTTAAGACCTAATCAGACTTAACGTTTATTTACTCAATTATTTTATTTGGCTTGCCAATGACAATGTATATTTAGCGTTGTTAAGGACAACGGCCCGAACCTCTCGCAGTCATGAGGGCGCCCCGGGAATCGGATCCACGAACCCTTGCACAGAAATCCAAGACCGTAACTGTTAGGACCGTCTAACGGTTAGCACCGCTTTATTTAGCTCATGAAAAAAACTAAGACCGTTAATATTTGGATATTGTAGATCCGGGAACATGAAAATATGTAGCATCAAAAGTATTATAAAATTGGAAAATGTCCCACATTTTGAATGTTTTAGTCAAATTCATGTGTAGTAAATGTTGTCAAGTTACAACCTGTTACAGAAGAAAAACGCGGGCTTCATTGTTACCAGATTAAACTATTACCTGCTATTCATTAACACAGTTCATACTTAATACGTCGATGTTTAATTCTTCCTTTTAATAATGCCTTTTCCCTTTACGACTTTATAGACTCTTCTAAAAGTGTATATGTGCACGAATTACGAACGGTAATATAATGCCTTGAATCTCCTCGCGTCAAAGCATCCACCAAATAAAAACATTGCGCTATTAATAATTTGAATAAATTTTAAACTAATTTTAAAGAGTTTTTAGTCTCCGGTATTGACATACCAGCAAAGAACATCAACCTCTTAGAGAACTCAATCAAACAAAAGTGTTTTAGCTGACATTTATTATGATAAATAATACAATTTTCCACCATGTTTGTAGGAGCTATAGCCCCTAAAATTTGAGTTTTGTATATGGACATTCTATTTACTGTTTACATTTTAAGAAAAATTCAAATATAAAGTTTTAAGAATTGCGGTTAATTTTCCTTGGTATATTCTCAATTTACACATACATGAAAAATTAGGGATTGAAATAGCTCATGATTTCATAAAAAGAAGTACCAGCAACTTTATGTCAGACTTGTACCTTGTTCCCGGAGCGGTAACTTTGATTACCGGTGGGACGGAACTCAAGGGTCGGGGTAAAAATTGTATTCAAAACTGTTTGATCAATTAAAGTTAACTAAAACTGCGGAAACGTACATAAAGAATAACATGACAACTTTGTCAGTGGAGCGGGGCCTTAAGGTTGGGGCAGAACGTAACTAATGTGACGGCCTCTTTCAAGATATGCAGTTTTAAGTTTGTTTAGCAACTCTAACAACAATCATACGTCAAAATTTGGCGTATGGAAGTGCTATAAGAGGCCAGTGGGGTGGAGCCCTGAGGTCTAAAAAAACTTTTCAAAATTATTGTTACCCTACAACGTGCTATGGTCTGGGAGCAGTTTTAAGAAACCGTTCACAAAATCACATGGACACACCAAATACACCATTACTTTAATTTTAAATAAACTGTTTGTTTAATTACAGAAATAAAAATAACTGCTAATTTATACTAATATTTTAATGAAACGGGAATTAAGTCAAAAGTTAAAAATTAAATAAAAAAGTAACATTGAATTTTAATAAACATGGGTTATACATAAATTATATTAGTTAATATATCGATATATTTGTATGTAAGATTAGTAACATTATAATTTATAAACTTGTAAACTATGACCCCTGGGACATAGTATTGATTTTTTTCTTTTAGGTATTTTTTAATACAAGATTTTTTATATTTCATATTTATAATGACGAGTTAATCTCTTAAAAAAACAAATTTGTATAATAGTATTAATAAATTTAAGTCACTCTTCGGGGTTTATTTAGATTGTTCATCTTAAAAAGTGAGCGTTGTCAAAATAATTCTGCTTTTAAATTTATGTAACTGACGCTAGCAAATCAAGTAGTTCATCGACTACTTCAGACTACTAGTTCATCGTCCAAGTAAGACAATTTCATTGACTATTTTCAGAATAAGATTTATTTGTAAATTAACATAATATTACTGACGAGCTTTTTAAATGTCTCTAGAACATTAAGTGATTATGGTTTTGCGAATCTTCGCCAATTTTATATCTGAGTAAAACTAAGAATTAAAGCAGAGGAGCCTAAAGCTAACACATAGAGTTATGGTAAATCTTATTTACGTACAATCGGCACCATTACGATCAATCAATTTAAGACGATATTTCTTAAAGTTTAACATAGGTTTCAATTCAAAATACAGCTCTCTAATTAGCTCAGAAATTATGGTTTAATTAACTTTTTTCGTTTTGACCAAAAGGTTAGATATTTGAATGATCTATTTCCATGTTTCCGAGAAAGAGAGAGATTGATCAAAGCGACCCTTGATGCAATTAGAAGATGACGAAGAACCTCAGAAGCCCATTCCAAAGTAATTAAGCACTCTCGAGACTACCTGAAGCGTCTTTCAGAATAATTATGCCATAGAAACTTGTTACTCCTGTTGAAATAAGGAAAAACTACTATGTTATATACAAAAGGGAAGTATTTTTCCGATTTTACAAGTTACGCTTGACATTGATGTTTACCAAAGCGAGACAAATTTAAGAACATTGTACTGCTATCTAATCTTAGGATTCTGTTAAAAATTTACAAATAAAATTCACGCGGTTCTAAAAAGAAGTTTTTTCCTATTTTCCCTCAAAGGTTTAATTGGATTCAGGTTAGAAAGTTAATGGATCTTAGAAAGTTAAGTCCAATATTATTGTTAATATTTTCAATTACGTTGGCCCAACCAATTAACCCGTAAAACTAAGTAGTTTTAACTGCAGCATTACATTACTACTCTGATAAGATCAGTCAACCGTTACGTTCGACATGGACATCGCAATGACTACAGTGTGCGTGTGTTGAACACCGGGCGTTATTGGAGTACTAATCCTTGTCCACGCCTGATTGCCGGGATCAAACACAAATACACCGTGCACCTCCCGAGCTTTGTTATTACTCGGCCTTAGTACAACAACTTATTAATTGCTATTGTTTTGTGTTTACCACACGCAGAAGATGTGTTTGGCAGTTTCTGCACTCATGACCAGGATAACCAGTTTGCATGACGAACTTTTCCGGATGAAAACTATTAGAGTGTAGCCTTATTCTTCATAGATCCACGTTTTAACTAAGAATAAGAATTTGCAAGTGTTGAACATAAAATGTCAAAGTTGAAAAGTAAAACAAGACAGAGACAATTTTTCACCATGTTCAATTGTTGTTTGTCTGACGACGTCAGCGGATTGTTTCGTTTTGACAGGAATTTTTTAAAAATCCTGGCCTAGTTATTAGTTAAGGCCGACCTGGTTATAGAACGCATAATTAATTAATTAGTATGTTTTTGTAAGTCATATTTTGTTAAAAATAAGTCACCACAGTGCTTGCAGAAATAAATAACCCCGTGGCAGCAAACCTGCGTACTCAGCGAATTTCCAATGCATGCTTATGTTTCTCACTACCAAATAAGGCCAGTTATCAAGTTTAATAAAAAAAACATAAATAATTAAGTGTTTTATAGCATTTTAGCGAATTTCCCCTATAGGGAAGAAGCTATTACCGTAGGTCTCATGGTAAGACTTAAGCCCGAGACCATGATAACTTTTCATTTTGAGGTCCCCAGATGCCAAAAACACCATTCGTTCAAATTTTTATATATGTATATATATATATATTTATATATGTGTCCGTAAGCACGATAAATCTCGTAAAAAAAGGTCAGATCTTAATGAAATTTGGTACAAACGTGTAAAGTACCATTTATTTGAACGAGTTCGAAAACCAGACGAATCACACCATCCAAAGGGGGGTTTTGGGGGGGTTTTGTACCCCAAAAATGGGTTTTTTGGGGTTTTCACATGTAACTTTTATTAAAATCAAATTTTAATTTTCACCATTGAATTCAGCATAAAAAAGCAAAAAATTTGGTATCTTGATCATTGCTCTACGTCAATTGGTTACTGAGATATTGAAAGTGCTAAACACAGTACGTTGTCTATGTTATTCTTATGGAGAAAAAGAAAAATTGTATATCTCGCTTATTTATGAAAATAAACTGACGAAATTTGGTATATAGTTTCATCTGGTTGTGGTTTATTGTTGTTTGTACAAAAAAATTGTTCGCCTATGGTTCCCGTAGCTGCAAACCTAGGTACTCGGTCCCCATGTTATTCTTATGGAGAATAATTAAAATGTTATATATTGCTTATTTATGAATGTATATGGATGCAACTTGGTACGTGACTTCACTTAGCTGAGTTCTATTGATATTTGCATAAAAACCCATTATTTTATGTTCCTTGTTGCAGCAAACCTGCGTACTCATCCCCAATGTTATTCTTATGGAGAATAATTAATATTTTAAATATCGAATGTTTGTGAATATATTTCCTATGAATCTTGTTAAGTGGCTTAATGTGTCATGCTATAATTCATTGGAAATTCGCTGAGTTTGCAGGTTTGCTGCGACGGGGGTATTATTTATTCTCTATAAGAATAACATTAGGGCTGAGTATGCAGGTTTGCTGCTACGGGGATGATAAATAAAAAATCTATTTTTTGTGCAAATATCAATATAATAGTACCACGTGAAGCCACATACCAAGTTTCATGAATATACATTCATATATAATCGAGATATCAACTTTGATTTATTCTCCACAGGGATAACATTGGACAACGAACTGTGTTTAGCACTTTGAGAATCTCTGCAGCGGATGGACGTAGATCACAATTTATACACCAAAATTATTGTTTTGTGGAGCTGAATTGATTGAGCTGTGTAAAAGCAAATGTGAGTTTTAAATTAAAATGAACTGAGGAAAAGCCAAAAACCTTTTTTTACCCATAAGATTAACTTGGGAGATTTTATGAACAGGTTTTTTTTGGATTTTTTCCGCAACCACTTAACCTAGATTAACAATTCAAAATACGATATTATTTTTTAAGCTCTATAAAAAGGTCAAAACCAAAATTAAGTGATTACAAATTTTAGGATAAAAAATGCAAACAACCGAATTTTTGAATCGAGATATCAAATTTTATTTATCCTCCATAAGGATAACATTGGACAACGTACTGTGTTTAGTACTTTGAGTATCTTTGCAACGGATAGACGTAGAATCACAATTTATACACCAAAATTATTGTTTTGTGGAACTGAACTGATTGGTAAAAGTAAATGTGAGGTTTACATTAAAATGAACTGAGGAAAAGCCAAAAACCTTTTTCCCATAAGATTAACATGGAAGATTTTTTGAGCAGGTTTTTTTGGATTTTCTCCACAACCACTTAACCTAGGTTAACAATTAAAAATACGATATTATTTATTTTTCTAAGCTCTATAACATGGTCAAAACCAAAATGAAGTGTTTTAAAAATTGTAGGGTGAAAAATGCAAAAAACTGACTTTTAGAAAATTTAAAACCCCCATAAACCCCCCTTCCCATGGTCCGATTTTTCTGTTTTTTGAACTTAAGTCATGAATGTTACTTTACACATTTGAGCCTAATTTCATCGAAATTGGACTTTTTTACTCAAGTTATCGCATTAACGGACACATATATAGATATATAAATATATACATGTATATATATTTGAACGAATAGTGTTTTTGGCATCTGGAGACCGCAAAACAAAAAGTTATCATGGTCTCGGGCTTAAGTCATACCATGAGACCTATGGTAATAACTTCTTCCCTATAGGGGAGATTCGTTAAAAGCTTTATTTTATTTATTTTAAAATTGTTTCATGTTGATTCACTTCATCCCTGAAAATAATGCTACCGTGTGAAAAATGACTAAAGATAGGTAACTTTTGACTTTTCTAAAACATGGTTCCTAGACCCAGGCATAGTTAGTTATAAAGACAATTGCTAAGAGCTTTACTGGTGTAAGTAGTAAGAGTAGGTGGTTCACGAACACAGAGTTTAAATGAAAGTTTTCTTTAATAATTTACGCTCTGTAGACTTCTCATAAAGTCTATGTCATATGTTAGTATTAAAGAAGGTGAGAATTAAATTATAACTAGACCTATGTTTAAGTAAAGGGATAAATACAATTTAAAAAAAAATAATAAACCTTTCGTGACCCCCGTTAAACCACAACCCGAATAACTTGTACCCAGATAATCGAGAGTTAACATGGAAAGGCGCGATTTTGTCATGGAATTGTCACAGAAAATTTTCTTTTCAACCCTGATTTCATGAACCTCTTGGCGATTGTCCCAGACATACAACAAAAGAACTTTGTGAGCAATTGTCTCTGTAATCAACTATGCCTGGGTCTGGGAAAATAAGTTTTAGAGACGGCAAAAAGTTATCTCTCCTTATTCATTTTTCTTATTGTAGCATTATTTTCAGGGATGAAGTAGATCCACATGAAAAACATAAAAAAAATCACAAAAAGATTTTTATTTCTGCAAGCACTATGGTGACTTATTTTTAACAAAATATGATTTACAAAACCATACTAGTTAATTAATTATGATTTCTATAACCAGGCCTTAGCTAATAACTAGACCAAGATTTGTCAAAAAACCCTGTTAAATTGTAAACAATCCGCTGACGTCGTCAAGACTTACAACAAAACAACATGGTGAAAAATTGCATTATTTATCATTAGAAAAGTCAGCTAAAACACTTTTATTTGATTGAGTTCTCTCAGAGCTTGATGTTCTTAGCTTGTATGTCAATACCGGAGGCTAAACAACTATTTTAAATTAGTTAACAATTTATCAAAATTATTAATAGCGTAAGTTTGCATTTGGTGGATGCTTTTACGCAAGAAGATTCGAGGCATTATATTACCGTTCAATGTTCGCGCACATATGACATAGACTGTTTGAGAAGTCTTTGGAGTCGTAAAGGGAGAAGGCATTACTAGAAGGGAGAATTAAACATCGACGGATTAAGTATGAACTGTGGTAATGCATAACAGATAATAGTTCAATCTGGTACTAGTGAGGTAGTGTTTTTATACTATAGGGTCTCTCAACATGTTGTATCTTGATATCATTTGCTACAAGCGAATTTGACTGAAAATCCAAAGAGAGTGGCATTTTTCAATTGCATAGTACTTTTTATGTTACATATTTTAATTTTCCTGCACCTACAACTCCCAAATATTTATGGTCTTAGAATTTGTTTCGTGAGAATAATAAAGTAGCGCTGATCTTTGGATGCTCCTAACGGTCAGCGTCTTCGATTTCGGTGCAGAAGGTTCGCGGGTTCGATTCCCGGGGCGTCCTCATGACTGCGAGAGGTTCGGGCCGTTGTCCTTAACAACGTTAAATATAAATTGTCACTGGCAAGCCAAGTAAAACAAATAAGTAAATAAATGTTAAAAAATCAGTCACTCGCCATAACATGTTTCTTAGTTTTGTCTAATCGGTTATCCGCCATACCTCACGCGTGGAGACGTTATCGGACTTGACTTGCCATTCGCGTGACATCTGAAATTGCGTGACTGTTACTGTTCCGTATCATGGGTGGCACTGCTGTACAACACATGTTTGGAATAACGACTTATTTGTGTTACCCTTTGACAGAGAAGCATTACCTAGTCATATTTAGAGCTAAACAAATGTGTAGATTAAAAACTAAAAGTAACTAATTTACACTTGGAAGGTTTATAATCCACGATATTTTCTCTATTTAACGGAGTAAATGAATTGTTATTCAATAAATCAAACTGCTGTTTATTTATATTAATTGGGAAAGTTATGATAACAGTAATCGGTATTTAGAAATGCTCGTCTTGACTCAAATAAACCAACGTCAGCCAAGCCCAGCGATAGTTACTTACTCTGACTTTTTAGTGGTACAATCAAACAGGTATTTTATTTTCTATATGTCAAATTTTCAAAACGTAGAGTTGTTTTCTTCTATTTTATATTCAAACACACTAACTTTAAATTAAGAGGTTGCAGACACATCTGTAAACAATCCAAGGCGAGCTTCAGGATCAGGGTGATTGAGCAATGTAGCAATGACAAGGTTTTCCTTACAACAACAAAAAAGAATCTTCGTCTAAGCTAAAAGTAAAAGCTTCGTCTAAGTCCTAATTCCAGTTCACAGGTTGGGAGCCTTTAAGTCCAGCAAGTGCTTCATGGAGTGCGGATTGATATTTAGCTGCATTGGGAATAAAGTGACGATAGAAATTCATCATACTCAGAAACCTAAGATCACGAGCAGTCTGTGGTCTTTTAAACTGTTGGATGGCAATGGCACGATCTGGCAAAGATTTGGTTCCAGCTGTAGCCAAGAAAGGTTACTGCAGAAGATGCAATGACACTCTTTTTAAACATTTACCAGAATGCCATAGTCCAAGAGACGTTTAAAGAGGTTATGCAGATGTTTCATGTGTTCTTCCTGGTTGAGAGACGAGATTAGAATATCATCAATGTAAAATTTAGACCAGAAAGAACTTCATCATTAAACCTTTGAAATGTCTGTCCAGCATTTCGAAGCCCAAATCCGATAAAAGGAAACTCAAACATTCCAAACGGAATGGTAATTACAGTGTTGTGAATGTCGTCAGGATTTACAGGGATCTGAGTGTAGGTTTTAACTAAGTCAATTACACTAAATACAGTCCAACCATGTAAGCAATGGCCAAAGACATCTATATGTCCAACAGGATACAGGTCGGGAATTGTCCTGGCGTTGAGTGCACGATAGTCTCCACATGGGCGTCATCCATCGGTCTTCTTGGCTACCATATGGAGAGGTGAAGCCCAAGGACTATCAGAACGACAAGCTATACCTTCCTGAACCATTGAGTCAAACTCTGCCTTAGCTATTATAAGACGGTCGGGAGCTAGTCGACGGGGACGAAAAAACACTGGCGGACCTTCAGTTCTCCGAATATAATGTAAAGTCAAATGTCGAACATTCCGAAGCAATCCCGATGGATTAACTCTGGAAAAGCTGCAAAAATCTCAAGATGTGTTTTCAGAGAGAGCCCTTACACTGGATTGAGAGTTCTGAGCCGGTTGGCTGAATTACGACAGTCTGGCAAGAGATTGAAATATGCCAAAACATCAGAACTAATAATTGGCAGGTGTACATCAGCTACACCGAAACGTCATGTCAAAGAACGGCGAAAACCAACATATAATGTAAGGTTTATGAAACCATAAGTACTTATGGATGAGTTATTTGCAGCACTCAATATGTAGTCAGTCGGGCAACGTCGATCAGGTAGGAGTCGTTTAGGAAAACCGCGGATATCAGATCTGGTGTCAATAAGGAATCGGTTTCGACGAGTACGATTTGTAACATAAAGCAGTTGTGCAGTCCGTACCACCATTAATGACTGCTGCTGGAGTTCTCCTGAAAAGTGCAAGGAATGATACATGTTGTAGCATTTTTACCAAAATGACTGTGATACCAGCACATACGAGCTGATTTGTTTTCTTCCGTTCTATGCCTTGAAACTGAGTGAGTTCGAGGGTGACTACGGGACTGATTGTTACGTCTGAAGTTTGCAGAGCGTTCTGCAATTTGATCAGAAAGAGAATGAAGTGTATCTAATAAGGTGTTACCCGAGTCAGGAGATGGTGAGTTTACGGCAGCCTACATAGGGACTGGTGTTTGAGCCACTTCGATGATTTTATCAGTCAATTTGTCCAGCGAAAGCTCAAGTTGGGTTAATAGAATAACCTGAGCGTGTGGAGAGGTAGGCACCGTAACCAAAGCTGACGAAGAAGGTTGTTCTGAAGAGTCGAGGATCCAGCTAGGGAGCGTAGATGACGAAGAATTGTGACGGTTTTCGATCACCTAATTCTTCATCGTGACAAGTTGCCGTACTCCCTGCTCCTCTGATGCTGACAGTCAGTTGAATCAGTTGAGTTCGTAGAACGTTGTACTTGTCTGTCTCCAATTAGTGATGATGTCCTCCACTTCGGTCACGTAGTGGGTGGGCACGATGTAATAGAATTTAGTTTCACCGCTAGTAATTGCAGATATTACAAATTCAAATTCTCCTTGTGAAAACCATAGATTTCGTCCATCTGCCCGAAATGGAGGTCACAGCAGTTAAATTTGACTTAGGGATTGCATTATGTTCTCTTGAGATTTTCTCATTCAATTCAATATTTGCAGCTCTTAGTTCTTCCAACTGTCTTTCAATTTCTTCTAATGACATCGTAGAAACAAACTTGGTAGAAGTAAAGTTTATTTTGAAAAAATATATTTCAGTTAAATCATAACTGAAAGTAATATAGAAAATGTTCTTTTAGTAGGGATCACCAATTATAGCTGTGTATGTGTTCAGTTCCTTAATTAACTATGTTTAAAGAAAAAATCTATACAGATAATAAATAATGTTGTATTTTGTACATCAATCACAGTTCCAATCTTTTTTAAACAAAATCAATAACATTAAAAATATTGAAACATATGATTTGTTTTGATTTAAAATTAGATGATAAACTTGGTGTATAGACAGTAGCCACTAACTACATACTGTATATTTCACCGCTCTCAATATATACAATATTTGTTGTAATCTTTGAGCCATGAATTAGCATGTATTTTATACTGTATTAATTACTTAATCTCTGTAATTTATCGTGTAGTATAGTCCCATAAAACAATAGCTTCTAAGAGTTAAACTACTGTAAGGAATCAGATATATTGTGTTCTAGACAATAACGCATGTTCAAGTCTAAAGTTATAAAATAGTATTATAATAGTTAATATCGCTGAAAAAGAAACGTCACTTTATTTAAGTTACTTAATCAAGTGTTCCATTGTATAATTTAAGTTACTGTCTAAACCCCTAAGTGGAATAATTTCTAATGTAAAGTTTTCCCCACAAAACCAACTCTCCTTAATACCTCAGAAAACCGATTTGCAATGGTTCTCATTTATTGTGGCTTTGCTGGCTACTTCAGCCGTACAGTCAACAACAAAAAATATAGAACCGTTTAAACTATATTGACTATTAATTTAGTTACAAAGCAGTTTTAGGACAGTTGTAAATTTATTACCACTATTAAATGTGGCAACTTTAAGCGTTGATGGAAAACAAGATGAGACTAATAATGAGCAGGAGCAAAGAGTTAAAATAACCAATTTATTTTTAAATTACTCCGCCCTTCCCAACAGGAGTTCATTTAACACAGCACGTTTATCCATCGCACCACAACGTATCTTCTCTGTAACTTCCTGGTTTTGTAATGATCTAGTAACACTTTCAAAATGTATTTAATATACAGAGTGAGTCAGACCACCCGTCCAGCTTATACTACGGGAGAACGGTTTAGTCTAGAGCCACATAACAAAATTATTCCCCAATAAATCACATATGGGCAATCTATTAAAAATATTTTCATCAAAATCTAAGTCCAGGGTGCCCCAAAACTGAGGGTCACGGGTTCGAATCTCAAACTTGTCTTATATAAAAATAGGACAGATTATACATAATTTTAAAGGTCTTGTTAAAAGAAACATTTTGGCGAAAACAGAACTCAATTATCTTTATCCGTTTCAAAATGGCGGCCATTTTTGTGAAAAATATTGATATTTACGGAATGCCCTGTTTCTGCCAAAACACAAGACATAGCTTTGTTCTCATTTAAGTTTCTTACTCGTAATGAACTCAGCTTTACCCTGATATGCAACTTGATCGACTTTAAAAAAAATAATTAATATTTAAATCAAATATATTGTTTTAATTCTTATATGCCCAAAATTCAAAAAAGTCAAATGGTAGCATATGTCAATAAACGGTATCAGGAAACTGACACATACTTTCTCCCTTTTAGCCAAACTTTAATGACAAAAATATTTGTTATTTACTAAATATAGAATATTAAGTATAGATAAATGTAAAGAAAATTGTCTAAAATAGTTGTTTTCAGAAATATCCACCCAAATTGCTTTTTTGGAGGCACTATAGAGTCCGTTGCTACACACAGTAGTTTTGAGAGGGGAAATGCCCCCTTGCCCCCCCCAGGGTTAAATAGCAACACATTTCGAACATCATCTGTTGGTCAATGCTAACTTGACCTGCATATCAAATGAAATTGATCAGTAAATAAGAGAGAAATAGTTATTTTTGTATTCCCCATAAGAATAACATTGGACAACGTACTGTGTTTACCGCTAAATGAAAATTTCAATTTTCTCCGCAACTAGCAATCGTAGAATAGTAATTTAAAATACTAATTTATTTAGTTTTTTGAGCTCTTTTTAATGGTGAATAGTAATCTTTTTTAACATTTATGATTTTTTATGAAAAATCCAAAAAACTGAATTTTTGATGTTTTAAGTCCTGTAATTTCTGAACCCGCATTTTTCCAGAAATGCGGGTGGTGTCATTTTGTTGGAAACCTAAAGTTCTACAAACCACGAAAGTTTAATCAAAATCGTTAGAGCCGTTTTTGAGAAATTTGGATTTTTCATGTTTTTTGGCGGTTTTTGGGGGATAATTACCCTTAAAAATCAAAAATTCAAAAAAATGAAAAAAACGCCTGGAGATATCCGTTTTTTAGAAATTTGGATTTTTCATGTTTTTTGGTGGTTTTTGGGGGATAATTACCCTTAAAAATCAAAAATTCAAAAAAATGAAAAAAACGCCTGGAGATATCGTGGATTAGTACCTACACGCCAAATTTCATAAAAATCGGCCCATAGGTTAGGGCTCTAGCTCTGTACACATCCACACAGACACACACACACACACACACACACACACACACACGGACACACACACACACACACAGACAGATATCACGTAAAAACCACTTTTTTGGGTTCAGGGAGCACCAAAACGAATATTTCCACTGACAACTCAAATTCGAAAATTTTTACGAAAACAATACTTTCTCCATATACTATGTATAGGGGGAGAAAGTAAAAAGCATACCATTGAAAAGGTCTTATTAAACCTATCAACTTTCTAACTTACACTAACTTCTTATCTCTTTTAGTTTTTTTGCTATTAGCAAAAAACTTTATTTTCCCTTATGAAATGCATGTTATTTGTGCGCATAACACTAACATGCATTTGTTGGCCTATTTCATTGAATTCTGATTACAGCATGTAAAACGGGAGAACGGTTTAGTCTAGAGCCACCTAGCAAACCACTAAATCGCATAAGGGCAATCTATTAAAAATATTTTCATCGAAATCTATGTACAGGGTGCCCCAAAACTGAAGGTCACGGGTTCGAATCTAAAAATGTACCCTATGTGATAAGAACAAAGGGCAAATTATACATAATTTTAAAGGTCTTGTTAAAAGAAACATTTTGGCGAAAACAGAACTCAATTATCTTTATCCGTTTCAAAATGACGGCCATTTTTGTGAAAGATATTGATATTTACAGAGTACTCTGTATTTTCTAAACCAATTGACGCATCTTTTTCGCGAATCTGTTTTCAGACGCAAGTTTCTTATCCCCAAAAAACTTAAATGTTATTATTTTACCCCGTAACCCAAATTTTGAAAAAATTCAACTTTTTATAAAGCAACTAATGAACAAATTAGAGAATTTTCCCTATAGGGAAGAAGCTATTACCGTAGTCGGCATGGTAAGACCTAGGCCCGGGACCATGATAACTTTTCGTTTTGAGGTCCCCAGACCCCAAAAACACCATTCGTTCAAATCTGTATATATATATATGTGTGTGTGTGTGTGTGTGTGTGTGTCCGTGGGTGCGATAACTCTCGTAAAAAGGTCTGATTTTGATGAAATTTGGTATAAACGTGTAAAGCAACATTTATGACTTTAAGTTCGAAAACCAGCCATATCGCTCTATCTAAAGGGGTATTTTGGGGGGGTTTTGTACCCCAAAAATAGTTTTTTTTTTTTAATTTCTTACATATAATTTTTGAAATAGTCAAATTTTAGTTTTCACCATTGGTTTCAGCTTAAAAAAAACACACAATTCGGTATTTTGATCATTCCTCTACGTCAATCCGTTACCGAGATATTGAAAGTGCTAAACACAGTACGTTGTCTAATGTTATTCTTATGGAGAATAATTAAAATGCTATGCTTCCCTTAATTATAAACATAAGTTAATAAAAACTTGTATTCACCCAGTTCAGTTGTATTGATATATTGAAAAAAACACCATTTTTTCGTTCCTTGTTGCCAAACCTCCGTACTCATCCCCCATGTTATTCTTTTGGAGATTAATCAAAATGGAATATATCGCTTATATATGAATGTATATTGATGAAACTAGGTATGTGGCTTCACATAGTTGATTTATATTGATTTTTGCAGAGAAACCAATTGTTTATGTTCCATAGTTCAGCAAACCTATGTATTCATCCCCAATGTTATTCTTATGGAGAATAATTAAAATTGTATATATCGCTTATTTGAATATATTTTTATGAAACTTGGTATGCTGCTTTATGTGGTATTAAGACATTTTATATTATGCATTGGAAATTCGCTGAGTACGAAGGTTTGCTGGGATGGGGGTATTTCTATTTTTTCCTACTGATTTTATAAAAATGTCATTGATTTTATTTTTCATTAAATCATATGGAATGGAAATAACAGCCACCATCTTCAACATATGAAACATGTGTTGTGTTGTGTGTTGTGTTACTGGCTGTTAACCTCATTGTTTACCACCTTCTTCAAAACATAAAACATATGTTAATTAACTTCCGGTCACTCCCCCAATTGTTGACTACGTTTCCGAATCTATTGGTGAAATTCCTCCGACTCCAATTGTCTGAAATATTTTGTGCTATAACTCTTTTTTTATTATTTTATTGTGTTTTCTAAGAATAATTAATATAGTAAGTTATCCCTCTTTCTATATAAGTTATTCTAATGAGGAATCATTCAATATGATGATGGTATTAGGTGAGACTTTTCAAAACTATAGTGCTGCTGCTCGCCCTTATGCCGAGCGATATCCTGATAGAAATCATCACTTTCGCAAAGTTTTTGAACGGCTTACCAGTAGAGTAAGAGACACGGGGTGTGTAAAACCATCGTACAACAAAAATAAGCATATTGTACGGCCAGTTCGAAACGAGAGTACACCAGACATAGTAGCTGCTGGAACCCGAAGTATCCACCCGTCGTTTGGCTTTTGATTCTAGTGTAAGTCAAAGTTCAGTATATAGAATTCTAAGACAACAAGCTTCACCCCTATCATATTTCTCTGCATCAAGAAATTACAGAAGATGATCCGCAACATAGGCTGGCGTTTTGTACCTGGCTCAACTTAAACTAGAGCAAAATGATATTTTCTTGAAAATGTGCTCTGGAGTCATGAGACTACGTATAGAAGCAGCTCGCTGGGGGCTCCGCCCCCAGACCCCTGTGGGGGGCCTCGCCCCAGGTCGCTCTTTGGCCACAATTTAATGTAAATTGATCCAAATTCTCTTTAAGACCTATAAACTCTACAAATATTCCAAGGTTTTTATTATTTTTAGGGATTTAACCTATTAAATCTGGTCATATGCCAGTGGTGAATACTTGGTGAATACTACTTGGCATGGAGAAATATTGTATGTTAAATTTTAAGTCTCCATTTATTACCTAAGTGCTTGGAAAGAAAATTGAAACCCTACACTGGATTTTGTGATATAGCCTTTATAGGACGTCGCCTAAACCTTATAAGGGGGAAAAACAAAGTTAACAACCTAAATTGCTATGTATTTGGTCAACGATAAGCATTCTGCAACAAATATAACTTTTTTTTTATAAGGGTTTTTACCCTTGCTGGAGCGCTACATAAAAAATACACCTAAAAAACACAAATAAATTTACAAAAGTTCAAAGTCTTTTTTTTCTTTCGGGTGTTGATATAATCTGGGCGTATGACTGGTTCTAAATACTAATTAATTGTAATATAGGAATACTATGTGCCAAATACTAGGCCTCTAAGTTCTGTATTAGAACGGCAAACCATTGAAAACCACGTACAAATCTTGAAATTTAACAAATATAGCGCTATCTAAGGGTTAATGGGTCGAGATACGGCAAAAAGTCATAGGAAGAAAATTGTAGATCGCCTAAAATCCGTGGAACGTGGTAGTCTCCGTTTTTTGATAGGACAATCTGTTTGGCCTCAAACTCAAATAAAACGACACTTTTTTATTTAATTTGCCATTATTAATTTTTATTTAGGGAATTTAAACTGACTAAAGTAAAATTTGGAAATTTTCTCTGGGGTTAATAGGTGAAAAACACCACCATGCTAAATATCAAGTTCATAGCTCAAGTATAAATGGTGTCACGTGCATGTCAAAAATTAATCTCAATTGGCATAGAACCATCATAGCAGTACTACTTATGCGAAGAAAATGGTCAAATCTTAAGATATTTACAGTTTTTGATTTTCCGACAGGTTTAATTAATCAAGACTGGTCAAATTACTGATATTATTTACTAAGACATATTTTATAGACATACTTCGTGCCTAATATTAGGCCATCATCAATTATATTAACATGATACAAAATAAAATACCACCACAAAATCTCGAAAATAAGCCAAAATTTGAAAAATATATTTGTACCAAAATACAACTCTTCTTCTGTCAAACAATATTTATAAAATTTTTTTAAGTTTCAAGGGTTAAAATCATCACAAACAACTAAAAACCTAGGAAATGTGGTAACCATCGATAAGTTGTAGTTTATGTACGTAATTAAAAAATAGTACAAAAACCTTTAATCTGTAGTTCATATAGTGAAATCTGCAAATATTATGTGCAAAAAATTAGGCCTCTCAGAACAATATTGAAGTAGAACACGATTTCAGAACCTTAAACCTTGAAAATTCTCTAAATTCGGTCAAAACCAATGCTGAAAATCATGCAGAATATGTGGTAATAAAACAAAGAAATAAATAAATAACCAGTAAACATTTTAAAAATCGTCATACAACTTGAATAAATAATATACAGAGTTCCTCAAGGATCTATTTAATAAGTTAAATATATTAAAAGTACACAAATTTTAAGGCTTAGCTTTCTTATAGAGAGTTGTAAATCATACAAATTGGTCATATGCATGCTGCATACTACGTATAGGTCATAGTATTCAGAAATAGGATATGAAATGATGATATTCCAGGTATAGTTTAAGGCTACATCGTATGCAATTTTTTACGCCGCCAGACACTATGCAAGTGCGTGAAATAATTTAAATCCTTACTTTTAACTGTCCTTATTTGAAAAAATTTGTGTTGTTAAAGGGAAAAACACTATAATAACATAAAATATTATGTTCGTGCCGAATAAAAGTAATCTGTAAAAAATATAACCTAATTCAAGTGGGGCTTTTCCCACCTGTTATGACCAAAAGACCAAAAAATCCACAACAATTTAGACATTTCTTACGGGTTATAATAAATAAAATTTTTTCTATGACTGTTGTTGGCCCTGGCATGCAGACGTATTGTGTGTACTGTATAGGTATATGCATCCATATATTATTAAGGGCTTGTGAATAATGAAAATAGAATAGAATATATAATGAAATAGAATAAATAGTCTTAAAGGATAAAACCATCAGTTACCATCTTAAGTTAGAACATAGTTTAGTGACTACCAATTCTTTTGAAATGTTTAAATAGGTTTCATAGAAAAATAATGTAATAGGTTTAATAGAAAAATAATAGGTTTAATATTAAAAGTTAAAATGTTACTACAGCCATTGATTACAGCCTGTATTGGGGTCAATACAGGGATACAACGAAGGGTTCTAGGTAAATTGTATAATGAATCATCAAAAGGTGTGGTTGAAACACCAAGTTTTCTTACCAGCGAGAACCTAAAATTATATGTTTAGATGTTTAGCAATAAGCAATCATGAGTATATGCAAATATATTTAGTTAAGTTTCAAATTATTAATATTTAATAAGAAACATATTTGTTGTGACTGGATTACCACATAACGCTTACACGAGAAAACCTATTTAGATTTTTGTAAACAGCATTAACAAAAAGGTTAAAATATCGAAATAATGCATGTCGGTAACGTAGTCTACGTAACTAATAGATTTTAAAGTATTTTTTTAAAGGTTTTATAATTAATAAACGGTATCAGGAAACTGACACATAATTTCTCCCTTTTAGCCCAACTTTAATGAATAAATTACTTTTTATTTACTAAATATAGATTACAAAGCACGGTCGAATGTACAGAAAATCTTGTAAACAAGTTGTTTTAAAAAACATCCAACCAAATCCCTGCTTTGGAGGCACTACAGAATCCATTGCTACACTCGTGGTTTTAAGAGGGGAAATGCCCCCTATTACCCCCCCCAAGGTTATTAAGGGGCAACATATTTCGAATTTCCTCTGCTGGTCAATGCTAACTTGACAAGCATATCAAGTTTGAATGAAATTGATCAGTAAATAAGAGAGAAATAATAATTTTTTATTCCCCATAAGAATAACATTGGACAACGTACTGCGCTTACCGCAAAATGAACATTTCAATTTTCTCCGAAACCAGCAATCGTAGAATAGTAATTCAAAATACTAAATTATTTAGTTTTTTTAACTCTTTTTAATGGTGAATAGTAATATTTTTTTATATTCATGTATTTTTATAAAAAAATCCAAAAAACTGAAATTTGATGTTTTAAGTCCTTTAATTTCTGAACCCGAATTTTTACAGGAATGCGGGTGGTGTCATTTTCTTGGAAAACTAAAGTTCTACAAACGACTAAAGTTTAATCAAAATCGTTAGAGCCGTTTTTGAGAAGATAAATTTGGATTTTTCATGTTTTTTTGCGGTTTTTAGGGGATAATTACCCTTAAAAATCAAAAATTCAAAAAAAATGAAAAATGCCTGGAGATATTGTGGATTAGTACCTACATACCAAATTTCATAAAATCGGCCCATTGCTTAAGGCTCTAGCTCTGTACACATCCACACAGACACACACACACACACACACACACACACACACACACACACACACACACACACACACACACACACACACACACACACACACACACACACACACACACGGACACACACACAGACATACATCACGTAAAAATCACTTTTTTGGGTTCAGGGAGCACCAAAACGAATATTTCCACTAACAACTCAAATTCGAAAATTTTGACGAAAACAATACTTTCTCCATATACTATGTATAGAGGGAGAAAGTAAAAATTGTAAGTTTTGGTAATTTTTCTGGGGGTTAAAAGGTAAAATCTACCTGCATGCCAAATTTCACGTCCCTAGCTCATCTAGAAGTGGGTTAGAAGTCGTATACCTCAGTGAGACTGAAGGATATAGTGTTTACTGAGAAACCAACAACGAGAGAAGACATGAAGAACAGAATCAGACAAGCGTGCAAGCAAATTCCAAAAGAAGAAATTCGACGAGTTACTTCAGGTTTTTATAAGAGAGTGGAAAACTGTATTGAATTTGATTGTGGACATTTTGAAAATTTCCTAAAAAGTCACATTTATGGCAAGCTCTCCCTGAATGATTACTGCTGATCGCTCGTGTCTTGTGACCAGGACGTCAACGATTATTATGAAAAGGTGGACAATTGGGACAAGAGTGTTTCATACGATACCACACGCTATTCTTTGCTTATTTCTTTATACCTCCGTGTCCATTGTTTATAGATAGTTTCCTGTAACGTTTCTTACTTTTGTTGGTATTTTTATAAGTATTTAAATAAATCAGGTTTATAAACAAATGTTTCATTCCTTGTAATTGCTTATGCAATTATTATGATCGTATGTAAGTAAAAACGTAAAATTCAAATATCACCGGTAACCCCTATCGGTTATTATTAAGGAAAATAAACTATATCTATTACAAAAATAAAATATTTCTCGTTGCCTCAATAACTAGATGAGAACCAATGGTGAACATTAAAAATTGTTCACCAACGTAAGACATGAAACACAACTAACGTTGTCATCACAAAGGTGTTATAGTTTAATTTATAAAAGGTTTAATATGGTAACAAAAATACATTTCTGCTAATAATTATTAATCCAATAGAGATATGAAAAATGTTTAAGTACGAAGTTTTTTCCTTTTAACGAAACCTTTGATATTAGATACAACATGATATGCGTTGATATTAAACTTTTTGACTTGTGAAAAGTGGACTTTTTAAAATTTGGGTTACGGGCTAAAATAAAAACATTTAAAAAATATTTTGTGATCAATTTACTTTTTTTTACTGATCAATAGAAACTGTAGGCAGCAGACGTACAGTAGGGAATATATGTAGATGGTCCTAGACCATCAGTAGTCAGTAGTCAGGTTGATAGTGAAAAAAAGCTCCAGCTCCTTAACAATTGTTCCGAGAGTTACATCAGAACGTGGCAACCAGGCCTAAATATAGGACCCACTCAAAAATAAAATTCCTAAAACCGCCCTTTGTCAGAAATCATGCAGACACAAGCTGATTAGGGTGTAAGGGTAAAATTTGATTCAGGTGACCAGTTTAAGACTGATCAAAGAATCTTTGAATGGAACTGTGTATGATTTCATAAGCAGTTCGAGTAACTTGGCGTACTTAAAATAGGCTAGGTATTTTATTTTTGTATGGTTTCATAAGCGGCTTGAGTCTAATCTTAAATAGGCCTTACAATAATACAATTAAATGAGGTTCAGGTATTTTCAACCCTACATAACTTATCCTTACAATATTTGTGTCTATAAGTAACCTACCGATTGAATACGGTACTATTGTTTTTTTTCAGGAGTGAAAGGTAAGCGCTAGGTTGCTAGGTTGGTGACTTCTAATGGTGAAATGGTTTGGCTTTGTGTAGTGACCTATCTCATACAGCGCGCTGTGACTGTTGGCTTAGCGTTATGTTAACTAATTTATGAATCACTAATCCCGTTTAACCTAACCGCCACATCGCATTGTTTAGTTATTTGTGTTTAAAATTAAAATAGCTTTTAATAGGCTACTTAACTGCTGCAAATCCGTAAATGATAAAACTAATATATTACTTGTTTTGCTTAGTTTGTTAATGTTTCATTAGAAGGCTACTGACGGTACTTTCAATATTAGTGAAAATACCAGTAGGAAATGCAAACCGCTTATGAAACCAAACTCATGTAATTTACAATTGTAGGCTTAATACGGAAGGCAGAAATGCATATTGATCCACTTGGTATCGCAGAATGCATATTGGATTCGCTTCGCTTCAATCCAATTAGTAGAGAAGGTAACTATTTGTATACTTATCCGTACACATACACAAAGGTGTAAACCTATTTCAAAAGTACAGGTTTCTTTTAAAATAATAATTTATAGTTTAAAGTTGTTATGAAAAATTGAATTACAAGATACATGCAAGTATAAAGTTTAAAAGAAATAAACAATACCTTTAATATGTGTTAACCAATTGTTTAATCAAATAATAATAAATTAAATAATGCGCCCCACCGAGTCTTATCCTAGCCGTTACGCTTGATCCCTATACTTTTGATATTTATACATCTTATACCACAAACGAGATTCCTAAATATAATACCAATTTTAAAATAAAAAATTAATTTAACAAAATAAGGTTGTAATACCTTTTATGCTTTACGATGACAGTATAATTTTAATATAATGAATCTATATATAAAGTCTCTTTTACCCAGGATCTTTTGAGAAAACCATAAGTCTGACACCCATCAACCCTATACTTGAATGAAAGGTCTTGGTGAGCAAATTGGAGGAAACATATTAGTTTTGTGATGAAACTTTCCCTAAGGGCAAAAATATAAATAAAATGGATGAGTTTAAACACACTTAAAGGTATTTAATTTCCAACAGCTGATACATTTGTTTTTATTACAGCTGTTACCCGTGCGAAGAACGGGTACACTTTCTACTAGTAGTAATAAAAATTACAAAACCTCAAACAATGTTATTAAAATACTATTTACTAAGTGTACAATTTTGGTAAAGGAACTGTTGTATAAGTTAAAAAGGTGAGAGTATTTTACCATTTATTAACACCCAATTGTTATTTTTATCATACTACTTAACGTTGACATTATTTAACATTAAAGATTTGACTAAAATAGGTACATACCTTGTCGTCAACAGTTCAAATTGCAGTGATTTAATCCACTACATGTTTCACCGTAAATACGGCATTTTCAAGTGGTACATATACAATACCCCCGTCGCAGAAAACCTGCGTACTCAGCGAATTTCCAATGTATAATATATGTCTTAATACCACATAAAGCCGCAAACCAAGTTTCATAAAAATATATTCACATATAAGCGATTTTAGTTATTCTCCATAAGAATAACATTGGTAATGAGTACGTAGGTTTGCTGAAACAAGGAACAGAAACAATTGGTTTATATGCAAATATAAATAGAATTTAACTAGGCGAAGCCACATACTAAGTTTCATCAATATTCAATCATAAATAAGCGCTATATAACATTCTAGTTATTCTCCATAAGAATAACATGGGGGTTGATAAAGCAGGTTTGCTGCAACAAGGAACAGAAAAATGGGGTTTTATATAATTATCAATATAACTCAACCAAGTGAAGCTACATACCAAGTTTTATTAATTTATGTTCTTAATTAAGGGAGTCATTACATTTTACTTATTCTCCATAAGAATAACATGGGGGCTGAGTACGCAGGTTTGCTGCTACGGGAATAATCAACAAAAAATCAATTTTTTGTGCAAATATCAATATACCAGTACTACGTGAAGCCACATACCAAGTTTCATCAACAAACATTCATAAATAATCGAGATATCAAATTTTATTTATTCTCCATAAGGATAACATTGGACAACGTACTGTGTTTAGCACTTTGAATATCTCTACAACGGTTAGGCGTAGAATCACAATTTAAACACCAAAATGATTGTTTTGTGGAACTGAACAGATTGGTAAAAGCAAATGTGAAGTTTACATTAAAATAAAGTGAGGAAAAGCCCAAAACCTTTTTCCCATAAGATTAACATGGGAGATTTTATGAGCAGGTTTATTTGGATTTTCTCCGCAACCACTTAACCTAGGTTAATAATTCAAAATACTAAATTATTTGTTTTTTTAAGCTCTATAACATGGTCAAAACCAAAATTAAGTTTTTTAAAAATTGTAGGGTGAAAAATGCAAAAAACTGATTTTTGGAAAATTTAAAACCCCCATAAACCCCCCTTCCCATGGTCCGATTTTTCTGGTTTTCGAACTTAAAGTCATGAATGTCATTTTACACATTTGAGCCAAATTTCATCAAAATCGGACGTTTTTTACTCAAGTTATCGTGTTAACGGACACATATATATATATATATATATATATATATATATATATACATATATATAAATTTGAACGAATAGTGTTTTTGGCATCTGGGGACCTCAAAACAAAAAGTTATCATGGTCTCGGGCTTAAGTCTTACCATGAGACCTACGGTAATAGCTTCTTCCCTATAGGGGAAATTCGCTAAAACGCGTATTATCCACTTGTATATGTACATTTGTATATGTACCATTTGAAAATGCCGTGTTTACAGTGAAACAAGTAGTAGATTAAGTCACCACAATTTGAACTGTTGACGACAAGGCATGTTCCTGTTTTAGTCTAAGACGCACAGTTCAGAGGCTACAGCAATGAATTTTAATTTTAAATATTTCCACATACTTTAAAACGAACAACCAAATATTAAATTGCATAGTCATTTAAGCCTTGCACACACCAAGGAAAAATATTTTACAAACATGTTAGTTGAGAATAAAACAGAAAAAATTGATAAAAGTGAGTACAATTTTGTTTTAAAATTGAAATAATCGAGTTTTGATCAAGAATCTAGTTGTAGAAAAAATTTTACTAATTTACTGGATAAATTTCATTGTATTCCTATCTTGGTATGTGGTTCCATATAAATTAATAATCTCGATACTATCACAAAATGCATAACAACTATAACAATTTTACATTGTATCATACGAGACAATTACTGCTTTTTCAAAATTTGCCTGAGACAGAGAAAATAAATGTTCTTATATGAATGGTAAAAATATCCTTCTTCTCTTTTCGAAGATAGTGGAAATGTAAAGGAAGGTATAACTATGAGAAAGGGAAACAAGAGCGACTTTGTAAAATACCTTAAAGACTAAGCTCCAAACAGTGAGATTTTAAGTTTAACCACATCCGAGGATCCTATCGTTTTCATAATTGACGTTATGTATTTTATTCAAGTTTTCCAAGACGTGAAGGCAAAAACATTTGGAGAGCTTGAAGAGGCTTACTTAAAACGTATTTTAAAACAAAAACCAAACAACTGTTTGAACGTTGACTTTGTAGGAGATTGATACGATTTTACACCAAACAAAACTCTAAAACAAACTGAAAGATGCAGACGTTATGGGTCCTCAGTATCTCCTACGTTTGAAATAATATCAGAGTGTGTCATTCAATCATGGCATGTTTTGATGAAAAAAGATAAGAATAAGGCAAATCTCCAAAACGATCTTTCAGAAATGTGGATATACAATCCTAAAAACATCGAAACAAACATTCATTTTACGTTGGGGGCACATTTATTGATGGTACTAAATGTGTAGAAATTAACAATATAACTGCGATTCAGATAAGTGAGCTAGAGTGTAAGGAACACGAAGAGGCCAACTCAAGAATATTTGCTCATCTGAACTTTGCTACAAAGATCACTGATTATAAAAAAGGGATCATTTTCACAAGTGGCACAGACATCACTGTCATATCTATGCTACAGTTTCCGTTCTTAGAAAATTTAAATGAATTGTGGCTTCAGAAATCAAATCATCTCACTGCATTACATATATTGTTGCCAAAACTCTTAGAGCAAGTGAACGGGAAAAGCATGACTGACGTTACGATGGCATAGTAAGGACCATTGCTATTGTTTATATGCTAACTGGGAATGACCATGGGAATGGATGTTGTTTTCCTTCGACGTGGGAAAAAACAAGCAGCCAAAATCGCATTGGTTCTAGACGGAAAGATGAAAATTTTAACACAGTTTGGAGATAAAGACACTGAAGTAATATACCGGCAGTCACCAAAGATGCGTGCAGATGCTTTATTTATTTGTATGGTAGTTGGCATGAAATGAAAAGTCTGAAAAATTAAGGCATCATCTGTTTATAACATCGAAATGTGAAATCAGGTCTTTACCACCTACAGAGGATGCCTTTAAATTCCAATTCCTCAGAAGCTTAGTTTATTTTTTCAATATAAAATGGCGATTAATCCAAAGATAAAGATGCCAAAACTCGACGAATTTGGAAGAAAACTAATCAACAACTCATTAGTTCCAGCCATGATGTAAAATCCTCCCTTGTTACAAATTCCATAATTGCAAAGAAAGTACAGCAAATGCAAAAGGGCATGTAAAATAATTGTCCTTGTGAGAAACTAAAAAACTGAGATATTGGATGTATGTGTGCTGGCGATCCATCAACAGTGACATTACGAAGGGTGCAGTGGAAAATATTTACTCAAAGGGTGACACAGGATATTAAAATTATATTTCAAAGTTTTCAATGAAAAATAAAATGGCAGTATATTAAAATACATAAAAACTATGTAAATGAATGAAGAACAAAGTATTTATTATTCAATAAATGTTTATTTCTAAAAAAGGTTTAACTGGAATAATAACAATACCTTTCAAAAACTCGATGGTTTAAATTTTCTACATCTCTCTTAAAAAATTGTATTTTTGATTAAATAATTGGTTAACACATATTAGGAGTATTAATGATTTCTATTAAACTTTATACTTACATGTGTCTTGTAATTCAATTTTTCATAACAACTTTAAACTATAACTTATTATTTTAAAAGAAACCTGTACTTTTGAAATGGTTTACACCTTTGTGTATGTGTATGGATAAGTATACAAACATTTACCTTCTCTAATAATACTTGAATAATCTACACACAATTACCTATGATAAAAAAAATACCTCGATGGGAAAAAAAACTTCAACACACCTGCCAGAATAAAGAAAAATCACACTTTCCATCAAGCGTATCAGTTTAGTAATGGTGGTAAACACTCTGGTTTCACTTGGTAAACATTCTATGTTGTAAATAAACTAGCCGTCTCATAATACAGTCCATTTAAACCTACTCTCATGCATGTTGACTTGGAAACAGAGCTGACCGTGGTGGAGCGGTGGTGCGGCACGGCGGCGTACTGGTCTGCCAGCAGAGGTGAGCGTGGTGGAGCGGTGGTGCGGCACGGCGGCGTACTGATCTGCCAGCAGAGGTGAGCGTGGTGGAGCGGTGGTGCGGCACGGCGGCGTACTGGTCTGCCAGCAGAGGTGAGCGTGGTGGAGCGGTGGTGCGGCACGGCGGCGTACTGGTCTGCCAGCAGAGGTGAGCGTGGTGGAGCGGTGGTGCGGCACGGCGGCGTACTGATCTGCCAGCAGAGGTGAGCGTGGTGGAGCGGTGGTGTGGCACGGCGGCGTACTGGTCTGCCAGCAGAGGTGAGTGTGGTGGAGCGGTGGTGTGGCACGGCGGCGTACTGGTCTGCCAGCAGAGGTGAGCGTGGCACGGCGGCGTACTGGTCTGCCAGCAGAGGTGAGCGTGGTGGAGCGGTGGTGCGGCACGGCGGCGTACTGATCTGCCAGCAGAGGTGAGCGTGGTGGAGCGGTGGTGTGGCACGGCGGCGTACTGGTCTGCCAGCAGAGGTGAGTGTGGTGGAGCGGTGGTGTGGCACGGCGGCGTACTGGTCTGCCAGCAGAGGTGAGCGTGGCACGGCGGCGTACTGGTCTGCCAGCAGAGGTGAGCGTGGTGGAGCGGTGGTGCGGTACGGCGGCGTACTGATCTGCCAGCAGAGGTGAGCGTGGTGGAGCGGTGGTGTGGCACGGCGGCGTACTGGTCTGCCAGCAGAGGTGAGCGTGGTGGAGCGTGGCACGGCGGCGTACTGGTCTGCCAGCAGAGGTGAGCGTGGTGGTGCGGCACGGCGGCGTACTGATCTGCCAGCAGAGGTAAGCGTGGTGGAGCGGTGGTGTGGCACGGCGGCGTACTGGTCTGCCAGCAGAGGTGAGCGTGGTGGAGCGGTGGTGTGGCACGGCGGCGTACTGGTCTGCCAGCAGAGGTGAGCGTGGTGGAGCGTGGTACGGCGGCGTACTGGTCTGCCAGCAGAGGTGAGCGTGGTGGAGCGGTGGTGCGGTACGGCGGCGTACTGATCTGCCAGCAGAGGTGAGCGTGGTGGAGCGGTGGTGTGGCACGGCAGCGTACTGGTCTGCCAGCAGAGGTGAGCGTGGTGGAGCGTGGCACGGCGGCGTACTGGTCTGCCAGCAGAGGTGAGCGTGGTGGAGCGGTGGTGCGGCACGGCGGCGTGCTGGTCTGCCAGCAGAGGTGACCGTGGTGGAGCGGGTGTGCGGCACGGCGGCGTACTGGTCTGCCAGCAGAGGTGACCGTGGTGGAGCAGTGGTGCGGCACGGCGGCGTACTGGTCCGCCAGCAGAGGTGACCGTGGTGGAGCGTGGTACGGCGGCATACTGGTCTGCCAGCAGAGGTGAGCGTGGTGGAGCGGTGGTGCGGCACGGCGGCGTACTGATCTGCCAGCAGAGGTGAGCGTGGTGGAGCGGTTGTGTGGCACGGCGGCGTACTGGTCTGCCAGCAGAGGTGAGCGTGGTGGAGCGTGGCACGGCGGCGTACTGGTCTGCCAGCAGAGGTGAGCGTGGTGGAGCGGTGGTGCGGCACGGCAGCGTACTGATCTGCTAGCAGAGGTGAGCGTGGTGGAGCGGTGGTGCGGCACGGCGGCGTACTGATCTGCCAGCAGAGGTGAGCGTGGTGGAGCGGTGGTGTGGCACGGTGGCGTACTGATCCTGCAGCAGAGGTGAGCGTGGTGGAGCGGTGGTGTGGCACGGTGGCGTACTGGTCTGCCAGCAGAGGTGAGCGTGGTGGAGCGTAGCACGGCGGCGTACTGGTCTGCCAGCAGAGGTGAGTGTGGTGTAGCGTGGCACGGTGGCGTACTGGTCTGCCAGCAGAGGTGAGCGTGGTGGAGCGGTGGTGCGGCACGGCGGCGTACTGATCTGCCAGCAGAGGTGAGCGTGGTGGAGCGGTGGTGCGGCACGGCGGCGTACTGGTCTGCCAGCAGAGGTGAGCGTGGTGGAGCGGTGGTGCGGCACGGCGGCTTACTGGTCTGCCAGCAGAGGTGACCGTGGTGGAGCGGTGGTGCGGCACGGCGGCGTACTGGTCTGCCAGCAGAGGTGACCGTGGTGGAGCGGTGGTGCGGCATGGCGGCTTACTGGTCTGCCAGCAGAGGTGACCGTGGTGGAGCAGTGGTGCGGCACGGCGGCGTGCTGGTCTGCCAGCAGAGGTGACCGTGGTGGAGCGGGTGTGCGGCACGGCGGCGTACTAGTCTGCCAGCAGAGGTGACCGTGGTGGAGCGGTTGTACGGCACGGCGGCGTACTGGTCTGCCAGCAGAGGTGACCGTGGTGGAGCAGTGGTGCGGCACGGCAGCGTACTGGTCTGCCAGCAGAGGTGACCGTGGTGGAGCAGTGGTGCGGCACGGCGGCGTGCTGGTCTGCCAGCAGAGGTGACCGTGGTGGAGCAGTGGTGCGGCACGGCAGCGTACTGGTCTGCCAGCAGAGGTGACCGTGGTGGAGCAGTGGTGCGGCACGGTGGCGTGCTGGTCTGCCAGCAGAGGTGACCGTGGTGGAGTGGGTGTGCGGCACGGCGGCGTACTAGTCTGCCAGCAGAGGTGACCGTGGTGGAGCGGTTGTACGGCACGGCGGCGTACTGGTCTGCCAGCAGAGGTGACCGTGGTGGAGCAGTGGTGCGGCACGGCAGCGTACTGGTCTGCCAGCAGAGGTGACCGTGGTGGAGCGGTGGTGCGGCACGGCGGCGTACTGGTCCGCCAGCAGAGGTGACCGAGGTGGAGCGGTGGTGCGGCACGGCGGCGTACTGGTCTGCCAGCAGAGGTGACCGTGGTGGAGCGGTGGTGCGGCACGGCGGCGTACTAGTCCGCCAGCAGAGGTGACCGTGGTGGAACGGTGGTGCGGCACGGTGGCGTACTGGTCTGCCTACAGAGGTGAGCGTGGTGGAGCGGTGGTGCGGCACGGCGGCGTACTGGTCTGCCAGCAGAGGTGACCGTGGTGGAGCGGTGGTGCGGCACAGCGGCGTACTGGTCTGCCAGCAGAGGTGAGCGTGGTGGAGCGGTGGTGCGGCACGGCGGCGTACTGGTCTGCCAGCAGAGGTGAGCGTGGTGGAGCAGTGGTGCGGCACGGCGGCGTACTGGTCTGCCAGCAGAGGTGACCGTGGTGGAGCGGTGGTGCGGCACGGCGGCGTACTGGTCTGCCAGCAGAGGTGACCGTGGTGGAGCGGTGGTGCGGCACGGCGGCGTACTGGACTGCCAGCAGATGTGAGCGTGGTGGAGCAGTGGTGCGGCACGGCGGTGTACTGGTCTGCCAGCAGAGGTGACCGTGGTGGAGCGGTGGTGTGGCACGGCGGCGTACTGGTCCGCCAGCAGAGGTGACCGTGGTGGAGCGGTGGTGCGGCACGGCGGTGTACTGGTCCACCAGCAGAGGTGAGCGTGAGCTCACAACAATGTAGTAAATGACGTATTACTCAAAAACGGTACTTTATTGGTAAGGTGTGTAAGAGACAAAACGGTTTAAAAATGAAATTCCCTTCAATATGATATGGTGTTTAGTGTCTTTAGGTTTAGTTTCACTTTATAGACTTAATTGAATTAAAGTCAATCTTAAATATTTCCTTTTTTACTGTACAATAAATAGTTTAGACTATCTACAAAATAAGTTTGGTGGTCATAAATGAATAATATATGTTTCCACCCTATTTCCGTAAATTTGGATGGCTAGTTTGTGAAAAATAAATCTAATAGTTTCGATGTTACAGTTATAAATGTACGTCAAGTACCGTTGAAATATTGTAAAAAATATAAAACTTTAACACAGTATATACCATATTTTGCCTGAGCGTTTTTCATTCCAACATTGGTTTTCATAAGCTCCAGAGTGTCCCATAAAAGGCCCAATTATCAACAATAGTATATCTTTTGGGTATCACTTACTTCCTTAATATGCACGATAGATGCGGCTGGGTTCCCTACTAAGGGGGGTCAGACTCAGTTTTAATTAACTATCATAATTGAAATACAATGTCGTGAGAAAACTTAAAAAATGTATTAAAATAAAATTGTAAAAATTACTTTTGTTTGATTTATTAACAAGTAATTCCGAAAGCACATGACACACTAACATGTTCTTAAACTGATATGTTTTGTTTTTCTAAAGATACACCGAGTATCTTATAACGTATCTTATCTTATAATATATATTATAACGTCAACATATCTCAAACCACCTCATCTGACACTTAGTATAACGATCCCTATTTATTCTAGAATCTTGTATTAACCTCATATCATATTCTCTGAGCTCTAATCAAAACCTGGATGCAAGAATCATTAATAAAATTGCGTTCTGCCAGCAATTTTAGACAGTTGCCATATTCTGAGGAGGGTAGCAAACTAGTTTAAAAGTAATCAAACGCATCATCACTCAATTTAAATTGCATTACTGAATGCTACCAGCGAGAATTTCTTTTGTGACTGACTGAGCTAAACCTATCAGCAAACCTACATATTACAAATTTATTCCGCTAAAAGTATGTTGAAAATCATGCATAAAGCATATTTAATTATGTCAATCTTCCTTCAGGATATTATTTGGATTGCTCGTACCAAGTAGACTAAATAAAAATTATTTAACAGTATACTTTAACAGTATATCCTCCTGCATTGAGACCGCAGTACTTATACTGTAATTATAATATTATAAGTTTTGGTGAAATGGCAATATACAAAAGTTATAAAATTACCCCCATCACAAAGGTCACAAATAAAATTCCTCGTCGCAGCAAGTTTCCAATGCATGTATAGTATGTACCGAACTTCCACATGATGCAAATGATCAAGTTTTATCAAAATGTATTCATAAGTAAGAGAGACCATTTTTCTTTTCTTTTTTCATGTTGAAGGTCCCTGGACTGTATTAAAGACTTGAAAAGTTTATCCGTCATTAATCCAAATGTGTCTACAACATTATGCTGACACGATTAGTTGTGCTTGCAACGAAACATGTCAGCATAATTTGCTAATCATAACCATAACGGTCCATAATTTTTTGCTCAATAGATGACAGTTGTTTGTGAACGGGAGTAAATAAAACTTTACACCAGTCGCCTCAGTCGAATGGGCTTGCTGAGCGTTCAGTTCAGACATTTAAAATATTGTCAAATTAGTTTTATCCATATTATAGAAACTATAATTTGCCCCTAGAACGAATTTTAATGGATTATATGATTATATGATTTTACATGATTATATTTCTACGCAATCCTATGTGACAGGTAAATCTCACATGGCTATGCTGATTACTTTTGATCCTGAAATGCGTTTGACCCCTTGCAAAAGAATGCAAGTTTTAAACCTCATACTAAACAAGCATGTGCAATCGTACAACCCTGTATAACGAGAAAAACCCAAGCTACCATGTTTATCAGCTTGTATGGATAAACTTGAACAGTAAATCAAACGATACAGTAAAATGTGTGATAAGCCAAGTAGTTAAGAACATTAGTCAGACTGTTTATCTTGTAAAGTGTGGTCTATTAAAATGACTTTTCAGAGACCATGCCAATCAACTTGAGAATATTAGTCGTAAACAACGTGGAGAAAGCCATACTCATATTCCTGTAAAACTCAAACCAAAACACCATCTCCAAGACGTGACTTAGTCCTATTAATCATACTCCTGCTCCAGGTCAAAGCAAACCCAGTCCATATCCTATTAACAATAGTCTATTCCACGACTATCTCCACTCGTTCCAGGACCTTCTTCGCAAGTCCACATTAGCCTGACAAATTAATAGATAATCTCTTTTTATTAGTGAATTTCCTATGTAGGAAATTCACTACCTGGTGGCCAAAGTGAACTATAAGCATGACCCGCACAGTAAGACTTAAGCCCGGGACCACCACAGAAGTTCCTAACGTGACCTCTGAACACGTTTTGAGGGGTCTCTATGTACAACATTGGCATCCTATTAGTGAATTTAAATATAACCAGGAGCATCAAAACAGCAAAAAAAAATTTTCAATTTAAAAAAATGTAACCAGTGTTGGTTTAAACACTTTATTTGATATTTTTAAGGTTTTAATGCGGAAATTCACTTTCCTCACGTCAGCGTGCTGCGTGCGATCTCGTTAGCATTTCTTTATTATTGTTGGTTTCCTTGTGTATTAGTTATTAGGAATTAAAAATTCTATTCTTATGTTATTTAACATATTTTCTAATCATTGTTGTGTACCGTTAATGTAATATGTAGCAATTCATTTTTCTATTATATTTTTGAAATTGTATTACATCGTCAACTTACATTTGGGGTGGTGAATTATCCTACACCATCTTAGCCTACCTATAACTAAGCCACTCCAGTGAGCAATCTTAATGTCGTAATGTTCGTCTCCAGAGTAGTTAAACAATGTTTACAGTATTAATATAAAACGTGAGTCCTCACAAGCAATTAGCGTTTCCTATGTAATTCCTCATCAAGCTGATATAATATATTAACTAAAACATGTAAACAACATCTGAGGATTAGCAATAGCAGTGTAAACAGGAGGGGCCGTGGAATTACGGGCCACCCTTCCTGACCCTGTGTTGGTTTAGGTCGGACATTGCCACATGGTCCAATAGCTTAGCATTAGCGACCACAATGGGAGGAAACCCAGACCCTCAGTTTTGTGGTTGTAATTCTTAAATAACTGTGTATAATAACAACACGTAGCCATTGTTTGTGTCATCATACTGTTAATTTTTTTATACATTTCTATATCGTGTTACAGAGGGACTAAAAATCGTAGTTGTATAATAACTGTAATTTAGAAACTGTAACATGATGTTTTAAATTTATTCCAAATTCAGGGTTCAAACCGAACTAAACTGGTTTGTTGCTGAACTAAAACTGTAAACAACGTTAACAACTCTAATACAACGTTGACTATGATTTTTGTCATTATAAAACTTACTATAATCAGTACTCAAGGTTGAAGAGGTAAAGTTTTAATATACATTTTCAGCTGTTTCATATTTGGGAGAAATTAATAGATTAGCATTCTTTAGCAAAAAAAATTACTAAGTGAAGACCAAACTGCTAAAATAAAACGAACGCTGAATTGTATTTAGTGGACGGCTTGATAGAGTAATATGATCAATTTGTCTGACGTTTTCTGAAGCTAAATCGTTAAAGAGGAACTACATTACATTTTATTCTAGTTACTGTAAGTTACTCTTTTTCACAAGTAAGGCTGGTCTGAATTCTTTCTAATGAATGAGGAAAATTGGAAGGAATGATTTACTTGTTTATTACTCAACATCGGATTTGCCTTTATCTGTTGTGTGATTTGATTTTGGGTCGATTTGGTATTAATAAATGTACCGCGATACCCATTTTCTTATTCAAATCAATAATAATATTGACGTCCTTAATTACTTTTTATAAGTAATTTTTGATACAAATTGGCAATCCCTACATCGTATACTATACAACTTAGTTTTTACGTTGAAACTCTTTTTGCTTGCTTTTAATTACAATTTTACCTTCATGATATTATGTAAGCTCATGTAATAAAAAATTAACATTTGTATCTGAAAACCGATAAAATAAGGGTTGTGATATTATGTAACGTATAAATTGTCTAATTAACATTGATTGAAATTGTCGAATTAGGATTAAAATACAATTTATTGGTGACAGTGATCATGATGGTGGTACTGGCGCTTGAACAAATATTTTTATACTTTTATTCCTCCATCTCCAGCTATACCACTATAACAATTCTTCTTGAGCGCTTTGCCCTTATTTAGGGCTTACACTCTTCATTCTAATCTATGTCCTTGTCCTACAAAGCATGAGCAGTAATGGAAAATTTGTCCAGCTCGGGGTACTTAAGTGCCATTGCATTAGTAAGAGTTTGTATTGTACCTTTTATTTTTCTCAATTGTGTCCCCCCTGTGAAAGTTGACAGAATCTTCTTCCATTTTCTCTACAATATTTAGCTTATTTGTATACTTCTCGAGTTAAAGATGAACATTGAAATATTAAGCAGTGTGAGCAAAAACTAGCTAAAAATTATGCTTAATACTAAGTGAATGGTTAAAGGAAGTGCTATTTCTCATTCACATTACCCAACAATTCAGCGACTTGGAGAATGCATTTTCAAATTATATTTAAGTTAGGCATGTAGGCTACTTCAATTTATTCTAATGCATCAAAGTAAAAAATGTTTTTTTGCGATATAGATGGAGTTAGTTATAAAGTATAAATTTTAAACACACGAATTAGGGTAAATACAACCCTAGGTAAATACTGTCTTCTATATTGTGTAAGCAAATATAAAGTTCATGACATTTTGATTTGTTGAACACAACATTTAAAAGTTTATATAAAATATTAATGTTTATCAAACCAGCTTTATTTTATATAAGCGTCCTGCAAACTGCAATATATATATATATATATATATATATATATATATATATATGTGTGTGTATATATATATATAAAATAATCTGACTATTTTTTTATAAATTATTTGTCACGCAACTGAAAGCTGACTTCTGGTTTTGCTTGTGAATATCGTTTGTTCCTCACGCTTTGTTCCGAGAACCTTCAAACTTTTGTGTCCAAAGACGTCTTATAAAAAAAGTTTCGATTACTTTTTTAAGCTCCATAATTTCGTGTACACAAATCATCTATAAATCATCTATAAATAAGTTATCTATAAATCATCGTGCCATCTAAGTCATGTAAGTCATCTGTAAATACGAAAAACCGACCATTCCTCAGACCAAACCTCTACACTTACAAAAACGAAATTTGGCACGTATACTTTTTCCATAACGTAGGTAACCAATAAGAAGGGGTTTTAAGAAATTCCCATTGGGCTATGCCCCGCGGGGCTTCAAAATTCCAATCCTGTGTTATTCTTATGGACATTCGCTTCTTTGAGCTTTTGAGAATTCAAACAGCTGATCATGATTCGTAGTAGTTCCACGGGTTAACCACAGAATGAAGAACACATCACAGGTTTTATTCCCGGGTGAAACCGGGTACGATGGCAGGTAGTATTATTATATTTATCTGCAGCTGAAATTCATGCGTTGCTAATAATACTAGGCTTTAGGAAATAGGCTATCTCACTTACTATTCAAATGTATAAGTAAGACATGAATCTGAATATTTAATGATTATTTAATATAATAATCACTATAGTGTTTAAAAAAGTAACTATACTTAAAATATAAACCCGTTGAATAAAACGTTAACGTATATGTTGAAAACTGTAATCTAAGTGTATGAATCCTACTACTGACAAGCGCATAATGATCCTGAGATTATTTCAGAACTTAAGTTTTCAAAATGCGAAGAGGTTATGTTTTACGTACCAATCACTGCCGATTGTATTACACGACAACTTTTTAAAAAGCGACTTTGTTGATGGCTCCGTTATAGGAGCTAAGAACTTGTAGGCTTCAACAAGAAAGGAATTACATCAAGTTTTAAACTGAATAATTCCCTTTTCAAGTCGCGCATAATCTTCTTCCAGTAAACGATTATAACAAGTCCTATCCTTCGTAAAATAAATATCTTGCCGTAAATTATAAACTTCTAGACACTTTTTGAGTAATTGTTTTTATTTCATAAAACTATTAAATTATATTAGTTTATCATTAACCGATTCACCTTTGGTCTGGGTTTCGCACCAATTCACGATACAATAAGGAGTTTCGTTGCTAAATTACTATAATTTTGATTTTTAATTGGATTCTGATGCACCTGCCATAACAACAGCATTACACAAATAATAGTCTAGTTGTTAGGATGCGAGCTTTGTTATTGTACGGACAGCAGCTTACGCCACTGATCTACTGCGCATCTTGTATATGAGACCTACCGTAAGATTTATAAAACAGCATTGTACAAGGTCTTACTGAAGTAACTTTATTCGAGTGATAATTGGATTTTCAGTGAGCTTTCAATAAGGAACGAAAAGCAGACATGTTACGGACCATGTCATTCATCGAAAACAGATGGATATCGTGTATAGTTTGATACAAATTATATTATTTTAAATCACAATTGTTAATTATTCTAATCAGCTGGTTTTTCCTCAGTTGTTTTTAAATTATTAGATTGACTTTGTTTTTTTTGCTGTTTTTTTTCTTGAGTAAATATTGCATTTTCGTCTAACATCCTGTTTTAATAAAACATTGAATTCTGTACATCCCAGATTATTCATAATGTATCTTCTTGCTGGGCGTGTTTGGATCTGTTATTTATTTATTCAATATGCCTAGGGCATTTCTTTTTGTTCTCTAGTTGACTTTACATAAGGACTTCTGGACATTTTTCCGAATCTGGAAGAAAACCTTTAATCTGAGTATGGGTTGAGTTTTATTTAAAATGAAATATGTCCTGTATAATAGAACACAATTCCATAACCTAAAACAGACACCCTAGTCAGAAATGGGAGTCCAGTCGTTTGCATTAACTCGCATTTCAGCTAAATTGAACAAAGTCCCGGGGCAGTTTGATAATTATTTTACAGGAAACACAAGGGCTGTAAAAGTTTTTGTTATAAACTAGTTATTTGTAGGCCCTCGTCCTGGATACGTGATAAAATAGTTGTTTACACCAGATAACTGTGTGCCAAGCTATCTCTTTACTGCGTAATAATTATTAAGTTGTCCCGAAAATCCATACAAACCTTGTGTAAAAATTCATAATTAAAATAGTTAAAATAATGATTTATTGTGTAAATAAATTATAAGTTCTTTATTCATATGGAAACAATGTATTATATGCTTAAAAAATATAAAAAAACTGATATCGAACGTATTGATGCTTGGAAAACAATAGACTACACTAATAAAACAGACATATAATGTAATAACAATATATTCCTAGCTATAGGTTTGTATCAGCTCCATTTATATTGGATGCTAACCAGAATCAAGTTTTACTGATCAGTGAGCAAGCAATTGATGTATTGGATCTGTTTAATCGTAATAGACACACACAATCATCAACACAAACAATATTTGTAATAAATGCTAAAGTAGTGAGAATATTACAGTTGCTTTTGTGGAACGTTTAGTTATTGATTACTTACGTACAAGATATTGAATGGTTAGAAAAACTTATTAAATACTATCCGTATCAATATCAAGAGATTTTTCTGTTTGTGTATTTACTCGAAAATATTTGAATGCGCTACTTACATGATTAATTTAGTTAAAACATATATTTTGAAGTACACATATCGTTTCAGATGAAGTTGTGTAAAGAAAACAGCTGCTCTTGTTAGATGTCAATAACTATATAAATATCACTTGATTTTGTTTATGATTAAATTATATAAACACTACAACTTTGCTCTATACAATCCACTGCACGATTGAAACAATTTTACGAGTTATAATAGGACTAGTAGCCCGTCACGGCTTCGCTCGCGATCACAGTACAATATTATTTTTGAGAAGTTAGTTACAATTATTGTGAAAGCGCCTGGGAAACCGACCGACCTTTGCTCGAGAAGGTAATCAGTTTGTTAAAAATGCTTAGAGTAATTATATTTACGATTCCTCTCCATATCTGATTTGTTTATTTACAAGTTTATTTTCATTCTGGACCTTTCCGCTTTATATCTTCAGTTTTCTCGCAATTAATACATAACCTAATCATGTAAAGCTATGTATACATTTGTTTTAATCACTATTCTCACAAAAATCACATGCTACTTTACAAATTGAGCGTTGTTTTTGGAATTCAGTGGTTGCTTTTGAACAGGTAGAACGACTCTTTTGGTTTTATTTACAAATCTTAAACATACAAACAACCACTATCACCACCATACCTACCATCTTAATGTTAGTATTTCGAATAATTTTACATACAAAACTAAATTTTCCCAGGGTTCAGGCCTGATAAGAACACATTTATTAACCCATAAATTTAAAGGTTCCAACATTTTGAGAGCCTTAAATTAAGCATTTTTGGAACAGGAGTAGGCAAAGTTTTTATACTGATGTATTAACTATCCTCCTAACAAATGTATGCACAATCGGACCAGTTAACTACTAACGTCAGTGATGATTAAATTAAAACATTAAAGGCCGACGGAGCAGATAAGTTTGTTTCTATCTTATAGACCTGTTTCTGATTATAGTGCATTACCTGCTGTCTTTCTAGCAAATCTTTGCTCAATCGGTCTAATAAGAACATGTTTAACATGGAAATGTTGACGGTCGTGAGGACCGAGCCTCATTGGAACGGGAATAAGCCCATAATTTGTTTGGGATGGCACCATCTTCTTACAAATATCAGCATTATAACGCCTGTAGTTTATTGTACTTATTGCTGGTGGACTTAACAACTCATACAATATAACAAGAGAATGAGCTACGTGGAAATCTCATCAGCTAGCGCAATCGCCACTCGGAAAACTGACTCTGACTCGAAACTACCCTGGCTCTTGCTCTCCATCACACTTTACTGAACTATATTTACTATATACAGTGTCATTTACAAAATACCTTATATATTAATACGCTAAGGCGATTTTTGTTAAGAGATCTCCTCCGTTATTTCTGAACCGATTTGAACGATTCAGGTACCAAACTATTCGTCCTGATTCGTAGTTTTGCATAAAGGTTTTTATCTTTTGATATTTTAAATCAGAAGGGTATGAGCCGCCCTAAAAGTTCGGTTTTCGCCCATAAGATTAACATGGGGAATTATTTTATTTGAATTGCAGCTCTTAAATCATTATGGATAGATCATTAGGAATACCAGATGTTACAGGTAAGGAATTTATGTATCTATATAAATTATTTTCTACATCGCTTTGAGCAGTGAAATGTTGGGTGAAGCGGAGATATTTGAATTTGTGTTAAAATTTGTTTATTCGTCTGTCTGTTTATGAGCCACGCGTTAAAATAAACTGCACTGAATAAAATAAAACACTGCCCACTTTCGTGTATAAGAGGAAACTTTGGCTGTTTTAAATCATAGTGCATCATTAGGGCCATGCCCCTTTATCCGGCACTGCTACAAAGTAGATTTTAAGGGTACAGGTTACTCAACCTTTCACTACAGAATGCATTATATTTTTTCTCATGAGCATTTAGCCAGCTAACTGCCTTTTGTGTACTAAACCGTATAAATAACGACACGGCAATGAAAAATTACGGAACACATAATCCCTTGCAACATGGTAAGCTAAGTTTATCTAGGTTGTCATTGTTATTATAATATTACATATTGTATGAGGTTTTAAGTCCACCAGCAATAAGTACAATAAAATACAGGAGTTATTAAGCTGATATCTGGAAGAAGATGGTGCCATCCCAAACAAATTATGGGCTTATTCCCGTTCCAATGAGGCTCGGTCCTAAGGACCGTCAATATTTCCATGTTAAACATGTTCTTATTAGACCGATTGAGCAAAGATTTGCTAGAAAGACAGCAGGCAATGCACTATAATCAGAAACAGGTCTATCAGACAGAAACAGACTTATCTGCTCCGTCGGCCTTTAATGTTTTAATTTAATCGTCACTGATGTTAGTAGTTAACTGGTCCGATTGTGCATACATTTGTTAGGAAGATAGTTGATACATCAGTATAAAACCTTTGCATACTCTTGCTCCAAAAATGCTTTACTTTAGGGCTCTCCAAATGATGGAACCTTCAAATTTGTGGGTTAATAAATGTGTTCTAATCAGACCTAAACCATGGACAAATTTAGTTTTGTATGTAAAATTATAGTGCATTGCCTGCTGTCTTTCTACCAAATCTTTGCTCAACCGGTCTAACAAGTGTATGTTTAACATGGGAATGTTGACGGTCGTTAGGGCCGAGCCTCATTGGAACGGGAATAAGCCCATAATTTTTTTGGGATGAACCCATCTTCTTCCAAATATCAGCTTAATAACTCCTGTCATTTATTGTACTTATTGCTGGTGGACTTAACAATTCGTACAATATTTAATATTATAATCACAATGACTACCTAGAAAAACTTAGCTTACCATGTTGCAAGGGATTATGTGTTCCGTAATGTTTCATTGCCATGTCGTTATTTATGCGGATTAGTAGACCTTTTTACAGTGGTAAAGCAGACGTGTTTCCTCTGTTCTGTGACAAAAGATAGCTGGCTAAATGCTCATTAGAACAAGTATGATGCATTCTGTAGTGAAAGGTTGAGTAACCTGTAGCCTTAATATCTACTTTGTAGCAGTACCGAACAAAGGGGCATGGCCCTAATGATGTATTATGATTTAAAATAGCCAAAGTTTCCTCTTCCACACGAAAATGGGCAAAGTGTTTTATTTTATTCATTGCAGTTTTTTACGATTGGCTCATAAACAGACACACGGATAAAATAATTTAAATATCTTCACTTCACACAACATGTTACTGCTTAAAGCGATGTAGGAAATAATTTATGTAAACTGTAACATCTCATATTCCTAATAATCCGTCCATAATGTATTAAGAGCTGCAATTCAAATAAAATAATTCCCCATGTTAATCTTATGGGCGAAAAACAAACTTTGAGGGCGTCCCATGCCCTTCAGATTAAAAAAATCAAAAAAGTGAAAATAATTACAAATCAGGTCGAATATTTTGGTTCCGGAATCGTTAAAATCTGTTCAGAAATAACTGAGGAGTTCTTAATAAAAATCGGCTTAGCGTATTAATATATAAGATATTTCATCACTAGGACCAACAGTGACACTTTTCGTTACAAGCTCAAATTTAAAAAAATTAGCGAGGATCGAGAAGCCACTTTTGGTTCTAGTGATGAACTATATTTTTCATCATACTGCAGACAATTTTAAGATAACAATTTAACAAAATTTTTTTTACTATTTTACCATTAAAAGATAGCTTTCATCTTGATCTTGCTATTCTAAAGAAACAGCTGTTTCACAAGTTTTAATTGTTTACAAGTTGAACAAGGCTAGTAAAAAAAGAGGTTACCTAACTCCCATAAGGCCTGTGTAACCCGCGACAGCTGGTAAAGTGACGTCACCCGCCGACCCTTTTGCGAGCCCGGGACTCACCGGCACTAATCTTTTTTCTTCCTCGTATATTTTAATTTCCCATTTTGACTCATATATAATTAATAGATTAACTTGAACTATCTAGTATTTAACCTAATTTAGCGGTGGATTGGACTTCTTAATCCGGTACTCATAATTCAGTGGCATTTTATTCGTATTAAAAGTCATAAACATATCGTAAACCTATCGTATGCTTTAAGATTTTTACTATACTAGAATTTAATAGGGTAGATTATATTTTCCTGTATCAATTAATATATCTAATAATGTATTATTAATCTTAGATTTATTACTTCTTAAGTGTTTGTAATAAATATTTGCCGTAGTTGTTTTATAATTTATAAATTAATGTCCAGCAAGTACGGAATTGTTAAGAGGCAGGCCCTATTAATGAAACAAAATACAACACCTTTCGACGGGCTTGCCCAATAATATATAATTTACAAAATGTATGTTATTTACAGAAACATTTTATCTAAAAATAAATACGAATCTATCATTAATGTAACTAGAAAACTATGAGAGAATCTACGTAGACAATTTAACTGGTTTTCCAACTTCATCTTTATTTTTTCTTTTATTACAAATACGTTCTGGTTCAAAAACATCAACCTAAATGTCCTTTGTGTGATACAAGTGCTACAACAACCAATGGAATTTCCGGGTACTCTTGCTCTACAGATTCGTCAAATTAGTAGTAACACGGGTCCTAACCACTGAGTTATTGTACAGGAATTACAATTCTGCATTAAGGCACTTGGCTTGGTCCAACCATTTTGATGATGGGCATGTTAAACCACCATATTACAAATGTCCTAACCAAGAACTAGGGAGTCCACTTTGAACGTCATTTCCATTTCTTGTTTCATCTTCCAGATAAGGATATAATGTTGTTTTTTTTCCAACCCAGCGTGATATAAAAAAAAATTACAAACCATCGGATCAGACATTGGACCAAGCACCAAGCGTTTTCCACGCGAGATTTTAGAAGGATCGGTCTAATGTCTTGTTCGTGGTCGGGCTCGGGAAGAAGTTCGTAGTGAATTTTGCTACCTTCGTGCCCTGCTCCCTGCTCCCTTCTCGATCCGTTGTCTTGTTCGGGCAAAAGCCCGATTGTGTGTGGCCGTCTTAAATGTATCCGCACGCTTACATTGCTGAATCCACTGTTTACACGTTGCTTCATGTTTCGCAAACCGGTAATAAACAGTTCTATTATGTTGCAACTCGCGTGTTTTAACTCGGCTATTATTACAAACGGCAACTGCACATCTCTCTCCAGGCATTACATTACAAAACCAGTGACAATTATGGTCAGTAAACTTAAGATATAACTACAAAAAAATATAAAATATGAGGTACTAGAATAAACTATATTTAACTGTATTTTTGAAACTCATAATAGCGATGGATTTCAAATTATTTTTTGACTTATTTGGACTTTAACTATCGCTTCTAGTGTTTAAAACCACACTACGTTTCGGGAGGTAAGGAAACTCCTCCCGTTATCAAGTGAACCCTACATGTAGGAACTTGATATTTAGATGTATCTAAATATTAAGTTCTTACACCTAGCTAACCTACATGTTTTTGGATTTTCTTAATCTTTTTCACTACCAGACCGCGCACTCAACTAGTGGTGGCTAGCTGTAGTGGAGGGGGAGAGCCGTTACCCCCACCTACCGCCAGGGGCACGTTACGACACAGCTGTGGCTACCCACCCGTCTGTGTCGACGGGAACATGCCCTTCAACAACTTCTTTCTTTTATAATAGAGAGACTCATGATGTATAATATTTGCCTCTTCCCAACTAAATTTATGATCATTTTCCCCGGCGTGTTTCGCTAATTTAGATTTTACTATTTCGCCATTTTTGTGTAGGAGAAACTAAAAGGCCGCTAAAATTTCGTATAAACAAACATAAAAGAAACACAAAAAATGGCGAAACAGTAAAATCTAAATTAGCGAAACACGCCTGGGAAAATGATCATAAATTTAGTTGGGAAGAGGCAAAAATTATACATCATGAGTCTCACTATTATAAAAGAAAGTTTGTTGAAGGGGCATTAATTAAATTACATGAAAATCCGATAAGTAAGAGTAGTATTGATGTCAGGCCACTATGGGTTCCTTTAATTAAAAACTATTTCAGTCAAAAATCACCCCGCAAACACACGCCAGTTCCTTGTGTTCCAGTTGCTCCCGCGACTAAGGTCCATCCAATGCGGCTACGACACATGCGTCCGTGATCGCCCTTGGAGGAAACACGGCCACCTGATTGCATGACCAGTTCCCAATGCTCACCTTGGAGGCATGCGGTAATCTCTATGAGAATATCGTACGGGTGCCCGTGTAGCATTCTAGGAGGAATCGTGCGGTTTTTGGTTTCCGTTTCATGTTCCCGTCGACAAAGACGGGTGGGTAGCCACAGCTGTATCGTCACGTGCCCCTGGCGGTAGGTGGGGGTAACGGCTCTCCCCCCTCCACTACCGTTAGCCTCCAGTCGAGTGCGCGGTCTGGTAGTGAGTTGACCTGAGAGTGATGTTTCCCGTTTTGCTGTAAGGTTGGAGGCAACGATGCAGAACAGGTAATGTATTGCCAGTTTTCCATTTGTTCGTGTATATAAATGTTGTATTAGTGTATTGTATTTGATTTTTTGTATATATATTTGTTATCTTTGTGTTAGTGTAAATTAAAATGTAAAGAAAAAGATTAAGAAAATCCAAAAACATGTAGGTTAGTTAGGTGTAAGAACTTGATATTTATATGTAAGTAGGATTCACTTGATTATGGGAGGAGTTTCCTTACCTCCCGAAGCGTAGTGTAGTTTTAAACACTAGAAACGATAGGTAAAGTCTAAATAAATAATAAACTATATTTGTTTGTAAACAGTACAAACATTGTTTGTTGATATGACACAGCTGACGGAGCGGGCGGCCCGGGTCGGCCGATGACGCGTGCGCGAACATGATGCGCACTCGTGTTAGGTAACCTCTTTTTTTGATAGCCTTGCAAGTTGAATAATGCGTTCAATTCTTATTTAACATCTGATGACTACGACCGAAAATTGTCACCAAATGATAGTTTTATCGTATGCTCAAAAATCAGCTGTTTTTGGGTCTGTAATTAATCTGTAAATTTGGATTTTAGAGAATTTCCCCTATAAGGAAGAAGCTATTACCGTAGGTCTCATGGTAAGACTTAATCCCGAGACCATGATAACTTTTTGTTTTGAGGTCCCCAGATGCCAAAAACGCTATTCGTTCAAAATTGTATATACGTATATATAATGTGACCGTGAATGCGATAACTTAAGTAAAAAACGTCTGATTTCGATTAAATTTGGCTCAAATGTGTAAAGTGACATTCATGACTTTAAGTTCGAAAACCATAAAAATCGGACCATGGGGAGGGGGGTTTATGGGGGCTTTAAATTTTCCAAAAACCTTTTTTGCATATTTAACCCTACAATTTTTAAAACATTTAATTTTGGTTTCGACCATGTTATAGAGCTTAAAAAACAAATAATATAGAATTTTGCATTATTAACCTCGTTTAAGTGGTTGCGGAAATGATCCAAAAACCTGCACATAAAATCTCCCATGTGTTTTTTTTTTTTCTTATGGGAAAAGGTTTTTGGATTTTCCTCAGTTCATTTTAATGTAAATTTCACATTTGCTTTTATTAATCAGTTCAGCTCCACAAAACAATCACTTTGGTCTTTAAATTTGATTTTACGTCCAACCGTTGCAGAGATATTCAAAGTGCTAAACATCAGTACGTTGTCCAATGTTATCCTTATGGAAAATAAATAAAATTTGATATCTCGATTATTTATGAATGTGTATTGATGGAACTTGGTATGTGGCTTCACGTTGTACTGTTATATTGATATTTGCACAGTAAATTAATTTTTTGTTGATTGTCCCTGTAGCAGCTAACATGCATACTCAGCCTTAATGTTATTCTTACAGAGAATAAGTAAAGTTTTATATCTCCCTTAATTATGAATATTAATAAAACTTGGTATGTAACTTCACTTGATTCAGTTATATTAATAACTGCATAAAAACTCATTTATTATCTTCCTCGTTGCAGCAAAGCTGCGTACTCAGGTTTATTCTTATGGGGAATAAATAAAGTGTTATAAATCACTTAATTATGAATGTATTTTTGTGAAACTTGATAAGTGGCTTTATGTAGGAGTGATATTCATGTAAATTCATTGGATATTTGCTGAGTACGCAGGTTTGCTGCGACGGGGGTATTTATTTTACCTTGAAATAGCGCACCGAAAATCAACTGTGGATTTTTTCAGTGAGCTAACCTCAAATATTGTTATTGCTAATTTTTATGAGTGTGTAATTAAACGGTAATTATATTCATTAAAAAATTCTAAAATTACAATTATACCATCACTAAATTGTAGCTGCCAATCGCAGAGGTAATAGTGTTTAAGGCGAGGGGGCACATTTGCCTAATATAATAATAATATATTTACTAATGTATTGTTTACTTAGAGACACGATCGGTGGAAGTTGAAGGATGCCCCTTGTGTTTTTATTCTTATCAGTTCTTTTTGTAACATATATTTTAAAGTTTTCTTAGTAAACTTTAAGTCATTGTCGATTTAAGTAAGGAGTCAATATACAAATGAGCTTCATATAAAATAGTCATGATTGTATTTTCTCTTTTAGAGCAACATTTCGTAAAGTATGCAATCAGATATTAAATTTAAAATCGAATACAAAATCTAAAATATTTCGGATGAAATTTGGAGTTATTCGATTAAAAGAGTATTCGATTAAAAAAGTAATTTAATACTGTCTTATTCCAACAATGCGCTAAAATAACAAAGGAATTGCTCTTTCAATGAAAATCTATGATTGATATCCCGAGGCGCCCTTTTATCAACACTTTCCGTTAATTAACACTCTTCCGGGGAGTTTATTGGTTCATTTTTTTTCTAAAAGCTCTCCACTATGCGTTTTAACAAAGCTAAAGGCAGTCAATATGTAGCAATGTAGGGAGGAAATATAATAATTAGTTATGTATTGATTTGAATGTGGATAAGTGTAACTTCATGGCGAAGTTTAATGAATGCGTAATTTTCACATTGAGAAAATCTGATCAGTCTCAAGATAGTCACCCCTTTTTCACAAATCAATTTTGTTTCATCAGTTTACAAAATTCACTCATACTACAAAATAAAATGGTCATAGAAATCGCATTGATACGGGAAATATAAGTGCAAAGTACTGTGACGAAGGTGCCCATTTCCCTTCGTCTAGGGAACTTAGAAACAGACATATCGTTTCCCTGTTATGGGAGCACTGCGAGCCGGGGTTATGGTGGGGAGTGTGAGGAAGCGTCGCGGGCGGACGGTGGTCAGTTGGAGTGTGGCAGTGACGAGCAGAGCAACTGAGCTGGAGGTGTTTGCCTGGGACCAGGGACGACCAGGACCTACAGACCTCGGGCTATGGGGAACGGAGGTGGACCGGGCAGACGAAATCTCCCCATCCTGTAAGCGTAGGAGAGGACCGGAACTGATTGGTGGCCAGGGAGGATAGGTCGACCTGAGGGACTTCTGAAAATAAAACCTAAGTTAAACCACAAGCTACTCTTGTTTTTATTTTACTTGTTATCTCTTTACCAATACATCTACCCCCCATTTCCCCCTTTTAGCCAGGGGGTGTGACACAACGTACTTTATTTGCTATAATTAGAAATTTTGGCGTATGTAAGTTGTGAACTCACTCATTATTTACTCACCAAGCAAATTAAGAGAAATAATCGCACTGATTATCTAAACGAATTGTCATGGAGGTTCAAACATTATTTTGCACACGGTAAGTTCTTGTCGAACAAACAAAATAAACACAAACTATGAAAACACGCACATTTCAAATTCAAATTCAATAATCTTTATTCATCAAATATACATAATATACAATTGAATAGTGTCAATAACATTTTTTTTAACTTAGGCTAAGAAGCTTTACAATTTAGTGAACAACTAATAAGGACTAGAAATAAAAGAAATATTAAATGTTGTTCACTTCATGAAAAACATTTAACCATAAACGCCCAGCCTAACCTTACTTTCGCCATACCATGCGACCACTTGGACCAGCCGGCGCAGTTTGGCATTCACTACACTTGACGTACCAGAACGGGAAATTTATTTGTATTTTTTTGCCTCACCAGTGCTACAGGCACACGCTGTCGACTACCGGCAATTCCTGGCGAACAGAGTTCAAGCACCTTTCGAATTCCGCCGGGATCAGGCTGTTTTTTCAGATTTTGTTCTCTCTAGCAAGTTCCAGGACGGGTTAAAACCATTTTTAAAGTGTTTGAATGCCTGATCCTCTACAACAGAATAGAGAACAACTGCAAAATAAATTTGTCAAGCCAGTCTCCCGTACAATATCTAGATCCTAAACCAGAGAGAGATTAAATCTCTCTTGTTAACGTGTTTACTGTATTTGTATTGTTGTCAGCTGAACCAAAATCACTAGTTTTTAATCTTTAGTCTTAAATCAATGTTTGTGACACGAATCCCCAGATGTCGGATTGATAAGTGGTATTTGTTTAACAAAGCGCCACGAGCAGTGGTTGTTGCAGTCTGAATTCCTATAATTCGAGTTATAGGTTTACCTATTGCTGGCATCCTAGCACAAGAGCAACAACTATCGATGATGTGGAGTATTTATCTCCAGACAATTCCTCAGTTAAATAAAAAAGTCCTTTAAGTAAAAAACGGATTCTTCCAAAACCTCTCCGTCAGAAGAAAGAAGGATTTTTAGCAGTTGACATATGACAGTTCCACAATCAGTTTCTTTCACTTAAATTAGTCACTGAGACATTACAAAAGTTAAGTTCTATCAAGTAAGCACCTCCTTCTTAAGTTTAAAGTCCTTTTAGTTAATTTCTCCTATAGGGAATAAGCTATTATCGTAGGTGGCATGGTAAGATTTAAGACCGAGACCATGGTAACTTTTCATTTTGAGTTTTATACACACCGGGTGTCCCATATAAGTCCCCCTCTCTTAATTTTTGAAGGACTGATTATTTTCAAACAATCTTTGGTATATTTTTACCAGCATAAGTCAAAGTACTTTTGTTAGTTGGTTAAAGGGTTTCAACCCTCGCCTCTAAATAGGAGAGTTGCTAGGGGTAGTTTTTATTTTCAAAACAACAACCCCTAAAAAGTTGCATATCATATTAAAGAGGGTAAAAAAGGAAATTAATGCCGCAAATTAGACCTGTCGATGATGATATAAACTAAAGTTAAGGTTAAAACCCTATAGGTCATCTTACCTTCCCGTCATTAGTCCAAATGTGTCAAACAAATTATGCTGACATGTTTCGTTGCAAGTGCAAAATTATCATTGCTTGCAATTCGTCAAAACCTAAAATAAAAAAAACTATCACAACACAGAAACAATAACACCGATTTGGAATAAACGAATAAAAACATTTCCGATGCGCTATTGACATGACGGACACGACACTGGTAGCAGACTGGAACATTACGTCACATCGCCTCTCCTCCTTCAGTTATCACTGTTGTTATCAGCTTGGTGGTCAGCTGACCTTGAACGGATAATCGTATTGAAGATAGAGTGTGACCGGAAATGTAACTTCTCATTGAGGTTGTAATTTTTACACTGTTCTTCGTTGTGTTCCTTATAAATTTCGCATTCCTTCAATGTGTCTAATTTCCTACCCTTTCCACAAAAGTGGTTATTTCTAGATCGTCATTGAGTTTATTTCTAGACTCTCATAGAGTGATTAAAATCAATAGGGTGTTGAGCAAAGATCGAATTTTTATAAAAAAGGCATCATCGTTAGGGCCTGCTATTTGAAAAATAATAACTACCACCAGCAACATTCAGGGATGAGGGTTGAATCCCTTAACCAACTAAAAAAGGACTTTGACTTATACTCGTAACGTTAACGAAATATTGTTCATAAATATAAAGTTGTTCAAAAATTAAGAGGGTTTAGACCTTTTTGGGATGCCAGGGATCATGAGTTAACATGATAACTCTCGCAAAAAAGGTACGATTTTTATAAAATTCGGTAAGGAGGTGTAAAGCAGCATTTATTTGAACGATTACGAAAACCAGACGGATCGTAACATCCAAAGGGGGATTTTCCCACAAACATGTTATTTTTGTGTTTTCACATGTGGCTACAGTAAACTTTGCCACTTAAGTTTTTACCGTTATTTATAATCACATGTTTGTTGTTTTTATCTGTTTTAATGTTTTTGTTTTGATGATTGATTACTTCCTTTCAATACAAGTTTTATTTCCAATCATGTTTACTTTATTTTCATCACACATCTTTAAATATTGATTATAAGGTAATATCCTTATTTGGTGACCCCTTGATTCCTGTTATTTTTATCAATTAATTACTTCTACAATACCAGCAATGAATGGACTGGAATCGTCTCCATCAAACACAGAACCTAATTCCTCAGAAGAATTACATATATCAAGAATTCAAATGAAAATACCACCTTTCTGGGGAAAAAATGTTTCATTATGGTTTCATCAAATTGAATGTCAGTTTTCCATACATGGCATTTCAAAGGAAACCACCAAATACAACTATGTAATGAGTTCCCTGGATAGTGAAGTTGCTAGCCTTCTCTCCGATTTCATTGCAAAACCACTATCCTCATCCCCTTACTCGGACTTGAAGCAAAGATTATGTTCAGAATATGAGGTCTCGGAACACGTCAAACTAAAACAACTGACAAATGAAGTTTTTCTTGCAGATAAAAAGCCATCCACTCTTCTACGTGAAATGAGGACCTTGGCGGGAACGCAGATAACTGATAATTTCTTGAAAGTAATTTTCATGCAACGATTGCCAAATCAGGTTCGTACCATATTAGGTGCTTCTCAAACTGATTCCCTTGATGATTTAGCTAGACTAGGAGACAAAATAACTGAACTTTCAGCTGTTGATGGTCATATTTGTGCACAAGAGGCTATTAAACAAACTACTGATGTCGACCGCTTAGCTATCTTGGAGAAACAGGTAAGTGAACTCACCCAGTCTATTATGTGGCTACAGTAAACTTTGCCACTTAAGCTTTTACTGTTATTTATAATCACATGTTTGTTGTTTTTATCTGTTTTAATGTTTTTGTTTTGATGATTGATTACTTCCTTTTCAATACAAGTTTTATTTCCAATCATGTTTACTTTATTTTCATCATACATCTTTAAATATTGATTATAAGGTAATATCCTTACACATATTATTTTTATTGAAATAAAATGTTAGTTTGAAAAATATTTTTGAGACTAGCTTGAAAGAATTTGGTGTTTTCAAAACTACTGTTTTGATCATTGCTCTATTGCAATTGGTTAGCGAGATATTGAAAGTGTTAAACACCTTGACCTTGTCCGTTATTCTTACAGAGAAAAGTAAAATTGTTTATAAACATATATTTATACATCTTGGTATCAAATGGTTGTGATATATTAATATCCACATAAAATATCCCCGCAGCAGCAAACCTACAAACAATCTTATGTAAATATATGGCCATTGTGTCGTCCCATGCAATTCTTATGAGGAATAAATTAAATTATATATCTCCCTTTATGATATATGCTGATGAAAACTAGTACGCGCCTTTATTTAGTTGTGCTATGTTTATATTTGCATGAAAACCCCGTTTTTAGTTGTCCTCGTTTCACCAAACCTCGGTATTTTGTTCAATGTTATTCTTATGGAATAAACATCTCGCTAACTTAGCAATGTATTTTTACGAAACTAGGTAAGCAGGTTTTATGTGTTTATGAAGGATATAAATTTGCATCGGAAATTCGCTGAGGACGCAGGTTTGCTGCGAAAGAGGTTTTCCTGCAGTTTATCTTTGGTACTGAACCAGAAATGTTTGGGTGGATATTATCTAGCCACATTTTTTTAGCAGAATGTTATCAAAGTTTGGAGGAGTAAGACTAAAAAATTCCTCTAAATATTATATGCCAAAAAAAATATTTGAAGTATGTGGCAAACAAATTTCAATTGGTAAACTTATCACTAATGTATTGTGTACTTATAGGTCCCCAAAGAGAAACAAATGAATGTATTTTAAAGGACTTGACACAACATCAAACAAGGTCCAAGGTTCCAATAAAAATAAATGTATAATATGTGGAGATTTTAACATAAATTCTTTAGACAGTAATAGTACAATATTTAAAGACTTTTATAATGTTTTAAAATTGTATGGAATAAAAGTAATGCTAGATATTCCATCAAGAGTTACTCAAACGTCAGAGACGGGAATTTATAATATTGCTACAAATTTAAAATATGAAGATATTCATAGTTTAGATGTAATTATGTCTGCAGTGACTGATCACTATAGGCAATAAATTATTGTTTTAGTTAGAAACAATATTAATATAGACAATGTTATAATCGTGCGAAATTTCAGTGATGAAAATATTAAACAATTTCTGTCTAATCTATCTCATGAACTCTGGTGTGAAGTATATAGGTCGAAGTCAGTTAATGAACAGTTTGATGCATTTCACACAATTTGTATTTCTTACTTTAATAAGAGTTTTCTTTTTTCAACAAGAAAATTAATAATATAAATAAACTACCGTGGCTCTCCATTGGGATAATTAAGTCTAGAGAACACTTTAAAAAAACTATGTTGTACCCGGAAAACTGACAAATCTGAAGCCTTTGGTAATTATTTAAGAATATCTATAATTCTGTATTAAAAATGGCCAAACAAAATCATTACTCAAAACTGATAAAAACAAGTGTAAGCAAATCCAAAAAAGTTTGGGATATCATAAAACATATGTTGGAGAAAATAGAGAACGCAGCATAGAAGAGATTTTATTAGAAAATGGTGAAAAAGTTAAATATTCTCTAACTATAGCCAATAAAATCAACGATTATTTCTCTTCTATTGTTCCTAATATATTGTGTAATGTGTATTCCTAATGTATTGTGTAATAACTCACCGATAAACCTTATCTAATATCAAGTTGTGATCAACCCCCTCAAGAATCACTTTGGCAATTTCATGAAATTAATGAAAGTTACAAAAAATATATTATATCGATTATTAAAAATTCATATTCTTCAGGCCCTGATGGTGTTCCACCTTTTATTCTGAAGCGATGTGGTAATCATAAATCACATCACCTCTAAAGTTTATCATAAATAAGTCATTCTCATCTGGACATTTTCCTAACACATTAAAAATAAAAATAGATGTTACTGTAATCAAAAAGAAAAATGAAGGTTATAAAATAAGCAATATGAGACCAATCACCGTATCTTCTGTTTTTTTTTCAAAGATATTTGAAAAAAAATTGTTCATAATAAAATAATGACTTTTTTAGACAAGAATACAATAATGTCAAAGCCAATTTGGATTCCTGAAAGGCAGATCAACTATGGATGCAATTTATCAATTAATTTCATATATAATTAATGATTTGGATCTAAATATGTCTTCCTATGCAATATTTTTGGATTTAACAAGGGCTTTTGATAGTATTAATCATGGAGCTCTTTTAAATAAATTGAAATATTTTGGAATTAACAATAATGCAGTAAAATTGATTAGGTCTTTTCTGAATGACAGTAAAGTGTTTACTGAAATAAGAGCTCAAGATAATTCCAGTTATTGTTCTTACCTTAACAATATTAACATCGGAGTTCACAAGGAACAGTTCTTGGTCCATTATTTTTGATCATATATATTAATCAATTAAAAACAATTACAGATCAAGGAATTTTTTTCGCGGATGATACTACTTTCTATCATTCCAATAATAACAGTTCTACTTTGGAAATGTCTTCATATATTCAAATTTCAAATGTTCTTGATTTGCTAAATAAGAATGAATTTTTGGTGAACAGTTCAAAAAATAAATTTATGGCTTTCGATAAAACTTTATTAAATATTAATAATCATCATACGCTTATTGATGACAGATTCGTCTATACATGTGAAACTACTAAATTTCTTGGCATATCAATCTCAGCCAATTTATTATGGCTCCCAAATATCCAAGAAGTATGCAACAAAATTAGTTCTGGAGTATATATGATCAAAATTCTATGAAAATGCTGCAATTTAATGTGACTAAACTTATTTATTATTCATATGTCCATTCACATTTATCTTATGGAATTATATTTTGGGGTTCAAGTCCTGAAGCGAAAAATATATTCATTCTACATAAAAGAGCAATAAGAACTATGTGCCAAATTCCAAAATCAAGTTCTTTCCATACATATCCATAGAAGATCATTCGAAGAAAAAAAATCATAAATATTACATGAGGAATAATAAACAATTAAATATTCCCAACTATAGAAATACTTTTGGGCAAAAAGGTCTACAATATATGGGTATAAAGATTTACAATACAAATCAAGAAAAAATCAAGAATATAACAAATAAAAACGAGATCACAGCAGCACGTTGACGTGAGGGAAGTGAATTTCTGCATTAAAACCTTAAAAGATCAAATAAAGTAAACCAACACTGGTTAAAATTTGTTTGAAAATTAAAAATTTTATTTTTGGCTGTCTTGATGCTCCTGGTTGTATTTAAATTCATTAATAGGATGCCAATGTTGAACATTATAAAGTTAAAGGGAGGTATTTTCGGGATAACAAGTTGGTATAGGTGTATGGGGGGTGATAAAACGATATTAATTAAGATATGAAAAACAGCCTTTTCCAGTGTAAAACCCCCATAAGACAACGTACTGTGATTTGACAATTACCATTTTCTTTAATAACTCGGTAAGTACTTATGTAAGAATGATGAGGGAGGGCTTACAATCTTTGAATTTTTATGTAAAATAAGTTAATGTTCCATAAAAGTACATTTGGGGCTTTTCTGACCCTTTTTGGATACAAAACGTCTAAATTTGAAAACATAAAATCCCCAAAACGGGGGTTAGAGTTTCCCGATTGTTTTTCCCAACGAACTTGTCCAACTGATTATAAAAAGGACTGTCTCTACCAAATTTAAAGTAAATCGGGCAAAAATTGCGGCCGCTAGAGTGTGAAAACACACACACACACACACACACACACACACACACACACACACACATATATATATATATAAATAAAAGATATATAAATATATGTATAAAGTGTTTAGAGACCCCTCAAATGTGGATGCCGAAAAGTAATGCTGGCCTATTTTTCAACGTGCCACCACTGCCAAAGGAAATGCCTCTACAGCATGCCTGTTACCAAGGAAGACGATGAAGACAACGTAGAGCCAATTCAGCAAGAACCACCAACAACTGAGGTTGAAGATTCCATGGACAAAGAACCCTTGCCAGGACCCTCAAGACCAAAGGGGATGAAACAGTAAAGCCAGGTAAAGTTTAGAGTGTAGCATTAGGACGTTATTGAGAGCATAACAGCGATAACAATGAGAAGTGTAGTTTTATAGATTTGATTACGAAAAAGAACAAATTATGATAGAACTTATTTATTACCTTAATAATACAGTAATGTATTTTCCAAGTAACATTATTTTTGTTTCCTTCATTTAATAAGTCTATTTAAAGTGGGGCAACATCATTATTAGAGATACAAACAAAAGTTGTGGGTCAAGAATATAATAAAAACAGGATTATCTGAAAATGTAAAAACTTAAAAAAAAACTTAACATCTCTGTAGTTGTTGACTAATTAAAGAATAATTAGCATATCATGTCTTTCCAAATCAAATTATATTCTCCACAACTCTTTTCAAATCAAGCTTTTTCTCTGATGTTTATTTTAGACGATATGGAGGAATGTTTGACGAAAAATGTGAGATAAATGACTCTTTTCGAAAATCTCTACCTTTTGAGAGCGTGTAGCTCGACAACGGTTAGGAATTAAAAAAAAAGGTATAGAATCAAAGTTTTAGACAATAACATTACCTCTAATTTATTATACAGAACCTTTTCTCTACGCTACGACGCACTGAAAATGACAAAATGTTATGAAAAATATTAAAATGTTTTTAGTTTTGACTGATTCAAAATTAATTAGCATATTATGTATGTTCTAAAAGGAAATTATATTCTCTACAACTCTTTTCAAATAAGGCTTTTTCTCTGATGATTTGTCTAGACGATATGGAGGAATGTTTTACGAAAAATGCGAGTTTAAATTTCTTTTTTTTTTCAAAAATCTCTACCTTCTGAGAGCGTATAGCTCAACAACGGTTAGGAATTCGAAAAAAGGTAAATAATCAGAGTTGTAGATAATTATATTAGCTTTAATTAATCATAGAAATCTTGTCTCTACAATGCACCGTTGTCGAGATATAATCCGAAAATTCAAAAATTTGGACGTTCTCCCCCTCTCTGGGGGGGGGGCTCACCTCGTTTATTTGCACTATGAAAGTTGCCATCCTTTGTATGTGAAAAAAATCAATTCCTAAGAGTCTTGTCACAAGAGCTACAAAACTGTGTAGTGAAGAAGAACACTTACAAGAATACGTGGCAAAAATAAAAAATGCGTTCATCAAAAGAGGATATCCACTAAGATTATTAGAAGAAAAAAAATTGTAACTCAAAATCAGTCCTCTCAGCAAAGAAACCCAACTCCTTGCAATAATGACAGCCCTAAATTAATTACTGAATTTTATCCTGGCTTACACAAGTTGAACAATACAATCAAAATTGCCCAAGAAATTCTTCAGACTTCTCCTTTAACAAGTGAAATATTCAAATCACCACCCATAGTTTTCAACAGACCACCAACATTGAAGGATTTAATTTCAAAACCAAAACTACCCTTTGACCAGCATGACAATAATAGTACTGGATTTGGGTCGCGTCCTTGCAAAAAACCTTGCCGTCTAGTCTGCAAACAAATGGAAAAATCCAAAACCTTTACCAGTAGTCATACAGCTAAAACATATAAGATACTAGGAAGATTAAGTTGCGAGTCAAGAAATATAGTGTACCAGATACAGTGTAAGAAGTGTCGCAAGGACTATATAGGCTCAACAACCAACACCTTAAGAGCCCGATTTACAGGTCATCGGTATACCCACAGACACGACGCCATGACAATGGCCGTGGTAGTTCATGGAAAAGAACACGGTGGTGACACTTTTGAAAACACATACAACGATAAGCCGATTAGGTAGCTGCAGAATAAGTTTTCCGTGCCTTCACTCAGGAGCCTTGACCAAGTCTGCCAGATGACAACCAAATCAAAACACCCAAATGGATGAAATCTTGGATAAAGAGAATCTAAAATATTAAAATTGAAATATGTTTTATACATATAAATTAAATAAAGAATAAGTCCATGGCAAACACCTGCATCATACCACAAACGAGCCCATTTGAAAATTGATATAATGAAACAGATGTTTTTACTTTATAATTTTTGTTATCGTTAAGATTTTGTTTATCTAATTTGTTTTTATAATGTGGTAGTTCTGAAGATGGCAAAACGAAATATAAACTTAATTCTTTGATAATTTTGGTTTTTCTATACAATTGTATATAGACAATATATATATATATATATATATATATATATACACATGTATATACTGTGCAAATTTTGAGTTAGTTTATAAAAAGAATACTGCTAATTTTACAATATTAATCTTTGACAGGTATTTAAAAATACTGATTACATTTATGAGTCATTTATGCTGGAGAAATCAAGTTCTGCTTAGGAGAATTATCTAAAATATTTTAAAAAATTAACTGTAAAGATTTTTGTTTTTATCGCATTTATTTGATATTTTAATTGTATGCATTTTGGAGTATTTAATAAAATAGAATCTTTTAAGTCAGTATAACCTTCAGATTGCATAATTAAGGCTGAAAAACTATGTTCCTCAAACAGCTGACGGCTTGTAGAACCGAGCATATTATTACATATGCAACCAGTATCCTGTAAATGTTGGGAAACAACCAGGAATGTTCGGTTGGGAAATAACCAGTAAACTTTTATATCATTCGATCAGGAATCTTTAATTATCATTATAAACCAGTCCTAAACATTTTCATTGAATATCTTTGTGAAGTTACTGGTATTGAATTTACAAAACTTTTGGCAAAATATCATTTGCAATTATTATAAAATATTCTTTGCAACATGCTGAAACAAAAAATGAATAAAATATGTATGTTCCCATATCTTTGTTCACTAATATGTTTATAAATGTCTAAACAATATTTTTAAATATTTGTATACAGTTTTGAAAAAAATTATAAAATATATGTATTTTAATAATTTTTGACGGTATGGATAGATTTAGTATTTTAAAATCTTTCTCTACAACAAGTACTGAGTAATGGTTAATAAAGACAACGGTTTCAGACGGTTGTATTTAAAAATAATGTAAAAAATATTGTCCAAAATGTAATAATGCACTGTTTGTTAGGTGCAATAATTTAGCCCAAAATTAAACATTTTTTGGGGAGGAAGATCATATTGGATTTCACTATAAAAGATCACTTGTGGAAAGGCATTTGAAACAAAGACATCAAGTGAACATTTTGCAGAGTCAAGAATTATGTCAGTTAATATTAAAAATTGTTTGCAATGAGCGTTGATTATCTCTCACCGTTCAAGAACATAACAACTTGTCAGAAACACGTTGAGTCGGTTGAATTGCGGAAGCTAATTTTCTCTCGCTACAAGACAATTGGTTTACGCTCCAGGGGACCAAAATTCATTTTCTTGAAGTTTAAAATACTTGTTTGGTGTTTCATAATATCGTCTAAATTTTATTTCAGCTTATTTAGAACCTCTAACATGTTTTATATTTATTTTATATTTTACAGAAGTACACCGTGCCCAAAAGAAAACTGAAAAACTTTGTTGGAATGTAATTGTTTTAATTACACACATATGGACATACTTTAAAATGAAAAGTGACACACATATTCTTAAGTTTCATTGATATAATTTTGTTCAGTGTACTTCAACATGGTTCCCATTGTTGGCAAAAAGATAGTCAATACGGTTATGTAACTCTGACCACACTCTACGTCGCATTTCATCAGTGATGTTGCTGAAGGCTGCATTTATTCTCAATCTCAATTCTCGAACATTGGATACATTAGACTTGTAAACTTGGTCTTTGACAAAGCCCCAGACGAAAAAATCACAGGGTGTTAGGTCCAGGGACCGTGGAGGCCAGTGTATTGGATCGCCACGCCCAATCCATCGTAAAGGGAAGGAGTTGGTCGAGTGCCCCTCTAACAACTTCCAATGCGGTGGGGCTCCATCTTCTTGGAAAAACACATTGGGCTGTAGGTCTTCCATCTGAGGAAAAGATAAGTTTTCTAGATAAATGTTGCCATTAATTGTTTGTTCATGGAAGAAAAATGGACCATTAAGTCTTTCATAAGATATGGCGCACGCACCACACGTTCAACTTGGGGCTGTGTCGAATTTGTTCTCGAACTTCATTTGGCTTTTCAGAGTCCCATAGCCGTAAATTATGTTTATTAACTTTTCCACAAACATGGAATGTGGCTTCGTCGGAAAACACTACCTTTTTTAAAAAGTTGTCATCAACAAACATACGATCAAACACAGTAGCTGCAAAGTCTTTACGTTTAAGTTTGTCATCTGGGGTAATTTGTTGTAAAATCTGCAATTTATAAGCGTTCATATTAAGGTTTTTCTTTAGAACTCGGTGAACACTAGATTTTGACAAATTTAATTTACATGCTGCAATGCAGACAGATTTTTTAGCACTAAGAAGGAATGCTTGATGCATGCTTTCTACAACTTCATCTGGGAGTTTAGGCCTACCATTACCTTTCAAGGGTTTTATGCTTCCAGTCAACATAAACTTATCACACCAGGCTCGGATGGTGTTCCTTGATGGAGGATGTCGACCATAGCGTGTTCTAAATCTTCTTTGCACTAAAATATCAGATTTGGTTTCAATGTACCATTCAACACACTGAGCTTTCTCTTGCACGTTCATAACGCCTGCCTTACTGTAGGTTATGTTTTGAAGTTTAAAGCTTTGAATGACAACAATGGATCAGCTGATACATGAAAATCATGTTGAAAAACAATTTATGAGTTCCTCTATCATATGGCATTTTCAAAACTAATCTATGTACGCCTAAATAGATTTTATTAGGCCTCAAAGTTGTGCAGTTTCTTTGGGACACGGTGTATAACGTAGTATTTAGCAACGTATTTAGTTATAAATAATCCGTTATCTCGTTGACTCAAGCTTCACTGCACATTCCGCCCCGCGATCACTGATATGTGTAAACTCTCGTCACTCAACGACAGTGTAACTTAGATTGAAGATCGGATCAAGTGAGGTGAGTGACATTGCATCAGTCTGGCAGTTGTGTCTTGGAGACTGAAGCATCAATACACGCCTCACTTGCACAAGGAGCGATAAGCGTCAATTTCCTTACTCAGCACCACTAAACTCGACTCCAACCGACATGTATCCATTTTCAGATGATAGCAAGCGTTAAGAATTTCAGGCAGATTCATGTCTGCATGTGATATTTTTGGAACTTTATTTATTTTCTAATTTAACTTAATCTCATACATTGGTTTAAAAATAAATGGACACTTTGACAGCATTCGTAGATCTCATTGCAGTTAATTATATTGTTTTATATGAGCCTTCTACTGAAGTTTTACAATCTTATTCCCAGCCCCTTTCTTTTACGACTTTTCATCTATGTGTATTTATATGAGTTTTTTCTGTAATTTCCAATCGAATGCTTAAAGTGAGAGTAATTGCACGTCTTATTCGGAGTATTATGGATGACGACATCGAGTTCATCATTTAGGTCTACACATGTATTCATAAAACTGCAGTGCGAAATCAAGGATACATCTAAGATGAAGAAAATTTCAAAATTCTACGGTTTTAGGCTCTATCAGTATAAACTATTCTACAAAATCAAGGGTTCTTTTAGGCAAACTAGCCCATTTTTATAACTTGCATTGTGATTTGAAGTTTTAGAACGGACATAATTATAGTTTGAATATGTTATTTGTTATTTATGGTTTGTTGTTTTCTAATATAAAAAAACACTCGCTTCCAAATTCGATTGTAGGGTTATTATAGATAGTCCATGAGCAAACTGTTCCGTGGGAGTTTTTAAGGGAAGGTGCGACTACGTGGAATCTCTTTTTATATTACACATAATGGTGTCTTACCGAGTGTTTACCTTCAAATTGCGCTGATTATTTTTTATAACATCATAAATCAAAGATGGCCGCCATGTTTAACATATACTCATTAAACTAATAATGACTCCTTCCAGATTGATCCTACGCAAAATCTTTACAGAACATTTTCTGTTGTGCGTGAGCCAAAGAACAAATTTGGTTCATATCAATTTGTTTATATCTTGAACCGTTTATGAGTAATTTGTCAGTTTCCATCCATAACACTTACTGACTGGTTTACATTAAAAAAGTAAAATAGATCCGATCTTTGTGACAGTTGGTACAGAGGTGCCAAAGAGCATTTATTTGAATGAGTTTGAAAACCAGATGAATCGCACCATCCAAAGGGTGGATTTTGGGGGTTTTGTATCCCAAAAATAGATTTTTTTGAGTTTTCACATCTAATATTTATTGAATAAAATTTTAGTTTGCACCACTTGATTCAGCATAACAAATTTGGTGTTTTGATCATTGCTCTACGTCAATTGGTTACTGGGATATTGAAAGTGTTAAGCGCAGTACGTTGTCTAATGTTATTCTTAAGGAGAAAAAGAAACATGTTATATCTCGCTTATTTATGAACATACACTGACGATACTTGGTATATGATTTCATCTTGTTGTGGTTTATTGGTTTTTGCATAATTAAGGGAGACAAGATTTTTATTATTCTCCATAAGAATAACATGGGGGTTGAGTACCTGGGTTTGGTGCTACGGGAACCATCGGCGAAAAAAATGTTTACATTATTTCGAACATTTGCTGCAAATTCAGTTGATCATGCTCACTATCACCAAAAAGTAACTTTAAACAAAGAAATAACTGGATTTTGAAAACGTTGACGAAACTAAATTGTTCTATAAAATATGCATAAGGAGATCAAATAAAAGGCGCTTGGAAGTTCGAGTTTTTACATTTTATGCAAGTTGAAAGGATGCTGTCTAAACCTTACTGAGCTAATTTTTGCAATTTTTTCTCAAAGTAAATTTGAAGAGTCAAACCGATACCTCAAACTCATCGTTTAACATGTTTGGTGCACTTCATTGACGGTAATACATTAATCAAAATAAATTGAATCAGTTAAACGGGTTTTACTGTGATCAGGCAGCATCTATACAATCCTGAGCTATGAACGGGTCTCGAGTTATAATTTAAGTCATGATCTTTACGTCACATCACATTACTGAAAACTTTGCAAACAAAAAAATAATGAAACGAGGCATTGAGGTGTTGAGATAAGTTAATCAAGCACGTAATTTTGCTATTACCTGAAGCATTACACTACAGAGGTTTTCACTTTCGTAATGAGCCTCCTCATTTTAAATTTATATTTAACTTTCCAAACATGCCTAAAGAGAAACTCTTGAATATAATTAACCCCTGAAATATTTGTTTTTACTCTCTCCATCTATTTTAATGTGAACTTTATTTAAAGCTTTACAAAATACTGAAAAGGATGATTTCGAACTAGATTTAATATATAATATGTACTGTCTTAATAGCAAATATCACAACTTCATCATGAAAATGATTAAAAAGTAACAAATATTTAAATCAAAATTGTATATATAAATTTGTATATAATATGCATTATTTTATGTTTGAAAAAGTATAATAATTGCACAATAATTGACAGTGGCGAAAGTCCTGAATAGGTGGCGAAAGCGTAGAAGGGATGATCAGATTTCAATAGAGCTTCTATATTGTTTTAAAATCGTAGCAGTTCACTAGTTTCAGTTTTCATGTTAGTTATTTTACAAAGACGCAAATTGATTATAATCGCACATTGCTGACAATAAAATTAAATTACAAAATTATAAGTTAATAGTTATTGTATTATGTAATAAGAAATTTCAAATAAAAGGACTGACATTTTAAAAATAACAAAGGGAACTAGTGGCATATTTTAAATAAAATAAAGAGCATGCTTTACCCATTATAAGAAGGTACAAATTATTAAGATTGAGGATACATCCTACCAAAAATATTCAAGGGTTGTGTGATCAAAATAAAATGGTATGATCAGGTGTAGAATAAATAAGGTTCAGGGGTTTGGGATAGCACACAATTGGGGTATTAAAAAACTTAATTAATCTATATATACAAAGTGTGATGGTCCTGACTCTCATCATGACCTTATTTCTTTATTTGATTCAAAATAATTGAACCTATCAATTATAAACCTTAAAATGTTTACAATAAGCATCATCTACAATCTTATATATATATATATATATATATATATATATATATATATATATATACTCGCTTTGCTCGCTGGGGGCTCCGCGCCCAGACCCCCGTCAGGGGGCTCCGCGCCCAGACCCCCGTCAGGGGTCTCCTCTCCCAGACCCCCGTCAGGGGGCTCCGCTCCCAGACCCCCGGCAGGGGTCTCCCCTCAAATTTTTATTAGATGGGGACGTTTCATAAAGTAAAGTGGCCGTTTTCTTCAGTTTTGTTATTTAGTGATTTTAAATTGTAAACTTCCAAAACGTCCAGTTCTAATTATAATGTCGTAAATATGCGGTGTTTGACAAAGTAAAGTTTGACCCAACCAGGGGTTTCCCCTACCAAATAAAATATTTTTGTTATGTTTTAGATATTCTAAATGCTACTATAACTGTAGGCTATTGGGACGATCAACAGCCACATCGACGACCTAAACCGTTATATTTGTACTAACGACAATCCATCTGCAATACATTTATTCTGACTTATGAGAGCTTTCACTATTATATGAGCCCAACTATATACCAAATCACCAAAAAATAAAACAAATTAAATAATTTATTTGATAGCTTGATACATGTTGTTACAATTAAACGACTTAAATAAACTACGTCTCACAACACTACAAAGTATATTCACACTTGGACTGTACTTACATACAAGATGGTAAATATACACCTTGTACCTGCAGTATTTACGGTGGACGGTGTATATTTACCGTCTAGTATGTAAGTACAGTATAAGTGTAAATATACTTTGTAGTGTTGATTAGACGTAGTTTATTTATGACGTTTAAAAACAATTTATAATTTACAGTGTGTAATGTTTTGAGGGGTTTCAAGAATTTAATCTGATCATACGTCTCTGAAGTAAATACACGGTCTGATTACATATTTATATGGAGAATTATTATGTGTTAAATTAAGTCTTGTTTATATTATCTAACTGCTTGTACACTAAACGTGATGTAGAATTAGTTTGTGTAAAAATCCATTCCTTCATTTGTCATACGAACTGCCAAACAAAGTTAATAAAGATAGTTTTTAATTTTTGCCAGGGTTGAAGTCATTACAAACAACCCAAAACATAGTAATTATGGTAGCTATCGATCATCTGTAGTTCACGTAGCCTAAATAAAAAAGTTCTTAGTCATTAAAGTGAACCTTGAATTCGAAATTACCAAGTAAAAAGGGTAAAAAGATTCAATACTGGTAGCCATCAATCATTTGTCTTTCAGTAAGCTTAAATAATAACGTTTTTGATCATTTAAGTGAGCCTTAAATACCAAAACACCAACAAAATACGTCTAGTTATTTAGTTTCTCGAAATTGCTAATATTTTTCTGGCTTTGCTCCATTTTAATTCTTTTTGAGGGGTTCAAAATTAAAAATTATGATATTGTCCCTAGGGGTTATTAGGGCATGTCAAATGTCAAGTTTATATCTTATCTAGAAGATATTTTAAATTTAAATACCTCAATAAGAGAGGGTGAGCCTTCAGCTAGCTGGGGCCTCTAACCAAATTTTAGGGTGTAAACATGTACATTAATAAGCTTAAAGGTGACATTAGCGAATCTTTAAAATATAATTACTCTCGAGACACTGAACAAGTCAACTGTAACTAATTAATATAATATAATTCATAATTGGCTTATTTTCCACAAGAGCATATTTTACAAACATGAAACAATATTTATCAAATATTAAGATTTTTGAGGGGGTTAAAACATTTTAAATTGTTCATTTGATTTGCTTTATAAAGTTCATAGTTTTCAGAAATCTAATGCCAAATTTTAAGAATTTAGGTATAGTTTAAAGGAAGAGGCCTTGGTATGGAAATATCGTGTGTTAATTACTATGTCATCAGGTAATATATAAGTGCGTAAAATAAATTAAAGTCAAGAATAAATTATTAAAATATTACCCTTGACAAATTGTATTTTTAAAAGGATAAGACTGCCATCAATAATCGTTAAAACTATAACATATTATGTTTGTAGAGGATAAAAGTCAACTGTAACATATTTAACCTAATTCATGAAGGGCTTTTCCCACAAACTATGTGAAACAAAAAAAAAACAAAAGACAAACAAATTTACATAGTGTGCTAATTATTTGGGTTCTACCGTTTATTTGAGAGTAAAAACTTCAAATTCATTAAAGCAATTTTGTAAATATCATCTGTCGTGATTAAACCTCGTTGTAAATCGTCTATAATCCGTTTCACAGTGTGGTGATCGTGAGAAGCTTTCATTAAGAGAAGAATTCAATTACATAACTTATTAATTTTGAATACTTTATTTTGATAAACTGTGTAATTTATAAGAAATACATTTGTTCGTCTATACTATGTACAAAAAACATGAAAACGTTTAAAAATAAATAAGTTGATAACAAAAATATCTAAATTCGTAACACAACCAGTACAACATAACAATTAAGCTGCATACTGCATTACCGACTTCAGTTAACCTCAAAAACGAGAACTAAATTATTTCATTCATTTTACGCAGTTTAAAATATAAAATTGTAAGTTTTGGATATTTTTTTAGGGGTTTCAAACTATAAGCTACGTGCATGCCAAATTTAAAGTTCCTAGCTTATCTATAAGTAGTCTAGAATTCCTATGTCTGGGTGTGTTACACAAGCGGCTGTATATATGTTAGAAGATAGATATGTTTTACAATTTTATTTGTATTTTATATGAAGGAGTTAAGTTTTATTTTGTACTAAGTACAATCCTTATTGTTTTGAATTATTTAATATTTTTTCTAAGTATGATTAATGTATTTTTAAAGAGATGGACTAACTTCAAGCTAAAGCATTACTAATCAAAAAATGAGTAACCATCATCAAATACCATAGGTCATTTTTCCTTAAATACCGGATCAATACTAAATGCATTACCTCAGTACTCAAGAACCCTTCGAGCTATCTTATTATTAATTCTTTAAATTAGATGAAACTGTTATAAAATGGGTTAGATAATACCTATACGACAGAGTACAAGTTACTAAGGTTGGAGAAACATTATCAAAATATCTTTCAAAAACTACAGGACCACCCCAGGGTTCCTGTTTAAGACAGATAATGTTTATTTTGTACTGTGCTGGCCTTGAAAAGAGATTATCATTTTGCTCTTTATTTTCATATGCAGTTGACTTTCAACTGTTGTTATCATATCCACGATCAACTCCCATCAAGCTTTTGATCAATTAAACTTTGATTTAAACAGTGTGAAGACTTGTTCGGATGCTCATGGACTCCAGTTGAATTTAAATAAATGCTCAGTTGTCCACCTTAGCTCTCCGACATTATCACAGAATGTTATCCAGTGCGATACTTATATACATTTGGAGGGTATTCAACTGATCATGAAGGATGTTGTAAAGGTTTTAGGTGTGTGGGTTGATAATGAGCTTAACTTTTCAATACATATAAAATCAATCCTTATTCGAGTCGTGGACTTATTACGAGTCTTAAACAGATTTAGGGGATTATTTCCTGAGCATACTAATCGGCAAATGGTCAAATCCATGGTATTCCCTATTATTGAATATGCGTTAATAGCTTTTGAAAATAGTCTATCTAATGAAAACTGAACGATTCTCACACGTCTTGAAAATGGTGAATTACGTTTTGTGTATAGCCTTAAAAAGTTTGGCCACATTTCGGATTACCGTAAGAGTGCTAAGGTTCTATCTATAAGGAGTCTTTACAAACTGCAAATAACTCTTGTACACAGAGTCCTTGCCATTGGTCTTCCAGCATATTTAAAAGAAAAAATTAAGAACAGAGTAGATGTGCGAGAAAAACACACAGGTCAATGCTCTTCTTAAGGGAATCCAAATGTTCAGAAATAACATTTTAAGAAAAGTTCGAGATAATCTCATTGCTGAAGAACTGTAGACAATTGTAGTAGATATAAACGTGTACGTTATTTTGTAAAACAAACATTATTGTTTGAAAATCGCTAATTAAAGCCCTTCTTTATTTATTTATTATTCAGGTTCACTAGAAAGAAGAGTCAACAGGTGTCATGCTGAAATAAAAATGTACAGAAATAACTAAACGCCGGAATAGTTCGCAAAAAGGGCCGTATAGTAACCCGCAAAGAAGGGGAAGATAGGGATCTGCCCAACATGACCTGAATAAATGATTCCCTCATAAAAGTGATTTTCAAGAATTCCTATACATTTTAAAACACTTCAAGGAATAAATCCTATTACTACTATCGTGATTAAAACAAAATGTATATCGCAGCTTTGTCGCTAAAAATATCCTAAAAAAATGGTACTGGGAATTCCCACCAATTTGTTGTAGATAATCACGGGTTTATCCACTAATATAAAAAATTCAACAGATCTATAGCCTAAGTCTAGGTTATACAGAAGGTTATACGGAATAATGGGCACTGATGGAAAAAGAACATTGGTTTGGATGAAACGACATCGCAATGTGACAAATAACTAAATTAGACTAGGCTACTATTAGAGAAATCAATACTAAATAGTAATCTTCAAAATCATTGTAGTTTTTAATTGTTTGCCAGAAGTGCTTGATTCAATTCAGTCTTTGTGTGAACAGTTCTTAAAATGTATGACATAACGTTTATGAGTACAATTACTTCTCTGATGTGCTTTCCTAGGACATATTGTTACACGATACAAATTGATTTAGAAGAGAGATTGTATACGTGGCTAGAGTAAAATAAGGACAACATTTTATACTTGAGTGGTTACTGTATTCCCTAGAAATTTTCATCTTCGAATATCATTTAAACAGTTAAAGAACTTACAGTTTCAAAAAATTCCAAAACAACTGTGCACCGTTTTACACTTAAATATTTCAGCACACAGTGTAACAAGCAGACATCCTCGGTTTATTTTAGGAACAGTTAAATTAAATATCAAAGCAACTGCTGTACTCCCATCACATCGTTAGCAGTGTCTGAATGGTGCACCAGGAATTTGCACAGAGATAGTGGTGGGTAACATTCTAGTGTAACGTTACATGCATTCCCTAACCATCGCATTTCCTTTATAGCCTCTTCTACATTTGTAATACCTTGTAGTGGTTTACAATAATGCAAGGTATATTTTTTCCAAAGAATTTGTCATCATCTGGGAATTTGAGGGGTTTGGTCCGCTTCTCCTAAAAGCGTTTGTGTGCTCTATTAACAAAATAACCTTGGCGTTGAAAAAATAGGTTTGTGTCTGTACTAGCTGAAATAAAAAGTATAAATATACGTATATGTCTCTGATAAGTAAACTGATATATACTGCCAGAACATATATACATCACAGTTATTGACTATTTATATTATATCACAGTTAAAAATATTTGTTAAAACTAAATATCAGAAGTACGGTAGTTAAGTAAGGCACCAAATCAAAAATGTCGTTTTCATAATCAAATAAACTGTTAATTTAAACTCCGAATCAGTCCTATCTATTGCTTTAATAAAACGTGAATCTTGTGTTAAATACAAATCTAAGCCATGCGGTATTGTTTTCCATGTCTTTATGTAACCATCATCCACTCAACACATCAAACATCGTTTTATGTCGACACTGTGTAAAAACACAATTTAATATACGTAGCACACCCATCCGGCATCCGAATTAGTTATCATCTGCGCGATAAAAACTTTAAAATGTTACATATTTCATTTTATAAAATATATTCTTACTGTACAATTGTTAATGTAACAAATCTTTATACACTATTTTATAAACAAAATATGTTTTGAATTTGAAATTTAACCCCTGTAATTGATGCGAGAAATAAGTAACTATGAGAAAAAGCTAAGTTAAGTGGGCCTAAATTACAAAATCCTTATTCAAGCGCTCATCAGTTTTGTTTCAAATATTATATCGAATAAAAGGAGCTAATTATATTTTCTTTCAAAAGCTCTTCTAATTCACATAATATTTTTGAAAACCTCTGATAAAAATATTACTTAAGATTTATTGCTCAAACTTAGCAAGTTTATTTCTGAGTTTTACGTTTTAGAAAACAACAACAATGTAAACAAACTATAAATGAAGAAACATTTTAAAAACGAATATTAAATTGAGAAAAAAACGGTAGAATTTTAAAAATATATATCAATCACCCTAATATATATATATACTAGTGTAACAATATCAGGCGGATAAAATATTAAAAGCAAATGGAGGAATTTATGTGCTTCATAAATCGATCAAACCAAAAGTTTATTTTTTCCATCAATAAAAGGTTAAGTGGCAGCTATTACATTACTAAAACCCCACCCGATTATTTAATATGCTAAAACAAGATATATTTAAACCACCAATATATTAAACAATGTTTTCTAAAAGGCGGCCTTTCATTACGTTTATTGTTTCTACTCTAAAATTTGGTATCGTTACTTTTAGGAATTTCCCCTGTAGGGAAGAAACTATTACCGTAGACATGGTAAGACTTAAGCCCGAGACCATGATAACTTTTCGTTTTGAGGCCCCCTGATGTCAAAAACACTATTCGTTCAAATATATTTATTTGAAAGATTCGAAAACCAGATGGATCGCACTATCGGAAGGGGATTTTACACCTATCGGAAGGGGATGTGGCTTCACCTAGATGAATTACTTTGATATTTGCATAAAAACCCAATTGTTGTGTTCCTTTTTGCAGCAAACTTGCGTACTCATTCCCAATGTTATTCTTATAGAGAATTAGTAAATTTGGTTTTCAGCTTAATGATCTATTAATATTCACATAAAATACCCCCTAAGCAGATACCCTGCATACAAAGCTGAATGTGAACTTATGGACATTATGTTATCTCATGTTATTCTTATGGGAAAATAATAAATTATATTTATCAATTATCTATGAATATAAATTGGTGAAACTTAGGACGTGGTTGTGATATATTATTTGCATACATTTTCAGTTTTAGTCGCCGTTGTTACAACAAATCTGTTCGATGTAACCCTTATGAAGGATAAATACAATATTATATCGCACTATTTTATCAATATATTTTTATTAAACTAGGTAATATGGTGACTGTGTTGGTGAGGTATATATATTTGTATTGAAAATTGGCTGAGTACGCAGGTTTGCCGTGGCGGGGATATTTTAAGTACATTTACATCCTTGCATGTACATATTTTTATTGTATTAAACATTTTATTATGTGTATATAATTAAATAATGTTTGTCACGTAAGATTCAGGATCTTTAAGTCGCTACCCATTAGTAAATTATTTGTAGGTTCTAATAATTGACATAAAAAATATAATTTATATTTTAACCACCGAATTTGTATCTTCAATTTGTATCAATTTGTATCATTTTGTAAACTTAAACTATTGAGCATCCCATATCGGAATTATTTTATATTGTATTTTCCCTTCCGTTGAAGAGGATAAAAAAATTTGTAAAATTGTTAAATGTAACAAGTAAAGAAAGGAGTTTTTTTGTGTAATTATAAGCTCACCTTTTCTGGCGCACGAACTTTGTTTCTAAAATATTTTATTAATAGGAAATGTTTAATTTTAAACAGCCATATTTATTTTATCATGAAAATCGGAAAATACTTGTAGAATTTCGGATTTTTTAAGATTCACGTGATATAATATGAATCCTAAAGAACAGTTTGAAAAAGACCTACATAAATAATAAATCAAACTATACATTATGCTACTCAAACAATTATTTACAAAGATAAATATCGATAGTAAAATTTGTATACAAACTAACAAATTACAATTACTAACCCCATGTCTCCATGCGTTATAGTCTGTGGAAAATCGTTTATTGGACTGTGGTACACGTAAAAAATGCAGGATTAAATGCTATTTGAGGTGATAAAAGACTTCATCGTTGTTCTTGCACCGACACAGCCAACAATGCGTTGAATTTGTGTTGATCCCTGCAATCAGGCGTGGACATGGATTATGGCGCATTAACGTCCGACGCGACGGTTCACAGGCCATTTTTGTTACATTCAGTCAATCTAAAGCAGAGACTGAATTAAGGTTGTACCCTGATTGTATTGTATAGATTGTATTCTATTGAGTAATTTAATAATACGTAAATAAACATATACATCCCAATTTTCCTTTGACTATTCACTATGTGATTATGTTGCTTATAAGGATAGATAAGTTACGATTTTGTGTAATTTTAAGATAGTTTGATACATGATTCACAAATTCTTTCGACTCTGTCTGGCATCACTGATTTGGCAATGGTGTTTCAGAATGATTTTTTTGTTTATCTATTCTTATACAAAAATCAAGTGTTTTTTTGTGTGCATTTTTTATCTTGTAATGAATATTTAGCTTCATTGAATATTGAGCGTTTCGTTGAATAATTTAAAAAACCGAACATTCTTAGAAGTTTCATAACTTAATGGTTTTAAAAGTAAACGTACGTCATGTAAATTATATGAGCTAATTTATAAACATTTTAGCTAAAAAAATCCTTACACAAAAATGTTGTGTAAACGTGTTCTAAAAGCTCCCTAGAGTATTCAAGTTCGATGAATATATGCGAGAGTTAATTTATTGACAATATTATATATAATATATTAGTTTTATATTTATTTTATATTATTTTGAAAAGAGAAAAATATGATAAAGCATCGTAATTAATACTTGACAAGAAGTAGCAATAGAGTTCAAACGGTGCTGAACGAGCCTGTAGTGGAGTATTTTAGTTAGGCCACTTACGTTGGGGGTTGATATGATTTAAAAAAATAAGTGATTTATTTTGCTTCTTTGTTTGTGATCAACTTTTCTTACAAGGGTCATTTTCAACCAAAATAACACAAAGTTTTTCTCCTAACAATAAATTATCAACGCTTAAACAAAGACGTTCGGAATGCATTTGTTACTTAATTAAGATAGCGAATTGCAATGTATTTATTTTACTTCTAAATTTCTGGATCAATTAGTACGGATTGATGTAAGCACGGATTGGTTGATTTGTACGCACCCTGTGATGCGAAACAGTGCGACGCGGTGATAGGGTTGTTTTATCATAGGTTTTATAGTTCATCTCAAAATATCTATAAACATAACCTACTCTATTATTTGTCTTTATTGGTGAATATTAAAAGTTACCATAACCTATCCCCACCCTGTAACCGAGGGTAGTAGGGTGCGCAGTGAATGGGTCTTAACATGGGGTCTTATGGGCCTAAATCCAGGAATCTGATTGGTCTAATTAGGTCACGTGATTCAAGATGGCGACGCCCATGGTGGCGTTCCCGCCAAATTTGCGCGCCAAAAAAAATTGGCGCCAAACCTAACCTCACTTTTCTTCCCTCCAGATTTTCCCTCCAAAATGTTACCAACTTAGCAGAGCTAATGTACCGTACATAATTATATGTACCATATATAATACTACAGTGTATAATCATAAATAAATATATATATGTACCATACATAATTATATGTACCATATATAATACTACAGTGTATAATCATATATGTACCATAATAGTGTATAATATACCATCACCAGAAAGGTAAGTGGCTATCTAACCTCACTCAGCCAGTGTTGCCACTCTAAACGCTACCTACAAAACCTAAATCAGTTACGAAAAATTATTATTATTATATGTATATATATATATATATTATGTCAAACTATCTAAATTATTATATGTATATATTACGTCACGCTACGATGTGTTACCAACCTATGGCAATGTATATTTCGCAAGAAAGTGCCGCTAACCCAATATATAAAACTATTACATGTATATATCGCAAGAAAGCGTTGCAAAAAACTCAAAAATCGCTAATATCTCGAAAACGGTAAGTCCTAGAGTCATTCTGACCCCAGAAAACTGCCTACTACGTAATGTAGGCACTCCAGGGGGGTATCTACCCATATGAAAAATCCTAACCAAAATATTGCGGGTTGCATCTCAAAAAATGAAGGGGCAAATTTTCAAAATTAAATATCTCAAGAACGGCTTGGCCGATATAATTGAAACTTGGCATGTATGTACCTGTTAACCTCCGCTACATATTACAAAAACCCAAACTCTGTACTGCAGGTAGTACCAAAATAATTGAAGGAGTCATACTTTAAAAATCAATATCTTAAGAACGGGTGAGACGATATAATTGAAACTTGACATGTGGATTCTTGTTAACATCCTCTAACCTTCAATTTTGTTTGAGGGTAGAAGAGGGTTGTTTAGGGGATGATGGAGGGTGTAAAACTTTAAAATTTAATATATTGAGAACGGCTTGGCCGATTCTAATGAAACTTGGTATATAGGTACCTGTTAACCTCCGCTACTATTTAAAAAAAACTTAAACTCTGTACTGCGGGAAGTATCAAAACAATTGAAGGAGCTATATTTTAAAAATCAATATCCCAAGAACGGCTTGGCCGATTTTAATGAAATTTGGTATGTATGTACCTGTTAACATCCTTTACATCTTACAAAAAACTTAACCTCTGCACTGCGGGCAAGTATCAAAATAATTGAAGGGGTACTAATAGATACCTTAAATCTCGCAGCATAATCGGGGGGAACGCGGTGGTCTAGTGGTTAGCGTCTTGGACTACGGTTCAGGAGGCCCCGGGTTCGATTCCCTCTTTACACTCTTCATCAAAGGTATTGTAAAAGTCGGGTCTTGCCCTTCCTTTACCTACTGGAATGTTTATCCGTGCTACATCTACTCTAAACGTGTCACTGCTGGTAATTGATTCAGCGTTGCTTTGAATTATGCCCCCAAAAATCTCCCAAAGGACATTGCAGGGAACATAGCATGATCTAGGCTAAGTAAGGCAAACTCCCACAGGAGGAATTTTTTTAAACTACAAACTAAGCTGTAATAGAACAAAGAAAAATACAACCCAGAATAAATCCGAGAGGAGTGGTGGCGATTATATAGCCAGGCAGTGTCTATGGTACCATCACTCTGTGTCTTGAACATATATGTAGTGCATTTCTAAACAAACATCAGCTTTTAAGTATTGAGCCCAAACATACAGTGAAAGACAGTGGTGACCTACAGTGGACCACAGCGCCTATATTACTTCACTTTAGAGGTGTTTACTGTTTCATTGTATAAAATATACCATGCCAGATACTCTCTCAGATCCTAAAGCGTTTAACCTGGTTTTACACTGCGATGCTTGCGGGGTCATCACAACACCATCTTGGAGAGATTGTCGCTGTTAAGGTAAGATATTTATCTATATTATTAGTTAGAGGTTTCTACCTCCCCTGGGGAATCATTTACCTTTGTCGGAGACTTCTAAAAGTGTTAAGCTTCCGCTGGACAGTATCGCTTGGGAGGTAAGACAACATACCTCACCAAATAAACTGAAAGTAAACATAATAAGGAAAGTTTTATAATGCCAAAAACATGAAGACGGTGGATTTTTAGAGTTAGAATTACTGTGGAGTGACGATTGGTCAATCACCAACTCCCTTCAACACACAAACTCTGCTCATCCTGAACCAGTCAAGCTCACTTCATGATGAACACTCCGCTTAGCCTAACTAAACTTTGTCTTAAACAAATCTGTTCTGACAATAAATTACTTGACAACATTGTAAAAATAAATGCTTCCTACCTTATTCAACACAATATTATATTTTAGCACAGAAAAAACTACAATTCAGCACTATAATACACTATGTTACCGTTGTCCATAATACCGTTGGGAAGGAAGGAGGTATTGCGAAGAATGCATTACGATAAGTAAATGAGATTATAAAAGACAGATACATTATTCATTAATAAATATTTTTATTTTTTTTCATTGTAACTAAAACTGCCATTATTAGCGTTTCCATATTTTTATATTCTAAAATCCCAGCAATATATTTTGCTTTAAGCCACGGATTGTTTACAATTCTGTTCTTGTTTGACAGAGATGGCACCCTCAAGCTCTCGAGGCAAACGTGCGGTAACAGTTTAAAGTCCCGCTCGGGTATTCTACCAACTGGCCGATTCAACCACTCATATATTGCAACCGCCAGAGGCCTGTGGCTGGAGGATTGTTGAACAGCTGCACTTGTGTGAGTACATTTTATTTTCCCATCATTTAAATTTCCCGGTCAAAATATTTCAAAGGCCGTGATGTATTTTGACGGTGTAATAGCTTGGCCAATCGTACCCAAGACCGCTGAAAACTGCCCCGGAGGCCTTGATGTACTTGGCCTGCAACGTTTTAAACTCTTCGGTCAGATACTTCCAAGTCAAACGTTTCCCTGCGGCCAGTGTTCCAGCCTAGATCCATCGAATCTCCACCGTCTAGGACCCCGGGCACTCCGTGACACAGTACCTCTGTATCACTACGCAAATCAGAAAAACACTAGCACACAAACTACGCAAGTCAAAGTAGAACTACAAGTTACTAAAATCTAACTCTAAGGAAGGTAGAAAACACTACTCTAACCAAAACTGCATTAAAGAAAAGAGAGATTACTGTTACTCAGCACATACACACAACACTACCCTAGCCACATGGAAGTGAGGGTTTGTTTACTTTCTTTACTGTAAACTACCAAATCAAACAACTGAATACAAACACAACACTACTCTAGTCAAGCCAGACAGAGAAACCTCAAGATACTATTAACAGTAGCTTAAAGGAGAGAAAAGGCTTGTAAAAACCAGCAGAAAACTACAGGCAAGAAACCGATAACCCCACTCCACGGGTTTATTAACCTGCTTGCCGGGGACCGTGTGGTACTTTGTCCATGTAATTTCTTGGTCGAACGTTTCCGAGTTCGCTGAAGTTACTTTATCGGGGGGGTTACATTTAAAATGACCGTAACTTCTTAAATCTCTCGGCCGAAAGTTCCCAAGTCCTCTGAACGTACTTGGTTGGATTCAGCTACATGCCAAGCCCTCTGTTTTTTAATTTAAATTAATGCAGAAAGGAAAGGTGACAGTAGGGTATTTCGTAAAGTTAAACAAATATAGGGTTTGACAAACTCTGTTACGATATATGATCAAATAGAATCAATGAATAATTTTACTGCATTCACTAGTCAAATATTGTTACCAACACCAACCTTGGGGAGTTGACCACAAATTACACACCATGGGTACACATTAAAAGACAACAAACATAAAATGCATTCTTTAGAAGGACAGAAATTATACAGTATTTCGCTCTGAGTCTTTAACCTTGGTTGGTTATTTGTGTTTAGGTTCGGTAAAACGGCGGGTCTGTTGTATTTTTACGCTGTAACTTCTCCGTCAAATACTTCAAATTCCGCTTGAAGGTGTTTTTAAGGGGCAGTGCCATAAATTGACCAAAACTCTTAAATCCCTCGGCCAAAGGTTTCCAGCCCCGTTAAACTGTTTGCCGGGGACCGTGATGTATTTTGACCATGTGACTTCTTGGTCGAACGTTTCCAAGTCCGCTGAACGTACTTGGTTGGGAACTAAATTGAACTTAACCGTAAGATTCTACATTTATCAACCAAAACTTCCCAAGACCAATACAAATACTTGGAGTGGAAGCAAACTATACCTTGCCTGAAACTCTTAAATTTCTCGGCCAATAACTCCGGTAAAGCTTTTCCCAACGCAGCGCCAGTGCGTTTTAAATTTCCCTGGTCAAGTCCCCCTCCCTAGTTATCTCGCGCTGTTGGTGCTGCTCGCTGCTCGCGCCAGTCAGTCGTCATGCCGCTTAACAAGTGCGAAGGCTGTGATAAGGAAGCGCATAGCGTTATCATGGTGTTTTTTGGGGCAAAGGGCTTTGCCCTTTGCTGTTCCTGCCAGCATCTATCACTGCAGGAGCTGGATGAGAGGCCCCCACGCCTCCTCTTCTGTGATCATGTCGAGCTGTAAGTACGCAGAGTAACATCTTAACTTTATCGGCCTAGTATTTCCAAGTCCCTCTAGTTAGTTTTCGTAAAAGTATAATTAATCAGGGGGCTAGGCGGGAACCTGTCAAAGTTTTAAGCCATTTATGTCTAATTCCCCCGGTATTACAATTTCTCGGTCAAGTTTATTTTATCATGCGGAAGCGGTTGCGATTAGCTCGCGCTGCCGGCATTGCTTGGCGTCAGTCGTAGCTATGGAGCCCTGGTGTATCGAGTTCCCGGTGCTTTCGTCTCGTCTCATGCCTTTGTGGGTGCATGGTATTTGTGATCGGGGGCACTTGGTACAAGCGACCCCGATTATAGATATCATGTACCACTACTGCATATACCCGAGGCTTCACACGTGGCTGAAATATGAGTGGTATGTATACTCGATATGCCACTCGTGTATGTCTAGTGAAATCACAAATTCAAATAAGTACACCTTTTACGTTACTTAACCGCAACATCCGCAACAAGTCTTTGTCAGCAAACTTGCCGTTACCTGTTAAAATACTGCTCTGTGATTGGCCGGAATAAGCTAGCACTCCATTGGCTGTAATTAGGCGTACTGCGCTCTGATTGGTCCAGACGTTTCCCCACCACAATACCTGCTCTCTTGTTGCGCCTTTCCTCTCTCTTTGCTCTCAGCTTTCGTTGCGAACTGACGACTCCCAGCTCTGTTCTTTGCGTAACTATGAATCAACCGAAATCACTTTTTCAACTTTGCGAAAAACAAATCTGGGATCGCACCCAGTGTATCAATGAACTACTTTGCCTAAACATGCCCCCAGTAATTTTGGAAAAATTTGTAGAAACCCATTGGCGTAACCACTACGCCATAAGTCAAGAGTATAGTAAAAAATTCTATGTAGGTCGCTCGGCATACTGTAATTGTCTATATTGGGGTACATTCTTACGTAGATCACTTAATTACTTTATAGAGATGATTTATAGTCAATGTCCTTATGTTACTTTATGCTCTAGAATCAACATTGACTTTGAAGAGCTGGTACCTCTTAAAGTACCAGACTATGTAAATACACCCTTGTATATAAAATATAAATGTAAATGTAATAATCCCCACTGTATGAATGAGCACGAACGAATGACGGTCACTGGCGCGGGTAACGAAAAGCCCCGTAAACCTGAAAGGGGGTCTAGTAGATTGAGGCGACGGGCTAACACCCCGGCTACTCCTTCGAACGACCCATGTGTGAATGAGGGGTCCAGTAGATTGAGGCGCCGGGCTAACACCCCGGCTACTCCTTCGAAAAGACCTCGGGTGAAAGAAGGACCTTGTACATTGAGGCGCCTGGCTAACACCCAGACTACTCCTTGGAACGGTCCGGTGGGTGAAACAAAAAAAAATATATAAAAGTAAAATACAAAAAACAGCTAGTTTGTTTTTTGGAAGGTCTCCACGGACCATGGCGGTGGAGGGGCCATGGTTTGTCTTTAAAAAAATCTCTATCCTTTGTTTGCTCAAAGGGAGAGGACATTAGTCTGTACTGGGCATCAACCAGGTAATCTGGATTGGCTCACGCACGGAATAATGTTTAACCTGGGTGCACATGCACGGATGGTCTCAAACCCCATCCAAGCAAACAGACACTTACAGGGGGTTTATCACGGTGTGCCAGGGTTCCTAGACTTCTGAATCAAATAACAATAAAAAGTGACAGTCATTTTAGGCCATATAAACATTTAATAAGTTACTATAATTCATTGGTAATAAGCGGTAAAGATTTATCTAAGTACTTTAATTAAGAACAATATAGAATAGTTTACACGGGGTTTGGGAAACGGTTTGGTGAATACTTATGTTGGTTCTCATTTCCTTTTTCTACACCATTCGTAACGCTAATTATCTTGTATCTTGATGGTACTATTGCAGGGTATACAATCAAACTAAAGCAAACATCAACTTCCCAAAATAAAATTACGCTCTTCTGTGTAAAATGAGTAAACGTAACTCCTCTTTGACAAAACGGATCAATAAATCAGAAACATCCCTGCCAAGTATAAAAACTAGTCGAAGCCTTCAAGGGAACTCATGACACAACTGATGTAAATTATTATAATAATCCTACCAAAGCAAGAAAATACGCATAGCAGGAGTAGTAGTAGTAACATATAATGTTATTGTTTCTCCTGGACCTGGAAAATGTTTGAAAAGTAATTTTAACCTGGACTACTGGCAAATACATGTGATTTAAACATATTAAGCAACTCACATACAAGTAAACTTGTGATAAATCAACACAAAATAATTATACTTTGACTGGATTTCATGTTCAACATGAACACTATAGTTTATGATTGTACTGAAGATAAATAGGTCAACGCACCCCCTTCGTTAAAATGGCTCTCTGGCTATTTTTAGCTGTTATGATGTATAATTAAAGTAATTCTGGTTAAATTACGTTGACTTTACCTGTTATTTAGGAGCAGTCGGGTTCATCAAGCTTTAAATAATTTTTTAGCTATTATTTAGGCACATGTCTCTGCCTTTTTATTATATAATTAGTGCATTAACTGGGTATAAGTCCTGAACTTGTAGAGGCTGGTACTGTATGTGGGAGTTGGAAAGCCTAAGTTGTAACTTCTATTTTGCATGTTAAATTAAGTGAATAGATTCCTGGCTCTTTGATTTAAACTGTTTGGAATTGGTAATACAAAGGGTGCGGGATTCGCTCACCCCTTAGGGCGGGTTGGGGAAGGGGGTCAGTCGCCTGACCCCTCTTCGCTAAAATGGCTCTCAGGCTAATTTTACAGAGCCTTAGCCGTTACGATGTATAATTTAAATCAGTTATTGTTCAGATATGTTTACATTTTACCTGTTATCTATGCGTATTTTACCAGTTGGGTTCATATCTACAACCACGTCTACAAGTCGTAGTATATTATTTAACTGGGTTTCGGCTTCATGTGTGGAGATTCTTTCTGCTTTTTGGTATGGTTAGTGTATGTAATTTAAGACGTTGAAGAATACTTGTAATACCATGCTTATAAAAGCAGGATTCTTTCAATTTAGATTACTTTGGGAAACTTTCTAGGCATTTAATTGTTTAGAAACCTCAATATACTAATAACAGTAACTTAAAGGAGAGAAGAGGCTTATAAACACAGACAAAAAAAGCGATATCCCTATTCCAAGGGAAGCAAAACGCTCCCCTTTGATAACATTACACCGGAAGTTGTAGGTCCGATCTGGACCCACTTTGAACTGATTCTAAGTGTTAGACACAGCTAAATTCCGGGTCCAGCGTGTTTGAATTAAATTAACGTTCTGAGAAAGAGACAGGTGACAGTAGGGTATTTTTGTAAAGTTAAAAAGGTACAGAGATTACACACTTTAGAGGTCAGATGTGACTTTTTGTTGTAGTTAGTTGCTTGTTAAACTCTGTTACGATATACCAACAACCAGAATATATACCCTGTCTTTAATACCTGCAGTCTGCATTCACAAGTAAAAAGATTTTTATCAACACCAAAACTAAATTTAACGAGGAGTTGACCACATCAAAAAACCATGAACAAGAGTAAATCTAAGAAGGCAACAAGCGGAGAAATGCATTCTTTATAAGGACAGCAATTATGGAGTGTTTTCTCCTCGGTAGTTTTATTTTTGTTTCTCCTGAAACCAGAGCAGCATTTCCCTTTGACGCTGTTATTCCTTGGTCATTTGTATCCAAGTCCGGTGAAACGACGGGATCGTCCTGCGGTTTTACGGTGTAATCTCTCGGGCGATTGTGTCCAAGTCCGATGAAAAGTGTCTACCAGGGTTACATTTAACATGACCGTAACTTCTCAAATTTCCTTGCCAAACGTTTGTTGCCAAATCTGCTAAAACTGTCCACCAGGGAACCATTTAACTGTGCCTAAATATTTTAAATTTCCCGGTCAAATATTCCCGAGTCCGCTAAAATCTGTTTACTGGGGACCGTGATGTATTTTGACGGTGTAATTTCTTGGTCGAACGTTTCCGAGTTCGCTGAAGTTACTTTATCGGGGGGGGGGTTACTTTTAAAATGACCGTAACTTCTTAAATTTTCCTGCCAAACGTCTGTCACCAAATCCGCTAAAACTGTCCACCAGGGAAACATTTAACCTTACCTAAATATTTTAAATTCCCCGGTCAAACGTTTCCAAGTCCCTCCCCTTGATGTTATCATGAGGATGGGGTCACACGCTCTGTACTTCTCACATCAATATCAGTTATGGAGCCGGCTTGCACAGATTTTGTGGTATTCTCAAATTTTCATGCACCCTTACGGATGCTTAATGTTTGTCATCCGATACATGGTGTGCAGGTGACGCATCACATGCACATCATGTATCATTATTGTCTCCTCCATTGCCTCTAGGTTGAGTAACGTGCAGATAGTATGTGTGTGTGGTTTGATTGCCACGTTTGCCATTTGAACTCCTGCACTGGTTGGCTGGACAACTTTTTTTTAAAAGGTATGTGTAAAATATCTTTAACTCCAGTGTAATCAGGGAGAATACAACTTGGAAGTTTCACACTCATCCTCATTAATACATTTAAAGCAGTACTGTTGAGAAACGCACAAGTTACCTTTATGAACTTTTTATCAGGGTCTGAGGGAAGCGACTCGTCCTGGCGAGTCTCCAAGGAAAAAAATATGAAAAGAAAGTATCGGTCTTTTGGTGTTCTCCTATCTACCCTCATGAAACACTGATGCGCGGGGTCTTTGAACGCTTCGCAGGGTTTACAATAAACTTCTCCGCATACGTGAGCTGTCTTACGTTTTTTGGATGAATCATTTTCTTACAGTCACGGCAAAGTTTTAAAGTTTTGCAAACTTGCCCCTGATGGGCTATTAAACACCGCTCGTTTTTGAAGAAACGGTTGCAAAAACGACATGTGATGCCTCCGTGTTCTAGTTTACAGGGTGGGGAGATGGTATGGCAGGAGGTGCATCTGTTTGAGCATCGATGCTCTGCTTTGTGGTCAAAAGGGATGTGGCAGGCTTCACAGAAATAACGGCATACGAAAGCAGCAGTTAAGTTTGTAATTACATTATAATGACCGTTATGAAAGAGCAAGTTAATTTTGAATCTAGCGTCTTCATTACCTCCTTCAAAGTAAACATCTCGGCCTTTTTTATCGTAGTTGTAGACGGTAATTTTGTATTTTTTAAGATGGGACTGGAATTTTTCAAGCTCAGGGATACCGGCACCTTCCTCCGGCATTTCTACACGGGCTTTTGCTATGAGCTTATTAGCTCTGAAAGTTTGTCTTTTACCTTTATCCTGACGTATTGCTTTATACTGAGGATCATTTTTTGCAAGTGCTTTACCTACTACCAACGCTCTAGCCAGGCATAAATTGTCTTTATTATTAATTACTACAATACCCTTCCTAGCATAACATTCCTCGTCAAACGTGTTGTACATCTCTGGATGTACTCTCCCCTTACCTACTGGTACGTTAATCCTAGCTACATCTACTTTAAACGTGTCTGTAGATTTAATGGATTCAGCGTTGGATTGAAGAATACCCCCGAAAACTTTCCAAAGGACATCACCGCTAACTTCAGAGACCGGTCTAAAATCTACGTACCCTGGTTCTGCACTTTTTAAATTTATCGATTGCATTTTAAACCAGAGATAATCAGTGGGTACAGCGTCGGCTTTAGCTTTTTCAACAATTTGATTAAGACCCTTACGAATCCAATCAAACTCAGAGACACCCTTGGGAGGGTTAGTGAATTTAAAAACAGTGTTAGTCCCGTTTGCAAAAGTTAAAGCTGTAGAAATTAAAGACTTCAGTTAGTTGCTTGAAAAATTCCGTTACGATATATACCAGCTATCCACCACGATACATACTTTGCCTTAAATGCCTGCAGTATACATTCACAAGTCAAAATATTGTAACCAATACCAGAACAACTAAAATTATCGAGGAGACACAACATGGACAAGAGTACATATCAACAGACAATTAAAGCATAAAATGCATTATTTATATAGGCAATAATTATGCAGATAATCTAAGAAACTTGATCAGCCGTGTCTCATCGTTAGGTTATGTTATGCTCTGTTAAGTTAGGTTTGTGCATGGAAATATGAAACATCGTCAGTCTTAGTTAGGTTTATTGATGCAGGTTTAAGTTAGGTTTGTCGATGCCAATTTTTGGACGTCAACATCGCGCGATGTTGATGTCCAAAAATTGGCATCGACAAACCTAACTTAAACCTGCATCAATAAACCTAACTAAGACTGACGATGTTTCATATTTCCATGCACAAACCTAACTTAACAGAGCATAACATAACCTAACGATGAGACACGGCTGATCAAGTTTCTTAGATTATCTGCATAATTATTGCCTATATAAATAATGCATTTTATGCTTTAATTGTCTGTTGATATGTACTCTTGTCCATGTTGTGTCTCCTCGATAATTTTAGTTGTTCTGGTATTGGTTACAATATTTTGACTTTTGAATGTAAACTGCAGGTATTTAAGGCAAAGTATGTATCGTGGTGGATAGCTGGTATATATCGTAACGGAATTTTTCAAGCAACTAACTGAAGTCTTTAATTTCTACAGCTTTAACTTTTGCAAACGGGACTAACACTGTTTTTAAATTCACTAACCCTCCCAAGGGTGTCTCTGAGTTTGATTGGATTCGTAAGGGTCTTAATCAAATTGTTGAAAAAGCTAAAGCCGACGCTGTACCCACTGATTATCTCTGGTTTAAAATGCAATCGATAAATTTAAAAAGTGCAGAACCAGGGTACGTAGATTTTAGACCGGTCTCTGAAGTTAGCGGTGATGTCCTTTGGAAAGTTTTCGGGGGTATTCTTCAATCCAACGCTGAATCCATTAAATCTACCGACACGTTTAAAGTAGATGTAGCTAGGATTAACGTACCAGTAGGTAAGGGGAGAGTACATCCAGAGATGTACAACACGTTTGACGAGGAATGTTATGCTAGGAAGGGTATTGTAGTAATTAATAATAAAGACAATTTATGCCTGGCTAGAGCGTTGGTAGTAGGTAAAGCACTTGCAAAAAATGATCCTCAGTATAAAGCAATACGTCAGGATAAAGGTAAAAGACAAACTTTCAGAGCTAATAAGCTCATAGCAAAAGCCCGTGTAGAAATGCCGGAGGAAGGTGCCGGTATCCCTGAGCTTGAAAAATTCCAGTCCCATCTTAAAAAATACAAAATTACCGTCTACAACTACGATAAAAAAGGCCGAGATGTTTACTTTGAAGGAGGTAATGAAGACGCTAGATTCAAAATTAACTTGCTCTTTCATAACGGTCATTATAATGTAATTACAAACTTAACTGCTGCTTTCGTATGCCGTTATTTCTGTGAAGCCTGCCACATCCCTTTTGACCACAAAGCAGAGCATCGATGCTCAAACAGATACACCTCCTGCCATACCATCTCCCCACCCTGTAAACTAGAACACGGAGGCATCACATGTCGTTTTTGCAACCGTTTCTTCAAAAACGAGCGGTGTTTAATAGCCCATCAGGGGCAAGTTTGTAAAACTTTAAAACTTTGCCGTGACTGTAAGAAAATGATTCATCCAAAAAACGTAAGACAGCTCACGTATGCGGAGAAGTTTATTGTAAACCCTGCGAAGCGTTCAAAGACCCCGCGCATCAGTGTTTCATGAGGGTAGATAGGAGAACACCAAAAGACCGATACTTTCTTTTCATATTTTTTTCCTTGGAGACTCGCCAGGACGAGTCGCTTCCCTCAGACCCTGATAAAAAGTTCATAAAGGTAACTTGTGCGTTTCTCAACAGTACTGCTTTAAATGTATTAATGAGGATGAGTGTGAAACTTCCAAGTTGTATTCTCCCTGATTACACTGGAGTTAAAGATATTTTACACATACCTTTTAAAAAAAAGTTGTCCAGCCAACCAGTGCAGGAGTTCAAATGGCAAACGTGGCAATCAAACCACACACACATACTATCTGCACGTTACTCAACCTAGAGGCAATGGAGGAGACAATAATGATACATGATGTGCATGTGATGCGTCACCTGCACACCATGTATCGGATGACAAACATTAAGCATCCGTAAGGGTGCATGAAAATTTGAGAATACCACAAAATCTGTGCAAGCCGGCTCCATAACTGATATTGATGTGAGAAGTACAGAGCGTGTGACCCCATCCTCATGATAACATCAAGGGGAGGGACTTGGAAACGTTTGACCGGGGAATTTAAAATATTTAGGTAAGGTTAAATGTTTCCCTGGTGAACAGTTTTAGCGGATTTGGTGACAGACGTTTGGCAGGAAAATTTAAGAAGTTACGGTCATTTTAAAAGTAACCCCCCCCCCCCCCGATAAAGTAACTTCAGCGAACTCGGAAACGTTCGACCAAGAAATTACACCGTCAAAATACATCACGGTCCCCAGTAAACAGATTTTAGCGGACTCGGGAATATTTGACCGGGAAATTAAAAATATTTAGGCACAGTTAAATGGTTCCCTGGTGGACAGTTTTAGCAGATTTGGCAACAAACGTTTGGCAAGGAAATTTGAGAAGTTACGGTCATGTTAAATGTAACCCTGGTAGACACTTTTCATCGGACTTGGACACAATCGCCCGAGAGATTACACCGTAAAACCGCAGGACGATCCCGTCGTTTCACCGGACTTGGATACAAATGACCAAGGAATAACAGCGTCAAAGGGAAATGCTGCTCTGGTTTCAGGAGAAACAAAAATAAAACTACCGAGGAGAAAACACTCCATAATTGCTGTCCTTATAAAGAATGCATTTCTCCGCTTGTTGCCTTCTTAGATTTACTCTTGTTCATGGTTTTTTGATGTGGTCAACTCCTCGTTAAATTTAGTTTTGGTGTTGATAAAAATCTTTTTACTTGTGAATGCAGACTGCAGGTATTAAAGACAGGGTATATATTCTGGTTGTTGGTATATCGTAACAGAGTTTAACAAGCAACTAACTACAACAAAAAGTCACATCTGACCTCTAAAGTGTGTAATCTCTGTACCTTTTTAACTTTACAAAAATACCCTACTGTCACCTGTCTCTTTCTCAGAACGTTAATTTAATTCAAACACGCTGGACCCGGAATTTAGCTGTGTCTAACACTTAGAATCAGTTCAAAGTGGGTCCAGATCGGACCTACAACTTCCGGTGTAATGTTATCAAAGGGGAGCGTTTTGCTTCCCTTGGAATAGGGATATCGCTTTTTTTGTCTGTGTTTATAAGCCTCTTCTCTCCTTTAAGTTACTGTTATTAGTATATTGAGGTTTCTAAACAATTAAATGCCTAGAAAGTTTCCCAAAGTAATCTAAATTGAAAGAATCCTGCTTTTATAAGCATGGTATTACAAGTATTCTTCAACGTCTTAAATTACATACACTAACCATACCAAAAACCAGAAAGAATCTCCACACATGAAGCCGAAACCCAGTTAAATAATATACTACGACTTGTAGACGTGGTTGTAGATATGAACCCAACTGGTAAAATACGCATAGATAACAGGTAAAATGTAAACATATCTGAACAATAACTGATTTAAATTATACATCGTAACGGCTAAGGCTCTGTAAAATTAGCCTGAGAGCCATTTTAGCGAAGAGGGGTCAGGCGACTGACCCCCTTCCCCAACCCGCCCTAAGGGGTGAGCGAATCCCGCACCCTTTGTATTACCAATTCCAAACAGTTTAAATCAAAGAGCCAGGAATCTATTCACTTAATTTAACATGCAAAATAGAAGTTACAACTTAGGCTTTCCAACTCCCACATACAGTACCAGCCTCTACAAGTTCAGGACTTATACCCAGTTAATGCACTAATTATATAATAAAAAGGCAGAGACATGTGCCTAAATAATAGCTAAAAAATTATTTAAAGCTTGATGAACCCGACTGCTCCTAAATAACAGGTAAAGTCAACGTAATTTAACCAGAATTACTTTAATTATACATCATAACAGCTAAAAATAGCCAGAGAGCCATTTTAACGAAGGGGGTGCGTTGACCTATTTATCTTCAGTACAAGCATAAACTATAGTGTTCATGTTGAACATGAAATCCAGTCAAAGTATAATTATTTTGTGTTGATTTATCACAAGTTTACTTGTATGTGAGTTGCTTAATATGTTTAAATCACATGTATTTGCCAGTAGTCCAGGTTAAAATTACTTTTCAAACATTTTCCAGGTCCAGGAGAAACAATAACATTATATGTTACTACTACTACTCCTGCTATGCGTATTTTCTTGCTTTGGTAGGATTATTATAATAATTTACATCAGTTGTGTCATGAGTTCCCTTGAAGGCTTCGACTAGTTTTTATACTTGGCAGGGATGTTTCTGATTTATTGATCCGTTTTGTCAAAGAGGAGTTACGTTTACTCATTTTACACAGAAGAGCGTAATTTTATTTTGGGAAGTTGATGTTTGCTTTAGTTTGATTGTATACCCTGCAATAGTACCATCAAGATACAAGATAATTAGCGTTACGAATGGTGTAGAAAAAGGAAATGAGAACCAACATAAGTATTCACCAAACCGTTTCCCAAACCCCGTGTAAACTATTCTATATTGTTCTTAATTAAAGTACTTAGATAAATCTTTACCGCTTATTACCAATGAATTATAGTAACTTATTAAATGTTTATATGGCCTAAAATGACTGTCACTTTTTATTGTTATTTGATTCAGAAGTCTAGGAACCCTGGCACACCGTGATAAACCCCCTGTAAGTGTCTGTTTGCTTGGATGGGGTTTGAGACCATCCGTGCATGTGCACCCAGGTTAAACATTATTCCGTGCGTGAGCCAATCCAGATTACCTGGTTGATGCCCAGTACAGACTAATGTCCTCTCCATTTGAGCAAACAAAGGATAGAGATTTTTTTAAAGACAAACCATGGCCCCTCCACCGCCATGGTCCGTGGAGACCTTCCAAAAAACAAACTAGCTGTTTTTTGTATTTTACTTTTATATATTTTTTTTTGTTTCACCCACCGGACCGTTCCAAGGAGTAGTCTGGGTGTTAGCCAGGCGCCTCAATGTACAAGGTCCTTCTTTCACCCGAGGTCTTTTCGAAGGAGTAGCCGGGGTGTTAGCCCGGCGCCTCAATCTACTGGACCCCTCATTCACACATGGGTCGTTCGAAGGAGTAGCCGGGGTGTTAGCCCGTCGCCTCAATCTACTAGACCCCCTTTCAGGTTTACGGGGCTTTTCGTTACCCGCGCCAGTGACCGTCATTCGTTCGTGCTCATTCATACAGTGGGGATTATTACATTTACATTTATATTTTATATACAAGGGTGTATTTACATAGTCTGGTACTTTAAGAGGTACCAGCTCTTCAAAGTCAATGTTGATTCTAGAGCATAAAGTAACATAAGGACATTGACTATAAATCATCTCTATAAAGTAATTAAGTGATCTACGTAAGAATGTACCCCAATATAGACAATTACAGTATGCCGAGCGACCTACATAGAATTTTTTACTATACTCTTGACTTATGGCGTAGTGGTTACGCCAATGGGTTTCTACAAATTTTTCCAAAATTACTGGGGGCATGTTTAGGCAAAGTAGTTCATTGATACACTGGGTGCGATCCCAGATTTGTTTTTCGCAAAGTTGAAAAAGTGATTTCGGTTGATTCATAGTTACGCAAAGAACAGAGCTGGGAGTCGTCAGTTCGCAACGAAAGCTGAGAGCAAAGAGAGAGGAAAGGCGCAACAAGAGAGCAGGTATTGTGGTGGGGAAACGTCTGGACCAATCAGAGCGCAGTACGCCTAATTACAGCCAATGGAGTGCTAGCTTATTCCGGCCAATCACAGAGCAGTATTTTAACAGGTAACGGCAAGTTTGCTGACAAAGACTTGTTGCGGATGTTGCGGTTAAGTAACGTAAAAGGTGTACTTATTTGAATTTGTGATTTCACTAGACATACACGAGTGGCATATCGAGTATACATACCACTCATATTTCAGCCACGTGTGAAGCCTCGGGTATATGCAGTAGTGGTACATGATATCTATAATCGGGGTCGCTTGTACCAAGTGCCCCCGATCACAAATACCATGCACCCACAAAGGCATGAGACGAGACGAAAGCACCGGGAACTCGATACACCAGGGCTCCATAGCTACGACTGACGCCAAGCAATGCCGGCAGCGCGAGCTAATCGCAACCGCTTCCGCATGATAAAATAAACTTGACCGAGAAATTGTAATACCGGGGGAATTAGACATAAATGGCTTAAAACTTTGACAGGTTCCCGCCTAGCCCCCTGATTAATTATACTTTTACGAAAACTAACTAGAGGGACTTGGAAATACTAGGCCGATAAAGTTAAGATGTTACTCTGCGTACTTACAGCTCGACATGATCACAGAAGAGGAGGCGTGGGGGCCTCTCATCCAGCTCCTGCAGTGATAGATGCTGGCAGGAACAGCAAAGGGCAAAGCCCTTTGCCCCAAAAAACACCATGATAACGCTATGCGCTTCCTTATCACAGCCTTCGCACTTGTTAAGCGGCATGACGACTGACTGGCGCGAGCAGCGAGCAGCACCAACAGCGCGAGATAACTAGGGAGGGGGACTTGACCAGGGAAATTTAAAACGCACTGGCGCTGCGTTGGGAAAAGCTTTACCGGAGTTATTGGCCGAGAAATTTAAGAGTTTCAGGCAAGGTATAGTTTGCTTCCACTCCAAGTATTTGTATTGGTCTTGGGAAGTTTTGGTTGATAAATGTAGAATCTTACGGTTAAGTTCAATTTAGTTCCCAACCAAGTACGTTCAGCGGACTTGGAAACGTTCGACCAAGAAGTCACATGGTCAAAATACATCACGGTCCCCGGCAAACAGTTTAACGGGGCTGGAAACCTTTGGCCGAGGGATTTAAGAGTTTTGGTCAATTTATGGCACTGCCCCTTAAAAACACCTTCAAGCGGAATTTGAAGTATTTGACGGAGAAGTTACAGCGTAAAAATACAACAGACCCGCCGTTTTACCGAACTTAAACACAAATAACCAACCAAGGTTAAAGACTCAGAGCGAAATACTGTATAATTTCTGTCCTTCTAAAGAATGCATTTTATGTTTGTTGTCTTTTAATGTGTACCCATGGTGTGTAATTTGTGGTCAACTCCCCAAGGTTGGTGTTGGTAACAATATTTGACTAGTGAATGCAGTAAAATTATTCATTGATTCTATTTGATCATATATCGTAACAGAGTTTGTCAAACCCTATATTTGTTTAACTTTACGAAATACCCTACTGTCACCTTTCCTTTCTGCATTAATTTAAATTAAAAAACAGAGGGCTTGGCATGTAGCTGAATCCAACCAAGTACGTTCAGAGGACTTGGGAACTTTCGGCCGAGAGATTTAAGAAGTTACGGTCATTTTAAATGTAACCCCCCCGATAAAGTAACTTCAGCGAACTCGGAAACGTTCGACCAAGAAATTACATGGACAAAGTACCACACGGTCCCCGGCAAGCAGGTTAATAAACCCGTGGAGTGGGGTTATCGGTTTCTTGCCTGTAGTTTTCTGCTGGTTTTTACAAGCCTTTTCTCTCCTTTAAGCTACTGTTAATAGTATCTTGAGGTTTCTCTGTCTGGCTTGACTAGAGTAGTGTTGTGTTTGTATTCAGTTGTTTGATTTGGTAGTTTACAGTAAAGAAAGTAAACAAACCCTCACTTCCATGTGGCTAGGGTAGTGTTGTGTGTATGTGCTGAGTAACAGTAATCTCTCTTTTCTTTAATGCAGTTTTGGTTAGAGTAGTGTTTTCTACCTTCCTTAGAGTTAGATTTTAGTAACTTGTAGTTCTACTTTGACTTGCGTAGTTTGTGTGCTAGTGTTTTTCTGATTTGCGTAGTGATACAGAGGTACTGTGTCACGGAGTGCCCGGGGTCCTAGACGGTGGAGATTCGATGGATCTAGGCTGGAACACTGGCCGCAGGGAAACGTTTGACTTGGAAGTATCTGACCGAAGAGTTTAAAACGTTGCAGGCCAAGTACATCAAGGCCTCCGGGGCAGTTTTCAGCGGTCTTGGGTACGATTGGCCAAGCTATTACACCGTCAAAATACATCACGGCCTTTGAAATATTTTGACCGGGAAATTTAAATGATGGGAAAATAAAATGTACTCACACAAGTGCAGCTGTTCAACAATCCTCCAGCCACAGGCCTCTGGCGGTTGCAATATATGAGTGGTTGAATCGGCCAGTTGGTAGAATACCCGAGCGGGACTTTAAACTGTTACCGCACGTTTGCCTCGAGAGCTTGAGGGTGCCATCTCTGTCAAACAAGAACAGAATTGTAAACAATCCGTGGCTTAAAGCAAAATATATTGCTGGGATTTTAGAATATAAAAATATGGAAACGCTAATAATGGCAGTTTTAGTTACAATGAAAAAAAATAAAAATATTTATTAATGAATAATGTATCTGTCTTTTATAATCTCATTTACTTATCGTAATGCATTCTTCGCAATACCTCCTTCCTTCCCAACGGTATTATGGACAACGGTAATATAGTGTATTATAGTGCTGAATTGTAGTTTTTTCTGTGCTAAAATATAATATTGTGTTGAATAAGGTAGGAAGCATTTATTTTTACAATGTTGTCAAGTAATTTATTGTCAGAACAGATTTGTTTAAGACAAAGTTTAGTTAGGCTAAGCGGAGTGTTCATCATGAAGTGAGCTTGACTGGTTCAGGATGAGCAGAGTTTGTGTGTTGAAGGGAGTTGGTGATTGACCAATCGTCACTCCACAGTAATTCTAACTCTAAAAATCCACCGTCTTCATGTTTTTGGCATTATAAAACTTTCCTTATTATGTTTACTTTCAGTTTATTTGGTGAGGTATGTTGTCTTACCTCCCAAGCGATACTGTCCAGCGGAAGCTTAACACTTTTAGAAGTCTCCGACAAAGGTAAATGATTCCCCAAGGGAGGTAGAAACCTCTAACTAATAATATAGATAAATATCTTACCTTAACAGCGACAATCTCTCCAAGATGGTGTTGTGATGACCCCGCAAGCATCGCAGTGTAAAACCAGGTTAAACGCTTTAGGATCTGAGAGAGTATCTGGCATGGTATATTTTATACAATGAAACAGTAAACACCTCTAAAGTGAAGTAATATAGGCGCTGTGGTCCACTGTAGGTCACCACTGTCTTTCACTGTATGTTTGGGCTCAATACTTAAAAGCTGATGTTTGTTTAGAAATGCACTACATATATGTTCAAGACACAGAGTGATGGTACCATAGACACTGCCTGGCTATATAATCGCCACCACTCCTCTCGGATTTATTCTGGGTTGTATTTTTCTTTGTTCTATTACAGCTTAGTTTGTAGTTTAAAAAAATTCCTCCTGTGGGAGTTTGCCTTACTTAGCCTAGATCATGCTATGTTCCCTGCAATGTCCTTTGGGAGATTTTTGGGGGCATAATTCAAAGCAACGCTGAATCAATTACCAGCAGTGACACGTTTAGAGTAGATGTAGCACGGATAAACATTCCAGTAGGTAAAGGAAGGGCAAGACCCGACTTTTACAATACCTTTGATGAAGAGTGTAAAGAGGGAATCGAACCCGGGGCCTCCTGAACCGTAGTCCAAGACGCTAACCACTAGACCACCGCGTTCCCCCCGATTATGCTGCGAGATTTAAGGTATCTATTAGTACCCCTTCAATTATTTTGATACTTGCCCGCAGTGCAGAGGTTAAGTTTTTTGTAAGATGTAAAGGATGTTAACAGGTACATACATACCAAATTTCATTAAAATCGGCCAAGCCGTTCTTGGGATATTGATTTTTAAAATATAGCTCCTTCAATTGTTTTGATACTTCCCGCAGTACAGAGTTTAAGTTTTTTTTTAAATAGTAGCGGAGGTTAACAGGTACCTATATACCAAGTTTCATTAGAATCGGCCAAGCCGTTCTCAATATATTAAATTTTAAAGTTTTACACCCTCCATCATCCCCTAAACAACCCTCTTCTACCCTCAAACAAAATTGAAGGTTAGAGGATGTTAACAAGAATCCACATGTCAAGTTTCAATTATATCGTCTCACCCGTTCTTAAGATATTGATTTTTAAAGTATGACTCCTTCAATTATTTTGGTACTACCTGCAGTACAGAGTTTAGGTTTTTGTAATATGTAGCGGAGGTTAACAGGTACATACATGCCAAGTTTCAATTATATCGGCCAAGCCGTTCTTGAGATATTTAATTTTGAAAATTTGCCCCTTCATTTTTTGAGATGCAACCCGCAATATTTTGGTTAGGATTTTTCATATGGGTAGATACCCCCCTGGAGTGCCTACACTACGTAGTAGGCAGTTTTCTGGGGTCAGAATGACTCTAGGACTTACCGTTTTCGAGATATTAGCGATTTTTGAGTTTTTTGCAACGCTTTCTTGCGATATATACATGTAATAGTTTTATATATTGGGTTAGCGGCACTTTCTTGCGAAATATACATTGCCATAGGTTGGTAACACATCGTAGCGTGACGTAATATATACATATAATAATTTAGATAGTTTGACATAATATATATATATACATATAATAATAATAATTTTTCGTAACTGATTTAGGTTTTGTAGGTAGCGTTTAGAGTGGCAACACTGGCTGAGTGAGGTTAGATAGCCACTTACCTTTCTGGTGATGGTATATTATACACTATTATGGTACATATATGATTATTCACTGTAGTATTATATATGGTACATATAATTATGTATGGTACATATATATATATATATTTATGATTATACACTGTAGTATTATATATGGTACATATAATTATGTACGGTACATTAGCTCTGCTAAGTTGGTAACATTTTGGAGGGAAAATCTGGAGGGAAGAAAAGTGAGGTTAGGTTTGGCGCCAATTTTTTTTGGCGCGCAAATTTGGCGGGAACGCCACCATGGGCGTCGCCATCTTGAATCACGTGACCTAATTAGACCAATCAGATTCCTGGATTTAGGCCCATAAGACCCCATGTTAAGACCCATTCACTGCGCACCCTACTGAGGGTGTATGTCAATATAGTGCATATGTACCAATGATCTTATAAGAAGAACTCGTGCGTTATCTTAATAAACTCCCTCTGTAGTACTGGACCACCTGGTTAAAAATGTACTCTAATATATGAATTAGTATACATAATTATTACTTATTCTCATCACCGAATTTGAAAAAAACATTAATAAAAGGAAATAGTTATGACAATATTAAAAATTTGGTCTAATATACTTTGCTTCGCTCACTTCGTTACGAAGTATCGCGTATTTATTTTCAGTTATGAATTCCACGAATCTTGATTTAAAATAAACCGAGTATGAAATACAATGTTGACAAGATTCATTACAGCTCGTCTGTGTAATGAAATAAAAACATGGGCTGATGATAAAATAATGTGTTGTGTTTTAGTTTAATTTATTCTGTGTGTTCTCACTTTATACGCAGTTCAAGAATTACAGTGAACACGTTTGTAAACTGAAAATGACTTATTGACTTAATAAAATATTTGGTTTGGGATACGTTTAAAACGATTCGTTATGTATAATTAGTAGAAAACTATGAATAAATAATACACGATAAACCACTGTAAATAAGATAAACATCCAATATAAAACGGGAAGTTTATGTTATATTTTAAACCGGAATATCATTCTAATATCCTAACAAAAATATTGTAAAATCTCCATATCCCTTGGGGTTGTTTAGGCTCTAGATTTTGTTTTAGAAAAACATGATTAAATTCAAAACTATGATTTACTTGCAACGTTTAAGTGTGAGGTGTATTTTCACCACAATTAAATCTTATTAGACCGATACGGTAAATGTTTAAGGAAATTAAATAAACTATGCATGCTGCGACCAATAGGCAAAATCTAAATATAACTTTTTACAGTTTAAAACTTAATATGCTGTAAAAGACCATAAATTACCTCTAGTTAATATATCGGAGTTGGTTTCCCCGTTTCACCCTTCTCTAGGAAATCGGGGTCTGGAATAAATCCACGGTTGGGAAATTCCACTTACGTTTCTCTTCAGTCGTAAACAAGGTTGAGCCTAACTACTTCTTAAACACGGCTTGACGATATCACCTGCATGCGGTCATGGATATTGTAGCACAAAGTCACTACTTTTTAATTATCTTTAGAAATATTTTTATTTATTATTTAACGTTACAGTGGTTTTCAGGGTAAATATTAGTTTTAAAAGATTAAATTTAATTATTAAAATTTCTCCCTATGTCTCCTCATACTTTTGACATTTCTATTCACTTATAATCTTATAGTTTGAATTCATTTAATGTGTGTCCGTTTGCAAATTCTATTTCATTTCCAGTCGGACGAATTTCTGTTCCGAATCGATGTATAGTAGAAATGTATTTAACGTGTGAAAGAGCTCAACGGATAAAGAATATTGCCGAAAACGTTCGTTAAATTCTAAACACACCCCCCACCTAATAAAGTTACTGCAGAAATTAAAACTTGGTGTTGGCTTTTTGTCTGAAATTGAGTGATAGGTTGAAATAAGATGGTTTATAATACGATTATAAATAATTTCATAACACATCGGTATAAATGCGTTATGAAAACTGACTTCACCAAGACATGAATCGTTTTACTTAAGTATTTAAAATATTTAACTGTTTTCGTATGTCTGCCAATATTAAAGGCTTATAAAAAAGGGTTATTCGTCATGTAATTAAATTACACTTGATGCAGCAGAAGTGTTACTCTCATAATGTAGACTTTGTGATCTAGTTATTGTTCCGTTTGGAAGTAATTTGTAATAACAATTACAGAGTCAAAAGACTGTGAGTGACTGTGATTAAACAAAGAAACAATCATATACAGTTTAACATTTTAAATTAAACAATCTATTTAATAATTTAACATAAATAAAGGGAAATGAGAAAGCTATTTTTAGATTCTCACCACGAAAGTAAGTCTGCAACGCAATGAAGTTTATAGCTCACGCCTGTGGCCAGGCGTGTTGTGGCATTTGGATTGTTTTTATTCATGAGAATCTGGGACGGTTTTTATTTATTTACCAACCCAAAACCAAACATTCTTTACTTTTAAATTTATACGATTATATTTTTGTGCTCGATTTAAACAAAAGTTAAACAGTTAGTAATAACTATAGTTTGTTAATGTCGTTCGAATAGCATGAAAGGTGTGCTTCAAAATGAGGTTAATATCTTTTCATCATATATTCGATGTTGACTTTTCAACGTTATAATTCCACCGAGAGACATTGATGCGAACAAAACTTATGAAAACAATTCTTCCTTTAACCGGTGGTATTAAATAACAGGACGGTAAAAATTATTCTTAACTTATACCTATACCTTTATTGATAAACCAGTTTTGTTTTTAGTTTAAACAATTCTTTGAAGAGTTTCAACACTATTCCTTCGTGTATATTTTAGATGTATATTTTGTTTGTGTTAAAATTTTGTTACTTTTTATTTTTATTAATAATTAACGTCAATAAAGAAAATACCTAAAATATGTCTAGTTAATAAGTTAAAGATTAAAATATATAATGCATAGCTGATTTCCGGCTTTTACTTAGAATAAATTTGATCATGCTACTCGCAAGACAAAACAAGGGAGAGGGGATTTTTGAAACCCTAGGTAATCCTTTTAATTGAACGACTGGCTATATTAATTGAACTGACACATTTTTATTATTAAATGCAAATATTTTGTTGGAATTACCACAAATTGACAAGAAATATCAGGAATGCCGAACAACACTATATTTTGTAAAGGAAGAATATCTTAATATCTACCTTAATTTCCTCACTGTTCATGTTTAGTTACAGAACTTTCGCTGAGATTTGTAGTGTGTCTCAGCTGAACTATTTTCCTCAATCCACACAAACGTTCCCACACATAAATCTATTTTTATTAGAGAACAGAGGAGCATACCTGTTAAAAACATTCACCCTGCTTATAATGTTATAAAGAAGGCAAATGCGTTCCTCCTAATAAAGGAGTTTGCATGAAACATTTAATGGATCATACAATTCAATGGCTTTATTCAGCACAAGTGTGAACCGGCTTAGTATTTTAAACATTAATAGAAAACTACAATGTTGTTTGAAAATGAAACCTTAGAGTGAATCATCAATAAATGAAATAGATTCGAACATAAAATAAACCACAGTTTGATCAAAATTTTGAAAGAGCAAATTAAAAATTATTTTGGTTGTAAGTACGCTAGATGTTAGAGAACTGCCAAACATCATCCCTTATTAACTACTGGCTGGCCCGTCAGACGTTGTTATGTCTTAATTTGATTGAATATGTTTATGTCAAATACTCGTTCATTTTCAAGATGAGCTCGTTCGCTACGCTCACTCGCCTATTTTTATATAGTGCTAACTTCGGCATCGAAAAAAAAGTTTGAGTTGCTATTCAAGTAGATTTTTTATTTCCGTAATGAACATATGTTTATGCCTTTCAAGTATGTTTAGATATACTCCTTGTTAACAGCTGTTTGGTGTAACTAACTGAACTTTGATCAAATCAATGGGAAATTTGAAGGCTCGTGGGATAGAGCCCTCAGGTCGGATTAAAAATTTTCTTTTATAAAAACCTTGTCCTGACATTAACGAAAACAACAGAAAAATAATTTTTCTATGTGGTGCACTCATTCTCAAGTTATGACGTGACCAAGGGAAATAGGGCTTCATTTTTATATATTAAGATTAAAATATGAATTATCATATGTTATATTTTATTTGTTTATATTAACACATATTATGTTTTTATAATAGTAAATGTTGTGTGTATTGAAGGAATGAATAAAAGAGTATTTATTTGAATTTTATCAGATTATGAGACTTAGGTACCGTATTTGTAAAGAAATGAGTAAAGCAAGTAATAACATAGAGCTTTTGACAATAGAAAACTATGATACATGGAAAATGCAAATTGAAGCCATACTGGTAAATAATGATTGCCTTGGATACGTTTTAGGAATCATTAAAAAGCCACTAGATTGAGAATGATGAAAATGTAGTTGGGAGGTATCTCATGCAAAAGCAAAAGCAGATAAGCCCAAGAGATTTAAAACAAGTAGAAGGATGTAACACATCAGCAGATTTGTGGGAAAAGTTGAAATAAATTTATGATTCCAGACGACCAGCCAGAAAATCATCTCTATTAAAAAAATCTAATCTTAAAAAAGTTGTCTGATAATTGTGATATAATAAATTACATAAATGATTTGGTTGATGTAGACAAGTTAAATGGGATGAAAATAGAGAAAAATAACGCATTTTTTAACAGATACACTTTTATATTCCCTCTCAGACAATTTGAAATTTTTCGAATTACTATTGAAACAAGAGATATACTACCTTATCCTCAAGTTTTTCAAATGAAAATATTAGAGGAGTGAGAAGTCATTAAAGAACATAATAAGGAATACAGAAGTAATGATTTCTTTATTAGCATGATACGTGTTGTTACAACTAAACAGGATCCTTGTACCATCTTTTGTGTACATTTTACCATCTTGTATGTAAGTAGAGGATAAGTGTAAATATACTTTAGTGTTGTAAGACTATTTTATTTTTCCTGTGTAGAAGTAATGCACTACTTGGAACATTTCAGAGGAAAACTGTTTCCAGCCAAATTTCAGGGCCCCATTAAGATGCCATGTGTGTAGGGCAATTGGACAGAAAACAAGATTCTGTCCAAAAGCAAAGAAAGAAGTGCAAAATTCTGCAGTTGCTAAAGAAGAACGTGCTGGTTTTCATTCTGCCGTAGAAGATAAATGTTACTTGGGAAATATATTAAACTAGTGGCTTGAAGGGGCCATAGCCCCTAGCCTTGCTCCAGTACTCAGCCTCTTCTGATTTTGTTTACTATATTTACATGTAAGTTCGCAAACTAAATACTCACTTATTCGTATGTTTTAATGTAAACAACTCAGACGTTTTTAAATTTCCTTGTTATTCTTATCGGGGTATTTTACGTTATTTCTCACTTTCTGGTAACTTTTTAGAAATACTGTTATTTTTACCGAGTCCCTGGAATCAAGACCTTTAATTTGAGCCGTCTCACATCATCCTGCGATTTGCCAAACTCCCACAATTTTGACTTAAAAATTTCGCTTACAGAATTATATATAAGCAAGACATTCGATGGTGTTTAGATAGTGTTTCACTTCACATGTTATGCCCTATTTGTACAGTAAATTTGTCAACTGTCAGCCTGATATGGGTAGAAGCGTAAATCTTGCCAACAATCCATCAACAGATGCAAAATAAATTGGCACAGTTCATGACAGATGGAACAAAATGGCTGACAATGGAACAAAGACTCTGAATTTATATTTGTATAACAATTTGTATGTACCCGAACTACGCATAAATCTCATGTCAGTTGGTATAATTACAGATCATGGTTATCAAGTTATATATTTTTTTAAATATGTTGATTTGATAGCAGACCAAAATGGATAAACATAAATTTACGCCAGTAGAATTAATGGACATTATTATGTGCTAGAAGATAATAAAGAACGTCGTGTAAGCAATGAGAAGTCAAATTTTTCTCTTATGACACCAACGATTTGGAAACTTGAATTTTAGAGAATAAAGAGAATAGTACTTAAGGTGTTGATGCAAAATCAACAGAGGGAATCCCATCATGGGAAGTATGTATCCGGGGAAAAATAACAAAAACACCGTTTCCTTAAAGTGAAAGATCAACAGCTATACTTCACATTGTTCATTCGGATCTATGTGGTCCAGTGAAAACTGAATCACTTGGAAAATTCCAGTATTTTAACACTTTCATTAAACTCGGCTGTTCCAGATGGGTCGAAGTATTTTTTTTGAAGAGGAAGAGTGATGCGTTAGAGGCATTCAAAACTTACAAGAATAAGGTAAAACATTTTACTGGAAGAAAAATCCAGTTTCTTCAGACAGACAATAATTATTGACCTTTGAATTCATTAAAATGTAATGCAATAATATGTGTCAAATAAAGAGCAATTGTCTATTTTAATATATACAGAATAGTCGCAATCTCCTAAACTAAACGAGTTTAGTTTAACTTACGGGTCGGCACACACGTGTCTGTTTAGTTTAATGTCGTTACTGTCTGAAGTAACCTTCTCAGCAAAACGATAGGTTTATCACTCGTCATAAGTTTAGGAGAAATTTGTACTTGACTGTATTTAATTCTTATTTAAAAACCACTTTGGTACAGATATATTGTGTAAGGCAAAATTAGAGTGTTTTTTATTACTTAATCAGTTTAACCATCTTTTGTGTACATTTTACCATCTGGTATGTTAGTAGAGGATAAGTGTAAATATACTTTAGTGTTGTAAGATGTATTTTATTTTTCCTGTTTAGAAGTAATGAAGCACTACTTGGAACGTTTCAGATGAAAACTGTTTCCAGCCAAATTTCAGGGCCCCATTAAGATACCATGTGTGTAGAGCAATTGGACAGAAAACAAGATTCTGTCCAAAAGCAAAGAAAAAAGTGCAAAATAACTGACTTGAACAAGATAATCACATTTGTTTTTGTAGGAAACAAAGGTATATTGGTAAAAATTGGAAAATAAAAACATGAGTTTTTTTCAATGTAGATAATTCCAAAATAATCTACGGAACTGCTTGACGTCTTCTTACAAGGCTTCGCTCACGAAGATGAACGGAGATAAACGACTGATTCCGAAGGTCGCCGAATCGGCGCCACTCATGTATTTCCGTTCTCCTTTAACACCGATGTGGCTGCCATACAACGATATGCGATTCGAAGCGATTGCAATTTGTAAAGCAAAATTTGAATTATAACAATGCTGTTAAGAGGAGAAGTACTTAACAAATCATTTTCTTAACTAGTAGATAAAATATAATAACCTTTATAAATCATAAAAACTATAGAAAATTGCTTTAAAACTTTATTTGAACCCTGACTTTGAAAGAAAAACCATGTTAACAAAACCAAATATTTACAAAACAATTGTTATTTTTAAATTACAAACAAAAGTCAGCTGGTCAGCTGTTGTGAGTTCATAATAAACACCTTGAGTACTACTCCCACCATGAGTAGTATTGCTACTCAACACTACATAGCAACTAACTAACCAGCGTATTTTAACACAAATTTACTGTCTAAGATTTTTTATGATGTATCATTTTACGCAAAGATAAAATTACAAAATAATAAATAATGTTAAACAACAACAAAAAAGCCACGTTGATAACATTTTGCGCTGCTTTGTAAATGGCAGCTCTTAATGGCATACAAATTACAGAAATTATAAATTAAGTTACAGACATTTTACATTGTGATTTATATGTTATGTAATTATAGATTTTCTTAACCTTAATATTGATACCCCATAAACTTATAATGAGCACACTGTTTACGAGCAAACTAAGTTCATGTTTGTCTGTAATGAGGGAACTTTCCCTCTTCACCAGCATATTATGGTTGTGTCATTCCCCATCTGGTTTATACTGTAGTTTTTTTCTACAAAAATATCAACTGTAAACATATTACAGAAGATTTTCATCAATATTAGATATTATATTTGCGTTAATGAGTTTTAAACTTTTTATCATGGACCTATAAATGTGGAGGCCAATGGAATGTAATTAATTATCAGGCTCAAAATACAGTTTTTAATTTAAATCAATTCATCCTTGTTATTTGTTACAAAGGAATTAACAACATTTGTTAAGTGTTTTATGATAGCTTAATCTTAAGGCTTTTAATTATTTTTAAATTAATAGGCTTTTCTACATTACTAATAAAGGGTCGACATTTAAAGGTTGCAAAAGTAATTTGAAAGATGGACAAACTATTAGGGATGGCTGGGTCGACAACAACAACAACAGTTTAAAACATATTAATTCGGATGATTTGAACATAATACACAAGTAATACAACATTAAAAGCCATATAAGAAAAATATCTCTATATAAGGAAACATACAGGCATTAGTCTTGAACTATAACATCCAAACCAAAAGCCACTACTCATGGGGTGACAATACGAATACTAAACGAGGGTTCATAACATATTTGAAACGAAACATAAATTTGGAATATTAGTTAAGGAATAATAGGAACATAAGAATAAGAATAAGAATGATTTATTTTCTCCAATTAAACATGTTACAGAGTATTTCTAATATGCACACATTTTCCTGTTCATTGATTTTGTCCTCAAAATATATAATTAAACATATATAATATTTAAAATAATCTACACAAAACAAAATAAACAATACTCAAATTATCCTCTTAAATCTGCCTCCTTTTGATTGTCTCTATAACTAAAACAGGAATTAATAAACTAATACAGCTTCACTATTTCACAAAAAGGTATATACAAGTAATTTTAATTTAAAACAACTATATTCAATTTACATTTACTTTTATTTATAAATTATGTGCAGTTAAACAAATTTGGAGAAAATGTAGGGCCTCCAAGGCATAGCCTGTTTGGAGGTTCCTTTCCTTCAAAATAACCAAAATTATAAACAGCGATCAGATAAAATAAACAAAACGTGATAAACAAAAACGGTCTACAGAATCAAGTGTGCCTAAAGATTTAACTAAAAGAAAAGAAAATACATCTGAAACTTAACTATGGTTAGAGGCTCTCAAACTGCGCACCGCACTTCACCAACAGGCGGCTGATGGCACCTCCCCAGAGACTCTGGAGTTGGTCTCCCCAGGTGCCGTCAAAGCTCATAGCATGCAATGCTTAGTCCCTGTGTGGCAAAGCTAGCCATAGTGCGCCTTTATCTGTACAACTAATCCTTTAACCTAACCCTACATCATTTAACTTGAATTTAACCTACATCTATTTTATGATTAAAAACAAAAAATTAATGTCTTCTAAACTGAAAAGCCACTTCTTTAAATTGTTTGAAAAATTATTTACGCTACATGTGTAGTACATAACACATGTGTAGTCGTAGACAACCACGATGAACTCGGACAGTAGTTAAAGACTCTGGTCTATAGTAACTTTGGGATTGGCGGAAGCATTTATATACACACACTAACAACGGACAACAACACATCCTAGTTACAAACACCAAATTAAAATCTATCAATATAAGGTGTATAAACTTACTACTCGCTTTGCTCGCTGGGGGCTCCGCCCCCAGACCCCCGCTTGGGGTTCCCCCAAATCAAAATTAAAACGGCAAAAAGTCATAGTACCATGTTAGTCATATGTTAAATTCATGTTGTGATATGGTAATATGATATGGTATGATATGTTGTGTAAAGGTAAATTTGGATGGACACTGGAATCTATATAAAAAGTAATTATGTTGTAGTTTTTCTGGTTTTAGTATTAGCGAATTTCCCCTATAGGGAAGAAGCTATTACCGTAGTGGGTGGCATGGTAAGACTTAAGCCCGAGGCCATGATAACTCTTTGTTTTGAGGTCCCTAGATACCAAAAACACTATTCGTTCAAATTTATATATATATATATATATATATATGTGTGTGTGTGTGTGTGTGTGTGTGTGTGTGTGTGTGTGTGTGTGTGTGTGTGTGTGTGTGTCCGTTACCGCGATAACTTTTGAAAGAAACGGCCTGATTTTCCCCGTAGCAGCAAACCTGCATACTCGGCCCCCACGTTATTCATGATTTTAAAATTGTAAAGAGTATGGCAATGGGGGATAATAGATGATATTTGTAGTTAAGGGTCAAACCAGTAAATTCGAATTTTAATTATATATGGTAGAATATAAAGAATCTGGTAATAGTAGTTATAAATAGTTTATATAAATTTATATCTTTAAGACTAGAATGAATTGTGGCTGGTCGAATTGGGGAATACAGTACATCAAAATCATATATTTTTTAAATACTGGGGTTTTTGTCTTGGGAAAAATCTAAATCGGTCAATAACACCAAAGTTAGTATTTTGTGATTGTTTTTGAAAATCATTTTGGCAATGTAATGGTGGGATCTTGAAATAATAGATGGTGTTGAACATAAACTAGTCGACAGCTACAACATATTCAATAATCCATATGAACCATATGATATGTTTCTACACGGTTTCCTTACCAACACAATCACATTAATCATCTTCAGTATGTACAGCATGTACCGTCTCCCTATACTGTTGGGCCCCAGGCTGGGATACTCTGACCAGTGCACTCCTGTTGATGACTTGGCGACTTTCTTTGACCTTCCTCCCCTCCGTTTGAGACATCATCACATCGACCTCGTTCTGCTCCACAGCTGGTGAAGGCCTTCTCGACTGCCTTGATTTACTCAGCAGTACTGTCATCTTGGTTACGTCAAACGTCTTGGCGTATTGACGTATTTTATGATTATGCGTTGTTATTGTTGTTATTGCTGGATTAGGAAACCCCAGCATTTGATGATTATGTGTTATCATCACTTTGTTGTTTGGTTTTATGCATAATTACGTTATAACCAACTTGAAATTGCAAATATTGTCATAAAAATTTATGTAAATTGGTGTAAACCGTTGGAAGCAAATCAGTAAAACAAATACATCGGATGTAAAATAATTAAATTTTAAATTGGCACTACGGTAATTTAATTGATTTTATAAAGTTCAGGAGATTAGTTAGGTAGATCATTCTAATAATTTTCGTTGGTTTCCTTTACGGGTGTTACGCTAGTATATTCATATACATCATTTTAAGACTATAACATAAAAAGGTGCAATCAAATCGGATCTTAAACATAAAAAGTTAGTATTTTGGCCTTATTTTGAATTTATGGGGAATAGTTTGGATTCGGGAAGTTGGCGAGGGGAGGTCGAGAGACGAGAAATTGAAATAAGCTTGGCCCCAATAACTGACTTCCATGTCAATCTTATGGAACAATCTTGCTCAAAAGTGGGGTTTTGTGGTTTCTCCAGTAATATAGGGAACTTACGTCATGAAGCGTGCCATATAGTGGTTCTCATTACTGCTAGTGATTATTTTACAGTTAAAACAAGCGTTTTGATCAGTAAACCATGCACATAGTATCTTATTTTCAACACAGCAAGGCAAGTATTTCGATTTTATCATTTGGACTTTTGTGGTTTTTAAGCCTTGTGAACATCTGTGATCATTGTATTCGGGGTAATAAACTTCCGTGACATCTGATCTGGCATGGTTGCGGAGTAAAAAACGCACTATGCACTTGTAGTGATTGTTGCTATGTCAGATACATTAGAATATATTTCATAAAAAAAGTTTGTTGTAAATACAATGTTGTTGTAAGTAGTATGAAATAGGAGATATACAATAAAATGCCAATCATGCAGTTGTTGAGTTCTATGACGAGTCATTGCTGAAACAAAACAAGATTATAAATACAAATCATCAAATTTCAAACTATTTTCCAAATGAGCACAAGTGTGTAATTTCTCAATTACAAGTCATTAGGTAGCAAATCCAGAAGAAGTGAAATAAAACATTATTTTCCACTAAAACACTGATTTATCCTCAGAGAGAGATCGTTCAAGCGCAAAAATGTACCTAGCTCTTAACCAGTAACAGGCCTGCATAACATTTATAGCAGGAACAATAGCGAGTATGCCAAACTATTGTATAACTTTAAGTCTAGGTGAAAATAAAATATTAAAAAAGGGCTATTTGGGGTTTATTTTTCTGAAAGTCTTAATTTGTCCTTTAAATTCAAATGCATTGATACGTTTAATGATAATATCAAAACACCGAAACGTTTTTCATTTATCATTCTAGTTTGAAACAAATATTGGAAGAATATGTATTCTGTTCGCAAACGTAACTTCAGTAGTTTATTATAGTTTCTTGTCTGGCCGACTTGAGGGTGATTTAATATATTTAAAATGTTATTCTTCACAGGTACAATGGCTTCAATGCCATTACTTAAAAGGCGTCAAAGAGATGTTCCACCACACCAAAAATATTAGACATGTGGTCGACAGATCCTTTCTTAAAAAGTACTTTCATATTTTTACTCTTAATAACATTTTGAATTATGTTTAGGAAATAGTTGTTTATGCCTGGTTGTTAAAAAGTAAAAAAGTTCATAAACCAACGTACTTTTCCTTTATTTTTGGAAAATGATTATAATAACAAAATTACCTGCAATATTTTTTTTAATAGTGAAGTTAAGAGATTGTTAACAACGTCGGACTATGAATGAACGAAATGTCATATATTTCTATCTAAAGTGGTTTTATAACAAGCACAACCCCAAAATAGCCATCCCACAATATGTCAGTTTTACAGACACGACAGTACGGTCTAGACTGAGACGTATAATACGCTCCAATTATCTATTTTTATAGCCAATTTTATTTACTCGTAAATTATTAATAACTCGTTCATTTGTATAGTCCATTAAGCTCACACCCACAACTTTTCGTACTGAGCTGAAATTCTACGAGCGAATAAATTGGCTCTTTGATATGAGCTAACGAATTAACTCACAAGCGACAAATCCGTTTGGTGTGTTATTTTGTAAAATTTGTTAAAAGAATATGCAGATGGTCCACTGATCGCCAAACACGCTTTATAGACAGATTTCCCAGGCTCTCCGTCATACTGTTTCAGAATGGCTGCATTTTCCCCCTTTTACACTCTTTTTCCTTTGATTCTATGTTTAAGTGAGTCAATTTTGTGTTCCATAACTATAAAAATACTGATAATAAGTTGGATATTAGTGCCATCTTAGAGATGAAATCGTATTATTACGATTTTATTTATAGATACCCTCGTCGCAGTAAATCTACGCTCAGTAGGGGGCATTAGTATGTTCAAAACCAGCAAAGGCGCAGTGAGGAATGAGGAATCAAGGTCACCCCCCCCCGTGACGTCAGCCCCCCCGTCACGTGACCCAGGCCGTTGACCCCCCCCCGTCACGTGACCCAGGCCGTTGACCCCCCCGTGACGTCACCCCCCCCCGTCACGTGGCCTGGTGGAAACCTAACATAGGCTTCTTCCACCAGTTTTATTATATATATTTGTTTTTTTTTGTTTTTTGTTTTTTTTATATTATTTAAAAATAGGGAAAAGGATATGGGGTTCAGCCAACAAATGAGCTTACTGGAGCTGAACCTTCCGGTAGCTCACGACCGCCGAGTAACCGTTGGTGAAGAAGCCGGCTACCCTCTCCTTTACCAGTTGTAGCTCCACGGGTATGTTCGCCGTGAACCACCTGGGAAAGAAGCGAACTCTCCCGTCCTCCTCTACCCAGCCGAGGCGTAGTATCACGAGACAGCGGTTCATCTCCGTCTCTATTCTGCCAAAGACCACGGTTACGCTGTACGGGCAGCACAAGACGTGCATGGTGTCCGACATGGTGCTGCTCCGTTGACCGTCGACTGGAGAATGAGGGTTCGGCTAATACACAAGCTATTTCTGCGTTGTAAACAAGTGGAACGTTCCAGAAGCTTTCACCGCTCAGTGGAAAGCCCTCTTCAAATCAGTCAACGACGTAAACAAGCTATTATTGTATTTACCGCTTTCTCACCCTTGTGGAATAACCCCATGCGACATTGCTACATGGTCACTCAACAGTTGTTTGTGAGCTCAGTCTAGTGTTGGCTTTTGCGATGGAGAAACATAACCCACCGTCTCTTGCTCAACTGTCGACGATAGCTATTAGACACAATAGATGTTCATTATATAAGGGGTTAGGTGCTTTACCGGTATCCATCCAGCGATACATCGGTTCTTGCCTGAAGGGCAGTGTACGACGCTATGTGCCGGTGCTTCCTAGAGGCGTAGAGGACGAGCGTGTCAGACAGCTGTATAGGAAGTACGATCGACACATAGTGTATCAGTGTAGGCGTTGTGATGATAGAAACCATTACTGTGGTAACCTGTTATACGAGGTACCAAATATGACCAGAACAGTGTTTCGTTGTATAGACAGTGAAGAACATTACAAGTGTTTCTGCTGTGGGTGGAGTGCGTGGGAGTGTAATTGGTGGAGTAATGACAATTACCTGACCTTCCTACGAATGACAATGGATACTTCGACGGTGAGGGAAGGGTCCCAGCACTCCGGATACTTATATTTTTAAAAATAAAGTTTTATATCCTTACCCCTTTTCCATAAAAAAAAGAAAAACCACTAATTATTCAAGTCTTAACTGTAACAGCAAAGGCACAGTGAGGATGCGAATGATGACGTCAGCCCCCCCCCCGGACGTCAACACCCGGAATCAGCATGCAGGTGAGGAGCCCCCACCCCGTCCTGGCGGAAACCTAACATAGGCTTCTTCCACCAGTTTTATTATATATTTGTTTTGTTTTTCTTTTCTTTTTGGGTTTGTTTAGAACAATATCCTTTATTTTATTCAGAAAAAGCGATACCCTAACCTACCCTCCGTTTACTACAACCCTCGCATATATCGGGGGATTAGCCTCCCGAAGGAGCCAAACTATGACGTTGCGGTATGAGACGTGTGCCTGTGTCACATTCAAGTCTCCCAGGTCAGCCCTGAGTTGCCGACACTTGTGTGGGGCCGACGGTCTTTCTAGCCTAAATTCAACATGTAATTTTCCGAGGAAGCATCTCGTATAGTAGTACACCGTTTGCAGAAATACCTCCGCGTCTATCGAATCCACCTCTAATATCGTGGAATGTATATGGAAAGGCATTGTCGCTGGGTAGGACCCTACCGGCTCCGAAACCATTGTGAATAAATGAAACATGGTGCACCGCTTGCCAGTACCGTTAGAAGGAGACTGACGGGTAGGACCGAAGGTGTAAACAACTCGGAGGAAACCGCCATGACGCCATCCTCATGCCTACGTGACCGCCACAGTCGGTTTACCCATTAGCGGTTCCAGTGGAAAGTCCCCAAAGGTGTAAACAACTCGGAGGGCAACTCGGAGGAAACCACCATGACGTCATCCTCATGCCTACGTGACCGCCACAGTCGGTTTACCCATTAGCGGTTCCAGTGGAAAGTCCCTCGACGTCAACAACTTCTGCGCGCCACCCTCCCGGACCGCTCAGTGTCTAGTGGCAGTTCGTACAGTGAGGACGTAGGTGCCTTCCGCGGTGACTATTTGTACGACTGTGTGGAGCGTTCTCCTTAGATATCATAAAACGTAAGTAACATGTAATTCACTTTTGATTTTGTTTCATTAGTCGGTTTACCAACGCTCTAAATCCTAATGAGCCAAAACTAATATTTAATGTTTTGCATATCTCGGTACACTGAGTCTTGTCCTTGTCTCTTTTCAGATGGAGATGAATGAAACCGTAGAGACCTTGGAACAGTTGTGTCTTCTAACGATTAAAGTTAATGAACCAAATTTAAAAAGCAAAATAGACTCGCTTCCAGTCCTTTTTAAAAACTTCTTGAGTGAAATAAAATTTGGTTTTGCTTTTAAATCGAAGTTCCGAGTGCCTAGTGGAATTACAGACGAGGGTGAAATCGCTATGTGTGTGCGTAACAAAGACAAAGACGTTTACCAGTGTTGGGAATGTCATAGGAGCGATTCATGCCATTTATTCCTATCTAATATTATTAAAAGGGTTAGACTCGCTTCGTTCCCAGGGGTATCGCTACCAAAGTGTTTCTGCTGTGGCAACTGTGCCTTTGTGGCGGACGGGGAATACAGATACCCGATGTATTTTGTAGATGGCTGGCCCCCGCATGTGTGAGGTCTGCGGTCGCGTGTTCGCAAACGCCGGAAACCTGACCCGCCACACGGCAGCCGCCCACAGCGACCGCCATCTCGACTGCGACGTCTGCGGCAGACGCTTCGGGTGAAGCGACAACCTGCGACGCCACCTCGCCGCAGTTCATCCTCCTACTCCTCACGGTCAAGCGCCAGGTACAGTTTTAGGTTAAATAGGAAACCGCCAGTAGATTTGTTAAGCATGCCTTCTTCTCCGATATCCTCATCCATGACGTCACGGTGCGTCCGTGGACCTTGATAACTAATGACCTGTTTCTGAGGGAGAGTAAACGGCTTTAGCCGAGTAAACAGATTCAAGCAGTAAACAAGGGGCTACCAGCCTCTGTGCAGTTCCTCACCCTTGTATTACCGGACTCAGGTAAACTGGCGATCGAGATGAGGAAGAGGTCGCCAGTCCTCTGTACAGTTCCTCACGATCAAGCGCCAGACACGGTTTTTATGTTAAACAAGAAACCGCCAGCACTAATGACCTGTTTTCGAGAGAGTAAACGGCTTTAGCCGAGTAAACAGATTCACGCAGTAAACAAGGGGTCGCCAGCCCTCTGTGCAGTTCCTCACTCTTGTATTTACCGGGCTCAGGTAAACTGGCGATTGAGATGAGGAAGAGGTCGCCAGCCCTCTGTGCAATTCCTCACCCTTGTATTTACCGGGCTCGGGTAAACTGGCGATCGAGATGGGGAAGAGGTCGCCAGCCCTCTGTGCAATTCCTCACTCTTGTACTTACCGGACTCAGGTAAACTGGCGATCGAGATGAGGAAGAGGTCGCCAGCCCTCTGTGCAGTTCCTCACTCTTGCATTACCGGGCTCGGGTAAACTGGCGATCGAGATGAGGAAGAGGTCGCCAGTTCCTCACGCTCGTGTTTATCGGGGTAACTAATAGGACTTGTTTTCCTGTTCGCAGGCTGTCCGTGCCCGTTGTGCCCCGTCGCCCTGGCTGGCCCCGAGGATCTTTGCCACCATATGGAAGAGGTCCACGGTGCGAGCCCGTCGGCTTCGACCTCCTCCTCCTCCGCAACGCCACCCGCCAGAGACCCACGGCCCGAGTGCGACGCGTGCGGGCGGCGATTCGCCCGCGAGGACCTGCTCCGGCGTCACGTGCAGCTGGTGCACGCCAACGAGGTCCACTGTCCCGATTGCGGCGCCCTTTTCCGCAGGGCCGCGTACCTCCAGCGACACGTGGCGAGAGCCCACCGCGGCATGAGGTTCGCGTGCACCTACTGCGACCGAGGCTTCACCCGGTGCTACAACCGGGACCAGCACGAGGCCCACAACTGCCCCGTCGTGAGGAACCTCGTTGTGAACGAGATGCCGCGCCTGCCCGTCCTGTCACCCGAGCCCCGCCCGGGACCCAGCCACGAGCCCCAGCCCGGACCCAGCCACGAGCCTCAGCCCGGACCCAGCACGGCACCCGACGGGATGGTGGGTGGTGGCGGACTACCCACGTTCCGCACCGTCCAACGGGGGTTCCGCGGACGCCTCCTGACCTTCGGCCTGTCCCGGCCCATGGAGGACTTCTTGGCCGTGGAGGACGCGCTGGTGCTGCTGTTCGACAGCGTCCTGAACCTGTTGACCGGCGTCAGGATCCGACACCCGAACATCAAGGTCAACATGTTCCTGGAGTGCGAATTTGCCAACGTCCACGGAGCCACCTGTCTGCGGGCCTTCAAGACGAAGAACGTGCCCCTTACCACCGCGTCCAACTTGGAGGATTTCCTGTCGGCTTCCTTCAACAAGCTGGCGGAAGAGAAGGAGCAGTGCCTGCTAGTGGGCAGCGGGTGGAGCTATCTCCGGATACGCGACCTGGAGATCCGCGTCAACCTCTACACCCCGTTGGGAGAACGCGGAGCCCGGTTCGTCCAGCTTCCCAGGATTATCTGCGAGACGCGAGCTGTCATCAACGTGCAACACGTCGATGACATGTGCTTCGCGTACGCCATCCTGGCCAAGTTCGTCGCGCAACACCCGGAGAGGCCCGCATCGTATACACCGGACGTCATGGCACGCTACGACTGGGTCGGCCTACGATTCCCCGTGGCGCCGAAGGACATCAAAGTCTTCGAGAGGAGGAACCCCATCAGCGTGAACGTGTACGGGATCGAGCGCGCCATGGTGGGGAGACGCCCCGACAGATCGCCAAAGTTCCAGGACCGCGTGTTCCCGCTGAAGATCTGTAAGCGGGAGTTGGAGGATCACCGGGACCTGCTGTACGTGACCACCGGCGGGGACAGTCACTACGCCTACATCGCAAACGTCAGCAGGCTGGTGCGACCCCAGCTGACGTCCCACTGCGGCACTATCCACGTGTGTAAGCGATGCTTCGCTCACTTCGACAACCAGCTCAACAAGCTGGAACTGTCCGGTGCCGAGCGCCTGGAGGAGCACATGCGATACTGCACCGCCAAGGCCCCCCTCCGCTTGGACATGTCTCAGAAGCAGCGGATCCGCTTCGCCCACCCCGAGTACACTCGGCGCGAGCGCTTTTGCGTCTACGCGGACTTTGAGTGTGCTCTGCAGCCCGTCGCCGCCGACCCGGCGGAAGCGCCGCCCGGCACGAGGCCCCTGCAACTGCACGTCCCGTACGCCTTCGCCTACCAGATCGTGGACTCGCTCGGCCTGGAGGAGTTTGAGCCCCGCGTCTACTTCGGGGCCGACGCGTCCAAGGTGTTCATGGAAAGGTTGAAGGTGGACGTGCTGGCACTGTGGGACTTCCTGACCAACGCGGTCCTACTGCAGCCCGTCTTGAACGACCAAGAGACACGCCAGTACATCGCGGCCACCGTCTGCTACCTCTGCGGGAAGGAGTTCACGGACCGGGACGTCAAGGTGCGGGACCACAACCACGCTCCGCCCTACGAGTTCCGAGGAGCCGCCCACCGCTCGTGCAACCTCAGGTACCAGGAGCAGCGACACATCAACTGCTACTTCCACAACCTGTCCAACTACGACGCCCACTTCGTAGTGCGGGAGCTGGCCATCGACCCCGGCGACGTGGACGTGTTGGCGCACACGGAGGAGCAGTACATCGCTTTCACCAAGCGGTTCCACTTCGGTCGACCCGGAGACAACCCGCGACGGAGCAGCAGCTTCGCGGTGCGCTTCCTGGACACGTACAGGTTCCTGTCCATGAGCCTGGCCAACCTGGCGGCGGGACTCCCCACGGACAGGATGCGCGAGATGAGGAAGCGCTTCCCCGACGACCGGCTGTTCGACCTGGTGTGCAGGAAGGGCGTGTTCCCCTGCGACTTCGTGACGTCCTACGACACGTTGTACAGGGTCAGGGAGCTGCCGCCCAATGAGGCGTTCAGGAACTCCATGACCCTGGAGGACGTCAAGGACGAGGAGTACGAGCACGCCCTGAACGTGTGGCGAGCCTTCGAGTGTCGACACCTCAAGGACTACGCGGACAAGTTCCTGCGCTACGACATCGCCCTGCTCACCGATGTCTTCGAGCGGTTCCGCGACACTTCGCTGGCCGAGTACGGGCTGGACCCCGCCCACTACTACACCCTGCCGTCCTACGCCTGGGACGTCATGCTCAAGACCTGCGACGTGGAGCTGGACACGCTGCAGGACTTCGACATGTACCTGTTCGTGGAGCAGGGGATCCGGGGAGGGATCTCACAGGACATCACCCGCTACGCCAAGGCCAACCACGCCGGGTGCCCGGACCACCGCCCGGACGAACCCACGCGCTTCCTCCTGTACCTGGACGCCAACAACTTGTACGGCTGGGCAATGTCCCAGTGCTTGCCGACCGGAGACTTCCAGTGGCTCAGCCGTGAGGAGATCCGGGCGTTGGACGTCGCGGCGCTGGACGCGGAGGCCGAACGAGGCTACATCCTGGAGGTGGACCTCCACTACCTCGCGCGCCTACACGACCTGCACAAGGACCTTCCCTACTGCTGCGAGACGAAGCGTCCGCCGACAGGGAAGTTCCCCAAACTGTTGACGACCCTGGACGACAAGACGCACTACATCTGTCATTACAGGGTCTTGCAGCAAGCGCTGCAAAACGGATTGGAGCTGGTCGCGGTGCATCGGGCGATCTCGTTTCGCCAGTCACGGTGGTTGGAACCGTACATCCTCATGAACACGGAGCTGCGGAAGAGGGCCAGGACGAAGTTCGAACAGGACTTCTTCAAGCTCATGAACAACGCGGTCTTCGGCAAGACCATCGAGAATGTACGGAAGCGCCTCAACGTGAAGCTGGTGTGCACCTCGGAGAGGTTTTCCAAGTACGTCGCCAGATCCAACTTCCTGGACCGGACGTACTACACGGAGGACGTGGCCCTGGTGCATCTGTCCAAGGTCCTGCATCCAAGGGTGCATCTGTCCTGGTGCATCGTGTTGGACAAGCCCGTCTACGTAGGCATGTCAGTCCTGGAGCTGAGCAAGTGGCTCATGTACGAGTTCCTGAGCAAGATGAAGGAGCGCTACGGTGACCGCCTCACCGTGGACTACATGGACACGGACAGCTTCGTCTTTGACATCGTGTCCCAGGACGTCTACGCCGAGATGAAGGAACACCTGGACGACTTTGACACCAGCGGCTACCCAAGGTCCCACCCCTGCTACAGCCCCGTCAACGCCAAGGTCATCGGAAAGTTTAAGGACGAGTGCAACGGCCTGTCCTTATTCGAGTACCTCGGCCTGCGGTCCAAGCTGTACTTCATGGACATCGAGGACGCGACGACAGGCGGCAGCAAGGCTCTCAAGCGAGCCAAGGGGGTGGCGAAGGGCGTTGTCAAGAACGTCCTCACCCCCGACGACTACAGAGAGTGCTTGTTTAACGGGGTCCGGAAGCACACCACCAACGTCCGCTTTCAGCCCCACTTGCACCGGGTTTACACCGTGGAAGTGGACAAGCTGAGCCTCAGTCCGGCCGACGACAAGCGGTGCGTCCTCCCCGACGGCATCCAAACTCTGCCGTGGGGACACAAGGAAGTCCCACCACTACCGCCAGCCAGGAGGAGAGATCAGCCGCAGCGGATGGAGGTGGACGGCGAGGAGGAGGAGGGACAGCGCCAGGACGATGACGAGGACGAAGAGGAATTCCCGGTGTAGTTGTATAGTAGTAAATTTAAGACGACTTGTAAATAGTATTATAAGTAATTACACTCTAATAGTTTTATGTACAGCATGAATCCGAGTTGTTTATTTCCTCCCTTTGCCCACTCAAAAGTCACAAGCCGTTAGGCTCAGAAAAAAAAATAAATAAAAAGAAAAAAAGAAAAGAAAGCTCGAGTGTGAGAGAAAGGCGTTATGGACCGTTTGGCCCGAGCCGTGTAGCTTAAAAAGCCCCCGCCAACCGGGAGCGGTTGGCGGCGCGTGTCGGACACGGCCCTGAAGGAGTTTCCCAGCGGTCTGCTGATGTCCGAGGGGTCACCCTCGAATTGCTCAGCGGCTTGCTGATGTCCGAGGGGTCTCGCGCCCTCTTTGGCGGCATTCACTGCCGCTTGGCGGGGGCTCAGCCAGTGGCACGTGCCGCTGGTATATAAACCTGAGGTCCAGCCCCGCTGCCTCAGTTTTGATAATTTATTTTCTCTTTTTCAAAATTTAGTAAGGATAAAGGAGAAAAATGAAAACACAAGCTTTACCATAACGAGACATGTATTGTACAGTAAGAAAAGGTTACATACACATACTATCAAAACCTCACAATATAGTTTTCAAGCGAATATGGAGTGGAAGAGCCTGCGGACCAGAGCGTCGTTGATGGCGGGAGCGGTAGGGTCGAAGAGCTGGACGTAGTCGCTGAGTGACATGTGGAGAACAGCCCGGCAGTACAGGTAAGTGAGGCAGTAGTAGCCGCAAACAGAAGTATCGTAGCCCTGAAGCCGATACCTATTGTAGATGTAGTGGCGGTGATGAGGATTGCACCTCAGGAACCTTTGAAAGTCGGCCTGGAATAGCGGCCTCCGTAGCTGTCTAGATACTCGAGTCTGTCCTCTTCCGAGCAGTAAAACGCCACCCAGTGTTCGCCTCCCTCGGTGTGTGCTACCGTGTTGGATACGATGGCGGTGAGAGGCTTGACTGGCGCGTCCGGTAGTTGGTCAGAGGCGTAAACCGCGACGTTCTTCAGTCCGGGGATCCTCGCCAGGCATTTTCTGATCTGAACGGTATTCATCGTGGGCGGAAGTAGCACAGGCAGCTTGAGACGGACGGGTCTGGCCTGTCGTTAGCCACGAGCCAGTCCCGCAAGACGATGCAGTTATGAAGGGCGCAACGGTTGTGGGAGCTCTTATGGTGGCGACAGCGCAGGGTCTGGTAGGCGGGCGGACCGTTGAGCGACCCGCAGCCCAGATCCTCCATGTCCTGAGCGGTGGTGGCGGCGGGCTCGGTTATGAGGTGGCTTCGTACGAAGTCCCTCTTCTGCGATCCTTTGACGTAGACCAAGGGGCGGAGGATGAGGCAGGAGCGCAGGTTGTCCAGCAGGGCGATGTACGCGATGTCTCCCTGGTCCCACTCCAGGCCGTGGCAGTGGCGCGTAAGCCAGACGCTCTCGCGCTGTTTCTCGGAAGTCAGGAGGTCCTTGCTGAAGGGCGGGCGGGCAATGTGATGTAGGAGCAGCGTGCCGGTAGTCACGTCCACCACACAGACCTCTTTCAGTAGAAGGTCGTTGTCGCTGTCCTTGAAGCACTGCATGTCCATCACCACGCTTCCGTGATGACAGCGCGTTGGCATTGGCTCGTTGTAGATCGGCGGCGGCACGTCCATCTCGTACGGTTGTCCAAACTGATCTGAGCGCGCGCCGATGATCTGAGCACGCTGCTGTCGGGCGACCTTGGACTCGCGCACATGCGCACCATCACCTAACGGTCCTCACGGTGGCCTTGGGCGCAGCAACTCCTTTACCCGCCAAAGTCCACAGTCACGTTGCGGTTGCGATCCACTTCCACTACATTGTCCAACTCAGCATACACTACGCAGTTGACCGCCTCCGTCAAGGCTTCGGCAAATCCGATCTCTATGCGCAGATTGCCGTTGCGCACCAGGTTCCAGTGGCTCGCTTGACCAGCCGAAAGGTCAGGCGTCAAGTCGAACGCCATCACCGTGCAACCGTACATGAATTGGGACCAGTCTACATCATTACCGCAGTTCAAGTAATGGATGCCGGTGCCACTGAACAGCGTGTGATATTCGAGCACGCACAACTCTTGACCTACGGAGTAATCCGGTTGCAGCGGTTTGCCAGGCACTTGCTCACCGTCCACGTACAGCGCGAAGAAATTCGTCTTGTAATGATGAAAATTGAACGGGTTATTCTTGTAGTCTCCGTTGAACGCCTGGTTGTTCACCAGCCCGACTATGACTCGTTTCGGCAGTTGGCCGAGGTACACACTGTCCATAGTCTTGCCGTGGATACCGCTCGTCAACGTGACGGTTTTCACTTCCACGCGGGTGATTGGGTATTTGGCTGTGCAGGTCTCCAGCGTCCTGCTGTGCGCCAACAGCACGCTGGGATTGATCTTGCAGCGGCGCATGAATAGGCTGACATCGCTGATCGCCACCTTGTAGTCGGTGATGGTCTTGGACATAATGGCGAATGAGTCGCGCGATCTGATCAGACGGAACCGCATCTCGACACCGTTCAGCATGAACTTGTCCTGGTTGCACAGATCGACGTGCAGATGTCCCACCATGTCCACCAAGCGGCTGCCCGCGATCCACGCCCGCCGCGTTACGAGCCCCCCGTTTCCCTCCTCGCAATCGTCCATCCTAGTGGTGGTGTCCTCCACGAACAGCTCCGCGGTGAGATGTGTACTCTTGGCGTCTTTGCCGTAGGTCAACATGTCCTCCAGGTAAGCGCGATAGGCGTACGTGTTGTTTTGCGGCGACACCAGTTTGTTGTTGAGGTACAGGTCCACTTGACTGAACAGCGAGTGGAGCCAGTTGTTCACCGGGCCGACCTGTTTGATTGTATCCTCCCCCGCCACCGCAGCCCCGGCGGCCGTTTTGATGGTCGCCTTCACATACAGTAACGTCTGCGACAGATCGGTGTATTCGTCTCCATGACCGGGCACTACGAACTCTATAGGCGAATCGTCCGTCAGCGACGAGACCGGCTTGTAGCAGACCCATTTGCTGCTCTCGATACTGGTCTGCGTCGGGGGCAGAGAGAACAGGTCCAACTCGGTCTTGACACACTCGCAAGATCTCTGATGTATGAATGACATTATCCAAAAAGTCCTTCGCGGTACTCCTGCTCTTCTTACGTCGCACAACGGTCTTGCTTCTCCTCTTCTTAGCGACGTGTCTTGCGGGCTTCCTTTTCCTCTTGGGCGCGGCGCTCTTCTTCCTCGCTCCGAGGAGTTTAGCCAGAGACTGAGGAGTGACCCGCTGTACACGCCTCTTCTTATAGGTTCCGGAACCGCCACCGCTCAGCAAGCGATCCAATTTATCATCGGCCCTGCGTTTCAGTGACCCGGTAAACTGTCTGAGCCGGGCGTTGGCCGCGACACGGGGGTCGACTGTGCCAGCCACCACGTCGCCCAAGAAGCCCACACCAGACCTCAGCGCCTCCTTGCCCAGCGCCGATGCGCCGGATTTGATTAACGGGACCACTGTACGCATCAGCCCGCCTAGGAAACTGCCGATACCGTGACCGCGTTGGAAAGCGGCTCTTCTGAATACGGAGGACACTCCGTGCCCCGACTGCTGTTGGCGGTAGTACGCCAGATAGGGGTCGTTCGGGTTCATTGCTGCTCTCTGCGCAGGTGAAGCTTCATGCACGTAGTCCCGAAGCGGAATGGCAGGTGGTGTCCGACGCTGTCCCTTAAATCGATTTCCACGCTGTCGAAAGAGCTCTTCATCAACGGCACGTAGTGAGGGTCGGTGAAGTGCACGGTGGTACTCGCGCCGTAGGTGTAGCTTTTAGCGTCAATGTTCACAATCTTCAACAAGGGCGCTACCGTGTTGCCTACTAGCTGGGGTTCCACCAGGTCGCAGTACACGTACATGTGCGAAGGGATCCCGGCCAGTAAGTCGGGTGGTCTTATAGCTTTTCTATGTTTGATCACATTCACGTTGTGCACGTCGTATCCCAACTGTAACGCTAGAGTGGGGCTAAATTCCAGTTGCACCACAGTCTGGTCCATCGAGATCACTTCCACCCTCCCGGTCGCCTTGTCGTACTCAAACTGGCATTGGTGCAGGTCCAGTTTTGGATTGGCGTTGATGGATCTAATCAGTTCATCGATGTCTTTATAGTTTCCGGCTTCCACCTTTACAGCGGTCAGTGCAGGCTTGCCCGTGTCATCCTTAGTGTAGAGATACACGCGCGCGTCCTCCCCCACTGTGACAAACGAGCACGGGTAATGGACCTCGACTAAAGCGACTTCCAACTCACCATCGCCACCCAATCGCACGACTGACGGTAGATGGGTGATGTAGTTAGCCACGGTGTTGTTTGGATAATAGTCCATGGAGCTGTTGCTGGGCAACGTCAGGTACAGCTGTCTGCGCTTTGTCGTCATAGCAGCTGTTGCATTTCGGATGCGGGTACCCACGAGTTGAAGTCCTCTCCGTACCCGACCCACTTGACCAAGTAGCGCTTACTGCGGCCTCGTCCTTTAGTGTCCAGTATTTTATCTATTTGGTACAGGTGGTCCGGGGTGACCGTCACCTTTTGCATCTCGTGCTCGTAGAAGTGCCCTTCAAGTGGCGTGCCGTTAAGGTCGCGCAACACGTACAGGGGCAGGGGAAGCGACCCGTAAACGTGGTCCACCACGAACAGCTCCTTACTCCAATTGGTCTCGTAGCCTTTGGCGAACGTGCCCTTCTCCTTGGCTATGCGCACCGTGTCACCCGGCTCGAACCTGGGCTTGTGACGCCGGATCGCCTTTCCGTACATGTGACGCCATGCCTTGTACACCGTTTGACAATCGCCGCTGTCCACGTCCGCGGGTCACAGGCCGCCACCCAGGCTCTTGTGCGGACTGCGGTTGTAGGCGTCCACAAGCCTGTCTAACACGTCCACGTAGCGATACGTGTTCTTGTAGGTCAGGTAGCGCCACATGTGGGTCTTGAGCGTGCGGTTGACTCGCTCCACCACCGCCGCCTTCACGTCGGGGTTCTGCGTAGTGACATACGTGACGCCGTGACTCTTGAACACTCGCTTGGTAGCGGCCCCGGTGAACTCCGTCCCCTTGTCGGTCTGCAGGCAGCGGGGCGTCGCCTCAGAGAATATTCTCTCGAACGCAGCGGCTACTTCGGGCCCGCATTTCCTCCTTAGCGGTACCGCGAACAGCCGCTTGCTGAACACGTCGATCACAGTCAGCAGGTAGTTGACTCCGTCGTTGTACCGGCTCAGGCCGCGCATGTCATTCAGGTCCGCCTGCCACAGCTCTTGGGGCCCGAACATGACGTAGCGGTTGCGGGGAAACTTCTTGCGCGCGGGCTTGTGCAGCGTGTACGCGTCCTGGGTGCGCAGCCAGTCGGCTACCCGGCGTTTCGGTAGGCGCACGGCTCTGGTCAGAGCAGCCACTCCGCCGAGGGAGCCGGGCTGGCTCGGGTCAAAGTACAACTTCTCATTTACGGTGAGAACAGCTCCCAGTTATCCAATGACGATTCCTGGTCGGGTTCCTCGGTTATTATCCTTCTCCTGGCCACCGGAGGTCGCGGTCTCAGGCGGTCTAGCATCGGCGTCAACCTCGGTGACAGGGGCGTCGACGAGGCCGTCGTGTCTCTCCAGGGGCTCGATGCCAAGTCCAGCCGCACGCCTAGGTAACGCAACGCAGTGGGATTGTTCACGTATTCTTTGGGCACGTTCATGTCCTTCAAGGCGGTCATCACTTGATGCCAGCCGGTAGGCAATCGGTCCGCCCTTCGTGCTCTCACTATGCTGTGCGCAATTACCACTATATTGGAACCGGGGATCTTCACATTGTCCACGTACACCGCCCCACTGGCGTCCCAGGCGATGGGGCTGCCTTGTCGGGTCATGAATCGCAACAAATTGCGCACCACCGGCCTGAAGATTTTTGAGAACGATTCCACAATGACCTCCGCCGAGGCGCTAGACTCGCGTTTCATCTGACTCGGACCTCCCGCCGCTTCCTCCTCTCTCTCCTCGCCCTCGATGATTGACAGACCTATGGGTTGACGTTTAGCCGCAGAAAAGTGCAGGAACCGCTGTAACACCTGCTGATATTGTTTCCATTTCTCCGTATCGTCCAGCCGTTTGTCGCTCAATATGCGATGCATCTCAGCGTCCAGGCTGGCTGGCTTATTGGCGCTACCTGCTCCTCCTCTTGGTCCTGGTCCCGGTCCTTCTCGCAATCTCTCGATGAGCTCCTGCGGTACAACCACCATTTTCCTAGCGTACTCCATGTCCGATTAGCTTCTGCGCTAGAACGGGCAGAACAGCGTTCAACAGCAGGGGTAGGGGGATCCCTCCGCCCCGTTGGACGAGGTAGTGTCGCTTCTTGGCCCAACCCTCACCACGTTTCACCAGCCGTCTGAGCGCCTGTTTGTGTTTACTCAATTTGCGTTTGAGGCAGGGGGAAAGCGGTACGTTTCCGCGTAGCACGTTATACGCGCACTCGCACAATGACTTGATGCGACTCTTGTCACACGCCTTTAACAGGGCCTTGTGTTCTTTGGGCGTAGCGTGTACTAGGGCCCTCAGCAGCGCTGCGTCTTTCTTCACGCGATGTGACATGATGACTGATGCTGGCACGCGCTCGGCCTATTTATCACTTTTTCTTGGGCAGGTACACGTAGTTTACCGGGTCGTCTGGGAAAATGGCCGAACGTATGCGCATCTCTTCGGGCGTGGACTGTTTCAAGTCTATGAGCAGGTAGGCGTGCGGGTCGCACGTGGCGTCCGCGTAAGCCTCCTCCACGAACTTGGGGTTTTCCGGGTATACTTGACGGGCCAGGTGTTTGATCTGAGCGCGGTCTCTGGGATTGTTGAAACACACTATGTAATGAGCGTTCAGCGATATGTCGCGCTGGCCCCTGCCCTGGTGAAACAGGTTTTGCGTGATGAAGAACACGCTCAAGTTGCGGTGGTGCGAGCCCTTGGTGAATAGGTCCACAACGCCTGGACCAGCCTCGCGCATCATGTCGTCGATGATGACCAGGGCGGGCTCGCTACCGTCTTAGCCGTCCAGGTCTGGCAGACCGGCTACGTAGCACACGACAGAGTCCGCACGGCTCTTGCCACCACCGCCACCGCTACCATAGTGCCAAGTGATACGGGCGAACCGCGTATCGCACATGTGGTCGGCGTGCTCTATGAAGCGAGCCACGAAGTGCGACTTGCCGCTGCCTGAGGGCCCGGCCACGATGGCGGTGAACGGGTGTTTCCACCTCAAGTCCATGGCGTCTATTGACCGCCGTGCACCGCCACCTCGGCTCTTGTAACTAAATTCTTTTTCTCGCTTTTTATTTATTTTTTATTTTTTTTATTTTTTTTTATTTTATAATGTCAAAGGGAAATAAGGGTATAGGGAATATCGTTTATTTTATACGAATTCCAGGAGAGGAGTTTTACTGCCTGGAGGACCGCTCCTCTTCACGAGGCTCATCCTCGGCCTCACGCCAACGTTGTATTGCGTGATGGTGTTGTCATCCAGAACCGTGAGGTACCGCCGAGGCATGTATATGCGAATCGGGTCATCGCCGATGAGACCCTCCTAGGTGGCCAACACCGCCTCGCCGTATGGTGCATCCACCCGCTCGAACCAGCGAATCGGATAGACCACGTTGTCCTGCAGGTCTACGATGCGGGTGTAACCCGCAGCCTTGCAGCTGTTGAGAGCTGTCCTGAGGTCCATCTTCTGGTCCGTGTGGTGCATGATGGCGTGGCTGGATGCAGAATAACTGGCTCTCGCTGCTGGGTCGCCTTTTATAGGCGGTGTCTACGTGCCGACTCGCGCGATGGCGTAGTTACTCGCTCGATTCCGAGAAGGGTACTCGGAGGGTGACGTGATGGAAAACTTTACTGCGTAAACAAGTTGCTTGGTGGAATTTTCCACGCTCTCTCTCGTTTACCGGGTAGCGCGCTTACTCGCTCAATTCCAGGAAGGGTACTCGGAGGTTGACGTAATGGAAGACTTTACTGCGTAAACAAGTGGATTGTTCTAGAAGCGTCTCGGTTATCAACTGCTTAGTGGAAGTTTCCACGCTCTCTCTGGTTTACTGGGTAGCGCGCCTGGAGTGTGCGCTCCTCTTGGTTTTCCCTGAGATGACGGAATCGGTCTTTCGCCAGGTGGGTAGAGGAGTAGCGGTCCTAGTGATCCCGTCGTATCTTGACTCTCCCGTCTCGCTATTTGCCAACCATAGGTTTTGCAATCTGGATAGCAGGTCCTCTAGACATATGCAGATTTCATCGTTTCGCTCCTCGTCCAAGTACAATCCGCAACTGAACGTGGGGCGACCTCCTTTAAACACTTTCATCTTCAACAGTACATTACTGCTGTTGGTAGGGTTCTTCACAGTGTACTGATATCCGCCAGCGGACCAGCACAGTGTCGGGGAATCGATGGGCACTTCCTTCCTCTTTACGGTCCACCCATCGAGCTTTCTCTTCTTTGACGCACATCCCTGCTGTATTGGCGGTGCGTTGGCGTTCTCATCGTTCATTGCGTCCAGCTCCTCTAGGAAGGAGCGGATCGTTTGGTCCACTTCGGCTGTACTGACTCCGTTTCCGTTCATGGTGACGTCTCGAACAACACTGAGGTCGCGCGCGCGGCTCTGCCTCGGTTTTATATCCGGGTCGCACGCGCGCGCTCCAGCGGACCTTCTAGAAGCTTCCAGAAACGTGAAGCTTCTCACCTGCATGCTTATTCCGGCTGATGACGTCCGGGGGGGGCTCCTCACCTACGTGCTGATTCCTGGTAATGACGTCACCGGGGGGGCTCCTCACCTACGTGCTGATTCCTGGTAATGACGTCACGGGGGGGAGGGAGGGGGTGGTTCCTCACTCCACCCTTGCTAGTTTTATTGGGGTGGGGATGGGATAGGGTTATGGGTTGGGGTAGGACAGAGGGTTATGTGGTAGGACAGAGGGTCTTGGGTCTTTGGGTTGGGGAATAACCGGTTTGGGGTTTAACCGGTTACTGTCCAGGCCTTCTATAGTTTTCCTGGACGTCCAGCACCGCCATTTCGCCTTGGTTCAGAGTGAACTGCAGCACTTGCAGAACCTCGTCCCACTGCGCCGGGTCGTAACGACGGGAGGACATCACGGGACTGGCTGGACTCCACCGCCCCGGCCTGAGGAAGACGTGGACACCTCTCCTCATCGCCTCCTCGACCCGAGTCCTTGTGGGAGTAAGGTACTCCGGTCCGAGCAGGAGGTACCGGCTGATGTTGGGGACGTTGACAAAGACTTCCACAGTAAGGACGTCCATTATGGAAGCGGCTCTGGTCAAGACTGACTCGAATGTGCGCTTTCGCCCGGGAGGGTTGTTGACACCTCTAAATCTGGGTATTGTCGCTTTCCAATGCCGCTTTCACCCGCTGTTGTTGACACCTCTGCTTGTTGACTATGCTGAAGGTCGGGGGGCGTCGTGCTTGGCTATGAGGAAGGTCGGGGTCGTGCTTGGCTACTAGGAAGGTCGGGGGCCGTGCTTGGCTATGGGGAAGGTCGGGGGTCGTGCTTGGCCGTGAGGAAGGTCGGGGTCGTGCTTGGCTGTACCAGTCACTTCGCTTTGGGGACCCACTCGTTGATGTAAGGAACTTTCCGAGACGGAGAACGTTCGAGAAGCTTCTAGAACAATTCCACGTATTACCGCTTTCACCCCGGGGGTTGTTGACACCTCTGGAGTCTGAATATCGCCGCTTTAACCTGCTGTTGTTCACACCTCTGGGGTCGGGTCGTCATTCCTTCCCTGACCACCGAACCACCACCATGTTCCCCTGCCCTCGCTGCCCCGCCAAGTTCTCCCGAAAAGACCACCTCGTCCGCCATCTCCGATCCAAGCATGGGGAGGGAGATGAATTCTATTACTGTCCTGTCTGCGGAAAGGAGTTCCGCAGGGGGGAAAAGTTGAGGCCTCACCTCCTTACCCATGCATCCTCCTCGTCATCCGCCCCCGACACCCTCTCCGCACCATGGTCCTCGTCCACCCCGCAACCTGCCCTAGTTTTCGTCCCGTCCCCGTCCACCTCCACCTCGACCCAGACCGCCACCGAAGATGTTTCGGTGGCCATTCAGGTCGGGGTGGAAACGACAAGCAGTTCCACCCAGACGTCGGTCGTCGAGCGTCCCGTATGTAAGTATCGTAGGTACGGGTTGGGGAGGGGTTAGGGCCTTGATGGTTCACGCTCTAGGCAGTATTACTAATTACTGGCTTCTCCCTTACAGGCACTTTCCGCCCTCACGTCCATGACAACCAGCGGTGGGTGCAAGACGAGGTGCGGCAGCGGCAGCGGGACAGGCAACAGCGGGAGGCCAGAAGGCGGGAGCTGGAAGAGGCCCGCCAACGCCTCCTGCGGGAGCTGGAGGAGGAGGCACAGCGGCGGCGCCACGCCGAGGAGGCCGCCTCCGACGACTCCGGCTCCGACGTCGAGCTGCTCTCCGACGATGACGGGTGGAACTAGAGATAATAAAAGACTGTACCCCATATCCTTTTCCCTTTTTTTATATAATATTAAATTTAAAAAATATATATATATATATAATAAAACTGGTGTAAGAAGCCTATGTTAGGTTTCCGCCAGGTCGGGTGGAGGGGGGCTGGCGTCATGGGGGGGGGGGTCAACGGCCTGAGTCACGTGACGGAGGGCCTGACGTCACGGGGGGGTCAACGGCCTGGGTCACGTGACGGGGGGGGGCTGACGTCACGGGGGGGGGTGACCTTGATTCCTCATTCCTCACTGCGCCTTTGCTGGTTTTGAACATACTAATGCCCCCTACTACGCTCCCAGTGAATCATCTATGTAAGTTGATTGGGATATCGCTAAACCTTTGACTGGAACACGGTAAGTTGACTAATCATAGTTCAAATATTTCCATACTCTCCCAAGAGAAAACAAATAAAATACATGTTAATGTATGTATAACATAAATATTAATAGATCGAAATCTTGTTCGAGTTCGTTAACAATAACAATCTTGCTTTAAAACAACCAGCTTTAGTTTATGGATTTGATTTAGTAAACAACTAAGTTCGAAACTATTAATCTATAGTAGTTGTACAGTTTGGACCCAGAAGCATTCTAAACTTCAATTCAGTCTTCAGACTGTCCTTTGAATTTCGTAAACAATTTATTTAATATACAAAAGGAAAATGCAAGTAATTATTTCACTTAAAAGTGATACTTTATATTTAGTTTTTAGCATGGTTTTCTTAATTTAGATTTGAGCGTTTTACTCTATTTAATAGGCCACTTAAATGGGTAATGGTCGATTTCGTAGGTCAATATATAGGGTGTCCCACGAGAGAATGGCACAAATGCAGAATTTGGTCAAACTCATCAAAAGGAGCAAAAACGTTCTATCAACTTATGTCTAAATCGCTCCGTTTTCCGTCTGTCTGTCTGTTTGTGATTGTTAATAAATGCAACAAATCTTAGAAACCACTTGAGATACTGACTTGAAACACAGTATATGTATTATACTAGTTTAGGGCTAATTTGATATACTAGGTGTACGCTCAAACTTACCGTAAGAGGATGAACGAAGATTTTATTTTACAATTATATCCTACAATACATATTTTACTTGCAATCTAATCCATTTAAAAGTGATTACAAATTGTAATACATTCATCAATTTTTTTACAATCTGTTGAAACATGTTCAGAGTATCAACTGCTATGGTATTGCAATCTTGTAATCGCACTGCCATAAAACCTCAACGACTTTATAGGGAAGATAAAAATGGTAAACAGAATATATCAAAATTGTTTGTCAAATTGTGTTGTAAAGAATTAATAAACATGTAAAAAAAAATATTAATAAACTTTAAAAAATAATGTAAAAAAAGCAAAGACTACATTTCAGATTATTATTCATGCTGCATCAGCGAGTGGCATAAGGATACCGAGGAACCCAATGTTTGATCAGTATTAAAATTTTGCCAACGGTAACGTAGTAATATTCTTTTAGCAATTTAAAAAGACTGCCACAGAAAATATGTCAAATGAATAAACGCAAACCCGAACATGATATTTGAATCATACAAAAGAATTGTGTTCTGAATCCCACTTAAAAGGAAAAACCTTCCGTAAGTTAAACGACCAAACCAACAACTGACAAGAATGAATTTTGGTAGTAATGATGACGACACTCTCCGTTCGTTAAATAAACCTAGAAGTAAAGAACCTAATAATCTGTGCTCTCCTGATACTTGAGAGGCAACACAAAAAAGGACCAGAATTTATATTATCAGTTGTGATGCAACGGAGGGTCGTAAAAGGGTGATTTAAAATCTTGTCTTCAGTAAAATTTTGTGAGGAATCAGATTGTTTAATGAGATCTGCAGTCGGACCTATAGAACCGGAGTTATATTTTTTATCGATTTCAAAGGATCACCATAAGGAAAGCGTGTACCCATTGACAATAAATATTATATTTATAGTCAATGGTGTAACTGAATAGGTTTTCAGTTAGATCAGTCAACAAACTTGGCCTAAAAATCAAAGCAAAGAATTTGTGTGCCAAATTTAACTGTACAGGTAATAAACTAAAGCACGACCTTAATTGATGAAAATACAAAGAAATTGGAATGAATTTTATTGTTGGTATAGGGGCTCGCTTCGTTCATCTAATTATTTATGGTTTTAATGACTTAGGTGGTAAGGTATTTAGTTGTTCATTTGTTCTCTTGAGAACGACACATCTGACTTTTTATCTAATCCAAAGAAATTCCTGGAGGGCCGAGCTTTGCTCGGGGAAGCTCAATTTGTTTAGATGACTTGGATTAATTTTTCACCAAGTCCCCCTACTGAGTTACAGATTTGGGGACACTTTCATAAGCGGAACGATATAACAAACCGAGTGAAATTTTTCTATAAATGGTATATCGACTATTTGGGTTATTCGGTCATGGTTTATGAACTCAAGGAGGTGGAAGATATCGTCTTGAAATTTGCCCAGGCAACAAATGCTGATATCACTAATACTTTTGGAACAACCATTGTAACGGTTTAGAATATTCCGATGGACGTTATTTAATTAGTCAGTTAAAGAAGTTTATAGTACTTTTTTCAGATATTTGTTATCTAAGTACGATGAATTTATATTGAGAGCAATGTTTTAAAAAACATGGATTACGATAAAAAATTTCTTAGTTCGTGTTTTTTTAATATAACTCTCAATTTATACAAAATATCTGAAAAATTGCTATAAACGCTTTTAACTGACTATTTAAATAAATTTCATTGGAAATTTCTAACCCTGTGCTTTACGATTCCACGAGGTTATGAAATATAATGTTTGGTCGCCGAACAGTCGCTCCGCCAGTCGCTTTCTTTCGATAATCGGATTATACAGGGTTTCCAAAAAAGTTTCAGGACTTTGGGATATGATTCCTTATACAATAAATGGTATCAGGAAACTGACACATACTTTCTCTCTTTTAGCCCAACTTTAACGAATAAATTACTTTTTATTTACTAAATATAGAATACAAAGCACGGTCGAATGTACAGAAAATCTTGTAAACAAGTTGTTTTAAAAAACATCCAACCAAATCCCTGCTTTGGAGGCACTACAGAATCCATTGCTACACTCGTGGTTTTAAGAGGGGAAATGCCCCCTATTACCCCCCCCCCCCAGGGTTATTAAGGGGCAACATATTTCGAATTTCCTCTGCTGGTCAATGCTAAATTGACAAACATATCAAGTTTGAATGAAATTTATCAGTAAATAAGAGAGAAATAGTAATTTTTGTATTCCCCATAAGAATAACATTGGACAACGTACTGCGTTTACCGCTAAATGAAAATTTCAATTTTCTCCGAAACCAGCAATCGTAGAATAGTAATTCAAAATACTAAATTATTTAGTTTTTTGAGCTCTTTGTAATGGTGAATAGTAATGTTTTTTATATTTATGTATTTTTATGAAAAATCAAAAAAACTGAATTTTTGATGTTTTAAGTCCTGTAATTTCTGAACCGGAATTTTTACAGGAATGCGGGTAGTGTCATTTTGTTGGAAAACTAAAGTTCTATAAGCGACTAAAGTTTAATCAAAATCGTTAGAGCCGTTTTTGAGAAATTTGGATTTTTCATGTTTTTTGGCGGTTTTGGGGGGATAATTACCCTTAAAAATCAAAAATTCAAAAAAATGAAAAAAGTTGGAGATATCGTGGATTAGTACCTACATACCAAATTTCATAAGAATCGGCCCATTGGTTAGGGCTCTAGCTCTGTACACATCCACACAGACACACACACACACACACACACACACACACACACACACACACACACACACACACACACACACACACACACACACACACACACACACACACACACACACACACACACACACACACACACACACACACACACACACACACACACACACACACACACACACACACACACAGACAGACATCACGTAAAAACCACTTTTTTGGGTTCAGGAAGCACCAAAACGAATATTTCCACTAACAACTCAAATTCGAAAATTTTGACGAAAACAATACTTTCTCCATATACTATGTATAGGGGGAGAAAGTAAAAAGGAAGAAAAAAGTTCATGGTAAGGTATGTCCTAAAACGCTTGGTTTCCCCCTACCTGTCCGTACCGTATATGTTTAGCATACTATACTTAATACGGTATATATTATGAACCCCTAAAGATATAAACTTCAAACTTGATAGATGCATTATTACATCCAATAAGGCCCATTTTGGTATGGAATATCTACTATCTACTTTGTACATTTAAAAATGGCGGCCATTTGGGTTTTTCAAAGCTAAATATCTTAAAAACTGTAATGGTTAGGAAAAAGCTTCAAGGATCATAAAAGTTGCGCTATTTTGTCCTAAAAATAATGATATGAAGATATTATCTATACAATTATAAATAACTGAGAACCAAGTTTGAAGTTGATATTTTCAGAGGTTGATAAGATATAGCCTACCGTATTAAGTAGACAACACATACGGTACAGACAGATATGAACTTTTTTCTTTCTTTTTGTATGAGGAATCATATCCCAAAGTCCTGAAACTTTTTTTTGGACACGTGCACATAACGGTCACGTTTATTTCATTTTTAGTTTTACTTTAACTGGGGAAAAAACGTTACGTAATAACTAACATACAGACGGTAAAATATTTTACAATCAACCTAATCATTTTAATATCAAACAATTTCATTCGGTTTTTTTATATAATTTCGCTTATGAAAGTTTATCACAGAGTTCCTTGGGTCATTTTCCCCTTAAAAAGATTTGTTTAAGGTCACTACAGTTATTATAGCTCAATGTTCCTTTGATTCATTTTGGATATGACATGACCACACTGTATGTTATCTTCATTCAGTGGATTTAGTTACTGTTCTTTTAGGAAACCACATGTTAATCCAATCCTCCTATAATCTAATACGAGTAAGGTTTGTTTCCTAACACACTAAAGATAGTGTGTAAAAATACACCCCGTCGCAGCAAACCTGCGTACTCAGCGAATTTCCAATGCATTGATATGTTTATCACTAGTACATAAAGCCACTCACCAAGTTTGACAAAAATACATTCATAAATAAGTGATTTATTACATTTTATTTATTCCCCATAAGAATAACATTAGGACTGAGTACGCAGGTTTGCTGCAACGATGAAGATAAGAAATGAGTTTTTATGCAATTATCAATGTAACTGAACCAGGTGAAGCTACTTACGATGTTTTATTAATTTATGTTCATAATTAAGGGAGATATAAAACTTTACTTATTCTCCATAAGAATAACATTAGGGCTGAGTATGCAGGTTAGCTGCTACGGGGACAATCAACAAAACATTTATTTGTTGTGCAATTATCAATATACCAGTACAACATGAAGCCACATACCAAATTTCATCAATATACATTCATAAATAATCAAGATATCAAATTTTATTTATTCTCCATAAGGATAACATTGGACAACGTACTGTGTTTAGCACTTTGAATATCTCTGCAACGGTTTGACGTAGAATCACAATTTAAACACCAAAATGATTGTTTTGTGGAGCTGAAGTGATTGGTAAAATAAAATGTGAAATTTAAAGTAAAATTAACTGAGGAAAAGCCAAAAACCTTTTTCCCATAAGATTAACATGGGAGATTTTATGAGCATGTTTTTTGGATTTTTTCCGCAACCACTTAACCTAGGTTAATAATTCAAAATACCATATTATTTGTTTTTTTAAGCTCTATAACATGGTCTAAACCTAAATTAAGTGTTTTAAAAATTTTAGGGTAAAAAATGCAAAAAACTGATTTTTGGAAAATTTAAAACCCCCATAAACCCCCCTTCCCATAGTCCGATTTTTCTGGTTTTCGAACTTAAAGTCATAAATGTCAGTTTACACATTTGAGCCAAATTTCATCGAAATCGGACGTTTTTTACTCAAGTTATCGCATTCACGGACACACACACACACATATATATAAATTTGAACGAATAGTGTTTTGGACATCTGGGGACCTCAAAACAAAAAGTTATCATGGTCTCGGGCTTAAGTCTTACCATGAGACCTACGGTAATAGCTTCTCCCTATAGGGGAAATTCGCTAAAAGTCCGTCCCCCCCTTTAATTTATTTGTTTGTTTGTTAAAACAAACAAATCACCTTTGGGGAACGATACTAACTTAACCCAAAGTATCTTTTGACGTTATCGAAAATGTTGAATGCCCCCCAAAAATAGGGGATTTTGGGGTCTACTCAAAATTTTCAAATGTAAACACCTTTGAGTGACCCCTCATTTTAAAGAGCTTTAAAAAATAGGCGAATGGTGGAGGTTGGAGGTCTGTAACGTGTTTCTATCCAAAATGGCAGCTTGTCAAAGTTTTGAATACAACTCATTCTTGAATCCTGGCGTCTAAGACTTTTGGAGCTTAATTTTAACATTTGGTGACTTAAAACTGGAACGACTCTTGAAGAAATGCTATTAAATGAAGAAGTGGTCTCTTTTGGTGATATTCAAAATGTTGAGTGTCCCGCAAAAATGGGGGATTTTGGGGGCAACTCAAAATTTTCTGATGTAAACCCCTTTCGAGTGACCCCTCATTTTAAAGAGATTTTTAAACCTAGGCGAAGGGGAAGTTAAAATTAAATTTAACCCCTTCAAAAAGGCTGCCATTTTGGATAGAAACACATTACAGACCTCCAACCTTCACCATTCGCCTATTTTTTTAAAGCTCTTTAAAATGAGGGGTCACTCGAAAGGTGTTTACATTAGTAAATTTTGAGTTGCCCCAAAATCACCCATTTTTGCGGGTTCTCAAAATTTTAAATATTACCAAAAGAGGCCAGTTCTTATTTAAAAGCATTTCTTCAAGAGTCGTTTCAGTTTTAAGATACCAAAGGTGAAATTTATCTCCAAAAGTCCTAGACGCTAGGTTTCAAGAATGAGTTGTATTCAAAACTTTGAGAAGCTGCCATTTTGGATAGAAACACGTTACAGACCTCCAGCCTTCACCATTCGTCTATTTTTTTAAAGCTCTTTAAAATGAGGGGTCACTCAAAAGGTGTTTACATTTGAACATTTTGAGTTTCCCCCAAAATCCCCCATTTTTGGGGGACACTAAAAATTTCCGATAACGTCAAAAGATACTTTGGGTTAAGTTATTATCGTCCCCCAAAGGTGTTTGTTTGTTTTAAAAAACAACAAAATTAAAGGGGGACGAACTTTTTTACACACTGTATATATATATATGCCTCAAAAGCAAAAGTTATCATGGTCCCGGGCCTAGTTCTTACCATGCCGACTACGGTAATAGCTTCTTCCCTATAGGGTAAATTCGCTAACAACGAATTTGAAAATTTAAAAAATAAAATTGGTTTTATGTAGTTTCAAAACAAAACAAAAGAATCATAACAGCTGTTTATAATAAATAAGTGAACTGTCAAAGTATATAGTGTACTATTATTGTATTTTAAGTATTAACATGTGATTTCCTGAAAGCAGTGACTAAAATAAACTAAAATCATAGAATGAAGATTACATTAGAATGACATTGTCATATCCAAAATTAATCAAAGGGACATTGAGCAATAATAACACCTGCAGTGACCTTAAACATCTCCAGAAAAGAGACAAATGAGCTAAGAAAATCCACTCATAATTTGCGGGATGTGATGAAATATTAAGTCATCTAAACAAACTGACAGACCTTCCCCGAGTAAAACTCGGCCTTCGGGTACTACTTAAACAACAAGAACATAAGTATTACTTTGAACATTCACTCACTGATTATAAACTGCTGTTATTATTCCTTTGTTAGTGAATTTCCTTAGGCGAGTGAACTATTAGCATGACCCGCACGGTGAAACTTAAGCCCGGGACCACCATACAAGTTCCTAACGTGACCCCCTGAACACGTTTTGGGGGGTCGTTCGAAATTGTGTGTGTGTGTGTGTGTGTGTGTGTGTGTGTGTGTGTGTGTGTGTGTGTGTGTTTTTGCACTATAGTGGTCGCAATTTTTGTCCGATTTACTTCAAATTTAGTAGGGACATTCCTTTCTGTAATAAGTTGGACAAGTTCGTTGGGCAAAACAATCGGAAAACTCTAAACCTTTTTTTTGGGGGGATTAATCTTTCAAATTTCGAGTTTTTGGGCCCAAAAAGGGCCAGAAAAGCCCCGTATGTAAAATTAATGCATGTAAAAATATGGGATTAGTAAGGCGAAAGTTTTAAGCCCTCTCTCGTCATTCTAGCATACATATTTAACGAGTTATTAAAGAAAATGTGTTTCGACGTAACACAGTACGTTGTCTTAAGGGGGTTTTACACTAGAAAAGCCAATTCCTTTGTTAGAGTACTTTTATCATTCCCAGCAACCTCACGCCTACTTTCAAGCCTGTCTGGAACTTTTCCTAACATTATAATGCGAAAAATTGTATTCCCAGCTTTGCAGGTAAATGAAACCAGGAGCATCAGAACAGGCAAAAAATCGCTGTTTTCAGATTTTAATAAAATTTGGAATAAATGTATGTTTTTACACTGATTTTGAGTTTTAAAAGTTTTTAAGTTGAAATTCACTTCCCTCACGTCAGCGTGCTGCGTGCAAACTCGTTTTGATTCTAAAATCTATAAGCGCAATGTTAATTTTTTTAACTTATAAAATTAGTTGTTTTTTTTAAATTACCGTATTTGATTTTTCCTGGGGATGAGACCTGTCTAGAACATATTTTTATCCAAGAAATAAGTTATTTCCAACATTTGAAGAACATTTGTGTAGCCGTTTTTAAGATCAGAATTGCAAGCTAGCAAGCAAGCAACCTACCAACCAACCAATAAACCTTACTTATATAGAGTATAGGATAAACTTTACAAACCCAATCTTAACAAATCATTTGTTCTACTCTTAGTTACAGGCTACAATGTAATAAAACACAGGTTTGTTTTCTTTTTTAATCATTCTCTCATTTTCACATGCATTATCAAATTTCCTGTTATTGAACAAACACCTTGGTTCAACATTATTTGCACAACCTAAAAATAACCCATTATTTTGAAGTATGACAGCCTCAGTTGATACTATGATTAATTAGGCCTTACATATCGATAGTAATATGCCTTTTCTTTGAAAACCTTTACATTTGCTGAACTGCGGCTCTGGTTTGGTTGTAGGGACTAAATATATTGGATGTCTGATCTTATCCGGTACTTCCCAAATCGCTTTCGGGTAAATTTTTTAGATTTTTTTGTAAGAAGGCATGTTCAGAAAAATATTACTTGCACTCTGCTGTTACTACTGTAGTAACAACTGCAGTGGTGATGATCTTCAGACTCTGGCCAAATGTAATGGATGAGTGACTCACTTTGTAATTTTAAACATATATAATCAGCTCTGAAATAACATGAGCGGAGGCGAACTACCCAGGCACAGACTCGAGTTGTCTTAGCTCGCCTAGACAGCCATAGTGTGGAGGTGGCAAAAGAATACATTATTTTGGGAATTCAAAAACAATAAATGATATAATTACATAATTATTTATTTTAAAGTAGTTTGATGTGTTTTCAGAGAAGTACAAGATTAATGATGAAATAGGCTATTTTTCAATGAAATGTATCATTTTTCCAGTTTTAAATTTGTTTATAGGATTGAATATACTGGTAGCCTATTTAAATTATAGTCTTACTCATTTGATGTTAATTATTTTTACATTTAAAAACATGCTAGGGGCCATACACATATTACATAACATACTTAAGGGGTGGGAGGGGGTATGGTATAGCGTTATGTGGGGGAGGGGTTACGTAACTCACACATTTCAACCCTAAGAGCTGGCGCACTCCCGTATCTATTGATAATGTTATAAATCTTTCACAATTAAAAAAAATATCTAATTGATATCTTAATCAAGGTTACAGTTAGTTAGTTCCGTCATACTGTTTTACTAATAGTAAAACTAAAAATAAATACATAACGTGTTTTGAGTAAGTTTGCTTTAAACCTATGTTTTTTGTTGTTTTAGAGAGTAAAATCATGACTTGATACAGTATTACGCAGTGCCACCAACATCTTTAAGTTGTTTTGTGTTTGTATTAGTTATAAATTAAATTTACAGTATTCTGATTCAAATCAGAATTTCAGTATTTCGTTGACAGTTCAAATTCAAGTTCTTTTAAGAGGGGGCACCAGTAAATCATGCATATTTCTAAACCCAAAAGAGCAATGATTCTTTCAAGTTCCATCCAGCCTCAACGAGTGGTTGGATATTGTTGATTTATGGCTTTTTTAAGGGGAAAAAATAACAAAGCGATTTCACTGAGAAAAGTTTCAAATTTATTTTTGATTTATATTTTTCTATCGAATTTAAAAACATAAATCAAAAATATTGTCCCTGAAATTGCTAGATAAATACCAGTACAACAATTCTACCAAATTGTAAAACAATATATACACAAATAACTACGGGACGAATCTTGAAAGTTAAAATTGGCCTTATGGGGGAAGCAGTTATAAATCCAAAAAGTTTTGAGTCTTTTCCATTCTAAAAACGCCACATGCATGACCCAGAGGGGAGTGCAGAATTGGACACGTCAGAAAGTGTTGCAGCGACGACTCCAACCAGTCCTAAAGATTTGGTGGGGAAATTCATGGAGTTCACGCCCCCTGCCGCCACCATTACTGTACCATTAGACCACGCTCTTTGACCAAGGTTGCTCCATACCCATCAGTGATGTCAACAGATATATAACAAAATTGTCGTACACTCCTAAAATATGACAATGTTAAACCACGAATATTGCCATTCTTTGTGCGCTTTGAACGTAATTTTAGTTCTTACCTAATTAATTAAGTCATTGAAAGAGAACATTTAAATTGTTTCATGACCTTGTAAACTGAAAAGCATTGATTGGATAAAACTTGTCCCGTTGTATTATAGAGCATGACTTCCATTGTATTACATGTACTATAAGTGATAGCACCTAGTTAATTACACTTAAAAACTGGAATGAAATCAGCGAGAAATGTAGGCCTAAATGAGAAATCTACTTACAGGCTTAAAGTGCTCAACTGAATCGTTTTTACGTAAGATTTAATATTTATGAATACATTTTTAACAAATGTGGTGTGCAATTCGGTCACATATCATCACGATAGGCTATGGCAATATGATGTGTATCGCGTGTTACTTATACATTTTAGATACACCGTATTATTTGAATTTAACTTATTTCCTCATATAGACCCTTTATTTGAAGCGGAAAAGATAGCCTGGCTATAGTTTTCATCAAAAAAAAAACGTGGATTACTTTCTTTGAATACTTTGTAAAACATAAACATTTTAGTGATTAAAAGTGGCATTACAGGTATTTACAGGTAAAGATCTTTAAGTTAAGAGTATAATTTGTACATTACAATATGCATACACCAACCATTCGGTGTTGACATATCAATCCTTAAACTTTTATGAATATAAAAATTCAACCATCTATTATTATATTGTTAATAATATGATATATTTGGTATTAAAAATTTGGTTTATTATACAATACAAACATCTCATAAATATGATTACGTTTTCAAGTACAACTTTTTTGGCTTGTCTACGCCAGTGGCATTTTGTATTTAACGTTGTTAGAATACAACGGTCCAAACCCCTCAAAGCCTTGTAGGCACCCCGGGAATTGAGCCAGCAACTTATTGTATCAAAGTTAAAACCAGCGACTTCTTGTACCAAATTCCAAGACGTTAACCGTTAGGGTAGCAAGGCACCCACCACCCTCACTTCGTTAATAAGATTTTACGTGAGGTTTAAACAGTTATTAATTTAAAAACCAACAAATAACAATAAGGATATCATAATGAGAAGAGAATGATTTTAATAGTTTTTACCGTGGTAATACATGACAAACTCCTGGTGACTTCCACCGACGCTGATACAAATAGAAGTACCAACCGCACGATTTAATATGAGCATCAAACTACTGTACGAAGCGATTAGTTACTAAGCTTATTGCAGCTGCATTGCCGATCAAATATTGAAGGAGCAGAATGTGTCATCATAAAACAGCTTTTATAGCCTCATAGTCATTCCATGCATAGCCTCAACAGGTAATAGCAGAACATTACAATGTAAGGTAAAGAGTTGGGGTTCAATAATGAATACCGCCTTATTTCCAACAGTAATATTTTGGTATATGGCCAATCAACTATACCTAATCAACCCTAACCCAACCAAACAGCCAAAGTACGCTGCCAGTGACGTCACGATATTGAATCAAAAAGAACTAAGTAAACAGTAAGCTGTAAAAGAAAGATTAATAGAACTGTTGGATCCTGTCGCCGCACAGTTGCGTCCGAGTCATATATGCAGCAGTGGCTCTTTTCCGAAGTGTTAAAGCAGCGTGCAAGCATTTTTATTTCGTGTTTGCCAGGTTACATGCCTTCAACATAAATTATGATTGAATAAACCGGGATGCGCAGCAGAATACCTTCCATGAGGTATATTTAGTTTTGAGTTTAATTGTTGACAGCCGCGTTATAGCACGGTACCTATTTTCTCAGCTACTGTTTGTAAATTTCTTTAAAAATTGCCTTCTGCAACTATTTGTATGTTTATTTTAACAACACGCCAAGAAGAAAATAGGTACTATCTAGGCTTACAGTTTAGCTTGTAGGGCCTAAGTCTGACATTGTGTAAAATAATTAATTAATTAAACTTAATGGACATACAAATCTTGACTACCTAATAATTAATGCAATAGGCCAAGCAGCTTAAAACCCAGGCCTCTGGAGGGACCGTAAGAAGCCAAACTCAGTAGGATCCAACAGGTTAAGCCTAACATACGATGTTTTTATTACGTGAAGTAGCCTACCTCGAGTTATAAGACAATGTGGTCTGGTGGATATCATTATAAAATAAATATTTTAGTATGTTTGGTCATTCCAAGTACAGTTTCACTCGGCAATCTTAAATTTATCACAAAAAGCAAGTGGACATTAGTGACATGTTGTAACTCCCAAACATAAATATAAGCTAGACCTATTATAAAATTCCACCCTTATAGGCTACCAAAGTTGCACTTCCGCAGACGCCCGGTGGAACAATCGAATAAAAATAATCTAAATACGTTAATGTTTTGATATTTCGCTATAAATATATCGGATCAAATTGATACCGCTGACTTATTATAATCGTAATAATAGATGTTTTTATCATATATCCCGGTAATTTAAATTTTATTTACATCGTATTTTGTTTTGAAAATGACAGATAATTTAAATTACATATTTAATTAAGTTTTCTTTGTGAAAATGTTTTAAACAATGAAGAAAATACTGTCGAGTTTTGAAAAATCGTAGTTTAATTAAAAAATCAATTAAATACAGGGTTTTTAACGACGATATCAGGTTGAAAATCAAGTTTTGTTTCGGTGTTGTAAAACGGTAAATAAACATGACGTTTCAGTTAGTGCTTTGAAAAACCCTTTTTTTAAGAGCAAAGTTTGGTTTAACAAACGTATTAACAATCACGTACTTCTTTAGTGTTATCGTTATTGGTTATGGTTTTTATTGAGAGAAACAAGTCATGGAGGTGGAGGCATTACAACCAGCACTGTCCATGTATGATAAATTTACTTGTATTAATTGCGAAAAGTTAATAATAGAATGAAAATAGTCGATTATTTGTACATATATCGATATTTTATATCAATTATTTTCATTCTATTGTTCCACCGGACGTCTGCGGAAGTGCAACCACCACCAAGGCCTATTTATGGTTAAAATAAATTTACAGCAAGGCTAAAAGTAAAATATGATGGTTGTTTAATTTGGGATGGTTGACAAATAACAATAGCATAACCTATTATATATATATATATATATATTATAATATTATAATATTAATATTATATTATTATATATATAATATATTATTGTTATTATTATTATTATTATTATTATATTATTATTATTATTATTATATTATATTAAATTATATATTAACCATAACCTACATTATATTAGGGTTAAACTTAAATAGTCAAAGGATACTATCTTCATATTATTGCCATTAAAACGTTGTAGACAGTATTTCAAGTTTATTAATAACATAACAAATTAGCATCTACTCACATCTTATCGTATTATCATCTATGATATGATCATCAACAAATCATTGTTTATGTTTTTTCTTGCCTTTAGCCGAAACGCAAATTATAATTTAAAATTTATGTTTAACAGTACGATGTTTTCCTAATACAACTATATTATCTGTTACTTTTCACCAACTTATAATTTATTGCATATTATCTCTTTGCTAAATGTCTGATAATTAAATGTCAACCTTAAAACAAGGTCTTACCCGAGCTCACACGAAAATAGTCAGTTTGTTGTCTTGGTTCACTTGAACCTCTGTTTGAAAAGATTTCTTTGAACTTAACATTCGCCTTAATTCGCACCCATATTAATAACAAGCATATATGGTTGAGAGAAATACTTTCAACGGAAAAATAATAACGAAAGCATTATTGATTCAAGCTAAATTTATAGAAATCATACATCTGGTTTTCCCAATTAATATTTATATGGATAAGTGAGCTTAAATGCCACCTTAATTTCCCTTATCAGTCACCCAAATGTATATGTTGTAATATCATATTGCTTCTAAGTAAGCAGACATGGCACGAAACTGTGTTTTCCATTGGCAAAGACCCAGAGGGGCAATGCCCCCAACAACCTCCATTTACATTACTTGATTTGCGTTATCTAAATGTGTGCACCTGGTTTGTATATGTAGGTACACTATTTAAGTGTACATAAAAAGGCTGCGTCACCGTAGAGCAATAGTGTACTAACTATTGAATAAATAATACTGTTTGGAAATATATGTGACGTTATTTTCCTGTTAAAGCAGCGTGTTGTAAAATAGCTTATATGAGATTCATTTATACCTGTGTTTTTTAACGTGATGTGTACAGTTAATCCCTCAATGTATCAGCGTCAGCGTGTGTTGTTCTGTAACGGACGTCTCTTTAGTGATGAATGATGTTTTTAAATGATTCATATAAAATACTAGAATTACAGTATCACTCGTCATCGCTTAAAGCGGTCCTATACTTCTCGCGAACACATCCGAACATTCGGTCGAACTCCGAATGTTCGGAGTATTCGCGAGAAGTGTGGGAGCTACACGAACTTTTGAATACATGCGGGAACATACGGGACCGAATGTTCAGTGGCCGAATGTTCAGGCGTGTTCGCGAGAAGTGTGGGACCACCTTTACTTTTTGCGTCATCGCCGAAGGTGACTTCGCCCCCAAACCCCCTTTTGGAGTTCGCTTTGCTCACTTGCATTCCTCTGGTAGCACAAGTTTAAATCAAACTCAACTATTTTGTAGTTCGTTTACCAAAGTAAATCTATACAAAAATTACCTTAGGTGACCTCATTATCGCCTAAAAAGGTGGTCCAATATCGGTTCGATATCTAAACATTTTACCAACCGGCTGCTTGTTCGTTTTATCGAATGAACTAACAACTATGATAGTGTTTTATGGTGTAAAGGCAAAAAATAATGTGTTCACCTCAATTCAAAGTGAAGCAGATTTATTTATTGACATGTGTCTTATATAAGTTAGATCAAAAGTTTCGGATACAATGCTAGATTGGAGTCCTACAAATTAATTTACGTGTAAGAAATTTAAAAAATTAGGTTCCAGTTCCTGAAAGTTATAATTCATCAAGCAGTGATCAACGATTATAAATTCCTTCGATAGAATAAAGACACAATCGGTTGATGACATTTTTCGGTATCATAACAAACGTTATTAGCGATAATTTGCTCACTATGAGGATTATATAAATCAGCTGTTACTACAAGCATGCGGTATTAGCCAAAGGTAGTATACTTTCATATAACATCCAACATTTTGTACACATTTAAATGTGCCAAAACACTTAAATTATTCCTAGATGAGTAGTGGCTAAACGGATCATCGGATCTGGCGGGAAATATTCAGTTTAGAATTACATTTTCTACAAATTTTGTATATAACATTGTTTGCCATCTCTTTCCGTTTTTCCACAAAGCGAGCTCAAAGTAAAAAAATTTCAAAGTGGAATTTTTCATGCCCAAAAGATGCCTTAAAAACTCACAAATGCTATCTTTTGGCGATTTGTGAACATTCAAGAATTAATTATTAGACAGTAGTGCAAAGGAAGGAAGAATAGAATTGTTATTGTCTGGAGATGAACTATGCACTCGGCCATCCTTATCTCTCTACCCACATTCCTTTCCTTAATAACATTTTCTTGTCTTTCTTTGCAAAGGGCTCACCACCTGATCCGAACATTGGTTGATTAATGCTGATGCAGGATTTATGTTTGTGAATTAGTAAATTCTTTTAAACTTTCCATTTGTGGGGATATTTATTCCAAACAAAAGTATTTATTTTTTAAATTGTAAACTATTTTTCATAGTGACGTTGTTGAATCAAGTTTTAATAATAACAATTAATTATGTATTACATAGTCCGTTTCCAAATTATGAAACTATGCCTTAATTTAAAATGTTGTACATACAATCGTTTTGATGGATTTCAACCGTTTACCGTTGTGAATAACGATAATGTCAATTGTTGGTGTAGTATTAATAATTTGTTCAGTGTTGTATAAATACTTTTATATTTTTATTCAATGCAATTATTATGTGATTTCCAGTTACATTTTGGCAATAAAATCTACTTGTAACAAATCCAGATTAAAATAACATTGTTGATAATATAATTGAATACAGTATTTTCCATTATGAAATCCTGTACAAATATTGTAGTTTTTCCACTAAAAATGTGTTCTTTGCTATTCTTCTCCATAATTATCGTAGTGATTGTGATTTATTAAAGAGTTTTATATTTTGTTGTAATTTAACTGGTTTCAGGTTGAATAAATAATTAGTTTAGTGTCTAATGCTAGATACATTATATTTACAGGCTTTTTATCGTACCATATTGAGGACTGAGGACCGTTTGGTGTATGGGACAACCTTATACTGTGCCTGCTCCTTATACTGTATGCAGTAGTAGGTTTGTTGGAAAGGACTGCGCTTCACTGCAGTATAAGGTCAGACCCACACAATAACCTTGGACTTCACATCATCCAGGATATTTTCTACATTTTGCAAATGACTATTAATTCACGAAAATACAACTTGGACTATTGAACATTTTGTCACCATATTTAGTTGCATATTAATTTGTGTTATTATTGTGTACTAGTAGTTAGATTGCTATTGTTCTCTGTTGGATATCAGTGTATTTTCAAGGGCCTATGTTTAGGTGTTTTGCTGTTAATACTCGTTGAAACGAGTCTGAAAACTTGATTTCCTGGATTATCTTAGAGAGACTTAAGTCAAAATGGATGCCTATTAATGATTATGTTCAATCCAGGATTATGATTAATGTGTGCTGAGAAATAGTTAAAGTTCAAGTAAATTTAATATTCACTGTTCAAAACTTCAGTTATTCATTTTTATTTTCCCCTATTCAAACAAAGTGGCACTCATGAAATATCTCTTTAAGTCTAATTTCCAGCTGAAACCATGATTCATATACGTTCCCCACCACCTACTGAGCATAGCCGAGGAACTCTTGGGGTTACTGAATTCTGGGATCACATTTTTCTGAGAGTTTCTCGTTAAGAGCTTTAATTCAAGTGTGAAGTCGAGTAAGGTCCGATTGCGGAAAGTGTCTCATAATTTATGTCATAAAATCAGTGAGTCAGTCAGTGAAACCATCTAGCTTTATATAAATAAGTGGAAGCCCCGCACATACACATAACAGCACGATAAAAAATCTAAAGATATATAAATCTTTCAGAATAATTAAATAAAACTTTAGTTTAATTATATTATTGGTCAGGGCCTTATCTCGTACAATGCGCATAGTAATAAATTAAGCTAAATGACTTAAATTGAAAATTTGACAGAGCTTTTACCTTTCTTAATAACAAATAAACTTTGTGAATTTTTTTAAACTTAAATTTAATGCACCTTGTGCCTTAAAAGGATATTGATCCGATTTCTAATGTTTGTGGGAATACAACCTAATAGAACGGTACATTCTCATTAATTTTAAGAGTTTTCTATACTTGATATTGGATATTCAATTGATATGGGATATTTATTGATAAATAATTGGTGCATATGCTTCATACGCATTTTTTTGGTTGTCCTATGATGGTGGCCATCCTGAAAAAAACAGGTTAATATTGGAGAAAAATTGTAGCTTGAGCTGAACACGGTCTAGACTGTCTGTCTAATATGTATATTCCAGCAAATACTGAATCCGGCAAAACAAATGTTTTTGTAGTATTGTTTGGTGTAGTACGAGGGATGTGAAACTAAGTTTTCGACCTCGAAGGCCATTGGGAGAACTTTTGGTAGGCGAAAAACCTCAATTTTTTACACTTTTTACATTATTTTGGGGGAGGCCTTCACCTTGGTAACATTTAAAGCTGGTCCCATTTCATATAGGTAACGCTTTTTAACGATAAGAATTTCAAATTACTAATGAAGTCCGCCATCTTACCACAGAAGTACCTCATCTTCCTCTCCCTTCTGATAAATAGGCGTGACATCCCAGGGGGGTTCAATTATCTCTTGCTACCACGACAACTGTCTATCACAACCCTGCCCAAAAAAATTCCCTTGACCTTTCAGAAATTACCCGTAGGGCCTACGCATTAAACAACATAAGTAACAAACGAGTCTAGGATTGTGGTCATTTGGAATAAATGTTAAAAGTGAAACATTACAGTTGTATACCACACTAACAACTTACAACAACTTTATACATTACTCAGATTCCCCCTTACTGTGATGAGAATGATTTTGTTTAAATTTATTTGGGTTGGCACACCTGTTTCCTTCCTTAGATGCTAGTCCCGCCCTAGAATGTATTTATGTATCTCGAAAACGATCAACCAATAGCATCACAGCGGCTGATATAAGGGCGTGGTTGGCATTATATCGCTTTGTCGTTACCCTCTTGAATGATCCTCACATCGTTCAGGATGGTACCATTACCATTTCGAAACGTTACCAGATTGAGGGGATCCCATTATTATGTTTTTAATTCCTAAATGGTGCCTCATACAGAAAATGTTATACTCGCCAAATTTAAAGTAGACACAATTTACTATACAATTCACTGGTAAATATATTAATATTTTGTGTGATTTGTATTCTATTACTATTAAATTCACATACACTATTACTACGCTATACTATTAAATTCATTCGATATTCTGGGGTGTAGCCTAGAGAACTTCTGTTCCTCTGGAGATCCCGCCCTCGTCTCTGGTACGCGAAAGTTCGCAGTTTTGTGGATAACTGGGCTGTCAATCAGTCACTGATGATCTTGAATAGAAATATTATATACTGGAAATTCATTCCCTGGCACACGAAGCTCAATAAATGAAGTCATAGTAGTATTTTAGTTTAATGAGACTTTACGTTTTAAAATAATAAATACATATTTGTTTCCTATGCCGTTATGTAAAGAAACATTACATTAGTGTGGGTATTTTAAAATAAGAAAAACCCCGTCACAGCAAATTCGGTGATAATAACTATTTTACGTTTAAGGAGTTAGGTCACAAAACAATTTCCGAAACTTTTCTCATCAAGAGCTATAATTTGACCTAAAGACCAAGAAGACTCAAACTTGTGCTTTAAGTAAAGAACTTTGTAAGTAACTTTGTTATTTTGTTCTTTATACGGTATAATAGAGCAATACCCATAGTTATAATAATTTTTATCTAGCTCGCCTTGAATTATTTTCAAATTAATCTTTTATCATTTTAAAGTAAAATCTCATATTTTAGGAAATATAAGTCAAAAACATAATTGTTAAAATACGACAAGTACGTGACGTAACAAGCATTTACATAGGAGCGCAGAGTTGTGGTTGATTCAAAGACATGCAACGCTGCCAGGCTTTTGCATGGCTCCAGCATATGTGAAAGTGGTGTATTAGTCAAATCAGTGTAGTACAATGACTTCTCTAATTCATTGATGATGCCTTTCTAAATGTAAATATAAGAAATTAAACGATAAAATTAATTTGATCAGAACCGTCGTCCAAACGTCTATTCCACACAAAAATTAATATGTGTTTAATATGTTTATAAAACAGTAAAATGTAATAGAAATAAAAATAAGTTTAGTTTAATTCAACTTTAGGTTAATAAAACAATTATTTAGGTTGAGCTTTAAGTATTGTATATTTTTATGAGGGTATCGTTCTTTGAATACTCTGAATTATTTTTAATAGCAATATAGTATTAGTATATTGTGGTCGAGGACGTTTTTGTTAAATGCATTAAATTCTTATGCACATTAACCTATTTACTTTAATGATAACCACATCAAATAATTTAAAGTCCTCAAGACATCTGGCTCCTCACGACTGCGACATACCGTATAAAGAACGAGATACCAGTAAGTTATATTAAGGGTAGCAAAATTATCTTGGTCATACTAGGAAATAATCAAACAATTTAATCGTTAAATTTAAGTAAAAACTGGAAAATAATTCGATAATTGTAATTTAAAGAAATTATTATTATTTTTTTATAAAAAAGTATAATTGTGTTTGTAAAACACTCGGAATTCCTGAAATTCCCGATGCAATTTTTATAAATATTTATTCATATAACTGATTTTAATGTCATAAAACCATTTATTCCAAAGATATTCAAACCTATGTGGTTTCCGTACGAAAATAACATTTTTTATAAAAAAAATTTAAATTTGTAATAAAATCTGTTTTATAAGCATTCGCGAATTACTATGTTACGGGTAATGTAAATCTACCTCTCAGAAAATATCATTAAAAAATCATTGATAAAAATATTGTTTTCCTAAACCTTACACATTTTTGGTTTGAAAAATTGTTGCCTAAGCCGGACCCCTCAAAATAATTATTAAAAAAACACAAAAGAAACTTAGTAAAGAGTACTAAATCAGAGATTAGTTTTAAACCATGCATGTAATATAACAATTACAAGTTTTAGTTTAAAAAAATTAAAGAATATAGTCTACAAAAGTACATATAGTAAGAAAGTACATAAAAAGGGTGAATTATTTAATTACTTATATCGCAAATGTACTCGTTCTTTTCCTCCGAAGTACATTCCATATGGGCCCACAGCGAACACATTACATAAATCAAATTCAAAGAGAATAAGAGTGTGTACAACCACAGGCAAGCTTAAGCATGACAACTAAAGGGGTCCAGTTTTGGAAACTGTTGGGGGTCCGGTTTGCGCGACTATAGGCTATATTTTTTTAGCCCAATAGATTTGTAACCGAAATTCTAAAGGAAACAGTTTAGCAATAAACATAAGGCTAACACCTTCTTATTTAATAATATGTATTTTTCAGAAGGCTTACTTGGCAGTATCCAGGAGTAACACAGCAAAAATGTTACAATTTAAAAGCTAATTTCACTGGAAAAACATGTAATGGCGAAGTGTCAGTCAACAAGTGAAGTGGGTGAAGCTAGCGCTCTACTACACAGTGGTAGAAGGCTAAACTACTATTTACACTTGATTCCATTAGAATTCAGGAGAATGCAGAAGCAGGAGAGTAGGGGTCCACTTTAGGGGGAGGGGTCCGAGTTTGGGCACTTTCCTATACAAAATGTATACTTTATTACTATTGCATTATATTCAAACATAAATATAAATCAATGAGAAAAACAAAAACTAAAGCATTGTAATTAGATATTGCTTTACATTTGAGAACATTTTAGTTTAAATTGAACAGTATATAACAAAATATTTGTCAGCTGGATGAAAGTAAATTTTTAATAGAAACTCAATAAAAGTTTTCTTATATTATCTGTTTGCACAATGTTCTTAGAATTTGACTTTATTTCAAAAAACTCATTTTAATCATGAACTCTAGTTGAGTTATTAGAGTGTATTTTATGAACCAGTTTGCATTAACATTTAAAATCGGGATGAAATTAACTGAACTTTGACTGAAAAATGGAACACATGGCTAAACTTTGCTATCATTTTAATTAGTTATGATAGAAAAATGTAGATATGTATTTAGTTTTTCACTCATAGTTCAGTTAATTTTAACCAGATTTTCAATGTTAAAGCTGATATAGATTTGAAATTACATTTTCTAACTTTTCAAACTATATAAAGTTTTTTTGTAAAATGTATAGTTTTTTAATTTGAGGTTAAAAGTTTTCAATGGCCGCCATTTTTAAACGGAAAGGTTTTATGAATAAATAATTGTTTGAAAAAAAATAACATACCGAGAAGACAATTTAACCAAAATTTTGTTGAATTTGGTAAAACAGTTTTTAAAATATAAATTTTGTAGTAAAAATCACAAACAGAGAGACAGACAGTAAAAGAAAATAAATAGACTCCCGGTTATATGATGATTTGTGTTCCTTTTGGCATAAGGAACAATTTCCCGAAGTTAGCAACATTAATTTGGAAACACCCTGTATATTAAATCGGAACAATAGTAAGTAATAATGTAGTATTTTGGTTTAAATTTTGGGTTTAACAAGTACATATGGGGGCCACATCTAATTTGTTGACCAAAATATAATATAAACCATAAAAACATTAAAGATAAAAAAGGTTATATTTGAAAAATGTTGAGAAGCAGGGCAAAAGAATCAGTTTTTATAACTAACTTTTTATGAAAGACTTTTTCTTTTGATTATTATCCATACAACCGTCATATTACAGCGTCGCCGGTCGCAGATGGACTCGAGCGACGGAGCGTGGTGAGGCCATCATTGCCGCGAAACACACCTGAACCTCCGATACACTTTTCAGTCAGGGTGGAGATTGGCTCTGAGGACACTTAACTAACTTTACACAGCTGAGTGTTCTCGGAAAAATTATTGTGTTAAACATTAGCGAACAAATAGTGGTTATGACGTAACGTATTCGGATTATTATTCGATTACAACGTCGCTCACAGATGCAATCGAGCGACGGATCGTGGTGAGGCCATTACAGCCGCGAAACACACCTGAACCTCCTTCGCTACACTGTTCAACTGAGGAGGGTGAGAGAATTGGCACTGAGGAAACTTACCTAAGCTCCTGTTAGCGAATTTCCCCTATAGGGAATTAGCGAATTTCCCCTATAGGGAAGAAGCTATTTCCGTAGACGGCATAGTAAGACCTAGGCCCGGGACCTTGATAACTTCGTTTTGAGGTCCCCAGACCCCAAAAACACCATTCGTTCGAAACTGTATATATATGTGTCCGTGGGTGCGATAACTCTCGTAAAATGGTCCGATTTTGATAAAATTTGGTACAAACGTGTAAAGTATTATTTATGACTTTAAGTTCAAAAACCAAACAGATCGACCCATCCGAAGTGGTATTTTGGGGGGTTTTGTAATTGTTTTGAGTACACACTCAGCCCCCATGTTATTCTTATGTAGGATAAGTAAAATGTAATGTTTCCCTTAATTATGAACATAAATTAATGAAACTTGGTATGTGGCTTCACCTTCGTGATATTGATATTTGCATATAAACTCATTTTTATGTTCCTTTTTCCAGCAAACCTGCATACTCATCCCCCATGTTATTCTTATGGAGAATAATCAAAAGGGTATATATCGCTTATTTATGAATTATATTGATACAACTTGGTATGTGGCTTCACCTAGTTAACTTATATTGATATTTGCATGAAAACACATATTTTGTGTTCCTTGTTGCAGCACATCAGCCCTCATTTAATTCTTATGGAGAATAATTATATCATAATTAATCATATAGTATTACATGTTGCTTATTTATTAATGAATATTGATGAAACTTGGTATGTGGCTTCATCTACTTGAATTCTATTTATATTTGCACGAAAACCAATTTGTTCTGTTCCTTGTTTCCGCAAACCTACGTACTCATTCCCAATGTTATTCTTATAGAGAATAATTAAAATTGTATACATCGGTTTTTTGTGAATTTATTTTTAAGAAACTTGGTATGCGGCTCAATGTGGTATTAAGACATATCTTATGCATTGGAAATTCGCTGAGTACACAGGTTTGCTGCAACGGGGGTATTCTTAGAATTGTTATCCCCTCAAATTGTAAAACAACACAATATTTATTTTCAAAATTGTATAGAGCTTAAACATAAATTATTTCATATTTTGAATCATTAACATAGGTTAAGAGGTTGCAGAGAAAATCCAAAAAAAAACGCAATTATAAAATGACTCATGTTATCTTATGGCGAAACTGTTTTTGTTTTTTTCACTATTGGGGTTATCAAAAAACTCACTCTTTTTTACCAACGAAATTAGCCCAAAACGAAAAAGTAGTCTAATCTTCATGCCAAAAGTCTTATTTATAACTTAAAAAATAAGGTTACATACCTAGTCGTCATCAATCCACTAGTTTAAAAGATTAGTTTCGGGACTTGAGTTGTCCCGTTATCAAATTTTGATGTATCACAGAAGAAAATACTGTCGTCTTGAGTTTAAAAACATTTCAACACTAAACATAAACTTGCACTGACACAAAGAAACATTAAACATTATAAAATTCACAATAAGTGTACACATTATTTCCCATGTGACTTATTTATAAGTCAACACTTAGAAAATATATTCAAAGTGCTAAACACAGTACTTTGTTCAATACTATTTGTATGGAGAATAAGTAAAATTTATATTTCGCTTAGTTATGAACATAAATTTATACAAATTAGCATGGAACTTTATATACAGTTGTAGATTACTGCTATTTGTATTTTTTAAACAAATTTTTGTCGTCTCCGTTGCAGCAAACCTGCGTACTCCACTGCAGTGTTATTATTATAAAGAATAAATAAAATGGCATATCCCCCTTATTTATATTTGTTTGTACAACTTTATTAGTGGCTTCTTGTGGTAGTGAGGTACATATTAAAATGCATTTTAAATTGTCCGAATACGAAGGTTTGCTGCGATGGGGGTATAGTTCTATGCTGCAGACATGCATGTTGTAGTCTTCGGTTTGTTAGCGAATTTCCTATGAAAAAGTGAACTACTATTAGCATGACCCACACAGTGAAACTTAAGCCCGAGACCTCCATAGAAGTTTTTGACATCACCCCCTGAACACGTTTTGGGGGGTAGCTAGAAATTATATATTTACAGGGTGAATAAAAGTCAGGACCCCCTTCTATTTTTTTAAATTTGATAATATAAACTAATATCTTTTTGGTAGTGATAGTAGCTTAAGGAGTAATATATTTTGACACTTCAAAATTTTGAGTCCCCAAAAAATAGGGGATTTTGGGGTCATCTCAAAATTGTTAAATGTAAAACCCCTTTGAGTGACCCCTCATTTTAAATAACTATACAAAAGTAGATAAATGGTGAAAAATAAGGATCCCTATCTCTTCCCTATCTAAAATGGCAGCTAATAAACATTTCAAAAAACCTTGTATTAAGATCTGGAAGTAAAAATTATTTTGTTTTAACATTACTTTTACTAAGTTAAAATAAACTCATTCCCTTCGCGTTATGATATTAATTTAAGGTGTAATAATTGTTTACACTGACATTTGGAATATCACCCCAGATTTTGCCTTCAGCATTTGAATAAACTTTTGGGAATTTTGCTGGCTGACATTTAGGTTAGGAAAAAAGATAGCGGTCTCTAATTTTCACCGTTTATCTATTTTTTTATACTTCTTTAAATTGAGGGGTCACTCAAAGAGGGTTTACATTTAAATACCCCCGTCGCAGCAAACCTGCATACTTAGCGAATTTCCAATGCATAATATATGTCTTGATACCACATAAAACCGCATACCAAGTTTCATAAAAATATATTCACATATAAGCGATTTTAATTATTCTCCATTAGAATAACATTGGTAATGAGTACGTAGGTTTGCTGAAACAAGGAACATAAACAATTGTTTTTTATACAAATATAAATAGAATTTATCCAGGCGAAGCCACATACCAAGTTTTATCAATATTCAATCGTAAATAAGCACTATATAACATTCTAGTTATTCTCCATAAGAATAACATGGGGGCTGAGTACGCAGGTTTGCTGCTACGGGAATAATCAACAAAAAATTAATTTTTTGTGCAAATATCAATATACCAGTACTACGTGAAGCCACATACCAAATTTCATCAACATACATCCATAAATAATCGAGATATCAAATTTTATTTATTCTCCATAAGGATAACATTGGACAACGTACTGTGTATAGCACTTTGAATATCTCTGCAACGGTTGGGCGTAGAATCACAATTTAAACATCAAAATGATTGTTTTGTGGAGCTGAATAGATTGGTAAAAGCAAATGTGAAGTTTACATTAAAATGAACTGAGTAAAAACCAAAAACCGTTTTCCCATAAGATTAACATGGGAGATTTTATGAGTAGGTTTTTTTTGGATTTTCTCCACAACCACTCAACCTAGGTTAATAATTCAAAAACTATATTATTTGTTTTTTTAAGCTCTATAACATGGTCAAAACCAAAATTAAGTTTTTTTAAAATTTTAGAGTGAAAATGCAAAAAACTGATTTTTGGAAAATTTAAAACCCCCATAAACCCCCCTTCCCATGATCCGATTTTTCTGGTTTTCGAACTTAAAGTCATGAATTTCATTTTACACATTTGAGCCAAATTTCATCAAAATCAGACGTTTTTTACTCAAGTTATCGTGTTAACGGACACACATATAGATATATATATAGCTACAATTCAATAAGGAACTGAAAAATTCAATACATTACACTATATTTCGCATTTCGCTTCTTCAGGTGTATAAAATAAAATAAAAGTATAATAAGAATATGTATAAATAAAAACTATAACATCTAACAAAATTAAAGAACGAAAATATAAATATAAATAAAGATCACATGTAAATTGGCCATTAAATAACATCTGTGGCACAATCTATCTTAAATTCAGTCCATGGGGGAACTTAGATTTTAAAACCATTTGGTGAGCTTGTTCCATATATCTCAGCTGTTGTGTCGTGGAGTCTTTCCTTAATTGCCGAATCGGTACAATTGTATATAGTTCTTCAAAAGATTCCTTGTGATGATCGGCGTGTTTGACCAGTGGCTGCTCCATCTTCCCATGATTGAAGAACTATATACAATTGTACCGATTCGGCAATTAAGGAAAGACTCCACGACACAACAGCTGAGATATATGGAACACGCTCACCAAATGGTTTTAAAATCTAAGTTCCCCCATGGACTGAATTTAAGATAGATTGTGCCACAGATGTTATTTAATGGCCAATTTACATGTGATCTTTATTTATATTTATATTTTCGTTCTTTAATTTTGTTAGATGTTATAGTTTTTATTTATACATATTCTTATTATACTTTTATTTTATTTTATACACCTGAAGAAGCGAAATGCGAAATATAGTGTAATGTATTGAATTTTTCAGTTCCTTATTGAATTGTAGCTAAATATAGCTGAAGGCACCCACTAATCCCAAAATAGATATATATATATATATATATAAATTTGAACGAATAGTGTTTTTGGCATCTGGGGACTTCAAAACAAAAAGTTGTCATGGTCTTGGGCTTAAGCCTTACCATGAGACCTACGGTAATAGCTTCTTCCCTATAGGGGAAATTCGCTAAAACATACTAGAACTTAAATTACTATCACTACCCAACAGATCTTAGTTTATATTAACATATTTAAAAAATGGGGGGGTCCTGACTTTTTACTGTCCCATATAAGATTCGTCATAGGATTCCCTAAATGAAGCTATTCTCGTAAATATTGTGTAAAAGGCTGGTCTTCAAGCGATTTAAACTCGACAATTTAAAATGGCCGCCATTTTAAAACTATCAGAGATCATTTCACCAAAACTTTTGTGTTGATAGGTCATATCAGTTGACTTAGGTTTGGTTGAATTCGGTTTGGTAGTTTTTAAAATATGAGCTTTAAAATTAAAAACCCATACAGTCAGACAAACGGAAAACTAGCACAGGAGAGTCATGTTCAAACCGTAAAATGAGTTTATATTGACCCCAAGGAATAATGCTATACACCTTTGTCTATAAAGTTACGGGGAATTCTGTATATAAAACCCTTCTTTAATATCCATTTTGTATCCTTTATTTTGGATATCAAGTACTGTCATATTTTCCCTAATATTTTTATAAGTATGATTAGTTTTTAATATTTGGTCAGCAAATGCAGAATTTTGATTTGTCCTATTATTTGATTTTATGGCTGAATATGTTGATTTTATCCGCTTTAAATGTTTCTGCCTGTCTAACCTATTATATTTTGGTTTTTATTTGTTTATTGCAATCGTAAACAAATTACGAAGCTTAAGCAATTGTTTCAAAAAATGACGTAAATTAAAACGAGTAAATTTACTTTTTAAGACACTACCTAGAAATCAACATATGCTGTAGGAAAATGAAATGTGTTTTATTGCTTGGTTATATATTTTTCTTTTCCCACAATTACATCAGATAAATCATATTTACACCCCTGCTTATTACGTTGTTTCACTTTGTACAGCCACGTGCCTCCTCTGACTTTTCGTTGGATTTTGCTAAGTATAATATTTTATTATTTGGATAATTCATTATGTAAACTTGATTTTCTTTAAAAAGATTATATACACAGTTCTATTAATACTTTTATTGATTTTATCATGCAAATGAGATTTATTTTTAGCTTGATAATTGTAAATTTTCCCCATCTACAGTTATTCGTGCCCCAATGTACATTACAGTGGGGCGCAGATGCTGTCATGACTTAAAGGCTTATGGCGTAAGACATTGAAAGGGACTATCTGATATTTGGAACGAGCCTCAGTGTTACTACCACATAGATTACAAATAAAATGTTTCCCAGCAAAATAATGAATGGTATACAGTTTATTTTACAAACATATCACACTATGTTTCCATTATGTTATATGACACTTTTATGGGATTGTAAAAACATAAACTCACCTACATAATTTGTATTTCATATGTAATTATTTGTTTATTTGTTCAGTTGTTATATTTTCAATACTATGGTAGATTTTGTATGAGCGTTTACGTGTTACACTAATATATTACTATCCCTATGTGGAGTTTCTTACTATCCCTTAACGTCAAATTGTCACTTTGTTCTATAGTCCTTAACGTGTTGTGTTGGAGTATCAAGTTAAAGAGTTCAATATTAACAGAAATTCCGCAAATAACACATTTTCTTTATTTAAAAAGTCAGCTTTCTTGCCTACAGAGCAGCAATATAATGTGATATTTGTATATAAATTTACTATTGCTCGTATTCCATTGTTTAAATATTTCAATTTATTCATCTCGCTTTATTTGTACATAAACCCCCTTTGGTTATGGTCGTTCTAGTTTGGAGGTAGATTTAACACAAAAGTGGTGTCATAGAAAGGGAATCTAGTAATTTCTTAAAATTCCAACTTGGACATAAATTTATGCATTATTTCGTCCCCCCCCCCCCTTTAAAGGAATGGTAGGTTAAACGGTGGCTAATAGCTAAATTTATTTGCGGTAAAAGTGTAGAAGCAGGTAATGAATTTGCATAAAAGTAAACTGTGAATAATATTTGCCATTTTAAGTAGAAGCATTTTTTAACCATTTTTACTGACCCTATTCCATGTTTTTTTGTAACAAAGAAGTGACATTATTTTTTTAGCATATACTGTTTTAAGAAAACAAACTATTCAGTTGTATTATGAACCAAGAGAGATATAATTATAGTACTAGGAAATGTAATAATTTAGACATTCCAACAGTCAGGCTACTAAGTCCATGCGGCTACTATCCCTTTCAATAGCTATCAACAAGTAGCCTGCTGATTTCCGAACATTTAGTATGGCTGAATTCAGTGACTCCTAAACCAAATCTTATATTTCATTTATGAATTTTTAAAACTAGGTGTTAAAAATATTTAACCGATAACACAATGTATTTGTATTACAACTGCATTGTAATATTACATGATTTTATTATTAATATTACATTTATTATTATCTTATATTTTAGATGATTATATTCTTTAAAAGTTTCATCAGCACGTCACAAGCAAACTGGTATCAAGTCATCATCGATTCTTCTGCGATCAAAAATAATCAACACGTTAGTAAATCCAATACTTGAAGTCAATAAAAAGGCGGAAAAATTTGTTTATGCATCATTTATATTCTCTAAGGAAATTTAATAGATATATTTAAGTATTTATTCTTCAATTTAATTTGTTTGTGTAATGCGTCAGGTACTCGATGTTAAAACGAACTCTTAGAAGCCAGAATTGATAAATCCAGATAGTGAAAGTGAACTACCTTAGAATGTGTTAGAAATATGATGAATGATTTACTTAGGACGATTTACTTATACTATTTACCTATACAGTAGCCCAAGTCAACGATGCTTGACAACTCGTTTTATGTGACGGGAGACACCGCAGTGCGCGACTGTCATGTTAGCTGGTGTGTAATGTAATATATCACTGCTGCAGTGCATGACAAATATGACGAAAAACAAAAATAAACGTGATTTTGAAAATACCGTTTTTAATCAGAGTTTTAGGATAAAATAAATTAATACTATTATTAAAAAATGTAAGAGTATTATGGAGGCATTTAAAAAGTTTACTTATGTAATTCCTCGTATTATACTGAACTACATCGCCCCGAATGTCAGGATATGTAGAGCATGTACCGGTAATGCTTTTATGAAGAATTGCGTTATTTAAAATGTTATTGGGGTAATTTTTCATCACTGATTAGTAAAAACAAGTCACTATTTTTACTAATCGGTGATGGGCAATACCAGCAATAATTTATTAAATAAAATTACTCACTATCACCAAAAATGAATTTTAAACTAAAAATTAATCTTGTGTACAGAGAATAAAAGTTCTACAAAAAGAGTAATTTAATATAACTCCATGAATCTTTCAAATTCAGAATTAGCTGCACTTGATTGATTTTACTATTTTTGTTTTGATCATCTCACGTAAATTTAAACACTTATGCGAATAGCATAATTCCTATGTTGTTTAAATCCACTAAAAATCAGGATTCCATAGGATCAATTTTTACATTCAGTAATAAAGGATAACAAAGTAAAACTTTTTATTTGTAGTTTAATAGCCTATTTGCAATACATCTTTCACCAGTAAAAATCTTTGACCAAAATAAAATAGTTCATAGGTTTTATATCAATTTACTGGATTCTTATGCTGAATATAAATCAAATATTACCGACTAATAGTGCAGTTCAATATTTTTATCGTAATTTGGTTTGTTAAATTGTTGTAATGTGAGTGCATACATACTAGGTGGATTTAATATATCGTTTACTTGTAAATATCTACGACAGCCTCAGGTTATGAGATGAAAATGTGAAATTGTGTTTCCTTTATTGCAGGAAGCGAGACTGAGTTTTCCCACAAAACCTTCACCCTTGATTTAAAAACATTTATATAATTCTTCAATATTATTATTTATATTTCATTTATAAACGTAATTTACATATATGGACTTAAAATGGCCTAAGAGTTGAAACTAAAACCCCATAAAAACATGGGGATTGGGCCCATGTTTTTTTTGTTGTCTAAATAAATTAAATAAAACTAAAAAAGGGTACTTTGTTCTAATGAGTTTTACAATGTTAAAAATGTTAAAAAATATAAGTGTAAACATAGGCTTCTAAAAAGTCATCGAACCCAATTTCTGATTCTGTAAGGCGATTCGACCCAACCGCCACAGCAGGTAACATCTTGTCAGCTACAAGGCTGGCTGCACAACTCGTTCACAGTGATTGTTGTCGCTCGAGGCGACATGACATAGCCCTTGAAATGTTCACTTGTCAGCGATTAAATTCTTATATACGTATAAAATCACATACAACAAATTTACAAAATCGTTTATATTTAGGTATATGCCATATTCAGAACAATAAAAAAAACAAATTAGATAACCTACATTTGTTAACAAATAAGGAAATATTATGTGCTACTTATGAAATATCATACGATAGTGTTTCAACAATAAAGTCGCATATTGTGTTATATTATAAATCTGGATTATGGTAGGTAATTTATGTGACTTTTCCATCAAATAATGTTTAGGACTTTTGGCTACTTATTTACCGTCAATAGTTGGCACGCCTGCTCGAAACACGACGCTGGAGACTCGTTGAACTTTTTGGTGATTAGTCTGATCTTTACTTTATGAGTAATTTCAAAATTGTCACCGTACCTCATTCCGTGAGCCTCTAAAGAATTGATCTCATCCGAAATTATTAGGATTTTTATTTAAAAAATTACCTAAAAAGGTCGCTTGTTTGTAATCAAATGTAGACTATCTAATTTGTTTTTTATATAGTTCTGAGGTTAGTATGTATCGAAATATAAATGATTTTGTAGCTATTCTATACATAAAGAGTTACAAAATAAATTAAATAAGCAGTATGTAGTGTATAGTTGTAAACTAAATAAAATGGAGGAAGGAAGAATTAAAAATTCCACTCGTTCCCTGAGCTCAAGAAACAATTAAATTAAACTGGCTTATTACTTTCTAACTATTATGTAAAATTGTATGTAAAATATACATTAGCTTGATATCAATAAAATACTTGGTTTCTCAGGTAAAAAGTTATAGTCCAAAATGTTTAATGAAGTATATTTTTTCAATTCAAAGTAATTTTTCCTTTGAAAAAGAGTACCACATGTGTAGTATTTTATACATGAAATAAGTCCATCATTTAAATATCACATAATTTTACCATGCTGCACAAATAACAGCTGTTTTTGGTTCTGTAATTTATCCGTACATTCGCCTTATTTGGCTACCTTAAAATAACGCATCAAAATATCATTTGTAAGTTTTTTTGCTCCGCTAACCTCAAGCGTTGTTATTGTTTCATTATAAATTTTGTTTGTTAAAGGAAACAAAAGTAGTGGTGAAATGGCAAAGAGGGGCCGTAATCGGCGCTTTTTTCCCATGTTATTCTTATGGGGAGCCGTTTTTGGACCGACGCCAGCTCCCGCCTTACACAAGTTTCCTTGTTGGCCTATATTAATACCCAACCCTTGCCTATATTAAATATATTGTCCCCATCCCCCTCTATACTTTTTAAAATTTTCAAAAACTATCTCTGGTGTGTTTTGTGTCCTTGGATGTGTTATTGTCCTAGTGTTTTAATAAATTCCCCCAAATTAAAAAAAATACTACCACCAATTTCCTGATTTAAAATTTGGATGATTGTCGTAGTGTTTTAATAAATCCCAACTGCCAATTTTGACCCTATTTTAAAATTCATTTTAACACATCCTTTGCAGAAATCCACGAGTTCTGGCTACTTGGGAACCCGAGCCATTTGACATATAATAAATCACCCTTCCTCCTAATTACCTTCTCTACCAAATACATGTCTTTATATTTAGTCTTTAACAATTCTTCTGTATAAAATCCTCCTTTGATTATATTGCCATTCTCATCTTTCAAAATATAAGTCACAGGCTTTGTTTTCTTAACTTCTGCTATTGTAAAAAGCTCTCCCGTCCAGTTGGGGGTATATCCTTTACTAAATACATGTTTATATTTAGATATCCTTACACTATCCCCCACCTTATATCTTGGCTTTTTAACTTGTACTTTAGATGCTAACCTTTCATGTACATCTTTAGAGTTCTTAGCACTTACTTGGTTAGGCTTCATCCCTATGGATCTATGTATTTTATTATTATATATCCTTATTAACTTTGGAAGTAAATCCAACCACTTGTAACTCCCCTGTGCACTAAACTCTCTATACAACCAATTCTTTAAAGTTCTCTGGAACCTTTCCACAATAGCCGCCTTAGTTGTAGAGTAAGTGTGGTAGTGATTAATATTTAGAATTTTCATTAGTTTGGTAAAATGTTCATTAAAAAATTCTTTTCCGTTATCAGATTGAATATTTTTAACTCCCTTTGGGAGAATAGTTTTTATAGCTTCTGTGACTACTAATCCAGTTTTATTCTTCAGTGGAGCAGCATAAGCTTTTTTAGAAAATGTGTCTATTAAAGTTAAAATATATTTATTTCCAGAATTCTCTCTAGCATAATTCCGCATATCTATTAAATCTATTTGAACAGTTTCGTTTATACCCAACACCTTAAAAGACCTTCTAACAAAGTTCTTTCTCGCGGGCTTATGCAATTCGTAAGCAATTTTTTCCATTTTTTATTCTTTATTTTTAATGTTAACGTATCTGCCAGTCTCTGTCGTTTCAAAAACACTTCCATTGCTACCAATTAACATACCATCACTCATTCTTTGATATACATAGTTTTTTGGCAAATATGCCTCTCCATCTAAAGTCTTAAATCCGCTTAAAGATGTAGGGTCTGCAACCAACAATTTAGGATTGTACATCATCAAATCGATTTCATTATTGTCTTGCATAAATTTATTAGTTTTATTGTTAAACCTTAATGCATGTGATTTTAAACAAATATCAAATTTAATATTGTCTTGTCTAAAAGTTTTAATATTATCGTCATACCTCAAAACCTGTGACATTAAACAAATATCACTCCTATCTTTGCCTTCAGGTACATTCTTTATTAATTTGTCCTCTGCATCCCACATATCTCTATCTAATGTTAATACATTATAATATTTATCCCCCTGTTTTATTATGCTTTTCTCACCTTTTGTTAATATTTGCTTAACAACAGCCACATCATTTGGCAATGTTCCAGGTAAAATGTTTGTTAATTGCTTATTTTTACCATCAAATTTAAGACCGTCTAAAGTCACAGTCTGATGTTTTGTAACACAATCGTTCTCATCAACAGCGGGTTTAACACGAACTAGCCTTTTATTATTAAAATCCCAAAAGTTTAGATCCATTTTTGGTACTTGAGAGACGTTTACAACATCATCGCTTTCTTTACCAGCCAACAAATTACTAATCTTTCGCTTTTTGGCATTCCAAATACCATTCTCCGATTCCAAAAATTCATAATTATTTTTGTCTTGTACAAAGACACCATCTTTTCTTATTAAAGTTTGCTCTAATGTGGGTACATCGGTTGAGCTTTCACCTCGTTTAACATTAGTAATTTTGCGTTTATTAGCGTTCCAATTATTACTCTTGGATTCTAAAAACTTATATTTAGTATTACCTTGTACAAAAGCATCACCTTTTCTGGTTAACGTCTGCCCCAAAGTCGATACATCATCAGTAAACTCCCCACCTTTAACATTACTAATTTTATAATTTAAAGCATTCCAACCATCATCTTTTAGATTTAAAGTAGTTTCTTTAAAACTTCTAGCTTCTGGTTTACTATGTGGGTTATATACGCGATAAAATTTATCTATCATCTTTTTATTTAATAAACAATTCCACTTTCCCTCAATTCTTCTATGATAGAATCTATCTCATTATCCACTCCAGAATTTCCCGCCAATCGGCTTAACCAAAGCAGTCTTAACCTATCTACAAGCTCATTAGGATCGTCCCAATAAACATAGTCTATTTTATTACCAGTTACCTGCCTTAAACCTTCACCAACAGTCTTAAACAAGGGTTTAATTATATTAAGATATTTAGTGTGTTTATTACCTGACATCGCCGCACCTGTTTTATAACCCTTTAAATGTGCATTTGTAGCTTCCAAAATCTCTTTATAATTTTGCAAATCAGCCTGACTATAGTTTACGGGTTCTTTTAAAGTTAACAATTCCCACAATCCCTTTGTCCCTTTATAAATTGTTTCTCCAACTGTAACATCATCATTGGCAATTTGAACTTCCTGATTCCCAATAAAAAATTTATGTCCTTCTCGCCTAATACCATATGTGGTGTCTGTCATACTACTTCTACTAAGGTAATTTCCTAAATAGTCTGATGCTAAAAGACCAAAATCTAATTTGTGCGGTGTTATCTGGGTTATTCTTGGTATTCTAGACGGGGTCTTTTCTAAAATCATTGGGAGAACTGGCCTCTCTGTTTTTGTGGCTAAATTTTTTAATTCTTGCAAAGGCTCTATTAACGGTTGGAATGTTTGGAACCTCTCTTCAGCCTCTAGAAATTTACCACGTTTTAACGCCCTATATTTTTCTCTTATTTGTTTTGCAGACTCTACCAATTCTTGTTGAATATTTGTTTTCATTTTATTTACATTTTATTTATCTCATTTGTCAAAAGATTATACTCAAACACCTTATCGTGTATTATTAGGCAATATGCAGATGTGTTTGAAGGGACATTTTCTGCAGTTTCAATTTCTAATTTAATATCTACAACCCCCTCTTTGACTGATTCATTCTGCCTAGAACAATCTATTACAATTAGAGGATATTTCTTTATAAAGTCAGCTCTGTTAAACATAGGATCGGGGACGGTGTTGTAGTAACTCTCCCTAAACCTCACAAACATCTCATAAGCTTTAGAGGCATCTCCATTTTCAAAGTCGAGATTTAAATCACTATAAGGATAATATTCAGAGTTTAAAAACACTTTGAGATTTTTCAATTTACAGTGATCAAATTCATCAGTTCTTTTTCGTGCACTGTTGTCCCTACCTGTTTGGAAACCAAATATAATATACCTGGGCTTCTCCAAACTCGAAGACGTCTTAACTGACCATGTATGTCTCTTGGTTTCGGGGTATGATGGGAGTTCGTGTAGCTCCAAACTTCTAAATGCAATTTGCAAATTTTTATTTTGCAATAACATCTTTTGTAATTGAAGCTTCTCCCCATCAGATGGTACCACGTGCGGCATCACCCACTGAATCGATTTAAGTGTAATTTTAGGAATAGGATCGACACCAGTTGGAGCATTAGATGTTGTTAATATACAATTTAAGTCGTTTTTGGATCTTTTCAACACCAATTCTTGTTTAACATTTACTAAAACCTTATTAAAATCCTCAAACACACCCATTAACAGCTCTAACGGGACACAAGTACTAAAATTGCCGCTTTTATGGAACTCCTTTAAATTTTCATCAGAATCAAATGCTACATTTGACAATTTAGTTGTTTTATTGTAAGAGCACAATATTTTCATAAGACTGGAAATTCCCGGATTTCTTACAATATCTATTTCTTTACCAGCAACTTCGTATCTAATTTCGTCAAATAAGAATGCAAATGCATTATTTATAAAATGTCCTTTATCATGATTCTCTATTTCTCCTTTAATATACAGATAACTCCTACATGGGAGTGTTAGTAAATCTTGATTATTTATGCATATTCGAATTTCATCGGAATTATTTATTGCTAAAGTGTTGTGTGGAACATAGGAGTGATTTGTAATTTTAACCAAGCTATCGTCGTATTGGAATTTTCCTGTAACGTCTAGAAAATCTTCCATTTTTATTAATAGAAAATTTTAACTTCAACCCAATTGATCGCAGAAACCTGGCATTTTGCACACTCAGTCCGTTCTTGTAAATTCTCATATCTTTTTTATATGACAAGTAATTGTAGTTTCTTCTTTATTAAAGTCAATTGGCTTGTCGTGTTGATCTGCAAATGTAATGCTAACAACATCTAAACTTCTCTTATTTACAGGGAAGTATATAATATTTCTGGGGACCTCAATAATTTTGTAGCCGGGAGGAGCTTCTGGGTAAAAACTGTGTATGGTGTGTGATTTGTCACCATTCAAATAAGACCCATTCGCAATATTACATTTTACTCTAATCACATTTACATTATGTATGTTGATTTTATTTACGGATTTAAACGCAATATCTGGAGTAGAAAATCCTTTAAATCCCAATAATTCAGACCCTAAACACGGTTTTGTAAAATCAAACACATGGCCAGAATGTAATGTGGCTTTCATAGTTTTATTATCGGCTATAAGTACAAAATCTGGGAGTTGCTTTTGAATTTCCTTCGCAAGCTCAAACACTTCGTATGTACCTTCAGCAATTTCAATTACATTTGGAGCTTTGTGATCGTAGTAATACACATCCTCACCCTCGTCTATAGTTAATTTTGTGTCTTTAAGTTTATTTAATTTTGGAACTAGCCCTTTGTAAAATATAAGTTTGACTTTTGTATTAATTAATGCTACTTTATTTTGTATAATAACTTCAACTTTACCATCTAATGCCCGGTTTAATTCGTCAATTGTGACCTCCCCCTTTGGGGTTGTAATTTTGTGCATTTTGTAATATGTCAAAGTATTTAGAGGTTTTTTAACATTAAATATAGAATTATAACTTTGAAAATCTACCAGTCCAATTACATAATCACCATTTAATTCTATAGGAGGAAAGAACACCGACTTCAACTCTGGCTCTGTACCCGTAAATGTTATAGTAAATGAATCCATTTTTATAAACTAAAATTTTTCAGAAATGATAAACATAAAATTCCACAAATGGAACTGTTTAAATCTTGTATTTGATCAGTCGTATAGTAAATTTTAGATGGTACAAAATATTCAATTACCTCTTTTGGAGGCTGTATTCCGAAAGGGTCAAAATATATTACAACATCTTTATTTTTACGATATGCTGTCCAATGTGTGCCCCTGTCACTGTCTAAATTAATAATTCCACATTCTCTTACTTTTGGCCTTAGATGTTTTAGCTCGTTTTTTAGGTACACTCCTCGAAAGTGAGGCACGTCTCTTGCTGCCTCTAACAGCTGAAAGTTGTCCATCTTTTTCATTAAATTTTAATCCCATTCCCATTTTTGCTTTGGCCTTCATCAAATTTGTCACTGCATAAGCTGCTGCTTTTTCGGCCAGACTGGCGTCCTTTGCCGAAACCCTAGTCCAAGCCTGGTCCGCTAATCTCATATCTGCCTTGTTCCGGGCGGCTGTATCAGGATTATTCATGTAGAATATGTCGTGCTCTTTACAATAAGAGTCTAGCTTATTTTTTGGAGGTACATTTCTGGCTAAATTTTCACGCACGTTAGTTCCAGGTCCACACCAACTATAATTTCCAGGTATGTGGAGAGGGAAAGGAAGGTTGTTTATAAGGGTATTTAACAAGCCACGGCCTCTATATGGCTTTAAGAATAATCCCTTACCTTGGACCTTTTTACACTTTCTCTTTGCCATTTTTATTATATAAAAAATGTCATTTATTCAACAAAAGAACAAATTAAAATAGCACATAAAGAAAATACACCATTTTTATTATATAAAAAATGACATTTATTCAACAAAAGAACAAATTTAAAATAGCACATAAAGAAAATACACCAAAGAAGTTGGGTCTATTTCCTAATAATATTCGCTGTCTTATAATAGGGCCCAGTGGTTCGGGGAAGACTGTTGTAATTTATAACTTAATTGTAAAAAAACAAGGATTAAAGTTTACAAATTTATATATAATATCCAAATCTTTAGAACAAGAAAAATATAAAAAAATAATTGAAATATTCCGTCTGTGTGATGAAGTTAAATTACACACATATTCAAACTGTGAAATCACACCAAATGATGTAGAATCACACTCAATAGTTGTATTTGACGACATAAATAGTCCAAATATCACACAATTTTTCTCAATGGGCAGACACAAAAATATTAACAGTTTTTACTTGTGTCAATCTTACAGTAAAGTAAACAAACATTTACGTGACAATGTTAATTTCCTAATATTATTTAAACAAGACGATTTAAATTTAAAACATGTGTATAACAATCATGTGGGAAATGATTTTTCATTTAACCAATTTAGAAATCTCTGCCATCAATGCTGGGATAGGTCTAAATATGGCTTTTTGTAATAGACAAGGAAAGGCCAAAGAATAATGGGAAATATAGATTTATGTTTGACCAATTTTATAATGACCAAGGGCAAGAGTGTTGATGCCATCCAGAATAAACCTCTTGTCGTCATCAAAAGAGAGTACCTTTTTGTTCATCGTTAATGTTTGAAGATGGTGGTTTGTGGATTTAATTCTTGTAACATTCTCATAGTAATCTTCCCCGGTTGCAAGACAGTGTAAGTAATGTTGGTGTCTTAAGAGATGTTTAACTGTAGCATTGTCAGCTCCCTTTGCCTTTTTAACCTCTAGCTCATTTTGATTTTCTTTTTCGTATAACCATTGTAAAGGAATGAAAGAGTATAATTTTGGCCTTAAACCACAATATTCATACATAATTTGACCATTTAATTCGTCTTTAAACTTGCCCGTAACTTTTTTATTTTTATCAGAGTATAAGAAATGATCTTTACTATATGCAGAGGTGTCGAAACAGTCCAAGTCACTTTGTATTTCCTTGTAAAAGTCCTCTGTTACTATAGAATAAACAAGGCTGTCTGTGTCTGTCATTAAGAACTTTTTATTCTTAAATTTTGACATATAATTATAGTGGAAATCATACATTATTACTTTACTGATATCCAAAATGGTCATTCCTAAATATATTGGTTTATCAAACTTTACAATTAATTTATTTAAATGCACAGCATGCAAATTGTTATCGAACATTTTGCTACAGTCAAACCTTGGCTTTGTAACGTACTTTGTTAACTTAGACTCGTCTACAAGATGTATATCACGAAACTTACGTTGGTTCATAATTGTTCGACCAAAGAGACTGTTATTTAACAGTTTGTAAAAGTCTTTTTCAAAATCATGTTTAGCTTTTTGTCGCTTTTCAATATTAAAATTAATATAGGGTGCAAGCCATTTCGACTGTCTAAATTTTAAAATTCTGTGGTATTTTGTAACTACCAAACCCAGTTCTTCGTATTTTTTTAGTGCTTTATAATGCAAAATATATTTAGTTTTGTCATTTAAATTTGGTATTAATTTTCCATTCATTTTTTCTGGTGCGAGCGGGTAGTCATTATGCAAATCGTGTAAACTTTTATCGTATTTTAAATCAACTTCCAAAATAAATCCAAAGTTTTCATTTTGATTGTATTTATAATCTTTCTCATTTGTCCATCTAAAACCATCAACGGGCAACGACTCGCACATTGCTGTAGAGTATAGCGAGTTGCAGTCTAAGTATACAAGATAGGTGCTTTCTTGATTTGGGTCATAATGTTCGCCCATGTACTTATTATTGGCTTTAGCGTAGCGCGTGGAAATCATGCTTACGCCGCCTCTAATGGCATGTTCTATAAACAAATGCATGTCAACGTCTTGAAATAACTGTAATTTTATGCCGGTCATTCTAAGACATGCCTCCCATGTTAGTCCAGGCAGTGAGTACATGTGGACAGGGTCAAGTTTATAATCCTTTAAACACAAGTCCCTAAATGTCTCAAACACATCAGCCAATAACAACACATCTGTTTTAAGGTATAAATCGTGATATTCTTTTAAATTATTTATATTAAAATGATTCCATACGTTTTTAGCATGTTCATATTGTGCAGGAGATATACATTCTTTAGTTAGACTGCTGTAAAATGCCTCTATGGGTGGGAGGGGCTCTAAAAACTTTTCTGGTCCTGTCATCGTACGGAAATTCGCCCTTGTGTTGTAGTAGTGGATTGTCTATAAATCTAAACACATTTAAATTGGAAGCTAATTTGCTTAAGGGAAGAGACAAAAAGTTGTAGGAATCCAAAAATACCAAATCATCAACAGAGAACGAAATATACTTTTCCATATCTTTGGCTATGCAATTCAATTTGTGGTTAAATTTTCCCAAGTGTTGCATTATTAAATGACCGTCATAGTTTTTAAGATTGTGGAAGAATACTGGAATTTTCTTGGTTACTTTATAGTTTAAATTGCAAGAGTTATGGGAGGGTCCTCTGAACTCGCCTGTTAGGTGGCAGTGGTCGCGCACTTTATCACACAGTAACAGCTGTTGGCATATGTGGCAGTGTGTAGAGTTTTGGAATAACATCTCTTGCTCTGCAGTCATTACAAGGGGAACATATACTCCCATCTGACTTTTAATAAAGTCATAAGTTTTAAATAACTTTTCGAAAAACACATCCATCACATTTTCACCGCTGTACAACTCTTCGTAAATAATGTTAGAATCTCTCACCACAACATAAGCAAATCCAGAAGGCGTGTGTTTGCCACAGTTTATAAAACATTCGAAATCTGCATAAATCACAAAGGGAGCTTTAAGTTGATATTTGTAATTCGTAAATTGTAGTGTATCTTTTTTAGACATTTGTACTCTTTGGGCATCAAAGGTTTTACAATATGTTGTGTGACGTTCCAATATATCTTTGGTGCAAAAATGTTGCAAACAGAACTTGCAAAAATATTTCTTATGGTCGTGTTTTGTAGACCGCAGCATTAACTTATCAAAATCACGAATTAAACAGTAATGTGATTTCCGACCTTGTTGTAGAAGCAGCAGGTTGACGTGCGTATTACTATTTAGTTTAGTTATTCTCAGTGGATATATTAATTGTTCTTCAATTCCATATACATTAACACTTATGTTGTTTTGTTTTTCAAATTTATCAATGTCGGATATTTTTACGGGATATTTTATATTTGACATATTCAACTGACCTATGTGGGGTTCGTAGTAAAATACTTGATTTGCATGTTCTCCATGATTCCTTGGATTTAATTTTGCTAAAATACTCCACACAAAACATTTATTATCACTATTTTTAATATTTAAAACAGCGTGTTTTGATTTTATATTTTCTGGTGTGGGGATGTATGAGTTGGGAGTTAGGGGTTTATACTTGTAAACATGCAGCTGCCAGTATTTAGTATGGTCATATATCCATCCACTGCCTTGGGCTTGATACTTGTGCATGGAGGTATCGATCTTAAAAAGTGCTTCTTTAATTTGAGTTTTTAATTGTGCTTTCTCAATTGATAAATTAGTTAAACTTCGAAAATCAGCAATACATTCTTTTTCAATGATTAAATCACCATTATTGTCCACCGAGTGTTTGATGAACTTTCCCCTCCTAATAAGAATCCATTTGATAGGTAGGGGACAAGATTGAAGAGTGTCTAATACTTCCACAGATTCACCGTTAAAAATATACAACTTGTAAGGTCGTTTGTCACATCGTAGGTGGTGGCGTTTCTTTTGACAGTTAATAGCCTTCTTACACACATTACAAGTATTGTGGTTCTCTAGCATATGCATTTTAAAATGATTGTTATTATCAAATATTTGATGGCATTTTTTACAAATTTTAGGAATAACTTTGTGAATGTTACGATAGTGTCTGATTAAATTACCTCTTTTGGAGCAGGGCACGGAGCATATTGCACACGACAACATGTTGGATGTAAATAAATTTTGAGATGACATTACTCTGCTTTTTATAAACAAAAAACTACCATTTTTTAAATTAGACAAAAATTATTTAACAGCGGTTTTTAAATTATATTTTACAAGTTTACGAGAGTTCATATTCGAAATGCAGTCACATTCGAAATATGATTTACAAATGGATATTTAAATATGGAAACCTTAAAATTTGGAAATGGTGAATTGGAATTGGAATATTAGGCTATTTCACAATTTTCGGGTTGATTAACAGTTGTGATTGTCCCTGAAGACACCACCTTAGCTACAACTACCGTCGCTAACACTCCCAGCTAACCGAAGTCCTGGGTGTGAGACGTGGAGAGGTGAGCCGTGACGCCGAGACGTCCGGTGGAGAGGTGAGCCGTGACGCCGAGACGTCGGGTGGAGAGGTGAGCTATGACGAGTCCAGTGCTGGTGGTGACGTCGTCTGGTGCCGGTGGTGACGTGTCAGTGGTGAGATGTCGTGTCACTGGTGGTCTTGTAGAACAATAGTGCTGTGTTGTCGGTGGCTCCTTATATACACGTCGAGAGGCCGGATTTTTCAATTTAACCAGGAAATTACCTCACATTGGCTGGACTTTCAACCAGGAAATTACCTCTGTGGTAAGTGGAAATTCTGGTCAATGTGACGCGTGCTTGCACATGACCGACTTTAGTGTGTTAGTATGTCAGTGTGTCGGTGAGCGGTGGATTGTTGCGTGTGCCGTGGCGTCATGGTTAGTGGGCAGCGGTGCGGATTGTTGCGTGTTTTAATTAATCAGTTGGCGGTTCGACCATAATAGTTGGGATTTATTAAAACACTACGACAATCATCCAAATTTTAAATCAGGAAATTGGTGGTAGTATTTTTTTTAATTTGGGGGAATTTATTAAAACACTAGGACAATAACACATCCAAGGACACAAAACACACCAGAGATAGTTTTTGAAAATTTTAAAAAGTATAGAGGGGGATGGGGACAATATATTTAATATAGGCAAGGGTTGGGTATTAATATAGGCCAACAAGGAAACTTGTGTAAGGCGGGAGCTGGCGTCGGTCCAAAAACGGCTCCCCATAAGAATAACATGGGAAAAAAGCGCCGATTACGGCCCCTCTTTGCCATTTCACCACTACTAACAAATACGTACACAACGCAAGATAGTGAAGTAGATATGCCTGATTTTGTTTTAAAAGAATCATGAAAAGTAATGGGAAAGTTGTTACCAAGTATTCATAAGGTATGTACTAAGCTGAATATGAAAGGTTTTGTTTACCTATCTGAACTGTCAAACCAGTACAAATTTTCCTACTTTATGGTCAGAATTTGCATTGATTCATAATATTTCTGCAATTGTATTTACAGTATGATAAAACACATTGATCATCACATGGGTCAAAAGTGTGTTTTCGGTGCTTAATAGAATTTCTGAATTCGGCTTTGCCTCGTACGTTAAGCACGATTACGCAAAAAAAACAATCACTTTTGCTCCTTGCAAAGTAAATAACTATCATCAACCATTTGATGGATATGTTGTATTGGCTTCGACATAAAAGTATTACATTTATATGTGTTATTACATTAAATTTATGGTTTACACCATGTATGGTTTAATCTATTGAAATCAGCTGATTCACGGAGAAGTCGATGAAAGAAAATAAGTTTTTTTTTATACTAAGTCAATTTTCACTGATGCTTCAATGTGAAGTATTACATCTGGAATTATATTATTTTTTACAGTATAAAATGTTTACACTTTTATTCTTGTTTGTACATTTTGGATTTGTTGATTTAAATTGTTCGTGTAACCTGTGTAACCTATCAAAGGTTACTCATGCCTTCATTAAATTTGTCATACGAAGAAACAAATTGACAGTTTACGATGTACATTAAAGTTCTAAGAAATTCTCTTTAAGCTGCAGAGGCATATTTTAATATTTATACTGGCCGTGATCTACCTCATCGATTTATTTTCCCAAGAATCGAAAAACATTTAAGACTCAACATGCCAAAACGCACTAACCCTACTAAACACAACGAAGAAAAATAAATAGCAGTGCTCCCCATGCTCCTCAACCCGTCAGAACATCAGTGAGGGAAATAAACAAATCTTGTTCTGAGTACAGCATATCGGTACTGCATACATATTTAAAGAAATCACAAATATCACCCTAATGTTCTGAAATCAGTTCAGGTGCTATAACTAGGGGATGATGCAATGAGAATGACATCTTTTAGGTGGGTTAACGTTTAAAATTTCATTTATTTTTTAAAGTTCAAGGATTTTGTAATAAAATGTTATGTGTTTATTACGCTGAAAATAGTGAGTTTTTATAGGCCTAAATGTTTTGTAATGGTCCATACATATTAGTAAATGATTTAGGTCAGTACATTTTAAGAGGAAGGAACTTCAACGTCTAAGTACTAGGAACACAAAAAATTTGTTGTAACGAATGATTGTTCTGTATTATTCTAAACAAATAATTTTGGTTATTGTAAAATGTTAGAGAAGCCCTTGAATTACGAAAGTACGGCCACTTAAAAAAATATTTTAAGGTTTTCATCAAAATATTGAAATTTGCCAGTAAAATGAAGCTGATGGATAGTTATAGTGTTATAAAGTAATAGTAACCCTTTTTTAATATATAAAGATAATGTACCTTCATTATGTATGTCTGGTATATTCGATGCAACCTTTACAAATACCTTTGAGTTTTGTATTCAAAGAATATGTCTTATTAATACAGATCAAACGCTCTAATTACCCAGTTTGTATTAAGTCTTTGGCTTTATATTAAATTCCAACCCGTCTATATTAAGCAAAAAAAATTTATTTTTTTCGTCCTAACGATTAAACAATTAATTATCAGCTTAGATCAAGCTGATAAGCCTTGTAGAATCAATTAATTGGAAGTCTTCAACAAAATATAAATTCTTGTGTTTAAGACCAAAATAAGATAAATTTCAAGCTTCGAAAGCAACAACATAGTGTTTTATGTCATGAATTATATATTTTACAGGAGTTTGTAATAAATAATTTACCTCTTAAATAAGTGTAGAAATAATTATGTTTGTTTCTGTCATTCTTTCATTGGACTTGATGATGACCGGTGTGACTGGTTGAAATCGATCGCCTTGTACCATCTGGTTTGTATATTTACCGTCTCTTATTAAGTATAGTATATCGTCGTAAAGTCGTATATAGTCGTAGTATATATAGTGTATAGTAGTGTAGTAGTCGAAAATATATTTTTTAGTGTTGTGAGAAGTATTTAATTTTATCCTGTTTGATTGAACAACACGTATTGTGCTGCTCAAGAAATTATTTAAATGATTATGTTAAACGGTATTAATATTTTACTCATTTCAATCAAACAAACTGGCTGCAACACATATAAATGTCATATTATTAAATTATTAGTAGTTAAAATGTTTTACTTGCAATATTATGCTACTAAAAACATACAAAATCAGTCAAATTAAAGGCTAAAATTTAAGATTATTGTGACTACAATACCTGTAATAACGTTGTGATAATATTAGTTACCTATACAATAAATATACAAACTGCTCAGGTACTGTAAAAGTTTAACTAACGTTGCAATAAGTCTTAAAAACATATTATTGTTTATATTAATATTACACTTGTACAAAAACCAGACAACGTAATAACATTGCTGACAACGTAATAACATTGCTATAACATTTGTATTGCAAAATTATATTAAGTTGTTCTTTCGATTATTGGTAACAATTATTTTTAACTTTCTGTTATAAGTTTTAGTTACAATTAAATTTAAAATAAATCATCGTTCCATACCTATACGTACTACCTACATTGGCTGTCATGCATCATTGTGCAGTAAACATGGGTAGGTAGTGGTATTTTACATATTGTACTGTACATGCTGATCTCGTGACCATGTTTAACAGGTCTAATACGCAGTGCAGGTATTATGGCTGTTATTTATTTGGGGAAGTTATTGTGGGTAGGCGTTATTATTTTTTTAAGGAATCTAGAAGTTTGTTATGTATTCCATGGTAATCCTTCATTTAAATGTATAGTAAGTCCGATGATATCGGTTTATGCGCCTTGAACATTTATAGTGGACTCAACAGTTCATTCCACATACAAGGTAAAACATTAATCAGAACTTATAAAAAAGAGACTATTTTTTAACAATGAATGCTTCATAAAAGATGAAATAAGAGTATTTGTGCAGAGCCTTTGAAGAACATTTTTCGATGATATGCAACAGATGACATAACAATATTGTTGATGATATATGGTTTATAGTTCCTTCAATTCAGTATTAAACAACTTTTTTAAAACTGTTACTAAACATTTGTATCACATTTTTTTATAATTATACATTCCCAAGTTTACACTAGGGAACTTTTTCATTCAAAGAGGTTATTGTACATGCTGACCAGTTGACCATGTTGAGGAGGTCTAATACGCAGTGCAGATATTATGGCTGTTATTTATTTGGAGAAGTTAGTATGTGTTACAACAAATATAGACTTCATAGTTTTTAGATATATATTTTGGTCCTACTCTATATTTTATCACTCACTACTTGTGCTTAATTTGTAGTAACTAAAAATGTGTTTGCTTATTTTATCATTCGTTTAAGAGAATTGTAGTGTTGTAGTGCACCCCACGGCAGAAATGTGAGACTAAACTCTTTACCAGTCATCATATCGAGTTATTTTGCTTAATAAAATAGTTCAAAAAAGACAATTTCCTTACCAAACAAATAGTTATCATTTAGGACATTATGTATTCATAAACCCGCTGCAGTGATGCTTCGTGCCACTGGAGCATTTCAATCTCGAGGACGCTTTACCTCTCTGTTTATGTTTAATCACTGTGTTGATGGATTAGGCTCCCACTTCTGCTTCGTCAACCTCACTAACTTCCTTGATTAACAAACTTCAACACTTCATCGGATTTAATTATATTTTATGCTTGCATATGCTAAATATAACTATCCAAATTGAATTGGACTATTTAATTTATCTTTGTAAATTTGGATAGGTTCCTAAATGAAATTCTGTCATGCATTTGTATGGTAAGGATTCAAAAATAGATGTGATACTAAGTACTCATAAAACAAAAATATTCATGGATCACAAAAACGTTCATACGCAAAACGTACTTCTTAAAAAAAAACTCCCGAAACAACCAGTTGAATGTCGTCATGTCAATTTTGTTGACACGTGATAAATTACTACAACTACGAGAAGAAACGAGTATTCAAATGAACTTGAGATACAAATTATTGGCCGAAGTGGACCCTGGACGAATGAAGCGACGACCCAGACACTGAACAATCACCGGATCACAGGTGCGGTCGGACTAAGCGGAGAGTCGGCCCTCTGAGGTCATACTGTATGGTGTGCACGCTCCTCATGAGTTGTATGCAACTATCATGGAAAAACTAGTATGCAATTTTAACAGGAACAATCTTAGCATGGGCTATATTCATCTTATATTCTGTTTTAGCTACCAACTTACTATAGGTGAAAAATAAACAAACTGTTTTCTTACATTTTCCCATGCTTTAAACTATCAAATTTTAATTGGTAAGCGTATTAAACTTTCGATTGATTCATTACATGTGATTGTTCCTGGCGGAAGGGTTGGACTCAGTATCCAGCTGTGGAGGGGTGGGTTACAACAACAGGTTCTGAGAGTTCGCCATAATGTTGGAGGTGATGCACTTCACCATCGCCGTTTCTAGGAAACTTGGTGTAGTACCTTTGCAAAGCCTCGTTAGCATCATAAGTATGGGTTCTGCCCCGATTCCATTAGGGGCTGGCACACCCAAATACCCCAAACTCATAATATGTTTAAAGTCAGTCCAAACGAATAACATTTAAAATATATAATGAACCTTAAAACAATACGCAAGGTACTTCTGGTTTTTATAAAAAAATGTATCTTTATTAGGAAAAATATAGATTTGAGTCCTTGAGTAGAGAACAAAAATTATGTTTGTTCTCTTTGAAATACCGGCAAAATTGAATAAGTTTGCCTCTTTGTAGCAGAGTGCCCAATTTTAAAACCCATCAGGTATTTTTGGCTGAGACAGTATTCATAAAATGAAACTGAATGTTTAAATTTACTAAATGGAAGGAATTGGCTGGCGTTAGGCAATTATTTAAAAGATGACTGGAATAAAAGATGGAGTTTGATAGATGAGTTTTATTTTTAAATAATAAGTAGAGAAATGGGTTCTTATAAATAAAAAGTGGTGTGTTTAATTGTTTTTTTTTTCAAATATGTTAAATGCGTCGGTATTATATTGTCACAATAATTAGGGTTCTTCCTTTAAAATAGCATATGAATGTGGTATTGAATGGTATATATATAAATTTATTAATAATTAATTCCAGATATAAAAAGTAATTGATTATTGAAAAGCATTAAGTAATTGAAAAAACACTGTTTTAAGTGACTTGTTTCAAAGTGAAGTGTTTCAAATGGCTCACTTTTTTTCTGTTTTGTTATGTTTTGTTTTAGGAATCAAATCCTCTATGAAATATTTTATTTATTTGTTCTTATTTTTTAACTGATTTTGATTGTTTTAAGGGGTTGTAACTCAGAGAGTACCAGCCAAACAGATGGTTTCGGACCATTGTTAATTATGTGCAATTAATAAATAAATATAAATGTATTATTTGTATTATTGTAAAATTAATATACGTAGATAAATGCACTTTTTGATTGATTGATTGATATAGATTTGAGTCAATAAGGATTTTAAGACTGGACACATAATCAAATCTTATCTTTGAAATACATAAAATAATATTTACATCGTTACGAACTCTAAAACACTTTCTTAAATAAATAACACCGATTAGTGTGAATGGGTAGTACCTAGCCTAACTGCAACTGTCTTTAAAACAAAAATACATGTGTTAGTAAATTTTGTTTCCCGAGATCTTTGATATACTACGTACTAATGAAAAAAATTTTATTTTTAGCGAAATAAAATCTCACTAAAATCTCACTAAAGTCTCACTAAAATCTCACTATTTTTAAACAATACTCCGTGTCAACAGTAAAATGTCTGTCAGGGATTTTTATTTTTCGCACCCTGTGTCAGAATTCATCACGGCAGTGGTGGCTTAAAATATCCTGCACTAATGCAAGCTAAATATTAACATGAATCTTATATTCGTCTAAAAATGATCATTTGGCTAAAATACTTTTCCTTAATTAAAGTTGATATCGTGGTTTTGCGAAAAAATGTTTCCGTAAAATAGATGTTTTAATATCACCAATAACAGTTGTCTGTGTTATATTTTACGGAAATATCTCAATAAAAGTATTGATATTGATATTATTGTTTAAATTAAAACCCAAAAACCTTTACTCACAGATTAAAATTGTAATAAACCTGTACTGTATCAATTTATTCTATAATCCACCACTAGAAAGCCATTGGTTTATAAATTCTTTAGAATTCATCCTAAAAAAATTGTAAACCATTACATTTTCATTTAAAGTTTATAAAATATATGTAAAGTTGCACAATATTTGAAAATAATAATTATTATTTATTATGTGACTGATAACAAAAACCTTGCGTTATCTTAAATTGAAAATTAACATTGAATTAATTAAATCTAAAAGTTTTACCCGGAGTCTATTAGCGGTGTTGAGCCTCTCAGAAGAAGGAAACAACAATCCACAATTTTACATTATTTTTCACACAAGAAGCAATTTAGGTTCGTGTAGTGGCAATAATAAAAATAAGTTTTAGGAAAAACTCTGTGATTAACTTTCACTTTGCCTTCTGCATTATATTTTTTAATGAATAAACAGCTGTTGTCAATTCTCACATTCGAGTTACAGAATGAAAATTCTATTTAAAATAACAAGTACACTTTTCAGTCTGGCAGAAGAGCGCAACGAATTCGCCCGCCGTCAGAGAAAAAACGAATAAGGTGAATTATTACTCTGGGCATATTGGACAAACTGAGTGACCTCCTCTGAGCTGAGATTGGTCTACTTGCACTTCAGTATTACGAGAGAAATAAGAAATAATATTTCAACAATATTGTGAAATAAAAGCTTTTCTAAACCAATTTTCTTAACAATTATTACAAATAAAAGCATTTTTAATTCAACAGTTTTATAATCGTATGCAAGTGCGATATTTAAAAAGTCTTGTCCTTAATTTACCAATTTTTGTTAACCGTTGAATGACCTCTGCAAGCTTAAAAATAATCTCAGTGTATATTCCTGTGTCACTAACTTGGTATAGTGATACTGGTAGATTAAATAACGTGATTCCTTCATGCTTAGTGATTAAACATGGACACTTTTTACTTTCAAAAGTTAAGTAAAACGAGTATATGCGTTTTAACTTTGCGTCCAGTTACTTGGTAAGAGACGAATAATTTTGTCTTAAACTGTTACAAATTATCTTATACTTTTTAGTCACAATTTTCAGTAAATAATTCTGTGTAAAAAGACATCTCTACTGAATCGTATTGAATATAAACGTGGGGGGCGTAAGGGTAGAATTAAAAAATAATTTACTTTAATTGTTTTACTCCTCTTGCTTGTAAATCACTCATTGTTGAATGTTTCAACATACAATTTCTTTATACAATTGTTAGATTTTGACTAATTTTAAGAAAATAAGCTAATGCTGGTTACTGAAAATGTAGAGCTTTATACCATTGCTGGCGCAGAATGCATCTCTGAAAGTTATAAATGTCAATTTTCGTATCCTAACATGCGAAGTTGCGTATCTATGCGAAGTTTGTTAATCTTAATTTGTTAAGTTAACAACTTTATTCCCTTCGAAATTCTTTTCTTCGTTTTGAATTTGGCGTAAATCATATTACTATTTCGTTGAGTAGAGGAGAAACCAGAAAGAGAAGCCACAATCGGCGCTTTTTCCCCATGTTATTCTTATGGGGAGCCGTTTTTGCGCCGACGCCAGCTCCCGCCTTACACAAGTTTCCTTGTTGGCCTATATTAATACCCAACCCTAGCCTATATTAAATATATTGTCCCCATCCCTCCTCTATATTTTTTAAAATGTTCAAAAACTATCTTTGGTGTTTATGTCTGATTTGTTTAAAACTTGGATGTGTTATTGGTGTTTTAATAAATTCCCCCAAATTCACAAAAATACTGCCGCCAACTTCTTGATTTAAAATTTGGATGATTGTTGTAGTGTTTTAATAAATCCCAACTACAGTCGAATTAAAACTGCCAACTGATTAATTCAAACACGCAACAATCCGCACCGCTGCCCACTAACCATGACGCCATGGCACACGCAACAATCCACCGCTCACTGACACACTGACATACTAACACACTAAAGTCGGTCATGTGCAAGCATGCGTCACATTGACCAGAATTTCCACTTACCATAGAGGTAATTTCCTGGTTGAAAATCCAGCCAATGTGAGGTAATTTCCTGGTTAAATTGAAAATCCTCTCGATGTGTATATAAGGAGCCACCGACAACACACAGCACTATTGTTCTACAAGACCACCAGTGACACGACATCTCACCACTGACACGTCACCACCGGCACCAGATGACGTCACCACCGGCACTGGAGTCGTCACGGCTCACCTCTCCACCGGCACTGGACTCGTCACGGCTCACCTCTCCACCGGACGTCTCGGCGTCACGGCTCACCTCTCCACGTCTCACACCTAGGACTTCGGTTAGCTGGGAGTGTTAGCGACGGTAGTTGTAGCTAAGGTGGTGTCTTCAGGGACAATCACAACCGTTAATCAATCCGAAAATTGTGAAATAGCCTAATATTCCAATTCCAATTCACCATTTCCAAATTTTAAGGTTTCCATATTTAAATATCCATTTGTAAATCATATTTCGAATGTGACTGCATTTCCAAATTTTAAAATAGATTTCCATTAAATTCTCAAGTAAAATATGTTTTGAATTTTAGACTTTAAATATTAAATTATCTGTTCTAATTGAATATGTAGATTGATAGTTGGCAGTTTTATTTATAAAATGATATTGTACAGTGTGAATACGTATCCAGTCCAAACGCTGGTTTCACACATCTTTACATAATTTTTGTCTAATTTAAAAAATGGTAATTTTTTGTTTATAAAAAGCAGAGTAATGCCATCTCAAAATTTATTTACATCGAACATGTTGTCGTGTGCAATATGCTCCGTGCCCTGCTCCAAAAGAGGTAATTTAATCAGACACTATCGTAACATTCACAAAGTTATTCCTAAAATTTGTAAAAAATGCCATCAAATATTTGATAATAACAATCATTTTAAAGCGCATATGCTTAATAACCACAATAGTTGTAATGTGTGTAAGAGAGTCATCACTCGTGACAAGAAACGCCACCACCTACGATGTGACAAACGACCTTACAAGTTGTATATTTTTAACGGTGAATCTGTGGAAGTATTAGACACTCTTCAATCTTGTCCCCTACCTATCAAATGGATTCTTATTAGGAGGGTAAAGTTCATCAAACACTCGGTGGACAATAATGGTGATTTAATCATTGACAAAGAATGTATTGCTGATTTTCGAAGTTTGACGATGTTAACGATTGAGAAAGCACAATTAAAGACTCAAATTAAAGAAGCACTTTTTAAGATCGATACCTCCATGCACAAGTATCAATCCCAAGGCAGCGGATGGATATATGACCATACTAAATACTGGCAGCTGCATGTTTACAAGTATAAACCCCTAACTCCCAAGTCATACATACCCACACCAGAAAATATAAAATCAAAACACGCTGTTTTAAATATTAAAAATAGTGATAATAAATGTTTCGTGTGGAGTATTTTAGCAAGATTGAATCCAAGGAATTGTATAAATGAACATGCAAATCGAGTATTTTACTACGAACCCTATGAAGGCCAGTTGAATATGTCAAATATAAAATATCCCGTAAAAATATCCGACATTGATAAATTTGAAAAACAAAATAACATAAGTGTTAATGTATATGGAATTGAAGGACAATTAATATATCCATTGAGAATAACTAAACTAAATAGTAATACGCACGTCAACCTGCTGCTTCTACAACAGGGTCGGAAATCACATTACTGTTTAATTCGTGATTTTGATAAGTTAATGCTGCGGTCTACAAAAGACAATAATAAGAAATATTTTTGCAAGTTCTGTTTGCAACATTTTTGCACCAAAGATATATTGGAACGTCACACAACATATTGTAAAACCTTTGATGCCCAAAGAGTACAAATGTCTAAAAAAGATACACTACAATTTACGAATTACAAATATCAACTTAAAGCTCCCTTTGTGATTTATGCAGATTTCGAATGTTTTATAAACTGTGGCAAACACACGCCTTCTGGATTTGCTTATGTTGTAGTGAGAGATTCTAAAATTATTTACGAAGAGTTGTACAGTGGTGAAAATGTAATGGATGTGTTTTTCGAAAAGTTATTTAAAACTTATGACTTTATTAAAAGTCAGATGGGAGTATATGTTCCCCTTGTAATGACTCCAGAGCAAGAGATGTTATTCCAAAACTCTACACACTGCCACATATGCCAACAGCCGTTACTGTGTGATAAAGTGCGCGACCACTGCCACCTAACAGGCGAGTTCAGGGGGCCCTCCCATAACTCTTGCAATTTAAACTATAAAGTAACCAAGAAAATTCCAGTATTCTTCCACAATCTTAAAAACTATGATGGTCATTTAATAATGCAACACTTGGGAAAATTCAATCGCAAATTGAATTGCATAGCCAAAGATATGGAAAAGTATATTTCGTTCTCTGTTGATGATTTGGTATTTTTGGATTCCTACAACTTTTTGTCTCTTCCCTTAAGCAAATTAGCTTCCAATTTAAATACGTTTAGATTTATAGACAATCCACTACTACAACGTAAGGGCGAATTTCCGTACGAATACATGACAGGACCAGAAAAGTTTTTAGAGCCCCTCCCACCCATAGAGGCATTTTACAGCAGTCTAACTAAAGAATGTATATCTCCTGCACAATATGAACATGCTAAAAACGTATGGAATCATTTTAATATAAAGAATTTAAAAGAATATCACGATTTATACCTTAAAACAGATGTGTTGTTATTGGCTGATGTGTTTGAGACATTTAGGGACTTGTGTTTAAAGGATTATAAACTCGACCCCGTTCATATGTACTCATTGCCTGGACTAACATGGGAGGCATGTCTTAGAATGACCGGCATAAAATTACAGTTATTTCATGACGTTGACATGCATTTGTTTATAGAACATGCCATTAGAGGCGGTGTAAGTATGATTTCCACGCGCTATGCTAAAGCCAATAATAAGTATATGGGCGAACATTATGACCCAAATCAAGAAAGCACCTATCTTGTATACTTAGACTGTAACTCGCTATACTCTACAGCAATGTGCGAGTCGTTGCCCGTTGATGGCTTTAGATGGACAAATGAGAAAGATTATAAATACAATCAAAATGAAAACTTTGGATTTATTTTGGAAGTTGATTTAAAATACGATAAAAGTTTACACGATTTGCATAATGACTACCCGCTCGCACCAGAAAAAATTAATGGAAAATTAATACCAAATTTAAATGACAAAACTAAATATATTTTACATTATAAAGCACTAAAAAAATACGAAGAACTGGGTTTGGTAGTTACAAAATACCACAGAATTTTAAAATTCAGACAATCAAAATGGCTTGCGCCCTATATTAATTTTAATATTGAAAAGCGACAAAAAGCTAAACACGATTTTGAAAAAGACTTTTACAAACTGTTAAATAACAGTCTCTTTGGTCGAACAATTATGAACCAACGCAAGTTTCGTGATATACATCTTGTAGACGAGTCTAAGTTAACAAAATACGTTACAAAGCCAAGGTTTGACTGTAGCAAAATGTTCGATAACAATTTGCATGCTGTGCATTTAAATAAATTAATTGTAAAGTTTGATAAACCAATATATTTAGGAATGACCATTTTGGATATCAGTAAAGTAATAATGTATGATTTCCACTATAATTATATGTCAAAATTTAAGAATAAAAAGTTCTTAATGACAGACACAGACAGCCTTCTTTATTCTATAGTAACAGAGGACTTTTACAAGGAAATACAAAGTGACTTGGACTGTTTCGACACCTCTGCATATAGTAAAGACCATTTCTTATACTCTGATAAAAATAAAAAAGTTACGGGCAAGTTTAAAGACGAATTAAATGGTCAAATTATGTATGAATATTGTGGTTTAAGGCCAAAATTATACTCTTTCATTCCTTTACAATGGTTATACGAAAAAGAAAATCAAAATGAGCTAGAGGTTAAAAAGGCAAAGGGGACAACGCTACAGTTAAACATCTCTTAAGACACCAACATTACTTACACTGTCTTGCAACCGGGGAAGATTACTATGACAATGTTACAAGAATTAAATCCACAAACCACCATCTTCAAACATTAACGATGAACAAAAAGGTACTCTCTTTTGATGACGACAAGAGGTTTATTCTGGATGGCATCAACACTCTTGCCCTTGGTCATTATAAAATTGGTCAAACATAAATCTATATTTCCCATTATTCTTTGGCCTTTCCTTGTCTATTACAAAAAAGCCATATTTAGACCTATCCCAGCATTGATGGCAGAGATTTCTAAATTGGTTAAATGAAAAATCATTTCCCACATGATTGTTATACACATGTTTTAAATTTAAATCGTATTGTTTAAATAATATTAGGAAATTAACATTGTCACGTAAATGTTTGTTTACTTTACTGTAAGATTGACACAAGTAAAAACCGTTAATATTTTTGTGTCTGCCCATTGAGAAAAATTGTGTGATATTTGGACTATTTATGTCGTCAAATACAACTATTGAGTGTGATTCTACATCATTTGGTGTGATTTCACAGTTTGAATATGTGTGTAATTTAACTTCATCACACAGACGGAATATTTCAATTATTTTTTTATATTTTTCTTCTTCTAAAGATTTGGATATTATATATAAATTTGTAAACTTTAATCCTTGTTTTTTTACAATTAAGTTATAAATTACAACAGTCTTCCCCGAACCACTGGGCCCTATTATAAGACAGCGAGTATTATTAGGAAATAGACCCAACTTCTTTGGTGTATTTTCTTTATGTGCTATTTTAAATTTGTTCTTTTGTTGAATAAATGACATTTTTTATATAATAAAAATGGTGTATTTTCTTTATGTGCTATTTTAAATTTGTTCTTTTGTTGAATAAATGACATTTTTGATATAATAAAAAATGGCAAAGAGAAAGTGTAAAAAGGTCCAAGGTAAGGGATTATTCTTAAAGCCATATAGAGGCCGTGGCTTGTTAAATACCCTTATAAACAACCTTCCTTTCCCTCTCCACATACCTGGAAATTATAAATGGTGTGGACCTGGAACTAACGTGCGTGAAAATTTAGCCAGAAATGTACCTCCAAAAAATAAGCTAGACTCTTATTGTAAAGAGCACGACATATTCTACATGAATAATCCTGGTACAGCCGCCCGGAACAAGGCAGATATGAGATTAGCGGACCAGGCTTGGACTAGGGTTTCGGCAAAGGACGCCAGTCTGGCCGAAAAAGCAGCAGCTTATGCGGTGACAAATTTGATGAAGGCCAAGGCAAAAATGGGAATGGGATTAAAATTTAATAAAAAAGATGGACAACTTTCAGCTGTTAGAGGCCGCAAGAGACGTGCCTCACTTTCGAGGAGTGTACCTAAAAAACGAGCTAAGAAATTAGAGACCAAAAGTAAGAGAATGTGGAATTATTAATTTAGACAGTGACAGGGGCACACATTGGACAGCATATCGTAAAAATAAAGATGTTGTAATATATTTTGACCCTTTCGGAATACAGCCTCCAAAAGAGGTAATTGAATATTTTGTACCATCTAAAATTTACTATACAACTGATCAAATACAAGATTTAAACAGTTCCATTTGTGGAATTTTATGTTTATCATTTCTGAAAAATTTTAGTTTATAAAAATGGATTCATTTACTATAACATTTACGGGTACAGAGCCAGAGTTGAAGTCGGTGTTCTTTCCTCCTATAGAATTAAATGGTGATTATGTAATTGGACTGGTAGATTTTCAAAGTTATAATTCTATATTTAATGTTAAAAAACCTCTAAATACTTTGACATATTACAAAATGCACAAAATTACAACCCCAAAAGGGGAGGTCACAATTGACGAATTAAACCGGGCATTAGCTGGTAAAGTTGAAGTTATTATACAAAATAAAGTAGCATTAATTAATACAAAAGTCAAACTTATATTTTACAAAGGGCTAGTACCAAAATTAAATAAACTTAAAGACACAAAATTAACTATAGACGAGGGTGAGGATGTGTATTATTACGATCACAAAGCTCCAAATGTAATTGAAATTGCTGAAGGTACATACGAAGTGTTTGAGCTTGCGAAGGAAATTCAAAAGCAACTCCCAGATTTTGTACTTATAGCCGATAATAAAACTATGAAAGCCACATTACATTCTAGCCATGTGTTTGATTTTACAAAACCGTGTTTAGGGTCTGAATTATTGGGATTTAAAGGATTTTCTACTCCAGATATTGCGTTTAAATCCGTAAATAAAATCAACATAAATAATGTAAATGTGATTAGAGTAAAATGTAATATTGCGAATGGGTCTTATTTAAATGGTGACAAATCACACACCATACACAGTTTTTACCCAGAAGCTCCTCCCGGCTACAAAATTATTGAGGTTCCCAGAAATATTATATACTTCCCTGTAAATAAGAGAAGTTTAGATGTTGTTAGCATTACATTTGCAGATCAACACGACAAGCCAATTGACTTTAATAAAGAAGAAACTACAATTACTTGTCATATGAAAAAGATATGAGAATTTACAAGAACGGACTGAGTGTGCAAAATGCCAGGTTTCTGCGATCAATTGGGTTGAAGTTAAAATTTTCTATTAATAAAAATGGAAGATTTTCTAGACGTTACAGGAAAATTCCAATACGACGATAGCTTGGTTAAAATTACAAATCACTCCTATGTTCCACACAACACTTTGGCAATAAATAATTCCGATGAAATTCGAATATGCATAAATAATCAAGATTTACTAACACTCCCATGTAGGAGTTATCTGTATATTAAAGGAGAAATAGAGAATCATGATAAAGGACATTTTATAAATAATGCATTTGCATTCTTATTTGACGAAATTAGATACGAAGTTGCTGGTAAAGAAATAGATATTGTAAGAAATCCGGGAATTTCCAGTCTTATGAAAATATTGTGCTCTTACAATAAAACAACTAAATTGTCAAATGCAGCATTTGATTCTGATGAAAATTTAAAGGAGTTCCATAAAAGCGGCAAGTTTAGTACTTGTGTCCCGTTAGAGCTGTTAATGGGTGTGTTTGAGGATTTTAATAAGGTTTTAGTAAATGTTTAAACAAGAATTGGTGTTGAAAAGATCCAAAAACGACTTAAATTGTATATTAACAACATCTAATGCTCCAACTGGTGTCGATCCTATTCCTAAAATTACACTTAAATGGATTCAGTGGGTGATGCCGCATGTGGTGCCATCTGATGGGGAGAAGCTTCAATTACAAAAGATGTTATTGCAAAATAAAAATTTGCAAATTGCATTTAGAAGTTTGGAGCTACACGAACTCCCATCATACCCCGAAACCAAGAGACATACATGGTCAGTTAAGACGTCTTCGAGTTTGGAGAAGCCCAGGTATATTATATTTGGTTTCCAAACAGGTAGGGACAACAGTGCACGAAAAAGAACTGATGAATTTGATCACTGTAAATTGAAAAATATCAAAGTGTTTTTAAACTCTGAATATTATCCTTATAGTGATTTAAATCTCGACTTTGAAAATGGAGATGCCTCTAAAGCTTATGAGATGTTTGTGAGGTTTAGGGAGAGTTACTACAACACCGTCCCCGATCCTATGTTTAACAGAGCTGACTTTATAAAGAAATATCCTCTAATTGTAATAGATTGTTCTAGGCAGAATGAATCAGTCAAAGAGGGGGTTGTAGATATTAAATTAGAAATTGAAACTGCAGAAAATGTCCCTTCAAACACATCTGGATATTGCCTAATAATACACGATAAAGTGTTTGAGTATAATCCTTTGACAAATGAGATAAATAAAATGTAAATAAAATGAAAACAAATATTCAACAAGAATTGGTAGAGTCTGCAAAACAAATAAGAGAAAAATATAGGGCGTTAAAACGTGGTAAATTTCTAGAGGCTGAAGAGAGGTTCCAAACATTCCAACCGTTAACAGAGCCTTTGCAAGAATTAAAAAATTTAGCCACAAAAACAGAGAGGCCAGTTCTCCCAATGATTTTAGAAAAGACCCCGTCTAGAATACCAAGAATAACACAAATAACACCACACAAATTAGATTTTGGTCTTTTAGCATCAGACTATTTAGGAAATTACCTTAGTAGAAGTAGTATGACAGACACCACATATGGTATTAGGCGAGAAGGACATAAATTTTTTATTGGGAATCAGGAAGTTCAAATTGCCAATGATGATGTTACAGTTGGAGAAAAAATTTATAAAGGGACAAAGGGATTGTGGGAATTGTTAGCTTTAAAAGAACCCGTAAACTATAGTCAGGCTGATTTGCAAAATTATAAAGAGATTTTGGAAGCTACAAATGCACATTTAAAGGGTTATAAACCAGGTGCGGCGATGTCAAGTAATAAACACACTAAATATCTTAATATAATTAAACCCCTGTTTAAGACTGTTGGTGAAGGTTTAAGGCAGGTAACTGGTAATAAAATAGACTATGTTTATTGGGCGATCCTAATGAGCTTGTAGATAGGTTAAGACTGCTTTGGTTAAGCCGATTGGCGGGAAATTCTGGAGTGGATAATGAGATAGATTCTATCATAGAAGAATTGAGGGAAAGTGGAATTGTTTATTAAATAAAAAGATGATAGATAAATTTTATCGTGTATATAACCCATATAGTAAACCAGAAGCTAGAAGTTTTAAAGAAACTACTTTAAATCTAAAAGATGATGGTTGGAATGCTTTAAATTATAAAATTAGTAATGTTAAAGGTGGGGAGTTTACTGATGATGTATCGACTTTGGGGCAGACGTTAACTAGGAAAGGTGATGCTTTTGTACAAGGTAATACTAAATATAAGTTTTTAGAATCCAAGAGTAATAATTGGAACGCTAATAAACGCAAAATTACTAATGTTAAACGAGGTGAAAGCTCAACCGATGTACCCACATTAGAGCAAACTTTAATAAGAAAAGATGGTGTCTTTGTACAAGACAAAAATAATTATGAATTTTTGGAATCGGAGAATGGTATTTGGAATGCCAAAAAGCGAAAGATTAGTAATTTGTTGGCTGGTAAAGAAAGCGATGATGTTGTAAACGTCTCTCAAGTACCAAAAATGGATCTAAACTTTTGGGATTTTAATAATAAAAGGCTAGTTCGTGTTAAACCCGCTGTTGATGAGAACGATTGTGTTACAAAACATCAAACTGTGACTTTAGACGGTCTTAAATTTGATGGTAAAAATAAGCAATTAACAAACATTTTACCTGGAACATTGCCAAATGATGTGGCTGTTGTTAATCAAATATTAACAAAAGGTGAGAAAAGCATAATAAAACAGGGGGATAAAAATTATAATGTATTAACATTAGATAGCGATATGTGGGATGCAGAGGACAAATTAATAAAGAATGTACCTGAAGGCAAAGATAGGAGTGATATTTGTTTAATGTCGCAGGTTTTGAGGTATGACGATAATATTAAAACTTTTAGACAAGACAATATTAAATTTGATATTTGTTTAAAATCACATGCATTAAGGTTTAACAATAAAACTAATAAATTTATGCAAGACAATAATCAAATCGATTTGATGATGTACAATCCTAAATTGTTGGTTGCAGACCCTACATCTTTAAGCGGATTTAAGACTTTAGATGGAGGGGCATATTTGCCAAAAAACTATGTATATCAAAGAATGAGTGATGGTATGTTAATTGGTAGCAATGGAGGTGTTTTTGAAACGACAGAGACTGGCAGATACGTTAACATTAAAAATAAAGAATAAAAAATGGAAAAAATTGCTTACGAATTGCATAAGCCCGCGAGAAAGAACTTTGTTAGAAGGTCTTTTAAGGTGTTGGGTATAAACGAAACTGTTCAAATCGATTTAATAGATATGCGGAATTATGCTAGAGAGAATTCTGGGAATAAATATATTTTAACTTTAATAGACACATTTTCTAAAAAAGCTTATGCTGCTCCACTAAAGAATAAAACTGGATTAGTAGTCACAGAAGCTATAAAAACTATTCTCCCAAAGGGAGTTAAAAATATTCAATCTGATAACGGAAAAGAATTTTTTAATGAACATTTTACCAAACTAATGAAAATTCTAAATATTAATCACTACCACACTTACTCTACAACTAAGGCGGCTATTGTGGAAAGGTTCCAGAGAACTTTAAAGAATTGGTTGTATAGAGAGTTTAGTGCACAAGGGAGTTACAAGTGGTTGGATTTACTTCCAAAGTTAATAAGGATATATAATAATAAAGTACATAGATCCATAGGGATGAAGCCTAACCAAGTAAGTGCTAAGAACTCTAAAGATGTACATGAAAGGTTAGCATCTAAAGTACAAGTTAAAAAGCCAAGATATAAGGTGGGGGATAGTGTAAGGATATCTAAATATAAACATGTATTTAGTAAAGGATATACCCCTAACTGGACGGGAGAGCTTTTTACAATAGCAGAAGTTAAGAAAACAAAGCCTGTGACTTATATTTTGAAAGATGAAAATGGCAATATAATCAAAGGAGGATTTTATACAGAAGAATTGTTAAAGACTAAATATAAAGACATGTATTTGGTAGAGAAGGTAATTAGGAGGAAGGGTGATTTATTATATGTCAAATGGCTCGGGTTCCCAAGTAGCCAGAACTCGTGGATTTCTGCAAAGGATGTGTTAAAATGAATTTTAAAATAGGGTCAAAATTGGCAGTTTTAATTCGACTGTGAATTTGGGATATGTAGAATTTATTAAAACACTAGGACAATCATCCAAATTTTAAATCAGGAAGTTGGCGGCAGTATTTTTTTTTTAATTTGGGGGAATTTATTAAAACACCAATCACATATCCAAATTTTAAATCAGACTATAAACACCAAAGATAGTTTTTTAGCCTGAATTTGAAAATTAATTTTAAAAAATATAGAGGAGGGATGGGGGAAAATATATTTAATATAGGCAAGGGTTGGGTATTAATATAGGCCAACAAGGAAACTTGTGTAAGGCGGGAGCTGGCGTCGGCGCAAAAACGGCTCCCCATAAGAATAACATGGGAAAAAAGCGCCGATTGTGGCTTCTCTTTCTGGTTTCTCCACTACTTCGTTGTTATTTATTTTACTCAAATTACGTTCTTTTAATTAACTTGGTTGGGTTTCATACAACTCTTTTATTAAATACAATTTACACAAAGTTTCAATTTCAAATTTCACTAACAGTTCCTCATTATCCAAAAATAAGTACTTTGCAAAAATTGAAAACCTTGTTTTATTTTCGATTAAGTATAACCTGTGATACCTGTACGGTCTGAACCAAAATTTAAGTGTGTTAATTCTCACTAGTCACTGAAATATTATTTACCGTAATATGTTTTACCTTGGCACAAATCAATCTGGAAAATTATAGTTTTAAAGCAGTCAACTACAGTTTAAGTATTTTCGCCAGTTACTTAAATAGATATTTGTTGGGAATCACTTATTATACAATGGTCTTAGCTTAACGAATTAAAAAAAAGAACAAGAGACATATATCACGCAACTTCCTTTAGATTGGCCACATTAGCAATGCTAACTACGTCCAGTGTCAACATCATCAATCTGCCCTGAACTCTCGCAAAAGTTAAACTCTTAGCGTTGTTTGTGTTGATCATTTTGTACGTTTAATTTGTAACATATTGTATCGTTGTAACGAACTTGCTTAGGTTTATTTTGAACTATTGAATAAACTTTAACTAAAACAACTATTACACTTGTAAATACACATAGGCTACATATTTACTCTCAGATAATTTTCTGTCAAGCGAACGTTATTTTACACAAAACTTTTTTGTTAAAGTAGACTGGCGATTTCAATTGAAGTTTTAAATTTAACTATTTCATTATTTACTATTTCCAAATGTCGGCCATAATTGTCTAGTAACATTTTAATGCTTTCATTAAATATGACATAAACTGAAAAAGTAGGATCTTTTCGGTTATATGTCAATAATGCAAAAAAACTTCCAAACATTACGTGTGCAGTAATAGGTGTTGTCTAATGAAAATAAACTATAAACATGAGCAATTAATGTCCAAAAAAAGGGTAGACAAAAAAAGTTAGTCCAAAAGTTAGGTAGACATGATAAAGCGAGATATGATAACGCGACTCGACGGCGACGCCGACGACGGCTGGATAACTGGCCGCCGAGCCACCAGCCGGCAGTCCGATTCCTGTCAGTGCGTGGAGCGGTTACCAGTGTTGTTACTGTTTATGTGTGTTATGTTATTTTTATGTATATTATGTTATGGTTATGTATGACTATGTATGTTATGAATATGTACTTCCTGGTACAACTCAAATATCTAACGAATGGGAATTGTACAATCAGTTGTATAAACACTGTTATAACCACCAAAATGTCGCCCTAAAATATTATTTCGTTGATCTCGATTTGCGCATACACAAACTATAAAGAGCAATTGGAGGTTAGCTAAAATTCAGTGCGGCAAGCACCGTTCGATGCTTCACTCATATATTTGTGATTTTTTGTTGCGTTATAGGCATCAAGATATTTCAACAGAATCTACAATATATACTTGTATTCTGGCCGCCAGAATAAAGGTAAGAGTTTTTATTTGTTTTTGACTAAATAAAAGGATTTTACAGATTGTTGACATATAACCGTAAAGATACTAAAAGTATCGAGCACAAAATACAAGATAAACATGTTGATCCCTACACATTGTTTGCCAACTGTAACGTTAACCTGGAGCCAGATACGTTTTTGCGAGTATACTCAGGGAGTATCTTTTAAGATTTTATTTCGTATATCAGTGTGGAACTGTAAATTTGGTTTCTAGTGCCAGCCGATACCATAAATAGAAAACAATTACAAAGGTTAGCGTGTATCAAGCTCTTAAAATAATACCAGGAAACTTTCAACGTTATAATATCGTTAGAATTTGTATATGCGTTTTAGACAGTCATTCCACAAAGTCAATCGACTGCCACCCTATACATTGTCGGATGCGAGACGCCCTTGTCCTCATGCTCATTACAACAAGGACTCTTATTCAGGCAAAGTTTCCTGGCACATGCAAGAGGAGCCGTGCATGGCGGTACATATCATGTAAGCACGCCTCACACGCAATCAGACGAAATGACATTAAGTCTACCCGGAATACGTCGTCAGTCATTCGTGCCAACTCAAAACACGTCAACTTGTGGTCGACACGCGATCTGGTCGAACGATACCGAGCCACTATAACACTATTTAAATATCGTGTGGACACGTTAGTCCAGTAGAATTATCCTAATTTAAGGGGTTGCCATGCTAAAGGTGGAGTCATTTTGATTTTTGGGTATGTTATATGCATCGACCCCCTGATGAAAAATCTAAGTTTGTGACCTCGTAGCCCTTGTGCATTTTCCGCTATTTTTGAAAAAATCATGAAAAAACTGCACTTCTTTTACTATTTCCTTGATAACTCGCTTTCGATGTGTCGTAGACAAAAACGCCTTCTTACCGGATTTAAAGACCGTGAAATGCCTAAAAGATGCATATACCACAATGTGAAATATGACCAATGGAAACAGAGAAACATAGATATTAAATCAGTAAAAAAATTGAAATAGATGAAAACTTGACTTTAACTCATTTCAGCTCGAATAACTAATTTTCCAGTAAGTTTAGAGTAAGATATGTAAGGACGTAATTTGTAGATAAGAATATTTCTATAATCCACGTATATAACATTTACAAGTATTCTGAGAAGATGCATAGAAACAATAGAGCCAATTTAAAATAAAAAGTAAAAAGAATTAAAAAGTATGATTTTAGCCCTGTTTTCTTTAATACCTATTATATTGTTTTTGTTTTTTTAGGTTTAAGGTTAATTGTGTTATGCATTTCATATATGACATAAATTACATACTGAATTTAAAGAAAAGTATATTTCTGGCAAGGAAATATTAGGGATAATAATGTAATTTGCAGTTCATTAAGTAACATAATTAATGTTAAATTTAAGTTAGGATATTACTATACAAATACAAGGTCTGAAAACAAAACAAAATCACTACGTAGTGTAAGATATGTTATGACAAAAATTTAAATATGTTGTATAATTTCTTATAAATATTATAAGAGACAAACTTTACCAAATCGAGACAAGTACCTTGTTAAAATAATTCACAAATTATCAGCCGTAATAATATGAGCGGGAGCGAACCACCAATTCACTCTATCGTCCTAATTTTGCTATATAATTTCCGGTATCAATTGAAGACAAAATTGTGTAAATGATCATATTCTATATACATTTCAACGCCCATCATAAGGTGCGCTTTAAACTGTCTTTTTTATTTTTCTAAGCATTGTAGATGGTAGTTTTGCTTGGTTAAATATAATTTCTGGGCCCTCTGAAAGGACAATTTGGCTGCTTGTACCCACCCTTTCCTTTTCTGCTTTGTCTTTTTCCTTCCGGTAACCTGAGCTAAATTCCCGCTTGTGGAAGTCGTGCCTAGCAGATAAAGTCATAGACTTATTAGTTTTGGTGACAGCTTTTGTGTTCTTTCGAAAATCAGGAAGGGGTAAGATCCCCGACAGTCTTTACTCCAAGAGTTGTTTTAAGTACAGAGACATTGTCGTAATATACTTTTTCTCCATGCCATAAGTGGCTGTGGAACAACTTTCACTTTCTTTGGCCAGGGTAAGGTGAAGTTTTGCACAACTCTGATGAAGCACCCTATCCTCAATGAGACTTTACTCATATTCAAAGATCATGATGCAAATCAAAATAGCATCATGAAATGCCACTGAATGTTATATTTTGGCCTTATATGGGCCAAATACATATATATTACATGGTATTTTTCATACATTTCAACTGATTCTTTTTTATGCTAATCAGGTTGAACGCATTGAGCGCTCCAAATTCTCTTTTGTAAACATCAATTGACTGTTGAGCTCACACAGTTCAATTATACTAATATCATCTCGAGTATGTTGGTCATCCTCGCTAGGGTCGAAAATAAACTGGTTTTCAGTTTCTTTAATATAATGGTCAGCTTCATCCAAGGCTTTCCTTAATTTAGATGTTATTCGCCTGGTAGGCTATTGCCTACCAGGAAGATATATTTATCTTCCTGCTATTGAGAAAAGTTTAATAGTTCATTCACCTTGCAGGTCCCAGTCTGACCAGTACAAAAAAAACTCCACCTTGTACTTATTCCCTTCTACTTTAACAATGTATGCTGGCCAGGGTTGGTGTCCCTTTACCTTTGCAAAAACTTTGTCTTTAACATAAACATTATTAATTGTTAATTGTATTAACTTTGAGGGGGGAAAATAAAAACTAATATTGTAAATTAAATTATTGATCTATATTGAATCAACAATCAAAATACATTTTCCTTCCAAAAACAATATTCAGTTATTATGGCAGTTCAATGTTTGTCAACAAGGAAATGTTTGTAAACAATCCTGTTTCCATGGAGACTAAAACAAGACAAATTTCTCTGTAGGCGGCTCGGTGCTAGGCAACGGCTGTTATCTTTTGTCCAAAGGTCAATATATAATCCTTATCTCATTCCTCTTCTCATCTATGTTCCAAGAAATAATCGTGCAATTCCAGGAAAATTATATTTGTATTTATCTTTTAATCTTTAAATACTTGAAAACTCTGTAAACTATTTACTCACATTTATACCTGATAACTAGCTACAAATTTGGTGTAAAACAAATTGCCAACCAATATTTAAAACCTCAACTTTAAAGCAAAAAACTAAAGAGCACACCAGCACCTGTTCACTCTGCCTGGGCTACCCTGGGCTGTATGAAGTGTAAACTATCGTGTGCAAATAATTAGGTCTCTCACTATAATAGTAAAGTAGAAAACAGTTTTAAAAACCACGAAATCACCGTTGAAAATTCTCTGGATTCGGTCAACACCTATCCTGAAAATCTTTGGAAATACAGTAAAACAGAACCAGTAAGTAACCGGTAATTAAAAAAGAAATGACATACTTTGTATCAAATAGTATGCCGCTAAGACGTATATTAGAGCGACAAACAATTAAAAACCACGAAGATACCTTTACAAATAGCCAACGTTTGAAAAATGTAGCGTTTCCTATACAATACAGTGCCACAAATTCGTCTTTAAGTGAACAATAGCAGTAGCTCGAGCTTTACATGAGGTGTCTCTTCGTGGTTTGAGTTGTTTCTCGTCCTAGTATAGTTATTAGCGGCTTATTATCCGACACACATTATGTATTAGTGGGGCAGCTTTGCACAAATAAGTACTACAATTCTGCACTTCCGGCTACCACCATGAAACTTGGCATATTTGGTACTTATGACGTACCAAATAGAAAAATGCCGGGACACAAACTGTGCGAATTTTTCCGTCAACAATGATTTTTTCTCTTTTTCAAAAATTATTTTTAAAATAATTAAATGTTGGATTTAGTTATAAGAAAGAGTAAAAACCATACAATTTAGTATTTTTTTGTTATTGCTCTATAAAAATATGGTTCCAGAGATAAATATAACGGTAGACACAGTACGTTGTCCAATACTTTCCTTAGAAGAATAAACCTCACATTATTAATTACTTAACTATCCACTGATTTTGATAGAACGTGCATGCATAATGAGGTTATGTTATTTCATAACATTGAGAATCAAGAAGATTTCACCCCCAAGGTTCAGCTTGATGGATGGAATTTCAGCTGAAGGACTTCCAGCCCTCCCCCCCCCGCAAATAAGGTTTTTGAAATTTTTGTTATGAATTTTTAAATGATGTCTTTAGGCTTACTAAAACACACAATGTGTGGTCACTCCTGGATATTTGGATTGTTAAGTTAAATATACAGGAAATACAAATCTGTTTTCAAATATATATATATATATATATATATATATATATATATATATATATATATATAACACATATTTGTATTAACACTTATTACATTAATTTAACTTAATAAGAATAGAAGTACTCGTAGAACTAAAAAAGTACATGTATAACTAAAAATAATTAAATAGAACGGGTTGAATCTTTTCCGTGGTCTTCGTTATTATACGTCATCGCACACATTGGCCATCACAGGTTCGTAGATTTGGGCAAACCAAGTTGAGAAGTGAGCATTTACAGTTTTTAATGTACATGGTCTTGCATCGGCAACTAAACAACTCACGGCAATCTGTAGAAGTTATTTTAAATCGCTCTAGTACGGTTCTACTGATAAATCAGAAGCACGCTTCCATCCCAAATTAGTTATTCCTGGTGTTGACATTTGCTTTTGGTTCTGGAGACATAAGTTTTCCTGATATTTTCTTGCAACAGTGATCGTTTCACATGCTGACGCAGGGCCTTTAGTGTAGGTGGTATGTTTTCCATGGTACGATTTTTCTGACTAAAAAGAATTGTCCCACATTCATTTATAAAAGACCATATACCCTAATTGGGAAGACAAGTAAACTTTTAAATATATATTACATATGAAGTAAGGGATATGTTTGACTATTTGAATAGATATTTATAAAATTATAATTTTACACTACAATGAGTAAAGATGTTGTATCCACTTACCTCTTACCTTCAGTTTCCGAAGTAACCAAACTTAAAATATAAAGTAAAATACTCTTACAAACTTAAAATACTTAATAAACTTAAAAACAGAATACAAGCCATCAACTTTCTCTACGAAAAATTGCAAATGGCGAATGGGGATGGGGGATGATAAGGCGACTATCGAAGAGCACTATGGGTAGCAATGCGAAATGGTGCCTCATTGGTCGGTATGGTCAAAACAGGCACAAATCAAGGCTTGCGAAAAATGGGTTGCGTTTTTGACCTTGAAACAATCCTGATTGTAGCTAAAAATGTTTACCTTGAGTCGTTGAGGCAAATTCAGGAACAAATCTGCCCTTGAAACAGGACTCTTGCTATGTGAGATGTAAGTACAGTATAAGTGTAAATATACTTAGTGTTGTAAGACGTATTTTATCTATCCTGTGTAGTTGTAACAACACGTATAATGCTAATAAAGAAATTATATTTATATAATAGATTTATATGCAACAGATTAATTCGATTTAGGACCATAAATAATTAGTCTAATTTATTTTATATAAATCTTTTTCTTACTTATTCGATACTTTGTGAGGCTATATTGACTTTGAAAATTGCATAATTGCCGGAACATATCAGTTAGAAAAAGAATAAAATATTAAATATCTACTTAGAAAAATGTTGCTTTGTTTTTTAATCGTTAATATTATTATTCTGGAAATTACCATCCAGTTTTCAAATAATGACAAATAAATATATCACTATAGGTTTGTCTTGTGGTTTGTGAACCAAATTTTTGTAGATCATTATTATCTACTTATATAAAGCTAGACGGGTTAACTCACTCACTCACTCACTTACTCACTCACTCACTGACGTAAACTATGAGGCACTTCCCGTAATTTAACCCCCCTCGATCCCATACTTTAATTAAAGCTCTTGACGATAAACTCCCAGAAAAATACCAGAAGTTAACATTTTTGAGTTTTTGGGGCGGGGAAAATTCCACTTTTTCAATTTTTCCACTTTGAACGCGTTTTGTACGGAAACGGTAAGAGATGGCAAAAAATGTTAAATAAAAAAGTTGTTGAAAATTTAATTTCCAACTGGCGATTTTTCGTCAGATTTAAGATCCGATCATCCGTTTAGCCGCTATTCATCGGAGAAGAAGTAATTTTGAGTATTTTGGCCCATTTAAATGTGTACAGTTTTAGAAAGCCGTTTAATGAAAGCACACTATCTTTGGCTAATACCACATGTTTATATCAGCTGATTTTAAAAAAACCGCCCGTGAAGGCGATACTAATTTGCTCACATGAGGTTTATATAAATCAGCTGTTAAAAAACAAGGTGAGCACATTATCGCCTACGCGGGAAGTCCAATATCGCGAATATCGTTTGTTACGATATTGGAAAATGTAATCAACCGATTGTTTGTTCTATCGAATGAATTTAGCCCAGTAGCCCAGTGGATATGTTGTCAGATGATTCAAGATCATGTGGTCACGGGTTTGAATCTTACTTTTGATGCTTACTTTTTGTGGCTGCAATTTATTTTTGTTTAATTTGACTTGTTTGTTTTTACAAATTCATTTATTTGTAATTATGTTGCACAACGAACAGCTACTATACATCGCTCTGTGGAGTTAGGTTAGGTTAGGTTACTATAATTTTGTCATGAACTGAAGTCTAATTTGTTGTTTTTTACACGTAAATCCATTTGTAGAACTCCAATTTAACATTGTAACCACAACTTTTTATTTATATCTGATTGACTTTGATTGAGTGAGCACTTTATTTTTCGCTTTTATTCACCCCGAAACACCCATCGTAGTCGATATTTCATTCGATAAAACTAACAAGCAGCTGGTTGGTCAAATGTTTCAATATCGAACCTATATGGGACCGCCTGTGTAGGTGTTAATGTGTTCACCAAAGGTAATTTTCGTGTAGTTTTTCTTTGGTTAATAAACTACAATAGTTGAGTTTGATTTAAACTTGAGTTGACTGAGGAATACAAGTGAGCGAAGCGAACTCCAAAAGGGGGTTTGGGGCGAAGCCCCCAACGGCGATAAGCCTAGTTACTAATCTGGCTCATTAGCATTACTGAAATATGTTTGTAAGATAAATATGAGATAAATGTACGGCCAAATCGAAGAAATCAATTACCGAATTTAGCCGTTAAGCCTCTAAGGTGAAGAGACAATCGGTTGGTAAGCGTTTTTTATATGAAATACTCAGATTGTGGGTACTATTAAAACAAATTACTAAATCAATAACCTTCTTTTATCTTTATATAAATGTAAGTAACATTAAATATGGGTATATCTTAAAGTATACCCATATTATTCCCATTAAGAAAGAAAATATAAAGATTTAACATTATCATCATGAAAAATACGGTAAGTTAAAAAATAATTTTTACTGAATAATATTAATTCATGGCTGAGCAGTGTTCATCATTGGTAGTTTAGTATTCTGATGCCAACCAATCTTATACATTATGGTTGGAATCAAAATATGAGACATAATATAATTAAACAATAACTAGTAGGCGTCCCGTTCAGTTCTCCGCACGGGAATCTCGCAGGGCAGGCGCAGATGTTTTGAAATATTTACATTACAACCAGCTTTTATTTTAAATCAAATATTTAAGTGCTTAAGATTAATATTGGAACTTTAAGTCCATGGAGCGAAACCCTGAAGGAGGAAGTTTCTCAAAACCCCAAAAGCCTCATCTTGAGAATAAGAGCTCCCGAATGTTACCAATCATGTAAGAAATTTAATAGTTTTAGAGGTCGAACATCACCGAACAAATGCCAAGAAATTCTTGAAATAATATTGATGGTTTTACCTGACTAATTTGGATATTAACAGTCACAGTATTGTGTGATTAAGACTTAACGTATGAATAATTTAAGTAACATAATTATAATTAAGTATTACTTAAATATTATCAACGTATAATAAAATAAGTTACCATTACCATCTTCAGTCAAAAGTTGTATATTTTAAAGAACTTTCTGTTTGCTAAACCCAATGAAAATGTATAAAACTATTACTAATGTGGTCAGAGGCCGACCAAATGTGGCGTTGACTTTCCTGAACCAACACAAGGCTTCACCGACTCCACTCTCCACTTTTTACTCTTTAACATTCGTCTTAATTATCTTAATATACAATTTTCAGGTTTACTACTTCATTTGAATAAATAAAAAAGCTGGATATTAAATAAAAATGCTATTTCCTTTTCTACACATTATTTCTTACCGTTCCTGAGTGATTTCCATCTGTGGTGTTTAATATAATAACAGTGTTGCGCACATCATCATTATATTAAAAGAATAAGGCGATTTTTGTGCAGAAGATTATGGCCAAACTACAGGGTCGATTTTGATGATTTACGTGTCGTTTGAAAGCCCTTAACGTCTAGATATGCCTTTTGGGGGTCTCAAGTCAGTGCGTGGAACCAGAACCCCTAGGGAAGCCCTCAAAGTACGGTTTGGGCTCATAACATTGGACAGCAAACCAAAACAAAAGAAGCAGAACAGCTGGGATTAAAGATGGCTTGCTAATTACATTAAACAAAGTAAAAGACGATCTTTTGAAAAAATAATATTTGTACGTTTCCTACAATAATCAAAAGCTCGAGCGAGGCCTTTCCGTGTTTTACTTGAATGGAAAGAGTTCTGTTGCAACTACTTCTGTTAAAACGATACAGTTTTCGCCTTTTGGTCGTCCGAACTAAATTAATACTTGTTGCTGGATGGTATGCTTACTCTACAAGTACCTACATTGTAACTGCTGTCATATCTAGAGGTATAAATGTCAATCGAGGTATGCAATTCAATTTTAAAGCTCTACGAAAGTAGTAAAAGGGGATATTATACTGATGTAAGACCATTACTGACGTACAGATCCTGATGTATCATCCGTAATCCAGCTTAGCGCTCCGACCCGACTCAGTCTTGGTAGCGAGCTATCTCACTCACGAGAGTTATTAATGTGGTTTTAGTGAACTCCCCCTCTAGGTTTATAGCTTGTTTAGTATTAATTAAAAACGTGCTTAGTGTTGTTAACCTTAATGATTACAAGATGTGATTGTATAAGAACGTAAACAATGAGTATTAATAATATCATACGAATATAAGTATATCAAATTACTTTGACTGTGAAATTTTAATGCAAATCTTATCCGCTTATATTTCTAGCTCAGTTTAAGGGAATTGTTTTGGGAATTGGACAGTGCAGAAAATAAATATCAGCCATTTTACGCCTCCCATTGTTAGTATGAATAGTTGGATGACCACAAAATGGTAAGGAATAATGTGTAGATAATCACCGGACGAATTCAATTTATGCCAGGATATTTTTTTCATATTTACAGTTAAACCTACATTAACCTTCAAAATTTTAGCCACCAAAATGTTATCCACCATTTTTCAGGATGGTGTTCTAATCAAGACGTTTATTGATTATTGTTTATTCAGTCAGTTAAATAACATGATATTTATATGACAGGTAACGGTAAGTAGGTATTACATAAATTTGGTCTTAATACAAATACAAAATAATAATTCAAATCAAAAATATGATATGTAAAGTAAAATTATAATACAATCTTTCCTAGAGGTAATTACCATTTTAAAACTCTAACTTAGGTACTTTTTACAATTATAAATCAAATTTATAAACAGTTTAAATATTCTTAAATCGAATAAAAACAATTCGTTAGTAAATATTCTTTAAATTTAGTTTTTAAACTATTTAAAGACATTTCAATTTTTAATTCATTGGGTGATTTATTTATTAAGCATCCCAGTGTAATTCGGTATTTTTTCAAATGAGGTTGTTTTGTGTTGAGGATATGCCAGGATATGTTTATATTTAATGTCGTAAGAATGTGAGCAAGAGAGAAAAGTCAAATTTTGATTGTGTTATTTTCTTAAATATAATAGTATTATTAATATAAATACATGGCAATGTCGGATTTTGTAATGATTTAAAACTGGCTTGGTTGATGATAAAAAAGGCACATTATTGATTTGTTTATCAATTTTTGTTAAAGCTAAATAACCTTCTAAAATTAACTGAATTCCCCCCAGAAAATAAGTAAAATTTGAATATACATATGTGTAATAAACTGTTAAAAGTGTGTTTGTGTTTACTAATTTAGATAGCATACACATCGTGTAATATGCTCTGCATAATTTAGTGGCTACTGATGAAATTTTATCTTTCCAGGCCAACTTGATATTAATAATTATGCCAAGAGATTTGGTATGTTCAGTCAAGTGATGAATCCAAAAACGATGAATCTGTTCTTGAGCTGTTACTGTAGGAGGTGGGGTTCAAAGGAGAGTATTTGAAAAGAGAACGAGAAACTACAGATAATTCCCAAATTTATTTTACATGAAAAGAGGTAAAATTTCAAGTTCCATGTCAGAGAACTACTAATAATCACCGAAAAAACACTCGTTACTTGCCATTAGAGAGCTTTGTGACGGCTTGGTCAATTGAAGCGTAGGTGGATGAGAAGATCACGAGGAGGGGGGCAGTCTTTGAGGTGTGAATCTTCTCCCAGGCCGTAGAGGGTATTCTGCGTAGCCGTAGAATACAGACGTAGAGCGGGGTTTCTTAAAATAGCCTTTAAGAAGTCTTCTTCACATAGCACTTTGTTTATGAGTGAGTTCACACTTAGTTTATTAGTAATCTCTGACAAGGGAAAAATTTAAATTTAATGTATAGGGGAGAAAAGATTATAATTAATTTCACAGAAGCTACATTATATTAAAATCAATTTAAGCAAAAGGATATTAAAATAATAAACTATTTAATAATAAATGAGGGACAGAAACAGAACTGCATGTTTACTGGAGGAAAGTCACTGCAAGAATGAACAGTGCTGGCTGGTAAAACCAGATATGAAAAAGAGAAAGTTCTGTTAGGGGACACCCTGCACCCACTCTATGCTACAAAATTTTATTCTGGACTAAATAGTTACTATAGTTTGAATGAAAAACTACATTCTGTCTTGTTGGTATTCAGTAAAAGACCTTTAGCCTTAAAACACTCATCCATATAAGACAAGTTTTCTTCTAATAATTGATTTAAAGTATATTTATTAGGGTTGGTGACTGTAGGGTTAGTGTAATCTGCAAACATTTACATAAATTGAGAAAAACAATGGTCAAAGAATAGATCCTTATGGAGCTCTAGAGTTGATATTTTGATAGTAATTAGACGATAAATTAATTTCCAAAACTACTTTTCTTTACTATTTGTAAGGTAAGAGGAAAACCAATCAAAAGCAGAGCCTTAAATTCCATAAAATTGGAGTTTTTGCAGTAGAATCTTTTGATTTACACAGCCAAATGCTTTAAACAAGTCACAAAAGATGCCAACAGCGTGTTGAGCCTTTTTAATTGTATGCAATAGAATTAATTAATTCTTTTATTGCATCACTTGTACATTTTCCTTGTCTGAAACCAAACTGTAAATCATAAAACAGGTATTTTTTCAATATAATCAGTCAATGCATTAAGAAAAACTTATTAATATATTTTTGAAAACCCAGGGAGAACAGTAATAGGTCTGTCATTATTCATTAAAAAGGGATAATCCTTTTTTTTAAATAGGATAATCATTGCTGTATTTTAAAATGTCAGGATAAACTTCAGAAAGAAATGAATCATTGATCACATGAGTTAAGGGCCATGAAAAAAGAGTTGCACGTTCTTTAATCAGAAATTTAGGAATTACGTCATAACCAGCAGCTTTCGAGGTTTTAATATTTGATATTGCTTTTATTACATCGTTTTCATAAATGGAAACTAGTGAAAATAAAAATTAATTTGGGCACATCTTGTCTTGGTAAAAGATCATGAGCAGCAGTGAAATTCGGAGAAATGTTTAGGTTGTTTCAAGTATTTAAAAAATAATTGTTGAATAATTCATAAATTTAACAGTCACTATTTTACCAGAATCACAAATTTCTTTGATAGTAGATTTTTATTAGTCATCATTCCAGTTTCCTTTTTTATGATTTTCCTAGCTCAGTATGTTTTGATACTATTTTCAGATTTATTATCATTAAACTGTAGTGAGTTACTTTAGCACTTACACTTTTTTTTAAATGCACTTGTAATGTGTAATATATTTTTTTAAATTCTGGATCTTTAGATATTTTACTTTCATTGTGAAGTTTCCTTTTAGCGAATTTCCCCTATAGGGAAGAAGCTATTACGAAAGTCGGTATGGTAGACCATTCGTTCGAAACTGTATGTATATTCTACAGTATGTATAATATATTTAAATATGTGTGTATCCGTGAGCACGATAACTCTCGTAAAAATGATCCGATTTTGATTAAATTTGGTATAAACGTGTAAAGCAACATTTATGACTTTTAAGTTCGAAAACCAGCCAGATCGCTCCATCCGAAGGGGTATTTTGGTCGGGTTTTCTACCCCAAAAATGTGTTTATTTTTTTTATTTTTTACATATAGTTTTTGAAATAGTCAAATATTAGTTTTTACCATTGGATTCAGCTTAAAAAACACACAATTTCGTATTTTGATCATTCTTCTACGTCAATTGGTTACCGAGATATTAAAAGTGCTAAACACAGTACTTTGTCTAAGGTAGGAAAAGGAGGAAAAGACAAATTTTATATCTCTCTTATTTGTGAACGTACACTTACGAAACTTGGTATATAGTTTCATCTGGTTGTGGTCTATTGATATTTGCTAAAAAAAAAACAATTTTTTGCCAAAGGCTCCCGTAGCAGCAAACCTGCGTACTCACCCCCCATGTATTCTTATGGACAATAGTTAAAAGCTATGTCTCTCTTAATAATTAAGATATAATTATTATGAACATAAATGAATACAAACTGGTATACGACTTCACCTAGTTGAGTTATATTGATATTAGCATAAAAATCCATTTTTTGTGTTCCTGGTTGCAGCAAACCTGCGTACTCAGCCCCAGTGTTTTTCTTATGTAGAATCATTAAAATTGTATATTTCGCTTATTTGTGTATATATTTTTATGAAACTTAGTAAGTGGCTTTATGTAGTATTTAGACATTTATATCTCCGTTGTAAATTCGCTGAGTATGCAGGTTTGCTGCGACGAGGGTATTTTTGATAGCTGAGATCCGCAAACAACGAGTCATCCACCGATTGTCTTTAAATATTTTCTGCCTTTTACAAGTAAGACGAAAACAGTTGTTAAAATAACCTTTCACTTTTTCTATAAAATTGAAATACAATATATTGGCGTCTTTGTTTTGACAGTTAAATAAGTATTTCCAATTTTAATTCCTCAAACATTCTTTAAACATATTGATGTTATTTTTAGTAAAACATATTTTGTTGTCTAAATTCTGATATTGTATAGGCAAGGATGGCTTTATTTGATAGAATAATATAATTTGTGCTGTATGGTCAGAAGAACTTACATTTACAATTGACGTTTCAGAGATATAGAACTCCAGGAATAAAGACACAAATATTATGAGAACTATACTTGAATGACAACTTATAGAAAATATATCCTTTCCCAAAAAATATTTTACGATTCAAACTGCCTACAATATATTTGTATCACCTACTGTCAATTACCCAATGTTCTGTTGACTCCCTGGGTTGGTAATTGAGAGTTCAACTTTATTATAATACACATAACCTATTAATTGTATAATTTTACTTGTACTAGTTTTCAATCAGTATGATAAATGCTTATTTTGACGATAGAAACACTTTAGTAAGTATAAACATAAGCCAACGTATTTATAGTACTGTTAATTCATAATTTATTTTAGTAAATAAAAACAAACGTGGGTGCCGTCAAAATTCGACGGATACAATAATACGTTTGAGTAATCCGTTGGTACCCTGTAGTAACAATACTACAAAAAAAATATATTTGTAAAATAATAAAAAAATATTTGTGAAATATTTTAGTGAAAATATCACAAATTATGAAAATTCACTTGTATATGTTTGTATGTGGCAGATACAGCTAAAAATTCATAAAACACACATAAAAAGTCATAAAACGAATACGTAAAAAATAAGTTACTTTTTAAAGGGTACATTTGATGTTCACAATACACGAAAACAAATCAAAAGCTTGATGATCTGATCTGCTGTCTAATGAAATTCACAGAGTTAGGATTATAATCAGCTACTTATTGTAAACACAGCAGACTACAAATTCCACCAAAATGGTTTGTAGGCATTTGCATTTCGTATCATTTAACAAACTTAACAGGAAAAAATTATAATCTTACAATCCTGGAGAGTCAGGATGATTCACCTTACAACTGGTATACATTCCATGACTACACGTTACCTGTTTCCCTCAATCTCAGGCCGAGTTCTTTAAACATTATTCTCACATTTAAATAATATGAAGTATTTTTAATGCAAATATTTTAAAAACTAAAGCGGTATTTTTTTGTTTTACATTTTTCTGTAAATCTGCAGTGTAAATACTTTAAAATGGCACATCGAATGTTCACATTGGTTGAGAAACAATGAAGTAGTGGGCCGAAAACGAAATTCCTTAGAGCTGCTATGCCAATGCCTTAACGAATATCTATATTTAACTATAGACCAGTGGTAGTTTTGACAGATCCTGCTAAAATTACTAATATTATTTTACATAAATATTTGTTCAATCACTTTAAGCCATACATTTCTTCTTTGCAGCATGGTTTCATTCCAAGAGGGTCAGTTAACACAAACTTATTAAATTTCACTGAAAACGTTTCCTCGGGACAGGACTCTGGAACCTAGACAGACTCAACCTGTCCAAGGCGTTTGATAAGGTTGATAAATTTTTTTAAAAGCTACATTTTTATGGAATTTCAGATAACTTTCTAAGAATTGTTAACTGGTTTAAACTGGTTCAAACTAGATTGAACTAGTTTAAATGGTTTATACTGGTTCAAACTAGATTAAAATGGTTCAAACTGGCTCAAACTAGATTTAACTGGTTCAAACTAGTTTAAATGGTACTGGTTCAAACGAGATTGAACTGGTTTAAACTGGTTAAAAGTTAAAACTATATTTAACTGGTTTAAACTGGTTCAAACTAGATAGAACTAGTTTATGTGGTTTAAACTGGTTCAAACTAGATTGAACTGGTTCAAACTAGATTGAACTGGTTCAAACTAGATTTAACTGGTTTAAATTCGTTCAAACTGGTTCAAACTAGTTTTAAATGGTTTAAACTGGTTCAAACCAGAATGAACTGGTTTAAACTGGTTCAAACTAGATTAAACTGTTAAACTGGTTAAAACTAGATTGAACTGGTTTAAACTGGATCAAACTAGATTGAACTACTTTAAATGGTTTAAACTGGTTCAAAATAGATTGAACTGGTTCAAACTACTAGATTTAACTGGCTTAACCTCGTTCAAACTGGTTCAAACTAAATTGAACTGGTTTAAACTTGCACAAACTAGATTGAACTGGCTGAAACTAGTTCAAACTAGATTGAACTGATTTAAATGGTTTAAACTAGATTTAACTGGTTTAAACTGGTTCAAACTAGGTTGAACTAGTTTAAATGGTTTAACCTGGTTCAAACTAGATTGACCTAGTTTAAATGGTTTAAACTGGTTCAAACTAGATTGAACTAGTTTAAATGGTTTCAACTGGTTGAAACTAGATTGAACTAGTTCAAACTAGATTTAACTGGATTAAATTGGTTCAAACTAGATTACTAGTTTAAATGGTTTAAACTGGTTCAAACTAGATTGAACTAGTTTAATTGGTTTAAACTGGTTCTAACTAGATTGAACTAGTTTAAATTGTATAAACTGGTTCAAACTAGATTGAACTGATTCAACTGGTTCAAACTAGATTTAACTGGCTTAAACTGGTTCAAACTAGATTAAACTGTTAAACTGGTTAACACTAGATTGAACTGGTTTAAACTGGATCAAACTAGATTGAACTACTTTAAATGGTTCAAACTGGTTCAAAATAGATTGAACTGGTTCAAACTAGATTTAACTGGCTTAACCTCGTTCAAACTGGTTCAAACTAGATTGAACTGGTTTAAACTTGTACCAACTAGATTGAACTGGCTGAAACTGGTTCAAACTAGATTTAACTGGTTTAAATTAGATTTAACTGGCTTAAACTGGTTCAAACTGGTTCAAACTAGATTTAAATGGTTTAAACTGGTTCAAACTAGATTGAACTGGTTTAAACTAGATTTAACTAGTTTAAACTGGTTCAAACTCAATTGAACTGGTTTAAACTGGTTCAAACTAGATTACACTAGTTTAAACTGGTTAAAACTAGGTTTAACTGGTTTAAAATGGTTAAAACTAGATTAAACTGGTGCAGAATGGTTCAAACTAGATTTAAATGGTTTGAACTTGTTTAAATTAAATTTAACTGGTTTAAACTGGTTCAAACTAGATTGAACGGGGTTAAACTGGTACAGACTGGTTCAAAATAGATTTAAATGGTTTAAACTGGTTCAGACTAGGTTTAACTGTTTTAAACTGGTCCAAACTAGATTAAACTGTTTTAAACTGGTACAGACTGGTTCAAACTAGATTTAAATGGTTTAAACTGTTTGAAATTAGATTTAACTAGTTTAAACTAGTTAAAACTAGATTGAACTGTTTCAAACTAGATTTAACTGGCTTAAACTGGTTCAAACTAGATGTAAATGGTTCGAACTAGTTTAAACTGGATTTAACTGGTTTAAACTGGTTCAACCTAGATTGAACTGGTTTAAACTGGTACAGACTTGTTCAAACAAGATTTAAATGGTTAAAACTGGATAAAACTAGATTGAACTGGTTTAAACTAGATTTAACTGGTTTAAAATGGTACAGACTGGTTCAAACTAGATTTAAATGGTTTATACTGGTTGAAACTAGATTGAACTGGTTCAAACTATATTTAACTCTATTAAACTTGTTCAAACTAGATTTAAATAGTTTAAACTGTTTCAAGCTGGTACAAACTAGATTTAACTGGTTTAAACTGAACTGGCTTAAACTGGTTCAAACTAGATTGAACTGGCTTAAACTGGTTCAAACTAGATTGAACTGGCTTAAACTGGTTCAAACTAGATTGAACTGGCTTAAACTGGTTCAAACTAGATGAAACTAGTTTAAACTGGTTACAACTAGATTTAACTGGGTTAAACTGGTTCAAACTAGATTGAACTGGTTTAAATGGTTCAAACTAGATTGAACTGGTTTAAACTGGTTCAAACTAGATTGAACTGGTTTAAACTGGTTCAAACTAGATTAAACTAGTTTAATCTGGTTAAAACTAGATTTAACTGGTTTAAACTGGTTCAAACTAGATTGAACTGGCTTAAACTGGTTCAAACTAGATGAAACTAGTTTAAACTGGTTAAAACTAGATAGAACTAGTTTATGTGGTTTAAACTGGTTCAAACTAGATTGAACTGGTTCAAACTAGATTTAACTGGTTTAAACTCGTTCAAACTGGTTCAAACTAGTTTTAAATGGTTTAAACTGGTTCAAACCAGAATGAACTGGTTTAAACTGGTTCAAACTAGATTGAACTGGTTTAAATGGTTTAAACTAGATTTAACTGGTTTAAACTGGTTCAAACTAGATTGAACTGGTTTAAACTGGTTCAAACTAGATTGAACTGGTTTAAACTGGTTCAAACTAGATTAAACTAGTTTAATCTGGTTAAAACTAGATTTAACTGGTTTAAACTGGTTCAAACTAGATGAAACTAGTTTAAACTGGTTAAAACTAGATTTAATTGGGTTAAACTGGTACAAACTAGATTGAACTGGCTGAAACTGGTTCAAACTAGATTAAACTTGTTTAATCTGCTTAAAACTATATTGAACTCTGGTTCGAACTAAATTAAACTGGTTTAAACTGTTTCAAACTAGATTAAACTGGTTTAACCTCGTTCAAACTGGTTCAAACTAGATTGAACAGATTTAAATGGTTTAAACTAAATTTAACTGGTTTAAACTGGTTCAAACTAGGTTGAACTAGTTTAAATGGTTTAACCTGGTTCAAACTAGATTGACCTAGTTTAAATGGTTTAAACTGGTTCAACCTAGATTGAACTAGTTTAAATGGTTTCAACTGGTTGAAACTAGATTGAACTAGTTCAAACTGGTTCAAACTAGATTTAACTGGATTAAATTGGTTCAAACTAGATTACTAGTTTAAATGGTTTAAACTGGTTCAAACTAGATTGAACTAGTTTAAATGGTATAAACTGGTTCAAACTAGATTGAACTGATTCAACTGGTTCAAACTAGATTTAACTGGCTTAAACTGGTTCAAACTAGATTAAACTGTTAAACTGGTTAACACTAGATTGAACTGGTTTAAACTGGATCAAACTAGATTGATTTACTTTAAATGGTTTAAACTGGTTCAAAATAGATTGAACTGGTTCAAACTAGATTTAACTGGCTTAACCTCGTTCAAACTGGTTCAAACTAGATTGAACTGGTTTAAACTTGTACCAACTAGATTGAACTGGCTGAAACTGGTTCAAACTAGATAGAACTGGTTTAAATGGTTTAAACTATATTTAACTGGCTTAAACTGGTTCAAACTAGATTTAAATGGTTTAAACTGGTTCAAACTAGATTGAACTGGTTTAAACTCAATTTAACTAGTTTAAACTGGTTCAAACTAAATTGAACTGGTTTAAAATGGTTCAAACTAGATTAAACTATTTTAAACAGGTTAAAACTAGGTTTAACTGGTTTAAAATGGTTCAAACTAGATTAAACTGGTACAGAATGGTTCAAACTAGATTTAAATGGTTTGAACTTGTTTAAATTAAATTTAACTGGTTTAAACTGGTTCAAACTAGATTGAACGGGTTTAAACTGGTACAGACTGGTTCAAATAGATTTAAATGGTTTAAACTGGTTTAGACTAGGTTTAACTGGTTTAAACTGGTTCAAACTAGATTAAGCTGTTTTAAACTGGTACAGACTGGTTCTAACTAGATTTAAATGGTTTAAACTGTTTGAAATTAGATTTAACTAGTTTAAACTAGTTAAAACTAGATTGAACTGTTTCAAACTAGATTTAACTGGCTTAAACTGGTTCAAACTAGATGTAAATGGTTTGAACTAGTTTAAACTGGATTTAACTGGTTTAAACTGGTTTAAACTAGATTTAACTGGTTTAAAATGGTACAGACTGGTTCAAACTAGATTTAAATGGTTTAAACTGGTTGAAACTAGATTGAACTGGTTCAAACTATATTTAACTCTATTAAACTTGTTCAAACTAGATTTAAATAGTTTAAACTGTTTCAAGCTGGTACAAACTAGATTTAACTGGTTTAAACTGAACTGGCTTAAACTGGTTCAAACTAGATTGAACTGGCTTAAACTGGTTCAAACTAGATTGAACTGGCTTAAACTGGTTCAAACAATATGAAACTAGTTTAAACTGGTTACAACTAGATTTAACTGGGTTAAACTGGTTCAAACTAGATTGAACTGGTTTAAATGGTTCAAACTAGATTGAACTGGTTTAAACTGGTTCAAACTAGATTGAACTGGTTTAAACTGGTTCAAACTAGATTAAACTAGTTTAATCTGGTTAAAACTAGATTTAACTGGTTTAAACTGGTTCAAACTAGATTGAACTGGCTTAAACTGGTTCAAACTAGATGAAACTAGTTTAAACTGGTTAAAACTAGATATAACTAGTTTATGTGGTTTAAACTGGTTCAAACTAGATTGAACTGGTTCAAACTAGATTTAACTGGTTTAAACTCGTTCAAACTGGTTCAAACTAGTTTTAAATGGTTTAAACTGGTTCAAACCAGAATGAACTGGTTTAAACTGGTTCAAACTAGATTGAACTGGTTTAAATGGTTTAAACTAGATTTAACTGGTTTAAACTGGTTCAAACTAGATTGAACTGGTTTAAACTGGTTCAAACTAGATTGAACTGGTTTAAACTGGTTCAAACTAGATTAAACTAGTTTAATCTGGTTAAAACTAGATTTAACTGGTTTAAACTGGTTCAAACTAGATGAAACTAGTTTAAACTGGTTAAAACTAGATTTAATTGGGTTAAACTGGTACAAACTAGATTGAACTGGCTGAAACTGGTTCAAACTAGATTAAACTAGTTTAATCTGGTTAAAACTATATTGAACTCTGGTTCGAACTAAATTAAACTGGTTTAAACTGTTTCAAACTAGATTAAACTGGTTTAACCTCGTTCAAACTGGTTCAAACTAGATTGAACTTATTTAAATGGTTTAAACTAGATTTAACTGGTTTAAACTGGTTCAAACTAGGTTGAACTAGTTTAAATGGTTTAACCTGGTTCAAACTAGATTGACCTAGTTTAAATGGTTTAAACTGGTTCAACCTAGATTGAACTAGTTTAAATGGTTTCAACTGGTTGAAACTAGATTGAACTAGTTCAAACTGGTTCAAACTAGATTTAACTGGATTAAATTGGTTCAAACTAGATTACTAGTTTAAATGGTTTAAACTGGTTCAAACTAGATTAAACTAGTTTAAATGGTATAAACTGGTTCAAACTAGATTGAACTTGTTCAACTGGTTCAAACTAGATTTAACTGGCTTAAACTGGTTCAAACTAGATTAAACTGTTAAACTGGTTAACACTAGATTGAACTGGTTTAAACTGGATCAAACTAGATTGAACTACTTTAAATGGTTTAAACTGGTTCAAAATAGATTGAACTGGTTCAAACTAGATTTAACTGGCTTAACCTCGTTCAAACTGGTTCAAACTAGATTGAACTGGTTTAAACTTGTACCAACTAGATTGAACTGGCTGAAACTGGTTCAAACTAGATAGAACTGGTTTAAATGGTTTAAACTAGATTTAACTGGTTCAAACTAGATTTAAATGGTTTAAACTGGTTCAAACGAGATTTAACTGGTTTAAACTCGTTCAAACTGGTTCAAACTAGTTCTAAATGGTTTAAACTGGTTCAAACCAGAATGAACTGGTTTAAACTGGTTCAAACTAGATTGAACTGGTTTAAATGGTTTAAACTAGATTTAACTGGTTTAAACTGGTTCAAACTAGATTGAACTGGTTTAAACTGGTTCAAACTAGATTGAACTGGTTTAAACTGGTTCAAACTAGATTAAACTAGTTTAATCTGGTTAAAACTAGATTTAACTGGTTTAAACTGGTTCAAACTAGATGAAACTAGTTTAAACTGGTTAAAACTAGATTTAATTGGGTTAAACTGGTACAAACTAGATTGAACTGGCTGAAACTGGTTCAAACTAGATTAAACTAGTTTAATCTGGTTAAAACTATATTGAACTCTGGTTCGAACTAAATTAAACTGGTTTAAACTGTTTCAAACTAGATTAAACTGGTTTAACCTCGTTCAAACTGGTTCAAACTAGATTGAACTGATTTAAATGGTTTAAACTAGATTTAACTGGTTTAAACTGGTTCAAACTAGGTTGAACTAGTTTAAATGGTTTAACCTGGTTCAAACTAGATTGACCTAGTTTAAATGGTTTAAACTGGTTCAACCTAGATTGAACTAGTTTAAATGGTTTCAACTGGTTGAAACTAGATTGAACTAGTTCAAACTGGTTCAAACTAGATTTAGTTGGATTAAATTGGTTCAAACTAGATTACTAGTTTAAATGGTTTAAACTGGTTCAAACTAGATTGAACTAGTTTAAATGGTATAAACTGGTTCAAACTAGATTGAACTGATTCAACTGGTTCAAACTAGATTTAACTGGCTTAAACTGGTTCAAACTAGATTAAACTGTTAAACTGGTTAACACTAGATTGAACTGGTTTAAACTGGATCAAACTAGATTGAACTACTTTAAATGGTTTAAACTGGTTCAAAATAGATTGAACTGGTTCAAACTAGATTTAACTGGCTTAACCTCGTTCAAACTGGTTCAAACTAGATTGAACTGGTTTAAACTTGTACCAACTAGATTGAACTGGCTGAAACTGGTTCAAACTAGATAGAACTGGTTTAAATGGTTTAAACTAGATTTAACTGGCTTAAACTGGTTCAAACTAGATTTAAATGGTTTAAACTGGTTCAAACTAGATTTAACTGGTTTAAACTCGTTCAAACTGGTTCAAACTAGTTCTAAATGGTTTAAACTGGTTCAAACCAGAATGAACTGGTTTAAACTGGTTCAAACTAGATTGAACTGGTTTAAATGGTTTAAACTAGATTTAACTGGTTTAAACTGGTTCAAACTAGATTGAACTGGTTTAAACTGGTTCAAACTAGATTGAACTGGTTTAAACTGGTTCAAACTAGATTAAACTAGTTTAATCTGGTTAAAACTAGATTTAACTGGTTTAAACTGGTTCAAACTAGATGAAACTAGTTTAAACTGGTTAAAACTAGATTTAATTGGGTTAAACTGGTACAAACTAGATTGAACTGGCTGAAACTGGTTCAAACTAGATTAAACTAGTTTAATCTGGTTAAAACTATATTGAACTCTGGTTCGAACTAAATTAAACTGGTTTAAACTGTTTCAAACTAGATTAAACTGGTTTAACCTCGTTCAAACTGGTTCAAACTAGATTGAACTGATTTAAATGGTTTAAACTAGATTGAACTGGTTTAAACTGGTTCAAACTAGGTTGAACTAGTTTAAATGGTTTAACCTGGTTCAAACTAGATTGACCTAGTTTAAATGGTTTAAACTGGTTCAACCTAGATTGAACTAGTTTAAATGGTTTCAACTGGTTGAAACTAGATTGAACTAGTTCAAACTGGTTCAAACTAGATTGAACTGATTTAAATGGTTTAAACTAGATTTAACTGGTTTAAACTGGTTCAAACTAGGTTGAACTAGTTTAAATGGTTTAACCTGGTTCAAACTAGATTGACCTAGTTTAAATGGTTTAAACTGGTTCAACCTAGATTGAACTAGTTTAAATGGTTTCAACTGGTTGAAACTAGATTGAACTAGTTCAAACTGGTTCAAACTAGATTTAGTTGGATTAAATTGGTTCAAACTAGATTACTAGTTTAAATGGTTTAAACTGGTTCAAACTAGATTGAACTAGTTTAAATGGTATAAACTGGTTCAAACTAGATTGAACTGATTCAACTGGTTCAAACTAGATTTAACTGGCTTAAACTGGTTCAAACTAGATTAAACTGTTAAACTGGTTAACACTAGATTGAACTGGTTTAAACTGGATCAAACTAGATTGAACTACTTTAAATGGTTTAAACTGGTTCAAAATAGATTGAACTGGTTCAAACTAGATTTAACTGGCTTAACCTCGTTCAAACTGGTTCAAACTAGATTGAACTGGTTTAAACTTGTACCAACTAGATTGAACTGGCTGAAACTGGTTCAAACTAGATAGAACTGGTTTAAATGGTTTAAACTAGATTTAACTGGCTTAAACTGGTTCAAACTAGATTTAAATGGTTTAAACTGGTTCAAACTAGATTTAACTGGTTTAAACTCGTTCAAACTGGTTCAAACTAGTTCTAAATGGTTTAAACTGGTTCAAACCAGAATGAACTGGTTTAAACTGGTTCAAACTAGATTGAACTGGTTTAAATGGTTTAAACTAGATTTAACTGGTTTAAACTGGTTCAAACTAGATTGAACTGGTTTAAACTGGTTCAAACTAGATTGAACTGGTTTAAACTGGTTCAAACTAGATTAAACTAGTTTAATCTGGTTAAAACTAGATTTAACTGGTTTAAACTGGTTCAAACTAGATGAAACTAGTTTAAACTGGTTAAAACTAGATTTAATTGGGTTAAACTGGTACAAACTAGATTGAACTGGCTGAAACTGGTTCAAACTAGATTAAACTAGTTTAATCTGGTTAAAACTATATTGAACTCTGGTTCGAACTAAATTAAACTGGTTTAAACTGTTTCAAACTAGATTAAACTGGTTTAACCTCGTTCAAACTGGTTCAAACTAGATTGAACTGATTTAAATGGTTTAAACTAGATTGAACTGGTTTAAACTGGTTCAAACTAGGTTGAACTAGTTTAAATGGTTTAACCTGGTTCAAACTAGATTGACCTAGTTTAAATGGTTTAAACTGGTTCAACCTAGATTGAACTAGTTTAAATGGTTTCAACTGGTTGAAACTAGATTGAACTAGTTCAAACTGGTTCAAACTAGATTTAACTGGATTAAATTGGTTCAAATTAGATTACTAGTTTAAATGGTTTAAACTGGTTCAAACTAGATTGAACTAGTTTAAATGGTATAAACTGGTTCAAACTAGATTGAACTGATTCAACTGGTTCAAACTAGATTTAACTGGCTTAAACTGGTTCAAACTAGATTAAACTGTTAAACTGGTTAACACTAGATTGAACTGGTTTAAACTGGATCAAACTAGATTGAACTACTTTAAATGGTTTAAACTGGTTCAAAATAGATTGAACTGGTTCAAACTAGATTTAACTGGCTTAACCTCGTTCAAACTGGTTCAAACTAGATTGAACTGGTTTAAACTTGTACCAACTAGATTGAACTGGCTGAAACTGGTTCAAACTAGATAGAACTGGTTTAAATGGTTTAAACTAGATTTAACTGGCTTAAACTGGTTCAAACTAGATTTAAATGGTTTAAACTGGTTCAAACTAGATTGAACTGGTTTAAACTCAATTTAACTAGTTTAAACTGGTTCAAACTAAATTGAACTGGTTTAAAATGTTCAAACTAGATTAAACTAGTTTAAACAGGTTAAAACTAGGTTTAACTGGTTTAAAATGGTTCAAACTAGATTAAACTGGTACAGAATGGTTCAAACTAGATTTAAATGGTTTGAACTTGTTTAAATTAAATTTAATTGGTTTAAACTGGTTCAAACTAGATTGAACGGGTTTAAACTGGTACAGACTGGTTCAAATAGATTTAAATGGTTTAAACTGGTTTAGACTAGGTTTAACTGGTTTAAACTGGTTCAAACTAGATTAAGCTGTTTTAAACTGGTACAGACTGGTTCTAACTAGATTTAAATGGTTTAAACTGTTTGAAATTAGATTTAACTAGTTTAAACTAGTTAAAACTAGATTGAACTGTTTCAAACTAGATTTAACTGGCTTAATTTGGTTCAAACTAGATGTAAATGGTTTGAACTAGTTTAAACTGGATTTAACTGGTTTAAACTGGTTCAACCTAGATTGAACTGGTTTAAACTGGTACAGACTGGTTCAAACAAGATTTAAATGGTTAAAACTGGATAAAACTAGATTGAACTGGTTTAAACTAGATTTAACTGGTTTAAAATGGTACAGACTGGTTCAAACTAGATTTAAATGGTTTAAACTGGTTGAAACTAGATTGAACAGGTTCAAACTATATTTAACTCTATTAAACTTGTTCAAACTAGATTTAAATAGTTTAAACTGTTTAAAGCTGGTACAAACTAGATTTAACTGGTTTAAACTGAACTGGGTTAAACTGGTTCAAACTAGATTTAAATAGTTTAAACTGTTTCAAGCTGGTACAAACTAGATTTAACTGGTTTAAACTGAACTGGGTTAAACTGGTTCAAACTAGATTGAACTGGCTTAAACTGGTTCAAACTAGATTGAACTGGCTTAAACTGGTTCAAACTAGATTGAACTGGCTTAAACTGGTTCAAACTAGATGAAACTAGTTTAAACTGGTTACAACTAGATTTAACTGGGTTAAACTGGTTCAAACTAGATTGAACTGGTTTAAATGGTTCAAACTAGATTGAACTGGTTTAAATGGTTCAAACTAGATTGAACTGGTTTAAACTGGTTCAAACTAGATTGAACTGGTTTAAACTGGTTCAAACTAGATTAAACTAGTTTAATCTGGTTAAAACTAGATTTAACTGGTTTAAACTGGTTCAAACTAGATTGAACTGGCTTAAACTGGTTCAAACTAGATGAAACTCGTTCAAACTGGTTCAAACTAGTTTTAAATGGTTTAAACTGGTTCAAACCAGAATGAACTGGTTTAAACTGGTTCAAACTAGATTGAACTGGTTTAAATGGTTTAAACTAAATTTAACTGGTTTAAACTGGTTCAAACTAGATTGAACTGGTTTAAACTGGTTCAAACTAGATTGAACTGGTTTAAACAGGTTCAAACTAGATTAAACTAGTTTAATCTGGTTAAAACTAGATTTAACTGGTTTAAACTGGTTCAAACTAGATGAAACTAGTTTAAACTGGTTAAAACTAGATTTAATTGGGTTAAACTGGTACAAACTAGATTGAACTGGCTGAGACTGGTTCAAACTAGATTAAACTAGTTTAATCTGGTTAAAACTATATTGAACTCTGGTTCGAACTAAATTAAACTGGTTTAAACTGTTTCAAACTAGATTAAACTGGTTTAACCTCGTTCAAACTGGTTCAAACTAGATTGAACTGATTTAAATGGTTTAAACTAGATTTAACTGGTTTAAACTGGTTCAAACTAGGTTGAACTAGTTTAAATGGTTTAACCTGGTTCAAACTGGTTCAACCTAGATTGAACTAGTTTAAATGGTTTCAACTGGTTGAAACTAGATTGAACTAGTTCAAACTGGTTCAAACTAGATTTAACTGGATTAAATTGGTTCAAACTAGATTACTAGTTTAAATGGTTTAAACTGGTTCAAACTAGATTGAACTAGTTTAAATGGTATAAACTGGTTCAAACTAGATTGAACTGATTCAACTGGTTCAAACTAGATTTAACTGGCTTAAACTGGTTCAAACTAGATTAAACTGTTAAACTGGTTAACACTAGATTGAACTGGTTTAAACTGGATCAAACTAGATTGAACTACTTTAAATGGTTTAAACTGGTTCAAAATAGATTGAACTGGTTCAAACTAGATTTAACTGGCTTAACCTCGTTCAAACTCGTTCAAACTAGATTGAACTGGTTTAAACTTGTACCAACTAGATTGAACTGGCTGAAACTGGTTCAAACTAGATAGAACTGGTTTAAATGGTTTAAACTAGATTTAACTGGCTTAAACTGGTTCAAACCAGAATGAACTGGTTTAAACTGGTTCAAACTAGATTGAACTGGTTTAAATGGTTTAAACTAGATTTAACTGGTTTAAACTGGTTCAAACTAGATTGAACTGGTTTAAACTGGTTCAAACTAGATTGAACTGGTTTAAACTGGTTCAAACTAGATTAAACTAGTTTAATCTGGTTAAAACTAGATTTAACTGGTTTAAACTGGTTCAAACTAGATGAAACTAGTTTAAACTGGTTAAAACTAGATTTAATTGGGTTAAACTGGTACAAACTAGATTGAACTGGCTGAAACTGGTTCAAACTAGATTAAACTAGTTTAATCTGGTTAAAACTATATTGAACTCTGGTTCGAACTAAATTAAACTGGTTTAAACTGTTTCAAACTAGATTAAACTGGTTTAACCTCGTTCAAACTGGTTCAAACTAGATTGAACTGATTTAAATGGTTTAAACTAGATTGAACTGGTTTAAACTGGTTCAAACTAGTTTGAACTAGTTTAAATGGTTTAACCTGGTTCAAACTAGATTGACCTAGTTTAAATGGTTTCAACTGGTTCAACCTAGATTGAACTAGTTTAAATGGTTTCAACTGGTTGAAACTAGATTGAACTAGTTCAAACTGGTTCAAACTAGATTTAACTGGATTAAATTGGTTCAAACTAGATTACTAGTTTAAATGGTTTAAACTGGTTCAAACTAGATTGAACTAGTTTAAATGGTATAAACTGGTTCAAACTAGATTGAACTGATTCAACTGGTTCAAACTAGATTTAACTGGCTTAAACTGGTTCAAACTAGATTAAACTGTTAAACTGGTTAACACTAGATTGAACTGGTTTAAACTGGATCAAACTAGATTGAACTACTTTAAATGGTTTAAACTGGTTCAAAATAGATTGAACTGGTTCAAACTAGATTTAACTGGCTTAACCTCGTTCAAACTGGTTCAAACTAGATTGAACTGGTTTAAACTTGTACCAACTAGATTGAACTGGCTGAAACTGGTTCAAACTAGATAGAACTGGTTTAAATGGTTTAAACTAGATTTAACTGGCTTAAACTGGTTCAAACTAGATTTAAATGGTTTAAACTGGTTCAAACTAGATTGAACTGGTTTAAACTCAATTTAACTAGTTTAAACTGGTTCAAACTAAATTGAACTGGTTTAAAATGGTTCAAACTAGATTAAACTAGTTTAAACAGGTTAAAACTAGGTTTAACTGGTTTAAAATGGTTCAAACTAGATTAAACTGGTACAGAATGGTTCAAACTAGATTTAAATGGTTTGAACTTGTTTAAATTAAATTTAACTGGTTTAAACTGGTTCAAACTAGATTGAACGGGTTTAAACTGGTACAGACTGGTTCAAATAGATTTAAATGGTTTAAACTGGTTTAGACTAGGTTTAACTGGTTTAAACTGGTTCAAACTAGATTAAGCTGTTTTAAACTGGTACAGACTGGTTCTAACTAGATTTAAATGGTTTAAACTGTTTGAAATTAGATTTAACTAGTTTAAACTAGTTAAAACTAGATTGAACTGTTTCAAACTAGATTTAACTGGCTTAATTTGGTTCAAACTAGATGTAAATGGTTTGAACTAGTTTAAACTGGATTTAACTGGTTTAAACTGGTTCAACCTAGATTGAACTGGTTTAAACTGGTACAGACTGGTTCAAACAAGATTTAAATGGTTAAAACTGGATAAAACTAGATTGAATTGGTTTAAACTAGATTTAACTGGTTTAAAATGGTACAGACTGGTTCAAACTAGATTTAAATGGTTTAAACTGGTTGAAACTAGATTGAACTGGTTCAAACTATATTTAACTCTATTAAACTTGTTCAAACTAGATTTAAATAGTTTAAACTGTTTAAAGCTGGTACAAACTAGATTTAACTGGTTTAAACTGAACTGGGTTAAACTGGTTCAAACTAGATTTAAATAGTTTAAACTGTTTCAAGCTGGTACAAACTAGATTTAACTGGTTTAAACTGAACTGGGTTAAACTGGTTCAAACTAGATTGAACTGGCTTAAACTGGTTCAAACTAGATTGAACTGGCTTAAACTGGTTCAAACTAGATTGAACTGGCTTAAACTGGTTCAAACTAGATGAAACTAGTTTAAACTGGTTACAACTAGATTTAACTGGGTTAAACTGGTTCAAACTAGATTGAACTGGTTTAAATGGTTCAAACTAGATTGAACTGGTTTAAATGGTTCAAACTAGATTGAACTGGTTTAAACTGGTTCAAACTAGATTGAACTGGTTTAAACTGGTTCAAACTAGATTAAACTAGTTTAATCTGGTTAAAACTAGATTTAACTGGTTTAAACTGGTTCAAACTAGATTGAACTGGCTTAAACTGGTTCAAACTAGATGAAACTCGTTCAAACTGGTTCAAACTAGTTTTAAATGGTTTAAACTGGTTCAAACCAGAATGAACTGGTTTAAACTGGTTCAAACTAGATTGAACTGGTTTAAATGGTTTAAACTAGATTTAACTGGTTTAAACTGGTTCAAACTAGATTGAACTGGTTTAAACTGGTTCAAACTAGATTGAACTGGTTTAAACAGGTTCAAACTAGATTAAACTAGTTTAATCTGGTTAAAACTAGATTTAACTGGTTTAAACTGGTTCAAACTAGATGAAACTAGTTTAAACTGGTTAAAACTAGATTTAATTGGGTTAAACTGGTACAAACTAGATTGAACTGGCTGAGACTGGTTCAAACTAGATTAAACTAGTTTAATCTGGTTAAAACTATATTGAACTCTGGTTCGAACTAAATTAAACTGGTTTAAACTGTTTCAAACTAGATTAAACTGGTTTAACCTCGTTCAAACTGGTTCAAACTAGATTGAACTGATTTAAATGGTTTAAACTAGATTTAACTGGTTTAAACTGGTTCAAACTAGGTTGAACTAGTTTAAATGGTTTAACCTGGTTCAAACTGGTTCAACCTAGATTGAACTAGTTTAAATGGTTTCAACTGGTTGAAACTAGATTGAACTAGTTCAAACTGGTTCAAACTAGATTTAACTGGATTAAATTGGTTCAAACTAGATTACTAGTTTAAATGGTTTAAACTGGTTCAAACTAGATTGAACTAGTTTAAATGGTATAAACTGGTTCAAACTAGATTGAACTGATTCAACTGGTTCAAACTAGATTTAACTGGCTTAAACTGGTTCAAACTAGATTAAACTGTTAAACTGGTTAACACTAGATTGAACTGGTTTAAACTGGATCAAACTAGATGGAACTACTTTAAATGGTTTAAACTGGTTCAAAATAGATTGAACTGGTTCAAACTAGATTTAACTGGCTTAACCTCGTTCAAACTGGTTCAAACTAGATTGAACTGGTTTAAACTTGTACCAACTAGATTGAACTGGCTGAAACTGGTTCAAACTAGATAGAACTGGTTTAAATGGTTTAAACTAGATTTAACTGGCTTAAACTGGTTCAAACTAGATTTAAATGGTTTAAACTGGTTCAAACTAGATTGAACTGGTTTAAACTCAATTTAACTAGTTTAAACTGGTTCAAACTAAATTGAACTGGTTTAAAAATGGTTCAAAGTAGATTAAACTAGTTTAAACAGGTTAAAACTAGGTTTAACTGGTTTAAAATGGTTCAAACTAGATTAAACTGGTACAGAATGGTTCAAACTAGATTTAAATGGTTTGAACTTGTTTAAATTAAATTTAACTGGTTTAAACTGGTTCAAACTAGATTGAACGGGTTTAAACTGGTACAGACTGGTTCAAAATAGATTTAAATGGTTTAAACTGGTTTAGACTAGGTTTAACTGGTTTAAACTGGTTCAAACTAGATTAAGCTGTTTTAAACTGGTACAGACTGGTTCAAACTAGATTTAAATGGTTTAAACTGTTTGAAATTAGATTTAACTAGTTTAAACTAGTTAAAACTAGATTGAACTGTTACAAACTAGATTTAACTGGCTTAAACTGGTTCAAACTAGATGTAAATGGTTTGAACTAGTTTAAACTGGATTTAACTGGTTTAAACTGGTTCAACCTAGATTGAACTGGTTTAAACTGGTACAGACTGGTTCAAACAAGATTTAAATGGTTAAAATTGGTTAAAACTAAATTGAACTGGTTTAAACTAGATTTAACTGGTTTAAAATGGTACAGACTGGTTCAAACTAGAATTAAATGGTTTAAACTGGTTGAAACTAGATTAAACTGGTTCAAACTATATTTAACTCTTTTAAACTTGTTCAAATTAGATTTAAATAGTTTAAACTGTTTCAAACTGGTACAAACTAGATTTAACTGGTTTAAACTGAACTGGCTTAAACTGGTTCAAACTAGATTGAACTGGCTTAAACTAGATTGAACTGGCTTAAACTGGTTCAAACTAGATGAAACTAGTTTAAACTGGTTACAACTAGATTTAACTGGGTTAAACTGGTTAAAACTAGATTGAACTGGTTTAAATGGTTTAAACTAGATTTAACTGGTTTAAACTGGTTCAAACTAGATTGAACTGGTTTAAACTGGTTCAAACTAGATTGAACTGGTTTAAACTGGTTCAAACTAGATTAAACTAGTTTAATCTGGTTAAAACTAGATTTAACTGGTTTAAACTGGTTCAAACTAGATGAAACTAGTTTAAACTGGTTAAAACTAGATTTAATTGGGTTAAACTGGTACAAACTAGATTGAACTGGCTGAGACTGGTTCAAACTAGATTAAACTAGTTTAATCTGGTTAAAACTATATTGAACTCTAGTTCGAACTAAATTAAACTAGTTTAAACTGTTTCAAACTAGATTAAACTGGTTTAACCTCGTTCAAACTGGTTCAAACTAGATTGAACTGGTTCAGAATAGATTGAACTGGTTTAAAATTGTACAAACTAGATTGAACTGGCTGAAACTGGTTCAAACTAGATTGTACTGTTTTAAATGGTTTAAACTAGATTTAACTGGTTTAAACTGGTTCAAACTAGGTTGAACTAGTTTAAATGGTTTAACCTGGTTCAAACTAGATGAAACTAGTTTAAACTAGTTACAACTAGATTTAACTGGGTTAAACTGGTTCAAACTAGATTGAACTGGTTTAGATGGTTTAAACTAGATTTAACTGGTTTAAACTGGTTCAAACTAGATTGAACTGGTTTAAACTGGTTCAAACTAGATTGAACTGGTTTAAACTGGTTCAAACTAGATTAAACTAGTTTAATCTGGTTAAAACTAGATTTAACTGGTTTAAACTGGTTCAAACTAGATTGAACTGGCTGAGACTGGTTCAAACTAGATTAAACTAGTTTAATCTTGTTAAAACTATATTGAACTCTGGTTCGAACTAAATTAAACTAGTTTAAACTGTTTCAAACTAGATTAAACTGGTTTAACCTCGTTCAAACTGGTTCAAACTAGATTGAACTGGTTTAATCTTGTACAAACTAGATTTAACTGGCTGAAACTGGTTCAAACTAGATTGAACTGATTTAAATGGTTTAAACTAGATTTAACTGGTTTAAACTGGTTTAAACTAGGTTGAACTAGTTTAAATGGTTTACCTTGGTTCAAACTAGATTGACCTAGTTTAAATGGTTTAAACTGGTTCAAACTAGATTGAACTAGTTTAAATGGTTTCAACTGGTTGAAACTAGATTGAACTAGTTCAAACTGGTTCAAACTAGATTTAACTGGATTAAATTGGTTCAAACTAGATTACTAATTTAAATGGTTTAAACTGGTTCAAACTAGATTGAACTAGATTAAATGGTATAAACTGGTTCAAACTAGATTGAACTGATTCAACTGGTTCAAACTAGATTTAACTGGCTTAAACTGGTTCAAACTAGATTAAACTGTTAAACTGGTTAACACTAGATTGAACTGGTTTAAACTGGATCAAACTAGATTGAACTACTTTAAATGGTTTAAACTGGTTCAAAATAGATTGAACTGGTTCAAACTAGATTTAACTGGCTTAACCTCGTTCAAACTGGTTCAAACTAGATTGAACTGGTTTAAACTTGTACCAACTAGATTGAACTGGCTGAAACTGGTTCAAACTAGATAAAACTGGTTTAAATGGTTTAAACTAGATTTAACTCGCTTAAACTGGTTCAAACTGGTTCAAACTAGATTTAAATGGTTTAAACTAGATTGAACTGGTTTAAACTAGATTTAACTAGTTTAAACTGGTTCAAACTAAATTGAACTGGTTTAAACTGGTTCAAACTAGATTGAACTGGTTTAAACTGGTTAAAACTAGATTGAACTGGTTTAAACTGGTTCAAACTAGATTAAACTAGTTTAATCTGGTTAAAACTAGATTTAACTGGTTTAAACTGGTTCAAACTAGATTGAACTGGCTGAGACTGGTTCAAACTAGATTAAACTAGTTTAATCTTGTTAAAACTATATTGAACTCTGGTTCGAACTAAATTAAACTAGTTTAAACTGTTTCAAACTAGATTAAACTGGTTTAACCTCGTTCAAACTGGTTCAAACTAGATTGAACTGGTTTAATCTTGTACAAACTAGATTTAACTGGCTGAAACTGGTTCAAACTAGATTGAACTGATTTAAATGGTTTAAACTAGATTTAACTGGTTTAAACTGGTTTAAACTAGGTTGAACTAGTTTAAATGGTTTACCTTGGTTCAAACTAGATTGACCTAGTTTAAATGGTTTAAACTGGTTCAAACTAGATTGAACTAGTTTAAATGGTTTCAACTGGTTGAAACTAGATTGAACTAGTTCAAACTGGTTCAAACTAGATTTAACTGGATTAAATTGGTTCAAACTAGATTACTAATTTAAATGGTTTAAACTGGTTCAAACTAGATTGAACTAGATTAAATGGTATAAACTGGTTCAAACTAGATTGAACTGATTCAACTGGTTCAAACTAGATTTAACTGGCTTAAACTGGTTCAAACTAGATTAAACTGTTAAACTGGTTAACACTAGATTGAACTGGTTTAAACTGGATCAAACTAGATTGAACTACTTTAAATGGTTTAAACTGGTTCAAAATAGATTGAACTGGTTCAAACTAGATTTAACTGGCTTAACCTCGTTCAAACTGGTTCAAACTAGATTGAACTGGTTTAAACTTGTACCAACTAGATTGAACTGGCTGAAACTGGTTCAAACTAGATAAAACTGGTTTAAATGGTTTAAACTAGATTTAACTCGCTTAAACTGGTTCAAACTGGTTCAAACTAGATTTAAATGGTTTAAACTAGATTGAACTGGTTTAAACTAGATTTAACTAGTTTAAACTGGTTCAAACTAAATTGAACTGGTTTAAACTGGTTCAAACTAGATTAAACTAGTTTAAACTGGTTAAAACTAGGTTTAACTGGTTTAAAATGGTTCAAACTAGATTAAACTGGTACAGAATGGTTCAAACTACATTTAAATGGTTTGAACTTGTTTAAATTAAATTTAACTGGTTTAAACTGGTTCAAACTAGATTAAACGGGTTTAAACTGGTACAGACTGGTTCAAAATAGATTTAAATGGTTTAAACTGGTTCAGACTAGGTTTAACTGGTTTAAACTGGTTCAAACTAGATTAAGCTGTTTTAAACTGGTACAGACTGGTTCAAACTAGATTTAAATGGTTTAAACTGTTTGAAATTAGATTTAACTAGTTTAAACTAGTTAAAACTAGATTGAACTGTTTCAAACTAGATTTAACTGGCTTAAACTGGTTCAACCTAGATTGAACTGGTTTAAACTGGTACAGACTGGTTCAAACAAGATTTAAATGGTTAAAATTGGTTAAAACTAAATTGAACTGGTTTAAACTAGACTTAACTGGTTTAAAATGGTACAGACTGGTTCAAACTAGATTTAAATGGTTTAAACTGGTTCAAACTAGATTGAACTGTTTTAAATGGTTTAAACTAGATTTAACTGGTTTAAACTGGTTCAAACTAGGTTGAACTAGTTTAAATGGTTTAACCTGGTTCAAACTAGATGAAACTAGTTTAAACTGGTTACAACTAGATTTAACTGGGTTAAACTGGTTCAAACTAGATTGAACTGGTTTAGATGGTTTAAACTAGATTTAACTGGTTTAAACTGGTTCAAACTAGATTGAACTGGTTTAAACTGGTTCAAACGAGATTGAACTGGTTCAAACTAGATTAAACTAGTTTAATCTGGTTAAAACTAGATTTAACTGGTTTAAAATGGTTCAAACTAGATTGAACTGGCTGAGACTGGTTCAAACTAGATTAAACTAGTTTAATCTTGTTAAAACTATATTGAACTCTGGTTCGAACTAAATAAAACTAGATTTAACTGGTTTAAACTGGTTCAAACTAGGTTGAACTAGTTTAAATGGTTTAACCTGGTTCAAACTAGATGAAACTAGTTTAAACTGGTTACAACTAGATTTAACTGGGTTAAACTGGTTCAAACTAGATTGAACTGGTTTAGATGGTTTAAACTAGATTTAACTGGTTTAAACTGGTTCAAACTAGATTGAACTGGTTTAAACTGGTTCAAACGAGATTGAACTGGTTTAAACTGGTTTAAACTAGATTGAACTGGCTGAGACTGGTTCAAACTAGATTAAACTAGTTTAATCTTGTTAAAACTATATTGAACTCTGGTTCGAACTAAATAAAACTAGTTTAAACTGTTTCAAACTAGATTAAACTGGTTTAACCTCGTTCAAACTGGTTCAAACTAGATTGAACTGGTATAATCTTGTACAAACTAGATTGAACTGGCTGAAACTGGTTCAAACTAGATTGAACTGATTTAAATGGTTTAAACTAGATTTAACTGGTTTAAACTGGTTTAAACTAGGTTGAACTAGTTTAAATGGTTTAACCTGGTTCAAACTAGATTGACCTAGTTTAAATGGTTTAAACTGGTTCAAACTAGATTGAACTAGTTTAAATGGTTTCAACTGGTTGAAACTAGATTGAACTAGTTCAAACTGGTTCAAACTAGATTTAACTGGATTAAATTGGTTCAAACTAGATTACTAATTTAAATGGTTTAAACTGGTTCAAACTAGATTGAACTAGTTTAAATGGTATAAACTGGTTCAAACTAGATTGAACTGATTCAACTGGTTCAAACTAGATTTAACTGGCTTAAACTGGTTCAAACTAGATTAAACTGTTAAACTGGTTAACACTAGATTGAACTGGTTTAAACTGGATCAAACTAGATTGAACTACTTTAAATGGTTTAAACTGGTTCAAAATAGATTGAACTGGTTCAAACTAGATTTAACTGGCTTAACCTCGTTCAAACTGGTTCAAACTAGATTGAACTGGTTTAAACTAGATTTAACTAGTTTAAACTGGTTCAAACTAAATTGAACTGGTTTAAACTGGTTCAAACTAGATTAAACTAGTTTAAACTGGTTAAAACTAGGTTTAACTGGTTTAAAATGGTTCAAACTAGATTAAACTGGCACAGAATGGTTCAAACTAGATTTAAATGGTTTGAACTTGTTTAAATTAAATTTAACTGGTTTAAACTGGTTCAAACTAGATTGAACGGGTTTAAACTGGTACAGACTGGTTCAAAATAGATTTAAATGGTTTAAACTGGTTCAGACTAGGTTTAACTGGTTTAAACTGGTTCAAACTAGATTAAGCTGTTTTAAACTGGTACAGACTGGTTCAAACTAGATTTAAATGGTTTAAACGGTTTGAAATTAGATTTAACTAGTTTAAACTAGTTAAAACTAGATTGAACTGTTTCAAACTAGATTTAACTGGCTTAAACTGGTCAAACTAGATGTAAATGGTTTGAACTAGTTTAAACTGGATTTAACTGGTTTAAACTGGTTCAACCTAGATTGAACTGGTTTAAACTGGTACAGACTGGTTCAAACAAGATTTAAATGGTTAAAATTGGTTAAAACTAAATTGAACTGGTTTAAACTAGACTTAACTGGTTTAAAATGCTACAGACTGGTTCAAACTAGATTTAAATGGTTTAAACTGGTTGAAACTAGATTGAACTGGTTCAAACTATATTTAACTCTTTTAAACTTGTTCAAACTAGATTTAAATAGTTTAAACTGTTTCAAACTGGTACAAACTAGATTTAACTGGTTTAAACTGAACTGGCTTAAACTGGTTCAAACTAGATTGAACTGGCTTAAACTGGTTCAAACTAGATTGAACTGGCTTAAACTGGTTCAAACTAGATGAAACTAGTTTAAACTGGTTACAACTAGATTTAACTGGGTTAAACTGGTTAAAACTAGATTGAACTGGTTTAAACGGTTTAAACTAGATTTAACTGGTTTAAACTGGTTCAAACTAGATTGAACTGGTTTAAACTGGTTCAAACTAGATTGAACTGGTTTAAACTGGTTCAAACTAGATTAAACTAGTTTAATCTGGTTAAAACTAGATTTAACTGGTTTAAACTGGTTCAAACTAGATGAAACTAGTTTAAACTGGTTAAAACTAGATTTAATTGGGTTAAACTGGTACAAACTAGATTGAACTGGCTGAGACTGGTTCAAACTAGATTAAACTAGTTTAATCTGGTTAAAACTATATTGAACTCTGGTTCGAACTAAATTAAACTAGTTTAAACTGTTTCAAACTAGATTAAACTGGTTTAAACTTGTTCAAACTAGATTGAACTGGTTCAAATTAGATTTAACTGGTTTTAACTAGATTGAAGAAGTTCAAACTGGTTCAAACTAGATTTAACTGGTTTAAACTGGTTCAAACTGGTTCAAACTAGATTTAAATGGTTTAAACTGGTTCAAACAAGATTGAACTAGGTTAAATGGTTTAAACTGGTTCAAACTTGATTGAATTGGTTCAACTGGTTCAAACTAGATTTAACTGGCTTAAACTGGTTCAAACTAGATTGAACTGGTTTAAACTAGATTTAACTAGTTTAAACTGGTTCAAACTAGATTGAACTGGTTTAAACTGGTTCAAACTACATTAAACTAGTTCAAACTGGTTAAACCTAGATTTAAATGGTTTAAACTGGTTCAAACTAGATTGAACTTGTTCAAACTGGTTAAAACTAGATTTAACTGGTTTAAACTCGTTCAAACTGGTTCAAACTAGATTTAAATGGTTTAAACTGGTTCAAACTAGATTGAACTGGTTAAAACTAGATTTAACTGGTTTAAACTGGTACCTAGATTTAACTGGCTGAAACTGGTTCAAACTAGATTAAACTAGTTATACTGTTTAAAACTAGATTTAACTGGTTTAAACTGGTTCAAACTAGATTGAACTGGTTTAAATGGTTAAAACTAGATTTAAGTCTTATATCATTAAACGAACCCGTTTGTTTTTTACCATGGGTTGGTCTTCAACTTTTAACGTTCAATCAGGAGTTCCTTAGGGCTCGAATTCGGGGCCCTGTCTTTTCACTATTTTAATAAACGATTTGTGCAATTATATTAGATCCTTAAAACCCTTTTATTTTCAGACGATTTAAAAATTTACAAGCATGTCAGGAATGATGCTGATGTTGTTCTGTTACAAAACTATCTTAATAATGTTTATCGTTGGAGTACTATAAACAAAATTACCTTTAACAATCCGAAACGCCAACTGATAACATTGACAAGATCTCTGGACTGTATAAAAAACAATTATTTGTTAAATGGGGTTTCAATTTCTTGAGTAGATAAAATCAAGGATTTAGGGGTTCATATGGATTCAAATTGCTGTTTATTAGTAAAATTGTGGGTTTTATTATTAGGCATAACTTAAATTTAAAAAATGTTGAAACTTTAATCAAACTTTATAGTTCTTTGGTCAGGTCAAGGTTGGAGAGCGGTGCCATTATATGGAATCCCTTTAACGTTACTGATCAAAATGCAATGAAAAGAGTTCAAAAACGATTTTTACGTTTTTTATATTTCAAGTGTTTTAATATTTATACATATGGGGTTCCGTATGATGAGTTGTTTGGGTTCCGTAGCCTAGCATTGAGGAGAACCCTTATGTGCCTGCATAAACTGGTGCATGGCGCTGTATACGACTCTGCTATCTTGACGGCCCTGCCGTTTCGTGTACCCTCTTTCAACAGTAGGAGCAAACTCCTCTTCTCTCTCCCTCACTCCCGTACCTCTGCACATGCGTCCTCGACCCTCTACCGGGTGATGAGGGCTTACAACTCAATTTATTTTACTGGTTCAGACGTTGATATTTTTGTTGATTAGTTAAATAATTTTAAGGTAAAGTGCTTGGCTTATTTAAGTTACTAGTATGTGTTGTTTATTTATTTCATTTACAAATTCAATGTTAGTTCTGTTCTGAGCATATTGTAATGTCTATTGCTGTCTATTATAGTATGATCGCTTTCTAAGACATTTGTTATTGAATCTGTCTGTGACTATGAAATTTAAGTTATTATAATATTATATTTTTTATTATTGTATAAATTAAGAAGTGAAGACATGAATAAAACCCAATGACGTGTTACAAATTAATAGTCATTTATCGATGTGAAATTGTGAGAGCAAGAGGTTTAGATATATTGTCTCTGAGCACGGACATTTAACTTTATGAAGGTTTAACTAAAAAAAAACAATAATAACTGAGTTATTTTGTCATACCAGCAATTGTGGGTTATGTTTTGTTAAATAAAGATTTAGTGGTCTCCAAATGACTACTTTAATAATTCAGAACCCTGGTATACTCTCATCTGAGCTAAAGGCAGAAATGGAGGTAAATTAGGTAAACAACTATGGTATGTTGAAACATAAACCTATCTGAGTCATGTCCTGAATTAAATACAAATTGAAGCCCTAATTGAACCCCGTTACAAAGGTGTTGTTTTTAGCAGCCAAAGAGGCTTAAATTGGTTACTTTAATCTATTACACATTACCAGTTTAAACAACAGCTCACCCCCCCGCTCTAATGGGGGGGGGTCTTCCCCAGTGCGGCTCGTGTCCAATTTTGGCCAAACAAAAAGTTGGCAACACTAATTGGAGCATGTAAATAAAATAAAATATATATTCCTAATTTTATTCCCAATTTATGATCATTTTTTAAGGGTCTGTTTAGACATGATTTGTATATTAGGACCATTAGGTCAATTTTCTCGTTTAATGTACGTGCACCTTTAATAGTTATGTAGTATTTTCCATGACATGGGATAAGAATTAATACCCCCGTCGCAGCAAACCTGCGAACTTAGTGAATTTCCAATGAATATGTTTTAATACCGCATAAAGCCGCTTACCAAGATTCTTTAATGTACATTCATAAATAATTAATAATTAACATTTTAATTAAATTCTCCATATGAATAATATTAGGGCTGAGTGCGCAGGTTTGCTGCAACAAGGAACACAAAATATGGGTTGTTATGCAAATATAAATATAAGTCAAAATTTGAAAATTCATCTCCCTTCACAGAGCTCAATTATTTTATTTAACCAAAGGGTTTGTAATTTCTGTCATAAAATGTATGAGTATTTACCTATAAAATATTATTTTTTTATATTCTTTTATTATTAACCATATTTTTTGATGTATTCCAAGGATGGAGTTATTCCAGGCATAAAAACAGGTTCATTATTTCTAATGGAAAATGAGGCATAATATCATAAACTATAGGGGATAATAAACGCTAGTTTTAAACAAGATGGATATGTTTATTCAGTTTATAAGACAATTGTGTTTATTTTTGTTGTGCTAACAAATGGAAAAGGTTAATTAGTAATCCTACAAAATGAAAAATTATAAGTTGTATTTGCCTCTGCTAGCAATTTAAAAGGATATTACGACTGCCGTTGCCACATTGATTGGCTTTGTTTACATCTTTAAAATAAACATTAAACATAACAAAAGCGGAGATAGACGATTTGCCGATAAAGTAAACAAACATCAACATATGATTTTGAAACTCTGACAATTTATGACGTCATCATTACCTATTAGTGCTGCGTCATCAAAAGAGTACTCCGGCCTTGTTGTCTAGGAGGTATTGGCTTTGCCCGTGCTTCACAACGGCGTGGAAATTCAGAGTAGAAAAATTGTAAACAAAACAATGACAGTCTGTAGTTAGATATAAGCCTTATAACTGCTGTTTATTTTAATGAATTGAGTTAAAAAAATACACATGTGACATAAAACTCTCTTCCAAGATCCCATGTTATTCTTATAGAGGTGAGTTTTACTTGGTTTATGTGACATGTGTGTTTTCCTAATTCAGTTCATTTAAATAAACAGCTGTTATAAGGAACATGTAACTACAGACTGTCATTGTTTTGTTTACAATTTTTTTACTCTGAATTTTCTCTCAGTTGCAAAGCACGGGCATAGCAGCTAGGGTTTAATAATTATTACTCAAGTTATAACAATATGAATAATATGGGGACTTGGAAGTCCCGTGGGGTAGAGCCCAGAAGACTTTTCTAAATGGAAAGAAGCCTATGACACTCCTGGGTACATGGACAATATGTGTGCAAAACATTAGCAGAATTGTTCAGTGGTTTTGGCGCGATGGAACAAAAATACAGACTACACCTTATTTTTATAATAGTAGTGATTTGTCTTGTAAGGCAAATTTTAACAAGTTTAAATTTATTCACAGCTTTGATGTGTGCTAAAATTATGGATACTAAACACGGCCATTTGAATAATTATTTATTTGAAATTTCAAAAGTGTACTTCAGCAGCAATTCAATATTAATTACGTTATGCTTTGAAACAGTATAAAAAGATGTTATTCAATTCGTCTTCCTGTTAAAAACGACTTGCTCCTATTAAATAATTCTCAGAAGTCTATTTCTTCGGATTATTTTAAACCCTTTAACAATTTAAGATATAAGAATCTTTGAAATGTTGTTCACAAATGTTAAGGTTGCAGTTACTTGAATAGCTTTTTGCTTTATGTGATGTATACATATTAAAATAATTTTATTCTTTACTTGTTACTTGTCTTTATTTACAAGTCCTTATATTTTATACATAGATAAACAGATTAAAGTTCATGTTTGAGCTGTTACACATAATGTCAACAGTAATCAATTTTGTTTAAAGAAAATACTACTAAATTAGTTATGTAACTGAAAGCGTGTCTTGAATACTACATTAATATGACACGTAAGAAATGAATTTTTCTTTAGAAGGCGTTATGAAGTAAATACTTAAATGAATACTTTCCATAGTATTTAAAACTAATGTTTCTAGAAAGAATACCATGGATATCAGCTCGTAATAAAATATACATAATTAATTTGTAATACAAATAAATAAATTTGTAAATTGTTGAGTAGAAATAAAATATGTACAATGACTTGCTGTGCCACGTATTTTTTACTTTCTTCCCCTATATGTATATGGGGAAAGTATTGTTCTCCCAACAATTTTATAAATTGAGTTGTTAGTGTAAATATTCATTTTAATGGTCCCTGATTCAAGAATATTAGTTTCCGGAGTGATGTCTGAGTGTCTGTCTGGATGTGTACAGAGCTGAAGACCGCACCCATGGTCCTATTTTGAAGGAATTTGGTATGTAGGTACTAATCCACGATATATCCAGGCTTTTTTAAATTTTGATATTTGAGGCAATTATGCCCCCAAAACCGCTAAAAACATGAAAAACCCAAATTTCTCAAAAAACGGTTCTAACAATCTACCCAGATTGAATTCATTGTTGTTTAGCGCCGCGCCGGCGCCGCCAACAAGCAGGGCCATGCATATTTACGCTTGAAGACCATTTTGTTCTCCTCGATCGCACTGTTATTTTACAGATTTCTACCAAACTATTTGCAGTTTCACACTTTTCAGATTCCAATCTAGGGATCATACGGTTCCTTTTCTCCAAAATAATTTTTCTCCATACGTTAGGAATCTTTAGAAAAACGCTTAATTTGAGAACATTACTAATGGCCTACCACTTATTTTGAATTAAAATCACGATTTTTAAATCGTATGATCTCTAGATGAACATTTATTGAATTAAATAACATCAAATTATTTTTAATTGGTTAACAATTTAGCCTACAATGAGGGAGATGCAAACCCCTTACTTGAGCGTGCGGAATGGAGGTACGGCGCACCCTTAACCTTAGTGGTTTGTAGGTTTCCAACAAAATGACACCACCCACATTTCTAGTAAAAGTCGGGTTCAGAAATTACTGGGCTTAAAATGTTCCATTATTCAGTTCGTTTATATTTGTTCATAAAAACCATAAATGTTAAATCAAATTTACATCTCAACATTAATAAAATCTCAAATAACTAAATCATTTAGAATTTGAATTATTATCCTACGATTACTGGTTGAGGATAAAAATGAAATGTTCTTTAGCGGTAAACGCAGTACATTGTCCAATGTTACTCTTATGGGGAATACAAAACTACCATTGCTCTCATATTTACTAATCAATTTCATTAAAACTTGATATGCAGGACAAGATAGCATTGACCAACAGTGGATATTTGAAATATGTTGCCCTTACCCTGGGAGGGATGAGTTTAGTAATGTTATAGGGCTTAAAAATAGAATATATATAGATAATGTATTCAGGTTTAAAATACTGTAAAGTATCGATTGAAAACTATTGTTAGTTTATGAGTTGTGGACGCCGCACCGTGGGAATCCTCTACCACAAAGCGCTGCAATATTAAATATATTTTGTTAACTGGCGACCCAGAGTGGTACGTGGCATGAAATAAACACCCCCCTCGCAGGAAACCTGTGTACTCAGCGAATTTCCAATGACAATATATATCTATAACTCACCAGCACATAACCAGTTGTCCTAGTTTTATCAAAGTATATTGATAAATTAGTAAGATATAATATTTTATTTATCCTGCAAGAGAATAACATTGAAAAGATTACTCAGGTTTGCAGTAACGAGAACGACTAAAACTGGGAATTTCATGCATGTATAAATCTTTTCATGCAAAAGGTGGGAACAGCACCTTTTCATAACTGAGTTATTATAATTATTGAAATAATTTATTACATATACCACAACCACATGAAGGCACATTTTAAATTTCACCAAATTATATCAATAAATAAGAGAGATATATCATTGTATTTATTTTCTATAAGTATAACATCGGATAACACAATGTCAATAACATTTCATAAGACTGAGTATGCAGGTTTGCTGCTTCAGGGTATTTTTTGTGATTATTAATACATTATATCCAGATGAAGCTATATACCAAGTTTTATCAATGTACGTTCATAAATAAGCAAGCTATAAAATTGTACTAATTCTCCATAAGAATAAAATTGAGGCTGAGTACGCAGGTTTGCTACAACAAGGAACACAAGAAATGGATTTGATGTAAATATCAATACAACTCAACTAGGTTAAGCCACAGATCAAGTTTTTTTATATATTTATGTGATTTCCAGGCTGTGTCAGTCTTTGGCCGCTTCCTCTTCCTCTTCCTTGATGCACACCAAGGGAAATCAAAATGCCGACATAATCCGTGGGGACATCCACCCCTACAACTGAAGGCAGCGTGGCCAACTTGTCTTCCCTACATAATCCGTGGGGACATCCACCCCTACAACTGAAGGCAGCGTGGCCAACTTGTCTTCCCTAGAGTACACCTGACCACGAAACAAGCTGGGTACAAGTTCTCTCCTACTCAGTATTTTAAAAAGTTGCCAGCCATATTCTTTATTAGTCCAGGACCTGGACTAGAGTCCTATGGGAAAGTTTGAGTAGGAAGAATGGTTCTTCAGGAATGTTATGAGGTGTCCAGTAAGTGTTTTGTACTTGGGTAGACATCCGCCACCTAGTACATTTTCCAGCAATAATGTCATCAAAGATGGTTAAGTATTTTCGGTCCAGGTGGTCGAGGACACTATTTAAATTCAACAAAGCTGTGTTAACAGTCGCATGCAGTTGCTGAGTTACTGGTTTAGGAATCATTGGAAATTATCCAACTTGTTTCTCCTTTAGATCCTCTTTTGAACAAAGTGCATTGAAAGCACTCCACGATGGTACAAGCTGTATAATATTGTCTTCTGCAGTGCAAAACTCGTTATCTGCAATAACATCAGAAATTTGTACAAGAGGTTGTGCAATTCTTAACAAGTGCCATAACACGTCTGAATTTTTGTATTGCTCCTTCTCATCCTTATTTGTTGTAAATAAATGAGAGTTAACTTCGTAATTACGTGGGAGATCAGGACATTTTGCTAGTTTGTAACACGGTTATACCTTTTGAAGGAAGAATCTCTTGGATTGCTTTCAAACCTCGTTTGATGTCCATCTCTGATACGCATGGTTTAGTTGTATATCTAGCGGTTTGTCTTGAAAAAGTACACTCACTGTGTCATGAAAGCCTCCTATGCCAGATAAGGTAGATTCCTCTAGGTAAAAGTTATCGAATGCCTGCAAGGCAATGATGATGACGAATCAGTTAATTGTAGCTGACACTTACACCTAGATGATTTAAGCTTGCTATCAGTGTTTTGCCTTAACATTTCTCATGTACTAATCCTCCTACCATCATTAGGTTTTGCAAAAACTATTCTATCTCCAAAGTAATCACATAACATAAAATAACTTTGTTATTTACTTTGATGTCCTCATTTTGTATATTAAACTTGTCCCGAATGTAACTGAGTGTGTGTCCATGACCGGCACCGGCGGGTAATCCAGATTAAATTAATTTAATGTACTATAAGAGAAAATTCTGCCACTCTTTCAGAAACTTGAGGTGTACTCTTGTCACCTGCTTCAAGTTTCCGTTTGAACCTCAGCAAATACTCAGAATTACAGATGTCATGACACAGTAGACCTCCACCAAAAACGCTTGTCACGTCATCCAAGTCACAAGTACGGGTGAAAACATCGTCTTTCAAATACAATGTGGCTTTTGAAAACTCTTTAGCTCTTGGTTACACACTTATTCTACACTTATCGTATATTCTTTTATGTGATTTATGGTTGCATATAATATATAAACAGTCCCGATTAGAAATGTCCCCTCCCTCAGGAATATGATGACTTGCACGTTTCCTACCAGATTTCCTGATTCAGGGGTTTGGGATCTTCGTTTATGTTCAATTTATATTCATTCATGCTCACTTTTAACCCTTAAAATGGACTTTGTATGACAATTTTGTTGTAGCTCGCATTCCTCATATGAGAGAAAAATACTGCTTCCTCACATAATATGCTCAAACGCTTAGTAACAATGTCATTTTGAACATTCGCAGCTGATTTTTTTCTTGGCCATTTTTCGTACTTATCTCACTACCATAAATTTTATTGCATATGATGCGTGTTTTCCCACTTTTTCAGTTTTATAATATCCCTATTAAGGCTCAGCATTTGAAGGAGTTGAAACAGATTTACTGTTGGAGCTATTTTGCCTTACAAGAACCATATTTATTTATTTTATTGTTACTGCATTTTATGACTGAACTTCATAACAAATAACTCCAGGACACATTTTACGTTTAAAGTCAGAAAACCACAACTTCACTTCACAAAAACTTAAATATAAACAAGAAGAATCCAATAAATAACATGTAAACACAGGAGTCTACAGCAGACAATGAGGTTTACAATGCTGCCAACTTTTAGACGGAGTAATAAGTGATCTCTATATTACTATTAAACATTGGTGAGAGTCAAACTACTAGTGAGAGCAAACTACACAGTTTATCATAATTATGTTTTCATTGAGTTATAAAATACCCCCGTCGCAGCAAACCGCGCACTCAGCGAATTTCTAACATATTATGGTCAAGAAAGAGTTTCAATCACTAATTGGAAACATGGTCCTCATATTATTACTTTATGTCTAATTTTGCTAGGTTTTACATAGGTATGAGTGTGCAAGTTTGCTGCGATGGTGGTATGTAATGCAAATATCTATAGATCATGACCAAGAAAAGCCACATTCCAAGTTTCATCAAAATATATTTATAAATAAGCGAAATATGAAAATGTATTTATTCGCCATAAGAATAACAAAGGACAACATACTTGTTTAGCACTTGTTGTAGAACAAAATTTTAAATTACTAAAACAATTTTTTTCAAGCTAATTTTATTGGTAGCATCAAACATGAAGTTTAAACAAAACTCAGGTGTGAAATAGCAGCATATTAATTTTCCATAAAAATAGCATGGAAAATTCGCTAAAATATGAGACAATTAACGAAACTATTTTTTTGTTTATTTATAGTGGCAGTTAAACACATTGCTATTTACATTACAAATTGTATCTACAACAAACTGACCTAAGTGTCATGGAAATCGTCAAGTATTTCCTGAAACATCAAAAGTTCTGTGTTCGAGCGGCCACCATCTTTGATCCATCATAGATGGAAAATGTACCAGGTGGCGGATGTCCACTCAAGTCCAAAACACTTACTAGGACACCTACTAAACATTACTGAAGAAAATTTTCCCAACTCAAACTTACCCACAGGACCTAGGCAGGTCCAGCAGATGGAGATTGGTGTATTTTTATGAAACATGCCGACTTTATCAGGAAGAGGGCGTATTATTATCTTGTCAAATTCCTGGAGGATGACTTCTCCGATCTAAGGATCCGAATTAGCTAAGCACCAGACCGGAAGTATTTAGTTTATCAATTTTTAGCGAATTTCCCCTATAGGGAAGAAGCTATTACCGTAGTCGGCATGGTAAGACCTAGGCCCGGGACCATGATAACTTTTCGTTTTGAGGTCCCCAGACCCCAAAAACACCATTCGTTCGAAACTGTATTTATATATATATATATATATATATATATATATATATATATATATATATATATATGTGTGTCCGTGAGCACGATAACTCTCGTAAAAATTATCCGATTTTGATGAAATTTGGTATAAACGTGTAAAGTACCATTTATGACTTTAAGTTCGAAAACCAGCCAGATCGCTCTATCCGAAGGGGTATTTTGGGGGGGTTTTGTACCCCAAAAATGAGTTTTTCGAATTTTTTACATATAATTTTGGAAATAGTCAAATTTTAGTTTTTTCCATTGGATTCAGTTTAAAAAAACACACAATTTGGTATTTTGATCATTTCTCTACGTCAATTGGTTACCGAGATATTGAAAGTGCTAAACACAGTACGTTGTCTAATGTTATTCTTATGGAGGAAAATAAAAATTTTATATATCGCTTATTTATGAACGTATACTGATGAAACTTGGTATACGGCTTCATCTGGTTGTGAACCATTGATATTTGCTCAAAAAAACAATTTTTACCAAAGGCTCCCGTAGCAGCAAACCTGCGTACTCAGCCCCATGTTATTCTTATGGAGAATAAGTAACGTGTTATCTCCCTTCATTATGAAAATAAATTAATGAAATTTGGTATGTGGCTTTACCTAGATGAGTTATATTGATATTTGTATAAAACCCCATTTTTTGTGTTCCTTGCTTCAGCAAACCTGCATACTCAGCCGCCATGTTATTCTTATGGAGAATAATTAAAATGTCATAAATAGTTTATTTATGAATGTATATTGATGAAACTTGGTATGTGGCTTTATGTGGTATTAAGATACATATATATGCATTGGAAATTCGCTGAGTACGCAGGTTTGCTGCTACGGGGGTATTTTTATTTCTCTTGTAAATAAGTTTGTTTTTGGTTTGAGTTATGAAGTTTGATTTGTGTGCAAAAATATGACGCTGTCAATTCCGACATCGTGGGTAAAAGACGAAGAGGAAGGTATGAGGTATGAGTTAAAAGGCATGTTTAACTCATTGCAAGCTTCCGCGCTGCATACATGAAGGAAAATGCAACCAGTAATATCTGATAATAAAATCGTAAAACAAGAAGATATAGGAAAACGAAACAAATAAATCCAACCCGTTGGAAAGAGCTAATAAACATAAAATACGAGTTATAAACGGTAATTTTCATCACACTGTAAAACACAATGATAATAATGGCCCATATTTTTAGACATTTTTCTCAGGTTTGCTGGGTAATATTTCTCACGAAATAATGACAAAAACATTAATTTAGATTGTTTTTACTAGCTACAACACGAGGTTTATATTAACGAGGTTAATATATTTAGAGGTCTCGTCTGAGGTAAAAAGTGAAGCCCACATGGTCGAACGCCATTTTTCCCCTCAGTCCACTCTGCTCCCATGGTACCGTAACCTATCAAATCCGCTCTTCACAAGTTACATGTGGGCCAGTTGATAATTTGTGTTATTTTTGTTACTAATTTACAACTTTTATTACTGATCCTCTCAACGCCCAAGTAATATTTGTATAAACAATGTTGGTATTATTTTATGCAAAACCCCAAGATAAAATTTATATTGGCAAAGAATTATAATTCCATTATATTATAATTATAATTCCATTCTGAAGAGAAGACGGTGTCCGCCACTCGTTAAAACCAAGAAGTAGTATTTTTGTCCTAACCTTTGTATAAATCCGTGTCTAGCTTTGATAATAGGTTAAGAAGAGTCTTTACATTAATTTAAGGTGATTCAGGTTTCTTTACTGAAGAAAATTAGTTACGAAGTGATTTTGTAATTCCTGAAAACAAAACATCACGTTAATTCGAAAAACGTCAAACCAATTCGTCATTGTTTTTATCCTGAAGCGAAAGTCACGTTTTCAATTAAGATCTCGTATCCAAGATAACGAATATTTTAGATCTAACTATAGCAGAGCCTGGTCTTTCAATTCTTAATCTAGTAATTCTTTTCTAGAGTGGTAGAAACTGATTATAAACAACTGTAAACCACCGAAGCTCCAACAAGTAATTTTGGTAAACGACAAAAATATATTATAAGTATGTCAAACCCGCTGCGTTATGAGAGTGCAAATTGTCATAGTTAACAATTTATTTAACTTTAATTTCGTTTTGGCATAGGGTTTCTTTTCCTAAAGAACAGTATAAATAAAAGTATGCTCTGCCTTCGTTAAAGCATACTATTTTGCAGAACCATAAATATCAGACCTATCAGTGTTTTCGGTATAACAAGTATATTAACTACGTATTTTGTAGCGAAACTTTTACATAAATATGTTTAGAGTACGAATGCAAACAATTAAAAATTCTTATTCACTAGTGAAATCTGAGCTGCTAAAAGTTAAGGAAAACATCGAGTCTAGTGACGTTGAATGATGAGGTTCATTAATTTCAATTTGTCTTCTTCAGGAGTGAGGTGGATGAAACCGTGAACTTTTCTAAAACTGGTAAACAATGGAATGCCCCGATTTCTTGCAAATCAGTCACTCTTGTTTGATGTTACAAGATTATAATACTCGGACTAAATCCACAAAGTTTTAAGTTTTGTTCAATTTTAGCTTTCATAATTTAAAGTTTTGTTTTGAAACATACCAAGCTAATAAGGAGCAGATTTCGTAGTATTTGTTGAAATTCTAAATGCAATGATAACAAATACCCTCGTCACAGAAAACCTGTGAAATTTCCAGTGCATGTGTGTGTCTTAATACCACAAAAAGCCACTTACCAAGTTTCATAAAAATACATTGCAAAATAAGCAATGTATAAATTTTAATTATTCTCCATAGAAATAAAATGGGAGTTCAGTATGCAGGTTTGCTGAAAAACAAGGAACGACAAATAATGGGTTTTTGTGCAAATATCAATACTCAATTTGAAGTTACATCCCAAGTTACATTTATTTATTTTCATAAATTAAGGAATAAAAAGACTTTACTTGTTCTCCATAAGAATAAACATTAGGGATGAGTACCCAGGTAACCATTGACAAAAACATGTTTTAAAGATGTGCAGTAAACCACGTGGATATATCAATAAATATCATGCAGATAAATCAATGCGATGAACATTATCTACAAGCTACTGGTGAGTCTATACTTGAATTTGCTCTGTCTCCTGGTCCCCATATCAGCTTGGGAAAATCAGCGGCTGCAGAAAGTCCAGGACAGATTTTTGCGAGTCGTTGGTGTCAAGTTGGGCTTCGACTACCAACTAGTACCGTTGCAACAGATTGAGGAGATGCTTGGTCTTTGCCCACTGACAACTGTACGTCAATTACATGATCTTAAGTTTCTTCGGAGGTTGCTTGTCGGTGAGGTGGACTTCCCTGCTCTGCTCAGCCTCATCGACTTCCGAGTTCCAGTTCGGACAAGGTCAGTTCATCTCTTCAGAAGACGTCCCTGCTCTACCAACTATGAATTGAACGGTGTTGTTCCTAGACTGAACAGGCTGGGAACCCTACTCTCATAGTCCTCATTTTGACTTTTTTAATGATGTGATTATCGCCTAAAATCAGTTTTTATTTCATTGTTATTTGTAATGTAAATATTTATTGTTTCATTCTGTCACTAGTTATCTTTTATGAGCATGAATTTTGTTAGATTGAAGTCTGCACGTGTTTGATTAGCATGTTTCGCATTATTTCTTCACAGCATGTTATTGTTGTATGAACTTTTAAGCATATATCTTGATCATGAAGCCTGCAAATGTATTTATTAGTGTTATTTTGAATATTGAATTATCTATGTACTGTTTTTGCATGCTTGCATTGTGCACTGGCGAATGCCGTTTATACTCAATAAATAAATAAACCACAACCAGTTGAAGCCACGTAAACAGTTGCAACAATATCCATTCATAGATAAGCGATGTAAAATAGTTTAATTATTCTCCATAAGAGTAACATGTGGATGAGTACGTAGATTTGCTGCTAAGGGAACCTATGGAAACAAAATTTGTGTGCAAATGTCAATAGACTATAAATAGCTATATATGATTCCAAGTTTCATTAATATACATTCATAAATAAGCTAGATATACAATTTTAATTAATCTCAATTAAATAATGCATTGTTAAATTTAATTGATATTGCGTTAAATAACGTACTTGTTAATCACTTTTGATATCTCGGTAACCAATTGGTATTCAGCAATATTCAATATACTAAATTGTTTTTTTTTTAAGGTGAATCCAACAATGAAAACTAATATTTTTTTAATATTATGTATGTGAAAAATTAAAAAAACTTATTTTTCTGGTACAACCCTCCCCCCCATTCCACTACAGATGAGGCAATCTGTTTAGTTTTCGATCTTAAACTCATAAACGACTTTGCTTAACACATTTTTACCAAATTTAATCAAATCGGACCTTTTAGATCGGAAAATTAGATCAACTGATTAGCTTATCCTGATTTTATAAAATAATGATGTTTAGTTATAAGTAAAGAATGGTATAATAATTTATATTGCAACATGAATCCTGTGAAATTATCCAGATAGTTTAATATATTCATCTTTAAACTGTTTAGTTATGTAAATATGTTGAATAGGTTAAATAAGGCAAACACAGTTTTACCTATAATTTGTTTCCTTTAAAATATATATTTTCATAATTATAATAATTTTCAGCACTGCTTTGCTCATGTTAGAAGTGAAAAGAAGATTAGTCAAACTGTGTAACGTTATTTTAACTTTTATTATGCTATAAATACTCAGTGGTATTTTACTGGCTTTGAGTTCACTAAAACTCTTCGGAGCTCTATAATAAAAAGTGTGTTGGCATGAATTTGAGTTGTTTCAAAAAAGGTGTCATGAATTAAAAAGTTGTAATTTATTACAAATCATAAGATGATACCTAATAAACTGTATATCAGGATGCAACACACTTTTTAAAAATAAGTAGGCTACCAATGAACACTTTTCTATCTTAAAGAACTTAGATTTGCTCCCTCTTCAATTGCATATTTTATTTTATATTTGTGTATTTAAATTAAAAATACATTTAGATTGTCTTAATATATTAGTTAAGATATCAAATCAAGTAAAAAACCTTAAAAAACTATATGCGCTAACTAAAGCATGTATAAAAAGTAAAGGCAAAATCTAAACCGATATCATTAATGAAGTTATGTGTTCGATGGGTATAATATGTATTGAATGCAATTATTTTATACGTTATCCTCAGCTGTTAGAGGATCTTAGATTACGGCGTCCTTATAAATACAAACTTTTCTTTGAGTAAAATAATTAAATACAATTCGTAGCAAACTTAATGTGAAATAAACTAAGCTAATCGGACACTTTAGCGTGTGGTACCATGCAGCTGAACAGTAGACTGTTAATATCCAAACAAAATATTATAATAACGCTTATAATTTAGATTAAATCATAAATAACACATTATAATATTTTACCTGCCTTTTTTGTGCAGGTTAGACACCTTTTCAATACTACTCGATCGATCGGTTACAAAACAACTGATTGTAACAATACCAGTCGCCGTTGCTTTGACCCGAGTATTCGTTTGGAGTGTTACAAGTGTCTGACACTGCCAGTTCATTACTTATACAGTTTGGGCAATTATGTAAATCCACAACGCTTGTATTTTCCGGATGACAAGCAACTTTGTATTACTTTTCATAATTATCCACATTTTGCTGTAGAGTTTGAATAAAATTAAGAAAATTATAATTTATAATAAATTATAAAGGAGTGGTTTTCAAATGCCAATTCAAAATCCATCCAGCTGAACCGACACATTCTGTTAACCGGCATCAGCCGAGTCACGAACGAACGGCTTCTTCTGGTTATGTTCGAGTGCTCACAGACCTCTACTGACATTAGCCACCAGTGCACCAGTGGACTGTGCACGCCATCTCAGTACTTTGAGTACCCTGTGTTTTCAGTTTTCTGTACTCTGTGTTTTTCTTCACAACCTGTCTTGTAAAAATATGTGTTTCGTTCATTTGGATATTGTAAGGAGTTAATTATCTTCAGTGTCTCCTTAAAACTATGTATGTTTTATTATCCGGCAAAACCAGTTATAAGGCATGGCCGATGTCCCGATAAAGCGTCCAAATATATCCATTATATTTCCATTGAACAACATTGTAAACTCATTGTTATATATTTTGTCCCCAAGACCTCAGGATTGCTTCCCCCTACCCTCCAAAATTGCCATGTCATTCTTATTTTTGTATTTATTTATTTTATTTGTCCCAACGGAATACACCAATTTACATTATTAGAACGTATTATGTGGACTATGAAAGACAACAATTAATATAACAAAAAAATAACAAAGATTAATAAGATAACAATGATAATACAATAAAAGGAACGTAAGTTAACAAATTAACAAGATGTTTATGTTGCCAAAGGGGATGTGGTGCAGGATGAGGTTATCTTCATGTCATGGCACGATCAAGCAAGAGTATGCCGCAGTGCGCTTAGTATAGCGCCCAAGTGGTCAGGAGAGAAATCAACTGACTTTCATTTGTCTTTATTAAGTCTAGGAATGAGGCTTTTTTAACGGTAGATTACCAGCATGACCCCAGTTCAAACAAACGTGCTGTTTTGTTTTGGTGGGGATAAAGAACACAAATCCAAATACAAGTTAATAACAATTGCAAAAATACCCCCGTCGCAGTAAACCTGCATACTCAGCGAATTTCCAATGAATATATAACATAACACATTATAACACTTAACAGGATTCATAAGAAATTTATTCACAAACAAGCGATATTTAAAATATTAATTATCCTCCATAAGAATAACATTGGGGATGAGTACGCAGGTTTGCTGCAACAAGGCACACAAAATAATGGGATTTTATGCAAATATCAATAGAACTCATCTTAGTGAAGTCACATACCAAGTTTCATCCATATACATTCATAAATAAGATATATATAACATTTTAAGTATTTTCCATAAGAATAACATGGGGACCAAGTACCTAGGTTTGCTGCTACAGGAGCCATAGGCGAAAAATTGTTTTTTTGTGCAAACAACAATAAACCATAACCAGATCAAGCCATATACCAAATTTCGCCAGTTTATGTTCATAAATAAGCGAGATATACAATTTTTCTTTTTCTCCGTAAGAATAACATTAGACAACGTACTGTGTATAGCACTTTCAATATCTCGGTAAAAAATTGACGTAGAGCAATGATCAAAATTCCAAATTGTTTGTTTTTTTAAGTTGAATTCAATGGTATAAATTAATATTTGATTTAAATTAAAATTAAATGTGAAAACCCCAAAAACACATTTTTGGGGTACAAAACCCCCCAAAAACCCCCCTTCGGATGGTGCGATTCATCTGGTTTTCGAACTCGTTCAAATAAATGGTACTTTACACATTTGTACCAAATTTCATTAAGATCGGACCTTTTTTACGAGAGTTATCGTGCTTACGGACACATATATATATAAATATATATATATATATATATATATATATATATATATATATATATATATATATACATATATAAAAATTTGAACGAATGGTGTTTTTGGCATCTGGGGACCTCAAAATGAAAAGTTATCATGGTCTCGGGCTTAAGTCTTACCATGAGACCTACGGTAATAGCTTCTTACCTATAGGGGAAATTCGCTAAAAAAGGTAGTGTCATTGTTTACCTATTGCAAATGGTTTAGAAATTATTGTAAACACTATCGCTAATTGTTACAGATTGAAAGCAAAATACACTGCTTGATGCCGTGGACTTCAGCTCATTTGAATAATTTATATTCAGTTTGCTATATAAATAAGATCCTTACGCATTATTTCCTAGAATACACAAACAACAAAATAAGATGTGCGATAATTTGGAGATAAAAAGAAACAACTACTATTAGCGTTACTCTCATATGCCTAGTATTACAAGTAACCTGCAGTTAAAACATTATTTCATATTTAGCGTTAATCAATTGAGAGAATGATATTCAATCCTTGGTCTTTCTTAGCTAGAATTTCTGCCTCCGTCAAACTGTAATTTCAGGGCTTGGGGCATTGGACGTTTTATAACTATTACACAGGCTAAATACAAATAATAACATTGGAACTGTACAAACCAATTGGATGGTCGCTTCAAAGTGGATGTTTTTGTAATCACGAAAAGGCACATCTAGAATACTGATTAAAAACTACTTTGACTGATTACATTTGGAGGTAAAATTCTGCAATTGTCGAAGTTTTAAGAGATATTACATTGCCACTTTGAAAATGTTCTTTAAAATTTGTACACCCAATAATTAGCAAGCAGATGGTTATCTTATGATAACTTCAAAATTTGTGCACCTATTAATTCTCGTGGAGACAGGCTAGTTAATTTGCCGGCAGACTAGATACTTCATGACATTTAATGGTGAACTCAAACTTCCAAATTACATTTAACTCCAGTGAAACATACATATTTACAAATTTCATATCAAGAATATATGTTATATTAGTGATGGTTAAATTCATAGAACATTATACTAACAAGCAACATACTTCACTGATGTCACCTTCATTTCAATACTTAAATTATTTTTCGGGGACGAAAAATTTTCCCAAGCAGGGGAGTGTAAACATTATGAACATTATTGGTTAATAAAATCCCTAAAATAAGATCTTAAAAATATGAGTACAATTAACTACGAAGTAAAGCTGAGGTCAAAGACTTGGAATTGGGAACAACAGGAAATGACAGAGTAACAAAACAGGAAATAAACGGTCAAATTACACAGGTAAATGACCTAGGGTTCAAGCGACAAAATCAAAGTAACTCACCAAAAATTCCAATGATGGCGGCGGAATGCTGACCTGCTACGGACACGAATCACGGCGGGTGTAGGAGTCCAGAATCGACGTGATTGGTTGACGTGGGCGTGGTCGACCGAATTTGGGGGAAACACGATATCGGGGGAAACATATCGAGGAGAGAGGATGGACAGTCAGGAAAAAGGGAGGCAAGAAGTGAAGTGTTGGGAAGTAAAGGGGGCTGGATCGAGTAAGTCCCGCAACACTTAGGTTATAGTAAAATACCGGGTGTTGTCGACCTTCCAACCAAGTCCACCAACGCAGGGCCAACAGAAGCACTACAGCGACCACAACCCAGAGGGAGAAGAGGACGGATCGTGTCTGCGACCGGAGGAGTCTTGGGAGAATTCTTCAAGACAACCACCGACAAAGGGATCCAGGACCACTTCTGGACGCTGGACCATTCCTGGACACCTTAACCACTGGACGGGACCACGGAGAGGCCAAGGACCGACCGACAACGCAGGGAGACCGCCTGACAGCCAAAATTCCGGACTGCGTGGTATGTGATATTCACTAAATTGCACCTCTAGTTAAAAGGGAAAAATTTGAGAGAACAGTCGAAGGTTAAGGGAAATGATTTGATAATAATAATGACTAAGCAATGATGAAGATATTAAAAGTTAAAGATTACTAAGACAAGCAATAAATAATCCAAACAGAAAGGGGAATATATATATATATATATATATATATATATATATATATATAATTAAGTAGCCTCAGAGTGAATGTCAGGGTTAATTGTTAAAATAAATTAAAGATCGTATGCATAACCAGAATGGCCTATAGGCCAAGTTGAGGTGTAAAATAGTTGTAAATAAAGATAACAATAGCTCGATGTCATTAACCATCGTTCAATTAAATTAATAAGTGTTAATGAATAACTGTTACATGAATGAATTGATTATTGGAATATAAAGGCCCACATGGCTTAACATTTTAATGTAATATAATGTGACAATGTTTAATTTGGAAAGGTTTAAGGGTAATTATTTTTATGTGTAATTGATGGATGAAATATAAAGGACTAAACTATTAATAAAGTGAATTGAGTAAACCTTTAATGGTAGATTAACGGCTACATGCCCAATAATGTAAATTAAATGTTAAATATCGTGTTAAGGGTGTGTATTCATATGGAAGCTGTGGACTGTGACGTATAAGTTGCCTTAAAGAACTTTGGCTATGCCAGAACAGAGTGATCTTTATTAATGATTTGTTAGCTTAAGAGAGTATTGATTTATATTGTGTTTGTCATTTCAATTGTATTTTATAAATAGGAGTTAGGGCACAGAGGCCTCTATTTAAAGGGTTGTCACGAATATTAATCACTATATAATAAGGAGGAAGTAGTGCATCTGATTTGTGTATATTAAAAGGTATGTGTTATTACAGACGCTGGTGTCATTTCAATCAATTTCCTGGTTTCCATCTCACTAAGCTAAGCGAGTTATGTTTCAAACTTAAGAGAGAAAGAAATAATCTTACAATGGTCTAACTAAGTAACACATAAGACTTGTCTTTGCAGTTGAATTCTGAAGCAATAATAAATAGGGACCAGATTAGGACTGCAGTTTATTTCAAAGAGAGTTTTAGGTAACTTCATACTTACTAAACACGTTTTGGCCTCTAGTTTCAATACCAACTGCAGAAATCCTCGTAAAAGAATAAACAAGTTAATAAAAGAATGCTGTTTGGGGCTGGTTGTTTTTGGAAAGATAAGAGAGATGGGCGAAGGACCAATGTGAAGAGCAATAAATGAGTGATAGTAATGGACAAATTATAACATATAACAAACATTTATTTTACACAAAGGAATAGATAAGAAAGGACTGGCAGGCTGGTTATTGTCATAGAAAAGACAAACATTTTATGTATTTTAGTTCATAGTTTGTACTAATTGTTTTAGGCACTGATCACAAATATTGGTATTTATAACTAAACAAAATTAAAAGAAAATGTTCAAAAGAAGTTTACATTAATTACTCATCCACTCACCAAATTGGATGATAGTTCTGACCTTTAAGTCACTACTTTGGATGAGGCATGTGGAGATCAAAGGAGTCAGAAGATGGGATGAGAGGGTCTTGAAGATACATCTTGAAGAACGTCTAGAACGTTCTAGACGTTCTAGAACATCTAGAAGATCTAGAAGGTCTAGAAGATCTGAAGGATCCAGGTTTATGGATGATGTCATTCAATTTATTACAGGTACATAGTTTGGGGGTTTTAACCAGCGTGTCATTGAAAAACAATTACATGAAGTGGGATATAGAAATACATACATTATCATGTTGATAATTGACGAAAAGGGGAAATCAAATGGGAACAGGATGAAATATTAACAAAAATAAACTGGGAGTGGTTATTTGCTGGACTGTTTAAGTGAGAAGAAAGTGTGTTATTATAAAATAGGTAACAATTTAAAATGTAAACAAAAGATATCAGGTGAGAATAAAAGTATAGGAAAAGAGAAGTATTTCAAATCAAATTAAAATAAAAACATATGATTTTAATTGGTTGGGTAAAAATGTGATGAATCAGGTTGAGAAGTTGGGAATTAATTAATTTTAAAACCACATTATATAAATCCAGAACACATATATGTCCTGAACAAATGCAATTTAGTTTAAAGTAAAATTTCGAGTTCAGTAAAGACAAGCTAGCTCTCCAAAGTACCGTGGATTTGAGTTAATTACAGGCTGTTGGATTCCGTGCACCTCAACAGCTGCGTCTGAAGCCCTTGCTTGTATAATCCTGCTCATTTTTTGGGAGGATTAAGTAGTGCCTCAGAATTAATAGGTTTGTGTTTCATCCATTCACAGCGGTTTAAAATGTTTTATTATTTTTAAATTGAATGTTGTCTATTTTATTAAAATAGTTTCTCGATTTTTGTTCGGCAATTTCTGACCACTAAAACTATTATTTTGTGTACATATGTGGTATCGATCGAAAACTCTTACTATCTAGATGTGCCTTTTGGGGGTTTTAAAACCCTACACATTCAGAGCTTAGCCCCATAGGCTTTCAGATTTCTAATATTAATCTTATGGAGTTATTTTGTTAAGACAGTCAGCTGGCAATACAATTTTATAACATCTTACCCTATGCCTGTGTGATTCCTGTGCGGAGAACAGGACAGTGGCTGGTTTTAGATTCGTTAATGGGTTTGATAGTGTAGGAATAATAAAGTATAGGAAAATAAGTGAATCAAGAAATACATTTGTATTGTATATTTAAAAGGTTTTAATCGGTAACAATTATTACTTTTAAACTTAAATTAATTTGTAACGTCCTAAATTCCGAGGACTGTATGCTCTCCTGAAATTGAGATTCTGAAATTTGGGATGTAGTTTAGTTAAACTAAGAGGAAAAAGCAAATCCCATGAATCGTTTAAACTTAAAATGCTGACATTAATTCTATCTCTACACACTGTCTTAAGAGATACAAGGAACCGTACCGTACAGGAATCGACCGGTATAAAGATTAAACTTACTAAATACTATATCTAAGAGAACTTGGAAAACTTCTTGATATTCAGCTTCTTGAGTTTGAAACAAGTTTCAAGCAGGATCAGCCCTCAATTGAATAGCATAATGGAAATAAGGTTATGTAACCCTTTCAGTTATAAAGTTAACTTTTGATGTCTTCCTAACTTTATTTTATCTCTTAAAAAACACATTTCTTATAAACCGTTAAGATGCAGGTCCAATAAAAGCAGTTGCAAATTTACAGGATATACAATCAACATTAGAAAACGTAACTTAAATTATATTTCCCCCGGTTTATTACCGAATATCACATCGACATTACTTAATATGTTCACTGGCTAAGTTAGTGGTTAGAGGTGGGATCAATGTATCAATGTTATGTTTACTGACTAAGTAAGTGGTTAGTGGTGGGATCAATGTACCAGTGGAGCACAAGGCCAATTTTTTTGTTAATTTGAAAATATCTTGTTTTAATTTGAATTTTCATCAAAACTAATTTATATGAGGACGATAATGCTGTGATAAAAAATCATAAATCACAAAATAAACACACAGTACTAATATAAACGAACCCGGTTCGTCATGTTTGTTTTTTTAGACGTTGGTCACATTTCTCTAATTTGGAATGCATTCTAAGATTGTAATACACTTACTAACGTTTTAGATAATCCAAATTGATTCTCTCAATAATTGTTTTTCTTTATATGTCGACTGTGGATAAATATTTAGTTCTATATTAACATACACATTGTTATCTCAATATCTCGCTGGGCTAACTGTTAACGTCTTGGACTTCAGTTCAAGGTGTCACGGGTTCAACTCCCGGGTGTCCAAAAATATTTGAGAGGTTTGGACCGCTTTCCCTAAAAGCGTTTGTATTTTCTCATTAAAAAAATGGCTTTTGCGTTCTAATAATAAAATACAAAGGTATTTTATTTCATTAAAATCTTTAAGTTTAAGCCAGCATATTGTCAAAACGGCTTCCAATTTCATATTTAAATGTTACTGAACAAAAAAAAAGTCCAGAGGAGTTTCCAAACTTAACTTGTTGTTTAATATTTTTACTAGCTCAATACTTTTTAAGAAAAACAGCTGCTACACTCACATCAATCACCTTAAACATAAGTGTGTTACGCAGGACAAATTCATTTTATACGTTTAGTTATTTTTGTGAAAACAATCGTTATCTTCTGAAATTAACCTTTTGTATTAAATTGAAAGGTGAAAATAAGAAGGCAAGTATGTAAAACATATTATTTGTTATCGTTTGGATTGAGCTATAGCTGTTTTAGAAATAAATTCCCTGGTGCGTGGTAAATCCGTGGTGATGATAATAAAATATTCTGTATAATATGAATGTAATCACTTCTTTGGTGCATGCAACACCTATTTCTCTATGCGTTGAGTACGAGAGATCGTAACTCGTAACTCGTAACTCAAATCACTGTTAAGGTGTTAATAACAATTACTTTTACTATAGTACGATTATAGCAACATAGTAATAATTTCAACGTAAACAATAGTCGCGTATCAAGGTACAGTAGGTACCGTACCCCAATCGCCACTACATACTGAACGTTTACTCTTGATATTTTATACTCTCCTTGTATACTTTCTGCAGCAAATGTTAGTCTCGGTTAGCTTGAGAAAACGTATAGAAAATCTAGTAGTATATCATAAAATAGTGCAGAAACTATGTAACATTAAAAGAAAATCTTAACTGATCAGGAAACGCTCAATGTTAATCATTATTATTATAAGACAAAACACGTACACTTAAAGCACGTGATTTATATTATACTTTATTATTTCATTTCCTAAAAATGGAAGTTCATTACAAAACCTCTATAGGGTTGGTGTGAATGGATTTAATCTAAGAGAATCTCGTCCGTTACCACCGGGGAAATATGAAAATGAAATCTCCAGTGAATTTCTCTACACTCCTGACAGCCTAGCACACTCACATTTTCGTCTGCTTCAAACAAGAAGGGATTCTAATTTTGAAATAACACATGTGTTATTACTTTTTTAGACACATTAATCATAAACCAAATACAAATGCTATATTAAAAACATATAAATTAATAACTAATTTTAAATTCTGCACGAGGCCCTTTGAGTACAATGTATTCATCATAAGGGTAATGATTAAATTTTAGGTTGATGTTTTATTTGAGGTTGATTGATTGTTTGAAATTTGAAATTTTTAACCGAAAATTATAGCAAGTAATATTAACAATAATACTGAGTACCTAGACCGAGCACCTTTCGTCGCTCCAATAATAATATTTTAAACATAACATAGCAACGTTTTAAGGAAACTGGGACTTTCCAAACGTGGTATGGCCTAGCAGCTAATTTGAAGAGCTGTTTTCGAGCCTTTTAGATATCATATTTGCATCATAAATGTAAATTGGCAACTTTTGAGGTCATTGGAACAGAGCCCTCTGAGACTTGGGGAGGGGGAAACGTATTCAAAATATTGTTGGTCCTCTAGAACATTGTATGGTGTGAGAGTAGTTTTGAGGAGCCTCTTTCGTAACCAGCTGGAGTCCTACTTTATTAGTATAGATATTTTCTCCATAAGAATAACATGGCAACGTTTTAACCAGTGGGGTGGAGCCCTATGTTTGGGGTTATAGAAAAAGGTATCCAAATGTTATAGATCATTAACAACTGGCTAAAATCAGCACCAAAATAGAAAGAATAACATAGCAACTTTGCCAGAGGGCGGAGCCCTAAGGTTGCTGCGTGGGGGGACGTATCCAACGTTGGGGACTTTATTAAAAAGATGCGGTTATTTAAAAATATCCAAATAACCATCACATTTCAAAATCGAAGGTCTGAAAGTGATAGAAAAAGCCAGTGGGGCGGAGCCCTGAGGTCGTGGAAAAATTACCCGCAGTTGTTTATCCTCCCAACAACCTGGTATACAGGGCTACCCAAGGCATCTCACCCATTCTATACTCGTCATTCATTATTATTTGCCAGGCAATGATTTAATTATTTAATGATTACTGATTCTTAGGTACCAATAGGCACGCATACATAAATATTTCTTATTTGTTCATGTCAAGATTCTAAAATACGATGTAATATTAAAGAATTGTTTATTCAAATGTAACTGTGAACGTTGGCACGAGAGAGTGAAGGTTAGTATTTGACAAAAGGTCCAATGTCACATAAGCCTGTACAGACATATAAATTTGTTTTATGACTTGCGCTGCTAACTAACCTGTGTACAGTATGTACTTTAATTTGCGGAATACGTTATTGGCATTAGATAGTAATGAAAAGGTGTTGTCAAAAATCTATGGATATTTAAGCGTGTATTTACTTTTAAATGATATTATGTCAGGTGTAAAAAGGTTCTTATTACAGATAGTCTTAACATGTAAACTTAGGGTACATATTAATTAAAATGTTTGTATTGGAAGATTATAGGAAATTGGTTTAATTAGTAAGTAGCTTTCCAATATTTTAAATCTCTAAACTACTTTAAACGTTATTTATGGTTAATAAATATTTTTATGACACTTTGCGTTTGTATTTTTCAAATGGCGGATCGTGGACGGAAACTCGTGCTGCAAAAAAAAACGTATCAAGCGCAGACCAACATCGTGTGACTCGAGTATATCTGACGTATAGCATGCTAAAATGTTTTTTTTTACACAGTTTGTAATTTCTCACTTTAGAGGTATTTTATTCGGATTTCTGACGTGTCCTAAGAATTCAATCTCTTACACTTTCTTAATTAGAACAACTATTTAAAATTATATTAATTGTAATCATCGTTTCTGTACTTTGAAATAGTGATCTTCGAGTGATATGATTTTAATATTTCATATTATTAAAATATGACCGAAATAATTCGTGACTTTTAAGTGTGATATTATTTAATACATTCATTTTTTTAAGTCCTAACCTGTGGTTTAATTCCATAAGCATAAATAATTATTCAATTTACAATTATAAAAGGTTAATTATTTTCTAACAAATAGATCACAGTTAATAAGGTCATTCAATATTTTATCAGTATTTTCACATTGAGCTAAGAATTAATAGAACTGAGTAACTAATCACAAAATTACAATGTTTACAAAATAAAAATGAAAGGAGTTGCCGAACCGTCTGGTTGAGTTGCTTAGTTACACCTCAATACCGTAGCTACCTTGGTCTTTAATTAGCTAATTACACGGACGCCGCGGGCTGTTTGTCGCCTCGTGCAAAACTAAATAAGTAAATTACAGCCAATCGATACGCAATGCATTCACTAGGTTATATCTACTTTGTATTGGATATTTTTATTTATTTATCAACATATTGGTTCCATGGTTGTTTTAACATTTGAAACCCCTAAAACAAATAAAGATCTGACCTGACGTGCTCTATAAACTCACTGTTAATAACATAATTGTTTGTTCGTCTATTAGTATCTGTAAGGTAATGAATTATGTTTATTTTTTATTTTTGTTTTATATTATCAAATTCAATCTAAATTTAACACTAAGTTATTTCCTATCATTAATATTTTTTCAATTAAATATTAAATTAATTATTATGAATATTAGACTCATTCTTACGCACAGGCTAACAAGCTTATGTAGGTATTATTATTTCTTATTATAAATAATGTATTAAATTATTTGTAATTAATAACTAAGATATACTTCAAAATCTCTTTTTTATCCATGCTATTTTTAATAACTGTTAAAAACTGTAATGCTATCGGAAATAAAGTTATATTTGATTTTATGTATCTTAAAAGTTACCATTAATTTTCAAACCATTCAAGTTTTAATTTTTTTTCACCGTAGGATAAGTCCTTTCAGACCAGGCATAACAGCTTTATCAGTGTTAATAATTACGGACAAGCGAATTTGCTTACTAAAACTCAAACTACCTCTAGACATATTTATAGCTAGAAAACAGTCGCCATTTTATGATTACTTTCTTTAGCTTTTATAACACGATTTTACTTCGATACACTCAATCTGAGGTAAGTTTATTACCTTTTATATTTTACACTCAAACCACAAAAGATAATAACACACTAGTTACGAAAGAATCAAATTATGAATTAAGTATCTCTCCTAATATATTTCTGTTTAATTTTATTCTGCGGCTTACAGTTTGTGTTTTAATGGTTCTCAAAGATCATGAAAATCACGTTATATGTATATTTTAAGACATGGCCTAAATAACTATGCAGGAATGCTATTGCTTTATCATTGTTATAAGTTTAAAATAAACCGTTTATTTTATAGTGTACAATTTACAAAGTGGGAGAAAATAACCCTATACTATTTTCAGGGGAGAAATTATGTGGTGACTGTTAATAGTAGTACTAACACTGTGGTGTTTAACTATCCACAGAAAAAATTATAATTTAATGAATATAATACTCAACATTTGAAATGGTTATATCGATGACCCTGTATAAAACTGGATGTCCGAGAGAAATGAAGTATGGTTACAAATGCAGCATTACTGAGGCAGCAAAGTACAATAAAGATGGCCAACAACAGTTGGGCCGCGACCAGAGAATTTCATTACATTTCGATCCTACATGGCAAGGTCAACTTTCTGTTTCGCTAAGTTCCAACCGAAGTAAGTGATGTAAACCAAGGTTTTATGTTTAAGTTTTAGAATAGCTTTGTTTACATGTACCATTAAACGTGCACTGTTTCTGAATATATATATATCGCATATCATTGTTGGTGGTATTTACTTTCATTTATGAGCTACACAACTTTTAGTTAGTAGATTTGTTATAAAATAATAATTGTCTTGTCTTACTTAACAATGTTTGGTTGATTTTATCAATTTCATTCACTAACTATGGAATCGGTTATCCAACAAGACACATATTGCTGCATATCGGGATAGTTTTAAGAATAAATTAGTAGTTACAATTTCTAATCATTCTAATCTAATCTACTGAGATGAAATAGTGTCAAATATGCAAAGTTACATGCACATTGGTTAGTTAACCCACATTCTCCGACCGAAATGTTAGGTATTAAGATTAGTGGGTTAGGAAACCCAGGTGGAGCCGCTAGGCACGTCTTCCATCTTCCATATGAGGTATTAAGGAAAATATACGGGTGTTCATATGATTAGCTTTGAAAATCAAGAATGGCCCCTATTTTGAAACAGTGAAAGCCTCTACATTTAAATTCAGTAGCTTTAAATGTTGCCAAATTTAAAATAAACATCTTTTACGGTTTTTAAGATAACATTTATTTAGTAAACACATACAGACAGACTGACGGTAAAATAGAGCGGAATAACAAAATGACTTATCTTACATGTTCCATTTTAAGATAAAATAAACTGAAAATATAAAGATTCAACCGAAATGTACAGCCAGTGCACCAATTTTGTGACCCCCTGTATAATGGATAAATAGAATGTCTTATATTGTTATCTAGTTTTGTTGTACACATTGCACTTTAATGTAACTACATACTTCTCAATCATTCCCACTATCACTGACAGCGGCCGGCGAGGATCAGAACCGTGCTGTAAAAGATACTACCCTCATCTCTTTGTCTTGACAGCCTTTCAAACCTACAACACTACTCTATCCATATTTTATCAGACGCTTCATTGAACAAACTATTGAAGCAAAAGCGATTGTGCAAAAGCATTTGATAATGCTTGCAAAAAACTGTTATGTGAACTTGTTTTATGTGATTTTTCCTTCTTCAGCATCTATATAAAGTCCTCGAAAAAGTTGTATTTTAAATATTAAATTAGTTTTAATTTAAAAATTTAAACCAATATTACATTTCATGATTGTGTAGTTCTTTTAAAGTATAGATTTATAATTTTAAGTTTATTCTGGTTATATTCATAGACTGATGTTTAAACTAGTTTTTATATTAAGGCTGTTGTTTTTTTAGATAGATCTGTTGTTGTTTAATCTGAACATTTTGATATTTATAAATATGTAGTGCAGTAACTTGTAACTAATATAAATGCATTTATCAATGATTATTAAATTTGATTGTAAACTTTGGAAAAGTGCAAATAAAGTGGTTATAAACGAAAGTCTGTGTCTTTATTTATAGTATAAAATTGTCAAGATACTTTTAAAAAATTAGGTTAGCGAGAAGCCAAATAACTTGATTAATATTATTTAATATATAGCGTATAGCTTTTGTCTAATTTTGGAGATATCTGTTCCTATAAAAGGGCTTAAGATAAACAGCATTTGCGTTTTTAATGGAGAAACTCAAACGACCGTTGTAAAAAATACCCCCCGTCGCAGCAAACCTGCGTACTCAGCGAATTTCCAATGCATTGATATGTTTATCACTAGTACATAAAGCCACTCACCAAGTTTGACAAAAATACATTCATAAATAAGTGATTTATTACATTTTATATAATCCCCATAAGAATCACATTAGGACTGAGTACGCAGGTTTGCTGCAACGAGGAAGATAAGAAATGAGTTTTTATGCAATTATCAATGTAACTGAACTAGGTGAAGCTACTTACGATGTTTTATTAATTTATGTTCATAATTAAGGGAGATATAAAACTTTACTTATCCTCCATAAGAATAACATTAGGGCTGAGTATGCAGGTTAGCTGCTACGGGGACAATCAACAAAACATTTATTTGTTGTGCAATTATCAATATACCAGTACAACATGAAGCCACATACCAAATTTCATCAATATACATTCATAAATAATCAAGATATCAAATTTTATTTATTCTCCATAAGGATAACATTGGACAACGTACTGTGTTTAGCACTTTGAATATCTCTGCAACGGTTTGACGTAGAATCACAATTTAAACACCAAAATGATTGTTTTGTGGAGCTGAAGTGATTGGTAAAAGAAAATGTGAAGTTTAAAGTAAAATTAACTGAGGAAAAGCCAAAAACCTTTTTCCCATAAGATTAACATGGGAGATTTTATGAGCATGTTTTTTGGATTTTTTCCGCAACCACTTAACCTAGGTTAATAATTCAAAATACCATATTATTTGTTTTTTTAAGCTCTATAACATGGTCTAAACCTAAATTAAGTGTTTTAAAAATTTTAGGGTAAAAAATGCAAAAAACTGATTTTTGGAAAATTTAAAACCCCCATAAACCCCCCTTCCCATAGTCCGATTTTTCTGGTTTTCGAACTTAAAGTCATAAATGTCAGTTTACACATTTGAGCCAAATTTCATCGAAATCGGACATTTTTTACTCAAGTTATCGCATTCACGGACACATATATAGATATATATATATATATATATAGATATATATATATATATATAGATATATATATACATATATATAAATTTGAACGAATAGTGTTTTGGACATCTGGGGACCTCAAAACAAAAAGTTATCATGGTCTCGGGCTTAAGTCTTACCATGAGACCTACGGTAATAGCTTCTTCCCTATAGGGGAAATTCGCTAAAACAGCATCGTTGCAAAACGTTTCTTCAACGCTCCTCTCTCGAGACTCTAATACTCTTACTTTTCACTATCGTAAACAATACGTTTTTGTTACTTACTCTCAGTAACATTTGCGAGAGTAGTAAACGTTTAAGTTTAAATCTACTTACATTTAAGGACGATGAGCAAAGTTTATATGCCCATTACTTAAATACTATAGGTTCCACTGATATCCTGTATTTCAGAGTTTGGTTTTCCTAATGAAGTTGAATCTACCCATTAAATGCTTTTTCAAAATAAATGCTAAAAGTACTCATGTGTAAGTTACGCTTATAAAAGACTCCATGAAACTGATCCCTGAATGCAATTTTTTTATAACAAAATAATAACAAGGTTTATTGTTATGGAATATTTATATTTTCAGAATGATAAATTATATCCGAGTAATAGTGGGCAGGTAAGAGTAAAGTAACAGTTGAATTGTGTAGTTGAATTGTGTCCACTGAGTTAAACGCATGCATTCGTGTCAAAGGTACCTTTAATTTATTAAATGACGTCGTATTTATTTAACTTTATCTGACTAGTTTTTTTTTTAATTTTAGACAGTTTATCATGAAAATAACCTTTTAAATGCACAAATTACATTGGAGCAAACAGTACATTATTTAGATTTGTATATCTGCGTTTGGAATGGAAATGGCAAACACAGAATGTTCTCGATTACACCTTGGCACAGAGCTTGATTTTACATTCTTAAAATACTAGATCAATTTTCGGACAAACAATATCCCTACCCGAAAAGGGGATTATGGAGGCGGGTGCTATTTGTAAATCAACAATTTGTTTTGTTTCAATCCAATCATAATGCATTTTAATGTGGCGCAGAATCAATATCTTCTACGACTATTAATCACATAATTATATCACTGCCACTTTCAGTAAAAAAATCAAACTGGAGATTTTGGTATTTAGGTTGTGCTAAATCATATTAAAATTATTGTAAAAATAACAAAAATATAACATTTTAATTATTCCCTTGAGAAAACGTGGGTCAACTAAGAATGTTACAATGCATTTTGTGAATGCAAATGGCATTCCTCAGCAACCAAAATATTTAAAGAAAACATTCATTATTCTAATTATTATAATTGTTTAATGATTCCATAGGAAATAAAAATTATATCATTGATGAGTTCCAATAAAATGAAATATATAAACTACGCTCTCATAATATGTTTTGTGGGAAGCGATGTACAGCAAAGAGGAATACGAAATATTCTTGTATTTCCTACCAGTTGTAGATAAAATTCTAGATGATCAAGCAATGGAAGTTTCCATTTTAATAATTTACCTTGTAAAAACATTTTCAATTTAAGGGATAAGAAGTGTTTATATATGTTAGGAATTTTATTTAAGGAAGTAACTTCGCTAAAATGTGGAAAAGCGCCTGGAATAGATGGGATTAGTTCATTGACTATGAAGCAGATTTTACCAGATTTTGTAGATTTTTTACGTTTATTATGATTCTTAGCTTTGGCACAGGAACGCAGTGGTACCAATTCACAAGAAAGATTCAACATTAAATTGCAATAACTTAAGACCGATCTTATTAATATCAAAATTTGTAAAAATACTAGAGAAGCATTTGAGGGGAAAATTGCTCGGATTTCTTGAAAAACAAAAAAAAATAAAACAAATTCTCAGTAGAACAAATTTGTATTTAGAATAAGTTTGAATACAAACACTGCATTATTACGCTTTATTAACCAAGTAATTGAGGGCATAAACAATCAAACAAATTCTTTGGGTTTTTTTTTGGATATATAGAAAGCTTTCGACACGGTCAATCATACTATTTTGTTGAACAAGTTATACAACAGTTTGTCTGTGGAGTTGCTCACAACTGGTTTAAAAGCTACTTGAAAAAGAGGCAACAGTGTGTTAAATTAACGATGTTTATAGTAATGTAGGTGAGATAAAACATGGCGTTCCGCAATATTCTGTTTTGGGAGCTGCCCTTTTCATAATTGACGTAAATGATTTATGCCCAGCAAACTTCATTGGAAAATTTGCAGAAAACACAGTTCTTTTCTATGAGGGAGATAAGCTTGAATGTATAAAAACACAATAAATTCTTAATTGGATTCAATAAGGTGGTGGCTTTCGGTAAATAAACTTGTTTGAGTACTGAAAAATCCAATTTTGTGAAATTTAGTTTAAAAGGGAATGTGAAAATGAACTATCAATGTTTAAAGTGTTCGGACGCAAGCAGTGTATTGCTAAATTGCTCAGAAATTAGCGAAACTGACAGGATTAAGTATTTGGGTATTATATTAGATAAGGAATTAAACTGTGATTGCCAGTTATTGTATCTAAAATAAAAATTAGGAATTAGACTTTTTTACGTAAGAAATAGGAAATAAGAAACTTTATTACCATTGATCACATAGGCGTAGTGAAATAGGCAAAGTCTAAATGCAATACAATGATCTTAAACTAGCTTAACAATATTAACACCATTGAAGATCAGCTTATGTACAGATCAAAGAAATGAACAATTAATTTTGATTATCAAAAATTACATTCAAAATTTTGACAGGTACATCTAAAAATTCATGAATTGTATAAAATTTATTCTCTAAAAACCAATTATTTACAGAGTTCTTAAATTTTAAAATGTGACATCTTTTGTTTAATTAGGCAGTTTGTTAAAAAATGTAATGGAATTTATATCAAGAGAGTTACCTGTTAAAGAAAGTCGGTTCTGTGGGACATTTAATTTTCGCCTGTGTCTGGTGTTGTGACTATGAATATTTTGCCTGGAAATATATTGATTAATGTTGATTTTTTTATGTAAAAGAACAAGACAAATGTAAAGATTGACTATTGTGAGAATTTTTAGATCTTTGAACAGGGGTTTGCAGTGTTGATTGTGGCTGGCACCAGCAATGAATCTTATAACCTTTTTCTAAATCAAAAGTAACTTCTGGATGTGAGGTGAGTGTCCCCAGAGTATAAGACCATAGGCAATGTGCGACTGAAAAAGCCCAAAATATATTGTTCTTAAAAAGTTATTTTCCAGACAGTCTTTAAGTTTCCAAAAACAATAAGATACCCTTCTGACTTTCCTACAAACACCTTCTACATGAACATCCCATTTAAGGTTCCTGCCAATCTGGAAACCCAGCAATCTAACTGATTTTATTTCACTTTCAAAAGTGTGTCCCACACAGATTATCCGTTCACTCTATTTTGCACTTGTGCAAAGTAGACTTTAAAATGGGATCGTTTGTTATGGGGGAACTTACAAAACTGCTCTTGATTCACTATTAAAAATACAAAAACGTTACGTAAGAATAATCCTAAAAAAAATTGCAGAGAACCTTCATATCCATATTTCTTAAATCTAAATATACTTCCTCTGAAAAATATTTTATGTTTTTAAGGTACTAAAAGCATTTTTTATTAAAAGCTTCAGTAGTATCAGAAAATATACTCAAGCAGAAACTGAGTGCTGATAATTACTATATAGTAGCAAAATCCAACACAACATTTTATACTAGGACTTTGAATTTTCTAGGGCCGAGAGTTTAGAATAACTTACCTCATGAAATAAAACAATTACAAAATTCAATCTCTTTTTTATGTCAATCAAAACAATGGCTATTTTTTTAAAGATGTTGATACAAATTTGACTATAGTTCAATAATCTATTCATAAGTAAACATAACCTTGTATTAAAGCGTAGTAAAGAGTTTTACTGATGAAAAAACTATTGTTGTTCAAAAGGAAAAAAACACACAATACTTGGTCTATGCAGTATAAATAAGATTAATAATCCTAAAAAAATATAAATAAATTCTTATTTTTAATTTAAAAATATATTTTTTTTATTGGTATGTTTATTATATTACCTGGGAAGAAGTTTATTTGTAGTTTAGTTAGCTCCCGCTGAGGATTTGACTTTTATTTTATGTATTTAGAAATGAGACATGTAAACCCCAAATCAGGGAATTGGCCTACGGGGCCCTATTATGTTTTCCAAACACCACATAGATTTACTAAATATAGGCTCAACAATTAGAGCTAAGATACAGGAATTTTATTTTAGTGTTTAATAAATTGATATATTTAAAAAAATTAATTGTAATTCAGGCAGCCTGGGATATTTTATTTTGTAAACAATGTTTTTGAACTGTATGAAATATTATTACTATATGTTATTTTCTCCTTTAGTTTCGGTAGTATAAATCAATACAAAATTTAGACTTACATTTACCTTTTAACCCAATTAGTCTCTTTTTAACTGAAAATACCTAATGTTACAAACTATTTGTTAAATTAACGAGGGTACTTGAAGCACATTACTGTATATGTATACTCGCTTCGCTCGCTGGGGGCTCCGCCCCCAGACCCCTGTGGGGGGCTTTGCCCCCAGGTCCCTGTCGTAGTACCTATGGCACTTGGTTTAATTACACTAATAATCCGAGGTCCTATGTATACTCAAAATATAAAGTGGACTTATTGAGAGAACAAATTTAGGCCTAGCAGTACAATATTAGAGTATATAACAATTTTAAAATCGCTCCGCCTCCACCGCCAGGCCCCTGAGGGGGACTTCGCCCAGGTTTGGCCACAGTTTAATGTAAATTGGTCCAAATTCTATTTAAGACCTAAATTCTACAACTATTCCAAGGCTTTGATTATTTTTAAGGGTTTAACCTATAAAATCTGGCCATATGACTGTTGATGAATACTACTTGTTATGGAGTTGTAGTATGTTAAATTTTAAGCCTCCAAGTATTACGTAAGTGCTTGAAAATAATTATACCCTTAACTTATGTATAATGTAGCCTTTAAAAGGCGTATTTTGAACCTTATAAGGGATACTACCACCGTTAACAACCTGAAATACTATTACTTTGGGTAACTAAAAGCCTTCTGCAACAAATATGACATGATTTATTAGGGATTTTATCCTCGACAGAGCGCAACATAAAAATTGTACACGAAAAACACGAAAAGTCTACAAGAGCTCAAAAACTTTGATTTTTTTGGGTGTTTAAGATACTTCATCTGGGCGTGGGAGTATTGTTTAGTACTAATTGTAATGTAGGCATACTGTGTGATAAGTATTAGGCCTGTAAGTTCTATATTAGAGCGACAAACCATTAAAAACCACCAACAAATCTATGAAAAAAGTTTAAATTAAATAGATCTAGCGCTATCTAAGGGTGAAGGGGTTGAGATACGGCAAAATGTCACAGGACTAAAGTTGTAGTTCGTCTAAAATCCGTGGCACGCAGTGGTCTTCGTTTTTCGATAGGACAACCCATTCGGCCGCTAGAGCTCAAATAAAAAAATACTACATTTTGATTTTTGTATTCACAATTATTTATTTTGTTGAGATAGTTCAAACTAAAAATAGTAGGATTTGGGAAGAAAACGTGCAAGGAACTTTTATGCCAAATCTCACGTCTATAGCTCAAGTATTATTGGTGTCACGTGCATGTCCAATAATATAAATTGGCACTGAACCCCCAATACACCACTACTTATACTAAGAAAACGGCCATATCTATAGATATTTAGAGTTTTTCATTTTTTGACAGGTTTAATTAATAAAAACTGGCCATATTTCTGCTGCTATTTACTAAGTGTGATGTAGATATACTGCGTGCCCAATTTTAGGCCTCCATCAAGAATATTAACGTGATAGGAAATAAAAAACCGCCACAAAATCTCAAAATTTGAAAAAAATCTAGAGCTATCTAAGGGTGAAGGAGACGAGATACGGCAAAAAGTCATAGGACCAAAGTTGTAGATCTTGCAAAATCCGTGGCACGTGGTGGTGTCCGTTTTTTAATAGGACCATCCCTTCGGCCGCTAGAGCTCAAAAACTGGAATTTTAAAATAAGTCTTTTTTGGGGGAAATTAAATATTTTTTTAGGGGGGTTAAAATGAAAAATTGTCAAATTTGGCAATTTTCCTGGGGGTTACAAGGTAAAAGCTACCTGCGTGCAAAATTTCAGGTTTCTAGCTGGTCTAGAAGTGGTCTAGAATTCGTATACCTGAGTTACACATCGGGCTGTATATATATTAGAAGATGTTCTTGTGCAGATCCGTCATACAGCGATGAAACAGATTATGCGGGCTATGCGGGAAACAGATTATTCTCGTAACAAGCTATGTGCACTCTCCAGTTGTAGCTGCGGAGTAGCTGTGTACGAGCAAGACTATCGTCTAGTCAGATCAAACCCAGAAACTAAACTACCACATAAAGGGCGCTGTAGTAATAAAACAAGAACACGATATTTCCCAAATGTTTATAATCTTGAACAAATATTAGTTTGGAACATGTCCAAGTTCTCAGATTACGAGGTATTTTCAATCTAGAAGAAGGAAACAACCCTCGCTTGTCATGAATTTGTTCACATCGTCCTATGTGACCTCTCCAAACATAGATAATCATAATGATAATAACAAAATCATCTCTTTATTGCACTAAAACAATATACACTTTACTGTTGACGTGAAGGGATAAATACGCTACAGCTTTTACATTAAGTCCTTGCAATATATACAACTGAATAATAAATAACTAAAAAAAGATAAAATTACATTTCCTAAGACCTCCACATTTTTTGAAATAAGGATCCTATGAACTGAAGCAAGTTTCCATTAGAGGTTAATACAATTTATTCCTTAGGTTTTAAGTAATTATATGCATTATAAAAATGTATCCACTTAAATAACTAAAACAAGAAGTTCAGATATCCTTTTGCTTGATACCTGCCAACCATTTTTTGTCAAAACTTTAAACAATAAATGGACAATTCTATATGGGTTTCAAGCTGTTCCCAAAAAGTCCTTATCGTCTTCGCTTGCTCCGTGTAACTCACAGAAAATGAAGCTTTTGGATAAAACCTATATAAGTATATTCATTAAAAAAATTAGAAGCCAAAGCTTAAATCAACTAAGGAAGCCACAACTACAATTTTAAAATGTTGTCTCGATAATATATTATTTTATGAAACATTTATTCACTGCCCCGTGCGGACAAATGTTGCAAATAAATTGGTGTGCAAATAATTATAACGGGTTATTTCGTTAATAAAAATTGTATCATCTGAAGTAACCAGGTTACAAATAAATTTCGAAAATTCCAGGACAGACGTCAGTCCGGAAGCGAGGTGTTTTATCCAGAGGTCTGTGATAAGGAATTGGTATTAAAGTTATGGACTCAGAGAAGTATGTTTTACTACAAGCCGTTGTTTCTTTAATCACCGCTAATTCATCACAGTCCCAACTTTTGGGAAAGGAAAAGAAATTGACTCGGTGGAAATCCTAAAAGATTTGCATAGTCAACATCCCAGAGATAAATCGTGGTAAGGGTTGCACTGTCAGAGTGAGCCCAGAATCGAAAGTGTAGCTAATGCTAATGGAATTTACAATCGAAAATGGGATCGATTTGTAAATTCCACGGGATTGGATTTAAGGAGGTTCTGCACTGACAGAGTGAGCCTATAATCGAAAAAGTCACCAATTCCCCCACCATCGGCAAGCCCGCCGCGCACGGGAAAATCTAGCATCTATCAACTCAGACGGCGCGCGGCGACTAGGCCACTTCCCTCTAAATAATGAGAACTAAAATCTGCTTTTGATGCTGACAAAATAATAGACAAATTAGATTAACATGGCCAAAAATGTATCATGTTATACTTACCTCTGAACTTGGGGTGAATAAAAAAAGAAAAACAGTGAAAAAATAAAAACATACTTTTTCAGATCTAAAGGCAAAAAGGATTTCAAAAGAGAAAACCATTATCACAAATACCACTGATTGTAAACATAAGGACTCACATTTTTAAGAAAACAAAATATTGGCTTCTTTACGATACATTTAAATTAAACATGTAACAAATAAAAGCGTAACTTCTTCTTGAAAACTTAATACTATGAACTGAGTATCACAGTTCGTTAACGACATAATATTATTTTCTTGAAAACAATACTTCGATTTGCTTCTATTTACGGACAACTACATTTTTCCTTTTCAAAGGTTTTTCATAGTAACAAAAAAAATCACAGACATATTTCTCAACAAAAAAATCACTGGTTTGTACGTTTAAATAAACTAAGCTTTTTGGTACGTTTAATATAACAGTTTTACGGAACATCCGCAAGCTTATAATAGAATGTTCACCAATGAAGGTCCTCCCGCACGAATCGGTTAGCAGCCTTTCTACAGCCAATTCCAGGAATGAAAGTCTTAAGCTTCTTCTCTTTCTTCTTTTTATTCTTTCGTTCCGTCTGTTCTGTGGAAGCTCTAGAAGAAGTTGAGGGCTCCTCTTAAGATATTGGGCATTCTTCTTTCTCTTTGGTCAGAACGTCCTGGGTATCCTCACGCAAGGCACCTTCTGATGCTGCTAGGGAGAGGAAAGGTGAAAACATATTCTCTTCCTCCCCAACTATAGTTACGTCTTGATTGGACTCTCCACAGGAAAAGTCCTCATCGAATTTCAACGCAGTCAGGGATAGATCCAATGACTCTTCCAAACTTGCAGTCAACAGTTGCGCAATGGGGGTATTCCCTAAATTAGATCTGTAACTCTCCCTTGTCAACCCATCTAAATCTTTACAGGCGTCCAAAAGCTCTGCCACAACAGTACTCTACAAGTCTAGTTCATGAGTTGAGAAGACAGGTAATTCGTCGGTCGCAGCTGGAGTCTTCATTGGGTCCTCTGCCATTTTTATCGACGATACCTTGACGGGATCTACTGAAGAAACTTCTGTGGTTGGTACAGTGTCCTCTTGGTACATCGGCTCCAGGTTGTACCGCGTCTCCATATTGGGGTCGGTACTCACTGGAGGAGCTAGGGAGGGGCACTCTATCAACGTGACAGATGCTTCTTCGTTCCTAAGTGCGTCCGTCATTGGGGCCGTCGGGGACCTGTGGTCGCCATTAGGTGTTGAGATCGAGGTAGAGGTCCTTTCAAAATGTATTCCATCAGATGGTCCCATCAAATCTTATGCAGGTTCTCCAATTTTTGAATTCCCCAGTGGTTGGGGTCAAACAGGTCCGAACCAATATTGGTTATTGGTGCCCTTCTTGACAGCCGCTCGGCATACCATGTCAAATAAACTCCGCAATCCGTACCATTCGGTTTCCCTGGGGTTGTTTTGACTGTATCCTGTCGTTGCCACGCCACGCTATCAAACTCAATGTTGTGGGACTTGGCATAACGATGCAAAGCGTTTCGACTTTCGTTCATGTGAAATTCAAAAGGGAATCGTAGGATGGCATTGTTTTTATTTTGGGCTGAACAACAATCAATCAATGACCAATGCCCCACTTTTCCATCTGTGTGCAAAGGCACCAATATTAGGTCCACTTCCAGTAGGTTTAGGTAATCAAACCTTCGATTTTCTAGATAAGGTGTTGTTTCTTCAAGTCCTGCAAGAAAAAATGGGTCGAGAGAGAGTACTTGAGGAAGATCGGTGAGGTTTAAGCTTCTCCTCTCCAACTGTCACAAAATGGCCTCCACTACGGTGTCGGTTAAATAGCCACCCAGTTCGAGGGATCGAAGGTCCTCCATCGTCAGCCCAATTCTTGCTCACATGGTATCTGTAAAAAAATCACCAAGCTACTCATGCAAACTCAAGAAAGGAGAAATTGTAGGAAGATAATGGGCACACACAGAAGAGAGAGGGGGTTCTTATCATGGACATAAGACAACCCTTATCTACTCGGGGGTGATATTTTTCGAAAAATACAATTTTAGGTCCTTTACGTGAGCTGGTCCTAAATATTTTCCTTTTCCGTCTAGCAATTCGAACTTATTAACACCAACCCGGGAGGCTAGGACCAACGGTCCATCATATTTGGGGGCGAGTTTGCCTGCAATTAAATTAGCTTTTAAAGACGTTATGGTTACGTTTTAAAACACTTTGTCCAATCTTAAAGTTGGAATACCTTCTACAAAGTTTGTAGTATTTGCTTGACGGTCATATACTGCTTTTAAATTGGTCCTGCATGGGTCTCGTAGTTCAAAGGCACGGGTAATGCGGACTTCGTCGATTTCCATTGAAGATGGTTCCGTAGCGTTCGTACTTTCCACTAGAATCGACCCTTATGCACTTTTGGGTGTTTTCAGCTCCCGTAGAAACATTAAAATAGCAGGTGTCAATTTTTTTAATCATGCACCGAAGAGTTAAGCACTGATAGAGTGAGCCTAAAATCGAGGGAGTCGCTAATATCCTGGAATTTAAAATTTATGCTTGGATTGGTTTGTAAATTCCACAGGGTTGGGTTTTAGGTACCAGATCAGTAATGGAATAGCAGATTGTTTGGCGATGTTTTAATAAGTTAATCTTTACCAGAGATAAAGGTTGCCAGTCCACTAAAGGAAATTTGGTGATTTGGTCAAGGATCTGAGGTGCCAAACAAATGGTGGTAGAGGTTACACAAACATTACAAGAGTCAAGCAATGCAAGCATTAATAGATAGGCTAAAACTAAGCAAAACTAACAATACGACCCAATAACAGGTTTGTGCAGGTTTATGCGAGCAAGCATCACCAGGTTTATACAGGTTTGTACAGTTTGTAAGCGTCAGTAAAAATTACGTTCGACAGCGAGACTGTGAAATATGCAGAAAAATCACTTGATGAGAATTTATATTATTTAGTGCAATATAAGGTGAACTTTAGTACAAAAATCTACTACAGTATTTAATGAAACTAGACTCAAATCTTGTTAAAGCAATACGAAATGTGATAACTTTATTTTATAGGATTTAAGCAATAATTATTACAGCAGTCTAATTGTCATAATAAAATAGAATTGGTATTGATAAATATAATAGGAAAAGCCGTTTCTTACCTTTTTCAGCAGAACGAAAAAGTTGAGGTGTTTACCTTGTAACTGGTTGACTAGAGTGCCAAGCGTGGGCGTGGGTCCGGCGCGGGCCCAGTGGACACTAGCACATGCGCGGGCCCCCACCATCGGCAAGGCCGTAGCGCACGCGAAAACCAAGCATATATCAACTCAGACAGCGGCTAGGCCACGCCCCTTTAAATAATGAGAACTAAAATCTGTTTCTGATGCTAACAAAATAACGGACAAATCAAATTAACATGGCCTTAAATTAAACATGTTATAGTATAAATGACAACCGCTCAGTTCCAACATGCAATAGATAATTTAGTAAAGTATTATTAATTATATAAACTGGTTTAATATGTTGTAATTACTAAAACAGTGATAATTTTATGAAAACCTAAAAGTTAGTTAAAACTAATTATAGTTGTAAGTTATCATGCTGACTCAAAATTCTATAAGAATTGTGCCATTTTATAATCTGCTTCTTGAAATATACCTTTTTACATTCTAGTAAACATTCAGAATCTTTGAATAACATTTCTCATGGATGATTTTTATCGTTTTTCCATATAACTTCGTTTATACCAGTAATTGAATCATGTTTTAGCGAATTTCCCCTATAGGGAAGAAGCTATTACCGTAGGTGGCATGGTAAGACTTAAGCCCGAGACCATCATAACTTTTCGTTTTGAGGTCCCCAGATGCCAAACACACTATTCGTTCAAATTTATATTTTTTTTCCAAAAATCTGTTTTTTGCAAATTTGAACCCAAAATGTTAAAAACACTCAATTTTGGTTATAGCCATTTTATAGAGCTTAAAAAAACAAATAATTTTGTATTTTGAATCATTAACCTAGGTTAAGTGGTTGCGGAAAAAATCCAAAAACGTGTCCCATGTTAATCTTATGGGAAAAAGGTTTTTAGATTTTTCTCAGATAGTTTTACTAAAAACTTCACATTTCTGTTTATTAATGTGTTTAGCTCAGCAAAACAAACATTTTGGTGTTTTAATCGTTGTTCTACGTCCAACCGTTGCAGAGATATTCAAAGTGCTAAACACAGTACGTTGTCCAATGTTATCCTTATGGAGAATAAATAAAATTCTATATCTCAATAATTTTTGAATGTATATTGATGAAACTTGGTATGTGGCTTCAACTAGTTGTGGTATATTGATATTAGCACAAAAAAACAAGTTTTTTGTTGATAGTCCATATCAATCCATGGTAGTCCATAGTCAATTTTTTAACAACAATACCAAAAGAAAAAACAAGAGTCGAAGGGGTAATCACACACCTTTCAGACCATGATGGCCAAATTTTAGATCTTATCATTGACTCTCCTGCCTCTGAAAATACAACTAAAATTATGTACAGTAGAAGTTTTTCAAAAGATAACACAGACCATTTTCTCAAATTACTAAAAAATGAAAATTGGAAAGATGTCTATTTTACGAATGTTTAGGATAAATATGGCACTTTCCTAAATATATTCTTATATTACTTTAATATAGAATTTCCAAAAAAAATCAAAAGAAATAGTAACAAGCACAAATCTTGGGTAACAACTGAAATAAAAAAAAGAGAGACAGAATATTATTGAGTTAGAAAAAAAAAGCTAGGGAAAAGGGAGATACTGAGTTTAAAAAAATGTAAAAGAAAAAAATAGGCAGTATAAAAATCGATTGAGACAATCAAAAAGTGAATTTTATAATAACAAAATTTTAAATTCTAAAAATGTCATAAAGACTACTGGGAAAATTATAAATGATGAAGTTGGAATATTACCTAAAGATAAAACAAATATAAAACTACTTATAAATGATAAAATTGTGTCTAATCCGCTAGCTATTAGTAAATTATTTAATGATTACTTTGTTAATGGAATTAAAAAATTGAAAGGAAATGTTAATATGATGTATGATGTTCCAGAAAATAATACCACAAACTGCACTTCTCCTCATACTAAATTGTTACTCTGTGAACCAACAAATGAAAAATAAATTAGTAAAATTATAGATTCTCTAAAGAATAAGCATTCATATAGTTTTCATGAAATTCCTGTATCTATCATAAAGGGGGCAAATGTTCATTTATGTAAAATCCTAGTTTATCTGGTGAATTCTTCCCTAGTATCTGGTATATTTCCAAGAAAACTAAAACTGTCTAAAGTCATACCTGTGCATGAAAAGGGATGCGAAAAGGATATGTCTAATTATCGACCAATATCAATCTTGCCATCATTCTCAAAAATTTATGAAAAAATCATGTACAAAAGTTTGTCTGAATTCTTGGAAAAAAATAACATTCTTGATGATACCCAGCATGGTTTTCGTCCAGGGAGATCAGTACTAAGTGCAGCAGTAAATTTTATTGAATCAATAGATAACGGTGAAGAAGTCATTGGTATTTTTATGGATTTAACAAAAGCTTTTGAAAGTGTAGACCATGACCTACTATTACAAAAATTAGCAGGTTTTGGAGTCAAAGGAATTTCGTACAAATGGTTTGAGTCATATCTATCGGAGCGCTATCAATATGTTGAAATAAATACTTTTCATCAGAATAGGGTCGCAGGTGCAGCGTCGGACCTGTGTTTGGTCTCTTTTGGTGTTCCACAGGGATCTATTCTGGGTCCGCTGCTGTTTCTGTGCTACCTAACCGGTTTTTCAAAGTCTCTTCAAAATGTCACGCAAAATAATCTATGCCGATATGCTGATGATGCAAACTTAAAAATCTCAGCAGTAAACCAGGATAATATTGAACTCTTAAGTTTCTTGGAATTGTCCAATTTCAAACAGTTCTTAGACACAAATGGTCTATTGTTGAATTCTGAATTCACAAACTTTATGGTATTCTCAACAAAGCAAAACCGGAGAAAAATAGCCCCAAATATAATTATTGAAGAAAAAATCACTGAACAAGTTAACAAGACAAAATTCTTAGGGTTGAATATTGATGAAAACTTTTGCTGGGATCATCATATTGAACATATATATAATAAAATTAGCTCCGGTTTATATGCACTTAAACGTATGGCCTGTTTGTGTAATATTAATATCCTAGAAAAAAATCTATTTTGCCCTTATACACTGACATATATCATATGGTATTTGTTTGTATGGAGCAACAACAAAATTAAATCTGATAAAATCTTAAAACTGCAAAAAAAGGCCATAAGATCTATTTGCAATCTAAAACGCGACAAATCTGCCAAAGAATACTTTAAGAATCTTGAAATCTTAACAGTATATGGTCAGTATATTTTTGAATGTATATTATATTTTAAAACGAATACGAAATTACAAATCAAAATTACAACACATCAGTTCGACACAAGAAGAAAAATGGAAAAAATCTTGATAAACATAGATTAGAATTCTACACAAAAAAAACTACTTACATGGGGAACAAATTTTTTAAAGCACTCCCAGATGAACTAAGATTAGAACACAATTTAAATCAATTTAAATCCAAATTAAAATCCTTCATAATAAATAAACATTTATATTCTTTTCAGGAGTTTTACAATAAAAATTAGATTTAAATCGTATTGGGAGCAGCATGTGCTTGCTTTGGGGTTGGTGGGCTCTGGTCCTATGTATATGTTAAAAATAAGTATGACGCCATTTATTGTATTATATGTACAAAGACAAATAAAGATTTATGATTGATTGATTGATTGGTCCCCGTAGCAGCAAACCTGCATACTCGGCCCCCATGTTATTCATATGGAGAATAAGTAAAGTTGTATATCTCCCTTAATTATGAACTCCCTTAATTAATAAAACTTGGTATATAGCTTCACCTGGTTCAGTTATATTGATAATTGCAAAAAAAAACATATTACTTATCTTCCTCGTTGCAGCAAACCTGCGTCCTCAACCCTAATGTTATTCTTATGGAGAATAAATAAAATGCTATATATCACTTATTTATGGATGTATTTTTGTGAAACTTGGTAAGTAGCTCTATGTAGTAATGTGTCAAATATATATGCATTGGAAATTCGCTGAGTACGCAGATTTGCTGCGACGGGGGTATTTAAACTTTACCTTCCCCACTAAATGCGAAAAACAAACAATTCAAAACCATAACAATTATAATTTAATGAATGAAACTCACTTATTTATTCGATAACGTAAGTTCAACTAACTAACAGGAGTTTCAATGTGCCGGCTGTGCATTTAGTAATTGATAAAAGCTTCAATTTCTCATTTTTTTATTTGTACTAAAGAAAAGCTATTCTGGGAGTGTTAGGCTATAAACACTTGTGCTATGGAAAGATGTAATATGTAGTATCTGAAATGTATTTTTAACAGTTACAATATGATGAGAGTATTCATATGAGTTATAGTCTTATTTGATACTCATATTATTTTAAAATATTAGTTTATTTACTCCAAAAAGTTTATTACTTACCCCTTTAGAGGTTTTCCAGAGGTTGAATTATGTCTAAAATTATAGGTTGCAGCATATTGTTTTTTATTTTTTGGCTTTTCAACCAGTATCTTAGTGTATTTGGCTAAAATATGTGGGTTTCCCAAGAGTCATACCTAGGTCTTAGTTGAAAGCCTGAAAAAACCCCTCTTCGAAATCTCCAGGAAACTCTATTAACATAATGTTACAATTAATAGGTCAAATCATTCCCTTTTTGCTTGTAATGTCTGTTGTTTATACACAACGTGAAGTGGGTATTTCGCAATGCCCTCGAATATAATGGTGTATTTAAGTTTTATTACTTCATAACTTATGAAAATACAGGGATGGAACTATGATAACTGTTCTCCTTGTTAAGGTGATATACTTGGGTCAACAAAACTTAACGTTTATTAATATTGCGGAAGTAAATACCTTAAAATTCCAATTACATAAAATCTGCAAATTCGACAACAAAAGTGAAAATCGAATGTTTTGTTATGTTTTTCATTACGTACTAAACAATATCTAGTTCAAGGAAATCGGATGGAAAATATCGGAGCAGCGCTGTTAGAAATTGTAACATATCTGATACCAGACATTAAACCGTGCAGATTGGATCATTAGTGACGGTTCAGTTCTCTTATTTGTAATCCTATTTACTTAAATTACACATCGTAGGTTGTGGGATAACAAACGCAACAAAAATATTCTTTGCGGTTTTTTGTCAAATACGCAGTTTTATCAAATTTAATTTTTTTAGATTTGTAACTCCGTTATTGTGAAGCTTGTAAAGCTGATAATTAAATTTGTTTACCTAACTATCGTATTATCAAGGACCTGGATAACGTAAGTGTAAAGTTTCATCTTTGTATTCCCAGTGGGTCCGGAGTAATACAATTTCAATTAAAAATCTCATACAGAGAGGTATGATTGGAAAACTAAGCTGCCTTTACACATTTTGTTGATAATTATATGCATCTAAATTATTGACAGTCTTTTACGAACATCCTGAATATTTGTTTTTATAAACCGATATATTTGTCATAATATTCATAATATTTTTCGCCAATATTCATTTAACTTTTACAATTATTTAGAGGGTTTTATTGCATTAACAATTATATCACCTTTCACTTTTACAACTTAATGTAATTTTGGTTATTTCTTTACTAATTTGCTTTTTTCCCAGCAAAACCATTTACATAGCTATAATTACATATATTACATTTAATTATAAACACTTTTCAAAATGTTTGTCTCGCAGTTGTCCAAGATCGTAACCTTTATTTAGGTAGCTCAACAATGTTGTAGGTTCCAAATCCCCCAATCCTTGTGTTGACGCCTGAGACAGCGACCTGTATAAATGTTCATTGATAGCTTGTCAGCAATTAAATTCAGTGAGAACATATCAATTCATAAACAGCAAATAATTGCTAGTCGCTGGCGTGGGAGGAGGAGGCGGACTTAGCAATGGCTCTGTTGTAGGTTCGAAACCCAGCAATGGCTAGTACTTTGTATCAGTACTGTGGACCATAAACTGTCTACCTTAGCGGCTGCAGCGGCTCACTCTTTGCTTTATTTTTCACCTTCCACGCACAGTCCCAATTCCCTTGCGGACGGGCAGAGCATGGGACAAAGTAAACAAAAAAAAAAAACAACCACGATGCTTAATTAGACTGATCGTTAATACTAATGCGATGGTTAAGATGGTTTAGTTACTAATGCGGGCTAGAATTATACTACTGTTACCAGGATCATTCTGTCTGTGGACGTTTTTTATTCCTTCGTTCAACACACAACCACATGTTGTAAATATTTCCACCCGTTGAGCTGGGGTCCCTTGAAAGGATTGGATCAGATAGCGTTTTGGAGACGATATTTGGAATCAAGCCAAATCATATTTCACTGACTCTTCCGTATTTTTCTCTACGTCCTTTTTTAGATCTTGGTGAGTGAATTTAGAAAATCTTATAACATAGTGGATTGTACATTTCTGCTGATTTTAAATTCCTGGCATTTTCAATAAAATTTAATTGTAAAGAAGCTATTACAGCAAGTGGAACGAAAAGTCTCGGGCGTAATAGCCTTGATAACTATGGTTTTCAACTATCTTAAGATGTTAAAAATTGTATTTTTAATTATTTGTTTATTTGCGGCGAAAACTTAAAAAAAATTCAGTTCATCCACATATCATCCTCTTGTAAAATAGATAATTCCATTGCAATGCAATTAGCTCAAGAAAACATTAGTTTTGTTAGTTTAATTGTTGTTAAATATAAATTGGTTGCATTCAGAAAGAATAAACATAGAACACATATATTCTGCAGGAAACACAGAACTGCAACATAAAACACTACTTTATTGGACAAGTTCAAATTGTATTAGTGATTTAGCCAGTTCGTTGAAAAATTTAAATTTAACTAAAGTAAAACCACAGATAAAATAATGTAAAACTAACACTATTCTCTAGTGACAGTTTTCATCCCTTTCTAAATACAATAGAATATTCTACGATAGGAGAGTTTTTAATATTAGATACACCTTTAAATATATTTTCATAGATTCTTTAATGAGTTTAATTCAGAACATAGATGTACATAAGTTTAATGTATCATTTCAACTAATATTCATGAGTCAACAATAATTAAAGAAGAGTGTTTTATATCATACACTCTCGTAACATTGTTTCAAGTTGGAACAGAATTTCTCCAATCAGGCTGTAATGGAATGGTGTTGTTCAACAAACAGCTACCATTACATTGTAATAACTAACATTGGTATGACACACGTGACATAATTGATTGGTAATAATGAATCAGTGAACGTTGAATATAGTCAGCTGTTGCTGAGGTCTACTATTAATTTTAACTTTATATTTTTGTTTTGTGATAAACGACATAGTTGTAATTTGACCACGATATTACAAAATCTCCATTTAATGTTCTTTACAACTCCTTAATTGTATTTGCTGTTAACCTTTTTCATCGGATGTAAGGTTTGTTGCATTAAATGTTAGCCATATTATGTTTTGAGTTTCGTAATGTATGTAGTTTACTCAGTGATATTAGTTCACATCTGTGTGTCTGGTGAGACTGAGGAAAATATGGAAAAAGTAAGATCATTGGGTTTACATTTTAGGATTTTTAAATAAGGGATATTTCTGCATATAGAATAATGACGATTACCAAAGTTCAAGATTGTAAAATATTTATACTTTACTTATTGAGGTAAATATATCGTGAGAAGAATAATAATCTCCGCAGAAAAGCGTTTAATTATGTACTTCGAAAAAACAAGAAAGTGTTGTGAACAAGTAGTGTTTTTTTGTTTGTTATGTATTTCGAAATATTTAAACTATGAATTATGAGGTTATATACAGGGTGTCTTGTAATCAATTGAAATAACTTAACCATGTTATTCAGCAGGTCAAAACAAACAAAAAATGTAGCATAACATGCGTCCCATTTTCTGACTGTCGGTCTGTATGTTTTACAAATACCTTAATATCTTTGAAACGCTTTAAGATAAAATCATGAAAATTGGTACGTGAGGGTTCTTGTAAGCATTTTCCGAATTCCCTAAATATGTTGATGTCATACAAATTTCCGTTTCAAGATGGTGGTAGTTCAAAGTTTTATAAGTTAAATAGCTAATAAAATATTTTTTTAAGATGTTAAGATACAAAATATTTAGACAATGTCAATATTAATCAAACAGAGTCTCATATTATGTAAATATTGATTGATGAATAACAGAGAAAACTCAAAAATTATTATTAAAGAAAGAGTGTGTTGACTAAATACAGTAAGTTGTCTTGAAGGGATCTTACATTAAAAAAGGCTGTTTTGTCTTTGTGTCTATCTACGCCGGGGGCATTTTTGTAACGTTTTGATAGGGAACGGTCCAAACCCTGGTCTTGTTACGATCTAAGGTCGACCTGTTCTTAGACCTGATAATAGCCCAATGACAAATGACAGCTAGGTCCAGTTTCGAAACTTCTCAAAATTTTGCGATTTTGATCAGGATCGATCTGGCGAACCCCCGTTATTCATATGTTGGTGTAGTTTTATCATCCCCAGTATATCCCCATGCCTCATTTTAATCTGCAATTTACCTCACTTATTCTCATTTTAATCATGGACTTCAGCTAACCCTATAATGCGTAACCCTGTATTTCCACATTGCAGATAAATATAACTAGGAGCGTCAGAACATCCAACAAATCAAATACTTACGGCTTTCCATAAACATTAAAATACATCTATGTTTTAACACCCTTTTTGATTTTTTACAAGTTATTCTATGCGGAAACTCGCTTCCCTCATGTAATCGTGCTGCGTGCGAACTCATGTAAATTTATTGTTGGTATTATATTCTAAAAGGTTCAGTAAGTTGAGAAAGTATTGGCCGGATACAGTGATTTATATCCGGGTGATATTTTTTAAAACTATTAATGCAAAGATAAAACGCTATATTATTTTTTCAGCTTTGTCTGGATTGTGCTAATTTCTGTATAGTTTTGGTATAATCTAGCTATAAGAATAAGTTTATTTTATTGCTGTTACAAGATTTACAAGCATGGCATAGTCCCTTAATACAATTCATTATTTAAAACTACGTTTACATCATTAATTAGTTAAGATACTTCGTTTATTACATTATTTAAGGTTACATTATTCTTGTACATTATAAGGCCACAATTTTAACAAATAACTTGCGAACACTTTTTTAAATTTCGTAACTCTCAAACATCTAAGTTAATATGGTAAAACAAATTATATTATATTTTAGACTGTTCTATAAACTGTTATATGTACTGCTATATTTACATTGACTAGGCCTTATATTGTATTTATTTGTAGTGCTGTAGTTGTGATAAAATTCATTTGCGTCACTTTAATTAAAATTATATTTTGCATATAGTAAGCACTTTAAAATATAAATAGCTTCCAAACTTAAATATTAGCTTCTCTAAACAATGGCTTGCTATGAGTCCTCATATTTAAATCAAACATAATTTCTATCGTTCTTTTCTGTAATACAAAAAGTTTGTTCTTATAATTACTACCACCCATAAGATAGTACAATAATTAAGGTGAGCATGAACATGATCAAAATATACAGATTTTAAACAATTAAAATCTAAACTGCACTTTAATCTTTCAACATAAATATCCCTTCAGAATTTTTTTGCCAAAATCAATGAGAACTCCCCACTTTAAGTCTGATGCTACATAAATTAAACAAAAATTGACACACTTATTTTCCAATCCATTATTTAGGTTCATATTTAAATCTTGGTTTTGAACATTTAAAAATATATTGTTACAAACACCAGACTTCAGTTAGATTATTAGTTTATTTTAAAATTGCTATGGATGATAATAAGTCTTTACATTGGATTTGCACAGCTATATCATCTACAAATAACTAGAGTTTGACATTATTGTTCTGAATATTTTGTGGCAGATCATTTGAATATATAATGAAACAGACATTGCCAAACATTTTGCCTTGAGGAACTCCATGTTTGACTAGTTTAAATTCAGAAAAACGGCCATTATAATAAACACTCTTACACCTGTTTCTCAGAGAATATGCAAAAAACTTACAGCTTTTAGTCGAACTTGTAATGAACGTATTTCTCACCTGAAGGCGGGTTCAGATTCCAGAGCACGAAACGTCGCAAAACATTTTTTTCTCAATTGGCAAATGTCCGCAATCATTTCATACATAACATAAACTCACCATCGCCTACAGTAAATTTCAAACAAACAGTTGTGTTACGCAAAATTAAATTATAATGCAATGCATCATTTTAAGTTTTTCAAATATTTGATCAACAACATGAAAACATCAACTATTAAGTTGATATTAAATAAAATTAGTGTTATAGTTTACAATGATTTTGTTATTTTTTTATTCAAAATTCTTCCTTATCATCTCTTTTAATTTTGTTTCTTGGTTCTTTCAAGAACTCTCAAAGGGAAAGGGGTTTCTGTAAAATATATCTTCTTTCTTTAATTTAATCACGTCTGTTGGTTCCTTATTAGGAATTTTTCCTAGGAACTTGTTTCTTTCATAAATTGTGAGTTTTTCTTAAAAAGGTCTTTTAAAGAGTATTATGTTCCTGATATTATAATAGTGTGTTATTGTTGTTGTTATAAATGTTGCTAAATTTGCAGTAAACATAATGTCCGAAATACATAATGTTATAAACTAGTAATATTCCAAGCTCTGCAATATAATTTCGAACAGTTTAATTATAGCATTATTTACGGTTCTACGGGGTGAATGCTATTGTAGCGTTAAAACAATACACGCAAAGAACTTTAAATTGGCATGTCCGATATTATTTTTTCACAAATATTAAGAAATTGCGTAGGTTTTACACCCAAGTATCACTATTCTACAGTAAACAAACCAAAATTAATATAAAGATCATGATATTACAATTATGATATACAGTATTTACAGTATATCCAATGACGTCAGTGCCATCTACAGGCGTCTCGCCCTGTAGAAGTGCTGCTGATGGAATCCTAATCCCAATCTTATATTGGCTGATGAGATCGAAGTGAGATCACTCCTTGAGGGTATTACATGAAGAGGGAGCTCCGATAACATACGACAAATTATTTTTGCGTTCTCTCATAATGAAAAATATTTTGTTTTTAAGAAAAATAATACAAATTATTATTTTGCTCAGTGATAAACTAGTTCTAAAACGTTTTACAGTAATTAAGGTGAAGGATTAGACCCCTGGTTTTGCTTTGTATAAACTACATGCCTGTACGTATGTAGTAATAAATGTATGAAAATTAATCTTATCTAGATGATTTCACTCGTTGTATGTTACTGACCAGTTTCACTACGTTGTTCGTTCTCCCACCATGTACAAGTTACGAATAAAAACGCAGGGTTTACTTGAAACAAAGGGAACGAGAGGGTTTTTAAATTATGTTGGAAACTCAAATTAGGGTTTCTTAACACGCTGGTCGATATTCTCGGAGCACAGTCTAGGTTTGTGATTAGTGAAAAAGTCTTTGAGCTCCTAGAACTATGACTATACTGGCAAGTTATTGTTACTTGTAAAAAATAAATATATAATAATTATTTTAGTATAATGCATATGTATAGCACAGGAGCGCACAATATACTAAAAGCTCACATCTCCACTACATTTCTTTTGGTTTCAATTGGTTTCGATAGCTTTACAAACGGACAAAACTATGGTCAAAGCTTTACTACACCTTTAAAAGTCTGAACAGTATGTGAACCCGGACTTCGACATCTCTTGAAAGCGACCGCGACGCAGTGAAGGCATTCAACTAAGACAACAAATGTTTATTCAATCCAAACTCCTTTTAGTGAATTTTCCCTATAGGTAAGAAGGCATTACCGTTGGCGGCATGTTATGAATTTATCCCGAAACCATGATAAAGTAGGTCCTCAGATATAAAAAACAATATTGGTTAATATATAATGTGTTGTTAAAATATTATTTCTAAAATTTTCAACTCAGTACCCTTATATATATGTACGCTATTGATATAACTTTTAAAATAAACGTGCGATTTTAATGAAATTTCCCAAAAATGTGTAACCTGATATTTCTATCCATGAAAGATCGGACCATGGGAAGGGGGTTATGTGGGGGTTTACAATTTTTCAAAAATCAGTTTTTGTATTGTTTACACACAAATTTTAAAAGTACACAATTTTATTTTTAACCATTTTATAGAGCTTAAAAAAAACTAATAATTTAGTGTTTTGAATTATGAACCTCGGTTCAGGGGTTCTCTCCCTCACTCTCCTCTCTCTCTCCCCCCCTCTCTCTCTCTCTCTCTCCCTCTCTCTCTCTCTCTCTCTCGTGTCATCAAGTGTCATATCATGAAGTTTGTAAACAAACATTCTTGATCATACAGACTGTTTTTAAACATATGTTTTAATATTTTTGTATTGCAAGCTATCCAAATTTGATATTATGTAAATTAAGTGGCATTCCTGAAAAATAGGTGGTAGTGGATGAACTATTTAAACTATTTATCTACTAAATATTAGTTATGTTAAGATGGTTCCACCTAAAGACCATAGGAAGAAAACAAACCAAGGAAGTGAAATGTCTCAAAGTATATCGTGTCAAAGTATTATTGATGGAGTTCCAGATATCAAAATTCAATTTTTACTGCGCTGGTTGATATGGTTATCACAGTTGTTGTTGTTGCCAAGTTGCAAACAACTTTTAGTTTGATTTTGAAATAGTTAATGAGATCACAACCAACATTATCGATTTGCAGACAAAGTTACTAAACTAAATTCTAAATGTAATGAAAAGAGCGACGAAATTGAACTGTATACCAGAAGGATCAACGCTGGTCGACCTCGGGCAATAATCGGTAAATTTGACAGTTATCGGAAGAGGAAATAAGTTTTTGGTGCAAAGAAGAAACTAAAAGAGAGTGGAGTCATGGTGAATGAGGACTTGGCAGTCAATCAGAGGAAGGTCGCAGCAGCAGCCAAGGAAAAGTTCGGCCTCAAAAATGTGTGGACTGAGGATGGAAGAATCACCTAGAAGGACGGTGCAGGTATACGATGCTCAGCAACCACCTTATGTGGCATTGTGTAGGTGAAGAAAGACTATTTAATTACAACAACTATTATTAGAAAGTTTTCAACAGTTGGATTACTATTAATTTTGTGTTTAGGTAATAATAAGGTTAATGGATTTATCAAGTTTAGGTTTTATGTGTGTTTATGTTTGTTTTTAATGACTTTTATGTTACAACTCTTTTTAGGAGTCTACTTTTTAAATATTGTTATGACTCTTTCTATAAATGTATACTGGTATCCTTATAACTTCAGAAAACTTTTTTGTTATTAGTCTTTTAAGAAACAAAAGTAACACAAATGGAAATTAAAAGGAAAAACTGCTAAACTATTTTTGCATTCCACTAAAATTCAAAATGTTCATTAAATAAAAATATTGAGGGGTAATTTATACAAAGTTTAAAGTCAAATTAACTTTCTGTACTAACTTATAAAGTACATAAGGTCATTTAATATAAACTATGTGACAATGACTTTGATTTATATTATTCAGGTAATTTATTAGTTGTTTCATATTATATGCGGTCTTAAAACTATTAAACATCCACTTTATGGACTTTGTTAGTTTCACTTAATTAGTGATGATTTACTGGAGTTAGTTTGCATACAGTAATTAGATTTTTTTTGTTAATTATATTTTTGTTTTTAATTTATATTTTCATAAAAATTATTTTTTGTTATTCATTACTTTAAAAAATGTCCTTTCACTTAAAACTTTAAAGAACTATTCGATTGGTTGGTGACAAAAAATAACATATATGAATCTTATAGTTTATGGTGGATCAAAATTTAAATGATCACCTGATTGGTCTGAGTGATTGGTCTGATCCTGATTGGTTCTTGACCCGCAAATGACAGGAGCTCAATCTTTAAAAATAATTTCAAGTGATTTTGGCCAATTTCTTAAAATTGCTCATATTAATGAGTGGTCTTCGCCTGCTCATTTAGATGATTTCAATAATATATTTTTTATTCCAAATTTGACATAATATGCTCATCTAAATCTTCACTAAAACCTTCCCTTTACTCTCAAATATATGTATTAAATAGTTATACATACATCGTACGGATAGAGTGGGACGAGGCGGTGGAGGTGTAGGTGTGTATGTGAGAAACACATTCAGATCATCTAAGCTTAAAGAGCATAATGTTCATGGTCAACCTGAATTTATGTTCCTTGAAGTTTCTCATAACAGCTCTAAGTGCCTGATTGGAGTTTGTTACAGGCCACCTAAAATTGGTTTTATGACAATATTTGAAAATGCTTTGGTGAATTTATTACCTTTATATAAACATGCTATTATTGTTGGGGACTTCAACACTGATTTACTACTTTCACAGAGAAATTTATATGATCAAACTTTCTTGACCAATATGTTTTTTGCGTACAATATGACCATACTCTCTCTAAATGCTAAACTCATCATACAGCTGACTCTCATACTGTTACTGACTTGATTGCGACTAGTGACCCAGATTTGGTTGTTACTTTTGATCAGATACCAATACCAGAAATTTCAAGGCATAATTTGATATACCTATATTATTTACAATCTAAACATACGTAAATTTGAAAATAAAATGATTTATACTAGGGACCTTAAAAGAATAGATTTACCAGCTCTCTTACATGACGCTTCTTTGATCACTTGGATGGGTGTTCAACAGAAAGCCTCAATCGATGATATGGTTTAGTATTTTAACGGACATTTAATTAAGTTATATGATAAACATGTTCCTGTTGGTAAGACCACCAGCCCCTTGGATCACTCCAGATAAACGTGCTCTTATGAAAGAGCGTGACTCAGCACGTAGACGACTTGAGGCTTAGAGATATTGTTTGGAGACATACCGCCTGAGAAATAGAGTAAAACAGAAATTACGAAATTCTAAATTAAGAACATCAAATTTTTCAAATTTCAAACAAATCTTCTGATTTATGGAAAAATTCCAAATCCTTTGGTATATGTAAAGGGCAACAAATTCTACCGCAACCAAATTTTCCTTTGGACGATCTGAATTATCATTTCTTGCAAAGTGGTACTAGTGAGAGAGTTGATCTGCTCAATCAACGGATTAACGACATATCAGAATAACCCAGTTTGTACTTTGATCAATTTAATTTTACGATGGTTACACAAAATAAAGTAAAAATTCAGTAATGCGCATCACTAAAAATGCTAAAGGCATTAATGAAATATCTGTTAAAATGGTTAAGATGATAATAATTTATGTATTACCAGCTATTACATATATTTTCAAAATTCATGTTTTTCCTAATTCATGAAAATCCAGTCAAGTAATACCTCTCCCGAAAACTTCAAGTACAAAAAGCCTAAGTGACTACAGACCAATGAGCGTTTGATGTTGTCTTTCTAACAAGAGTTGTTCATAGTCAGATTTTCATTGTTTCAATTCTCTTAATACATTAAGTCCTCTTCAATCCGGTTTCTTATCTGGGCTCAGCACATCTACAGTACTTCTTAGAGTTACAGATGACATTAGAAGAGCAATGAACAATAAAGGGAAACAGTATTTGAAATATTTTAAGAAATAACATTTAACATTGAATTTATTAATTATAATTTTCAAAGTGTGCCAATTTTCATAATTCTACGATGACGAATATCCGAGAAATCGGTAACACAAAAATTTCCTTAGCCTATTAATATATAGATACTGCATTTAATGAAACTTTGTATTTGGCTTCATTTTATTATGGCTCATTGAAATTTAACCGACAGTTTTTGGGGTCTCTGTTGCAGCAAACCTAGGTAATGTTAGCCTAATGTTATTCTTAAGGTTATTAGATAACATTTATATTTTTAACTTATTAATGAATACATTTTGATAAAACTTGGAACGTGGTTTCATATGGTGAATAGGTATATAAAGTTAAACTTGAAATTCGCTGGGTATGTAGGTTTGCTGCAACGGAGATATTATATTCTGTGATTAAAACAAATCAACTTTGAGATATATTTTTTATGCTACAACAATAACACTCAAAAGTTAAGTTTTAATACTAAAAAGGTGATGGCTGTGATCAACTATTAACTAACTTCCAAAGGTAAAACTGGAAAAATTGAGAATAGTTTAAAAATAAGTATATTGTCTAATACGTGTAAATTAACACAGCATTTTATTTCATATATCAAATTTATAAATACAGTTTATGAACAATCTAACTGTACAGACACTAAATATAATATAAGTAGCTAGAATAGGTATTTATATTCGTGTTAATTGACTAAGTTAAAATTATTCTGAAAGTTTAAGTCCGAATTATTTTTTCTCTACTTATGATTGATTGCGAAGACCGCAATTAAACCGCAGAAAACACCGTTAGTTGGACAAAATGCGAGTAGGAAAACTAAAGGATTATCTGAAATATAATCCTGCTTAATAACTCTAACTTTGGGTTCATAAAATGATTTAAATAGAATAAATGTTTAAGTATTTTGAGGGGTTTTGGTGTATTAACTGTCAATTACGAGTCATATTTTGGCCTTTTACACGAGATATCCCGTATATTAACTTGTCAAAAACAGTGATTATAGTAGTCATAGAGTGCCTAACTCTTATTACCTAACTCTTGTCACGTTTAAACCATCCTTCCGCAATTCACAAGCAACAAAAATAAACACAGTTATTTCAATTCAACATAGCGATGAATGTCAGCAGGGTAATATTTTATCCTCGCGATGGTGAAGCACTTGGGCTGTTCGCCGCGACGCGACGCATTGTTGTGCACCGAGTGTCACTGATTCGCCAACATGCTTACGACTTGTCTTTGGTAATTAACTGCGTGTAATGTGTTATTTTCCTCGACAGAAGTGTATTGTTTGGGAGATATTCCTGCATAAATTATTTTTACATGCTCTTTTATTCTTTCTAATTTATCCTCGTGCACAGAGGTAACATAGGACTTAAAAACACTGATAACTTTGTAGGAAAAGGTTTTTTCGAGAATATGTCACAGCGACAGGTTATGTATTCTGATGCGATAAAATATAAACAAATAAAAAATCATAGAAGTAAGAATTTGGCACTAGCAAAACATGAAAAATTTTGGGACAAGTGTTCCATTGTAATATTAGTTTAATAGTACCAGTTTTTAGTAGCACTAAACCATAATATACAGGACAATTAAACACGCCAAATTAGTTCTCAAAATTATTTTACAGAAAAAATATTCATTCCTGGTTGTAAATAATTTTAAAATGATCTATTAAGTTTATTATTGTAACTATATCAAAGTAGTGAGTTAAGAAGTTTAGTATTTACGTAAGTAACTCAAATGTAAAATATAGATAATCATAGTATATACGAACCAAAGTATGAAAATAACCTATATACACCAAAGTCTTGGAATGTTGTCCAAGTTTATCTTTTTATTTGTCATTTTAAGTTTTACCTCAAGTAACCATAAACAGAACATCCAGATAGTTTATATTATTTATTTAAGACATTTTGGAATAATAATCGTAAAGTATTGGGAGGTGGATGGAGAGAAAAAGTTCAGAAATAAGTATATGCATAACTAAAACATTTCTTGTTAAAAATAGAAGCGAAAATTTAGTAATACTTAGTAATCTAATAGTCTTGATTAGTGGGGATGTTGAACTTAATCCTAGGCCCAATCACAAACAATACTAATACACAATAACAGTAGAAATACACTGATCTTCAGAGACCTAATAATATACCTAGTAGTGTTGAAAATGAAAAGTATGTTTCCAATAAAAGGTTTAGTAGACCAGCAGCAGCACACATGAAAGCTTCCCGTCCGGAATAAATCCTTCAGAGTTTAATTAGAACGCATAAATTTCGTATTAAAAAAAATACTCGCAGTAGATTAGAGCAATAGATATCTTAAGAAAACATGTTTGATTGTTTATATACTCTGATGAATTGGCCAAAATATTATTGATTCAATCAATGCAATAAAACCATTTAATGATAAAATATTCGCACAGTATGTGAAGATTCTGATTTATCAACTGACCTTTCCTTAGTGGATGATACTTAGTAGATGATGATCCTTACTTGGAAATGTGCATTTAATCGAAAAATTCGTAATCATCAGACGCTATTAACGACCTTAAACATGTAAAGATAATTTAAATTTTAAGTTAAAATGCTTAAAGGTTTTCTTGGGACGATAAGACCCTATAGACCTTTATTTAATTATAACCAAAACCGAATTAAGAGTATAAAGAGAATGATAATAATTTTTCAGAATATAATAACCTCAAAACATTATCTATACTAGAGCATAAATTGATAAATAATGATACAATCAAGATGTATTTTGATTTTTTATCCACGGAAATTACAAACGAAGATTTTCATCGTATGTAGACCTACCCATCTGTAACTGAGATTATCAAACATTTATCTGATTTTAAGTACTTTATTGGTTCCCTAAAATTACAAAACAAAAAGTGTTTGTTCTTCCATATTTGTGATTAAATTTCACTCTCAACTCTTAACACAGGGGGGAATGGTTCCCACTGGAGTCTGTTGGTATACATCAGTCGGTCTCAACAATTCTTATACTTTGATTCAGCTGGAACGTATAATTAAAAAAAAAACCTAAATTATGGACCCAAATCCCATGAAAATCACAAGTTAAGTTTAAAGTTATCAGTAAGAATAAAAACAGTGACTCAGAAAAAGTACACCAAAGACTGTGAAATATTTATCACAATATTAACTGATATATTAGTTCAAAGTATATTAACAGAAAATATAATTTTAAATGAAGAAAATATAATAAATATCCCAATGGATGTATCAGATGCAGAAATAATTATGAAGAAAGGCCACTTGGCTATGTTACATCATAGTGACTAACATTCTATTATTATTAAAGGTTTTATTGAATCTATTTCGATTTCGAGAGAGAAGATTATAGTACACGGGGGTGGACTGACCCGCCGGGACACCGGGAAAGTTCCCGGTGCGCCCTCCCTGTAATGCTGCCCTGGCGCCCTCCTCGAAGCAAAATAAACAAACAAAAACAAAATAAGCATAATCAAATAAAATAAACAAATATTTGCACACAAAATCAAAACCAGCTTCTTTAAACTATCATTAAGATTTAAATAAGTGTCTCGTTGAAATAAATTATATTTATATTAAAATTAACTTGTGTTGTACCATAGACTAACTACAGTAGTTATATAGTCTATGGTTGTACTAGGTTTGAGGTTGATAAACCGCAGCGGGCGTTCACGTGTCAAGTGCCATATGCTCTATTCCATCAGCTGACTATCGTCTGCAGATTAAAGTTGGTTGGGCTACTGTGTTGTGAAAATCGAGGTTAAATAGGGTGAGTGCACCAGTGCACTCCCATACTAAATAGTGTACGATGCTTCTTTACATTGCCTAACTCTTACCTAAGATCTAAAGATTATCATGCAATATTAAGTATAATTGTAAATATAGAGAAACAAGGTTTAGTAGATTTTTTAGAAAATCTTGTCATCGATCCAGTGAGTGACCCGGTTGATTTCGACTAAGACAAACCAAATTTCTGTACAAAATTTAATAATAAAATTCGAAAACAACAATGGTAAAAATAAATAAATATAACTCTATTGTGAATAACTCCATTGTTACTTCCTATTCTAATGATGAATTCATTAAGTATTTGTGTTTGAACTCTTTTACCTTTATTTTATTTCTTTGTTTTTTGTTGAAGCCAACCCTCAAAACTTTCACGTGCTTCTTTCTTCTTCATTTGTCAGTGTTCTCATTCTTCTTTCCTCATCATTCTATCGGCTTATCAACCTCTACGCGTATTAAATACCCCGCCAAAAATCATACTTTCTCATTAATTGTCAATCTAATCGTCTGCTACAGCTCCCGTTAAAATCAAGTGATTGAACATGTCCAGCCCAAAATATTACTAACCCCGGTCATCTACTGGATATGACATGAAAACCCCTTACATTTTAACTGTAGTCACGAAAAAAGATTAATTATTACTATTTGTAGGCATTTTGAGATCATTTAAGGAATTTAGGCTATAATTCAGTAAATAACCTGACTGGTCAATTATGTGATTGAATATGTCCAGCCCAAAATATTACTAACACTTTGTATCCCGGTCATTTACAGGATAGGACGTGAAAACCCCTTAAATTTTAACTGTAATCATGAAAAAATATTAAATACAGTATTACTATTTGTTGGTATTTTGAGATCATTTCAAGAATCCAGGTTATAATTCAGTAAAATACCGGACTGGTCATTCAATGGTTTTGACCAAAATTTGAATTCAGTAAATGACTGGTTACATAAAAGTGATTAATATTACTTCAAGGTCATGTGCAGACAGTTTAAACACAATATAAACTTTTCATCTAGAATATTATATAACTATAAAATTAACATTATAAAAACTACTTAACAGTAATTGTTTTAAATAAAATGTGTCTTTCCTAGAGTCACACTATAGTGAACGAGGCTCTTATGAAAATATTGGAAACAATAAAATGTTAAAGCATTAAAACATAAAATGATAATTAACAACTATTCAAACACAGCTAATAATAAAATAATAATACAAAGTAACAGCTGTCTTTTAAATCTATTTTATTTATTTTATTTTGATTTGAGCTCTTATTATGATTTTTTTCGGCAAACCGGTCATTCACTGAAGGTGATCATTCACTAGTGCACTCACCCTATATATAGAGGTCTCGTCTCGTGTAACAAAGTGCAGTCTACATGGTCAGCCGCCATTTCCTTCTCTGTCAACTGGCAACCAACATGGTAACTAATCAAATCCTCTCTTTACACGTTATATGACAGTCAGCTGATAAATATTTAACTTGAGAAGAGAGGATTTGATTGGTCACTTATTTGTTACTTGTTACTTAATCTTCATGTCCGTATAGACTATTTCTAGCGTTAGACGGCCATTGTGCTCCAGTAAGTCACAGATTAGGTTGGGTTAATTGAACCATTACAGGTAGCAGGGTTATCAAATTCACAATGACCAATATAACTACTATAGGTATATCATAAAAACGTGTTGAAGTAGAAAACTCTTTGGAGAGATTTGGTATTTTCCAAAATCTAGGATTGATGAAATATTTGGTGGGAGAGCTCTGAACTCGCGTACTGCGCTTTTCTCTCGTACATTGTAAGGCTATATGGTATTCATGAAAAAACAAATTTCCCTTCTTGTGTTATAACTATATTTTTTTACTACTAATAATATTAGGTTTTGAGGTTTAACATAAAGAACAGACTCAAAAATATATAAAAAAGGAAGGGTGAGGACAACAAATGACCTAAAATAATCTATGCACTGCTCCCATGCGCGTAAGTTATAAATTTATCTAATTGGTTTTATTGCACCTCTCCCTATTACCTGATAAAATGGCGGTCGACCAGGGAGGCTCCACTTTTTTACCCCAAACAAGACCTATATATATATATATATATGTAACCTCGATGGTTATGAAATAATATAGCCTTTTACAAGATCAAAAATATTATTTTAAATATGTAACTTTTAAAAGGAAGTCGAGGCCAAGATAATCTAAACTTCAAAACAAGTACGAATACTTTCACTTTATTGTTCTAACCTAAAGGGAAATTAAGATATCGACCAAGGGAAATTATTAGTTGGCTAGTTGGAAAATTAATACATTGAATAATCTGCAAATTACCAATACCATATATGTTTAAAAGTCAGTCAGTGTGTGTTTTGTAAGTTTGATATAAAGCAGATGATTTTCTTTAGTTTTTTGCTAGATTGCCCTAGTAATCCTATGCAAAACTATGGATGATGTAGGTAAAGTTTGAAATTCAGGCGTTCTTTGCCAGTGCGTTCAGACGGCCAGGAGTAAGTTATTTCGTTATATATCGACGCACGGGCATCGATCTCCTCTATTTTAGGATTTCTATGTTCTAAGGACCATGTTTTCTGACAGTCTCTATTGTCAGTGAGATGTAAATAAATATTGTGTTTGAGTGTTAAGTGAATGTTATAAATAAGGTTAAACTTCAAGTTCGAACAAACCAGTGAATTGAGAATCACCATGAACAAAGTGACAGTAGCTTGTACCGTGCTGTCCAGTTGAACTGCAGCGTATCATCCTCCCCCCCCACCAACGACCAACATTTCTTCCAGTATACTGGCGACCTCATAGGGCCTATTCCACCGTCCTTTTCTCACTGCCAGTCCACCCCTGATAGTACAAGTTCCAATGCAAGATATTCTATTTGTAGTTTATATTACATCAGTGAATGCAACAATAATAATGTAGGAATACAATAAAAACAGTAAGACAAGAGTGAAGTGTAAAATGAATCTGAGTTAAAAAACGAACAATATCCACTATAAAATCTATTTACTGACATAAATGGAATACCATTAGAAAACAGTGAAAAGAATATTATGTTGAAGAAAACTGGAGAACTAAATGAGACCATGGCCAAAAAATATTGATATATACTCTGACAGCATGGGGAGAGGATTACCTTCCATAATTCTAAGGAAGAATGAAAAATATAAAAAAACAGTATCTGGAGTTTGTATACATAGAGCACCTCTGAATGCTGTGTTAACGGTTTGCAATATTTTTTTATTTAGTAAAAATAAAATGGAAGGTTATTTTTGAGGTGCAAATGGTACTTTTGTTGGTAAAATACATTACATAGTTGTGAACCTTGTGTATACCTTACAAAGTTGTGAGCCAATGACATGTTTAAAGTACAGAAGAGGGCCATAAGAATTATTGAGGGACTTGAAGTCCTTTATACTTGTGAAGGAATATTTCGTAAAAACTCAGACTTTCTATGGTCTCCTTAAGTATCGAGCTGCTATGTTTATCCACCAGCAAATCTATTGTTTTACAACAGTTGGTGAGGGGCATAAATAGTCAGCAAGACTTGGTAACAAACTGATACTTTCTCACAACCACCGGCCCGCTTTGTCCGAGGGAAATATCTATATCTCCGGTGTCAAAATATGTAATAAGCTGCCTAATAGAATTTAAATCTTCCACAAATTTAATGTACAGCTGAATTTGTTTCTCTTAAATACAGAATTTTATTCTTTAATTATGTTTTTGTCTGTCTGATAATTTTAATTATGTTGTTTTGTAAGAATTTAAATTTGTGTTTTTTACTTTCTCCCCCTATACATAGTATATGGAGAAAGTATTGTTTTCGTCAAAATTTTTGAATTTGAGCTGTTAGTGGAAATATTCGTTTTGGTGCTCCCTGAACCCAAAAAAGTGTTTTTTTCGTGATGTCTGTCTGTGTGTGTGTTGTGTGTGTGTGTGTGTGTGTGTGTGTGTGTGTGTGTGTCCGTGTGTGTGTGTGTGTGTGTGTGTGTGTGTGTCTGTGTGGATGTGTACAGAGCTAGAGCCCTAACCAATGGGCCGATTTTTATGAAATTTGGTATGTAGGTACTAATCCACGATATCTCCAGGCGTTTTTTCATTTTTTTGAATTTTTGATTTTAAGGGTAATTATCCCCCAAAAACCACCAAAAATCATGAAAAATCAAAATTTCTCAAAAACGGCTCTAACGATTTTGATTAAACTTTGGTCGTTTGTAGAACTTTAGTTTTCCAAGAAAATGACACCACCCGCATGTCTGTAAAAATGCGGGTTCAGAAATTACAGGACTTAAAACATTAAAAATTCACTTTTTTGGATTTTTCTTAAAAATACATAAATAAAAAAAATATTACTATTCACCATTAAAAAGAGCTCAAAAAACTAAATAATTTAGTATTTTGAATTACTATTCTACGATTGCTGGTTGCGAAGAAAATTGGAATTTTAATTTTGCGGTAAACGCAGTACGTTGTCCAATGTTATTCTTATGGGGAATACAAAAATTACTATTTCTCTCTTATATACTGATAAATTTCATTCAAACTTGATATGCTTGTCAAGTTAGCATTGGCCAACAGTGTAAATTTGAAATATGTTGCCCCTTAATATCCCTGGGGGGGAATAGGGGGCATTTCCCCTCTTAAAACCACGAGTGTAGCAATGGATTCTGTAGTGCCTCCAAAGCAGGGATTTGGGTGGATGTTTTTTAAAACAACTTGTTTACAAGATTTTCTGTACATTTGACCGTGCTTTGTATTCTATATTTGGTAAATAAAAAGTAATTTATTCATTAAAGTTGGACTAAAAGGGAGAAAGTATGTGTCAGTTTCCTGATACCGTTTATTTTATTTATGTGACTATTGACGATTGAGATATACATTAATTTACAAATGTATTGAATCTGTTTATAATACAGATTTGAATTGAACCTTCATGACTGATTGAAAACTCAAGATAGGAAAGTATTCTTAATTTCTATCATACCGAGAAAATATGACCTTCCCTACTGTCATTACCTTAATAAACATACTGCGGAAGCAAATGAAAAAATAATAAAACTAGTAAATCATTAGTATAATGCTTATTTACAGGGCTTAAGAAATTAAAAGGGATAACATTTCACCTACATGGGTCTATTTCATGGGGGATATTTCATTATTTAGATACAAATTAAGAAATGTGCGCTGCAGCAACTGATGGAAAGATTCAATTTTATTTTAGGAATGAGACCAACCGGTTTAGTTAATACCATTTGAGAGCCTGATTTTAGAATCTATATATAAATAAAATTAGAGTTTTGTCTGTACATTGCTTGGAATTGTGAATTTTTTGCATATTTTCACGTTTTACACCCTAGGGAAGCCAAAACAAGTCTTATCTCAATTTTTGTCTTTCTGTCTGTCTATCGGGAAAGCTCAAGGACGGGATTTAGTTCGCATTTCACGGGAAAACGGTGCACTGACATTGATGAACCTTTGCTTCTTTGTTCTATAGATGCGTGAGAAGGTTTTAGGCCACTTTAAACTGGCATACACCTTTTGGAAAAAGAATGGCGGCCGCTCAAAAACGTGATTTCGAGCGGTTTTGGTCACGTTTTGTTCGCTTTTCACAGTGAAGCAGGTGCACTGATTTCGATGAAAGTTCTTTTATACGTTTTTTATGTACGTGAGAAGGTTTTAGGTTCATTGGATTTTTGAAAATCACCTTAGGACTCTGCCCCACGGGGTTTTAAAGATCCTATGTTATTCTTATGGACAAAACTTTTATATGTATTGAACTAGATGATGACTTAAGAACAGTTATTCTATAAACAGATGTTGTAGTTCTTATTTAAAACGTTGAGTGAAGGTTGGTCATAAATGACATAAGTATACAGAGAGGATATCTATATAAAAATATTTTTGTCTGTACATTGCTTGGAATTATAACATGTTTGCATATTTTCGCGTTTTACATCCCAGGGGAGCCAAAACAAGTCACATTTTTGACCGTCTTTATGTCCTGCGGTAACGCTCAAGGACGTGTTTTTGTCCGCTTTTCGCAGAAAAACGGTTGGACTGACTTTGATTAATCTATGTTTCTTTGTTCTATACATTCGTCAGAAGGTTTTAGGCTACTTTAAACTGTCATACCCCTTTTGGAAAGATAGCGGCGGCCACTACAAAATGTGTTTTCGCGCGGTTTTGATCGTATTTGATCGCTTTTCCCAGGGATACAGGTGAACTGATTTAGATGAAACGTTTTCCTATATTCTATAGGCCTATGTACAGAAGATTATAAGATACTTCGACATTTGTAATTCACCTCAGGGCTACACCTCACGGTATTCTCAATATACCATCTAATTGCTATGGACAAAGCATTTATTTTTACTGAACAAGTTGATGACTTAAGAATATTTATTCCATAATCAGCTGTTGTAGTTCTCATTTAAATGTTGAGTGAAGATTGGTAATAAATAACAGAAGTATACAGAGTGGACATATTATCTAAATCTATATTTTTCAGACACATTCACTCGCTCACATTGTGATCACTGTAACTAAAAAACTACAATGTCTAAGAAGGTGCAATTTTGTATAGTGGTTCCCCTTATTCTGCAGATGAACAATAACTCTAGGTTTGAAACCAAATCGTACCTGGCTCTGCCCTAATTTACTTTTATTTCTGACAATCTTACGAGCATTAGTTCGGACCTTTTAAGTTGAAATTCGGTAGCAACATACCTAATATAACAGAAAAACACATGCCTATTCCCGTGAAGAACGTGTTTTAGGGCCCAACCAAACCCGAACCTTCAGAATACTTATTTTAACATTCTTACACCTGTTACTGGACTGATGGAGATGAAATTCGGTAGAAAAAAAGCAGATTAAAAAATACTTAAGGGCTCTGCCCCAACACTATTGACTATTATTTCTCACTGACCTTTCATATAATCATCAGAAACTACTCAATAGAGCTGAAATTTTGTACTTCAGCAACATCAGCAACAACAACATGGCCCATAATAGGGAGTCATGGTGTTGTTCTCTAGAGATTTCATCCAGACACTTTGTGTGCTTGGGACATGGAGGGACGAGACTTATGCCTCTCTAAATAGATATTTTATGTAGCCAACTACTGAGTGTCTCAACTTACCAGTGAATTTGAAAATGTTTTTTATAAGATTAAGGGGTTGAGGGGTTTTATTAGGTCCTAGGTTTTAAAAGTTGGGAACAGGACATTGGAAAACTGGTGGTCTCATAAACATCCCTCCTTCACTCCGTACAATCATCGAATAACAGTAACTACTGATCGACAGGTTTTCCCTGAAGCTTATAAACAGATTAATTTCGAAAGTGCCTTGTGCCATCCTCATGTACTAAAAAAAAATAAAATGTAATTTAAATATTGTAAAATCAATTGGGTTGTTTTTCTTTTCAAATTCATCTATTATTGAGACATACAACCCGTACGAAGGACGGGTACACAGCTAGTTAAAAATAAATGAAATCAAAATAAGACTGATTCAAATTCTAGTTTGATGTAATTGGAATGTGAGGGGATTACCAAAGAAGACTGGTGACTTAAAACTATACCTAGATGAACATCAAGTAGACTTTGCCTGTGTTGTTGAACACTGGTGTATAAAAACCTGGATATTCGATTACAGCACACCAATGCAGACCAAATGTGGTCAAGGGTGGATCCATAATTTTCGACAAAGAAGTTTTACGATCAATAAAAAACACTCTATTACAAACTTGTCAGAGGAAGTTACCGGTGGGCTTTCATCAACTAGGATCGTAAAATATAGTATATTTTTAAGATCACTAAACTGACCATACAGCAATAAACTGAGGAAATAAAAAAGATTTACTATAAACTTAATGAAGTACTAAATGCAGTTTAAAATTTAAAATAATAACTTAGTTGGATTAATATTTCAATAATGATTTTCGAAAATAAAGTTGGGATACCTTAGAAATATTTTAAAATACGAAAACTTTTGGTTTACACGGACAATTTGTGATGTGACTAGGCCTGGCGTAGTAAATTATAGCAGTTGCATAGACAATTATATTAATTCATTCCCCCCTGAAACGATTAAAGTTGATTTAATACACACCATTTCATCCAAAACGTGGCATGACATTGAACATTAATTCACCTAAATTGACAAACATAAGCAGTGTTATAAAAAAGTATATTTAAGAGATATTAAAACAGAAAAAGTTGATTTTTTAAAGAAATTACGTACAAACTAGACAATTACTTAAAAATAATCTTAAAGAAATGTTTAACATCCTTAACAACCAAAATGGGAAAACAACAGTGATTTAATAACAAAGTGCAAAAGTATTAAATCCAAGGCAATATGGTCTGTCATAACAAGAGTTACAGGAGGTGGCACCTGTTAGATGATGTATTAACAAATGTCAGTACAAATGGTTCTAAAGAATCATTTATAAGTATAAGGGAAATAAGCATATGTATATTCCTGCAAATATTCAAAATTATAAATATTTATTAAAATAACTAATTATAACTAAATGTATATTTAGAAATTACACAGCTGAAGAAGTATTCAGTATAATGAAATCCATAAAATGAGGTTCTTAGACGTATTTGCTCTAGAACATTGTACATTAATAATTTTAAAAAACCCAAGAGACATTTGTGAAATACTGTGCACTTCATTAAATAAATTTATAATCGAAGAAAGTTTCCCAGCTATTTACAAACAGGTGAAAGTCCTCCCAATACATGAATCCGGTCAAAAGTCTTAAAATAATAATAGACCTTAATTTAACTATGCCGTGGAATTGATTCGCAATTGAACTATCGATTAAATATTAAAATGTATGTAAATAAAAAAGGCAATTGTTTTGATCAAGCGATAAAACCATATAATTAATCTCGTTTAGAAAAAGAGTATATTATAATAAGTGACCATCGATTTTGGACGAATAACAGAAACTTGGGAAGAAGTGTACTGAAGGCTTATCTCTTCTCTAGTGCATTATCTTATAGGAGGGGGTCAGGATGTTTACTTCTGAGTTGATTTATAAACGAGTTCGCACGCAGCACGCTGACATGAGGGATATAAATTTACACATAAAAAACGTTTAAAACTCAAAATTAGTGTAAAAACATACATTTATTCCAATTTTTATTGAAATCTGAAAACATTGATTTTTTGCTGTTCTGATGCTCCTGGTTTCATTTACCTGTAATGCTGGGAATACAATTTTGCGCATTATAAGGTTAGGAGAAGGTCCAGTCAGGCTTGAAAGTAGGCGTGAGGTTGCTGGGATAATAAAAGTACGCCAACAAATGAATATCAGGCTTTTCTAATGTAAAACCCCCATAAGACAACGTACTGTGTTTAGTCAATATACATTTTCTTTAATAACTCTGTAAATATTTAGGCTAGAATGACGAGAGAGGGCTTAAAACTTTCGCCTCACAATTCCCATCTTTTTACATGCATTAATTTTACACCCGGGGCTTTTTTGGCCCTTTTTGAGCCCAAAAACTCGAAATTTGAAAGATTAATCCCCAAAATAGGGTTTAGAGTTTTCTGATTGTTTTGTCCAAAGAACTTGTCCAACTGATATAGAAAGGAACGTCTTTACCAAATTCGAAGTAAATCGGTCAAAAATGTGACCGCTATAGTGCAACCATATATATATATTTATCATTTTGAACGACCCCCCAAAACGTACACAGGGGGTCACGTCAGGAACTTCTATGGTGGTCCCGGACTTAAGTTTCACCGTGCGGGTCCTTTCCATAACCGGGCTAATAGTTCCCTTACCATAGGTGATTCACTAATAATACATTAATGTTATTTATACCAATTCGATGAAGTTATAACCAGTTGTTTATTTTTGATTCTACCATGGGCTTAATCTTTATGAGGTGGATTATAACAATTCTTGCCTTACAATTATTGAATTTATATCATGGTGATACAGTACATCAAGGTCGGCGGCAGAGAGACTGAATGTCACTACTAACAACTTAGTAATGGCAAATCTCGCCCTAATTGTCTTTTTAGGATGTACAAAATATCTGAAGAAACTAAAGTTAGAAATTTGTTTTTTATCCAGTTCATTTACTGACACAAATAAGTTAGCAAAATCTTTATGGAATAGCGTGTAAGCCTGCGTTAAAAAAGTCTAAAATTAAATAGTTGTTTAGCCAATAAAAAATATGTACTATTACATTATTGAGTAATTTAATATATTTGAATAGATAATGCAATAAATAATGGGTTCGTAAACCAAAGATCCAATCAACGGAAAACAATATTTTGTAAATTATTGTTTCTCTATAAAAGTTTAAGTGAAGTTTATAATTTTAATGAATGATGATGAAATTATAAATTAAATTTATAAAATGAGCCTATCATGGACTGCGTGGCAGCGGAGAATGCAATCAGATTTGTACGAAGCAGTGAAGTTCAGTAACGCTGTTGTCTGGAAATTGCATCTCTAGTCTTTGTAGAATTCAGGTAGAAGTTTAATCAACCAAAACCTCTATTTATTTTCCTTATCGGTTAAATTGTTCCGTCTCTAAAACAATTTATATTATAAATAATTATCTATGATTACGGGATGCAAGGTGCAATGCATATTGTACAGAATGTTAACCGTAATTGATTTGAGTTCAGTTTAAATGTAGGCTAAATAAAACCAACATTTATTGAAGGAATCATTTGATGCATTAAAATGTTGCAAGGTGTTTTTTATTTTGTAACTACAATTACCATTATAATATTTTATTTTATTTACTGTTATGTTTTTAATCATTGGGTTCTTAAAATTATATTTACAACTATCGATATTTTTAATTATCTCAGTTCCTATTATACATCACATTTAACATTGCATATTTTTTATACATATTTCGTATTTTCCTTCTGATTATAGATATAAATTGTAAAAAATGCATGAATATATTTCATTAAATTAATTTAATAGGTACGTGTTTAGGCAGTTTTTATGCATACATTTAATCTTAACATCACTTCTTCACAATAACTAAACAAGAACCCACACAAACGCATTACTTTTTATATTTGTTAAAACATACTACAAGTGTCAGCCAAAATTGATGGTTTCAAGTGTTAGTGGCAAGTTTGATACGTCAGCGAGTTAAGCTGCTAAATACTTGGAGCTGAAGCGTTGTCTGAGCTCAGTTATGCGTGTTTTCTTCAGACAATGGAAGATCCTGCGATGCTCTGGTCTGCTTTAATGACTTGACTTGCCTGTTATTTCGCCATTTTAAAAATCGTACTTTACGTAATTGAGATGTGGTGTTGTTGAGGATTGATTGTGTTAGACAAATCTTTGTGATTTTTACAATGATCATTGTGCGTTTAAAATAATTTGTTTTACCATCGTTATTATTTTATTTCCAACATGACAAACCAGAAGTCCCATTGACTTTTATTCTATTACATTGACTTTGGATGTTTCTAATACTTTAATTCATTTCCCTTGACTTCAGATGTCCAATTTTTTCCAATAAGGCTAACTTTATTAAAATGTCAAAAGGAAAGTCAGTTAAAGACAATATGAAGAAATAAAAAATAAACTAGACCTGAAATAATCAGTCAGAGCAAACGGGTTCATAGTATTAGGGCTCAACCACCACTTTAACTAAAACAAGCATTTTATTTTTGTAAATAACAATACATATTTATAAAGCAGTATCATTTAAAACTAATTTTTATAAAAATGAATTGTTCAAATTTTTTTCAAAGTTAAAATTATTAAAGATACAAATTATGCTTGCAGAAACAATTGAAACTTTTAAATGTGGATTGTAGATTTATTATTAATAGTAGCTCAACTTGAACTATACGCCAAAAAATATGCTTCGTGCACTCCTGATAGAAATGCATAAATGATTGCCTCTTATTCTGCACAGTTACAGACTTAATTCATAAAGTGATGAATTTGAAAAATGTTCACAACTGAATAAGACTGAAGGGTACAGAGAGCTATCATCAGTTCCATATAGCAGTGACACGATTTAATAAACGGTATCAGGAAACTGACACATACTTTCTCCCTTTTAGCCCAACTTTAATGAATAAATTACTATTTATTTATTAAATATAGATTACAAAGCACGGTCGAATGTACAGAAAATCTTGTAAACAAGTTGTTTACAATAATATCCACCCAAATCCCTGTTCTGGAGGCACTACAGAATCCATTGCTACATACGTGGTTTTAAGAGGGGAAATGCCCCCTATTCCCCCCAGGGTTATTAAGGGGCAACATATTTGGAATTTTCTCTGTTGGTCAATGCTAACTTGATAAGTATTGCAATATCAAGTTTGAACGAAGCTGATCAGTAAATAAGAGAGAAATAGTAATTTTTGTATTCCACATAAGAATAACATTGGACAACGTACTGCGTTTACCGCAAAATGAAAATTTCTGCAACCAGCAATCGTAGAATAGCAATTCAGTATACTAAATTATTTAGCTTTTTAGCTCTTTTTAATGGTGAATAGTAATATTTTTTATTTTTATGTTTTTTATGAAAAATCAAAAAAACTGAATTTTTGATGTTTTAAGAACTGTAATTTCTAAACCCGTATTTTTACAGAAATGCGGGTGGTATCATTTTGTTTGAAAACAAAAGCTCTACGGAGAATAAAGTTTAATTAAAATTGTTAGAGCCGTTTTTGAGAAATTTGGACTTTTCATGTTTTTTGGCGGTTTTGGGGGATAATACCCTTAAAAATCTAAAATTCAAAAAATGAAAAAATACCTGGAGATATCGTGGATTAGTACCTACATACCAAATTTTATAAAAGTCGAACCATTGGTTAGGGCTCTAGCTCTGTAAACATCCATACAGACAGACAGACACACATAATAACGTAAAAATAACTTTTTTTGATTCAGGGAGCACCAAAACTAATATTTCCACTATCAACTCAAATTAGAAAATTTGGACGAAAACAATACTTTCTCCATATACTATGTATAAGGGGAGAAAGTAAAAATATTAACCAATAAAATTCAAAACTGCACTCAATTAACATCAGATTGATGACAGTTACGATCCATCTTAACCTATTTCAAAGAGTAAGAGAATAATTTTTTAACCCATAATCAATCAAGTAACTTATAGAATCTTGGAGATACACAAGTCAACTAGGAAAATTCGAATCTTAAGTATTTTTCACGAGTAAGTTCTGAGAAGTAATCCTTTACCAACATCATAATATATAAAAGACAGAAAACTATAAAATCTTTGAAAGAAAACGATAGGGTAATTTCTTTCTAATGAATGACTTAAACATTTAGAGTCATAACGTAAATAAAAAATTATATCTTCAGATGCTCTTTCCCGTGTAGCCCCTTTTTTAAATATTCAATATGTCCGTGGCGGTCCAGTACATAGATTTCAAATGTGCTATGGTTTTTTATCGAATCAAGCTTTAGCAGCTTAATATAACTATCCGATTCAAAGTGGCGTTATAACAAAAATAAAAATCTTACACTTTTATAAAAATCCAGGTGTGGTTTTTAAGACCATTTAATTTTCTTTCAACTAATAGTGAAACAGAAATGGCGGCAACACGGGAGAATTTTAGACACAGTTTTAGGACCCCTATTATGGGAATAATTTATTCAAAATAATTAAACAAACCCAAGTATTAATATCACCCTTTTTTACGATATACAAAATAACCACCGAATGTTACGGGTTAAATTTTGGATTAAAATGGCTTTGAAGTGCTCTTTCATGGAAATGTACTTATCTGCTTTCTACATTCACCAAGCTGAACCGTGTTAGCAAGATCAACTTGCAATTATATTATCGGAGACCACAATATGAAGCATCCAGCGGGCATCCACCATTTCGAATGCGTTCATGGAACATCGCCTGCATTAACAGGTGTGTTTGGATGGCAAGAATACTTATGTCCCTGATGCCCACGTTATCTGTGAGCCTAAAGACATTTTACTGCTCCCGTACATAACCGTAAACATAAACTTTCTACCTTTTAGTTTTCTCGTTTGAAGAGTACCATCGAAAACAATTTTGGCATGCAAGAAAAGACATAACCATAACACACCGTTACCCGCGTTAAGTGGGGTCCAACGAGCTTCCAACATCTTCTCGTTTGTGATATATATTTTACATTAACAAAGCCTGAATGTATCAATTATTAGGCTTGTTTAAAATAATCTGTTAACTATATCTTAATATCTCTTTAAGACGCCGACGCAACTAGGGCGTATTTAAGGCAAATATTAATGATTGATGAGTGTAGAATGGGTGAGATGCCTTGTGTAGTCTTGTTACTGACTGAAACCGACTAATTCTTTAGCAAGGATCATTAATTAACTAGCATGAATGTAAGACATGGGAGAAATGATTTGTCGTTTGTGACCACGTCATCTACAATCTAACGGGCTTCCAAACTGCAGAATATAAATTACTTGATACTCATGGAGACTTCTATGAGGCATTGAAAGGGTAGTGCATTTTAAATACTAATATGTCCGTTGTCACTAATCTTTATCTGTATTGGAGATGCAAGAGTTATTACCTTGTTATTTCATTTTCAAGAAGAACTGAAAACCGAATTCCCATTTTTTTTGTAATTACTTGCTCATTAAAATGTCCACTAGTGACAACCCTATTTCTGAGGGTAGGGTGATTTGTAAATAGCCTAGACTGTCTAATAAACATTAATTTCTTAACTATCTGCCTTATCTTGGCTTGATTTGCACTATATTGATTTCTTGATGTTGATTCTCTGGTGCGTATGAAGCTCCTTTTAAATTCTGCATCTTAGCATCGTACTCACAGCATCTTTAAATGTGCGATTCTTTAAGTGGGTTCGAACTGTTGATAATTTACCATTTTTAAGGGAAGATAACATCCCCAAAGTTTGCCATGAGCATAGTTTGGAGACGATTTGGTCTAACAATATTTTGTAGTAACAACCAAAGTTTACTTATTTATTCAGGTAGGCACAACTAAAAACAAAGAATAATACCTTGAAAACGGATTTCCCATTAGCGTTTTAGTAAAAAATTGGCGCGTCATAATGTACAATTATTTATTTGATTTTAATACAGGTATTTGAAATATATATGTATTTGTAAAACGGCCGATGCATTATGACGGACATGAATGTCTAGAACTCTATATAGTTTACTACTCATCACTCTTTTCTGTTTTCCTGATTGAAGTAAAAAAATAAATCACATTGAAATAGGTGTGGGAACACTTAACTAAAAGGGAAACTGTCGGCCATGTTGAACAATTTTAAAATCAACGCATTTCCCTTGGACGAAGTTTGGTTAACTTTTATCAGTTACCGACATGGTGATTCATAAGTTAGCAGCGCAAAATTATTTCAGTTGCAATTTGTTCTAGTTTTCCTTATTTCCTATTCGTTCCTTTACTTTTTCGAAAATATTCCTTCCCCACTTTAATAGCCATTTCTTTGATAGTAAACCGCTGTAAAAGCAAATTAGGTTTTGCTCGCAAAATAAAGTCCCCCTTTACGTTGCGTAATAATGTTTGAGATTTTATTTGAAGACAACTTGCAGTTTGTAAACCTTTAAATGAGTTAACGTTAACTTTAACGCGTCAACTACAAATACAATAAACGGTATCAGGAAACTGACACATACTTTCTCCCTTTTAGCCCAACTTTAATGAGTAAATTACTTTTTATTTACTAAATATAGAATACAAAGCACGGTCGAATGTACAGAAAATCTTGTAAACAAGTTGTTTTAAAAAACATCCACCCAAATCCCTGCTTTGGAGGCACTACAGAATCCATTGCTACACTCGTGGTTTTAAGAGGGGAAATGCCCCCTATTCCCCCCCAGGGTTATTAAGGGCAACATATTTCGAATTTCCTCTGTTGGTCAATGCTTACTTGACAAGCATATCAAGTTTGAACGAAATTGATCAATAAATAAGAGAGAAATAGTAATTTTTTTATTCCCCATAAGAATAACATTGGACAACGTACTGCGTTTACCGCAAAATGAAAATTTCAATTTTCTCCGAAACCAGCAATCGTAGAATAGTAAATCAAAATACCAAATTATTTAGTTTTTTAAGCTCTTTTTAATGGTGAATAGTAATATTTTTGTATATTTATGTATTTTTATGAAAAATCCAAAAAACTGAAATTTTGATGTTTTAAGTCCTGTAATTTCTGAACCCTAATTTTTACAGGAATGCGGGTGGTGTCATTTTGTTGTAAAACTAAAGTTCTACAAACGACTAAAGTTTAATCAAAATCGTTAGCGCCGTTTTTGAGAAATTTGGATTTTTCATGTTTTTTGGCGGTTTTTGGGGGATAATTACCCTTAAAAATCAAAAATTCAAAAAAATTAAAAAACACCTGGAGATATCGTGGATTAGTACCTATATACCAAATTTCATAAAGATCGGCCCATTGTTTAAGGCTGTAGCTCTGTACACATCCACACAGACACACACACACACACACACACACACACACACACACACACACACACACACACACACACACACACTCACACACACACACACACACACACACACGGACACACACACACACAGACACACACACACACACACACACACACACACACACACACACACACACACACACACACACACACACACACACACACACACACACACACACACACGGACACACACACACACACACGGACACACACACACACAGACAGACATCACGTAAAAACCACTTTTTTGGGTTCAGGGAGCACCAAAACGAATATTTCCACTAACAACTCAAATTCGAAAATTTTGAGGAAAACAATACTTTCTCCATATACTATGTATAGAGGGAGAAAGTAAAAATTAAAACTGGACTTCTTTTACCACAAAACCGTTATTCCCAAAACACATATTATTTTAACAGCTCTGTGTTATACAGCCTTATAACCGGTTTTATAAACACTTTTACACTAAACATTGTACAGTACATAATCCCTGAATACAGTCCTATACAATAGTTAAAATTAAGAAAAAAAAAACTAAAAACTTATTCAGCTTTCCATTTACCTTTTATTTTTCATTTAAATATGAACAGATACTTTAAGAATCTTCAAATGCATGGAGGAAATAAAGCTTTTAATTACAAGCAAACTTAATGAAGTTATGGTTCATTACTGTTACCGTCCCGGTTCCACTTGAACTAGGCCTTATTAAGGTTTGGAGTTGTTTTGAATTCTTTAACAAGTAATTGACTAAATTAAATACCTCCTTCGCTACTGCAATCTGAAGTATTTGTTTTTATATTTAAAGATATTATAGAATTAAAAGCAAATATTACTTGGAATGTGTCGTCCATATTCACCTGGAGTTTCCATTCAAATTTAAACTTTAAGGATCCTCTATCGAAATTTTTGGGCCTTCGCTAATAGAATATTAGAATTAAATACGTAATGGTTTGTGTCTTGAGCAACTTTTTGTCTAAAAATAGTGTTTTTACTATAGATATTCATAACAATTATATACATTTTTAACTTCGTATGATACTATATATACACACAATTATTAATGCAATGCTATCTTAATAATCCGCAATAAACCAATTGCATCTGGTAGTGCAGAACGTGTTGTATTTTAAACAGAACAGAGTGTGACAACAATTTAACTTATTTAGTAAGTTTGAAAGTCAAGATTGCTTGTTAGTAATTAAATGAATAGTAAGTGTCCAGGCGTAAGGAAGTTTTGGAGTTGGGAGTCTTAACTTATTAGCAGTACCTAATTATTTATTACATTAAATAATTCTCATATCGTACTTGTTGAGCAGGATTGGGGATATATTTATAAAATAATTTAATAATTCATTTCAGTGCTTGATCTGGCAACAAAACAAAATAATTGTACAACATACTCAACTATTCAGAAAGATGCAGTGCTTAAACTTAAAGTAGCACATCAACTTGCCTTGTAAAACATATTTTCCTAAATAAAGACAAATATATGTTTTAATGAATTATCCCAACAATACTACTGAGAAACATCAACAAAACAGAGAAATTAATGAACCAGCAAACCAACTTCACTCGTAGTAAACTTTGTTGAGCTGTAAGTGAAATGAAATAAGTTTTGTAATCATCAAGTCACATGTAACTAACCTCCCTCAACCTAAACAGCTCCTGTGCTAGTGCTGATGCTCTATGTTACTGAATTACTCAACCAGCCAAATAAAATTTATTTTTCAGGCCAAGATAAATGGGATGGAATTGATTCATAAATTAAGTCTTCTTTGGAGAAAAAAATAATAACAAGTATTATGTGGGTTGCAGACAATATATTACCTTACCATGGAAAAAGACTCTTTCAATTTCAATAGCCAATTCAATAGGATTAGTGTGTTAATAAAGTTTGGAACTTTTTCTACTTCCTAAAGATGAGAGATAGAAAAGCGCAGTATGCGTCAATTACTGTCAACAAAAGTTGGGCTATTTTTAATTGCCTGCGAAGACTTTTTCTAAAAATGGTGGCAGGAGTGTTAGGGATGACAAAATGTTTTCAAATAGCAACCTCTAATTAGGGACCTCTCATTTTAGTGATCTCACATTATTATATGTCATTTTCCTGACATAAATAAAATAAAATACGATGACCCTAGACAATATGGCGGCTATAAACATGTTGGATTAAATGGGATACTGTTACCCCTTGTATCTAGTTTCGTTTTACAGATATCAGAACCAAAATTGTGATCGTCTTATTTAAACTACTTTGTTATTTATTTGTATTAACGTATACAGGGAACAGAATAAATAAAAAATATAAATCTTTTTGTATATTTTTGTAGTTGTGAGTAAAGATCGGCTCAAAATTTGTAATGCTATGTTTAGACTAGTGATTCGTAAACATATATCAAAGAAGACTGCCATAGATTTTATTAGTGAATTTCCTTTGGAAAGTGAACTATTAGCATGACCCGCACGGTGAAACTTAAGCCCGGGACCACCATAGAAGTTCCTAACGTGACCCCCTAAACACGTTTTGGGGGGTCGTTCAAAATTATATATATATATATATATATATATATATATATATATATATATATATATATATATATATATATATGTGGGTTTGCACTCTAGCGGTCCCATTTTTTGTCAGATTTACTTCAAATTTGGTAGGGACGTTCCTTTCTGTAATCAGTTGGACAAGTTCATTGGGCAAAACAATCGGAAAACTCTAAACCCCTTTTTTGGGGGATTAATTTTTCAAATTTCGAGTTTGTGGGCCCAAAAAGGTCAGAAAATCCCCAGATGTAAAATCAATGCATGTAAAAAGATGGGAATTAGAGAGACGACAGTTTCAAGCCCTCTCTCGTCATTCTAGCATAAATATTTACCGAGTTATTAAAGAAAATGTGTATCGACCAAACAGTACGTTGTCTTATGGGGGTTTTACACTAGAAAAGCCTGTTATTCGAGCCTATAATTTAGAGTACTTTTATCATCCCCAGCAACCTCACACCTACTTTCAAGCCTGTCTGGACCTTCTCCTAACCTTATAATGCGCTAAATTGTATTCCCAGCTTTGCAAGTGAATGAAACCAGGAGTATCAGAACAGCCAAAAATTCAATGTTTTCAGATTTCAATAAAAATTGGACAAATGTATGTTTTTACACTTAGTTTGAGTTTTACAAGTTTTTATATGTAAATTCACTTCCCTCACGTCAGCGTGCTGCGTGCGAACTCGTTTTATCTTCGAAACTATCATAGGTAGAAGAACCAAGTGGTAAAGTGTAATAATATGAGATCCAATTAACTCCATCTTTAGCAACACCTTTTTTTAATACAATCATACTCTTTCCGGAGGTGCAAAGATTGACAGTGGACTATTTTTAACAAATACTCATCACGGTCTCAACAAATTATGCCACTTGATTATTTTATACAGAGTTGAGCAAAAGTATATTTAGTGATTTCAAAACTATTTAGCATAATATAATGAAACTTTGCAATGGTCACGGTAACCAATATTTTGGCATATTTGACTTGAGTTGTTGCCATGGGGAGGCCGCCCACGGAGGAATACTTCAAAACATCACATTATGTAAGACCAGGTCGACTTTGTACCATGGAGTTTCAGTTCTAAGCACACTGCCACAATCCAGACTGTGTCGAAAATAGCAAAGTTAGAATTCTTCCTTTAAGCAACATTATACAAACTTCAAACCGGGATAAATGTATATATGTATGTATGTATGTATGTATGTATGTATCTATATATTTATTTATGCAGGTTATTAGCCGTTAGATTTATAATTAAAGATGAAACTAAACATCCTATATTAGCATGTAGTGGGGCAGTGTAAGAGTTGGTTGGTGCCAACACATTCCCCTTAGCACAAGGACGATGACAAAAACCGATATCCTAAATATACTTAGTTGTAAGTTTGCAATTGCCAGAAAACACAGGTTTTTTATTTTTTTGTCATCCTCTACAGTCAAGTGACTTGAAACCACCTTTTCAGAATAAACTACTGATCTACAGTGGCCAGGTCGGTTTCAATAGATTTCCCTTAGCCCAAGGATGAAGAAATAATACGATATACAAAATTTACTCAGTTGTAAGTTTGCAATTGACGAAAACGCTGTTTTTTGGCCATTTTTGATCAGATTTGATCATTTTGTTTAGCGTGCCATGTCTTCCTTTCTTTGAATCCGAACTCGGTACACCAGCTGAGTGTAAAATAAAAGTGGTTTCTGTAAACAAAGCAGACAATTATTCTTATTTAAATTGTTTTTTAGATCTAAATTTGCAAGCAATTAGCAACAAACATGCTATGCTGAGTGGGAATATAATTTTAAATGCTGTATTAAAGTCTCAGCAAAGTTAAGTTGTAATTATATTCGGGTTTATGTATTTATATTTAGGTGTTTTACTTTAACTCTTGTGGCAAAATTGTTTTTTATCACTGGTAATGGAACCAGAAGTAAATAATTTTCCTTTGACAAATCATGAGTCTCAAAAGATATGACATATGGCGGCATTATAGCGTTTCACAGCTAGAACTGTAGTTTTTTCTTCTAATTTAGATAGTTTTTATAGTTTTATGTAGATCAAAAGTTTGTTGTTTGTAGTAAATAACGACGATATTCATTATACTCCATAAAATACGATTTGTCATTATACTCAATATAATGCGATTTTTCATTAAAAAAATTAAAGACACAGTTACAATAATTAAAAATAACAGGGGTTATGTTGATGGTAAAATGCGAAGGTAAGAGTTAAGGGGATTTATATAATCTAGTAAACTATATTTTGTTTACATATTTTAAGTAAATAATTTCGATTCAGTTTTTTTATCTGAAAATGTGGTTCGATTTGATGTATATAACATTATGTGTTCGAGTATGTTCTATATTGGATGAAATTGGGTGAAACTGGATGAACTTATGGTAAGAAATTGTAATGAAAGGGATAAGAAAACTAAGGACCATAGATCTATCCTTACATCATTGAATATACTATATAAATAAATATATGTATTTATGCAGTTTAGCTAATTACGTCATTTTGTTGGCCTGTCTTTGGATAGCTTATATGTTAGCTGAAAAAATACAATTAAATAATGTTGGTAACTATGTAGACTATATTTTGGTTATAAAAACAGTGACTGTAGTTAGGTTAATTGTTATTGAAAATTTGAGCCTGTGAATAAACTTTTAACATTTAATAACATTTTTAACTTCAGTTTTTAAGAAACGAATTTTGGCTTGAAGTGACAAAAATCTGGATCTGATTCAATATCCAAAACTAAACTAACATCAAAGTTTAAACTAAATCATTGAAAATACTCTTTTGGCTATTTTGCAGGAAGGTGTGAAAAAAACACTTTCTGAATTCTGACGAATTCAAGTGAATATTATAATATTCAATATGTTGGGGCTTTATTACAATAACACCTTAATTTTGCATGGCGGATTTCCCATTTTATTCCTTGCAATTCAAAACGAGTTCGCACGCAGCACGCTGACGTGAGGGCAGTGAATTTCCACATAAAAAGCTTTTAAAACTCAAAATCAGTGTAAAACATACATTTATTCCAATTTTTATTGAAATCTGAAAAAATTGATTTTTTGGCTGTTCTGATGCTCCTGGTTTCATTTACCTGCAATGCTTGGAATACAATTTTGCGCATTATAAGGTTAGGAGAAGGTCCAGTCAGGCTTTAAAGTAGGCGTGAGGTTGCTGGGGATGATGAAAGTACTTTAACAAATGAATAACAGGCTTTTCTAATGTAAACCCCCATAATACAACGTACTGTGTTTGGTCAATACATATTTTCTTCTATAACTTGGTAAATAGTTATGCTAGAATGACGGGAGAGGGCTTAAAAGTTTTGCCTCACTAATTCCCATCTTTATACATGGATTAATTATACAGCCAGGGTTCTTATGACCCTTTTTGGGCCCAAAAACTCGAAATTTGAAAGATAAATCCCCAAAAAATGGGTTTAGAGTTTTCCGATTGTTTTGCCCAACGAACTTGTCCAATCGATTACAGAAAGGAATGTCCCTACCAAATTTGAAGCAAATCGGACAATAAATGCGACCGCTAGAGTGCAAACACACACACACACACACACACACATATATATATATATATATATATATATATATATATATATATGTCTATATATATATAAAATTTTGAACGACCCCCCAAACCGTGTTCAGGGGGTCACGTTAGGAATTTCTATGGTGGTCCCGGGCTTAAGTTTCACCGTGCGGGTCATGCTAATAGTTCACTTTCCATAGGAAATTCACTAACTAACGTTTTAAATCAACATCAATGAAGATAATTTTTGAATCGAATACATTTGTTTCATAGCTAATGAGCAATATTTCTTTAGTTTTTTAAGCCCGTAATTGTTGACGGACTAGTTTGGAAATAATTAAATACAATAGAGGGAATTATCGCCAAAACATTGTTATTTTTAACCACTACACGTACCGTCATCGTTTGAAGTTTAAATTAAAACATAAACAAATTATAATTAAAGCCCATTGCCATGGTTGTGATCAATAGAACTGAACAACAGTTCTTTATGAATAAAAAAACTTCTGTTGTGAACTGAAATTTCCTCTTATAAGTGATTTCCCGCGAAACACTTTGTCCTTAAAGCATCATCAAAGAACAATGGTTTGCTCGTGGATAAGACTGTCTCAAATGACGACGCTGCACAACAAAGGATGCTTAAGTGGCGTATTACAACGTCCATTTCTTGTTTTATCGAGTTAAAAACTCAGCTGAACCATCTAAAAATACAGTCATAATTAAATTTTAATTGCATGCATATTATTATATGATTAGTGTTATATGTTTAAGTACAGTAGTGTACAAAAAGTCCATTGCCGACATTGATTGTATAGTCTGTTTTAACTATAATAACGTTTATATTTTATTCAGCAACTGTGTGTGTAACACTTATCTTCTCTTAGTGTTTATTGTCTGCCTACGAGAGAAATAATTAATGGATTTGTTGGCTATAATACTAGGGATAAAGCAACGAGAATGATTCATAGAATAAATTTAGACTTTTCTATTAACATGTATAATTAATTACAAACTAAAGAGAATGTTTCACTGACCCTTAACACGAACAACTATACAAATGTTAATATCGCATATGATAATTTCACATACTGATAGCATCTTGCAAACATACGATGTCTACAATAAGCTGACGTGTTTGGCGTTTCTAAAATGTTGGAATTTAGTTTATACACCATTCTCTATTTCAAACCACTTCTCACAATTCGTTAGTTAAATATAAAGTATGTAGCCTCCTCATGAGCTCGTGTATGAATTTTTAAGTTGGTCGTTTCTGACAATAGAATGTTTGGTTGTTTGTGGCGTTTGTATACATGAACATTTATTACATCTAGAGTTAAATTTATTAAACAGAAGGATAAACTACATCGTCATGTACAAGTATTATTTCTCGTTGAGGGTGAAAAATGTACCATTACTACAAAAATAACCATCAGTGTCACCATTATTATGTTCAAATTGTGGACAACACTGGCAAAATAACAAAGGGTATTTTGTGACTTCACGTTTGTCTTGTGAAAACCACATCAGTCCGGAGGCACCTTTTCCACATAAGCACAGTTTCCCCTTTCAATAAATCGTTAACTATAGAGGTATCAACAAATAAGTATAAGTAAAGTAAATAAATAAGTAAGTAAGTAAGTAAGTAAGTAATAAGTAAGTAAATAAGTATAAGTATCAACAAATAAACTAGTAAGAGGCTAAATTACATAAGAAACTATTGACGACATTTAATCATTTTTAATTAAATATCTATGTTATTTTTTATGTGCTCATATAGTAACATTGTGTATCTGACCTTTCTCGATGATAATAAGTTTAGACATTTTTAATATTTCAAGTTTTCCAGTAAGGAGCAGGCATTATTTCCTCTTTTTCTCTACCTGACAATTGAACCATGTAGTGGTTGTATCAGAAAATCTGGTTTCTTCCGAACACCTCATATTGTCATAACTTCTGAACCACAAGTTTCCTTATCCGCATCCAGTTTTTCATCACTACTGACAGTAAAAACAGCAAGAATTGTGCTACTAGAAGAGGATTTTTAAGATTTGAAGAATATTCCGGAGATTTATACGAAAAACCAACGTCCGGAAGTTTAATGTTTTGGGATTAAACTATATCCGAAGAATAATAGAGCCAACAAGACAGTTGCTACCAATTACGTTGTCTTCTCAGGTCAAACACAACTAACTCCCTCACAAAATAATCATGCCTTCGATAACGTTGCCGCAAGGAGCAAGTCTCTCTGCAAACGGATTCTAAGTAAAAAATTGAAGCCTGTCACAGGATTTAGGAATTTTTTCTTAAGATAATATTACAATAATTTATAATAGTTTACATAGTCACTATTTCAGCGTCGAATTTGCAACAACAACCAATTTCGGTCATTTAAATTTATACATTTTCGTTTTACAAAGTTCGTTGAGACTTGGCACAAGGTTCATATTATTCACATTTTTTAAAGCCAATTACTTAGTTTAATATACATCAGGTTTATCATAAAATTAGGTAAAGGTTTGATACAAAACACTGTCTTTGGATATCTATATTATTGAAAGAATTTCTTGATTTTTGTTCGGCAATTTTCGACCCCTAAAACTATTATTTTATATTCATATTTGGTAGCAATAGAAAGCTCTTAACCTCTAGATGTGCCTTTTGGGGTTTCTATAAACTCTCGTGGGCTTTTCCTCACGGGTTTTCTAAGTTTCAATGTTAATCTTATGGAGTTATATTTTATTTAGTTATTCAGCTGATTGTAATGTAAATCTTAAATACTAATTCGCTAAGCCGATTTTCGTTAAGAGAACTCCTCCGTTATTTCTGAGCCATTGAGGTATCAAAATATTCGTCCTGATTCGTAGTTGTGCATAACGGTTTTCATTTTTTGATATTATTAATCTGAAGGGCACAGGCCACCCTCAAAGTTCGTTTTTGACCATGAGATTAATATAAGGAATAATTTTATTTGAATTGCAGCTGTTAATACATTAAGGACAGGTTATTAGCGATGCCAGATTTTACAGGTAAGGAATCTATTTATCTATTTAAATATAATAAGTTGTTTTCCACATCGCTTTGAGCAGTGAAATGTTGTATGCAACGGAGATATTTATATTTTTTTAAATGGTTTATCCGTCAAAAACCAGATTGGTTCTCCGTTTTATAAAACAAGACTACTAAATTAAATAAAATATTTTGCCCATTTTCGTGTGAGAAGGAATCCTTTTGGATGTTTTAAACCATTGTAAGTCATTAGGGTTATGCCCTTTTGTCAAGCACTGCTAAAAAGCCAATCTTAAGGTACAGGTTACTAAACCTTTCACTACATAATGCACTATATTTGTTCTAATGAGCATTTAGTCAGCTAATTATATTTTATCACAGAACGGAGGAACACGGAGAAGGAAACACGTCTGCTCTAATACTCTACAAAGGTATACTAAATCATTAAAAATAACGGCATAACAATGAATTATTGGCAACAGAACACGTAAGCCCTTGCAAAATGGTAGTTGAAGCTCAGTTTGTCTAGGTGTGATCATAAGACAGAAAATGTATGTGTGTTTAAGTCCACCATCAATAAATCCAACAAACTACTGGAGTTATGGAGCAGATATTTGGAAGAAGATGGGTCCATCCCCCCCCCAAAAAAAAAAAAAAAAAAAAAAACAGTTAAGGGCTTATTCCCGTTCCAATGAGGCTTGGCCCTCACGACCTTCAACATTTCCATGTTAAACTTATACTTACTAGACCGATTTGTTATAAATTTGGATTGGAAAGAAAATTTGTAGAAATACAGCAGGCAATGCACTATAATCAGAAACAGGCCTATCAGACAGAAGCAGACTTATCTGCTCCGTCGGCCTTTAAAATGTAAATTTAATCATGACTGTCGTTAGTATTTAACTAGCCCGATTCCTCATACATTTAAGATTGTAAGTAGGATAGTTAATATATCAGAATAAAACCTTTACCTACTCCTTCTCCTAAAATGATTTTCCAAATGTTAGAACTATAAAATTTATGGGTTAATAAATGTGTTCTAATAAGGCCTTATCCATGGAAAATATAGTATTGTAGCCTATAGAAAGATATTCGAAAAAACTAAGATTGGGACTAAGGTTAAGATTTGTAAATAAAAACAATAGAACCATAACAGCTGTTCAAAATCAACCATTGAACTGTAAAAATAACACTCACTTTGTTACTATCACGTGATTTTTGGGAGGATAGTGATTAGAACCAACGTGAACATAACTTTAAATATGCATGTTTAGATTGTGTATAAATTGACCATTCAAACTGAAGATTAAATATGAAACGGAAATGTACTCTAGGCATTTTTAACAAACTGGTTGGCTTTTCGAGCAAAGCTCGGTCCTCCAGGAGCTTTAACAAATGTAACTAACTTCTCAAACATAACATTGTACTGTGATCGTGAGCGAAGCCGCGATGAGCTACTAGTATGAGTTATTTAATGTTGTCAAAGAGGGAAAGAGATAGTCATGTTTAAATGAACATAAATAAGATAAATTTCATGAAAAATAAGCAATTTAAATAGGTATTAAAATGATACAGGCATGAATCGTTAACAAGGGCTGTTGTAATCACAAGTAATAACAATTAGTTATATGAAAACAAACATAGTCAAGAAATACACATAGCATATGATCAAGAAAAAACAATATGGAATGAATTGTATGAATCGAGGAAAATGGTCTAGATCTTGATGTTTGTGAAAACAGCAGTAGGGGTCTTTGGCCGGTTCTGCGGGCTTCACCCAGTGGGAAACGCTAAGCTGCAGCGAGGCGAATGAAATTTGCATAACCACTTCCCCAGGCCCCCCGGCGAAAAAACTACACAGGAAATACGGCGGAGCGAAACGTTCCACCTACAGAAAGAGGGTAGTTTTATAGGACGAAAACCTACGTTGAACAGCAGCATCACCCCGTGGGAAAGACAACACCACACTCTCCACCAATCCTATCAATATCGACTCATTTGTGCCACCACGCATCGCTCCTGACTCATTCTTGGTCTAAACTTCACAGTGTGTGGGTGTGTCCTAGTCTTTCTGTGCTATTCTGTGAATTGTGTATTTTTTCCTTGGATTATTAATTGTACGTAATGTAAATGAATACTTGTAATGTAAATGAATATTTCATTTTTCTGTAAACAGAATAGTAACTATCTGGTTATTGATTACAAAGGAAGTTAAGTACTCTTTGTTTCCTCACGGTGAAGTGTCAGTATTACTTGAGAACTATCTTGGAAAAACGCATGTAAATTAATTTATACTGAAATATTTGTATTTTTATACAATAATAAGACAAATTCAAGTAATACTGAATTCAATGGACTAATTTCCCTGACTCAACCGACAACATCCCCACCCCTACCTTTTTCTAGTTTTTTATAAATCTACATAATTCGATATATTCTGTTTTAGATCATGAACGTTGATTGTCCCTTCTTTTGCGCCCTATGCGGTAACGGCTACCGCTGGAGGTCCAACATCGCTCGACATACTCGTACGGCGCATGGTGTGACCAAATCGTGTTTCCGGAGCCCGAGTATGAGCTACGGTTTAGCAAGACTGACGCTCTACGTCGACACATCATAGCGATTCACCGTACGATGCCTCCCCAGCCTCAGAACCCCGCTCTCCGACCCGGTTAAGATCATTATTAATTTTTTAGTTTATAAATTTCAAGAGAGAGCATAACTACATGATTCTTACAATAAATATACATAAGTTTTTATATTAACTGTACTAACAATCCACGTTGGTGATTCAGATATTACTGCAGCGCCAAGACCCAAACTTGCAAACCCTCCTAACCCCGTTCTCGCCCAGGCACCCGGCGAAACTCCGAGAGGTAAGAATCATTTAGAAGTAGTAGTAGCAGTATTACATTGTCTGTGTGTGTATATCTTCGACAGATGAAATAACTACAATTATCGCACTAAAGCCAATAATATTTCAGTACTCGAAGTGCATTTCAAATCTTTCTAAGATAGAATAACCAGGATCACAAAAATCTTTCATTATTAGTACACTTCCTCATTTTTACTTTTTACATTTAGTTAGTTGTATTTCACATTAACACGAAATATCTATATTAATCACATTGAAGCCAATAATCTTTCAGTTTTGTTACTGAACAACATTGCTAACAGTAGTTATGTTTCTAATTCCAGCGTTCCCGTGCGCCCACTGCTATAAAACATATTCGAGAAAGGACGCATTGGCACGGCACATACGGTTCGCTTGCCAAGGGCGTGTGGAGCGGTTGGTCCCAGTTTATCTAGCGGTTGCCGGACCCAGCAGACTGCAGAAGCCGTCACCTGCGTCTTCATCACCATCATCAACCGACAAAGACAACAGCGATTATGAATTTGATCCCCCGACGCTCACTGGAGCCTTGGCTCATGCTGGCTTTTGGGAATCCCAGACAGGGTTTTGTGGACTATTGAAAACTTACAGTATGATTGAACCCGTGGATCAAGTCGTCTCTTTACAGGAATTCCTCAATACAGTGCGGGTGCAGGTTATTACACTAATCCGCCGTATCTTCGATCATGTATTCCACCAAGATACAACTGTGGTTAGATTGCGATTTCGCGAACAAACACGGAAAAACTTGCAAGCGAAACTTCAAAACAAAAAGCATTGCCCTTTTCCAAACATCATATATAGAGGAAATATGTCAACAGATCTTCCAAAAAATAATTCTAGAAAATGAGACTAGTGAAATGAAGGGTTCGGGTTATAGTTTTGTTAGGGTTTTAAATATGGAAGTAAGAGTGGATTCGTATAACCCTCTCCGAACGATACGATAGTGCAACTTTGGTATAAATGTGTTGGTTTCAACGTCAAAGCCAAAGAAGCGTGAGAAACGAGTAGCAACATCAACCAATTACAACAACTGCGTTGACAGAGAGTCACCACAACCTATGGCGAGACAGTCGTGATCCTAGAAGGACATGTCGGGGACGACTTATTCCTGTGGGGTGACTTATTGCTGTGTGCCTGTGCGATTCCACGTGGTCCTGAACAACACCAACATCGAGCGCTGCAACAGTGGGTTTGGAGATCGACTTCGCTAAAGTGTTCAAATAGCAGATCCACACCGTAGGAGTTTATGTAAATATGTAAAGCAAGTATTGAAGAATGCAGAATATGTAAATACCATTATAAATATTGATAGTTTTCTTAGTGGATACTTATATCCACGTTCAGAACATAACCACTGTGTTAATCATTACACTCAACCACAACCTCCTTTAGTTGTATGTTTATGATTTAAGTGTACTAAACTAGATTAGTATGTCAGTTTTGAAAGGGACAAAATCCAGCCTTATTAAATATATTTATTTACCAAATCTGTGAGAAGATAAGTGCACTGCTTTGAACATAGTCAGCGAAGGGAGGTGTATCGATATACCCCCCTTTAACTTCCAATATCTGTCTACCTTCGTCAATGAATCAAGATTGTACTCACTTATTTTGCGTTATTTTAAACCAGAAGCTAAAGCTTTCATAAGATGAGAATTTAGTTTTGCAAACAACTTAATGGGTTTCCTTTTTGTTTTATTTATGATGCTAATTTTTCATATGGAATTCATTCCTTCTAGCACTAACGTGACCGCGAGCAGTTCTCAAAAGTTAATTAGTTTAAAACGTAACTTGCTCCATGACGCATCGATCACTCGTCATGTGTCATCTAAAATGTTCATTATGTTGTACATAATTTTTGGTACTACTAGCTCTTGAAAATTCTAAATTATAAAAATACAGAACAGACAGTGAGGGTAAATGTCCATGAAGTAGATAAACGTAATGCTTTGAGTATAATCAGCAAAAGGGGGTCTATCGATAGACTCCCTTTCACTTACAATATCAGTCCAAGAACCGTTACTTGCATTATAACATATGCGTTTAATAAAAAAACCGTGTTTGTAATATTTTTGTACACCGACAAAAAATCCAAGTAATCAGGGTTTGAAGAAGTTTGTAAATCAATAAAAATACCAACTAAACGATGTTTGAAGAAGTGTGCGTTTTCATTATCACACAAGCTACTATCTTGGGTTATGTCAACCCACGAAAAACAATCAGAGATCATGTAATAGAAAAAGACTGCAAAACACCTGCGGGAAATAAGCGTGAGCGAATCCCGCACCCCTTTGGTGTTCAATTCCACGCAGTTTACATCAGTGAACCAAGACTAGGTCTTTGAAGAAGTTTCGACTACAACCAAGTATGGAGAGTACCGACCTAGGAACGAGAACCAACAGTTGTTGCAATCCCTCACAAAGTCGCTGACAAATACCAAAAGCTAGATCAAAATAACTCCGAGTAAAAAACTAAAAATTATATATTGTGTAAGGAAACCCAATCCATGATTCAGAATTTTACTGAACAGACCTCAATAAAGTGTTGCAGGGTTACCGGAATGACTTTACTTTGAGCCTTTCTTGTATGTTAATTCCTTAAACACGTAACTTGTACATTGACGAATCGATCACTCTTCTTGCTTAGGTTACAATGTGCATTATTGTGTACGTAGAGACTGGAAGTAACAACGCTTGAAGTAAACTGCGCACATGTGTTGTGATAAGTCTTGTCACTACAGGTTAGATTCATAATTTGCTCGTTCAACATAAATTACAATTTATGCGTAATCTTATTTCATCTGTTGTGATTTAAGTCCACGTTAACTGTTGTACATCTTCACGCAGTTCGTAAGTGTAATGAGTTTTTAGTTTTGCACTAAACTTAACGGACATTTCTGTTTTATTCATGATGCTGACGTTTCATGAATTCACTTTCTCGTATGTTATGACATTAAAACGTAACTTGTTCTTTGATGAATTTCTTTAAAACGTAACTTATTCATTGACGCATTTACCACTCTTCTTGCTTCAGTCACAATGCGCATTATGGTCTACGAGACAACTGGTACTAACAACGCTGGATCATGTTAGGGAAAAACATCGCAAAACTAAACCGGAAGTATGGGGGAACGAAACTTTCCCCCGCATTCATCTTAACGAACTTTTTTATTTTTTTGTTTTCTTCATGATGTTGACATTTCAAATGGAATTCGCTCTCGAAAAACACGACTCTTGTTTCTTCTAGCACTAGCTTGACTGCGAACTTATGTCGTATGTTAATTTCTTTAAAACGTAACTTGTTCATTGACGCATCGATCACTCTTCTTGTTTCAGTCACAATGTGCATTATAGTCTACGTGACAACTGGTACTAACAACGCTTGAAATAAACTGCGTACATGTGTTGTGATACGTCTTTTCACAACAGGTTAGATGAATCATTTTCTCATTAAACATCAATTACAATTGCATGAATAATTTCACTTCATCTGATATAATTTGAGTCCACGATAACTGTTTTAAATCCTCATGTGGTTAGTAATTCTAATGAGTATAGTTTTGTATTCAACTTAATGGACTTTTTTTTGTTTTCTTCACTATGCTGACGTTTCATAGGGAATTCGTTCCTTCTAGCACTAACTTGACTGCAAGCCTTTTTTTCAATGTTAATTAGTTTAAAACGTAACTCGTTCAAACCCATTATTTATTAACCCATATAACTCGTCCACTCTTACTTCCATATTTAAAACACTAACGAAGCTCCATCCCGAACCCTTTATTTCTCCCATCTCCTTTTCCAGAACTATTTTTTATAAGATTTGTTGACATATTTCCTCCATGTCTGATGTTTGGAAAAGGGCAATTTTTTTTACGTTTCGCATGCAAGTTTTGCCGTGTATGTTCGCTAATTCGCAATCTAACCACAGTTGTGTATTGATGGAATTTACATGTTCGAATATAGGTCGCATTAGTGTAATAACCTGTGCCCGCACTATATTAACCAGGGAGCGTCGGTGGATCGGATTTATCATCACTGTTGTCTTTGTCGGTTGATGACGATGATGAAGATGCAGGTGATGGCTTCTGCAGTCTGCTGGGTCCGGAAACCGCTGGATAAACTGGGACCACCAGCTCCACACGCCCTCGGCAAGCGAATAGTTTGTGCCATGCCAATGCGTTCTTCCTCGAATATGTTTTATAGCAGTGGACGCACGGGAACGCTGGAAGGAGAAACATAACTACTGTTAGCAATGTTGTTCAGTAACAAAACTGAAAGATTATTGGCTTAAATGTGATTCATATAGATATTTCGTGTTAAAGTGATTTACAAAAAACTAAATGTAAAAAGTAAAAATGAGGAAGTGTATTAATAATGAAAGATTTGAAATGCACTTCTAGTTCTGAAATATTATTGGTTTTAGTGCGGAAATTGTAATTATTTCATGTAGTGAAGATATAAAAATAATATATGATACTGCTACTATTACTTCTAAATGATTCTTACCTCTCGGGGTTTTTCCGGGTGCCTGGGCGAGAACGGGGCCAGGAGCGTTGGCGAGTTTGGGTCTTGGCGCTGCAGCAATATCTGAATCACCAACGTGGATTGTTAGTACAACTAATATGAAAACTTTTCATTGTGATGTATATTTATTTCATGTAGTGAAGATATAAAAATAATATGTGATACTGCTACTATTAATTCTAAATGATTCTTACCTCTCGGGGTTGTTCGGGTGCCTGGGCGAGAACGGGGCCAGGAGCGTTGGCGAGTTTGGGTCTTGGCGCTGCAGCAATATCTGAATCACCAACGTGGATTGTTAGTACAACTAATATGCAAACTTTTTCATTGTGATGTATATTTATTGTAAGAACCATGTAGTTATGCTCTCTTGAAATTTCTAAAATAGAAAATTAATAATGATCTTACTAACTGGGTCGGAGAGAGGGGTTCTGAGGCTGGGGAGGCATCATAAGGTGAATCGTCATGATGTGTCGACGTAGAGCGTCAGTCTTGCTAAACCCCAGCTCACACTCGGGCTCCGGACACACGATTTGGTCACAACCATGCGCCGGCACCGTACGAGTGCCACCGTACGAGTACGAGTATGGTACGAGTATCATACTCGTACGGTACACCGACGAGTATGTCGAGCGACGTTGGACCTCCAGCGGTAGGCATTACCGCATACGGCGCAAAAGAAGGGCAGATCAAGTTCATGACCTAAAACAGAACATATCGAATTATGTAGATTTGTAAAAAAATAGAAAAAGGTAGGGGTGGGGATGTTGTGGGAGTTAAGGACGATTAGTCCATTGAATTCAGTATTACTTGAATTCGTCTAATTATTGAATAAAAATACAAATATTTCAGTATAAATTAATTTACATGCGTTTTTCCAAGATAGCTCAATACTGACGCTTCACCGCAAGGTAACAAAGAGTACTCAACTTCCACTGTATTCAATAACCAGATAGTTACTATTCTGTTTATAGAAAAATATAATATTCATCTACATTACAAGTAACAATAATAAGAATTAATTATACGTACAATTAATAATCCAAGAAAAAATACACAATTTTCAGAGTAGCACAGAAAGACTAGGACACACCCATACAATGTGAAGTCTAGACCAAGAATGAGTCAGGAGCGATGCGTGGTGGCACAAATGAGTCGATGTTGATAGGATTGGTGGGGAGTGTGTGGTGTTGTGTTTCCCACGGGGTGATGCTGCTGTTCAACATAGGTTTTCGCCCCATAAAACCACCCTCTTTCTGCAGGGGGAGCGTTTCGCTCCACCGTACTTCCTGTATAGTCTTTTCACCTCGGAGGGGGAGGGGTTATGCAAATTTCACCCGCCTCGCAGCAGCTTAGCGTTTCCCACTGGGTGATGCAGCTGTTAGGCGCAGGTGTTCGAACAAAAACGCACCCTCTGTCTGAAATTGTGAACAAATAGTATATTTCGTCACAAGTCCGGAACGTGGCCGTTACCGGTGCACGATCGAACTTCGATTCAATCAAGCACCGTTATAGCACTTTCGAGCGAGTTATAGCACTTTCGGACGAGTTATGAACTGTAATTTTCATCATACCACCTTTTATTTTCAATATTAATATTTGATTCAGCCATTTATTTGGTATGTTTACACTTTTACGATAGACCATAGGCTAAGAAACTAACAACACCAGAGGTTTGTTACTGTTTCATTTGCTTATGTTCCTAGAAACAGTCAGCTTTTTAAACATTATATAATTGTATACTGTAAGTAGAATAGCAGCGCTTGTGGTGACAAATCTTGGAACCTTCTTACCCGGCCTAGTCCTTTTAGTGAATTTCCCCTACAGGGAAGAAGCTATTACCGTAGGTCTCATGGTAAGACTTAAGCCCGAACCATGATAACTTTTTGTTTTGAGGTCCCCAGATGCCAAAAACACGATTCGTTCAAATTTATATATATATATATATATATATATATATATATGTGTGTGTGTGTGTGTGTGTCCGTTAACACGATAACTTGAGTAAAAAAGATCTGATTTCTATGAAATTTGGCTCAGATGTGTAAAATGACATTCATGACTTTAAGTTCGAAAACCAGAAAAATTTGACCATGGGAAGGGGGGTTTATGGGGGTTTTACATTTTCCAAAAATCAGTTTTTTGCATTTTTCACCCTAAAAATTTAAAAAAACTTAATTTTGGTTTTGACCATGTTATAGAGCTTAAAAAAAATAATATGGTATTTTGAATTATTAACCTAGGTTAAGTGGTTGCGGATAAAATCAAAAATCCTACTCATAAAATCTCCCATGTTATATGAGAAAAATGTTTTTTTCTTTTCCTCAGTTTATTTTAATGTAAACTTCACATTTGCTTTTACCAATCTGTTCAGTTCAACAAAACAATCATTTTGGTGTTTAAATTGTGATTCTACACCCAATCGTTGCAGAGATATTCAAAGTGCTAAATACAGTACGTTGTCCAATGTTATCCTTATGGAGAATAAATAAAATTTGATATCTCGATTATTTATGAATGTATGTTGATGAAACTTGGTATGTGGCTTCATGTAGTATTGGTATATTGATATTTGCACAAAAAATTGATTTTTTGTTGATTATTCCCGTAGCAGCAAACCTGCGTACTCATTCCCCATGTTATTCTTATGGAGAACAAGTAAAATGAAATGACTCCCTTAATTATGAACATAAATTAATAAAACTTGGTATTTAGCTTCACTTGGTTAAGTTATATTGATAATTGCATAAAAACCCATTTTTTTGGTTCCTTGTTGCAGCAAACCTGCTTACTCAGCCCCCATGATATTCTTATGGAGAATACCTAAAATGTTATATAGCGCTTATTAATGATTGAATATTGATGAAACTTGGTATGTGACTTCGCCTAGTTTTTTTTTTTTTTGTTTACGATAGGAAAATGCATTATGCACCGTCAGGGTTTGGTGTTTCCCCCGGTGTGTAGGACTCTCACCCACTAAAAACCTATCGGTCCAGGCAATGGAAGCCCTCTCGGAAACGCTGTTCGCAATACTTCAAGAGGGTGCCTTCGTACGCCAAAGATGGCATTTCAACCGCGATGCTCCACCAGGTTTAGCTGCGTCGATGCATCACAGCTGTTCTGTTCTCTTTTCTTTCAGCACCCTCCTGGAGAATGCAGAAACAGAGCTCCACGATTCGGGACTGGACAACATTCGACGAACGAGTGTGTCCGGCGAGATCGGGCCAACGGCCCCTTCGAGGTCCCTTCTGTCCGCTTCCCACCTCACGCAATGGAAGAAGGTGTGCAGTACATGGTCGTAGTCGGAGTCACCGTACTGACATTCCGGGCTCGCTGACTTCCCCATCTTGTGAAGGTAGGCCCCGAAACAACCGTGTCCGGTGAGGAACTGGGTGAGATAAAAATCTACCTCCCCGTGCCCCCGCTGAACCCACTCTCGGAGATCCCCAATGAGTCTCGCCGTCCATCTTCCCCGTTCGTCCCCCTCCCAGCGGTTTCGCCAATCCTCCATAGTGCGTTCTCGGGCTTCGGCACGGCTCAAAGCACCGTTCCCATCGAAGATCCGCTTCCGCTCGAAAGCAAGAAGATCGATGGGAATTACCCCAGCAACTACGAGGACGGCCGGCTCCGACACTGTGCGGTACGCCGAAGCGATCCGAAGAGCGCCTCTCCTCTGGACCACTGCCATCTTTCCCCTCAGTCGTTTTTTCCGGAGGGCCTCTGCCCATGCCTCACACCCAAAAAGAAGAACGGAGTGAACCACAGACATCAGCACCCGCCGCTTGCTACCAATCGGTCCCCCGACATTCTTCATCAGTCTGCTCAAGTTGGCCACAATCTTTTCAGCTTTCTCCGTCGCAAATGTGATCTGATCCCGGAATGTGAGCCGAACATCCAGTCTCATACCCAGGTACTTGACAACGGGTTTAGTGACAATCACTTCCCGATCGACCGCGAGCTGCACAATGGGATTAATCCTCCGTCTGGTGAGAAGCACGATCTCGGTCTTCTCCGTCGCCAAGGACAGGCCGTGGTCACCCATCCACCTCGTCACTTGGCCCATGGCCATGGTCAACAGCCTCTGCAGCTCATCGACATCCCGCGCAGTTATAATTACGGCGATATCGTCCGCATAACCGACGAGGAAAGTCTCCCGAGGCATTTCCATTCGGAGGATCCCATCGTAGGCGATGTTCCAGAGGTCCGGTCCAAGAATCGAGCCCTGAGCGGCACCCGCTGTTACATCTCTCCGCCGCGGTCCATCCGGCGTGTTGAAAACCAACTTCCGATCCTGTAAGTAGCTCTGCAGCATCCTTAACAGGTACGGGGGAATTACAAAATCCGTCTTCAATGCGCCCAGCATGTCAGCCCACCTGGCTGAGTTGAACGCATTTCTCACATCCAGCGTAGCCAACATGACTAGCCTTCGTGATCTGTGGTTCACCTGCTGAACAGCCTCAAAAGTCCTGATCACTTCACCAACAGCTCCAATCGTTGATCGGCCCGACCGAAAGCCGTACTGACGATCGGAGAGTTCACCTGCCGCTTCTACTGCCTGTGTGAGCCTCGGCTTCAGGAGTCGCTCAAAAAGCTTCCCTGCCGTGTCTAGCATACACAGAGGTCTGTATGCAGACGGGGTTTCAGGATCTCCCTTGCCTTTGCCGATCAACACGAGGCGTTGAACTTTCCATCGCAGAGGAAACAAGCCTTCCAACAAACAGCGGTTGTACATGTTCAGCAGCAGGCCTGGAAAGTCCAGACCTACTACCTTTAGCACTTCCGTTGGAATTCCATCGAGACCAGGAGCCTTTCGGCAGCGCAAAGAGCCAATGGCACTTGACAGCTCTTGTTCGCTGAACAAAGGTATTTGTTCGGGAACCACAGCAACCTCTTCATTCGGCCTGATCTGGTGGGCCGGAAACAAAACATCCACGATAGCCTCCAACTGGACGGAGCTCAAGCTAGGGTTAGCTGATTGGGCACCGAGCCGTCGCATAACTACTCGGTAACCCAATCCCCAAGGATCATTGTTGAGGTCCTCCGTTAGAGCTTTCCATTTGGAGGCTTTACTTGCGGAGATAGCGCGCTTCAGTTCTTGTCTGGCCGCCCTGAACTCCTGCATAAGTGTTTCAGGCACCACGCCACCCCTTCTCCTACTGCGGGTGACCTTTCGTCTGAGTTTAAGGCACTCCCTCCGCCGTACAGCAATGTCCTCCGTCCACCAGAATGCCGATCTTCTGTTTCTTCTTGGTTGCACTTTTCGGGGCATGGCAGCATCACAACTACGCTCGATGAGCCTCATTGTGGCCTCCACGATCTCCCCCGTGGTTCCCGAAGATTCTAAAACAGCGGTCTTCCCCTCGTCAATCGCCGAGGACAATGCCACCGAAACGAGCCTTGAAACGTTCCAGCCTGGCGTCCAATTAAGGTTCCTTCGCTCAAAGCTGTTTGTAGCAAGACTGAAGGTGATGTACTGGTGATCGGAGCCAGTATAGTCTTCGATCACTCTCCAGTCTGCGATCCGTCTCGAAACGTTTTCTGACGTAAATGTCACATCCGGTATGGTTGATCCATAACCTGGACGCCTGAAGGTGGGCGAGTCTCCCACGTTCGCCACAGCCAGTCCAATCCTTGCCACCATCTCCAAAATTTTCCGTCCTCTTGGGTCTGTTCTTGGCATACCCCAATCTATAGCCCTAGCATTGAAATCGCCGGCTACGATCAGGGTTCCACTGAGGGAGCGAAGAAGGTCCTCTAGTCTGTCCAGACGGGCCTGGAAATCTGCCGCATTCTCGTTGGGTGAGAAGTAGCAGCTAACAAAATTTGCTTCGCTGGTAGTCACCCAAACGAGACCGTTCCTCCTACCGTGACTTCTGACAAATACATTTGTATTTGGGATCCAAATGGCAGCGGTCCCGACTGTGTCCGGGTACCAATTGGATCCATCCCTGTCACGGTACTGCTCGCTAATAATAAGCAGATCGATCTTCCTTTCCAGGACTATCTGGGACAGAAGATCATTCGCTACCCTACAGTGCTGAGTATTTCCTTGGAGGACTTCGCCTAGTTAAATTCTGTTTATATTTGCATAGTAACCAATCGTTTTTCTTCCTTGTTTCAGCAAACCTACGTACTCATTACCAGTGTTATTCTTATAGAGAATAATTAAAGTCGCTTATATTTGAATATATTTATATGAAACTTGGTATGTGGCTTTATGTGGTATTAAGACATATATTATGCATTGGAAATTCGCTGAGTACGCAGGTTTGCTGCGACGGGGGTATTTGCATTTTTATCCGGACTGTTTACCCGGCCTACCGGGAATCGATTTCAATCACAGCTGATAATACTGAAAACAATAGTTTATTGCGTGGGTATGATGAAAAATCATAATGAGGGTCGTGGGTTGGGAAGCGCTCAGCAACTTGTTTCTTACGCAGCTGAGCAGTGCAGATGTTCGAACAAAAAACCACCTTCCTCTAATGAATTTGGAGAAGGGTCCTGTGGTGGTGATTGCCGCCGGGCAAACACTCACCCTCAGTCTGGGAATGCGGATTGAGGGTCTTTTGTTGGCATATCCAAGTTCAATGTCATCAATCACCGTCAAGGTCAAGATGGTCGCCGGGGGGGGGGGGGGGGTTGTAAAAAAAATCGCAAACAAACTCGCCAAAAATTCACACAAAAAATCTACAAACAAATCACAAAAATCGCACAAACATTCGCACAAAATAAAATCGCAAAGAAATTTGGGGGGTTTGCAAAAAAACCCGCCACCTGCAGAACCGGCCTAACCGGTCTCTATATATAATTTGTTTGCCCCAACTCTCTGGTTTCACTCTAAAATCCGCAACATGAGTACCCTCAATTAATCTGAAAGAGATTAGTTGCCAAATCTTTCGAAAGATGGCTTATCACTAAGAGTCTCTATTTTCGCTTTAAATTAAGAAAACTAATCTTCTTATCTGAATATGTGCAATGAGCCGATTTTTCGTCTTTTCGTTATTATTTTATCAATTACCTTATTTTCTTGAAAATAATGAAACATTATTTTGTAAACAGTTTGAGTTTAAAAACACGTACCTCAACGTTGAATTCTATGGTTAACTTCGTTAGTAAACTCACACTCATTACTTCCACAGACAAAATGGAATGAATATTGTTACTAAATTCTTAAATTTAAGTAAAGCTTTGGATTTAGCGGTTTTTTGGAAACCCTTGACTGACTAAGGGGAAAAGATTATTTAAATTTATTATTTCTTTGTGGATCGTAGGCACACTGTAAATACTCGTTATATTGATGGATTTGGTTGTGCTCAAAACCACGATTCTTATGAAATGAAAGTCATATCAGGAGTACTTCAAGGCTTTGTTTTGTGCCCAGTTCTCTTTTTACATTTCATTAATGACATTCTAAATAGAGTTGGCACAGGAAATTTTTGTTTATTTCCCATTATCTTAGATTGAAATCAACAATGATAATTTTTCCAACATTTACATAAGGTTTGTTAAGCTTTCTTGGACGAAAAAGATCAACTTCGAGTTTCTTGTTATCAGTATTTGAAATACTGGTACAGGAAATAAGCACAAATTTCCTTTGCCAACACTATTTAGAATGTCATTAATAAAATGTAAAAAGATAACTGTGCACAAAACAAAGCCTTGAAGTTCTCCTGATACGACTTTCATTTCATGAGACTCGTGGTCCATCAAGCAGATCTTGTTTTCTCAAATGTTCTCATTGGTAGAATATAGTTAAGCACTTGTTTTCAAACTAATTTCTTAGGTATAGTCGTTGATAATTCGATTTTTCTGGTCTTATCGTTAAGTCAAATGAACTAAGAAGTTGCATTATACTCTTCAGAAGATTGCCTGTCTTTGTGTAGAGATAAATCCTTGCTTTTTATGGGTGTTTTTATTCCTACATGTATTTTACCAATTAAACGATCTGAGAATAGTAGGGCAAAAATAATTTGTTAACTGCAAAAGAAAGTCTACAGGATTATTTATTGTCAAAAGCAATTCCAATCATACGGAGGAGTTTTAATATAGCGTATTAAAATTCCCAAGTATATGCGTTTCCGAATTGTTACATTAACCACTTGGGAATCAATTAAGCAATTAGCCATCTTTTCCCGGAACAAACTCTCACCATACAACCTTAGAAATTCAAAACCACTGGTTCTACCAAGTCATAAAAATCCTCCTCCCTACTGCAGTGATTATATTGAACTTTACAATACATAAAAAAAGTTTTCTTAAAAAGTATCAGCAGCACTTCCAATTTCAATGACAGTTTAAAAGACTTTCTTATAAAAAATACTATGAGTGACCAATGTTATTTAGCGCTAAAGTTCATACTTCAGTTATTTAAATATACATCATACTTATCTTATTTTAATTTATGAGTTGGACGTTTGTTAATACGGATTTATTTAATATTTGTATGCAAGATTTAATATTTGTATTTTCCTTTTAACTGGATTCAAATATATAACAACCACGAGCATAATTCTGACAGGTCATAGTTTTTTAACAGTTAGACATAATGGCCATATAGACAGATGGACAAGATTATGTATATGCAGGAGTGTAAAGTATGAAAAAACTATGTTAAGATATGAAAAACAGAATTGTCCAATGTTAAATCCCCATTAGACCATGTTGTGCTTTGCCCGTTCACATTTAACTTAATATCGGTAAATATAAATGCTGAAAAAGGACTTAAAGGTTGTAGTTCGTTACGTTATACAGTTATTAGTTAAATATATTTACATCCTTGGCATATTTTCTACTTTTTGCCCAAAAATTACAACATTTTAAATTTTAAAACAAAAAATGGATAAGGGTTTTCCAGTCGTTTTACCTGAATAATTCATGTAACTGTTTATAGAAAGAAAATACTCTACCACAATTGTAATAAAATTAGATGAAATTTGCATCAGCTACAGTGTGAACATATATAATTTTTGTTTTAACAATTAAAGTTATTCTTTGCTTTTACAGTAACATCGTCTAGTTTGGACTCATTTTGTCTAGGAACTTCATGTACATGCCGATAATAGAATCATACAAAAACTATAAAATATTGAAATGGCTAGGTATCTAGCTATAGAGTCGGTATCAGGGTGACAGGGAGCCTACCTAGCCTTTATCTAGCTATAGAGTCGGTATCAGGGTGAGAGGGAGCCTACCTAGCCGTTATCTAGCTATAGAGTCGGTATCAGGGTGACAGGGAGCCTACCTAGCCGTTATCTAGCTATAGAGTCGGTATCAGGGTGACAGGGAGCCTACCTAGCCATTATCTGGAAGGTATCCCTGCATGTGCGATTTGTTAATCCGAAACACGCCTTCCAAGACGCCAGACTGGGTGTTTATTAATGCTTTCTTCGACCCTTTTTTAGACGATAGGAGCCTCTTTATTCCTTACTTTTCCCGCCCTTGTAAACTACAAATGTGTGCGTGGAACGTATCAAGCAGAGCCAGAGGTGATCCGCTACTAGAGTTGTACAGTACTGATACAACTTACTAGCCAGGACTGGGACTTTATAACCAACGATAGGGTCAATACTATGGTTTCGGAGTCGGTCGCCAACGATTCCCTCTGGCGCGCTCTCTGTTATGAATGAGGCTTAGTTCTAGCTATGTACTCTACGTATTGCTTGTCGCCAGACCAAACTTAGGAGTCGGTCGCCTTGACCACTATACTACGCCAACGATTCACTTTGGCGCGCTCTCTGTTGTGAATGAGGCTTAGTTCTAGCTATGTACTCTACGTATTGCTTGTCGCCAGACCAAACTTAGGAGTCGGTCGCCTTGACCACTATACTACGCCAACGATTCACTCTGGCGCGCTCTCTGTTATGAATGAGGCTTAGTTCTAGCTATGTACTCTACGTATTGCTTGTCGTCAGACCAAACTTAGGAGTCGGTCGCCTTGACCACTATACTACGCTAACGATTCCCTCTGGTGCGCTCTCTGTTATGAATGAGGCTTAGTTCTAGCTATGTACTCTACGTATTGCTTGTCGCCAGACCAAACTTAGGAGTCGGTCGCCTTGACCACTATACTACGCCAACGATTCACTCTGGCACACTCTCTGTTGTGAATGAGGCTTAGTTCTAGCTATGTACTCTACGTATTGCTTGTCGCCAGACCAAACTTAGGAGTCGGTCGCCTTGACCACTATACTACGCCAACGATTCACTCTGGCGCGCTCTCTGTTGTGAATGAGGCTTAGTTCTAGCTATGTACTCTACGTATTGCTTGTCGCCAGACCAAACTTAGGAGTCGGTCACCTTGACCACTATACTACGCCAACGATTCACTCTGGCGCGCTCTCTGTTGTGAATGAGGCTTAGTTCTAGCTATGTACTCTACGTATTGCTTGTCGCCAGACCAAACTTAGGAGTCGGTCGCCTTGACCACTATACTACGCCAACGATTCACTCTGGCACGCTCTCTGTTATGAATGAGGCTTAGTTCTAGCTATGTACTCTACGTATTGCTTGTCGCCAGACCAAACTTAGGAGTCGGTCGCCTTGACCACTATACTACGCCAACGATTCACTCTGGCGCGCTCTCTGTTATGAATGAGGCTTAGTTCTAGCTATGTACTCTACGTATTGCTTGTCGCCAGACCAAACTTAGGAGTCGGTCGCCTTGACCACTATACTACGCCAACGATTCACTCTGGCACGCTCTCTGTTGTGAATGAGGCTTAGTTCTAGCTATGTACTCTACGTATTGCTTGTCGCCAGACCAAACTTAGGAGTCGGTCGCCAAGACCACTATACTACGCCAACGATTCACTCTGGCGCGCTCTCTGTTGTGAATGAGGCTTAGTTCTAGCTATGTACTCTACGTATTGCTTGTCGCCAGACCAAACTTAGTTTCGGAGTCGGTCGCCTTGACCACTATACTACGCCAACGATTCCCTCTGGCGCGCTCTCTGTTATGAATGAGGCTTAGTTCTAGCTATGTACTCTACGTATTGCTTGTCGCCAGACCAAACTTAGGAGTCGGTCGCCTTGACCACTATACTACGCCAACGATTCACTCTGGCGCGCTCTCTGTTGTGAATGAGGCTTAGTTCTAGCTATGTACTCTACGTATTGCTTGTCGCCATACCAAACTTAGGAGTCGGTCACCTTGACCACTATACTTCGCCAACGATTCACTCTGGCGCGCTCTCTGTTGTGAATGAGGCTTAGTTCTAGCTATGTACTCTACGTATTGCTTGTCGCCAGACCAAACTTAGGAGTCGGTCGCCTTGACCACTATACTACGCCAACGATTCCCTCTGGCACGCTCTCTGTTGTGAATGAGGCTTAGTTCTAGCTATGTATTCTACGTATTGCTTGTCGCCAGACCAAACTTAGGAGTCGGTCGCCTTGACCACTATACTACGCCAACGATTCACTCTGGCGCGCTCTCTGTTGTGAATGAGGCTTAGTTCTAGCTATGTACTCTACGTATTGCTTGTCGCCAGACCAAACTTAGGAGTCGGTCACCTTGACCACTATACTACGCCAACGATTCACTCTCGCGCTCTCTGTTGTGAATGAGGCTTAGTTCTAGCTATGTACTCTACGTATTGCTTGTCGCCAGACCAAACTTAGGAGTCGGTCGCCTTGACCACTATACTACGCCAACGATTCACTCTGGCACGCTCTCTGTTATGAATGAGGCTTAGTTCTAGCTATGTACTCTACGTATTGCTTGTCGCCAGACCAAACTTAGGAGTCGGTCACCTTGACCACTATACTACGCCAACGATTCACTCTGGCGCGCTCTCTGTTATGAATGAGGCTTAGTTCTAGCTATGTACTCTACGTATTGCTTGTCGCCAGACCAAACTTAGGAGTCGGTCGCCTTGACCACTATACTACGCCAACGATTCACTCTGGCACGCTCTCTGTTGTGAATGAGGCTTAGTTCTAGCTATGTACTCTACGTATTGCTTGTCGCCAGACCAAACTTAGGAGTCGGTCGCCAAGACCACTATACTACGCCAACGATTCACTCTGGCGCGCTCTCTGTTGTGAATGAGGCTTAGTTCTAGCTATGTACTCTACGTATTGCTTGTCGCCAGACCAAACTTAGTTTCGGAGTCGGTCGCCTTGACCACTATACTACGCCAACGATTCCCTCTGGCGCGCTCTCTGTTATGAATGAGGCTTAGTTCTAGCTATGTACTCTACGTATTGATTGTCGCCAGACCAAACTTAGGAGTCGGTCGCCTTGACCACTATACTACGCCAACGATTCACTCTGGCGCGCTCTCTATTGTGAATGAGGCTTAGTTCTAGCTATGTACTCTACGTATTGCTTGTCGCCATACCAAACTTAGGAGTCGGTCACCTTGACCACTATACTTCGCCAACGATTCACTCTGGCGCGCTCTCTGTTGTGAATGAGGCTTAGTTCTAGCTATGTACTCTACGTATTGCTTGTCGCCAGACCAAACTTAGGAGTCGGTCGCCTTGACCACTATACTACGCCAACGATTCCCTCTGGCACGCTCTCTGTTGTGAATGAGGCTTAGTTCTAGCTATGTATTCTACGTATTGCTTGTCGCCAGACCAAACTTAGGAGTCGGTCGCCTTGACCACTATACTACGCCAACGATTCCCTCTGGCACGCTCTCTGTTGTGAATGAGGCTTAGTTCTAGCTATGTATTCTACGTATTGCTTGTCGCCAGACCAAACTTAGGAGTCGGTCGCCTTGACCACTATACTACGCCAACGATTCCCTCTGGCACGCTCTCTGTTATGAATGAGGCTTAGTTCTAGCTATGTACTCTACGTATTGCTTGTCGCCAGACCAAACTTAGGAGTCGGTCGCCTTGACCACTATACTACGCCAACGATTCCCTCTGGCGCGCTCTCTGTTATGAATGAGGCTTAGTTCTAGCTATGTACTCTACGTATTGCTTGTCGCCAGACCAAACTTAGGAGTCGGTCGCCTTGACCACTATACTACGCCAACGATTCACTCTGGCGCGCTCTCTGTTATGAATGAGGCTTAGTTCTAGCTATGTACTCTACGTATTGCTTGTCGCCAGACCAAACTTAGGAGTCGGTCGCCTTGACCACTATACTACGCCAACGATTCCCTCTGGCGCGCTCTCTGTTATGAATGAGGCTTAGTTCTAGCTATGTACTCTACGTATTGCTTGTCGCCAGACCAAACTTAGGAGTCGGTCGCCTTGACCACTATACTACGCCAACGATTCCCTCTGGCGCGCTCTCTGTTATGAATGAGGCTAAGTTCTAGCTATGTACTCTACGTATTGCTTGTCACCAGATCAAACTTAGGAGTCGGTCGCCTTGACCACTATACTACGCCAACGATTCACTCTGGCACGCTCTCTGTTGTGAATGAGGCTTAGTTCTAGCTATGTATTCTACGTATTGCTTGTCACCAGACCAAACTTAGAAGTCGGTCGCCTTGACCACTATACTACGCCAACGATTCACTCTGGCGCGCTCTCCGTTATGAATGAGGCTTAGTTCTAGCTATGTACTCTATGTATTGCTTGTCGCCAGACCAAACTTAGTTTCACATCGTGAGTTTCTGTTATTTGAGACTACATATTATTGTTACGACTGTTTAGTATGTTCCTCTTACCCTTTTCATTCACACCAAAAAACCTATTCTCAGTTGTACATTGATCAAAGCCCATCTAGGATACAGGAAAAGTGAAAGTATACTTCTACAAGATGGCCGATTTGTTTTACGTAGTCGCAACAAATATTAACTGAGAGAAAACGCCATAATAGTCCAAAGATTTTTTTAAATAAGTGTTTTAGTAGAATACAGTTATTTAATATTACAAGAATATTAATATCACCTTACAGTAACTCATAAATGTTTCAGTTCGAAGGGAAAACTGAGGAGTTTACTCCAATAATTCGGACCAATTTAAATCTTGGACAGTTAGCTGACACATAATTATATTGTCAGCCAAGTTTAGGACACTTTTAAGATTAAAATTTGTTGCTGACTTCATTTTTTAAATTATATTACTTGATTACTGTAATTTGATTACACTTTTGCACTCTCGGCTAATAAGACTATTTTTTAAATAAAAACGTTGTTTGTTTTCGTTTTCGTAAACGACATAGATGTTATATTCTTTTCAAAGATTTTTTGCAAGTCGAGCTTAATACACAAATACATTAATTTGCATATCTTTATGAATCCTTTCCGAGAAAACTAACTTGAAATTCAAAAGTAATTAACGTTTTTAACAAAGTTCGTTAACAATATCGGTAAAAGGTCTAACTTTGTTAGCAATGTCAATGACAGAGACTTTAAAATTAAGACTTTAAAATATATATTTTTTGCCAGCGTTTAAGTTACAAAGATAAAACATATTCTTGATAATTTGAAGAGAATGTTCAATGCATATAGTTTAGAATATTTATTGTGGCTTAGTAATATTTTTATTTGTAATATTATTATTTTTGTTTATTACACTATTTACATTAATATTATAATTTAATATCCTTAAACTAGTATGAATATGTCACAAGTTGCACGTACATACAATCTTAATGCACTACTAGACCCCATTATAAGATAACTTTAGCATCAAGCCTTAGCTTTAGCTTTAGCTTTCAAGGTCTTTGAACTTTTGTGAAGAGCAGTAAACTGGTGGAGCTAATGTAAGCCTCAGTCAAATGAAAGGCAGGACGAGAAAGCTCTGTCACGTAACTTAGACTTTCATTAATAATGATTTGCCTTCATACCCGCCACTTACCAGCTGTTTACATTACACTTTCTTTTCCGAGTTTCTCTGATATTCACTCTATTTGTTACAAATAATTTACTGTACTGCATATAAATATCTTGTCTGGTTACAAGTGGACAAAATGATTTGATTTGGTTTTAAATGGTGATACTAATAATTTATCGTTTTCCTTGCTCTACAATTTGTGGCGACCAGACCAGCTGTTTAAATTCCAATATTTCGATTGAGTTTCCCTGGTACTGACTCAATCTTGTTATATACATTTCTCGCTGCGTATAAATTTGTGCTTTATTGTTAAATGGCAAGATTATTTAATTTGTTTTTAAATGGCTCGTCTTTTAGCGAATTTCCCCTATAGGGAAGAAGCTATTACCGTAGGTCTCATGGTAAGACTTAAGCCCCAGACCATGATAACTTTTCATTTTGAGGTCCCCAGATGCCAAAAACACCATTCGTTCAAATTTTTATATATGTATATATATATATATATATATATATATTTTTTATATATATATATATATATATATATATGTGTCCGTAAGCACGATAACTCTCGTAAAAAAGGTCCGATCTTAATGAAATTTGGTACAAATATGTAAAGTACCATTTATTTGAACGAGTTCGAAAACCAGATGAATCACACCATCCGAAGGGGGGTTTTTGGGGGGTTTTGTACCCCAAAAATGTGTTTTTTGGGGTTTTCACAGGTAATTTAAATTTAAATCAAATTTTAATTTACACCATTAGGTTGAGCTTAAAAAAACAAACAATTTGGTATTTTTATCATTGCTCTACGTCAATTGGTTACCGAGATATTGAAAGTGCTAAACACAGTACGTTGTCTAATGTTATTCTTATGGAGAAAAAGAAAAATTGTATATCTCGCTTATTTATGAACATAAACTGACGAAATTTGGTATATGGCTTCATATGGTTGTGGTTTATTGTTGTTTGCACAAAAAAACTATTTTTCGCCTATGGTTCCTGTAGCAGCAAACCTAGGTACTCGGTCCCCATGTTATTCTTATGGAAAATACTTAAAATGTTATATATCGCTTATTTATGAATGTATATGGATGAAACTTGGTATGTGACTTCACATACATGAGATCTATTGGTATTTGCATAAAAACCCATTATTTTGTGTGCCTTGTTGCAGCAAACCTGCGTACTCATCCCCAATGTTATTCTTATGGAGATTAATTAATATTTTAAATATCGCTTGTCTGTGAATACATTTCTTACGAATCCTGTGAAGTGTTTTAATGTGTTATGTTATATGTTCATTCGAAATTCGCTGAGTATGCAGGTTTGCTGCGACGGGGGTATTTTTCTTTGTGCTGAAATCATCACGAACGTTGTTATTGCACTCCACTTTATTATCATTTAGTTCGAAAATTGTAAGCCACGAAAATTTCAAAATGGAATTTATCAAAGAGCCCACTTAAAATTGAATAATTATTAGCGTATTTTCGTGATTGTCTTTCTTATTTAAACATTTTACTCGTATACGTTATCGACCACCTTGGAAATAGGCGACATACGTAATTTCGATCACCAAGGTCCATATTAAAATAATCAGCCATAATATTGCGTTACCTTCTCATGCATGCTCAAACCCCCTCAGCTCCTGGACTACTAATAAACTCTATGCTAATAATCCATGTAAAGTTGTTTTAAATAAATAATGTTGTGTAAATGTCCTTAATAAGGTAATTAATGAATAATGGTTAGTTATTTCATGTTTATTTTATTACATGTTTAAAACACATGTTATTGTTTTAGTTTCTGAAATATTGTCATTCTATTTCCAGAATCTTAAGAATAAACTAGTTAGTTCATCTTGTCAAGCATTTTTCAATTTATTTTTAATTGCTACGCATCACACAAATTGGTGGCAGCCGCACAGTTAAACAGTTTTGCAGTTTTGACACTTCGCTGAAATTTGATGATTTCTTTGTATGTATTTTGAGTAGTTTTATTCTGTGTCAAAATGGCTTTAGTAACTGGAATTTCAGCTCCCATGTGCTTGGATGGCAAAAAGAAACTCAACTGGAAAAGGTATAAGTGGAATTTTGAGGTTTTTTTTAAGTTTACCACGAAAATAATACTGATGAAAACAAGATTGCAATGCTTTAACATTCTAGTGGAGAAGAACTACTAGATATGTTGGACTTATTTGATTTAAATGATAGACTGAGAAAGAATCTGGTTTAAATTCTTATGAAATTTGATGAATTATTTACTCCCACAACCAATGTAACATATCAACGTTTTGTTTTCTTCACCAGGAGTCAATTAGCAGGTGAGTCGTTTGAGCAGTATTTGGTTTATTTGCATAACTTGAGCAAGACATGTGATTTTGGTACACTTTGTGACAGCTTGGTGAGAGATATATTTGTGATTTGTATTAGTGTCAAGTTACTGCAGGAGAAGCTGATAAATACCTCAGGACTAACAAATGCCATAGCATTGAAGCTTGTAGATCGAGGGTAATTGATTCAAAACAAGTTGGACAGATTCAACAACCTGTTCTTAAGTCTGAACGTAATGTTGATGTGATAGGAAACAAATAAAGTCCAAGATGCTCTCTGTAAAAAATAATAGTAACAGCTCGGAAAAGTGGGTAGTAACAGTTTTGTGGGTTTGAACATGTATATGGGCTTTGGTCTAGCCGCAAAAATGCTACATTGCGGTTAGACCGGTTTTGTATTAAATAAATGTGCTGTCACTACTATTATTACTGCCCGGCTGTAACCGTGGTGTGGGTGATGCCGGTATGTTTTCACGAACACGATATCGCACGTATTATAAATATTATAAACACACGTTTTTTTGCGTTGGTTATAAACCGTGCGACTAAGTACGAACCACCTGTGCCGGAAGGTCCGACCAGTGTTGCATCATTAGTTCACTGAAGCAGAAAAATAAGGATAGATATGTAATGCAAGCGTCGGAAAAGCTGAGGGCGGGGGCAGATAAGGTCAGGTGCACGATAAGAGTAGCGGCATCTTCAGAACTAGCTGTTATTATCCAGGCATTAATTTTATTCTTTAATTTAAAAAGAGTAATATGTTATTTACCAAAGCCAAACTGTAGTTAGGGGTCAAGGAAAAAGGGTAATGGCGTCACTATATTTTAAAATCTTGTTGAAACTCAATTGATTACCTAGAACTCAATACTAGCGGTATTCACCAATTTTCATAGTATTATATCAACATATATTTTAAAAGGGGCCGATTACTTAATACCGATGTAATGTACTTGAACACAGTTCTAAGATCTGTATTAAAATATTCAACAAATAAAAGTTTCAATTACTAAACTTTATAGTATGTGTTAATATTTGCGACGACTAGAACAGGTAAATATTTGACACCTAAGTTCAGAAAGTAGCATGCCTCAAGTGGTAAAGGAGTTTGCTTAAGTCTAACAATCCCAGTGAGGGATTTAAACAATTAATTTGACTTTTATATTTTATAAAATAGAGAATATACCAACTTTTCATAAACTCTAATTTCATCGCATTATCATTATTCGTTTAATGAATAAAAGTAATAGCATCTAAAACAGATGTTTTGCAGTTTAGTCTTGTTGTACTTGATATACCTTATAAAACATGACAATCTAAAATCTTAAAAACTATAGGATTTAACAATAAACTTTGATATGAACCTCACTCATTTTACTTAATCCTAATCTTGGAATTGGATCTTGGATTAAGCAATCAAACTCTAATAACAGTTTATTTTCTTTTAAGCTCAGTCGAGGATTTATTATTGCTAAATATAGCGAGGATTTATTATTGCTAAAAATAGCAAACTACTGGGATTTTATAAGAAATAAAAGTCATTTACAATAGCAAATGAGGTCATAAATAATGTCTTTAAAAAGGACTTGATAACAGTAAATAAACAATTGGTACCCAGGTATTAGCCCTGGTATATGAAGTAATGTAAGTAGTGGTTCACCATTCGTTGTGGTGATTTATTTATAATAAGTCAATTACATTGAGTTTTCGTCGAAAACCATTTAAAATTACGATTTTAAACAGTTCCTTTAAATCGACAACCACATCAACACACGCAAACACACAAATCAATCTTAATAATAAGTAAAAAAATGATAATAATGATAGTGGTATATAGATCACAAAATATGGTGATATCAGAAGAAAAAGTATTCCATGTTTCGGGAGGATTTAGGAAAATTTTAACGCGATTGATGAAGCTCAAAGAGCAGTATCCTAAAATTATTAAATTACAATATAAACTACATGCCACTAATATTAGAACCATGATTAAAGTTGAAGAAGTTGACAGCCAATACGTTATATTCAAATCTATAAAATTGTGAACGTATTTTCTTCTAAGATTTAAAATTGTATACAAAAACATATCCATGATTTTACTTTTTTATATAATTGGTATTAAGCACAAGTATAGAACTATCCAGGTCCTACTTTTTGGCAACATTCACCTTGTTATTCTGCTCGTGCTGAGTCTGATTAAGTCCAATTTTAGTTGAATTACTCAACTTCGTCAAATGTTTTTCCCCCGAAACAAACACACACACACACACACACACACACACACACACACACACACACACACACACACACACACACACACACACACACACACACAGTCTCTCGCTATCCCGATATTTCGCGGAACCATAAAAAATTCCGCGTCTTCAAGGGGGTTCCCCAGCTTGCCGTTCGCGTATTCTCTCCGAACGCCTGACCACGACTGACAGTCTTGAGGGCAGCCTGACAATCTGACAAGATTACTATATGTTTGTTGTAATAGCGTCTGGCAAGGCCTAGATTGGCATAAGCCATGATGCCACGATTTTCCGCTTGAAAATAGTACAGTACTGTCCCAGACTTGCAAAAGTACTGTTCTGGGTGATTCACTGTACACCCTGTAGCCAGATTTACCTTCAATGAGAGAGCCGTCCATGAACCAGACAAGGCTGCCTTTCCTGAAATAGGGCCCTTCCTCAGATTTACACTCTTACCTGGAGCGGAATTCAACAGAAAAGGTGCAGTGAGAACCATATCCGTAATCAGGACATCTGAAGTCATTTCAAGCACAGGGCTGAGAGCAACAGCTCTGGTGATGGTGCAATGGCCTTTTCCAGACAGGTCTTCCCTCCATTGGTTTGCAACTTTCAAACGATAAGCTGATTTTCGTGCTTCTGCCTTGTTGAACACATCCAGAGGCAGTAACCCAAGAGAAACGTCGAGAGTTGCTGACGGGCTGCTCCTGAAAGCCCCAGGGACTATAAGTGCTCCTAGCCTTTGTAAACTTTAGTGTTTGTTTATGGCTATAGTCTGGTTCATCTTTGTCTACCAGACTAGTTATAAGAATCAGTAAGAATTACATTATAGCTGCTGGGTACGCAGATTTTCTGCCATGGTCACCACTAAAAATGGGTATTGCCAAATATTAATAAACCCCAACCATATAAAGCCGTACACCAAGTTGTATTAACATATGCTCATTAATAAGCGAGATATATAATTTTACTTATTCTCCATAAGATTAACATTGGACAACGTCCTGTGTTTAGCACTTTCAATATCTCAGTAATCGATTGATATACAGCAATAATTCAAGATAGTAAATTTGTTGTTGTTTTAAGCTGAATCCAATGGTGCAAACCAAAATTTGGAATTAAAAAGTATTATACGTAAAAAGTAAAAAAATGAATAATAATAATAAACCTATTGGGGTACTAAACCCCCCTTGAAATAGTGCGAGCTGTCTAGTTTTCGAACTTTGCTTACGATAGTTATCGTGCCTACAGAAACACATATACATATGTGGGGTTGCTAAATGAATTGCCAGATAAAATGCCAGTAAGAAGTGTTTTAATTAGAACTTTAGTATGAATGTAAATATAAACAAAGGAATAAAATAAATTGACAGCTAATACTAGAATGAATTAAATTGTACAGCTGGGTCGCCACAAAAGCCCCCTGCGGAGAAACGAAGTTACTTCTCGGGATTTGGAACCTGACGTGCCGTCCGCAGTGTATGAGGTAACGAGGTTCCGAGGAATCAGAAGGAGGCGTTAGCTTCTGATAGTATGTCAGTCGCAGGAGGTGGTATCGGAGTGGTGTGACCATGCTCAGATTTGTCGCACAAGAGGAAGGTGGGCTTTACTTTGTCCAAAGCAACTCGAATGTACATTCCGTAACTCTTCATTACTTCCTTAGCCTTATTTACAATTCTTATATCGTTTGGAAAATTTTCTCTAAAGTAGCACATTTTAAATCCTTCTTCCTTTGCTTTCTTTAAGGCTTGTTTGAAATTTATTTTTTAAGTTCGAATGCATTTGTATTTGCAAACTCCGCACATCTTTAGAAGCGTTTCCTTAATCATTGCACAAAAGACACGTTTTAGATCTGAATCTTAAGACAAAACCGCCACTTTAGGTGCCTCTGTTTTTGAATCACGTTGTTTAACGTCTTTTTCTTGGATTCAAGTTGTTTGTTATCTTCCAGTGAATTTGTGAGGGATTGTAACAACTGCTGGTTCAAGTTTCTAAGTTTATACTCTCCATATTTGCGAATGGATGGTAGTGCCTAACGTTTGAAAGCTTTAGCTTCTGGTTTCAAGAAACGCAAAATAAGTGAGTACAATTCAGATTCATTTATGAAGGTATATTGATATTGTACGTTAAAGGGGGGGTGTATCGATACACCCCTCTTCGCTGATTATATTTAAAGTATTACTCTTACCTTTTCATCGACATTTACCCTCACTGCCTGTTTTGTTTCTTAATAGTTTAGGATTTGAGCTACACCTTAACCTTTAAACCAAGGATTGCTACTACCGTCAAACAGAACAGTGACTATCTGGTTATTAAATACATATGGGATGAAGACAGACATTTTAAAACCAAACAACTTCCGCACACTGTGAAATCTTAACGAAAACTGAAGGACAAAGAAGTTGGCGTGTAGACATAAAAAACCACCATCCGTCTGAGAATGTGCGGGGAGAATCCGAATAAAGTCCCGGCTGATTGATGTAAACCGTTTGATATTGGAAATTCATAGGGGTGCGGGATTCACTCACCCCTATTTCCGGGGGGGCATTATTAATTCGTATAATCCAGGTTCAGGGATGAAAGTACCTTTATAATCATGATAATTGGGTTGGGCCCGACTACTTCCGGTTGAGTTGACTTGTATTTTTCACTTACATGCATTTGTAGGGCTTTACCTGAGTTAACGCAGCCCACGATTGTAGCTAAAGGGGGGTGTATTTATAAGGGGGGTGTAAAGGGGGGATTATATTTTATGACGGGGGTCTATCGATAGACCCCCTTCGCTGATTATATTTAAAGCATTACAATTAACTTTTTCTAGGGGTTTTTAGGGTGAACGTAACCTAGTATTTGAGCCACTTTGAGTAAGGAGTGGTGGGGAGTGGGGATCGTGTCGATTCCCCCGGGATGATGCAGATGTTAGGCGCATGTGTTTTTTTGTTAGGCGATAACAAAAACCCACCCTCAGTCTGAGAATGTGAACAAAAACACCCACGGGTGGTTGCAGGTGTTCGAACAAAAAACCACCCTCCTCCAATGCATTCGGAGAAGGGTCCTTTGTTTGTGACCGCCACCAGGCAAAAAAACTTACCCTCTGTCTGGGAATGAGGATGGACTGTCCTTTGTCGGCATATCCTAGGTCAATGTCATCAATCATTCAAAGGGGTCAAGATGGCCAGGGGGTCATTTTTATGCACATGATATCTAATTACATTGATTTATGCTCAAATAATGTATATAGATTTATAAATATTAATTGGGTTAATTCGATTTATGAATATTAATTAGGTTAATTAGATTTAAGAATATTAATTAGGTTGATTAAAAAATAAAATTCAGGGGGGTTAACAAAATCTTCGGGGGGGGGGGGTGGCGGTAACCTCCGACCCTCCGCCGCTCCACTTATTACAGAAACCTCCATTCACCCCTACTTATGATATATCCCTGAATCAATATACATTTTCTTTGTTATAATGTTTGACCTATTACAGATCATTGCATTCCTTAAGTGCAATATATAAGTATAAGTTTTCCCCTGTTTTACTATGGAAAATAAAGATACTGTCACTGCCCTCTTAAATAAAATATATTTGGCATTGACACGAATATTGTCTGTAGTTTAAATAAATGGCATTATGGGAACAGGAGACCCGGGGGCGATGGACTGCGAGACTTGTCAAGCAAGTTCGACCGTGGGGCGTGGGTGGATCGACCGCACAATGAGGTGGATTACCACCTAACACAGTGCCTAACAGGACATGGCTGTTTCAGGTCGTACCTGAACCTGATGGGCAAAGCCGGTTCACATGATTGCATCTACTGCCCGGGTGTTCCCGACGACCTGGTACAGACTTTCTTCCGATGTCTGCGTTGGGAAAGGCCCCGCCTGGAGGCCACACGTTCACTGAGTGCATTTTCGGTGGACCTGGTCTGTGACAAAATGATGGAGGGCGAGGACAAATTGGACTGTTTCTCGGGTTTTGTCCAGGGCATCCTCCGCAGAAAAAATACACGGTCTGTGACATAATGATGGAGGGTGAGGACAATTGGGACTGTTTGTCGGGTTTTGTCCAGGCATCCTCCGCAGAGAAAATACTGATCTAGACCGGCGGGCTTAAGCAAAATTTAGGCCCAACCTGAAGTAATGTGACAAACAATCCCAGGTTACTGTAAGGTTACAGGAATTACTGTATAGGATTGAGTCCTAAAGAGTAGAGGGTTTTTTCGTGGGTAGTCGAAATTTTTTTTGTAGGAAACCCACACTGCAGTTTGGCCACCAGTGTGCGTAAATGCTTTTTTCTCCTTTCCTTCGAAAAAAAGAAAAAAGAGAGTTTAAATATATCAAATTACATACTGAAAATGATGCCTTGGGTCAACACTAGCCACTCAGTTGCATACAAATACCAGTCACATATGATCTCTTAAAACCTCTCTCAAACAGCTTTTTGTTACAAGGAAAAAATTATGGTCTTAAAATGTTTCAATAAAACTATCACTACAATAATTAATTGTTGTATTTATACAACAATACACATATTTAATGGCTTTAAATTGTCTGCTTTTGATACGAGTCGTTAAAATTTCACCTGAATCATCCGTCGCAATAAAGAAAGCGAGTAGTGTGTGGTTAGGAGTTTCAGCTCATTTGATTGACAGCTTCCTTTTTGATTGACAGGATTTAAAAAAAATAAATCTGGCATAGGTTTCATTCTATAGTTTTCATTAGATATATCGAATGAAAACTATCGAATGAAACCCTTGCAAGATTTATTTTATTTTATTTCTTTATTTACAATAAAATACATCGAATAAAACATGTGCAAAATAGTGGACTTAATTTTAAAATTTTCCTTATTTACAGTAATGTACACATAGTCAATGATTGTCAGAGATCCACCGATTCTGTGGTGCCCGTTGCTTCTGTAGATGTGTAGGGTTCACATTCTCCACAATAATACTTCATTCTCGGCGCGGGTGGAAGTTATGATGGTTGCCACGATGACGTCTCCGATTCCGTAGAGCTGCCGACATTGAACGAGGTGAGAGGTTCACACTCTCCAAAACTATATCTATTCCCCTGTGTAGGTGGAAATGTTGTTGCGGATGATCCCCAGTGTTCTTGAGCCAAAGAGGTTGTTGCAGAAATATACAATGTTACTTTGTAACCGTTGACAATCAAAACTTTCAAGTCATGGGAACGAAGTCGCAAATCATGAACTGTAGAAAGATGAACAGGATTGTAGTGGACACATTTGATTTGGAGAGCCATTATGTTACTTCGTGTTTGTGGTTCTCGCGGAGTGTGTGTCCCACCTCCTCGCCTTCCTTTTATAAACCCCCTCCACTTTTTCTCTCATCTACGATAGGAAAATTTTCATAACGTAATCTATTGGAGTTCTGCATAAAATGCGATGGTTATACACCAGTCCACAATCACTGCATGTACAACACTGTCTACAAGGTAAAAATAGTAAATTGTTCTCAGACGATAAACATACTACACATTCGTTTCCTTCGATCTTATTTACATCGGTTGGTGTTTCTGAAGTTTTAACAGGATGAGGTTTATATATATCCCGATAGTTTTGTACAAACACTTTTCCTTTTTGAACTAACAGATATGCACACCTGTAAAACCATCGTACATGTTCTTCCCATGGGTTATCGGTCGCTTGCCAATACTCCAATCCTCCTCCGCAATTGAAACAAATAGTCCTATCATCGTGCCCCATGTAAAAGAAACCAGCATCTGCTAACTCCATTATAGACTTGTATATAATGGAGTCTTTTAATGCTGCATCAAACTTATCCAATCTTGATTGTAACTGTACATATTTTGGTAATCTCATTTTCCTCTTTACTATCATATGTTCCATTCTGCTTTTGTAGGTTAGTAAAATATCGTACCAAGGCAAACGTCGGAGGTATACTGACGTGGCGTAAGCGTGTAGGACAAGTACCTACATTTCCCCCACCACAGCTGTTCCCCACCACAACGTTCCCCCACCAACTCACTAACAGTCAGTATGAAAGTGATATCTTTTAACCAATACAGCGCATTTTACAAGTTCTGAATCTAGATCGAGGTCCCCAAAAAATGTTTTTAAAAAAGATTAAATATCAGTACTTGGAGTTAATACTGATATTTTATCTTTTTTTTATCTTACATGAAATACATTTCAAGTTTTACATGATATTGGCTTAATCTAACAATGTGAAGTTCCCGATGAGGTCAAATGCAGAGATGGCTCGGTAGAATTTTTCCCGCTGACTCCGTGTGATACTATATGCAGGGTTGCAGGTTCGATGTTTTGCAAATCTTCATTTTGAAGCAGTTGTACAAATCTTTTGGGCAGTAACGTTTGAAATTTTGATTCATCGAGATATCAGTTGACTCCCATCCGCGTGGATTGTAGTGATGTTTTCCTGATGGACATCGGGTCATCTGATTGTAGAACTCCCACACGTACTGCTCCTGCGGCTAATATCAAGTGTAGGAATCTAGAAGGCTATTGTATACACGATGTATAGATCTGGACGGGTTCAAACGTGTTTTGTTGATGACTAAACCTAACTTAATGGTTATCACCAACAATACCTTGTGTGTAGGCCTCATCGGGTTTCAACAACGTATTTTGCTTTATAGACCTCAAGAAGGGTTCCAAACTTTTTAGTGACAGTAACCTCAAGGGGGTGTTAAGGAATAGCTTCGATTTATAGACCTCACCGAAGGGTTTCAATCGTGCTATCAGTAGATCCCCATCCACGTGGATTGTGCTGATGTTTTCTAAAGTGTTCATCCTGCGAACTTTGCTCGATCTACGTTGAAATATTTCGCCATAGTCTCGTTTATTAACTAAACAGTAAGAAAACATATTAGTATACACGTTATATAGACCTGGACGGGTTCAAACGTGTTTTGCTGGTGGCTAAACCTAACTTAATGGTTATCACCAACAAGGTATTTGCTTTATAGACCTCAAGAAGGGGTTCAAGCTTTTTAGTGGCAGTAACCTCAAGGGGTGCGCACTAACTATGTTGAAGAATAGCTTCAATATTTAGACCTCACCAAAGGGTTTCAATCGAGCTAGGTGTTTAATATTACTGGTTTAATATTAGAGCTAAATGAATAATGCAAACATACCATGCTATGCTAATAATAATAAATAATAAAACCATGCACTCTGTACGGATGCCGAGGAGCAAATGTGAATGTGTTCGAATGATTTTTCCTTTTATAGACGGGATTGTGGTGGGGAAAACAACATTGGAATCTTAAAAAATCACTTTTGTTGCAAGTGTGCATTTAATAACTTAAGTGTTTAACGCGCGATGAGCTACAGTCAACGCGATATACTTCAAAACTGAGGTTCTACAAGAGATAATAATTATTAGAGATAATAATTTGTTCAATATACCTTGGAGGGTTTCAAACAAGTTATTTAGTTAATATTAGATTGAGAAAGTAAATAATGATTTTATAATAGTGCTATACAAATCAGCAGATTTAACCGTGCAACGAACGAGCAGTGAGTGCTCTATGGGTGTGACAGAGGTACTTGGGAGCAATAAAAGATTATTCTGCACCGACCACCTCCCGATAAATGTTATTAATAGCAAATATATGCCACACGAGGCCACAGTGTGGTTTGTGGCGCGCGCGCGTCAACTGGTTTGAGAAAGAGATCGCTTTATCTGAAGCAGTTGATTACGCGCTGCTCCCTGACCCCCACAGGTTGCACGACCAGTGCGCCGCTCCATGGAAATCGTACGGTGGGTTGTGGTTGTGGTCTCGCACCTTGGGATCCTCCTCAGTGATCTCCTTATTGCAGAGGTAGCAATAGTTTACGTGTCAAAAAAGGCTGCAGAACTCTCGTGCTGAACAGGATCTCCCACAGCTTCAACACGTCCATCTTCAGCATATCCATAAACACCTTGGATGCATCGTCCCCAAAGTAGACACGGGGTCCAAACTCCACTTTTGCCAGCGAGTCGGTGATCTGATATGGAAAGTATATACTTATGGGCCTGGCGCCTGTCGGCAATTCTGCCGCGCCCTCCTCAACCGGCTGAAGAGCGCACTCAAAGTCCGCGTAGATGCAGAACCTTCACTCTCCGGGAGAATTTGGGATGAGAGAACTGAATCTTCTTCTTCTTGGGCTTGTCCAGGCAGATGGGAGCCTTGGTATAGCAGTAGCGTCTGTGCTCATCCAAACGTTGAGCGCCCGTCAGTCCGAGCTTATTGGGTCGGTTGTAAATTAGGCGAAGCATCGCTTACAGAAGTAGATCCTGTGCCCGTGTTCAGTGAGCTGGGGACGGACCAGCCGGCTCAGGTCCCTGATGTATTAGTAGTGGATGCCTCCTTCCATTATTTCGTACAACAGGTCCCTGTGGTCTTCACGTTCCCACTTGCAAATATTCAATGGATACACCTTGTCCTTGAACTCTGACGTTCCGTTGGGGCGTCTTCCCACCATCGCGCTCTCGATCCCGTACACGTTCACGCTGATGGCATTATTACACTCGAAGGTATTGATGTCCTTCAGAGCCATGGGGAAGCGCAGGCCGGCCCAGTCGTATCGGGCGATGATGTCCAAGGTACACTCTTTGGTACTCTGCTGATGCTGTAGGACGAACTTGGCCAGGATGGCGTACATGAAGCACATGTCGTCAGCGTTCTGCACATTGACGACAGCATGTGTATCAGCAATGGCCTTTGGCAACGGAATAAAGGCTCCCAGCGGCGTATACTCGTTTAAACGGACCTCCAGATTGTGTATGCGCAGACACGTCCAACCGTGCCGACTAACTTGCACTGCTCCTTCTCGTTGATGAGCTTGCTGAATGTTGCCGACAGGAAATCCTCCAAGTCAGAGTTCTCGGTCAACGGGACGTTAAGGGTCAGGAACGAGCGTACGCAAGTGACCCCGTGGATGTTGGTAAACTCACACTCCAGGAACATGTTCACCTTGATGCTGGGATGCCTATTCCTAACATCGGTCAACAGGTCAAAAACCTCCTGGAACAAGAAGACTAGCTCTCCTCGACAGTCAACAAGATGTCCATTGGCCGGGTCAGGCGGTAGGTGAGAAGGCGTGTTCGAAAGGCTCGCAATACGAGCTGGAATATGGGGAGGCACGCCGGCACCCACCATCGGCTTGGTACTGGGCCCCGGCCGAGGCTCGGTGCTAGGCCCCGGCTGTGGCTCGGTGCTAGGCCCCGGCTGTGGTTCGGTGCTAGGCTCCGGCTGTGGCTCGGTGCTAGGCCCTGGCTGTGGCCCTGGCTGCGGCTCCGTGCTAGGCCCCGGCTTTAGCTCGGTGTTTGGTCCGGGCAGATCATGGACCAGGTTCCTCACAATTGGACAGTTGTGAGTCTGGTATTGGTCCCGGTTGTAGAGGCGAAAAAACCCCTTGTCGCAGTAGGCGCAGCGGAACCTGAGTTCACCATCCTCACCGTGGAGTTGCAGTCGGACGGTGTGCTGGCACAAGTTGTTCTCCCTGCTGAAGGTGGCACCGCACTCTTCACAGCGGAGCCTGGCTGCATGGACCGTTCGGACGTGTCTTCGTAGGTCTGCGCCCCGTAGGAACCGTCGACCGCATTGGCCGCACTCAGCGTCCACAGAGTTTGAAGGGGAGGCTACGGGGCTCACAGCATGACTCGCCTGCATGTGGTGGCGTAAGTCCCCTAGACTCGTGAAGACAGCCAGACACAATCGGCAGGGATGGACTCTGTCTACACAACATAATGGCGATTATTCGACTAATAAAACGGACATTTTCAGCATGTAGAAAGGAAGAAGGCCAAGCTCTGAAGACAAACTACTACATGGGGAGGATTACGTCGCCGTAGCCCCGAGCATAGCCTGGTGTTCCCCGGGGGTGGGGGGATGACGTCATCAGGATTTGTACTCAGTACTTCTAAAATAACCGGTTAAAATCGATAAAGTAACGTTACTAACCTCGTTGTGGTTATGGTTGTGGTTCCTCCATGGGTTGTTGTCCATGAACCGCAGTGACATGACGGCCAATTTGTCGTTACGTGTGAAGCGTATACCACAGACGTTGCAATCGTTGAGTCTGACGTTGTGAACATACTCTGATGTCGCCTCAGGTTTCCGTTTAGGCTGAAGGCACGATCGCAGACCTCGCACACATATTGGTTGTTCCTGTACAACAACGGATACACTAAGCCTTTTTCATTTACAAACAAGGATTTATCGCAAAAAACACTTCACCGTTGACATAACACAGGGGAATGATACGTACTTGATGCGTTCAGTGATAGCTTAGACAATTTGGCAAGAGTCAAAACTATTACACATCCAGAACTAGTACACAGATTTGTTTATTAAATTAGTTTATAGCAAAATAGAAAAAGTTAACAAGTAAAAGAACGAGCGGTTAAAACATCTAGTTTAATAAAAACTTTACTTACGTTTAAATACTATAGATAATCAAAGCAGGAAGAAAGAAATCACTGACGAAGAGCACACTAATAGACTTCCAATCGGTATCACATCTACAAAGAAACTAATGACATCCATTAAGAAGAGTGGAATATATAGGCATCGGTGGAGAACCGTCCGCAGCGGGTGAAAGCGGTAAACAACAATCGGATGACCTTGGGGATTTCCATGGAAAACAAGTTGTTGTGTTCTCAGCTAGGGGGGGATGACGTCATGGGGAGGATGACGTAACGCCAGGGGCTGACGTGGTAAAAAATTCTCGGATGGCCTTGGGGATTTACCATGGCAAACACGTAACATTGGCACCTAACCAGTGATCACTAAGTGTTACGTAACGGGTCAAATTCACGATGGTCGACTAGGACCTCGGTCATCCGGTCGGGAGTTCCCTCAGGACCTCTAGGACTTTTTCCCCGATATCGGGGCCCCACGGGAAGCCGGGAAAAGCGAAAAATAGCCTCAGGCGTAGCCTCGGGCATAGCCTTAGGCTACGTCATTGGGAGGATGACGCATGTCGGGTGGGGTGAGAGGGGGTGGTGGATTGTCCTCCGCAACTTTACTTACTGGCACAGTATTGGCCATACCCCCCTACTCATATATTTAAGAATGTTTGCGAAAACATTAATTTAAGCAAAATATAGGTTTATGTCACCTGAGCTACTGTCAAATGATCCTGTTGTGTAGTGAAACTACAGCTGTTTCATGTTCATTGGTACATATTCATGTTGAGAACAACAGGTTAAAACTGTTAAATATATACATATCCCTCGTTCCTTCCGGAGTTCGTCATAATGTTAAACAACTTTGAAAAACACTTGACACACACGGAAACAACATAAACACTAATTTAAAACTACTTAGCCAAGTAAACGCGGACACGTGGTACAGCACCGGTGGATTTTATGTCGCAACTGTCACATGCCGGGAGTGGTAGCCCCCTCCCCCTCTCGTTCCTTATCAGGTCTTTTATTGGAATCTTATTGTCCATTATGCGAATAGAAGAGTTATAAATTATGTTAGACTCGAACGATAACTTTTCATTGAGGACTTGGTCGGTCGGGATATATACTTTTGATGCCCTATAAATCTCAAACTCTTCAATGGTGTCCATATACCGCCCTTTATTACAGAGATGTATAAATTCTAGGTTTTTATTTATATTAGTTAGTTTTTGGTTATGGTTAGAATTAATCAAGTGATTGGCATAAGCAGATTTTGAATTTTTCCTTGGTAGGTGTTCCTTGAACCTGGTCATAAAAGATCTTGAAGTCTGTCCAATATACAAATTTGGAGCAATCATCGCATTTTATTTTATAAACTCCCGTTTTGTTTACTTTATCTGAGTGTAGTTGTTTCGTTTTCCTTATTTGACCAAGGTAGATAGTTTGTTATTGGTTTTGAAGGATAGTACAACTTCATTTTTGGCCATTTCTTTCTTTATGTTGTTATTCAACACATCGCCATATTCTGCGCTGACATTTTTTATTCACCGTTGTGTCACTATCTTTAATTCTTTTACTTTGTTTGAAAATTAATTTATCAATCAAGGAACTCTCATACCTATTGGAAATAGCGATATGTTTTAATATGGTTACTTCATTTTCGTAGTTCTCGGGGGTAAGTGGTATAGAAAGTAGTCTGTGAACAAAGATTTTATAGGCAGCAATTTTATGGTTATGTGGATGGTGCGATGAGGAATGTATAGTCTGATCCGTGGTCGTGGGCTTACGTTATATTTGAAAAATCAAAGCAGTTAATATTTCTTGTTATGGTGACGTCAAGAAAATTTATGGACTGATCTTTCTCTGCTTCAAGTGTGAGTTTAAAATTCTTATGGACACTATTTAAATATGTGCATAATAAAGTAATCTGTCTTTCATTGCCATTAAATAAAACTAAGATGTCATCTACATATCTGCTGTAATGAATTATTTTGTTGCTATGCCGGTTCAAATCAGATTATAAGTGTTGGTTATCAATGTGCTTCAAAAATAACTCTGAAAGAGTGCTCGAGAGTGGCGAGCCCATATCCAAGCCTTCATTTTGCATGTAATGGTTGTTTTCAAACATAAATAATTTTGTTGGAGAACGCAGCTGGTCAACGCATAAACCTATATTTTGCTAAATTTAATGATCTGGAGGCTATTCCACCATAATGAAACAATAATTTATCCCAGTAATATCAATTTCTCCCTGGGATAGTAGGGAGAAAAAGTGAAGGGGGAAAACTTGCTCATTGATGCAGGAGGTGACATGGAGAGTTAAGGAACCTGCAAAGTATAACACTGTTTATTGTTTTCCGTTGTTGTTTTTTTTTACATCAGCTAACACAAGCGAGCATCCTCATGTCTGGAACACAGAAATTTCAATATTTTAAATCAGCCAATAATGTCCCAGGACTACCTTAAGACTGGTCTATACCAGTTTTGAGGCTGACATTGGGTACAGCAAATTAAGTTGTCATTACATACGGTAATTCTTTTGGCTGTCCATTATGACTAACTTCCCTTTCACCTTTGGTCCCTCCATTTGCAGTGGCTAGGGACAGAGTCTCCGGGTTTGGTCCCTCCTGCCAACCTGATAATGAATGGTCCCTGGCTGTTGTACATGGATACCCTGTCTTGAGTTGACCTGTTGGAGAGCAAAATGAGGGTCCCCTGTTGAGAGCCTCATCCCAGCTGTCACAGGGGCACGGGAATTGGCCCTCTGAGGGGTCGATTTGGCTGCCGTCCCTTCCCACCCTTTCCTTTCCTGCTATATCCTATCTTTCCGGTAACCTTCGCAATAATCCTGCTTGTGGATGAGGTGACTAGCAGCAAAGCTGGGTTTCCTAATCCGCCAATAACAACAACAACAACAACAATCAGTCAATAATGAATCCCTTTAATATTATAGTTGCTAATCCTAGCAATGTCGCGTAGGGTTCACCGCAGCTTTGGAATTTTGCAGAAATAAATAGTTCAAATAAGGTAAAGCTTTTGTTGGAATCAAATTGAGCGCTTACCAATTTCACAAGATTATCTGACTTATCAGCCACCAATTAATATATCTGAGAAAGATGTTTCAATTGGGTTGTAAGGAGGGTGGGCACTAAATAAAATAAAAATTAGGATCTATGATAATTATATAATAGGGATTACCTGTAAACATTAAAAAGCAAGTTACATTCACCCTACACATGTTCAAATTTGATAAATGAGTACAAGACATTGTTATACAATAATTGTTCTTTCTTGAATCATGTCAATATTTGCAATTGTCATTTATGTAAACCTACTGTTATACATATGCTGTAGAAATAGGCATCATAACACTTGAATCTTATATTAGATAATAAAAACTACTAACCTGTAAATATATCTATTTGCCCAATTTACAAACGTCAACCATTACTGCACGTCATTTGATGAAAAATCCTAAAAGCTTTTGACCTTAAATTGATATTTAATGTAAAAAAATTAATCCTAAATGTAACAGACTACTGGTTAACTATATAACTATATAACTGGTTTGTTAATATTATCTGTTAACCACTCTATATATGGTAGGTTTACAAGTTAACTTGCTAACTTTTTTGTTTGAACTATGTACGTTACTTTCCAAAGGTGAATGTGACACTTCTCCTGAATATGAGCCTTACGCGAAGCGAACACTGATGATAAGTGAACGGTAATGAGAACCATAAACATCATATGACTCCACCGTTATCTTACGCTGCAAATTGTTGAGAATTTGCAAGGATTGCACGGCATTTGTTTTGAACTAGATACGGTGTCAGCGTTTTTGAAACTTATTAGATTAATTTCGATATAAGATTTCATGGTTTTAGACTGGATGAAACATGATAATCTGTTTAGATTTTATTTATTATTTAAAGTTTCAAATCGATTAAAATATAACCAAACAAATCAAAAGCTTTTAGTTAAATCACTTGCAAAAACATCCGCGCTCTGTTTAAAATATAATATATCCGATAGGTTTGAACAAGCAGTAATTTCCGGCTACATCTGGTGGGCGGAAATGGCGACTGATTTGTGCGGTGTTGCTGTTAGCCTTTGATGAATATTTGAAATAGTTTCCTTGCTTGTACTTAACTTGCAAAGTCCCATGTAGAACAAAATAATGAATGTTGTATTATATATGCAAATAATGAATCATTGGTTTTGTTTTATAGTATATATCATTAGAGTATTATTGCACGTTGCAAGTGTTGCACGTTGCAAGTGTTGCACGTTGCAAGTGTTGCACGGTCCCTGATAAATGTTAATGATTAATTTTATCTTTGTCCCCAGTAAATTTATTCTCAAGACAATGAAAAGGGAGGACTCTCATTTTAAGAAGCACTTTCAATAGCTTTAATTATTGTACAATGTAATTTATACAATGTAATGTAATTTATACAATGCATTGTACAATGTAATATTGTCAATGTAATTTGAAGGCGAGTTTACATTATATTTAACAAATAACTGAACTTAAAATCGCTGTTCCAGTGAAAATCAATTGTACTATCTTCATTGTAGTTACGGTCCTACTCATTATTTCGTTATAAAAGCATATTTATCAAATAACTTTTTAGGACATTTTCATTATATAAATAATCGTAATACCAATGACGGAAAACTGGGACTGTCCAATAACTCCGGGTCACGATACTAAAAATGGAGCAAATGAAAGATAAGTGTTAAAAACACAGAACTAAATCTAGAGAATATTCTTGGAGACTGTCGAGACGCATGTGTTACAAGGCAGCTTTGTGTGGAACACTCCTGAGAAGGTGACACCAGTGACGTCAGCCGGCGGCGTGTCGCGTGGCTGTGACAGGTGGCTGTGTCTCGGCTATGATATTGTGTTGTGTTCAACTCGTATGCTTGTCAACACTTTGCTCACTTGACCCATGCCATGTCAGTTTTATGTTATTTGGGGAGAAAAGATCAGTAGCACGTAGTAGTTCTATTATTCACTTCATTTCTAGTATTTTTATTATTTACACGGCGTTCAAGTCCGTAAATGTAATTCTTCGTGTTTGGGTGCTTATAATGCGATAGTCAATCTCAAATATTACTGTAGAGTAATGTGATAACACATGTTTTGAAGTAAAGTACAGACAGTGCAGAGTATTAAAAGGTAAAATTCATCGATCGTAATACCCCCTTTAAATCATTGTGTAAGAGAAAGAAAATGTATTTAAAATAAATTCCATATACATTTTATTTATTTCCACCATTCTGTTTGAATAATTTTCTGCTATGCCGTTTACTTCCTCATAAACGTCAAAGCCCGTTGGGTACATCTAATATTTCCTTTGCCGTAGATCTAATTAAAATGTCAATGTCAATTCCCGGGTGATGTTTAGAGATTTTGATTTCCGTACAACTGTCTGTATTTCTGTTTGTTTTCTATACTGTAAATCATTTATGCTTCTTTTAGTGTTTCTGAAATTGTTAGGGTTTGTATCTAGGTTGATTACATGTGTAGGGGGCAATTGCCCCCTACTTACATGTTATGGCCAATAGTATCGTACTCCTTTTCAATGTCTAGAAATATTACACAGCATTATTATTCAGTAATAACACAGCAATATTTATATTAGTTCATACTATTTATAGATTGTAAAAGTCAAATTATCTACGATTAAATAATATACTATTTTGACTTTACGAGCTAATTTATCAATGCGAGGCTTTGACCAACAGACCTTTCTTTGCTAAGACAACTTAAATTGGGTTGCTAGTTAATTTTTAAAATCGATAAAATTAGTCTTTCTTTATTCAATTAAGATTATCGCAACCAACTAATTGCAATTTACAACTTCATTTTACTTTATCATTTTAAAGCCCCGTTACCTCAATACGTATAACCTATTTACAACTGTCCATTTAATAGAACTTGGCTTACAATGTAAATTTTTATCATAGACTCACTTCACCCTAAAGATAGAAAACCCCCGAGAATCTATACGATGAGGCCGGCAAGACAAGGCAAACCTAAAAAGTGAATTATAAAGATTTACAATGAATAAACAAATTATAAATAAACCAGTAACATATTAATGTAACGATTTATCTCCTTTAATATAATACGAAAGCGATAAATGAATTATGGCAAATATAACATATTTACTGACAGCACGTAATCGAGTTAACACCCATGAGTTGTTTATGGTTTGCCGCAGGCAGAATCTTTATATATCAATTACGCAGATTTCCAATTAACTGAACATATACTTTTTCTTTTTGTTACACGAAACAGATATTTTTCAAATAATATATTCACACAAGCAACATTATCAAAAAAGGCTGAACTGCATAAATAAGAAGTTCCCAATGGATTGTGTCAACTCAATAGAATTGTAAATGAAGTCGATATTTTCCATTGTCACGCCATCGGCTAGTTTATATCCAAATCTAATTATTGATAGTTTGTTATTTCTTTGTTGGCTAAAAGAGAGATTTTCTATAATACTGGGCCTAAATACCACTTTTCTTCTTAGTGATTTTTGTATTGTCTGCTACTGTTGTTTGTTGTCTTCTGCTATATGGCGAAGTGTTGATTGAAAGTGAATTCTACGGGGAAAAACATTTCACAGGAAAACATAACAATTTAGGCGTCAAATTAATTAATTAGATGACAAATAACTTTTGTTATTATTAGAAAAGTCTCAAATATTTGGAATAAATATGGATGGCCATGCTATTCCAATGTTAAAACGGTTACGAGCGAGCCAAAGTCGTTGAGACTAATTTATTTTTGGATCAAAATTATAAATGTACCGATAACGATAGTTAGAAATATTAGAACGATTGCTGTAATAAGTTTAAAGTATTCTGCGATGCGTTAAGGCCGAGAAATATATGAATACAACCCTTTATATTCACTCTACTCTATGTTAAGTGATCACTATAATTGCACTGGTGGGCGTATAAATCACCTAGGGCCTATTTTTGAAACGGTTAGTGTAATTTATGCCATTCAATTCAACAGTTTTGTTCTCCTAAATTAGTGTATGAACATGCAAAGATTTATTAATTAAATTTGTTGCTGTTTAACTCATTGTCTCACTAACTTGGCAAACGTCTGGTACTTGAAAACGAACGAATTGACAAGATACTGTACATTTAGGAAGGTATGTTTTAGGAAGAAATAACATATATTACTAATAGTATAATGCCACTGTGATTCTTTTTCGTCTAACAAGTTTATGTTTGCTTTTCAAAACATCTTTTAGCGAATTTCCCCTATAGGGAAGGAAGAAGCTATTACCGTAGCTTGGTAAGACTTCAGCCTGAGACCATGATAACCTTGTATTTGAGGTACAAGATATCAAAATCACTATTCGTTCAAATTTATATTTATTGAAAAAAGGTTACTAAAGGAAATATTTGTTTTAGCAATAAACTTTTATGTAAAAGCAAACTAAATAATACAAAAATAATAATACACTCACCTTAAAACACTTAAGAGGTGAACAGCTACACATTGAAATGCCGAAGACCCAAGTGCCGCCTGATGTTTAATTCAGCGCAGTTCAAGGTGCGGCGTGCGAGGACGCGTTTCAACTCTCCGAGCGGTAGTTCACGTTCCACTTTCTTTATTGCGGCGGATGATTCAGGTGAAATTGTAACGACTCCTATCAAAAACAGAGTATTTAAAGCCATGTAAATACAACAATTTGTTATTGTAGTGATAGTTTTATTGAATAATTTTAAGACCATCATTTTATCCTTGTAACAAAAAGCTATTTGACAGAGGTTTCAAGAGGTCATATGTGACTGGTATTTATATGTAACAGAGTGGCTAGAGTTGACCCTAGGCATGTAATTTTCAGCATGTAATTTGATATGTTTAATTTAAACTCTCTTTTTTCAATTTTTTTTTTCGAGGTAAAGGAGAGAAAAAGCATTTACGCACACTGGTGGCCAAACTGCAGTGTGGGTTTCCTACAAAATAAATTTAGACTACCCACAAAAAAACCCCTCTACTCTTTAGGACTCTATCCTATACAGTACTTCCTGTAACCTTACAGTAACCTGGGATTGTTTGTCACATTACTTCAGGTTGGGCCTAAATTTTGCTTAAGCCCGCCGGTCTAGATCAGTATTTTTTCTGCGGAGGATGCCCTGGACAAACCCCGAGATACAGTCACAAAAAAAACTCCTCGCCTTCCATCATTTTGTCACAGACGGTGTCCACCGAAAATGCACTCAGTGAACGTGTGGCCTCCAGGCGAGGCCTAACGCAGACAGCGGAAGAAGGTGTGATCCGCGTCATCGGGAACGCCCGGACAGTAGATGCAATCCGGTGAACCGGCTTTGCCCATCAGGTACGACCTAAAACAGCCATGTCCTGTTAGGAACTGTGTTAGGTGGTAATCCACCTCACCATGCCGTTGTTCCACCCACGCCCCTCGGTTGAACTTGCTTTACAAGTCTCGCAGTCCATCGTCACCGGGTCTCCTGTTCCCAGCTATGTTGCCATATAATTAAACTACAGACAATATTCGTGTCAATGCCAGATATGTTTTGTTCAAGAGTATCTTTATTTGCTAACAATAGAAGTAGTTATGTGTGAACTATCGAAATAAATTAAAATCTCATTATTAACTGTATTTTGTTTTATCGTAATTTTACGATGGTTTTTTATTGCTCTCTTTTTCCATAATAAAAAGGGGGAAAACTTATACTTATACGTTTTACTTAAAGAATGCAATGACCTGTAACACGGTCAAACATTATACCAAAGAAAATTTATATTGATTCAGGGATATATCATAAGAAGGGGGAATGGAGGTTTCTGGATCAGGAGGAGCGGCGGAGGGGCGGAGGTGACCCCCCGAAATTTGTGTTTACCCCCCGAATTTTTATGTCACCCCTCAAATTCTTTTGACCCCCCTCCCGAATTTCATTTTTACCCCCGCCCTGATTTTTTTAGATTAATTGATCATAAATAAATGTAATTAGACATCATTTGCATAACATAACCCCCCCGGTCATCTTGACCCCTTTGAATGATTGATGACATTGACTTTGGATATCCCGACAAAGGACCCTCCATCCGCATTCCCAGACAGAGGGTGAGATTTTGCCCGGTGGCGGTTACCAACACAGGATCCTTCTCTAAATTCAATGGAGGAGGGTGGTTTTTTGTTCGAAAACCTTGCATTCACCCATTGGAAACACCCACGACCCTCATTTTTTTTGTTCACGGTCTCAGACTGAGGGTGGTTTTTTGTTCGAACACATGTGCCTAACATTTGCATCATTCCGTGGGAACCTACACGATCCCCACTCCCCTATGTAGTGAATTCCGCACCCCTATGAATTTCCTATCTCATACGGTTTACATCAGTGAGCCGGGGCTTTATTCGGATTCTCCCCTCACATTCCCAGACGGATGGTGGTTTTTTATGTCTAAACACCGACTCCTTTGTCCTTCAGTATTCGTTAAGATTTCACAGTGTGCGGACGTTGTTTGGTTTTAAAATGTCTATCTTCATCCCATGTGTAATTAATAACCAGATAGTCACTGTTCTGTTTGACGGTAGTAGCAATCCTTAGTTTAAAGCTTAGGATGTAGCTCAAATCCTAAACTATCAAGATGCAAAACAGGTAGTGAGGGTAAATGTCGATGAAGAAGATAAGAGTAATGCTTTAAAGATAATCAGCGAAGGGGGTGTATCGATACACCCCCCTTAAACTTACAATATCAATATACCTGCATCAATGAATCTGAATTGTACTCACTTATTTTGCGTTTTTTTTAACCAGAAGCTAAAGCTTTCAAACGATGTTTTACTAGTAAGGCACTACCATCCATTCGCAAATATATTAGAAACGTCAATCACCAGTTGTTACAATCCCTCAAAAAAATTTAAAATAACAAACAACTTGAATCTAAGAACAAGACGCTAAACAACTTGATTAAAAAACAGACACCTAAAGTGGCGGTGTTGCCTGAAAATTCAAATCTAAAGAAAGTCTTGTGTGTAATGATTAAGGAAACCCTTATAGAGATGTGTAGAGTTTGCGAATAAAAATGCATTCGAACTCAATAAAGAAATTTCAAACAAGCCTTAAAGAAAGCAAAGGAAGAAGGATTTGAAATGTAGAGAGAAAACAAAACAAAGTTGAATTGAATTGATTTTGAATTTTTTGTAGAGAAAATGTTCCAAACGGTATAAATATTATAAATAAGGTTAAGAAAGTAATGAAGAGTTACGGAATGCACATTGACTCCAGATATAACAACATCCTAACCTCTCACAAATATTTCGTTAATATAGTTGAGTATATCTTGGACAATGCACAAGTCCACACTTTGACTCGTTCTAGAACCTTTTACAGTAGTCTGTCAGTATCAGCCACTACGTACTTCAAAGTGAACAGTGTGGATGACGCAAGGAAAGTAATCACCATATCAATGAACAAAATACGTTTTAAACGTCTTAACATCCGAGAAAGGCTCGCAATCAAGTTAGTGTTAGATAGAGCGAGAGATGTGTTTGAGAGTGAATATCATATGAAACAATATAATTATGAATAAAACAGAACGATAAAAGACTTTTAAATTTAATGACAAACTAAATGCTTATTACACTTTTGAACCGTGTGAGGATGTACAACAATTAACGTGGACTCAAATCGTGATAGATGAAATGAGATTCCGCAGACCGTTGGAACTGATGTTGGAAGAAGAAATGACACATGTAGTCTGCTGCAGCAAGATGTGACACAGCGAGTGCGCACAGTTTACTTCAAGGGTGAGCAGACACAACACCGGTCAGTAGTATGGTAGAAGTCGCACGGTAAGGACGTAAACATCGACGCTTCCGCTTCCGCAGATGAGTATATCAAATGTTTATTGATGAGATTGAGGCTATGAACAATAATGCTATTGACCCATCATTGCCGACACCACCACCAGAACCTCAGACGACATCTGTTACAGCCCCCACTGCCAGCAAGAGACAAAAGAAACAAGTACCATCGAAGCGGAAACCAAGAAACCAGGATGGGTACCAAAACCATCAGATGATTTTGCCATAGTGTCATGGCTGGAGGATGGTAATACATTTGCTATTCAAAACCCGAGAAACAAAGATCAAATATTATTAAAAATTGAAATATACGATAGTACAGATATGATATACATGTACAGTTTACAAAGTGAATACATACACGTCCAATGTAAGGGCAAATTCACATCGCTACCGCTTAGGTTAGGTTACGTTACGTTACGTTAGGTTAAGTTAGGTTAGGTTAGGTTAGGAGGTTTTCTGGCTCTCAATCTGTTTTAAAAATTACAGGAAAAGTAACGTACGGTGCATAATTTGGAACGGACGTGAACAGTGGCGGTTCACTGTCGGACGTGTACGTAGCCTCTGCCTACAGTTTATTTTTGGACAGAGATAGTGAAATACACGAAAGTGTTAAACAATTAGTCGATCAAGTGGAAAATATGTGGATTGATAAATCAACAGGAGTACAGAAAATTACAGGATTAACTCAAACTGTTACACAACGCAGTACATTTTCCGCAACAAACCCGAAGAAGCGAGCTGTGCGTGAGAAACGAGCGACGCCATCAATCAATTAGAGGAGCTGTGTTCCCAGACAGGTCTCGATGGGTAGGTTTTTAGTGTGAATACCTGCATGAGACGCCTGTGCACAACAGCTGCACGGACCCCCTGCTTAGAAAATGGTGGCGCGGGTTTTTAAGGTGGAGCGCAGCCCGATTGCGCATCATTCTTCACCGGACCATCACCTCGCCTAGACCTACTCCTAATACTACTAGAGATGTTAAGCAGCAGCAACACTTTCGTCCCTGAGTTTGTAAGCGGGGTCAGCGCTGCGACCATGGTATTGAGAGCTACACCCAACAACTGCAAGTCAGACTCTCGCTCTACACCAGAATAACCAATCTCCGGGAGGAATGTGGCTATCTCATCACTGCGATGGAGCGAGTCACCACACCCTTTGGCAAGACAATCATCGTGATCCTGGAGGGGCAGGTCGGGGGCAACTTCTTTCTGCAAGTCTACCTGCCTGTGATTCAACGAGGTCCTAAGCAACACCGACACCGAGCGCTACAACAGCTAGTTTGGAGAACGCCTTCGTTTGGTGAAGCACAGTCCAAGGGGTTCCAATAGCAGATTCACACCTTTGGAGTTTATTTAAATATGTAAAGCAAGACATAAAGAATAAAGATTATGTAAATAACTTTGTAAATTTTGATAGTTTTATAGTCAGTACTTATAGCCACGTTCATAAGATAACTGTGTTAATTGTTACGCATAACCCCAAAAACCTCCTTTAGTTATACGTTTAAAATTACAGTGTCTGGGTGATAATTTAGATATGTTTAATGTTTAGCTCAGTAGTGATCATGAGCTTGATGTGGAAACACCCGTTCCCAGCCATTGTGGCGGGACATTCGGGTTGAGGCAAGTCACAATTTGTGCCAAAGTTTATAAAACACATTACAGAAATGTGTGGCACTCCATTTGCCAGTATAAACTGCAATTATAGTAGTGGTGGAGGGGAAGGTGACTCAAATAATACAAATATTAATCACATAGAAGGTCTGTCAAACTTGGAGGATTTTGATGATAATGAGCCGATACTTGTTATTATAGACGATATGATGCGTGAGGCTGACAATCGCGTGGTGGATCTTTTCACAAAAGGTTGCCATCATTGCAACATAAGTGTGTTTTTCATCACACACAATTTGTTTCATCAGGGACGTGAGCAGCGGGATATCTCGCTGACAACACAATACATCGTGTGTTTTAAGAACCATAAAAGATGGATTAGAAATTAGGTACTTGGTCAGGCAAATATATCCTGACGGTCCAAAATTCAACGAGGAGGCATACACTGACGCCACGAAGAATCCACACGGTTACCTACTGATAGACTTGAAACAGTCTACACTCGAAGATATGCTAATATGAAGTTGTATATTTCCAGACGATCCTACAAATTATGTGTACTTGCCAAAGAAAAAGTTATTTTGGTATCAGTAGTAGTAATGTCGTCCTTGCGGAAGGACACAGCTCTGCTTACCGCTTCCATTCACGCAATACCCCAGGAGCGTAAAGCGCTGTTAAAGGTGTGTGACAAGAGTCGTATTCGCTCAGTGTGCAAGTGTACTTATAACGCGTTGTGAGGTAACGTTCCTCTGGCGAAGAAGAGTAAAAGTCAGTTAAAGCAAACACAGGAGTAAAAGAAACACAAAACAGCTCTACGACAACTGGTGAAGCGTGGCGAAGGCTGGGCTGGGAAACGAAAGTGTCTAATACAAAAAGGCGGTTGACTCCTAATACCATTACTTTTGAGCACAGTACTATAAGCAGCACTGAATAGTTAAACGAGTTTTATTAAAAATGACTAACAGCCAGAATCAATTATATATGACATTACCGAGTAATATTTCAATGCAATATTACCTGACAAATGTTGTGGCAAATTATATAACACATTTGCCGAGAGCTATTGAACTGGACGTTGGTGAATGGGAAGTGACACTTGCAGAAGCGCATTATCCTTGTTCATTATTATCAGTTGGTGATGATGAAACAATTGACATTTAAATACAACCGCAAGAGGAAACGAATAATAACCTAAAAGCACTGGAGCGGGATATGGGCAGCAATGCCGATGTAACAGCAATAGTTTCAGCTTCTCCAAAATAAAACTACAGAATTAAGTTGAAGACTGGAGATTATGCCAATATTCAAGAACTGTTGGACGACATTAATTCACATGAACATGCGATTGCTTTTTGAGTAAAGTTTATTGTTGACAGCTCATATAGCAAAAGCTATTCTTAAGCTATAACGATGACACTCGAAGCTTCCGATGTTGAGCTTCCGCTCGGAGTCAACATACATACCTCACCATATAGACATCACACCTCAGCCCAAAGCTGACCCTCGAGACGGTGAAGAGGAGGAGCATTGAGTGGTTGTGTCAACCCCAAAGACACTGACTTGACTTTTTTCTATCACGGACAATATTCTGCAAATCTAGTCATTAGTTTGTATCTAAGTTTATCCTTACCATATTTGCGGATGGAAGGTAACACTTCTTCAAAAACCTAGTCTTGAAACTTCTCAGCAATGGGCAATTTAGATTTTATAATTAATGAATATAAATATAATCCAGGCTCGTTAATAAAGATTTACGTTTTTCATTATGGTTAGAGTGAGCGTTTCCTTCCCCCGTACTTCCGGTATAGTTTTGCGATATTTTTCTCTAACATGATCTCAGATTGCTTCTTTACGATTACTTCTTCAAAAACCCAGTATTTAAATACTTGTAGTTTGGAGGAAAATATTAATTCGTATAAACCAGGTTCGGATATGAAAGTTACTATAGAATCATGATAATTGGGTTGGGCTCCATTTTGGACCGGACTACTTCCGGTTGAGTTGACTTGTATTTTTCACTTACATACAGTACGGTAGGGCTTTACCTGGGTTAACGTAGCCCAAGACTGTAGCTAAAGGGGGGTGTATCGATACACCCCCCTTCGATGACGGGGTCTATTGATAGGGCCCTTTGCTGATTATACAGTATATTACACTTATCTTATTCAGTATAATTTACCTTCACTGTCTGTTTCCTATCTTGTTAATATAGTCATTGATGTTATGTTACTGATATATCTTGATGATTATTAATAAATCTAAATAAAAACACAATTTTACGTCTAAACAAATCTATATTTACACAATTAATTAGTATTTACAACAGGTAATATATTTAGGCAGTCTATGCTGCCATCTTCAGACCAACTGAGGCTTGAACCAAGATGGCGGACAGCGTTGCGGCGAAGAGGTGTTGGCGCTAGTGTCACTTCCCATAATTCCATTAATAAAATATGGCGGACGTCGTCGGGTAGTTGCTGTATTCTTGTTATATGTTTATTGATTTTTTTATATACTATATCAGATTCAAAGTTTAGTTGATAATTTATTAGATTTTCTTCGGTGTAGATTTTCTCGATAAAAATCATTAATTCTTCCCATGCTGACGTGTTTCTCCCTTTTGGACATAGCTTGACGATTTTCATATTTTCTTCTATATTATTTAGGCTATTTTTGTTGTCAATTAGGGGTTTTGAACAATTTGATCGTTCTGATTTTTCTCATGCATGAATGTGTTTTTTAAATATTTTATTAAAATTTATGGATTGGCCAATGTAGTATTCCTCACAGTTGTTACATTTTATTTTATAAATTCCTGATCGTTCTTACTTATTTTCATTTTCGATTGTTCTGTGCAGTATTTTGCTTAAATTGTTATTCGTTTTAAATGCTACTGATAAGCCACATTTTTTAAATTGTTTTGCAATTTTTAAGCATTTTTTCCTGTGTAGTTAAATATAGCGTATTTTTGGGGTTTTATTTCTCTTTCCCTGTGCAACGCTGTAGCTTCTTTAAGTTTTCTTTCATCTTTTATCTTCTTCTGTACTCTTCTTCCAATATCGTCTATGGTAGAAGGTTTGTATCCATTGGACATTGGGCGATTTGTTTGATAATGTTTATTTATTTTTTCCTGTCTTCATCGTTTATTGGGATTTTATATGCTCTGAATAGCATAGATCGGAAGCTTAACATCTTGTGTGAGTTAGGGTAGTTGGATCTATTGTTTATGGTTACGTTTGTTTTAGTAGGTTTCTATAGATTTTGTATTTAAGATGGGTTCCTTATTTTATCATAGTTAAATCCAGATAGTTTATTGAGTTGTCTTTATATTTTTCTACGGTAAATTTCAGGTCTTTGAGTTGGGTGTTTTAAGCATTTTGTCTGTTTCATCTGCATCTCTTCATTATAACCAATCAGTATGTCGTCAACGTATTTTATGTACAATAAAATGTTCTGGGATTTCTTTAGTTTATTGATTATATCTTCTTCTTGGGTTTGGATGAATACTTCGGATATCAGAGCTGAAAATGGGGTTTCCATCGCTAAAGCCATCTGCTTGTTAGTAAAATTTGTGGTTAAATCTAAAATCATTTTGGTTGACAACTTCTCATAGTAGTGGTTTCTTTTGTTCTGTGTATGCCTGGTTGAATTTGTAGTTTCTCAATCTTTTTTCATTAATTGAACCATCTCTTTAACTTGTAAGGTTAGGTTATCTTTTTTATGTTCAATTCGTCTATCATATTTTTCAATAAAGAGTTTCTGTGCTTGTTGTTTTGTCTTTTTAGCTGCTATATAATTCGTTTTTAATTTCAGTTTTGCATAATTTGGTGTTATGTTATGTTTTAGACATTTTTTTAAGTATGCATCTGCCAATATTGTATAAATCTTTATTCTTGCACTTCTGTATTTACGAGCGGTTTCAGCCTGACTGGCATCAGCAATCAATTTCTGATGATCATTGTAAGTGTTGTTGATGAGCATTACTAAATAAAAACACAATTTGACGTCTAAACAACACTATATTTTCACAATTAATTATTATTTACAACAGGTAATATATTTCGGCAGTCTATGCTGTCATCTTCAGACCAAGAGAAGTTAAGAGTGAGGCTTGAACCAAGATGGCGGACAGCGTTGCGGCGAAGAGTTGGTGGCGCTAGTGTCACTTCCCATAATTCCATTGATCCAATTTGGCGAACGTCGTCGGCTAGTTGTCTGTTATTTTAATCTTGTTATATATTATTGATTTTTTATATACTATATCATATTCAAAGTTTAGATGCTCATTTATTAGAATTTCTTCGTTGTAGATTTTCTCTTTAAAAATCATTAATTCTTCCCATGCTGACATGTTTCTCCCTTTTGGACATAGCTTGACGATTTTCATTATCTTCTATATTATTTAGGCTATGTTTGTTGTCAGTTAGGTTTTTTGCAATTTTTGATAGTTCTGGTTTTTTGTTTTTCCATGCAGATATGTATTTTTTTAATTTTTTATTAAAATTTATGGATTGGCCGATGTAGTATTCCTCACAGTTGTTACATTTTATTTTATAAATTCCTGATCGTTCAAACTTATTTTAATTTCGATTGTTCTGAAGCCTCCGTTGGTCTGAAGATGGCAGCATAGACTGCCGAAATATATTACCTGTTGTAAATAATAATTAATTGTGAAAATATAGTGTTTTTTAAACGTAAAATTGTGTTCTTATTTAATAATGCTCATCACACGTACAATGATCATCGGAAATTTATTAATTAATCTAGTCAACTGTGATATATTTGTTCAATTTTTCATTCCTAAATTAGTCTTAAGCTAGACGTAAGAAAGAGAGACAACAGTCTCATTAAAATCAATAATATTCAATTTAGTCTAGTTGTTTGATTTTTTCATTGAATATGAGTCTGCAAACTAAATACTAAAGTAAATACTAAAGGAGGAGGCCGAAAATAAAAATAATATTTTTAATTCTGAGTACACAACTAGTTTATTGAGACAAAAAGCAATTTTAAAAATTCAATTGATGTACACTTGTAAAAAGAGTCTTCTGATCAGTGCATCGTTGTGAGCAGTAGAAGAGTCTTCAAAGAACTGAACAAAGTCTTTATATTGTATCTTAATGCCGTAGTGGGTGCGCCAGTACAGGTATACAAGGCAGTAGTGGCCGCAGACCAGAGTGTTGTCACTTTGAAGGCGATGCTCGTTGTACAGGTAGCGACGAGCGTTGCGTCTCAGAAATCCTTGGTAGAATTGTAGATGTGGAGGTTGACCATAGTCGTCAAATAATTAAATTATTCCTCCTTTTTTCAGATAGAAAGCCACCCAGTGAGTGCCTTTTTCATTGTGTTATTTAAAAATAACATGTTAAACAATTTATATGATCGCATAAATGTAAATCACGTTAATATTTAACTAAAATAATATCATTATGTTTATTTTATTTACAACAAATGAAACCTTTTAAGTTAGCTGTTCTCTATAAAAGCTTTAAACCCTCAACAAACGCGAATATTTGTTTATACCTTTTGTAATTATAAAAGTGCATCTAAACAACAATTCCATAATCCATAATCCATAATCATAAGGCTTCCAACAACCAATCATCGGAAATTTATTAATTAATCTAGTCAACTGTGATATATTTGTAAAACTTAAAATTACATAAACATTAGGAAAGGACATTAGGATTAAGGCTTTATGTGTGTTTGCTTTATTTATTAAATTAATGATTAATTGATTAAATTAATGATTAACTGTCTCATAACTTGACACCTTTTTGTAATTTAAGTTCCATTGGTGTAAAATATGAATTAGTTTGAATCGTTTTCATAAGAATTCAAGTTTGCGGAATCTTGTCAAAGTAAGACAAATTGATACTAATGAGCCACATGACTTACCTCATTCCACTTAGCAGCTCATCTGGAAATCCTCCAATTCTAATTTCTCATACTAATTTATTCTAACCCTCTTGCTGCTTGACAAATTTTATATTTATGAAGAATGCCAAAATTTGTATCAATAAGTTATTGATTCTTTCTTAATTTTAATATTTGATTAATTAAATCTACCTGGAATACTGAAATATTACACTGTCTAAATGACTCTGTAATAGTTCGGATAATGTTATCAGTACAGAAATTACTATTATGACGACTCACAACGACTCTGTTGGATTCATTCTGCGATAAGTTTTAAAGTACAAGCAGATAAGCTAACTGAGATATAAAATGGCAAATATAAATTAAAACATCGGTATTTAGTTGTTTCAGAGCACCCACTGGTTTACGTTGGATTTTTAAACCAGAATTAAACATTCATGCCGGAAACACCCGACTCAGACAACCTGGCACAGGCGCGTTTTAGCCATGCACATTTGGAAGCACAGATCCTTGCTAAATCTTTCAGTTCTGACAGTTTGATTCACTGACCATTTTGCCTGCTGGTCATAGCCTCTGACAATAGTTTACAACTTATTTTAAAGATCGTTAAGCATGATTTGAGGATTCCCATATAAACTTTTTCATCCCTAGATTGTTTATAACATTTTGTTCCAATATACATACCAACAAACATTTTGTGGTTCTTACGGCAATATTAATAGACTCGTTTTGAACCCATAGTTTACGTCATAGAAAGAGGAGCCAAATGAGACACTCCGAGAGAGGTGATAAAGAGCCGCGACGGTGGTTTTACAAGTAATTTATACCATGATATTCTAAAGCGCGCGCCTAAAAACTTCAAATGATTTATAGCTAATAATGGTAACACGGAAGGAATAATAAACACAGAGAGTTTAAAACTTGGTCATCAGACAAACTGAGACATCAGTTTTTAAAACTTGGTGCAACACGAGTTCATTAAATTTTGTTCTCGATTATTAAAAGATCCTTTTTATTATTGGAATCATTTTTATTAAAAGTGATGTTGTATTTGTTTACACAATTGTTTTATTTGATGTGTTTTAAACAGTACATGGAAATAATTCGCCAACCTCATTCCAAAAAGCTGCGTGGCGAACTCGTTTTAACTAAAGGGGAAGGTAGTAAACAAAATTACAAGGGATGAGAATTAACGCGTGTAAGAGAGTGGTTTTTGTCGGTAAAAGGTTGTTTTTCATGTATTAAGATCCTATATTTACCTCCAGCAAAATAACTATAAAATGTACTTTGATTTATTTTTAATGAATTTTATTTTTATTTTACTGTCTATTCTTAGACTAAAATTGTATTTGTTATATCCCCTCGAGAGGTTTAACGTTTAATTAAATTTTGAAACCAATTGGAGCAAGTTTTCCTTATTGCAGCAAAGTATACTACAATAATCACCGTATTGTAAACAACGCCAAATATTATGCCATTACACGATTTTGTTGGAAAGGCCTAGACTAGTTGATGCGCTCTCGCCCTTAAAGTACTACGGAACATTAATAACGAAGTGAAAGTAATAATGACGTAACCAGTTTAACTAAACATTTGGCCTCTTCAAGCATGTCGGTTACATTATCAATATGCTATACAACTATTATTTTTTTCAGGGGAATATTCTAGTTTTAATAAAGATTTGTATCAGTTCAGAATATAAAATAAAATAAAATAATTTAAAAAATTAGTCAATTTAAATTAAAAAGTTATAACTAAAATTTTAATATAAATGTAGAGCAGGATAAATAATCGTCTGCAACATTTCTAGCGTAGATGATTAAATCATAAGATTTATATTAATATATTTTGGGAGACAACACACTCAAATATAAGTTTTAGCTTAAATAAAATGTGTTAGATCTTTTTATCATAAACTAAACATATCTTTTAAGTAAATTAAACAAAATTATAAAATATATGAAAAATGAAATAATTTTATTGTAGACAACTGTTTACACATCCTGAGTGTAATATAGACAACACTGTATTTGCATGGAATATTTATTCTATTTTTTCGAGTTTCTAGCCTCATCTTATATTCTCGGAATTTGTGTAGCGTTTAAATTATTTTGTACATAGATTATTGTCTTCAATTACGTTAATATGCCTGGAATCCAGGACGCGTCATTGTTTCAGTTGAATGTCTTCATTGTTACAACCACCTTACTTCTGAAAAAGACAAATTAATCGCCTATTAATAAGCCTCATCATTCATCGTCTCTAGATTTATCCTTCTTCTTTACTTTTATCATCTCGGATTTCTCTTACTGTGCCTACAACTGTTACGGCACTTGCAGGGCTTTCGAAGTTGTTCAAGCTGCTCGCTTTCGATTTTTACTATCCTATCTTTAGCTGCCGGTGGTTGAGTTGTCGCTTCCTTGAAGGTTTTCATTAAACTTTCCTCGGTTTGGGATTCCGCGTAAATCACTTTTGTTAGAGTTCTGGGATACTGTAGTATCGCTGATTTCATCCCTGACAGTTTTTTTTCGAACATTTTGTAAGTAAAATTGGCCTGAATTAATAGAGTGGTCAAGTACAGTCTAAACTCTGTCTCTATAATTTTCAATTGTTCTTATTTAAATTCATGTTTACTCTAAGTATCCTATATTCCATGGTCGAAGACAGTGACATCAGCAGTGGGTTCGCGATGCGCCCGGAGAGTCGTGAGGCAAACAGAGAAAATAGTAAAGAATGCTATCAACTTGACAAACTGATTTTAAAAAATACTTTAGAGTATGATGGACAAATATAATGCAAATATATTGGTTGATTCCATCAAGCCAGTGGGTGGATCGGCGCGACAGTCCAGAGGGTTATACGTTAAATACAAAACTAATAAAACTACGGTATATTTGTTTGTTATTTCATAAATAAACATTTAAGTATTTATGTTAAAACAAATACTTCTATGAATTCACCAGCTTTTAAGAATTAATTATAATTAAATATTTGTTCTACTTATTATATCAATTTTCAGAGATCTTGTTGATTTGTTAGAAAACTTTCATTTGTTGACGCGCATGCTTCTTTCAATGGCTTATTTAAATTTTCCACGTGTTTCTATTTTAAAAGTTCAATATAATTTTTATGGGTTATACGTTGATAACACGACCTATGACACCCGATATTTTTGTCTTTTCATACGACCAACACTAAAATCATCATCAAACTGGTTTACAATATCTTTGCATTGTTCATCACCATAACATTTGTCTCTCAGCTATGCAATTCACAAGTTTCTGGTAAACGTGACGGCTGGGATACTAGTTTTTCAGATGTGAACGCGGACACAGGAGACAACTAGGATTATTAATTTCATCCTTTTCTTGGCCAAACTACACTGATATGCAGCATCCACAATTAGGTTATTTTTAATTACTTCTCTTAGTTGTCTGTAACGTAGATATATTTATATTAGCTTATCATTGAAAGTATCAAGATTTTAAATGTATATATTTTGTGCACAAAGTAATAACAGGTGATATTGGTGAGTCATATTAGAGATTTGAAGCTTCTGAGTTACGTTATATTTCCAAGCCGAATTACTTATGTTAAAAGGCAACCGGACACAAAATACCCTAAGAACATTTTTTGTGTAGAATTTAATACTAAATACTTTTAGTAATAGGTAAATTTGTCATACATATTTTTTTAAACTTCATGCATTTTAATACGCCGGTAATCCCACGAAACTTTATCATTTAGGGGAAATAACTGTCCGTTTCGATCAGATAACCCAAATAAAGTAACAGTGTCACGATTTGACCGAAGTTAAAATTGAATAAAATTGTTCTACTAACATTATGAGTAGATGGAGTATAGCATGTTTGTCTTTGTCGACGTAGAAATAAACGCGCCCACGTGGCACAGACATTGGAGAGGCAGAAAAATAAAGAATAATCACCCACGTGGCATTGATCCTAAAGACAGTGTTTGTAGAAGTGAATTTGTATTCCAAAATTATCGAAGTATTTATAAATTGAGAAAAGACAAATTGATATTAGTGAGCGATATTTTCACATTATCCTACTTCAGCTCTCGTCTATTCACCTTTTTAATGTTTCTTGTATACTTATATAAGATATTTCATTTGAGATTTCAAATTAGGGACAATCATCAAAAGTGTATTAAATAACATAATTCCAAACAATAACTGAGTTTAGTCGTTAAATCCCTGAAAATACAAACAAAGTCCTAGATATCAAAGTGGTCATATTGAATAGTTTTGAGTACTAATACTTACCAAGCGATAAGAAAAGTAAATAACCTTATACATTAGTGGCATGATGTTAGCCATAAATTAAAATTAACTGTATTTATAAATCCCAATGAAATGTTACTCGTTGGTAAGCGCATCGCTTGAGAACGGCTGGACCGATTGGACTGATTTATTAATTTAAAAGTTCAAACAGTCCGAATTAGGCTTTCTGGGCTAAAAATAAGAAAAATCCTCAGACTTCACACCATATGCCTTAAAAGTTGCCATTTATTCCTTATGGAGAAAAGATTTTGTTTACGTAAAGACATTTTAAAAATGGAAATGAGAAAATCTACTTAATTAGCAACTCAAGCTCTTTTTCTATGCCAAAGGGCGAGTTTCATGGGTGAGGACGAAGGCCGACGTGGCAGATGTCCGTCCAAAGACACTCAACATTTAGCTTCGATAACTTAAGTAGTTCGAATAAGGTTTATACGTGAATACGTGAAGACAAATTAGAATCCAAAAAACTATTTGACATGATAATCTTATGGTAAAAAGGGGTTTAGCATTTCCTCAGTTAATTTTACTGAAAACAGTAAGTTCAGCTCCAAAAAAAACAACAATTATATTTGTGTTTAAATTGTGATTCTTCGTCTACCCGTTGAAGAGATATCCGAAGTGCTAAACACAGTACGTTGTCCAATCTTATCTATAGGGCAAATTAAATTTGATATCTCTATTATTTATGACTGTATATTGATGAAACTTGGTTCGTGGCTTCACCTAAGTTATAGTATTGATATTTGGACAAACATTTTTTTTTAATGTCCTCGTATCATCAGACCTACATACTCATCCCTAATAATTTTCTTATGGAGAATAAGTAAAGTTTTATATATCCCTTAATTATGAACATAAATTATTTCAACTTGGTGTAGCTTCACCTGCTTGAGTTATATTGACATTAGCATAAAACGCATTTATTACCTTCCTTCTTGTAGCAAACCTGCGTCCTCAGCCCTAATGTTTTTCTTTTGGAGAACAAATAAAATGATATATATCACTTATTTATTTATGAATTTTTATGAAACTTGGTAAGTGGACTTATTTGGCAGTGAGAAACATATACCTGTATTGGAAATTCGTTTGTAAGCAGGTTTCCTGGGACGGGGGTACTTTACAAATTCATAAAACGATCATAAACAATTCAACTCATTAGGAATTCATTCAATGACATTAGGAAAGGACGGTGCCGGCGTCTGTTGGGTCAGCTAGTATGTAATATATATTACAGATTGGTTCCAATACTGTATATATGTTTCAAAATATATAGGCTTCTTCTCGCGTCTTAGTTTCTAATTATGAAAATTATAAATTTGAAAAAAGGTTTTACAGTTATCCATAATCAGTTACTTAGTTATAATTATGATTTTATCAATGTTATATTGTTTATAATTTAAGGATTTGATGGTCAGAAATCTCTGCTATGGCTTTATCTCAAGTATGCTCTGACTTAGGTACGGAATCGTAATTGAAAACGTGACTATTTTCTCAGAATAAAAACAGTGATGAATTGGTTCGTTGTTTTTGATCTTTTTGGTATATTTTACATTTAAAATTGTAATATCACTACTTAATTGTATTGATATTTCATAATCTGTTGTGGCAAATGTCTGCAATAATCACTTACATAGAAACTATGAAATGTTTAAATTTAACATGAAAGTGCGAAAAATTATAATTTTTTATACTTGTTTTCTTAGTTTTGAGTATTATTTTAGAAACATTAAATTACTCGGGAAATAATTTATAGCATTTATTTAAGATACTGGACATGGTATATCAATAACCAAGGCCGCCATAAGTCTTGTTTACAAAACGCTGAACAGTATGTCGGTGAGATTCAAAATGTTTCGGTAACATATCACGGCTGTGAATTTTACTATAATCCTGGGTGTGGCATTTGTAAAATAATGCTTATCTCCAATGAATAAACGAGTTCGCACGCAGCACGCTAATGTGAGGGAAGTGAATTTCCATTTAACAACTTTTAAAACTCAAAATCAATGTAAAAACATACATGTATTTCAATTGTTATTGAAATCTGAAAACCTTGAATTTTTGGCTGTTCTGATGCTCCTGGTTTCATTTACCTGCAAAGCTGGGAATACAATTTTGCGCATTATAATGTTAGGAGAAGGTCCAGTCAGGCTTGAAAGTAGGCGTGAGGTTGCTGGGGATGATAAAAGTACTCTAACAAAGGGAGTAGCAGGCTTTTCTAGTGTAAATCCCCCATAAGACAAGGTACTGTGTTTGGTCGAAACACATTTTCTTTAATAACACGATAATTATTTATGCTAGAATGACGATAGAGGGCTTAAAACTTTCGCCTCACTAATTCCCATCTTATTACATGCATTAATTTTACATACGGGGCTCTTCTGACCCTCTTTGGGCCCAAAAACTCGAAATTTGAAAGATTAATCCCCAAAAAAGGGGTTTGGAGTTTTCCGATTGTTTTGCCCACCGAACGTGTCCAACTGATTACAGAAAGAAACGTCCCTACCAAATTTGAAGTTAATCGGACAAAAAATGCGACCGCTAGAGTTCAAACACATATATATGTATATATGTATATAAGTAGAGGCAATATGGGGAGTCTGGGACAGCTGAAAAATAATTGTTTTTTAATCAGAAGTGACGTTTGAGTGACGTGGTGATGACGTATGTGTGACGAGAGGGTGTGATGACGTCACGGCGATGACGTATTGGTGTGACGATACACATACGTCATTGGATGTGAGGTAATGTGAAAACGGGTGGATTTATATTCGTTAAGAAACTGTTTAAAGTCGAGAGAGAGGTTTGAAAATGAATTTGGTGGTTGCTGAGTGTCAAACGATTGAACAAACTGGTGGCCTGTAAAAAGGCCGTTTGTTACATGTATTTAAAATCTTTTGGTGTGACGAACGACATACGTTATTGGATGTGGGGTAAAGTGAAAACGGATGGATTAATATTTGTTCCGAAACTGATAGAAGTCGTGGGAGTGATTTGAAAATGAATTTGGCGGTTGCTGAGTGTCAAACGAATGAAACATCTGGTGGCCTTGAAAAAGGCCGTTTGTCACATGTCCTTAAAATCTGTAATTTACACAAATATTGCATAAATCTCAGTTGATAGACCTCTTCTGTTGATCTCAGCCTTCAGCGCAGCGAGATATTCCATCCGCCGAGATATCGCCGGCCACTGCTCTGGAAGCATCGTCGGTTGGGCAATGTATGACATGATCGCCTTTATCTCATTGAAGTGATTTTCTTGTAGTTCGTCCTCAGACATAGTTGAAATTGCTCTCATTCTCTCCCCATGCTCCGCAATCAGGGTGATCTACACCAACTCTTCGTCGCCGATGTCTTTGGACCACAGAGTAGATGCAAACATGTTGGCGGATCGGTGTCAAACGAGAGGATGGTAGTGAGGATCAGACAGACATGATTTTATTACTTGTTTATGCTTAGTCATCACGAAACACTGAAAAGTAATTGGCTAAAAATTATCCAATTAAATGTAACCATTTTATAGAAAAAAACCTAGAGTCATTGTTACTCCCAAGTGGGTGGGTGGTTACGGACATGTAGAAACAAGTTCAAGGTCATCGAAAGTGGTTTTAAAAAAAATATTTGATAATTTATTTGCCAAAAATTACAAAGATTTAATCAAGGTTTACATAACTTATCTTTACAGCAAACTAGGTATATTGTATTAAACATTATTTCCTTCTTTGTACTTTGGAGGTTCTTGTGGTTGGCTTTCTTCTTCGTACTTTGGAGGTTCTTGTGGTTTGGTTTCTTCTGTATTTTCGGATGTGGCATTCGGAGACCATTCAGTGGGTGATTCAGTCGTCTCCGAATCGCAGAAGGTTGTGCTGTCGAATTCAACAGTAATCTTCATTACCATCGGAGGATGTTCCGTCATCAAATGCAGGAGTGTTTCGTGAAGTATTCCCAAATCCACTTCGTCTTGCATCACCAGATGAAACTTCATTATGTTGATGGGTTAAGTTCGTTCTTGACGGTACGAGAGCTGATGGAGAAATGATAGCTGACACTTTCAAAACTATGTCAAGGTCACAGTGATGAGTTTTTTTAAAATATAATTACATAATACCTAAGTAAAAATAATACATAATTAAAAAGGTAAAATAATCAGAGATTACAATGGAATTTTACGCTATGTACAAAACTATTTTACAAAGTATTGTTAACATGGATTGTTATTTCTGTAGAGTTGTTTCCAGAAGGTCCATGGGAAACTAAATACAATACGCCGGGCTTGACAGAATCCAAATCTTCGTTCATAAGAACATTAACAAATCTTTTCGGGAGGTAAACTTGGAATTTAGGTTTATCTTCTTCTTTGTAGGGTGAATCTCCAAGAACAGCTATAACTGCTTCACCAACTGATGTATCCAACTTTTTCATCGAATGCACAGCATAATGTTTTTTCTCTTGAAGTTCGCTACATCTTTTTGTTGCTAGGAGATCGGATTTTGAATGTTGGTTGAATTTTTCTGCAAGAGATTGTAGTGGAGAAGGTGATGCCATTGTGGAGAAGCTGATATGATTCTTTTGCTAGGTGTTGTATTCTGTAAGAGATCTTGTGTCCAACTGATATTACGGAGGTACGTGCATGGGTATATGTGGATTTCCCCCTCCACCGGATATAAATCGGCCTACTCTGTATGCTCGTGACAATGCACAATTTGCAGTTTTATGCTGAGGGCTTTTTACTCCGATGCAAAGACCATTTAATTCCGTTGCAAATTCCTTATCCAACACAATATCCGTCACATTTGAAGTACTGTACATTCTGATCCACTTTGATTTTTCATCCCCAGTAGTGTAGATTTCGTCATACTGTTGACAATAATGGTACATTATGCTATCCAGCTCTTTGTATTGTGTAAATCCTTCGTCCCAGGTGATGTGATGAAGATACTTCATTAACCATTTATTGGTTCTAGAGCTTTTGCTATTTAACTTCTTAAAAGGAAAAGGCGGCTTAAAAAGAAAATAGTTAATGACATTAGTAGATATGTCAAAAAAAGCTAGTTCTTTTATGATATATTTGTCTCGGTTGCTCCTGAAAGCTTGAAATTCTACTACGCACTTTTTGGACATTCTAATATTATAATTGAAACAAATTGGTTTGTCCATTCCGTATCAATGTAATTTTGGTTCTATGAAACATTTCTCACTGCAGCAGTACGTATTTATTTTTGCAACTGTTAACTGATGGGAAGCTTGCAATCAACTGCACTCATATAGCCCCAATATTGTCACATATATATATACGGTGAAAATAAGAATAACATGTGGAAACCTGAATTGTTTCAAGGTGACGTAAATTAGTTTTTAAAAATGTTTAAGTGCTCCCAGCATGAGCACTTTTTTGATGCAATCTACCGTATAAACAGTCAGAGTTTGCTAACATTCATTCGCATTTAGTGTATCTCTCTTCTACACATGTACCGTTACATTTCATACATTGATATTTCAATTGTAGCGTTGACGTGTTGACTTGAAAAGATTCATGTAGAACTTTTTGTTCGTAGTCCGCAAATTCATTTTTGTTATCCTCGTAACACTTTCGACAAATCCTAAGACTATCTTTTTCATAGAAACATATTAAAGCCGTCGCACAATTTTTATAATGTTCATTCATAATTTCTTCAGCTATACTTTTTGGTAGTTGGCTTACAATTTTTTTTAAATCATTCGTATCCTGATATTCTTTGAGTAACGCTTGTTTCCACAGGTTATACTCCTCCATTTTGTGTTGAATCTACGAGAGCGCATGAAGTTGGTTTTCACTGGGCAAGAGCTGGAGTTGTTCTGAGATGGGGTGGGTGGTGTGACAGCTATTTATACTAATGCAAACCTTCATTTCCTAAAAATTAACACTCTATTGCAGTAACCATAGCATTCACATATTCTACATGCTATTCCGTCTTGTTATTACTTTTGGCTCTACTTCTATATCCACATCCCAACTCTTCCTGTTTGCACAATATTGTAGTAGACATTCACAAAGACCTTTGCGACATTTGTTACAATATTTTATTATATCGCTATACAGTCCAAATTTCACACACATTTTAGGACAACATGTATAACAGTGTTGGGATTTGTACAATGTGAACGTTTCTCGTGTTGGAGTTGGAAGTTTATATGTTTTACATCGACATTTACAAATACCATAACTTTCACATATTTCACAGGCTAATCCGTCTACCTCTAGTTTCGGTCGCACAAAACACTTGTTTTCACAACAGTATCTTTCCATTTTATGAAGTTTACTTAAGCATGTAATAAACAAGACTGAGTAGGATAGGTACTGTTTGGAAGCTTGGAATCAACTGCACTCACACAGCGTGAGTATTTTCATATGTATATAGTCAGCGAAAAGAAGAATAACATATGCAAACCTGAACTGTTTCAAGGTCACGTAAATCTTTTTTTAAAAAGTTTTAGTGCTCCCAACATGAGCACTTGCTTGACGCAATCATTCAAATAATTTTACACTTTTTGTTTATTTGAAATATTCTCCGGCAATTCCTTTGTTGGAGAAACTTTAATTTTGGTTCCTTCACTTCGAAGTTTATTAAAAAAGAATCCGGTCCTTCTGTAGAACGACACCTCTTGAGGCAATCTGTTGTATATAGAATGATCTATCGGGCCATAGATCAGTGGTAAAACTGGATGTGTGTTCACCGAACTGTTGAGGTAATCAAAAATAAGTGGAGCATATGTGACGAGTTGCTGAATGTATCTGATTATTACTGGTGTTAGATTCGACAGGACTTGAAATTCTTCCAAAGTTAAAAGGATTTTCTTATTGTGTTTAGAAAGATCTCTAAATCTCACAAATTGAGTACCTCGAAGTCTGATGTTGTCGATTTCTAAATCGGATTCGTTAAATCCAATTGCAGTTTTTCGTCCTGTCAAGTTGTTGTATAAGTAGGCTTCAATGATAGATACGTGTTTAGTAAATTTATCCCACATGTCTATCGTAAGCAGCAATGAGGCTTTCCCGCAATGGTTAATTAGCACAGCAGGATTAAAGTTCAAAGATTTGAAAACACCAACAGTAACAGTTTTATCCATGTTTAAATTCAATGGATACATTGCGCGTAAAAATACATCAAATATCACATCCATATTTTGTTCATCATATTCATTTTCACATCTTTTCCTTTTCCTCTGATAATTTCCTTCGAAAGTTAGAAATCCTGAGAGTCCAGCCTTAATCTCCTCAGTAGTTGTTGTGTCCTTTTCTGCGGACTCTTCTACATTTTCAGCTGGTGTTGTATTAGTTTTAACATCATCATTATTATTATTATAAGGTGGAATTGTGTCTTTGACAATTGGAAAAGAAGTGGTTTCCGTTGTTTTTACAGAGTCCTCACTAGGATTACCAGGTGGAATTGTGTCTTTGTCAATTGGAAAAGAAGTAGTTTCCGTTGTTTTTGCAGAGTCCTCACTAGGTTTTGTGTTTTCAGGTAAGTCTTGATTCGACGTTTTAGATGCAGCTGTCACCTCTGTTGATGCAGACTCGAGCGTTACATCTTCAAGAAAATTAGATGGCATACTGTCCATTTTAACTAGCAATGTTGTCTTGCTGTCTGCAGGTGGTATACTGATGTCCTCTCGCAGAAGAATCTCCCTTTTATAAACTTGTAGCGGGGGTAAATATATGTAGGTGCTGAATAATGTGGTAAAAACATCTATATTATTCGTCTAACCACGCCTGTTAGAGGGGTGTACGTTACGATTGTATCATGTAGTATCAAACAATACGCTGTTGTTTGGTCTGGAATATTCTCTTCCAATTCAAACTCGATGCGAATATCTACTGTTGATGATTTAATTGATTCGTTTTGTTTTGAACAGTCTATGACTGCAATTGGTGCGAGACTCTTGAATGTTTCAGGGTTGAGGAGAGGCGAGTTCGTCCTTCCATAGTATGACGATTGAAACCTAGCATACATATCGTATAAAATACCATATCTGTCCTTAGAAAAAATTACATTAAGACCGTCATAGGGAAAGAATTGTGAGTTTAAAAACAACTTAATATTTGAAAGTTTACAATGATCAAAGCTACTGGCATTAGCAGTAATATTAGATCTTTTATTTGTTTGCAGAGCAAAAATAACATATCTAGGCTTTTCTAAATTACTCGAAGTCTTCACAGCCCACGTTTGACGTTGAGCTTTAGGCAAGACAGGCCATTCATGCATTTCCCACCTTCTAAAAGGAACCACAATATCCCTATCAGAGTCCAGAATCCGTAATAGACTTACTCGTCGTTCATCGGCCAACCGTACATGAGGTACTCTCCAAACTATTTTATCCAACTTCAATTTCCATTCAAGTGTTGTGGGAGTTGTTCCGCTATCAGCTTGTATAATATCCACATCAGAGGATGATCGCAGTAAAACCAATTCTTGTTTGACATTAATTATTATTCTTCTGTAGTCTTCAGCGAATCCTAGTAAGAGCCGCAACGGAACGCAAAAGTCGAAATAACCACTTGAATTAGGTACTATTTTGGTCGTAGTTGGTAATATCCATCCGGCTGTTTTTAAAGCGTTCGTTTCATTAGGTGATAAAGAAACCAACCCTTTAAGCGTACTGCTTATACCAACTTTTTTAGTCGAATCAACTACAATGCCAGATATTTCGTACTGGATTTCTTCAAACAAAAAGGCCATTGGATTATTTATGAATGGTACTTTTGATGTTGTATTTTCATCTTTTTCCAAAACCCTTCCTTCAATATAAATATAGCTTTCAGACGGTAAAGTATATGCATCTTGATGTTGTATTGGAATTCGGATCTCATCATTATTTCCTAATTTCGATGAAGCGTAAGGGTTGTGAGTGTGAAGCTCCTTCTCCCACAACGTTTCGTCGAAAACCGGTCCATGTTTTATATTCAGTATGTCCATTATCATTAACTCTGAAACCAAGTCCTTCTAAAAATTTAATGTTCTCTCTAGTTAACCTCTCTACGTTAGGAGATATACTAGAATTGTCTGATGTTTGTTTAGTGTTATATGTAAATTCAAGTCCCATCGTTCTTTTACGGTGCCTGTCTAATGTGTAAAGGACAGATATGGTATTTTATACGATATGTATGCTAGGTTTCAATCGTCATACTATGGAAGGACGAACTCGCCTCTCCTCAACCCTGAAACATTCAAGAGTCTCGCACCAATTGCAGTCATAGCCTGTTCAAAACAAAACGAATCAATTAAATCATCAACAGTAGATATTCGCATCGAGTTTGAGTTGGAAGAGAATATTCCAGACCAAACAACAGCGTATTGTTTGATACTACATGATACAATCGTAACGTACACCCCTCTAACAGGCGTGGTTAGACGAATAATATAGATGTTTTTACCACATTATTCAGCACCTACATATATTTACCCCCGCTACAAGTTTATAAAAGGGAGATTCTTCTGCGAGAGGACATCAGTATACCACCTGCAGACAGCAAGACAACATTGCTAGTTAAAATGGACAGTATGCCATCTAATTTTCTTGAAGATGTAACGCTCGAGTCTGCATCAACAGAGGTGACAGCTGCATCTAAAACGTCGAATCAAGACTTACCTGAAAACACAAAACCTAGTGAGGACTCTGCAAAAACAACGGAAACTACTTCTTTTCCAATTGACAAAGACACAATTCCACCTGGTAATCCTAGTGAGGACTCTGTAAAAACAACGGAAACCACTTCTTTTCCAATTGTCAAAGACACAATTCCACCTTATAATAATAATAATGATGATGTTAAAACTAATACAACACCAGCTGAAAATGTAGAAGAGTCCGCAGAAAAGGACACAACAACTACTGAGGAGATTAAGGCTGGACTCTCAGGATTTCTAACTTTCGAAGGAAATTATCAGAGGAAAAGGAAAAGATGTGAAAATGAATATGATGAACAAAATATGGATGTGATATTTGATGTATTTTTACGCGCAATGTATCCATTGAATTTAAACATGGATAAAACTGTTACTGTTGGTGTTTTCAAATCTTTGAACTTTAATCCTGCTGTGCTAATTAACCATTGCGGGAAAGCCTCATTGCTGCTTACGATAGACATGTGGGATAAATTTACTAAACACGTATCTATCATTGAAGCCTACTTATACAACAACTTGACAGGACGAAAAACTGCAATTGGATTTAACGAATCCGATTTAGAAATCGACAACATCAGACTTCGAGGTACTCAATTTGTGAGATTTAGAGATCTTTCTAAACACAATAAGAAAATCCTTTTAACTTTGGAAGAATTTCAAGTCCTGTCGAATCTAACACCAGTAATAATCAGATACATTCAGCAACTCGTCACATATGCTCCACTTATTTTTGATTACCTCAACAGTTCGGTGAACACACATCCAGTTTTACCACTGATCTATGGCCCGATAGATCATTCTATATACAACAGATTGCCTCAAGAGGTGTCGTTCTACAGAAGGACCGGATTCTTTTTTAATAAACTTCGAAGTGAAGGAACCAAAATTAAAGTTTCTCCAACAAAGGAATTGCCGGAGAATATTTCAAATAAACAAAAAGTGTAAAATTATTTGAATGATTGCGTCAAGCAAGTGCTCATGTTGGGAGCACTAAAACTTTTTAAAAAAAGATTTACGTGACCTTGAAACAGTTCAGGTTTGCATATGTTATTCTTCTTTTCGCTGACTATATACATATGAAAATACTCACGCTGTGTGAGTGCAGTTGATTCCAAGCTTCCAAACAGTACCTATCCTACTCAGTCTTGTTTATTACATGCTTAAGTAAACTTCATAAAATGGAAAGATACTGTTGTGAAAACAAGTGTTTTGTGCGACCGAAACTAGAGGTAGACGGATTAGCCTGTGAAATATGTGAAAGTTATGGTATTTGTAAATGTCGATGTAAAACATATAAACTTCCAACTCCAACACGAGAAACGTTCACATTGTACAAATCCCAACACTGTTATACATGTTGTCCTAAAATGTGTGTGAAATTTGGACTGTATAGCGATATAATAAAATATTGTAACAAATGTCGCAAAGGTCTTTGTGAATGTCTACTACAATATTGTGCAAACAGGAAGAGTTGGGATGTGGATATAGAAGTAGAGCCAAAAGTAATAACAAGACGGAATAGCATGTAGAATATGTGAATGCTATGGTTACTGCAATAGAGTGTTAATTTTTAGGAAATGAAGGTTTGCATTAGTATAAATAGCTGTCACACCACCCACCCCATCTCAGAACAACTCCAGCTCTTGCCCAGTGAAAACCAACTTCATGCGCTCTCGTAGATTCAACACAAAATGGAGGAGTATAACCTGTGGAAACAAGCGTTACTCAAAGAATATCAGGATACGAATGATTTAAAAAAAATTGTAAGCCAACTACCAAAAAGTATAGCTGAAGAAATTATGAATGAACATTATAAAAATTGTGCGACGGCTTTAATATGTTTCTATGAAAAAGATAGTCTTAGAATTTGTCGAAAGTGTTACGAGGATAACAAAAATGAATTTGCGGACTACGAACAAAAAGTTCTACATGAATCTTTTCAAGTCAACACGTCAACGCTACAATTGAAATATCAATGTATGAAATGTAACGGTACATGTGTAGAAGAGAGATACACTAAATGCGAATGAATGTTAGCAAACTCTGACTGTTTATACGGTAGATTGCATCAACAAAGTGCTCATGCTGGGAGCACTTAAACATTTTTAAAAACTAATTTACGTGACCTTGAAACAATTCAGGTTTCCACATGTTATTCTTATTTTCACCGTGTATATATGTGACAATATTGGGGCTATATGAGTGCAGTTGATTGCAAGCTTCCCATCAGTTAACAGTTGCAAAAATAAATACATACTGCTGCAGTGAGAAATGTTTCATAGAACCAAAATTACATTGATACGGAATGGACAAACCAATTTGTTTCAATTATAATATTAGAATGTCCAAAAAGTGCGTAGTAGAATTTCAAGCTTTCAGGAGCAACCGAGACAAATATATCATAAAAGAACTAGCTTTTTTTGACATATCTACTAATGTCATTAACTATTTTCTTTTTAAGCCGCCTTTTCCTTTTAAGAAATTAAATAGCAAAAGCTCTAGAACCAATAAATGGTTAATGAAGTATCTTCATCACATCACCTGGGACGAAGGATTTACACAATACAAAGAGCTGGATAGCATAATGTACCATTATTGTCAACAGTATGACGAAATCTACACTACTGGGGATGAAAAATCAAAGTGGATCAGAATGTACAGTACTTCAAATGTGACGGATATTGTGTTGGATAAGGAATTTGCAACGGAATTAAATGGTCTTTGCATCGGAGTAAAAAGCCCTCAGCATAAAACTGCAAATTGTGCATTGTCACGAGCATACAGAGTAGGCCGATTTATATCCGGTGGAGGGGGAAATCCACATATACCCATGCACGTACCTCCGTAATATCAGTTGGACACAAGATCTCTTACAGAATACAACACCTAGCAAAAGAATCATATCAGCTTCTCCACAATGGCATCACCTTCTCCACTACAATCTCTTGCAGAAAAATTCAACCAACATTCAAAATCCGATCTCCTAGCAACAAAAAGATGTAGCGAACTTCAAGAGAAAAAACATTATGCTGTTCTTGGAGATTCACCCTACAAAGAAGAAGATAAACCTAAATTCCAAGTTTACCTCCCGAAAAGATTTGTTAATGTTCTTATGAACGAAGATTTGGATTCTGTCAAGCCCGGCGTATTGTATTTAGTTTCCCATGGACCTTCTGGAAACAACTCTACAGAAATAACAATCCATGTTAACAATACTTTGTAAAATAGTTTTGTACATAGCGTAAAATTCCATTGTAATCTCTGATTATTTTACCTTTTTAATTATGTATTATTTTTACTTAGGTATTATGTAATTATATTTTTAAAAAACTCATCACTGTGACCTTGACATAGTTTTGAAAGTGTCGGACTTACCCCCACCATTTTATTCTGACATAAATAGAACCCGTACTAGTGATCATCTATAATTTCTCCATCAGCTCTCGTACCGTCAAGAACGAACTTAACCCATCAACATAATGAAGTTTCATCTGGTGATGCAAGACGAAGTGGATTTGGGAATACTTCACGAAACACTCCTGCATTTGATGACGGAACATCCTCCGATGGTAATGAAGATTACTGTTGAATTCGACAGCACAACCTTCTGCGATTCGGAGACGACTGAATCACCCACTGAATGGTCTCCGAATGCCACATCCGAAAATACAAAAGAAACCAAACCACAAGAACCTCCAAAGTACGAAGAAGAAAGCCAACCACAAGAACCTCCAAAGTAGGAAGGAAATAATGTTTAATACAATATACCTAGTTTGCTGTAAAGATAAGTTATGTAAACCTTGATTAAATCTTTGTAATTTTTGGCAAATAAATTATCAAATCTTTTTTTAAAAATCACTTTCGATGACCTTGAACTTGTTTCTACATGTCCGTAACCACCCACCTACTTGGGAGTAACAATGACTCTAGGTTTTTTTCTATAAAATGGTTACATTTAATTGGATAATTTTTAGCCAATTACTTGTCAGTGTTTCGTGATGACTAAGCATAAACAAGTAATAAAATCATGTCTGTCTGATCCTCACTACCATCCTCTCGTCTGACACCGATCCGCCAACATGTCTGCATCTACTCTGTGGTCCAAAGACATCGGCGACGAAGAGTTGGTGGAGATCACCCTGATTGCGGAGCATAGGGAGAGAATGAGAGCAATTTCAACTATATCTGAGGACGAACTACAAGAAAATCACTTCAATGAGATAAAGGCGATCATGTCATACATTGCCCAACCGACGATGCTTCCAGAGCAGTGGCCGGCGATATCTCGGCGGATGGAATATCTCGCTGCGCTGAAGGCTGAGATCAACAGAAGAGGTCTATCAACTGAGATTTATGCAATATTTGTGTAAATTACAGATTTTAAGGACATGTGACAAACGGCCTTTTTCAAGGCCACCAGATGTTTCATTCGTTTGACACTCAGCAACCGCCAAATTAATTTTCAAATCACTCCCACGACTTCTATCAGTTTCGGAACAAATATTAATCCATCCGTTTTCACTTTACCCCACATCCAATAACGTATGTCGTTCGTCACACCAAAAGATTTTAAATACATGTAACAAACGGCCTTTTTACAGGCCACCAGTTTGTTCAATCGTTTGACACTCAGCAACCACCAAATTCATTTTCAAACCTCTCTCTCGACTTTAAACAGTTTCTTAACGAATATAAATCCACCCGTTTTCACATTACCTCACATCCAATGACGTATGTGTATCGTCACACCAATACGTCATCGCCGTGACGTCATCACACCCTCTCGTCACACATACGTCATCACCACGTCACTCAAACGTCACTTCTGATTAAAAAACAATTATTTTTCAGCTGTCCCAGACTCCCCATATTGCCTCTACTTATATATATATATATATATATATATACACATATATATATATATATATATATATATATGTATAAAATTTTGAACGACCCCCCAAAACGTGTTCAGGGGGTCACGTTAGGAACTTCTATGGTGGTCCCGGGCTTAAGTTTCACCCTGCGGGTCATGCTAATAGTTCACTTTCCAAAGGAAATTCACTAAAAAATCATGCTTACTTCCACCAGTTGGTAAGTAAACTTTTGGCATTGACAATATGATTTATCAGCTGTTGGGTAACCACTGTCCAAAATGTAATGTTGGTTAAACATCAAACTCCATGCTGGCTGACATGGCTGGCCACCGTTTGTATGCGGAACATATAAACTATAGAAAACCGAGTTATTGCACGTATATCAGAAGAACTAATATTTTGACGGCCGGTATGAGCTTAAATCCTTTAACACGCAGTACACAATAGTGAAAAAGCAAAATGCAACCGACTAATACTTGCAAATTCTGAATTGGGACAAAAGTTGATATTAGATGCTAAGGTGAGAAGTGAAAGTGTGGGAAATGTTGTTTCTGTGCGTTTTGTGACTTGTTGTGTTGGTTCAAATAATATTTACGTAAATGCACAGAACTTATCCAAATAATTAATACAAAACAAGGTTGCAAACCCCACAAAAATCACGTATAATTTCAATTCTAATCTCCTACGAGGTTAAATCTTCAATGCAATTTTCCTGCAGTAAAAAGTGATTTACGTTTAACTGCAACTTAACTGACGTTTATTTTATTAAATATTACAACACGGTTGTCATTGCATGTTTATGCTCTAGGTCGGTTTAACTTTGCAGGATGGTTGGATGTTTACTTTAATTTTGGGTCGCGAAAATATGTACAATACCTAAAGGTTCCCCTCACATAAAGGTTGAGACCCTCGGTATTAAGGAGTTTGCTGATCGAGCATCTGTGCTATCTCCGTTACCTCAAGAAGGACAAAATCACAATTGGAAACGTGCCTTTCTCATAGTTCTCTATCTAGGGGGGGGGGGTCCCTATGTCCATTTAATGCATAGGCAAACACCCTGTTGGATCACGTAGGTAGTACCCCCTTTATAATTTTTCACGAGGGTTCTTGCCTGGCGGAGTGGGCATAAGCTCAGAATCTGCCATTTTTAAAATGGCGGAGGCAGAAATTACATGGCACTCTTAAATCGCTTGTATCTTTGAAACAGTGATATATAGCACCTACAAAACATTACAATAAATATTCTATACAAAACAAGGATCAATTTGTATACTTACAAAATCTTTGTAGACCTTTTATCTTTGGAGATATTAACACATTTCTGCAGAATTTTCGTGCAAATTTGCACTCTGAAGGCAAAAATTAGTTATATCTCAAAAACGGTGACATTTAGCGAGTTTAACTCATCAAGGAACAACTTTTTTATTTACATAAATGCTATACAACTTGTAGTTTCTGAGATATTAACGAAATTGTGCCGGTTTATCATAAAGCTTCAAACTCTATTAGTAAACAATTTTAGTTATACTGTATTGTTAACATTGACCTTATATAGTAATTAGGTTTTATTTTGTTTAAAATTATTCCTCTGCTCATTTAGGAGGGAGCCTATGATAAGGTTTTTCGCCTAAAAGTAGTCTTTTTCGGGATAGTCACCGAAAAATAAATATGTGTAGGTATATTAGTAATAATTATTATTTGTGATATTTACCGTTAGTGTTGTATACTTAGTAAAACAAATTGAACTCAGGATTTTCCGCAGTAAATAATGTTTAATGAAGGACATTACCTAACAGACGTAATGCTAAATTGTGACTTGTTACAATAGAGTTCAATAATACAACAAGGGAGATGTTGTTGGTTACTTAATATTGTGTGCGTTGTGGCAGTCTACAACGGAAAAAGTTTGTGTCACACATTCTCCCACAATGAACGTCCTTCCAGTTGTTATTATTACTCAAAGTTAAATGGAGTAAGAATAATTTATATTTTATTGGGCTCTTAAGACGTATGACGTTTATGGGTAAAAACCTTTGTTACTGCATCACTGCTTTACTAGAAAGAATGTTTCAACCAAACTTCATTATTTTAATTTGTGATCTCCGTACATGATTCGTTATATTGTTTTATATATGCAATTATCATGTTTAGACATGTTTTACGCAGATAACGTGTTAAAGTAATTTTATGGATATTTTATTTCAAAAATGGAGATTCAGTAATAACTTGAGAGTTTTGATTTTCTTATATAAACGAAGTCACAATAAAAAAACATTCATATAAGAAAATAGGATTAACACATGACATACTAGCTGGCAACCCCGTTATTCACACAAGAATCATAAACAGCTGTTTGAAACATTTTAAATACGTCATAATGTGATAAAACAAAACAAATAAATCGTTCGTAACATTTATAGGGCATATGGGGCGGAGCCATAAGGTTATATGTGTACACTAACAGGTATATAATATGTTATGTAAATCACGTGCAAGCAAAATTTCAACTTAAACAGTCCAGTAGGTTTTGCGTGGTGGACGCACATCCATCCATCCATCCAAATTTTTACATTATTATAATACTAGTAGGATATAAATTTAATAGTTTAAAAATGTATTGTACTTATAGTACTCTGATAAAAATACCATGTTCAAATCATTTAATGTATTGACAACAGTATATCACTTTTACAACTGTAGAACTCGCACTGTTTACATCCACATTAAATTGCAGATGTAAATACATAATAATGAGTGAATATTGTTACCAACATAACAAAGTTTTAATAACTATTTTTCTGGAGAAAGTTTATTTCTGTATTCCTTGAATATAAGAGGAATATTTTTCTCATTTACCAAATAAAATACCAGGACCACGTTAAATATATTACTAACAAACGCACATGATACCTCAATTGTTTAATTTTGTCCAGAAATAACGGAGGAGGTCCGTCTAAAATGTTTGCCTTTTCGTGAAGTAGTTATAGAAGACTTGTTTACCAACAGAGTTTGAAGCTTTATGATAAACCGGCACAATTTCGTTAATATCTCAGAAACTACAAGTTTTATAGCATTTATGTAAATACAAAAGTTGTTCCTTGATTTACAAAAAATATTTTTTATAATAAAGTTAAACTCGCTAAATGTCACCGTTTTTGAGATATAACTAATTTCCTGCCTTCAGAGTGCAAATTTGCATGACAATTATGCAGAAATGTGGTAATATCTCCAAAGACATAAGGTCTACAAAGATTTTGATAGAATGAAAATTGATCCTTGATTTGTATAGAATATTTATTGTAATGTTGTGTAAGGTGCTATATATCACCGGTTCAAAGATACAAGCGATTTAAGCGTGTCATGCAATTGCTGCCTCCGCCATTTTAAAAATGGCGGATTCTGAGCTTATGTCCACTCTGCCAGGCAAGCACCCTCGTGAAAAATTATAACGGGGTAGTACCTACATGATCCAACAGGGTGTTTGACTAAACATAAAATGGACACGGGACTATCAACCAATTCAAAGTTTCACTTCAATGGTTTTACATATTCTGCATCAATTAAAATATGATAGTATATTTACAACATTAAAGTTTTTCTAACGAATATTTTGAAATTAAGGAACGACAGACGAGCTTAGCTTCTACTGTTGGACCAAATTATTTCAGTAACAAATTAATATTGATAAATGTAAGCGTGAGCAAACCTGAGATCAATCTAGTATAGTATAAACATACTGTGAGTATTAATAGCGATGTTATAATTTAAACTGTATGTCGGGTGGTTAAAATTATATTATCATAGTAAATAACCTTAGCCCTAATTTATCATAAAAAACACCAAATTATGGGTTGGTGACAATTTCTAGGTAGGCAAACTACCAAATGTAATCAAATTCATTAGACATGCTTTTGAGAAATTTGGATTTTTCATGATTCAGCTGATAATGACCCTTAAAAATCAAGCACTCGAAAAAAGTAAGAACAATTTATACACCGTGGTTTAGCCCAATGGTGTATTGTAATCTCAAAAAGATAGGCAGACATCACCTGAAAACCCACATGTTGGGTTGTGTTGGGTTTAGGGAGTATTAAAACAAATTTCCATGAATAACTCAAATTTAGACGAAAACAACTCTTTCTCCATACGGCACTTAGTATAAAAGGGAGAAAGTAAAAGGAAAGTGGTAGATAAGGATTATGAACAAGCCTAAATATTTCAAATAAGTGAGCCAACCTTGAGTTTAACCTAATTAACTTTATGATATTTATATAGAATAATCACGCGATTGAATAAAGAAATCGTCTTCAAGTAACAGTTAAAATAAGTTATGCACAAGCAGTGAAGTAGTGCAAACATTACTGATAACCTGAGTATTTGTTATTAGCACAGAGCTAAGAAACCGATCTCAGAACAAGTAATAACATGTTTCACTATATCTTAATTCATACTATTACATACAAAGCAATTAATTCTATTGTAATTTAGAAATAGTTTTCTTTAATACGATAGAATTGTTGCCGCTCCCCCTACGATATTTTCGCTAGTCCTAATAAATACTACATATTTTGAGTTTTCCTATTTTCCTTTGAACACCAATATGATTTTGAAGCGGACCTTCAATTTCATATTAGTTAATTTAATCATCGAGCTATTTATAACGGTGAGGTTGGCGATATTGTTGCCCGTACTAATATTTGCGGCGCTCTAGTCTGACTAAATTAATTTGCCTGTGGCAATCAACGTTTGACGTTACAGTGCAATACTCTTTTATTGGCGGACAAGTCGGTATCAAGGACATGTTTGGTACAAAATTTCTAGATTTCTAGAATTGGTAGAATTGCATTCCATCAAGAATTATTCGTTGGATCACTATTCATAAACTGTTTTATTAATTAATGGTTTCTGCACGCACCAACAATAATTACTGCCTTAAATTAAAATATTAAATTATTAATTCTCATGACCTACAATGTTAATTTTGAATATGAATATTTAACGTGATTGTTATGCTCGTATCACGTCGCTCCCGGCGACGCGACGCCAGTTAGCACAATATGTTTAATATTGCAGCTCTTTGTGGTCGGGGACTCTCGCGGCGCGGCATCACCACCTCATAAATCAACCAACATTTGTGTTCGATACTTCACAGTGTTTCAACTTTAATAAACTCCACGTATAGAATTAATTTATTGAAAAATGTTTGAAATTATAAATAAAATAATTTATACGTAATCATAATTTGTTACTTTTACACAAATGTTATATTTGATACACCACTGATAACTATTAAATCAGACAAATATAGAATTGCTTATGGAGTAAACATTATCGTCTATTAACAAACAATTCTTGATTAAAACCCAATTTTTCAACTTTTTAGAAACGATTCAATTTATATTCTCGTAAGGTAAAATAGTAGAATACGATGAATTTCCACGAATCTGTTTATCGTGCGATGGAATTTTAAAGAAAATTCGTTCTTTTAAATCAGATTGAAAATTTTTTTTTTTTCAAAGTCAGAAAAAGTCATTTTCGTATACATCAGAATATTAAAAATATAAAAATAAGGAAGAGTTTATATTTTTGTTGTTTACAAAAACTCTGCCATTTGGTGTCCAAGTATATTTATTAATTTTGTTTAGTCAAATAAATCTTAAAAATTTTATTTCTTAAGAAATGAATAATTGAAAATAGGCATAATCCACCACTTTCGGTTCTTTGTTGATAAAGTAATCTGATAAAAGTATTGTAGCATAGTTTAGTTAGAGACTTGTTTAGTTTGTTTTCGTTTTTAAATAGATCGGTAACTTTAAAATCAAATTGTTATGAACGTTTAAGTCCCAAATAGATGTTTGAATTTCCTATACATTTTCTAAAAATATATAATATTTGTTCGACACAACACATATTTTTTTAATTTTTTTTTCATTTGGTTTTGTTCTATTTGTTCTAAACAAATGTTTAATATTTCCAATATTTAATTTCAGAGATCTTCTAAGCTATTTTATTACAATCACTGCAAAAAACTGTCATGTAACATAAGCGTAGGAAATGGTGGTGGACGTGGGAGAAAACTAAAGTTTTTTTAACCAGTCACTTATATGAGAAAAGGTTGTGGTCCAAGAATGGACCCCTGAGGTACTCCATACTCAATTATCTCGCAACTTAAAGAACATTCTCCTGGTACTATAGAAATCAATCGTGTATTTAAAATACGGTGGTTATATAATTTATAAATAAATTTATACACGCAGTTATAAATTTATATACGCTTCCACACATTCCACATAATTATCCTGTAATACGATTTTAGTATATCATAACAATTAATATGAAATATATAACAATTAATGTTCTTGTTATTAATTTAGATTCATTGACCATTCTTCAAATCGTATTTACAAATTGTATAACTGTGGAATCCGAATTTTTACTTTCTCTAAATCCATTTTGGTTCTCGCTGATTAGTATTATTTTCTCAAAATAGTAGATCTGTTTATTAAAGATTACCAACTATTGTCAGCCACAATGTATGACGTCAGAAACTTATTTAACAAGGGAAGTTTACAGATGTTTTTACATTTCCAATACAAATATTTCTACTGTACAGTTAACACAGCACAGTATAGTTTACAGACAGTACAGTTGAATAACAAAGTGTTTGCTATTATTTCATAATATAAATGTTAAACAATTATTTAAAATACATTTTATTGAAACATCCATTTAAAAAATAATAATCTAAGCCTGCAACAGTTTTTTCTAAGGATCAAAAATGTTATCTCATTATACTGTATGTTTTTTTCAGAATAGTGTTGAAGGAACATCGCACTTGTCACAACCTGTATTAATTAAATCGGAATCATTGATGAAAGTTGGTTGGTAATATTTGGAAGATTGAAACTGAATTCTCCATCGGTGATTCAGTATTGCCATACTAGAGGAAGTCGTAGAGCGGGATAACCATTAGGACGTTTGGCATCGAGTTGTGGAACGTTCATATTAAATAACGAATGATGAGGTGCTTTGATAGCGCTCTAGTTCTCTCGCTACTCAATTTCATTATTTGAAAAGCAATATCCTCACCAGACTCACCATATTCGTTCTTATTTTTCAATTTCTCCTGGAGATTTGTTATTATTTCTAATGCCTTTCTTGCTGCGGGGTTATGCTTCCTCTTGGCTTGGCGGGTGGTTTTGTAGGGCAACTGGGGATTTTTGGAGTGTTGCAGGTGGCTGGGTGCAATTTATTAGGGATAGAGGTTGTCCCATAGAGAAATGTATCGTTATTACTCGGCTCACTAGACGCATCTTCCTTAAACAAAAGAAAACCATTGTACATGTTACTTGTTATACTTAGTGATAGATAGTGCAGTGTACAACACACTAAAAGATAAAAGAATTAATCTTAATTATAAATAAAATCTTTTTACTTATTTTTTTATTCATTTACGACTTTTAACTAGAATTTTAAATTGTGAATTAAGTTTGAGCTTCCGTTCACCTAAGAGAAATGGCTAAATCATGCAAATGGTTACAATCGGAAGTGGAACTTTCCTCACTGTATCGGCAGTACGGATGTAAAACATGTAATGATAGAAAGACCAATGAACACAGGTAGTTACTTTTTAACTATAAAGGTTTTTTAGCATCATACTACAGGCTGTTGTCGATGCCAATAACTGATTTACGTACGTTTTTGTTGGATGCAAAGGACGACTTTCTACTGGGGGTGAGTGTGCTCATTCTGCTCTAAAGAAGCCATTTCCTGTGCTTCCCGAAAAAAAAAACACCTTTACTTACTGTCAGTGCTGTGCACGGAGAGTGGCTAAGAACGTGTATGGCATTGCTTCGGTAGTACTAAGAAACCCTATTCTACTAGAGCCAGAAAACGCTGAACGAGTTGTATTTACAACTTCCTACGTAGAAGTGAATCATCAAGTGCTTCCTGTAACCCTTCAGAATCTTTCGACACGATTACGGGAGACTTAGTTCCGGGAGGCTGGAGAATATAACTAATGGAACTATGATCAGACTGAAACATGTTCCTAGGAAATCTTCACAGCTTGTCAAACAAATCTGCAGGGAGTCTGGGGTTTACTTTCGAAGTCCTGAGGGTGCAGTGCCCTTGCAAGATAAATTCTGAAAGGGGATCCAGCAGGGGCTAGGTGTGCAGGTTCAGCAGTGTTACATGCATGTTATGCAGGTCATTAAATTAATCCTTTGGTCATCTACGATTTAATTTTATTTATTTGTTATATAAATATATTTATATAACTTTTTTTATTTAATATTGGTTTATATATAGCATTGTAGGTCATGAAAATACTTGTTATATACAGAAATTTGCGCAATTTATATCTTAAGATATTTGTTCAGGACTTACTGGCTATAAACCTAAATACATACGGCGGCCATTTTGAAGTTCCATATTAGGCCAACATCTCCGGAGAGTGGTAGACCGTTTTAGACATTTTTAATTAAGAATCTATCAACAGAAAGATTATATTACAATTTATTGTAGATTGACTATGTATTTTAAAAAAATGGCCGCCGTATGTATTTAGGTTTATAGCCAGTAAGTCCTGAACAAATAGCTTAAGATATAAATTGCGCAAATTTCTGTATATAACAAGTATTTTTAGTAACATTGTACTAGGAGAAAATAATTATTGGACTGAGAGTTCTGTGTCATATCAATTGTTGTAAAAATTTAAACTTGCCTAGGTTGTTTTTGTGTTCAGTAGTAATGTTCAGTAAATTTAAGTGAAAAAGTGGTGAATTGTCTTTTTTAATCCACACTAGTGATATGATAGCCAAATAAAAATGGACAGCGAAACCTATATTATTTGTGAACGAGTTATACATGACAGTTGTGAGGTACAGTTCGGGACACGGTGCTTGGCGTCTGGGAAAGGCGAGAAACAACTCAACATTTCTCTTAAATAAAAGCAAACAATAACGAAAATAAGCTAAATACAAGAATTTTGCTTTCTGTTGACAAAAGTATACTGTAACACTTTTAACACTTTTACTGTAATGGTACTATGCCAAATAGAGTCAAAAGTCATTCCAGAGCATACTGTAACCAGACGCCAAGCACTGTATCCCGAACTGTACCATCTCTTACTGGAAAAGGAGTTAAAGGAAAACACAGAACATATATGTCAAGAAAGTAAGCAGTATTCCCTGTAACTGTTGGACAAAAAGTTGTTCAAAGATGTAGAGTGCAGTTTATTAACTTCAAGTCTCCATTAAAATCCAGGAAAATGAACCCAGTTCTACCCGTTCGACACGTTCTAGTAAAACCCGTTTTGATTTTAAAAACAATTTTTTTGTGTGCAGCTAAATTAAGGTTAACAAATAAATAAGAGGGGGAAAAACTAATGGTTTGAAGTTTGGACGCAAAACTTAGGAGAATTATAGTACAAAATGCAGGAACAAAATGTTGAAGAATGGGCAGAGAAAGTCATAAAAACGACTTCTACATTTCTATGATTAACCTGCTACGGATGCATATTACTACATCAGTGTACAGTACAAATTCGAAATGGAAAATTGATACCACAAAAATTCAGTGGCATTCCTAAAGCTCTGCCAATTTCATAATCACACTAATATTATTAGTTAAAAAGTACAAGTTATAAACTACGTACCGTCTACTGCTATTATTTCTGTGGAATTTAATTACATTTACTCTTCTAGTTTGTATTTAAAATTCCTTATAAATATAAGTATGGGGAAAGATGATCAGAGGAAAACCAAACTGTGTTTAGTGGAAAAAATCTAAGAAAATATGCATATATTGTTCAGGGCATTTGACCAAAAACTATCAAAAGAGGATAGAAGTGAAGGAAAGAGGAATGAAGTGACCCAATATGCCCAATCAATCGGTGCAGTTACAGTGAATAAAAAGTGTTGTTATACACGAAATGTGCGGTGGCCGAATGCAAGAAAGTTAGCAATGGGATGTGTTTTTCCACTGAAAAATGCATAACATTATTTGTTATAATTTATTTTCATTAATCAAATAATTGGCTTATTTTATTTATTTTTGTATTTAAACAAAATGTCAACTCTATAAATGTCAACTTAGATGATTTATTTTATTTATATTTAAAAACAAACCGTAACAAGAACTTTCACTATTCCTTTAACGCATTTGTTGGAAAATTCAAATGTAATAATTAGCATTTGTTTTTGCACATTTTGGCATAGACAATTGAAAAAAATATAATTCATAGTTTGATCATCTTCTGATTTATTTAAATAAAACTCAGTGTGCAGTTAATTAAGATAAGCAAAACTCACCAGTCACTATTTTGTAAAATATTAAATTCATCAGTCGGTATTTTTATAATGAAATTCTAAGTACTAAAATATCTTAATAAATTAATATAAAATTTGTATTGTACAAGATAAAATCTATAATACATAGAAAACAGACGCGCCTGGAGGTAAAGACAAGAAGTTAACAGATGTTGAAAATAAAATCATTGCGATTGTAGAAAAATAATCTGCATCTGTTGATGCCTCAGAATAAATTAATCTGTCATTAATGGATTGCACGCCTAATCAATGATTCCACCAAAGACTTTGAGGCATGGATCACTTGGTTCCCCTGCTGTTCAACCTCAAACACAATCTCCTGCATTAAATGAAACTGCTCTAAAACAGCGTCAACAAAAGAAACACGTCAAGATGGGTAGGCAAAAACCGCATTACTATTTATAAATATTATGGACAGTTTGTAATATTTATTATCTTAAAAGCTTATTTTTAGTAAGGCCTTAAACAATAAATACCCCCGTAGCAGCAAACCTGCATACTCAGCGAATTTCCAATGCACATTAATTTATCTTAATACCACATAAAGCCACATACCAAGTTTCATCAATATACATTCATAAATAAACGATTTATGACATTTTAATTATTCTCCATAAGAATAACATGGCGGCTGAGTATGCAGGTTTGCTGAAATAAGGAACACTAAAAATGGGCTTTTATACAAATATCAATATAACTCAACTAGGTAAAGCCACATACCAAGTTCTATTAATTTATGTTCATAATTAAAGCAGATAATACGTTAATTATTCTCCATAAGAATAACATGGGGCTGAGTATGCAGGTTTGCTGCTACGGGAACTATCGGGCAAAAAATGGGGTTTTGTGCAAATACCAATAGACCACAGTGAAATGAAGCAATATACCAAGTTTCGTCAGGATAAGTTGATAAATTAGTGAGATACACATTTTTTCTTATCCTCCATAAGGATAACATTGGACAACGTACTGTGTTTAGCACTTTCAATATCTCAGTAACCAATTGACGTAGAACAATGATTAAAACATCAAATTGTGTGTCTTTTTAAGCTGATTCCAATGGAAAAGAATAAAATTTTACTTTTTCAAAAATTGTATGTAAAAAACTCAAAAAACCCATTTTTGGGGTACAAAACCCCCCCAAAATACCCCTTCGGATAGGTCGATCCGTCTGGTTTTCGAACTTAAAGTCATAAATGCTGCTTTACACGTTTGTACCAAATTTAATCAAAATCGGACCTTTTTTACGAGAGTTATCGCACCCACGGACACATATGTATATATATATATATATACAGTTTCGAACGAATGGTGTTTTTGGGGTCTGGGGACCTCAAACCGAAAAGTTATCATGGTTACGGGCCTAGGTCTTACCATGCCGACTACGGTAATAGCTTCTTCCCTATAGGGTAAATTCGCTAATTCCCTATAGGGGAAATTCGCTAAAACCATTTAAAATTGCAATTAATTGCATTTAATGCTTAATTGGTTAAGCATTACCAATTAAAAATTTAAATTGGCTAAAATTGGTTATTGCTTTGTGTCTTATTACCGTATTATTTAATGTAGAAGGATGTCTGTAAACAAGTTACAAGGTAATCTGTTAATTGTTTACAACTCTTTGTTCTTAGAATGTTAAAAGAGTGCTTGTTGAGGAACAATGGATGAGACTTTCATCTAGAAATAGCTTCAATAATTTATTTACGATTATTGTAAGAAGATTTTAATTGATTCATTTTGCTATTGTATTACTTTATCAATGATTGGCATGTTATATGTTAAAGAAACTCAGCATCATTGTATGTATTTTTTTGTAATGAGAAATTCAAACTTGGATTTTAGGCAAATAACAAGATAAAATAAACAATTTAAATAACATTAGGAACAGAATAATTGTAATCGTTGTGCTGTAAAGGTTTGTTTCCACTATGCATTTTTTCATGTGTCTTGCACCTAGTCGAACGGGAGACCCCATTAGTACGGGTAGTCACAGGTGCTCCCCATCTTGCAACACTCGTGCCTCACTAGTAGTTGACAGCAGATCTCTACGATTATAGTCTCGATTTCCTTCTGTTTTTTTCTTTCTGTTTACATCAGTTACATATAATCTTTTGGACTAGTTAATTCCAAGACCTTAGAATCTGGCATTAGTTTATAGTGTCGTAAGACTATTTTATTTATCCTGCTTAGTTGTAACAACACGTATCATGCTAATAAAGAAATTAGTTAATTCTGTGTCCATCTTTGTCTAAAAAAATCATTGATTCCTAGTTTATTAGTGAATTTCCTATGGAAAAGTGAACTATTAGCATGACCCGTACGGTGAGACAGACTTAAGCCCGGGACAACCATGGAAGTTCCTGACGTGACCCCCTGAACACGTTTTGAGGGGTCTCTAAAAACTATATATATAATATACATATATACATATATATATGTATATATATATATATATATGTATATATATATGTATATATATATATATATGTATATATATATATATGTGTGTGTATTCGCACTCTAGCGGTCGCAATTTTTCTCCGATTTACTTCAAATTTGGTGGAGATATTCCTTTTTATAATCAGTTGGACAAGTTCGTTGGGAAAAACAATCGGAAAACTCTAACCCCCTTTTTTTGGGATTTTAAGTTTTCAAATTTTGAGTTTTTGGGTCAGAAAAGCCCCAAAGTACACTTATTGCACATTAACTTATTGTACGTACAAAGCCAAAGATTTTAAGCCCTCCCTCTTTATTCTAGCACAAATAATTACCGAGTTATCAAAGAAAATGTTAATTGTCAAAATACAGTACCGGTACGTTGTCTTATGGGGATTTTACACTGGAAAAGGCTGTTTTTCATATCTTAATATCGTTTTATCACCCCCCATACCCCTGTACCAACTTGTTATCCCGACAAATGCTCCTTCTAACTTTAAAATGTACAACATTGGCATCCTATTAGTGAATTTAAATATAACCAGGAGCATCAAAACAGCCAAAAATTTAAAATTTTCAATTTAAAAAAATTTAACCAGTGTTGGTTTAAACCCTTTATTTGATATTTTTAAGGTTTTAATGCGGAAATTCACTTCCGTCAGCGTGCTGCGTGCGATCTCGTTTATTCATTATAGAGTGAGTACTGATAAAACAATAATTTTATAATCGGCTATCAGAAAAAAAGTTGTTGTGGGGGGCAACTCATAACGATTATAAATTAAAATCGCGCGACACGCAGAGATTCAACTCGACCACCTTCTAATCTTGGTTCTAAGTAATTGCAGATATTTGGAACCAAGATTAGGTTACAAGTTATAAAAGATATTAATTCAGAAATAAGGATCTTTTCCTCCCTTTTCCGACTTAAAATTATAATGGCTGAAGCGATACCATTAGCACGCACTTGTCGCTGTGAGGGTATTCTCAACCTGACTGCAATTAATTGGTGCATAGGTAGTGGAAACACAGAGGCAAAGCGCATGAGGCAAGCCGCAAGATGCATCTTGCTAGTGGTAAGTCATGCAACGATGTATGCAATATTGCACAAAATCAGAGTCACATTGGAAGCGAGCCTTAACTTCAAGCTCCATCATATTATCTATATATTAATGCGCTAGGGATTTTTCTTCAGTCATAACTCGATAACGGCTTAACGATAAGCATATCCTTAGTCACAGTAACATACCTAACATTTAAAGTAGTGATGAGACTATCGACTACTTTATACTACCGACTAGTGACTAGTCGACTACTTTCAAACATCGACTAGTCTAATCGAACAAACTAATCGAGTTTCCTTGTTTGATTTTGGTTTAGTTGAGCAGCCTTTTAACCGACTAGTTGAATTATCCTGCAATTCTGAAATGATTCGTAATTTCTTTCATGTCTTGACAGGATTTCTTGATTTCCCTATTTTTTTATTTCTTGATTTATTTTGACTTTACCTATCGCTTCTAGTGTTTAAAACTACACTACGTTTCGGGAGGTAAGGAAACTCCTCCCGTTATCAAGTGAACCCTACTGGCATCTAAATATCAAGTTCTTACACCTAACTAACCTACATTTTTGTGGATTTTCTTAATTTTACATTTTAATTACACTAACACAAAAATAGCAAATACATACACAAAAATTAAAATACAATACACTAACACAACATTTGCATACACTAACAAATGGAAAACTGACTATACATTACCTGTTCTGCATCGTTGCCTCCAAGCTGACGGCAAACACGGGCAACCTCACTCTCACGTCCGCTCAGCATCAGATAGCGCACTCGACTAGTGGCTAGCGGCAGTGGAGGGAAGAGAGCCCCCACCTACCGCCAGGGGCACGTGACGACACAGCTGTGGCTACCCACCCGTCTTTGTCGACGGGAACATGACACGGAAACCAAAAACTGCACGATTCCTCCTAGAATGCTACACGGGCACTCGTACGATATTCTCATAGAGATTACCGCATGCCTCCAAGGTGAGCATTGGGAACTAGTCATGCAATCAAGTGGCCGTGTTTCCTCCAAGGGCGATCACGAACGCATGTGTCGTAGCCGCATTGGATGGACTCTAGACGCGGGAGCAACTGAAACACAAGAAACTGGCGTGTGTTTGTGGGGTGATTTTCGACTGAAATGGTTTTTAATTAAGGGAAACCATAGTGGCCTGACATCAATACTACTCCGACTTATCGGATTTTCATGTAATTTAATTAATGCCCCTTCAACAAACTTTCTTTTGTAATAGTGAGACTCATGATGTATAATTTTGGTCTCTTCCCAACTAAATTTATGATCATTTTCCCAGGCGTGTTTCGCCAATTTAGGTTTTACTGTTTCGCCATTTTTTGTGTTTCTTTTATGTTCGTTTATAGGAACTTTTAGCGACCTTTTAGTTTCTCCTATATATTCACCCTCACATTCACATTTTTTACTGTAGATACAGTTTTTTGAGGCTTGTTCTTCATTTTTCGGTTTTACTTTAGTTAGTTGCTGTCTCAAAGTGTTTGACGATTTAAAAGCTGTTATTATCTGGCAACTCACCTTATTTTTTCCGAGAGTTTTGGGACATATGGGGTGCTTATGAAAGCTGTTGGTTTATCCACATTTGGAATAGTGTTTGGCTTCGTCCCCCTTTCCTTTTTGCATCTGTTAATTATTTTTTTACGATAACCATTGTTTTGTAACTCTTGTGAAATTTTACGTCGACACAGACGGGTGGGTAGCCACAGCTGTGTCGCCACGTGCCCCTGACGGTAGGTGGGGGTAACGGCTTTCTCCCCTTCACTATCGCTAGCCACTAGTCGAGTGCGCGATCTTATGGTTAGCGGACGTGAGAGTGAGGTTGCCCGTGTTTGCCGTCAGCTTGGAGGCAACGAACAGGTAATGTATAGTCAGTTTTCCATTTGTTCGTGTATGTAAATATTGTGTTAGTGTATTGTATTTTATTTTTTGTATATGTATTTGTTATTTTTGTGTTAGTGTAATTAAAATGTAAAAGAAAAAATTAAGAAAATCCAAAAAATGTAGGTTAGTTAGGTGTGAGAACTTGATATTTAGATGTAAGTAGGGTTCACTTGATAACGGGAGGAGTTTCCTTATCTCCCGAAACGTAATGTAGTTTTAAACACTATAAGCGATAGGTAAAGTCCAAATAAATCAAGAAATAAATTCAAATCCATCGCTATTATAAGTTTCAAAAATACAGTTGATTCCCTAGTTTTGTTTGGGACGCGTCCGACACGGACCACTGTTGAAAAATTCTTTAATTAGGATTTTTTTGTAACAATACAAGTTTTTTTAATATGTTTTTCATTGTAACTACATTTGTACTCAACCATGAAATATTGTTTGTTACCTAGGCCTAGTATTCTTTGTGACAATAAAACTTACATTTTTCAACAATACTGGTACCTAAAATAGATCTTTAATAAAATATTATAATAGCCTATTATTGCATACTGTCAACTTGTTTTACAATGTTGTGAGCCTTAAAAATTGAATTAATGACAACATTTTACTGTTTATAATTTGGCTAGTTTAATTATTTAAATAATTCGGAGTATTAATTAACAATTAAAAGATAATGTATGGCAGTACACTAAAAATAAATATTGTTTGTAATTAATTGTAATGTCAAATAAGTTTTCTTAATTTTAACAATTTTTTTGCTGTGCAAATTTCGACTAGTTAGTTGAAACACTAGACCCAAGAGGCAAAAAATAAGTACCACGAGATAAAACTTTCTTTCGACTAGTCTCAGTATTTCTCATCTCACTAAATCATTGCTCGTTCTGGTCACAAACGTTATGTCGACTAGTAAAAACATGCGACTAGTACAGTAGATTCAATACTAGTTGGTCATCCCATATGACTAGTCTAAGTAAGCGACTAGTACACTATATTATTAATACTAGTCGATTACCCCGTCACTATCGACTAGTAAACACAACCGACTAGTCGACTAGATTGGCTACTAGTCGGTTAAACGACTAGTCGACTACCCCATCACTACTTCAAAGTAAAGCTTTGTTTGCTGTTTAAAAGCTGACAGGTCTTGAAGCTGTTTTAAAGCCTACCTTCAAAGCATTAGCCAATACCCAGCTTCTACAAAAATGTTTACACGGAAAAGGCTAAAACGTGCAAAAGAGTAAATAATGTTATTTGGGCAAGAATTCTAAAGAAAAATGTTGCTAGAAAAAAATATTGGAATTTGGTATGTACGATGCTGTTGCCACCTTCAATGATGGAAAGATTACTAAATGCAGGGTGTTAAGTACTCTAGGCTGGTAACAGGACAGTTGACGCCATGAAATCAATTGACCTCGAACACGTTAAGAAGGGCTGAAATGCCATAAATGAATTTCAAAGACACGCTAGAAGGATGAATAGACTCTTGAAGAGGAGGATTGACGAAGATTTTTAAGAAAACCCAGCATATTCCCCTGGAATGTTCTAGTTTGTGAGTAAACACTTCATTTTAAGGGTGCGCCGTACCTCCCTTCCGCACGCTCAAGTAAGGGGTTTGCATCTCCCTCATTGTAGGCTAAATTGTTAACCAATTAAAAATAATTTGATGTTATTTAATTCAATAAATGTTCATCTAGAGATCATACGATTTAAAAATCGTGATTTTAATTCAAAATAAGTGGTAGACCATTAGTAATGTTCTCAAATTAAGTGTATTTCTAAAAATTCCTAACGTATGGAGAAAAATTATTTTGGAGAAAAGGAACCGTATGATCCCTAGATTGGAATCTGAAAAGTGTGAAACTGCAAATAGTTTGGTAGAAATCTTTAAAATAACAGTGCGATCGAGGAGAACAAAATGGTCTTCAAGCGTAAATATGCATGGCCCTGGCCGGCGCCGACAAGCAGGGCCATGCCTGCTTGTCGGCGCCGGCCAGGGCCATGCATATTTACGCTTGAAGACCATTTTGTTCTCCTCGATCGCACTGTTATTTTAAAGATTTCTACCAAACTATTTGCAGTTTCACACTTTTCAGATTCCAATCTAGGGATCATACGGTTCCTTTTCTCCAAAATAATTTTTCTTCATACGTTAGGAATCTTTAGAAAAACGCTTAATTTGAGAACATTACTGATGGCCTACCACTTATTTTGAATTAAAATCACGATTTTTAAATCGTATGATCTCTAGATGAACATTTATTGAATTAAATAACATCAAATTATTTTTAATTGGTTAACAATTTAGCCTACAATGAGGGAGATGCAAACCCCTTACTTGAGCGTGCGGAAGGGAGGTACGGCGCACCCTTAATATGTTTTTGCTCCTTTCCACAGATTTAATTTTGCAGCATTGTAGGGTACATAAGGAAAATTTTCTCAAGAACCACTAATCCAAATCGCTTGAAATTTCAGTGTGTGATCTTTGTATATTGCTACATATGCTAACTTTTTTCATAAAGGTAAAATTATTTTAAAGTAAAAAATTAATAATTAAATATAAAACTACCAATTTTAAAAGGAAGATTAGATTTTTGAGTGAAAATTTTTTTTGTGATTACACATAAGAAAAAAATCAACTCAGATTATGTCTAAGATGTTGACAATGCTTGGAAAAAAATGAATATGATTGGGCCAGTGGTTTTGAATAAAATCTTCCTAACATGGCGGGGTATAGGAATTCTGACTCCCCAAATAGTTTTCCAAAAGATTAAATACTTTTCACTGGGAAACGGCTTTGCCGAATTTGAACAGTCTCATTCTTGACAAAATAGGGCAACACATTTTTAATTTCCTGCATTACCCAACAGTCTGATTATTTTTAAGCCTTGATTACTATTGAGTTGAGTATAATGAACTTGGATCGCGCCGTGATTGCCCAGCAAATGACGTTGATATTATATTTGTCTGTCAGGAATAGTTTATTGTCAAGCTCGAAATTGAGCGATAAAAGTTGTTAGTAATACAAGGACGTACACGCGCGCCCTTAAAACTCGCTTCTTCGCGTCGCCCTCTCTCCCTTCACCAGACTCCTCAGACGAGATTGCACGACAGTATGCCAAATGTAGTGTGATTATTGGTTTCCTAATCTTACCAATGTCTAGAGCAATTAATGATTTGTTTACATTTTTTTTTTAAGAAAACTTTTAAGGGAACTGACTTTGCGGCAATGACTAAAAAAAGGTTATGTTCAGAATTGTGGAGTAAACATTATATATTTGATTAAATAATTGTTTATTCAAACTACATCGTTCGGGTGTTTTGTGTTAATCAAATAAACATTTGGTGAAAGGATTTAGAACAGAATCAATTGTCTGACTGATGATGATGGCAGAAAACTACCTGATTCGCCAGGTAAAAACGATGGTTACGGAAAAGGGAATGTTAGAAAGTCCTGACCAAAGGCCAGGGAAGAGTTTACCGAAAGAATTGATTGAAGGAGTTTATTATTTCTACGAAAGTGATGATAAAAGTAGAGTGATGCCATGGAAAACAAGTTGTATTATTGTAAAATTAGAAAAACAGAGATTAGTATCTAAAATATTAACTCTGCAACAATTGTACACTAAACTAAGTTTCCTGATATTAAAATTGGAAGTTCAAAGTTCGCTGTTTTAAGACCCAAGTATTGCATCCTTGAAGTGCAGAGTGGAAACCACTCAGTGTGCCTTTGCTCTACTCACCAAGACATTAAACTTATGATTGAACATTTCCATTTCATTGAAAGTTAGGCTCTCTAAGTAGTGGGGATCTGGTTCCAAACCAACATTGTTTAGCAAAAATGCTATGCAATCCTCCATCAATTAATTTCTTCATAAGCGACTGTTCTTCTACCCTAGGTGACAATGAAATCAAAATTATTTTGTCGAAAGCTTTTGATAAAAATATGATTGAAAATATTACTTTTTGGAAACAGGTTTCGGTAAATTGGTGCTTACTGTAAACCATCCGTTAAATCTCAGAAGAATTCATGGAAATGTTCTGTAAAAACTAAATGTCTCGATTCGGCATGACCTTGAAGCTATGCAGCAAAGTTCTTTCATGAACGACAAAAAACAATGTTTGAAAGAGGAGAATGGCTTAATTTTGAAATTTTCAGAAAACTACAGGAATACTTTTGTGGTGTGCTTCAGAGAAGAGGAAAAACCGAACACATTAGCTTTTGTTTTTGTTATTTCATATTGTCTTGACACAAAAGTACAGATTTCTTATGGAAAAGATTAAATATAACATTTAAATAGTAAACTTTAAACAGTTTAGAAGATAGGTAGTATAGCACAACATAAGATCAATCAAAGGTTCTCTAAACTCTGTTTTCACAGAGAATAATTTGAAGTTGATACTGAGTGGCACTTTTTGGAAATTCCCCCTATAGGGAAGAAGCTATTACCGTAGGTCTCATGGTAAGCCTTAAGCCCGAGACCATGATAACTTTTTTTGAGGTCCCCAGATGCCAAAAACACTATTCGTTCAAATTTATTTATGTGTGTGTGTGTGTGTGTGTGTGTGTGTGTGTGTGTGTGTGTGTGTGTGTGTGTGTGTGTGTGTGTGTGTGAGTGTGCCCGTTAATGCGATAACTTCAGTAAAAATTGTCTGATTTCGATCAAATTTGGCTCAATTGTGTAAAATGACATTCATGACTAAGTTCGAAAATCGGACCATGGGAAGAATTATTGGGGGGGGTTATAGGGGTTTTAACTTTCCAAAAATCAGTATATTGCATTTTTCTCTACAAAATTTTAAAAATACCCAAATTTTGTTTTGACCATTTTATAGAGCTTAAAAAATAATATCATATTTTGAATTATTAACCTAGGTTAAGTGGTTGCGGTGAAAATCCAAAAATTCATACAATTTCCCATGTTAATCTTATGGGAAAAAGTTTTTTATCTTTTCCTCAGTTAATTTTACTGAAAACTTCACATTTATTTTCACAATTCAGTTCAGCTCTACAAAAAAATAATTTTGTTGTTTAAATTGTGATTCTACGTCCAACCATTGCAGAGATATTCAAAGTGCTAAACACAGTAGGTTGTCCAATTTTGTCCTAATGGAGGATAATTAAAAATTGATATCTCGATTATTTATGAATGTATATTGATGAAACTTGGCGTGTGGCTTCACCAAGCGTGTGGCTTAGCTGGTATTTTGATATTTGCATAAAAAGATTTTGTTGATTGTAACAAATGTATCTTTTGAGTTTTCATCACATGAATATCGTATTGGAACTGCCACCGTTCTGGAAGACTGCTTTAATAACTCCCTTAAAATTTGCACACCATTAAAATGTAAGGAAACACAGAAGTTTCCAGTGGAATCAAGTATACAAAAAAAACAATAAAGTATTTTTGTATTAAAATCACAAATTGAAATATTGCTGGCTTAACTAATTCATTTTAACTAGCAACAATAACTATTTGTTGAAGTATTTTGTCCACTTACTTGTTGAAGTATTTTGCCAAGCTTATTTAAGTGGTAGTAAATAAGACTAGACTTTTTATAGTATATATAAGGTTGCAGGGTGTCCCGCGTGAGTATTTCTAATCTCTCGAGACCACAACCACATCGACTAAATCGTTTTTCTAATCTTCCTTCACAAGTAGGTTTGATCTTCTTAAATACATTACCAAAATGTATAACATTTGAAAGCAACTCACCAATTAAAACAATAACTGAAAAAAATATTAATGAAAAATTCATTTTATCATGTGCACTACAAAAAACATGTTCATTTTATCATGTGTTTTTTGGTGTGTGAGTACATGAACCACTCTTTATTAAGTCATAATTAAAAATATAAATAACCTGATTTAAATTGGCATTTATTGTATACAAGGCTCTGACATTTCTGAAACTACGGTATATTCTTGTTCTTTTATCTATATATAAACCCTCATTTACCCAGAAACTTTTGAGCAAACCCATAAGTCTGACACCCTATACTTGAATGAAAGGTCTCAGTGAGCAAATTGGAGAACAAATATAAGTTTTGTTATACAATTTTCCCTATGGGCACAAATATAAAGAAAATGGATGAGTTTAAACACACTTAAAGGTATTTATTTCCAGCTGATACATTTATTTTTATTACAGCTATTACCCGTGAGAAGAACGGGTACGTATTCTACTAGTTTTTAAAATATTTATATTGTTTATTAATTGTATTACTATTACTATTTAGTTAAAAATAATCTAAATTTGTAACATTGATACACAACATTTTCAGTGAAGTGTTGTTGACTTTACAGACACGTTTGTGAACTTATTGTTTTAGACATAAACTAGCTGTTACCAACTAGAACCAATATCACCAAGATCACCTGTTCAAGTAAACATGTCATTAGCTTTTATGTAAACAACAATATCTTTCCATAAGGTTTATATGGGAACCCTTTTCGGCCTTTTGGGAGGAACCCAATTGAGTTAGAACGAAATGGATGGCTAAAAAGCTTTTTCGTGAAAGCTTATATATATGTATTATTATTTTTAAAAGAAAATTACCAGAGTACCCTTCAAAATTCATTTTTAATTCACTGACACGTGTTTCGAGGTTTACCTCATGATCACAGTGCAGCTAATAACCTTAAACTTAAAATTATTAGGTGACAAAATGAATGCAAAAGAAGAGCTTCACATTTACATGAATTATTCAGAAGACAAAACTAATATACTAAATATAATGCAGGCGCAACAAAAAAATCCAATCTTTGAAACAATCAAAAAATCAAAAGTAATTAATCATATATAGATAGATAATTTAGCATATGTTAACAAAATTATCATATTGTTTTGTTTATTTACAGGTTATTTAATTTTAAGTTTAAGGTTATTAGCTGCACTGTGATCATGAGGTAAACCTCGAAACACGTGTCAGTGAATTAAAAATGAATTTTGAAGGGTACTCTGGTAATTTTCTTTTAAAAATAATAATTATAATAGTAGCCCTATGCAGTGAACTTAATAATATAATATATATGTATATATATATATATATATATATATATATATATATATACCAAGTTCCATGGCAAACGGTGGACACGGTGCAAAAAAAAACTGTGCAAAAACGGTGCAAACGAGTCCATAAACTTTCAAACAACAAACAAACAAACCAACATCCTTTTTTATGAATATATATATATATATATATATATATATATATATATATATATATATATATATATATATATATATATATATATATATATAGATGTGTTTAAGCTTAAATATTGTATTGTTAACACTGTAAATATTTTAAACTTACAAGGCTAAACTATAATATACTATTACATATAACAATATAACTGTTAAACAATATATAAATAATACTGTGTTTGTCTTGTATATTTGGTCACATTAGTTCTTCTGTAAAAGAAAGCAATACCTTAGTCATTTATTATTTATGACTAGCTCAACTCTTACTTATTTTGAAATCTCTATGTTTTCGAAAAATGATTGTGACAGGACACAATCCTTCCGTAAGATACTTTATTGCGTAAGGATTGTCTTTTATCCGCCTGAAATGGAAAGTTTATAGGATGTGGCATTACTCTTTTGTAGCTTGTATACACGTGGTTTTACTTGAAAAAACCCTCTCCTTTCAAAATAATATTTAATTTCAATGTAAATAAATTCCAAAACACAATATTTCAAGTATGTTTATGTGGTGTTTGCAAATTCTTCATTAGTGTTCAGAACAATCAATACAGCCATTTTAAATATCGTATCAACTGAGTATCTTTAAATAGTAAAAAATACATGTACACCATAAACCAACTAGTTGATCAGGCTAGATAATCTTCAGTTACATAAGCTTGCTGAAATTAGAAGATAAATGTATTGCTGGATGCAATCCTATGTATGCATTATCATATCCTACCACTATTACAAAGCCGGATGTTTGTGTATATGCTGGTGGATCCAACACGTACTAACTGCAGAGCCGATTGAACTGAAATTTGGTAGAACGATAGCTAACAAACCCAATGAAAAGAAAGGCGTAACATACGTAATATGAGAAAGAGGCTGCTTAGTACACGGCCTTGGTATGCACAATTAACATTCATTTCATATTATATATTTTATACAGGAAAATTATGATTTTAATGATTTATAAAAACACAAAAAAGAGATAAAGAGATACCGCGATAGTGTAAAGTGAAAGGTTACACGGAATTGCAACCCTTTGAAACGAGATCCCTTTTCACATATGCAATTATTTTATATTGTTTTATTTGTTGAGCTTATATAATTAAAGTAAAGTCTTTCGTTTTGAAACACCTTGCGTCATACACTTGTTATTTTTCACTTAGGGTAATACTTCGGACGTCCAGTCCCTTTTTCACAAGTAAGTTCCCTACTTCTTTACAGTCTAATATATTAATTTCGTGTGAATAAACCTGCGATTGTTGTTAATCAAATTGTTGCGAAAAGTAGGAGTTTACTACTACAGTTTAAAGCAGAAATCAAAAATAAACAAAATGTAGATATAATAAAATAATTAAAAATATTTAACTAAAAAAAACTTTTTTAATTTTAATAAAATACTAAAACTATGCAATATTAACTCAAATTTGTTATTATTGTCTTAAACTAATGCGATACAAAACATGAAAATAATGTGATTGTATTAATAGAATAATTGTATGCACGAATCTGTTGTCACATGAACTACAGTGTAAAGTTGCAAAAACGAAAACATTCAACTTAATTTATTTGTTGTAAAAAGGTTTACAGTAATTGGCCTTTTAAGTCAAGAAACTGTCATCATATACAACAGAATGCATAACATTGCTTCAATTCTTTCTCCGAGGGCATTTCAAAAATTTTAATTTTTGTCTTAATAATCACAATAAAAAATCGCATTTAAATTATCCAAAGTATCATGTTTGTATTGAAATATGCTTGTATTAGTGATGGCATACTTGTCTTCCTGTTATGGCAGCCCTGAAATTAAAGTTTTCAAGCTCCCGTACTCAAACAAATCAACTACAGGGAAATGAAATTACTAATCAAATACGCATAACTGCCTCAACTAGTTACTAAAACGACGAAGTACTACATTTTTCCTGTAAATATTATGGAGCTACTTAAAAAAACTATGGCGATTTAAATTATGTACTTTCGATCTCCATTTTGTCAAGCAGCTGAAGCGTATTAAGATTTGCTGCATTATATTTTAATTAAAAACATTTGTTTTTGTAAAGAAACTCTAAACATGTAAAATAAATGCGTATTAAAGCTGTATAACCAGCTACGAGGCCAAAATAAATGATTAAAACGAGAAAGTGAAAATTGCTTCTCATAATCAAGCATGTGCTTTTTGAGTGCTGATTACTTTATACAACTTTATTTCGTCAAACAAGTAATTACATCCCCTATTCTTCTATCCACAGAGAGCTCGTTGTTGCTGTGCTAACATCTAACCCAATAAGTGATTGTCTCTACTAGGTCTGCGTTTTGTGATATGTTATTGTTTTGTGTATAATTTTGTATTACAGTGAATCCCTTGTTTGGATTAACTCTTCAGTGTATTCATTGTCTATTTACAATAGTTAATTAGGCCGTCTTTATTTAATTTTGTAAGTCAATAAAGGTTTTCTGATAATCATTCAAAAACATTAAGTGTTCATTATATTTTGGTTTAGTTTGTAGTTTAGCACAACAGTAAGCTGAGATATAAATTAATGGAATAGCTTGTCAGTTGGTTATGATGGCCAAGCAAACTCTCATAATAAGCACAATGAACCATACTACTGTATTTAATTAATCTGTTAGTGAATTTTCTATGGAAAAGTGAACTATTAGCATGACTCGCCCGGTGAAACTTAAGCCCGGGACCACCATAGAAGTTCCTAACGTGACCCCCTGAACACGTTTTAGGGGGTCACTAACAACTTTATATATATATATATATATATATATATATATATATATATATATATGTGTGTGTGTGTGTGTTCGCACTCTAGCGGTCGCATTTTTTGTCAGATTTACTTGAAATCTGGTGGTAACCTTCCCTTTTGAAAACAGTTGGACAAGTTCGTTGGGCAAAACAATCGGACAACTCCAACCCTGTTTTTTGGGATTTTAAGTTTTCAAATTTTGAGTTGTTGGGCCCGAAAAGAGCCAGAAAAGCCCCGAATGTAAAATTAATGCAAGTAAGAAGATAGAGATTAGTTAGTTATTAAATAAAATGTTAATTGTCTTAACACAGTACGTCGTCTTATGGGGATTTTACACTGGAAAAGGCTGTTGTTTTCATCTTGATGTAGTTTATCACCCCCAATATCACTATACCAACTAGTTATCCTGACTATACCTCCTACTAACCTTATAATATACAAAATTGCCATCCTAATAGTGAATTTAAGTATAACCAGGAGCATCAGAACAGCCAAAAATTCCATTTTTCCAAAAAATGTTACCAGTGTTGTTTAAAACCCTTTATTAGATTTTTTAAAGATGTTAATGCGGAAATTCACTTCCCTCACGTCAGCGCGCTGCGTGCGAACTCGTTTCATATTCTACCAGCCCCTGTTTATACGTAATTAACGAAATAAAGCAAAGTATGATAAATTTCGATATCATATGTGTTTACGACTTAGCGAATAGTTTTTCGTAAAATTAGTTCGGCTAATTTAAAACGTAGTAGTAATAACTATAACATACAATGAAATTTCACAACGAACAATTATATTATACGGTACAAAATACAATAACGATGAAACAATAACGCATCCATTAGAGAATGACTGTTTACAAATATTAAAGGATTTTACAACGGTGCGGCGGTTTCAAAGGTTAGGTTTCCTACAGTTTACATATTCGCAGTTAGTCCAACTAGGTAGTAGAAGTTTATCTCCTTAAAAGAGGTTTTATAGAACATTCATCATGCCTTCCTCAGATCACACGAACGCATCTCATGTGGCTTGATGTAGACTTACGGGTTTCTTAAGACGTATCTGTTACACGGGTTAACTTATTTTATTGTCTTAATTCTTAATTAACATGTATTGAGATTAATATTTTTGAGTTGGTATTAATTTTGTCTTTTTTAAATTTTATCAACCGTAAAGATGTTACAACATGGCTGATATATGTTATATCAGCCATGTTGTTTAAAATAAAATATATTATTTGGTTTATTTGGGCGAAATGTAATATCAAAAATAGCAAAATATACAAACTGTCTACGTCACTTCGAAACTAAAAGAAAATGTATTAAGATTAACTTTTTTACAGATTTATATTTTCAACTAACTAGAGTTAAGAATAATGAAACTCGTCGCACAGTGAAGTTAGGATATAAAAAGTTGACAATCTTAACTCTGCTGACACATTGTAATTCTGCGTCAGCACTGGTGCAAACCTTTACATTTGCATGAAGTGGAAATTAACCTTTATCAAATTTTTTCTCCATAAAATGGCTGGAAAACGTACTGTTTAGAGCGCTCGCTTCAACTTAAACTTCGCCTGGACAGAAACGTAAATTGTTGAAGTCTCGAAACTGGTTCCAGCTGCCATCTGTCATTAGCTTTTAATGAATGTACAATTTACTGAAACATGTTCATGTATAAGGAATATGTATCATGATATTTATTAATATAATGTATTTCTCTTTATAAATTTATGTGTGCCTTATTTATAATTGCTTGTTACAAACAATTGCAAAAAGTTGAGGATATATAAGTAGTTTGCGTGTATGGAATTCATAAGAATATAAAATACATTTGTACATTTGGTGGTCTAACTCGTTATTTTTGTGAAATGGAGTACAAACTTTAATTGTCTGCCAGTCTTCCGAATTGAAAGAAAACATTTTCATTGCCCTCTCTTTATTAATGGCAGGAGAATTCCGTTTCTCCAGCAAGATTAGCAGTGTTTATTTCAAACTGTTAAACGTTGTGACTACTATTCTTCAGATAATATTTATTTCCATTTTTATTCAGAAACACTTTGTAAAAAGGTACTTTACATATTGATAAAATTAAATAGTAATGGAAATGCAAATCTTTTTAATATAACACGTTTGATAACCGGACTAAAGAGAATAAAGCTAGTGAGTTTTAGAAATAAACATTCTCTATTCTTAACCCGTCCAGTGATCTTACACGACTTAATGAGACATACGTCTGCACTTTACAAAGAGAGCAAATCCGATTTATACAACAGCATGATCCACTGTGCGTCCTGTATTTAATGTATGACATGTGGTGGCTCGAGTGTTTCGTAGTTTCGGATTGCCAGAAACTGAATTGGTTTTGGCTTAATTAAATGAATTTCATCTTTAACAAAGATGATACGAACAGATGAAATGTCGGTATCGTGTATCTGATCACAACGGAATAAAGTCCAAACAATTTCAGCGATAGTGCCCATTGCACCATCAACAAGCCTTTGCTCTATGTCAATATTTGAGGGAAGGCATCATTCTCGCTCACCATTTGTGATCCTCCAGTCTTGTTGATATCGGCTGTTTACATTGTCAGCATATCTTGTCGCATTATTTTTTTACTTGTTGGGCTATAATGCATACAAATGTTACATTACTTTGTATTTGATGTAAAAAAATATTTTCAGATTTTTAGTCTATTGTGCGGGAAATTATTCAATCGATTTTAAACAGCTTTATGAGATTATGACAGAAACATATGGCACATTTTAGTTTTATTTAAATGTTTCTTCATATGATATTATCTTAAAAACGAAATGTAAAACTGTTATACTGTACCAATGATATATATATATATATATATCAATCCATTAATTTGTTTAAAAATAAAATAAAGAAGAAAATAATGGCATCCTGAGCCCAAAGACTGAAAATTCGCACTCCTTGGGTCAACATTGTTCAAGTACAGCTGTGTTGTGCGCATCAACTTATGTGTTGCGTCTTGGATATATGCGACGAGGATGTTCTTTATAAGCGTAGAACATTCACAAGAACGGCAAATGTTGAGTCACCTGATTATCGCAGTATATAACACCGTTCAGAGTGAGAGGACCTTTACAATGAATTTACTGACACAAAAAACAGAACTGTTAAGCTCTCTAGAAAATACAAGAGGAGAAAAATAGGTGAACACACTTTTGAACTTTGATTTCACTCATGGCAGTAAAAAACTTGGTATATTTTAAGAAAGCTCTCCACTGGAAAGCCTAATGCCCAACACGCGGCTTTACTGCCTAACCCTTGTAAAATAGCAAAACGGCTAGCATGGTTATTGAAACCCGAACACCATCCTTGTGATAGGATAATTACATACAATCTCAATGAGATAAAGGAAAGTCGGTATGCACCATTGGAGGACTCCAGACCATTTACTTATGATCAGCTAGAAGTGGCGATCTCTGCTTTACCAATCGGAAAGACAGCAGGCTTGGATGAAATATTTCCAGAATTTGTAAAACATTTAAAAACACAGGTCAAACCTGCAGTGCAGTCTTCGTGCAGTTTTAACTCTATATTAGACACCAGTGAAATGCCTGAAAGAAATAAAAAAATAGTACCTGTCCTGAAGCCCAGAAAAGAAACAAAACAGCCCTATAGTTATCGCCACTATAGTCCTTCTGAGTGTCCGTTGCTCGAGAGACTAATCTATAAAAAGAATCCTTCCTGTCCTTAATGCCTGCAACTCTGTACAATAAGCTGGATATAGGCCTGGTCGCAACTGCTGCGACCAGGTCCTTGCCCTCACTTCATTCATTGAGAATAGATTTGAGAGGAGACAAATGAGCAGAGAGGAGACCTCTGGTGCTTTCATAGACCTCACCGCAGATTATGACGCTGTCTGGATTCAGAGCCTTATAGTTAAGTTTTATAGTCTAATTCCATGCCCTCCCTAGTGCGTCTCCTCAACTCAATGCTATCTAATAGGTTAGTCAAAGTATATTAGGGAGTAGGGAAAATACTTTTAGGCAATTCAAGGACAGTCTGCCTCAGTGCTCGCCCCTCTTCTATTCAATGTGTACACTATCGACATCCCATCTACTCGGTCCAGGAAGTTCACCTATGCCGATGATATCGCCTTGGCATATCAGCACAAGGAAACACAGCAGGCTGAGACGGTACTACCAACGACATCGCAATCCTCATAGAATATTTTAGAACCTGGAAGCTAAATCCAAACCCAACAAAAACTGAAGTCTCATGCTTTCACTTAAATAATAGGTTGGCCAACCTAAAAACTAAAATCGTATTCGACGGTGTAGAGCTCAAGCACAATGACCAACTGAAGTACCAGGGTGCTAATCTAAATCGATCTCTCATATATAGAAGTCACTTAAAAAACTGCAGATAAAGTAAGAACCTGGGGTAACATTGTACATCACCTTGCTGGGTCTACATGGGGGGGTTATTTGTGAATTTACTTTGGAAAAGTGAACTATTAGCATGACCCGCACGGTGAGACTTAATCCCGGGACCACCATAGAAGTTCCTAACGTGACCCCCTGAATTCGTTTTGAGGGGTCTCTAAAAACTTTATATATATATATATATATATGTGTGTGTGTGTGTGTGTGTGTGTGTGTGTGTGTGTGTGTGTGTTCGCACTCTAGCGGTCGCAATTTTTGTCCGATTTACTTCAAATTTGGTAGAAACATTCCTTTTTATAATCAGTTGGAGAAGTTCGTTGGGAAAAACAATCGGAAAACTCCAACCCCCTTTTTTAGGGATTTTAAGATTTCAAATTTTGGCCAAATTTGGGCCAAAAAGGGTCAGAAAAGCCCCGAATGAACACTTATCGAACATTAAATTATTTTACGTAAAAAGCCAAAATTTTAAGCCCTGTCTCATCATTCTAGCGCAAGTACTTACCGAGTTTTTAAAGAAAATATTAATTGTCAAAATACAGTACATTGTTTTATGGGGATTTTACACTGGAAAAGGCTGTTTTTCATCCTTAATATCGTTTTATCACCCCTAATACCCCTAGACCAACTTGTTATCCCGACTATACCTCATTCTAATTTTATAATGTACAACATTGGCATTCAATTAGTGAATTTAAACATAACCATAAACATCAGAACAGCCAAAAAATAACATTTTTAAATTTTTCAAAAATATTTAACCAGTGTTATTTTAAACCCTTTATTTTATCTTTCCAAGGTTTCAATGCGGAATTAATTCACTTCCCTCACGTGAGCGTGCTGCCTCCGATCGTGTTGTTTTATATGGGGGGCAAGCGCACAAGTTCTGCGAACTACAGCTTTGTCCTTGGTCTACTGCGCTCCCGTGTGGCTGATTAGCGTGCATTTTCGAGAGATCGACGTCCAACTAAATAGGACCATGAGGTCGATTAGTATTATTCTTAATGGCAACCCTTTTTCCGTGGCTCCTAGTCTTGTGCATTATCGCTCCACCTGAGATCAGACGGAAGGATGCCCTGCTGAAGAAATGCAATAATATCTTATCCTGCACAGCTGATTCATGTCTACCTCCCTCAGGAAGTGAGTCGATTGAAGTCCCGAAAACCACCCCTACGAACAGCCTCCCAATTGAAGACAACAAACCTGTGTCCGCAAGCTGACTGGATTTCCTGGAATCTTTCAATGGTCGGAATAGCTTTATAATATCCGACCCTCCTTCAGAGGTTCTTGAAATGCACCTTTCTTGGAAGCAATGGTTTTTACTCAATTGCTATTGCACTGGAGTGGGAAGGTACAATAGTGGAAATTTAAATGGGGTATGACACACGATCAGTCTTGTGACTATGGGTTGGAGCGTTAAACTATGAACCACATAGTTAATGACTGTCCCCCCGCCTGCATGGACCAAGTGATCTAGCTCTGTGATGGTAGATCCTTTATTTATTATCTGAACTTAATTAACGCAGACAGATCATACCGATATTTCGTGGTTGTTGTTTTAAACTCGAAAACAGAAGGTAGCTGTACAAGCCATACGATATAGATACTTAACATTACCGTATCACTTGTATCGTTTATTTTAACTCAGTTGACAGTTACAGTTAATCCTAGGGTTAAAATTTAAATCAAGCTGATACATTTATTTTTAATTAAAGCTGTTACAATCTTTAAGTATTTTGGGGAGTCGGTCGCTTATTAAACTCAATGCTAATTAAATGGACCGTCAAGCTTACCTATAGGTACCATTATCTCTTGAACTATTAGAGTGTGTGTACCCAATTTTTACTACTTCTTCCTTATGTTCGGCTTAACATCCTGTAGCAGAATTTTAAAAATATTCCTACAATTATAAAAAATAAAAAAAATACAATATTATAGACAAATTTAAAATCTTTATTTTAATTCTATATATACATGCACAATTTTTTTGGTTCAACATACCTTAATAAATCTGCTAGGGGAGTATTATATGGCAGTCCTTGAGATATATGCAAAGTTTCAATGTTGTAGCTCAAATAGTTATTTAAATAATCGTACCTAAACTAAGAAAACACAGGTTTTGGAAAAACGCGTTTGAATGTTCGGGTTTCGCATTTGAATGTCATACTTAAAACTATTCCACTAAAAACCACCAGGACAGTAGCTTTCTTCATCTTTATCTTCCTGTTTTCTTTTAATCTTCCTCCTTTGCACTCTTCTCTTCTTGTTTCCTTCTTTTACTTCCTTTTCAGCTTTTCTTATCCGTTCTGCGTCGATTCGTTTCAGGCCCAAAACTGTGAACTTGCCAGGATTAACCTGAAGCCTTTTTAGGATATTGGCTTTTCCTATGGACCCTTCATTAAAACAAATGACAGCATCTGCAACACCCAATTTGAAGGTCTCAAGTCCTACAAACACTGTTTTAGGCAACCTTTGCCATACACATGCGTTAAAGCTCTCGTTGGGATTCTGCGTTTTGCCATGGAGGCAGCGCGTTAGTAATTCTATTTTGGTCAAGTCCTTATAAGTAGGCTTTATCACCTTACACACAGCCTTTGGAAGTGGTTTACTGTGCCTATAAGTATCTCCATTTTGTTGGGCCTTTTTGTATTTGCACCACGTGTTCTCACTATCTGGACAGTGGCCATTCCGTGGTTCTTCGTCAGTCGACATCCGGTGATAAAAGGTAACCCAGATAGCTTTTTGCATTTCTTCTGCACTATTCAAGTTGCTTCTAATGGCCTTCCCATAATAAGTTTAAAGCTGATCTATTTCAGCACCTGTGAGACGACCAGCACCTCCCGGGAATTTTTCATCACTTAGTTTGATTTTTTTGTAGTCTCGCTTCAACGTACGTAGACGGGTACCCATGCGTTTTTGGACGTGGCCCACACATTCAAGTTTGCTCATTTCAAAGCCATCTCCATACGGGTTGTCTTCCAGTACAGCAGCAAAGCCTTTAGAGTCTCCGTCTCCTAAGTACTGCTTATATCTCAGGCCTAATTTTGCTTCGGAGCGACTACACAGTGCTTTTGCGCCTGCAACCTCCATACCGCCACTGGAGCCAGTGTAATTCGCCTTACAAACTTCCTTATGTTTGGCCATATTTTCTGGATTCTGGACATTTATTTTGTTTACACAGCCAGTGCAAAACTTAGCTAAACATTCAGTGTCCAGAACCTTTCCGCTGTCAAAACTTGTTACAGTGATAACACCATTCAATGATGTGTGTCCACGCTTCTGCCAAGTGCCATCAAACGCGGCTGCTATAGCTTCATCTCCATCATTTAGTTGAATGGCCTCAACAGCAGCACTCCTCATTGAGGCCTCACTTACCTCAGTAGCAGCCAGTGTCAGCTTTTCAGTATATTTTGCAAATTTCGTGCTAGGAGGGGCTAGGTTCATTATAGCGGAAAACATTTTTGCCGACTCGCAGCCTTTCCCAATGGATCTTAGGGCATATGCTAGCCTTAGGTTTGTTTCATAAACATTATGAATTGCTTTAGAGGACATTGCTGTTGAGAAATGGTCACATTTAGTACATTTTATTACTAATTTGTGAACCAGGCCTGCCTTGAAGTTGGGGTCGACTTCTAGTACAATACACCCGCTATTCCCACAAAAGTTGCATTGTGTAAAGGACTTTATAAGACCTGAGATCATCTCAAGATCTATTAATAAATTTACTTGAGTTTCCTCATAATCCTGTTCCTTTGGGAGTTTGGAGTTGTTTATTTTTTTTGAAGCTGATCACTCTACAGGACTAGTGTGTTCAGTAGGCCTACATCTAGGGCTAGGACTGTTAGGAATTGAATGATTGGATACATCAGAACTATGTTGATTATCTCTGAAGGATCTTTTTCCATTGAATTTACTAATTCTAGGCATTATCACTATAGTAACACACTACTAAAAAAGAACACACTGCTAAACTTGCAACAGACTATGTCAAAAATAACTTTAAATAACTGTAAACACAAACACCACTTTATTATAAACAACAACAAAGTTGTCTGCAAAAATAAGGTTATGAATTGTCAGCTGGCTGTACTGAATACAGTGTGACCAACACAAAACATTCAGAAAACAAAAATATCGGCATATAACATACATAACAAGTGAATCAATCCAAGATTGCAGTAGACTGACCAACAGACCGCGGCCAACAGAGTCGCTATAAACTTCTTGTCATGCATTTCAATTTTTATATTTAACAGTCTAAAGATTTGTCTATATTTAAAGTGTTATATATGTTATTAAAGAGGATAAAACAACAAATATTTTGGAATAATACAAAAAATTAAAATTTTTGAACCTAAAAGGTGCTAACTCCCCTTAATATAAGTTAAAAAGTTGATGAAAACAAATGCAAAAGTCTTTAAAAAGTGCATTGTAAGAAACAATTGTCAAAAACATTAAATAAACGATTTAAAAAAATACTATACAAATTTTATAATATTACATAAGACGTCATACAGTCAATTTGAATAGGTGCACTCAAGGATACACAAATCTAATCCAATCAGTTAAACTGAAGTTTGTTAATCAAGGAAGTTAGTGAAGTTCACGAAGCAGAAGTGGGAGCCTAATCCATCAACATAGTGATTAAACATAAACAGAGAGGTTAAGCGTCCTCGAGATTGAAATGCTCCAGTGGCGCGAAGCAGCGGGTTTATGTATTATGTCTAGCATTTAGTTAAAATAATGTCGTAACAATGTAAGTAAGAAGTTATTATCAAAAGCTTCCTTAATAAATTAGTTGTTTTTATAATTTATTCAAAACTCAAATAACTAAATTGCATGAATTTCTTAACACTCACGTTAAAATCAAGTTTCTAAAAATTGACTTGTCGGTAAGCTTGTTGCGTGGGGGTCCGTTAAAAGCAGCTAATAATTCATAAACTACTAATACAAATCGGCAATAAAAAATCATAACAGCTTAATGTTAACACATGAGCGGGAAATCTTTTTCAAAGCTAAAGAGAACGTTTTCTTCATTTATAAACTTATATATTACGTACTAACTATGTAATGTAATTTTTAAAGAGAATTTACGGACGTTTAGTAAATTTTAGGATGATGGGATATGGCTCAACTTAAGGGTATTTAACCAAGAGAATAGGGAATAAGTGTAGTTATTTTATATTTTTTTACAATGAATGTCATCCAGAAATAAGGACAGTTCGTCCCTATAAGAAAAGCATAAGATACTACTCAATCGTCTACTTTATTTACATATCCACGAGTAGGGGGCAATAGCCGATTCAAAACCAGCACAGGCGAGTGAGGAGGAATGAGGAATCACCCCCCCCGTGACGTCAGCCCCCCCGACATTCCCCATAGCCAAGCTCGGACCCCCCGACCTGCCCCATAGCCAAGCTCGACCCCCCCCGTTACGTGACCTGACATAAACCTAACATAAGCTTCACCTATTTGTTTTATTATAATTGTTTGTTTTGTTTGTTTTTTCTTTTCTTTTCTTTATTTACATTATATTACAAAAATATAAAGGTCTGATAAGGATGTGGAGGGAGAGGTTTTTTCAGTCTTTATTGGACTAATCCCACCCATCGTCGTCATCAGATAGCAGCTCCACGTCGGAGCCGGAGTCGTTGTAGGCAGCGGCCTCCTCAGCTTCCTGACGTCGCCGCTGCGCTTCTTCCTCCTGCTCCTGCAGGAGGCGTTGGCGGGCCTCTTCTTGCTCCCGCCTTCTAGCCTCCCGCTGCTGCTGGTCCCGCTGCAGCTGCCACACCTCGTCTTGCAACCATCGCTGGTTTTCATGTATATGAGGGCGGACTATGCCTGTAAGGGAGAAGTCAGTAATTAGTAATACTGTCTAGAGCGTGAACCATTAAGGCCCTAACCCGTCCCTACAATACTTACATATGGGACGCTCCACGATTGGCGTCTGGGTGGTTTTGTCTTCTGTTTCCACTTCGACTCGGATGGCCACCGATGTATCTTCGATTACGGTTTGGGTCGAGGTGGAGGTGGAGGTGGAGGAGGGTGGTTGCGGGGCGGATGAGGTGGATTGAATAGTTGATGGGTCGGTGGTGGTGGAGGAGGTATGGGTAATGAGGTGAATCCTCAATTTGTCCCCCCTGCGGAATTCCTTTCCGCAGATGGGACAATGGAAGGGTTCACCTCCTTCCCTATGCGTGGAGTGGAGGTGGCGGAGCAGGTGATCCTTTCGGTTGAAGGTGGAAGGGCAGTGCGGGCAGGGGAACATGGTGGTGGTGGTTCGGTGGTCAGGGAAGGAATGACGACTCGACCCCAGAGGTGTACACAACAGCAGGTGAAAGCGGCAATATTTAGACTCCAGAGTAGTCAACAACCCCCGGGGTGAAAGCGGTAATCCGTGGAATCGTAGAACGTTCTCCGTCTCGGAAAGTTCCAACGAGTGGGTCCCCAAAGCGAAGTGACTGGTACAACCAAGCACGACCCCCAACCTTCCTCACGACCAAGCTCGACCCCCAACCTTCCCCATACCCCCCCCCCCCCCGGTGACGTCAGTCCCCCCCTCCCCCCCGTGACGTCAGCCCCCCCCCGTGACATAAGCCCAATAAAACTAACAAGGGTGGAGTGAGGGCCCACCGGATTCAGCATGCAGGTGAAGAGTTTCACGTTTCCCGAAGCTTCTAGAAGGTCTACTGGAGCGCGCGACTCGGCTATAAAACCGAGGCAGAGCCGTGCGCGCGACCTCAGTGTTGTTCGAGACGTCACCATGAACGGAAACGGAGTCAGTGCAGCCGAAGTGGACCAAACGATCCGCTCCTTCCTAGAGGAGCTGAACGCAATGAACGATGAGAACGCCAACGCACCACCAGTACAGCAGGGATGTGCGCCAAAGAAGAAAACGCTCGATGGGTGGACTGTAAAGAGGAAGGAAGTGCCTATCGATTCTCCGACACTGTGCTGGTCCGCTGGCGGATATCAGTACACCGTGAAGAACCCTACCAACAGCGGTAACGTACTGTTGAAGATGAACGTGTTCAAAGGAGGTCGCCCCACGTTCAGTTGCGGCTTGTACTTAGACGAGGAGCGAAACGATGAAATCTGCATATGTCTAGAGGACCTGCTATCCAGATTGCAAAACCTATGGTTGGCAAATAGCGAGACGGGAGAGTCACGATACGACGGGATCACTAGGACCGCTACTCCTCTACCCACCTGGCGAAAGACCGATTGCGTCATCTCAGGGAAAACCAAGAGGAGCGCACACTCCAGGCGCGTTGTCCAGTAAACGAGAGAGCGTGGAAACTTCCACTAAGCAACCGAGATGCTTCTAGAACAATCCACTTGTTTACGCAGTAAAGCTTTCCATTACGTCACTCTTCCTGGAATTGAGCGTGGAAACTTCCACTAAGCAGTTGATAACCGAGACGCTTCTAGAACAATCCACTTGTTTACGCAGTAAAGCTTTCCATTACATCACCCTTCCTGGAATTGAGCGAGTAACTATGTCAACATGTTGTTGATACGCGCGAGTCGGCACGTAGACACCGCTAATAAAAGGCGACTCGGCGGCGAGAGCCGGTCATTCTGCATCCAGCCGCTGCGCCATGCTCAACACGGACCACAAGATGAACCTCAGGACAGCCCTCAACAGCTGCAAGGCCGCGGGTTACACTCACATCGCAGATCTGCGGGACAACGTGGTGTACCCGATTCGCTCGTTCGAGCGGGTAGACACACCATATGGCGAGGCGGTTATGGCTACCTTGGAGGGTCTTGTCGGCGACGACCCGATCCGGATTTACATGCCTCGGCGGTACCTCACGGTCTTGGACGACAACGCCATCTCCCAGTACAACGTTGGCGTGGGGCCGAGGACGAGCCTTGTAAAGAGGAGCGGCCCTCCTGGCAGCAAACTTCCTTTCCTGGAATTTGTTTAAATAAACGGTATTTCCTATTCCCTTATTTCCCTTCAATATAAAAAAATAAAAATAAATCAAATAACAAAAGCAAGAAAAGAATTTAGTTTTAAGAGCCGAGGTGGCGGTGCATGGCAGTCAGTAGACGCCATGGACTTGAGGTGGAAACACCCGTTCACCGTCATCGTGGCCGGGCCCTCGGGCAGCGGCAAGTCGCACTTCGTGACTCGCTTCATAGAGCACGCCGACCGCATGTGCGATACGCGGTTCGCCCGCATCACTTGGCACTATGGCAGTGGTGGTGGCGGTGGTAAGAGCCGTGCGGACTCTGCCGTGCGCTACGTAGCCGGCCTGCCAGACCTGGACGACTACGACGGTAGCGAGCCCGCCCTGGTCATCGTCGATGACATGATGCGCGAGGCTGGTCCCGGCGTGGCGGACCTGTTCACCAAGGGCTCGCACCACCGCAACATGAGCGTGTTCTTCATCACGCAAAACCTGTTTCACCAGGGCAGGGGCCAGCGCGACATATCGCTGAACGCTCATTACATAGTGTGCTTCAAGAATCCCAGAGACTGCGCTCAGATCAAACACCTGGCCCGTCAAGTATATCCGGAAAACCCCAAATTCGTGGAGGAGGCTAACGCGGACGCCACGCGTGATCCGCACGCCTACCTCCTCATAGACTTGAAACAGTCCACGCCTGAAGAGATGCGCGTACGTTCGGCCGTTTTCCTAGACGACACGGTGAACTACGTGTATCTGCCTAAGAAGAAGTGATAAATAGGCCGAGCGCACGCCAGTGTCAGTCATCATGTCACACCGCGTGAAGAAAGACGCAGCGCTGCTGAGGGCCCTAATACACGCTACGCCCAAAGAACGCAAGGCCCTGTTAAAAGCGTGCGACGAGAGTCGCATCAAGTCATTGTGCGAGTGCGCGTATAACGTGCTACGCGGAAACGTACCGCTTTCTCCCTGCCTCAAACGCAAATTGAGCAAACACAAACAGGCGCTCAGACGGCTGGTGAAACGCGGCGAGGGTTGGGCCAAGAAGCGGCACTACCTCGTCCAACGGGGCGGAGGGATCCTCCTACCTCTGCTGTTGAACGCTGTTCTGCCCGTTCTAGCGCAGAAGCTAATCGGACATGGAGTACGCTAGGAAAATGGTGGTTGTACCGCAGGAGCTCATCGAGAGATTGCGAGAAGGACCGGGACCAGGACCGGGACCAAGAGGAGGAGCAGGTAGCGCCAAAAGGCCAGCCAGCCTGGACGCTGAGATGCATCGCATATTGAGCGACAAGCGGCTGGACGATACGGAGAAATGGAAACAATATCAGCAGGTGTTACAGCGGTTCCTGCACTTTTCCGCGGCTAAACGTCAACCCATAGGTCTGTCAATCATCGAGGGTGAGGAGAGGGAGGAAGAGGAAGCGGCGGGAGGTCCGAGTCAGATGAAGCGCGAGTCTAGCGCCTCGGCGGAGGAGGACATTGTGGAATCGTTCTCAAAAATCTACAGGCCGGTGGCGCGCAACTTGTTGCGATTCATGACCCGGCAAGGCAGCCCCATCGCCTGGGACGCCAATGGGGCGGTGTACGTGGACAGGGTGAAGATCCCCGGATCCAATATAGTGGACATCGCGCACAGCATAGTGAGAGCGCGAAGGGCGGACCAATTGCCTACCGGCTGGCATCAAGTGATGACCGCCTTGAAGGACATGAACGTGCCCAAAGAATACGTGAGCAATCCCACGGCGTTGCGTTACTTAGGCGTTGGGCTGGACTCAGAATCGAGCCCCTGGGGAGACACGACGGCCTCCTGAACACCCCTCTCACCGAGGTTGACACCGATACTGGACCGCCTGCGACCGCGACCTCCAGCGGCCCGAAGAAGGATAATAACCGAGGAACCCGACGGGGAATCGTCATTGGACAACTGGGAGCCGTACTCACCGTAATGGAGAAGCTGTACTACGACCCGAGCCAGCCCGGTTCCCTCGGCGGGGTGGCTGCTCTGACCAGAGCCGCACGCCTGCCGAAACGCCGGGTAGCCGACTGGCTGCGCGCCCAGGACACCTACACGCTGCACAAGCCCGCGCGCAAGAAGTTTCCCCGCAACCACTACGTCGTGTTCGGGCCCCGGGAGCTGTGGCAGGCGGACCTGAACGACATGCGCGGCCTGAGCCGGTACAACGACGGAGTCAACTACCTGCTGACTGTGATAGACGTGTTCAGCAAGTGGCTGTTCACAGTACCACTGAGGAGGAAAAGCGGGCAAGAGGTGGCGGCAGCGTTCGAGAGGATATTCTCCGAGGCGACTCCTCGCTGTCTACAGACTGACAAGGGGACGGAGTTCACCGGGGCCGCTACCAAGCGAGTGTTCAAGAGTCAAGGTGTCACGTACGTCACCACGCAGAACCCTGATGTGAAGGCGGCGGTGGTGGAGCAAGTCAACCGCACGCTCAAGAACCGCATGTGGCGCTACCTAACCTACAAAAACACGTATCGCTACATTGACGTGTTGGACAGGCTTGTGGATGCCTACAACCGCAGCCCGCACAAGAGCCTGGGTGGTGGTCTGCGACCCGTGGACGCGGACAGCGGCGATGGAAAAACGGTGTATAAGGTGTGGCGTCACATGTATGGAAAGACGATCCGGCGACGCAAGCCCAGGTTTGAGCCTGGTGACACGGTGCGCATAGCCAAGGAGAAGGGCACGTTCGCCAAAGGTTATGAGACCAACTGGAGTAAGGAGCTATTTGTGGTGGACCACGTATACGGGTCGCATCCTCTGCCATTGTACGTGCTGCGTGACCTGAACGGGACGCCGCTGGAAGGGCGCTTCTACGAGCACGAGATGCAAAAGGTAACGGTCGCCCCGGACCGCCTGTACCAAATAGATAAAATACTGGACACCAAAGGGCGAGGCCGCAGTAAGCGCTACTTGGTCAAGTGGGTCGGTTACGGAGAGGACTTCAACTCGTGGGTACCTGCATCTGAAGTGCAACAGCTGCTATGACGACAAAGCGCAGGCAGCTGTACCTGACGTTGCCCAGCAACAGCTCAATGGACTATTATCCAAACAACACCGTGGCTAACTACATCACCCATCTACCGTCAGTCATGCGATTGGGTGGCAATGGTGAATGGGAAGTCGCTTTAGTTGAGGTCCATTACCCATGCTCGTTTGTCACAGTGGGGGAGGACGCTCGCGTATATCTCTACACTAAGGATGACACCGACAAGCCTGAACTGACCGCTGTAAAGGTGGAAGCTGGAAACTATAAAGACATCGATGAACTGGTCAACGCCATCAACGCCATTCCAAAATTGGACTTATACCAATGCCAGTTTGAGTACGACAAAGAGATTGGGAAGGTGGAATTGATCTCGATAGACCAGACTGTGGTGCAACTGGAATTTAGCCCCACCCTAGCGTTACAGTTGGGATACGATGTGCACAATGTGGATTTGATCAAACATAGAAAAGCTATAAGACCGCCCAACTTACTGGCCGGGATCCCTTCGCACATGTACGTGTATTGTGACCTGGTGGAACCCCAGCTAGTAGGCGACACGGTAGCGCCCTTGTTAAAGATTGTGAACATCGACGCAAAAAACTACATCTACGGCGCGAGTATCACCGTGCACTTCACCGACCCTCACTACGTGCCGCTGATGAAGAGCTCCTTCGATAGTGTGGAAATCGATTTAAGGGACAGCGTCGGGCACCACCTGCCATTCCACTTCGGGACTACGTGCATGAAGCTTCACCTGCGCAGAGAGCAGCAGCAGCAATGAACCCGAACGACCCCTATCTGGCGTACTACCGCCAACAGCAGTCTGGGCACGGAGTGTCCACGGTATTCAGAGGAGCCGCTTTCCAACGCGGTCACGGCATCGGCAGTTTCCTAGGCGGGCTGATGCGTACAGTGGTCCCGTTGATCAGATCTGGCGCATCGGCACTGGGCAAGGAGGCGCTGAGGTCCGGTGTTTGCTTCTTGGGCGACGTGGCGGCGGGCACAGCCGACCCCCGAATCGCGGCCAACACCCGGCTCAGAGAGTTTACCGGGTCGCTGAAACGCAGGGCTGATGAAAAACTGGATCGCGTGCTGAGCGGTGGTGGCACCTATAAGAGGAGGCGTGTACAGCAGGTCACTCCTCAGTCTCTGGCGAAACTCCTCGGAGCGAGGAAGAAGAGCGCTGCGCCCAAGAGGAAGCCCGCAAAATGTGTCGCTAAGAAGAGGAGAAGCAAGACCGTTGTGCGACGTAAGAAGAGCAGATGTACCGTGAGGGACATTTTTGGATAATGGCGTTTCTACATCAGAAGTCGTGCGAGTGTGTCAAGACCGAGTTGGACCTGTTCTCGCTACCACCCACGCAGACCAGTATAGAGAGCGGTAAATGGGTGCAGTACAAGCCCATCTCTTCCCTGACAGACGACTCGCCTGTGGAGTTCATAGTTCCGGGTCATGGGGACGAGTACACGGATCTGTCACAGACGCTACTGCATGTGAAGGCCACCATTAGAACGGCGAATGGAGGCGCTGTAACGGGCGAAACAACGATAAAAGAGGTGGGCCCGATTAACAACTGGTTGCACTCGCTGTTCAGTCAATTGGACCTGTATCTGAACAACAAACTGGTGTCTCCTCAGAACAACACGTACGCCTATCGCGCCTACCTGGAGAACCTGTTGTCCTATGGCGGTGATGCCAAGACATCGCACCTCACCGCGGAGTTGTTCTACGAGGACTATGCCGGGTACATGGACAATACTGAGGAGGATAATGCCGGGCTCAAGAACCGGAGGGAGTTTGTCAAGGGCAGCCGGTACGCGGACATGGTCGGACATCTGCACGTCGACCTGTGCAACCAGGAGAAGTTCATGTTAAACGGCGTGGAGATGCGCTTTCGCCTGATCAGGTCAAAGAACTCATTCTCCATCATGTCCAAAACCGTGACAGACTACAAAGTGGACATCGCCGAAGTCAACCTGTTTATGCGCCGCTGTAAGATCAACCCAAGCGTGCTGTTGGCTCACAGCAGGACGCTGGAGTCGGGCACAGCCAAATATCCCATTACGCGCGTGGAAGTGAAATCCTTCACGCTACCTTCCGGTATCAGCAGCAAGACTCTGGACAGTGTGTTTCTGGGTCAACTGCCGAAACGCGTTATAGTTGGTCTGGTCAGCAATCAGGCGTTCAATGGGGACTACAAGAAGAACCCGTTCAACTTCACCCACAGCCACGTGAACTTCTTCGCACTGTACATAGACGGTGAGCAAGTGCCATGTAAGCCGCTTCAACCAGATTACACGTTCGGTCATGAGTTGTGCGTGCTCGCTTACCACACGCTGTACACCGGCACCGGCATCAATTTCTCAGACTGTGGTAACGAAGTCAGTCGCAACGAATACGCAACGGATACTGCCTGATGGCGTTTGATCTGACACCCGATATGGCGGCCTCTCAATCCAGCCACTGGAACCTGGTGCGCAACGGTAACCTGCGCATAGAGATTGGGTTCTCCGAAGCCTTGGCGGAGGCGTTCAACTGCATAGTGTACGCCGAGTTGGACAACGTCGTGGAGGTGGACCGTCATCGCAACGTGACTGTGGACTTTGGTGGGTAAAGGAGTTGCTGCGCTCAAGGCCACCGTGAGGACCGTTCGGTGGACTTTGGCGGGAACACGAGTTGCCGCGCGCTCAAGGCCACCGTGCGGACCGTTAGGTGATGGTGCGCATGCGCGCTAGTCCAAGGTCGCCCGACAGCAGCGCACTCAGTCGAGTTCTGTCATTCGTACGGGATGGACGTGCCGCCACCAATCTACAACGAGCCACCACCAGCGCGCTGTCATCACGGAAGCGTGGTGATGGATATGCAGTGTTTTAAAGACAGTGATAATGACTTTCTACTGAAAGAGGTTTGCGTGGTGGACGTGACTACCGGCACGCTGCTCCTACATCACATCGCCCGCCCACCCTTCAGTAAGGACCTCCTGACTCCCGAGAAACAGCGCGAGAGCGTCTGGGTCACTCGCCACTGCCACAGCTTGGAGTGGAACCAGGGGGACATCGCGTACGTCGCCCTGCTGGACAAGCTGCGCTCCTGCCTCATCCACCGCCCATTGGTTTACGTCAAAGGATCGCAGAAGAGGGACTTTGTACAACGCCACCTCATAACCGAGCCCGCCGTCACCACCGCTCAGGACATGGAGGATCTGGGCTGCGGGTCGCTCAACGGTCCGCCCGCCTACCAGACCCTACGCTGTCGCCACCATAAGAGCTCCCACAACCGTTGCGCCCTTCATAACTGCATAGAATTGCGGGACTGGCTCGTGGCTAACGACAGGCCGGACCCGTCCGTCTCAAGCTGCCTGTGCTGCTTCCGCCCACGATGAATACCGTCCAGATCAGAGAATGCCTGGTGAGGATCCCCGGACTGAGGAACGTTGCGGTCTACGCCTCTGACCAACTACCGGACGTGCCGGTCAAGCCTCTCACCGCCATCGTGTCCAACACGGTAGCACACACCGAGGGAGGCGAACACTGGGTGGCGTTTTACTGCTCGGAAGAGGACAGACTCGAGTACCTGGACAGCTACGGAAGGCCACCATACCAGGCCGACTTTCAAATGTTCCTGAGGCGCAATCCTCATCACCGCCACTACGTCTACAATAGGTATCGGCTCCAAGGCTACGATACTTCTGTTTGTGGCTACTACTGCCTCACTTACCTGTACTGCCGGGCTGTTCTCCGCACGTCACTCAACGACTCTCCTTACTAAATTTAAAAAAATTAGCAAAACTGAGGCAGCGGGGCTGGACCTCAGGTTTATATACCAGCGGCGCGTGTCACTGGCTGAGCCCCCGCCAAGCGGCAGTGAAGGCCGCCAAAGAGGGCGCGCCACGAGACCCCTCGGACATCAGCAAGCCGCTGAGCAATTCGAGGGTGACCCCTCGGACATCAGCAGACCGGTGAGTAATTCCTTCCTGGGCAACTCCTTCAAGGTCGTCCCCGACACAAGCCGCCAACCGCTCCCGGTTGGCGGGGGCTTTTTAAGCTGCACGGCTCGGGCCAAACGGCCCATAACGCCTTTCCGAGCCTAACGGCTTGTGACTTTTGAGTGAGCAAAGGGAGGATATAAACAACTCGGGTTCATGCTGTACATAAAGCTATTATATTTTCTTACAAATACTATTTACAATTTTTCTTAAAATTAATAATATAACTAGACCGGGAATTCCTGTTCGTCCTCTTCTTCGTCCTGGCGCTGTCCCTCCGCCTCCTCGCCGTCCACTTCCATCCGCTGCGGATGTTCTCCTCTCCTCCTGGCTGGCGGTAGCGGCGGGACGTCCTTGTGTCCCCACGGCAGAGTGTGGATGCCGTCGGGGAGGACGCACCGCTTGTCGTCAGCTGGACTGAGGCTCAGCTTGTCCACCTGCACGGTGTACACCCGGTGCAGGTGGGACTGGAACCGGACGTTGGTGGTGTGTTTCTGGACCCCGTCAAACAGATACTCTCTGTAGTCGTCGGGGGTGAGGACGTTCTTGACAACGCCCTTCGCCACCCCCTTGGCTCGCTTGAGAGCCTTGCTGCCGCCTGTCGCCGCGTCCTCGATGTCCATGAAGTACAGCTTGGACCGCAGGCCGAGGTACTCGTATAAGGACAGGCCGTTGCACTCGTCCTTAAACTTTCCGATGACCTTGGCGTTGACGGGGCTGTAGCAGGGGTGAGACCTCGGATAGCCGCTGGTGTCAAAGTCGTCCAGGTGTTCCTTCATCTCGGCATAGACGTCCTGGGACACGATGTCAAAGACGAAGCTGTCCGTGTCCATGTAGTCCACGGTGAGGCGGTCACCGTAGCGCTCCTTCATCTTGCGCAGGAACTCGTACATAAGCCACTTGCTCAGCTCCAGGACTGACATGCCTACGTAGACGGGCTTGTCCAACACGATGTTGACCTTGGACAGATGCACCAGGGCCACGTCCTCCGTGTAGTACGTCCGGTCCAGGAAGTTGGATCTGGCGACGTACTTGGAAAACTTCTCCGGGGTGCACACCAGCTTCACGTTGAGGCGCTTCCGTACATTCTCGATGGTCTTGCCAAAGACCGCGTTGTTCATGAGCTTGAAGAAGTCCTGTTCAAACTTCGTTTTGGCCTTCTTCCGCAGCTCCGTGTTCATCAGGATGTACGGTTCCAACCACCGCGAATGGTGAAACGAGATCGCCCGATGCACCGCGACCAGCTCCAATCCGTTTTGCAGCGCCTGCTGCAAGACCCTGTAGTGACAGATGTAGTGCGTCTTGTCGTCCAGGGTCGTCAACAGTTTGGGGAACTTCCCTGTTGGCGGACGCTTCGTCTCGCAGCAGTAGGGAAGGTCCTTGTGCAGGTCGTGTAGGCGCGCGGGGTAGTGGAGGTCCACCTCCAAGATGTAGCCTCGATCGGCCTCCGCGTCCAGCGCCGCGACGTCCAACGCCCGGATTTCCTCACGGCTGAGCCACTGAAAGTCTCCAGTCGGCAGGCGCTGGGACATGGCCCAGCCGTAGAGGTTGTTGGCGTCCAGGTACAGGAGGAAGCGCTTGGGCTCGTCCGGGCGGTAGTCCGTGCACCTGTCGTGGTTGGCCTTGGCGTAGCGGGTGATGGCCTGTGAGATCCCTCCCCGGATCCCCTGCTCCACGAACAGGTACATGTCGAAGTCCTGCAGCGTGTCCAGCTCCACGTCGCAGGTCTTGAGCATCACATCCCAGGCGTAGGACGGCAGGGTGTAGTAGTGGGCGGGGTCCAGCCCGTACTCGGCCAGCGAGGTGTCGCGGAACTGCTCAAAGACATCGGTGAGCAGGGCGATGTCACACCGCAGGTACTTGTCGGCGTAGTCCTTGAGGTTGTGACACTCAAAGGCTCACCACACGTTGAGGGCGTGCTCGTACTCCTCGTCCTTGATGTCCTCAAGGGTCATGGAGTTCCTGAACGCCTCCTTGGGCGGCAGCTCCCTGGCCCTGTACAGCGTGTCGTAGGACGTCACGAAGTCGTAGGGGAACACGCCCTTCCTGCGCACCAGGTCAAACAGCTGGTCGTCGGGGAAGCACTTTCTCGTCTCGCGCATCCTGTCCGTGGGGAGTCCCGCCGCCAGGTTGGCCAGGCTCATGGACAAGAACCTGTACGTGTCGAGGAACCGCACCGCGAAACTGCTCTGTCGTTGGTTGTCCCCGGGCTGACCAAAGTGAAACCGCTTGGTGAAGGCGATGTAGCGCTCTTCGGTGTGCGCCAGCACGTCCACATCACCGGGATCGATGGCCAGCTCCCGCACTACGAAGTGAGCGTCGTAGTTGGACAGGTTGTGGAAGTAGCAGTTGATGTGTCGCTGCTCCCGGTACCTGAGGTTTCACGAGCGGTGGGCGGCTCCTCGGGACTCGTAGGGCGGAGCGTGGTTGTGGTCCCGCACCTTGACGTCCTGGTCCGTGAACTCCTTCCCGCAGAGGTAGCAGTGAGTCGCTGCGAGATACTCGTCCATCTCCTGCCGGGTCAGAGAAGGGTGCAGAGCTCTCGTGCTGAACAGGAACTCCCACAGCGCCAGCACGTCCATCTTGAGCCTCTCCATGAAGACCTTGGACGCGTCAGCCCCGAAGTAAACGCGGGGCTCAAACTCCTCCAGGCCGAGCGAGTCCACGATCTGGTAGGCGAAGGCGTACGGGACGTGCAGTTGCAGGGGCCTCGTGCCGGGCGGCGCTTCCGCAGGGTTGGCGGCAACGGGCTGCAGAGCACACTCAAAGTCCGCGTAAACGCAAAAGCGCTCGCGCCGAGTGTACTCGGGGTGGGCGAAGCGGATCCGCTGCTTCTGGTACATGCCCAAGCAGAGGGGGGCCTTGGCGGTGCAGTATCGCATGTGCTCCTCCAGACGCTCAGCACCGGACAGTTCCAGCTTGTTAGGCTGGTTGTCAAAGTAAGCGAAGCATCGCTTACACACGTGGATGGCGTGGCCGTGAGACGTCAGCTGGGGTCGCACCAGCCTGCTGACGTTCGCGATGTAGGCGTAGTGACTGTCCCCGCCGGTGGTCACGTACAGCAGGTCCCGGTGATCCTCCAACTCCCGCTTGCATATCTTCAGCGGGAACACGCGGTTCTGGAACTTTGGGGATCCGTCGGGGCGTCTCCCCACCATGGCGCGCTCGATCCCGTACACGTTGACGCTGATGGCGTTCTTCCTCTCGAAGACTTTGATGTCCTTCAGCGCCACGGGGAAACGTAGGCCGACCCAGTCGTAGCGTGCCATGACGTCCGGTGTATACGCTGCAGGCCTCTCCGGGTGTTGCGCGACGAACTTGGCCAGGATGGCGTACGCGAAGCACATGTCATCGACGTTTTGCACGTTGATAACGGCGCGCGTCTCGCTGATGGTCCTGGGAAGCTGGACGAACCGGGCTCCGCGATCTCCCAACGGGGTGTAGAGGTTGACGCGGATCTCCAGGTCGCGTATCCGGAGATAGCTCCACCCGCTGCCCACTAGCAGGCACTGCTCCTTCTCTTCCTCCAGCTTGTGGAAGGACGCCGACAGGAAGTCCTCCAAGTTGGACGCGGCGGTGAGAGGCACGTTCTTCGTCTTGAAGGCCCGCAGACTGGTGGCCCCGTGGACGTTGGCGAATTCGCATTCCAGGAACATGTTGACCTTGATGTTCGGGTGTCGGGTCCTGACGTCGGCCAGCAGTTCCAGGACGTTGTCGAACAGCAATACCAGCACGTCCTCCACGGCCAAGAAGTCCTCCATGGGCCGGGACAGGCCGAAGGTCAAGAGCCGTCCACGGAACGCCCGTTGGAAGGTGCGGAACGCGGGCAATCCGCCGCCGCCTCCCACCATTCCGTCGGGTGCAGTGCTGGATCCGGGCTGGGGCTCGTGGCTGGGTCCGGGCTGGGGCTCGTGGCTGGGTCCGGGCTGGGGCTCGCGGCTGGGTCCGGGCTGGGACTCGTGGCTGGGCCGAGGCTCGGGTGACAGGACGGGCAGGCGCGGCATCTCGGCCACAACGAGGTTCCTCTCGACGGGGCAGTTGTGGGCCTCGTGCCGGTCCCGGTTGTAGCGCCGGGTGAAGCCTCGGTCGCAGTAGGCGCACGCGAACCTCATACCGCGGTGGGCGCTCTCCATGTGCCGCTGGAGATAAGCGGCCCTGTGGAAAAGGGCACCACAATCGGGACAGCGGACCTCGTTGGCGTGCACCAGGTGCACATGACGCCGGAGCAGGTCCTCGCGGGAGAATCGCCGCCCGCACGCGTCGCACTCGGGCCGTGGGTCTCTGACGGGTGGCGTTGCGGCGGAGGAGGAGGAGGAGGTCGAAGCCGACGGGCTCGCACCGTGGACCGCTTCCATATGGTGGCGAAGATCCTTGGGACCCGCCAGGGCGACGGAGCACAATGGGCACAGACGGCCTGCGAACAGGAAAACAAGTCCTATTAGTGACCCCGATAAACACGAGGGTGAGGAACTGGCGACCTCTTCCTCATCTCGATCACCAGTTTGAGCCCAGTAAATACGAGGGTGAGGAATTGCACATAAGACTGGCAACCTCTTCCTCATCTCGAGCGCCAGTTTACCCGGGTCCGGTAATACAAGAGTGAGGAATTGCACAGAGGCTGGCAGCCCCTTGTTTACTACTTGAATCTGTTTACTCGGTTAAAACCGTTTACTCTCTTGAAAAAACAGGTCATTAGTACTGGTGGTTTCTTGTTTAACATAAAACCATGCCTGGCGCTTGATCGTGAGGAAGGGTGAGGAACTGTACAGAGGACTGGCGACCTCTTCCTCATCTCAATCGCCAGTTTACCTGGGTTCAGTAAATACAAGGGTGAGGAATTACACAGAGGCTGGCAGCCCCCTTTCTTGTTTAACATAAAAACCGTACCTGACGCTTGATCGTGAGGAACTGTACAGAGGACTGGCGACCTCTTCCTCATCTCGATCGTCAGTTTAGGTCCAGTAATATAAGGGTGAGGAACTGGATGAGGATATTGGAGAAGAAGGCGTGCTTAACAGATCTACTGGCGGTTTCCTATTTAACCTAAAACCGTACCTTGCGCTTGGTCGTGAGGAGTGGGAGGATGAACTGATGCGAGGTGGCGTCGCAGGTTGTCGCTTCGCCCGAAGCGTCTCCCGCAGACGTCGCAGTCGAAATGGCGGTCGCTGTGGGCCGCTGCCGTGTGGCGGGTCAGGTTTCCGGCGTTTGCGAACACGCGGCCGCAGACCACACACATGCTGGGTCCAGCCATCTACAAAAACATCGGGTATCTATATTCCCCGTCCGCTACAAAGGCACAGTTGCCGCAGCAGAAACACTTTTGTAGCGATACCCCTGGGAACGAGGCGAGTCTAACCCTTTTAATAATGTTGGATAGAAATAGATGGCATGAATCGCTCCTATGACATTCCCAACACTGGTACACGTCTTTGTCTTTGTTACGCTCACACATAGCGATTTCGCCCTCGTCTGTAATTCCGCTAGGCACTTGAAATTTCGATTTAAAAGCGAAACCAAATTTTATTTCACTCAAAACGTTTTTAAAAAGGAGTGGAAGCGAGTCTATTTTGCTTTTTAAATTTGGTTCGTTAACTTTAATCGTTAGAAAACACAACTGTTCCAAGGTCATTACGGTTCCACTCATCTCCATCTGAAAAGAGACAAGGACAAGACTCAGTGTACCGAGATATGCAAAACATTAAATATTAATTTTAGCTAATACGATTTTAGAGCAATGGTAAACTTGCTGATGAAACAGTGAATTACATGTTACTTACGTTTTAAGATATTCAAAGAGAAAGTCGTAACAGTCGCACAAATAATCACCGCGATAGTAACGAAAATTAAAAATAACGAATAATTAAAATAGAAACGCTAATTAATAAATATGTTGTTACTTACGTTAACTTTTACGGGAATCCAAAGGCAATGAACAGCAGGTTGTGTAGGTGTATCGCAGAGACAGCAATACTTCGTCCGCACAGCAAGAGCTCCAAAGACAAACTGGCGAAACCTCTGAAGACGCGCTCATAAATAGCACTTGTCGGAGTGAGAGGTCTGGAAGGCCGCTGATGAGTAAACAGCCCCGGGCGGTCACGTAGGCCCTAGCACGCGCCTCGACACGTGACTTCACGGAGCCGCTCGCAGTTTGGCTTAGTCAAGCCGGCATACAACGTGTAACGAAGTCACATCGAGTTTGGTCGGCAAACAGCCGAGATCCCATGAGGAAAACGCGTTTAAAAATTAATAGCGGGCCCGTTTAACGGTGGATTCTCAATTTTCTTTAAGCGATGGTTTTCTTAGGCCGCCACCTGACATGTGGTGAAGTTTCATCAAAATCGGTCGGTAAACAGCTGAGATCCCATAAGGAAAACGTGGTTATAAATTAATAGCGGGTCCATTTAACGGTGGATTTTCAATTTTCTTTAAGCGATGGATTACTTAGGCCGCCGCCTGACATGTGGTGAGGTTTCGTCAAAATCGGTCGGTAAACAGCTGAGATCCCATAAGGAAAACGCGGTTATAAATTAATAGCTGCCTTGTTTAATGGTGGATCTATGGGGTTCTTACGTCATTCGCTTCCTTGGGGATAGGCCTACACTCTGGAAAAAGTCCCGTGGGAATCGGTGGATAAATAGGCTAGTTATTAATTTTCGAAAGTTTTTTTCCTCATGTTCAAGGTCATCACGAAAAGTGCCGCTGGCGACCGGGGGGGGGGTCCGAGCTTGGCTATGGGGAATGTCGGGGGGGGCTGACGTCACGGGGGGGTCCGAGCTTGGCTATGGCGAATGTCGGGGGGCTGACGTCATGGGGGGGGTGATTCCTCATTCCTCCTCACTCGCCTGTGCTGGTTTTGAATCGGCTATTGCCCCCTACTTCCACATGTGATTTAGTGTGTGCTTTGCTTACGTATTATCATGTATTCATACTGATCAATCCTCAACATGTAAACATGTTGCCGAAATGAGAGCAGAATGTGGAGAAGATGGTTTAAAGTAAGAGATTGTGTATACAAGAGCCGGGATGGTAGCTCTGATCCTAGATCTATGCCGGTATACAAGCGGGGATATCAGCAAATATATTCCCCTGATATTATTTCAGTCAGCTGATTGGAAACATTTGTTTCTAATCGAATACATAATAATAAAACTTATTGCTTCTGAACATTTTGTTGAACTATTTTGTGTAGACTGAAAGTTGTTTTATTTATTGTAAGTTTTCCATTTTGTTTTATTTTTTACTTATTTAGTTTTATCAATAGAAAAAGGGTCGAATCTTGTGATGAAGAGGAACTATTTGTACTAGAAAGATTTTAACAACTGATACAATTTGTATGATCTATTATATAAAAATCAATGTTTGTACGTCTGTTCGTCTGTCCGTTCGTATTTTATATGCTGCCATACAGTATCCGATTGCTTTGAAATTTCGCATAGTAACACAGGTTAACCCTGGGAAGGTTATAGGCCATTAACCGAAGTCCTAGAACATTAGGGCTGTGCCCCACTGGACTTCAAAGTTTCAACGTTAATCTTATGGAAGAAAGGTTTATTTTGATTTTATCAGATGATATCTATAACTTAAAATATTTTAAACAGCTGTTTTTCATTATGAAAATAAAAAACATACTTGAATGGCAACTCTCATAATGGAAATAAAAAAAAAACACTTGTATATTGAAAATGAACGAGTATTTGACATAAAACAAATTCAATGCCTCTTCTGCGGCAGCAACACGCGCCGGGTACCAGCTAGTAGACTATAAAGGTAAATTGTGGTTTAAGGTATATAAAAGGTATTTAGCGTAATTCCTTGTGGAATAAACACAAGGTGATATAAACACATATTGCCATATGAACATGGTCTCCCGTGCCTAGTTTACCGTTTGCCTGTCTGTGTGTGTTTTTCACATTAAAGTTCATATTCTAAAAAACTACTGAACCAAATTTAACCAAATTTGAGTCAACTGTTTATTGTAATAGGATTTATAAACACAAAGTTATAGTAAAATTATCTCTGACAATTGCAAAATGGCGGAAATTTTAAATTTTCAATCTAAAATGGCTCGAAAACCAGCTATTTTTCAAATTACTTACACGTACAAAAATAACTTCGTTTAGAAATTAAATATTTCGTCACTAGGATCAAAAGTGGATCTTTTTAATACGAGCTCCAGTTTAACTGCCGAGGCGAAGCCGAGGCTGGGAAATGAGCGAGTATTAAAAAGACACTTTTGATCCGAGTGACGAACTATATTTTTCGTCATACTGCCAAAAAAACTTAAGGTTTAAATAAAAACAAAAGTAAAATTTACGTACTGTGTCTTCATAACCTGAAATGTTTTTTTTCAGCTTGTCTCTTGAAATAATCAGCTGTTGCACATGCATAACTTCGGTTAATTCATATCTATCGGTTGTTGAGTCGATCACTTCAAACCAATCATTGTGGTTCGAATCAATCGGTTGTTCTTCAAAACAAACATACGATTTGGGCACGGTTGTCATGGAAATATGATCACCCTAAATTGATCTTGAATTCCTTTTATTTATAACCTTTATTTATACGCTACTAAATAAAAACCCTTATGTTCTCTTAACTAATTTTATTAAAATACAAAACGCACTTAACAATAGAAACGTACACCAGTACTAATTAATTAAATTATAAATCATAGGTGAACCTTTGAAAACTAGCCTTCATTAATATCTAAAAACAAACACACACATTACAAATTACCTTTGTCATTATTTTGAACAAACTCATATTATTTGTGATAGCTAACTACAATCTAACATTATAACTTACTTAAATGTGATATGTATTGTACAATTTTGGTTGTTTAAAATGTGAATTTTAGGTTTTGGTTTTGTTTCTTCATAAATATGATTAGTCGTGTTTTTGTTATCACTAATTACTACGTGTCGTAAGTTGTGAATTTTAACATTAGGCCGCGGTACTGTTGAGATTTCTCGTCCCAATCGGTCATCTTCAAAAACATCGTCTACATCAAAATATTCGCTTTCGCTGGTGTTGTTTTTATTTTTACCAACGACGTCGGCTTCTTGGTTTGATGAGGTGACTGTATGTGGTTTAAGTTGACCAAAAAGTCTTTGAGAAACCTCAGATTTTTTAGTCAGGGAGTCCTTTAAATACCCTTCAGCCACAATCAACGAACGCCAGCCGCCATGTCTTTTAAGAGTCACCGCCCCCTTCAACCAGCATCGATCGCCTAAACGGATGTCCTGTGTAGCTCCCAGGATCCTTTAAATTTAGGTACTGAGTAACGAGCTTAGGCACGCCACTTATGGTATGTTTACCTACATGTTGTGCAATACTTTTTCCTTTCCTGAAGCCAATCAAAAGCCTATCACTCTTCATTTGTTTAGGTCTTAATGACATGTATTTTCTAATCAAATCACAAGGTTTAAAATCGCAACCTTCATTGTTGATTATGAAACTCAGACTTCTGTGCGTTTTTTCCATCTTTTAGAAACACAACTAAGTAACTCCCCATGGTCTTGGATGTCACCAACTGATGAATTTATAAGTTCGTCACTCCGACAAGCACCAAAGACACCAATTGATAAAATCACTTTAGTTAGTAGCAAAAGTTCGTTTGGTGCTTCCATCATAAACGAGCTAATTTGTTCTGCCGTTAAAACATTAGATTTCTTTGGCACAAAACCAACATTCTGCCGTTTTAAGAAAGCTACACATTTTTGAAACTGCTTTACGCTGATATTTTCTTTAACTGCTAAACAGCTTTTAACCATAGTAAACTTACTCCACAATGCAGACGGTTTCATGCTCTTGGAAAATTCATCTAAGTATACCAAGAGAACCTCGTCACTTACATTCGAAGTCTCAATGCCTTGGTTTAGGCACCAATCACTGAGTTTCTTGTATTCTTGTTCATAGAATTTCTGCGACTTCTCTGGAAGTAAACCTTCTTGAATTGTTTGAGCTTTTTCTATTATATTTCGATACAAGTCGTTAGGCCTACTAACTTCGTCCATCGTGTCACTCACAGTTGTCACTCACCAGTGGTGTACGGGAAACGAATGCAAAAATAATAGCAATACAACAATGAATGTTTCGATAATAACAATGAATGTTTCGATTATTTATAATCGAATGAATTTCAATAGATTTATGACGACCTCGAATCAAAAGTATCATCAACAATGATCTTTTTAGTACTAGTACGATAATGATCATCAAAACATATCTTATTATCCAAAGACTTAAAAGAAGAACTTTTGAATCTCAATGCATCTGTCAAAAACAGTTGTTTTTGAAGCAGTATAACAAAAAAGATTTTTAGATTATTTAAATCCAGTAACTAACCGAAATGTTGCAATTATTTTCATTTATTCCATTGTTGTATTGTGGAGAAACCAAAGATGGGTTAATGTCCGGTCACACGTAAACTGTATCAGCTCAGCAGTTTGCGGCATTAATTTTCTTTTTTTTACCCTCCTTAAAATGATGTGCAACTTGTCAGGGGTTGCTATTTGAAAAATAAAAATTACCCCCAGCAACCCCTATTTAGAGATGAGGGTTGAAACCCTTAACCACTTAAAAAAATACTTATGCTAGTAGCATTTACTAGATTGTTTGAAAATGTACAGTCGTTTAAAAATTAAGGGGGACGCCCTGTATATAAAATACCAAATAAACGAAAATCAACCCACTCTCACTAAACACGCTTGGTAGATTAATGAGTTAATCCGAGCGGCTAAACTTACCGGTTAAACTCAGCGGCTTAACTATAAACTAGAGTTCTGAGCCGGCTCCCTTACCCGTTCGCACGAGGTTTTATAATAGTATTTCGTGTGAATTTTCGTGCTGATTGTGTAAATATTCGTTTTTTTTAACAACATAAAGCAGTTTTCTACTAGACTCACGCAACGCAGATCTCATGAATAATCTAGTGTACAGTGAATAGATGATGATGATGGCCTAGCGCCAAAACGCGTTCATCACGAACAAAATTGGATTGACGACGTAAGTACGTAAAATAACAACTAGTTAATATTTTAATGTAAACAAATTTTTTAATTTTTGAAGTTTTGCGAGCGAAGCCGCGGGTAATAGCTAGTATGTTGTATACATTTCAGGTTATATCCTTTACAACGTTTTACTTACAACTAGCTACTTTAAGAAGTATTGTTTTTATTTATATGTTACCTTATGAGTTTATAAATTTGCAATGATTAATTAAATGAATCATCTATAGGGGGGTCATTATGACTAAACTGTTGTTGACGTGAAGTTGACTGGAAAATATTTGTGTAGAATTCGAACCTCAATCATTCTTTGATCAGATCGCTCTTTTACTAAAAAAAATAGAGACAATGTACTAATAACCGACTAAGCATCGTATTCTGGTGGCATTTGAATGAAACATAATACCATTGACTATAAATACTGAAGTATATATATTCAATGATAATACAATCACACCTTGATTTTTTATGAGGCATAAATAAGACGTGTTCATGTGTTTCTATTATCTGTTTAAGTGAGGAATGAGATTGTTATATCAAAATCGTACTCAACAGAACTATCCTAGTTACTTAAACATGTATGATTGTTTAGTGTTGAGCTTACCAATGACTGATAAGATGCAATAAACTATGATCATAAAACATACAGACAAGGATAAATTGACAAAAAGGTGAGGACGGTGTCCTGTCTTGCTAAACAATATCCAAAAACCCGAGATAATTGATCTAAGTTAATAAGGAGGTTAATTTCGAAGTAAGTGTTTACTTATTACAATTGTGACTATGTTTTGTAAGTGGAATAATATTCATGTACTTAAAGTTCGTATTTATATACACATATATGGATATATATATATATGGGTTTATGTGTGTCCTCGCCGTTGATAAGTGAACATTTCAAAGGCTATATCATGTCGCCTCGAGCGACAACAATCAGTGTAAACGAGTTGTGCAGCCAGCCTTGTAGCTGACAAGATGTCACCTACTATGGCGGTTGGGTCGAATCACCTCATTTGAAAATACCTAGAATATCTTTCTAATTTATATTTTTAACTTTTTGTAATTAATAAATATACTTAGTTATTTTTTGGCAACGATTTAATTTATCATCATTATTCCTAGCAATATGAAAACTATTACTCTAGACAGACGATGGTATATACTTAAATTCATAGTTAGTACAGTAGCAGATAAAACGTGTGCAAATTTATTCCGATTCAAAATCAGTTTCTAAGATTTCGCGAGGGAACTCCATCACACTTTCCGGAAATTAAGGCAAACACACTTTCTCTTTTTTCAGAGTTTCATCTCACAACCGGAGGCTGCCGTAGAATATTCGCATCAAAAAAGGATTTATTAAATCCGTCTAGACTACACCTACCATGTAAAACTTAAATGTTTAATTTTTCAATCAAATCTAAACTATCTGTAAACGAAACCAATATATGAAATCCATCTATTTATTTAAGAACAGTGCTACATTATTGAATACGGAATAACTTAAACAATTGTTTTTACAAATACAGAGTGTTCCAAAAACCGAGGGTCATTAGTTCGAATCTCGGTATTTTCAAAATATAAACATACGTCAAGTTCATGGTTCACACTTTTATATAATTGGTTAATGATTTCCCTGACTTTCCTTGACAAAAAGTTGATTTTCTCTGACTTTCTCTAACCAAAATAGGTAATTTTCCCTGACTCGCGAATCGGAATGCGCACTTTTCTCTAATAGGTTTTTATTTTCGCGAACAATAGTGCTTTGCGTTTACGATTGAAATCAAAATTTGTGCCTTGTATAAGTAGTAAGCATTTTCCCTGACTTTTTTGCGTTTTTTCAACTTTTCCCTGACCTTTTTCAAATTCCCTGACTTTCCAGAAAGTGAGAACAATGAAACTAAACACGATTTTAAAGCTCTACTACAGACTAAGATTTTGGCGAAAACAGAACTCACTTATCTTTATCAGTTTCAAGATGGCGGCCATTTTTTTCGAAAATCTAACATTTACGGAATACCCTGTATCTACTAAACCATAAGACATATCTTCGTTCTGATTCGAAATTCTTATTCGTATTAAAATCAGCGTTTCCCTTATATGCTACATGACAGTATTTAAAAGAAAGTACAAAAAATATTTTTTTGCAAACGTTTATATGCCCAAAACTTCCAAAAGTTAAACAGTAACGTATATCAAAAGTGTTTATCATCTTAACGGTCTTGGAAATCCTACAACTTTCTCATTCACACCAACCTCGTATCTCTGTTAGAATTTTAGTAACCAACAAAAATCATCATTACCAAATAAAATGCACGCAGGCCCCCCTAAGTTATGCATTACCCGTTTACAAAATAGACCACAGAGTAATTCTAAGTGTTGCACAAATAACATGCATTATATTGTTGTTGCTCAACAACATTCATTATTTTGCTCAACAACAATCATTATATTTATGATTTTTTTTATTGCTCAAAAATAAAAAGAGATACGATGTTGGTGTTGCTAGGACTTCCGAGACCTTTAAGGTGATACACATGTTGACATTCGTTATTATTTGACTTTTTGGAGTTTTGGGCATATAAACATTTTCAAAAGAACTATTTTTTGTATTCTTGTAGTTTGTTTTAAATACTGTAATGTAGCATATCAAGGTAACGCTGATTTCAATACGCGTAAGAAATTTGAATCAGAACAAAGTTAAGTCTTGTGGTTGAGCAGATACAGGGTATTCCGTAAAGTTCAGTATTTTTCGAAAAATGGCCGCCATTTTAAAACGGATAAAGATAAATGAGTTCGGTTTTTGCCAAAAAGTGAGTATGTCGTAGAGCTTTAAAATGGATTATAATTTGATACATATTAACATTTGAAAATTCTGAGATTCAAACTAGTGACCCTCGGTTTTCGTAATGCCCAGTATTTGTAACAAACTAAATATTTTTTAAAGTTTTTCCTCCATTAATCACATAAAAGATGTATATATTCCAGATAATAGTATTTTAATTTCATTTTATATCAAGTAAATGTACGCTAATATTCCTACAAAAAATTATGCCAATACTTGAAGAAAACTTGAAAAAGAATAATAGTGTAAACAGACAATAAATCAAAGATATAATAGCGTTAACCAAAACCTGCACGAATCAAAAATATTTTGAATATAAATCAAAATATTACAAACAAGAGGTTGGTCTCGCCATGGGATCTCCACTAAATGGCTTACTATCGGACATATACACACACCACCTAGAAGTAAGTAAAATTATGGATGAAACGAACCAATTCATAAATAAAATTATTTAACCAACTATTTAGTTAACAAGTCAATTTATTTAGATATGTCGATGACATAATTTGCCTCTTTAATGGAACTACCAAGAATGTAAGGAATTTTTGTCTTATCTTAATCTCATATCTTCTAAAATAAAGTTCACACAAGAAAGCAAAAAAAAAATTGTTTAGACATAAAAATAAGCGAGAAAAATGGTAAACATGATTTTAAGATCTATCGAAAACCAACACAGACAGACCTGCTAATATCACCAACATCCAACCATCCGTTACAATACAAAATGGCAGGGTTTCGAGCAATAGTCAATAGATGATTAAAAGTTTTTTATTAAATTAATTTTAAATACCCCCGTAGCAGCAAACCTGCGTACTCAGCGAATTTCCAATGCATATATATGTATATTAATACCACATAAAGCCACATACCAAGTTTCATCAATATACATTCATAAATAAACGATTTATGACATTTTAATTATTCTCCATAAGAATAACATGGCAGCTGAGTATGCAGGTTTGCTGAAGCAAGGAACACAAAAAATGGGGTTTTATACAAATATCAATACAACTCATCTAGGTTAAGCGACATACCAAATTTCTTTAATTTATTTTCATAATGAAGGCAGATAATATGTTACTTATTCTCCATAAGAATAACATGGGGCTGAGTACGCAGGTTTGCTGCTACGGGAGCCTTGGGTAAAAAATTGTCTTTTTGAGCAAATATCAATGGTCCACAACCAGATGAAGCCGTATACCAAGTTTCGTCAGTATACGTTGATAAATAGGCGAGATATAAAATTTTTCTTTTCCTCCATAAGAATAACATTAGACAACGTACTGTGTTTAGCACTTTCAATATCTCGGTAACCAATTGACGTAGAGAAATGATCAAAATACCACATTGTGTGTTTTTTTAAGCTGAATCCAATGGTGAAAACTAAAATTTGAATATTTCAAAAATTATATGTAAAAAATTCGAAAAACCCATTTTTGGGGTACAAAACCCCCCCAAAATACCCCTTCGGGTAGAGCGATCTGGCTGGTTTTCGAACTTAAAGTCATAAATGTTGCTTTACACGTTTATACCAAATTTCATCAAAATCGGATCATTTTTACGAGAGTTATCGTGCTCACGGACACATATATATATATATATATATATATATATATATATATATATATATATATATATATATATATATATATATACAGTATCGAACGAATGGTGTTTTTGGGGTCTGGGGACCTCAAAACGAAAAGTTATCATGGTCCTGGGCCTAGGTCTTACCATGCCGACTACGGTAATAGCTTCTTCCCTATAGGGGAAATTCGCTAAAACGAGAATAATACAAATAAGAAAAGAAAAAAATCGCAGAATTATAACAATGCTGAAGAAAATAACTTTATGACTGTGCCATATATCACTAGACTAAATAAATCATAAGATAAACCTTTGCCCAGACACCGTTTAACTTAAATAAAATAATACAAACCAATACACAGGGTACTCAGTTTTATGACGATAATTATCATTACCATATATAGATGTATATATATAGTATATATATATATATATTATTGTATATATTTTATATATATATATATATATATATTATATGCATTCATATAGATTTGAGCGAATAGTGATCTTGGCAAAACAAAAAGACCTCAAAACAAAAGGTTATCATGGTCTCGGGCTTAGGTCTTACCTGCAGGGTTTATGGTCCTGAGGTAATATCTTCTTCCCTATAGGGAAAATTCACTAAAATAAATTTTTGGCGTAATAGGACTGTTATTTAGTATTGTTAATTCGAAGATTTATGTTAATCAATTCACACGCGTGCCAAAAGTGGGGATACCAAATAAATGTGAATATAAAAAAGTTTCAATTTTGAATTTTAACAGATTAAATTAAAAAAAGGCTTTTAAATATAAATAGTTGGCGTTTTCTTCGTAATTATAAGTTGATGTTACTTGTCTGCTCCTAAATGCATGTGTTTGGGAGAATATGAGAATGGACTGTGTTATCTCATTGAGCCTGTTCTAGTCACATTTTTTTACTACTCAACCACATAAAACCTTTACTGTATTACATTACTGTAATGTCAATGTAGAATAAACAGATCCATTTGTATCGGGAAAGTCCATGTCTCAGAGTAAATGGACTATGCTATTTTGTATGTTACTTTCTGCGAATAGGTTATTTCAAAAAGGTAAATAATCTAAGTTTGTTTCAATTTAATCACACTTTCCATGACACACAGTTGTGACACGTGACACGCGAGCGTCACTCACTGGGGCGTTATCAAGTATGGCGATTGTAGGTTACCGTGTAAATAAATTACTAAGTTGTCACGCAGATGAATATACCGGTATAAAAAACATTTCAAAGCCATGAACTCATTATTTACTTTTAATATCAGTTCTGGAGATCGAGAGGGTGCCTGAAAATCACTACTGATATTCTTGAAGAGAAATATTAGACGTGTTTTATAATATTTAATTGAGTGTATTCTAAGAGTATAAACATTGGATACTATGCAGTATTTATGTATTGCATTTCCGCCATCTCTAAAAATAATTAATGGAGATAAAATAGCAGTTAATATTTAGGAGTATTTATCTTCTTTGCTCTACTTATTGATTGTAAGTTATATTTTAACCACATCATTAAATAAATAAATTTAATTTTGAGAAGTAACATTTTTGCCTAATATCTTCTTATTTTTTATTTATTTTGACTGTTTCTTCTTTTTACAACTTTTGTATCACCCATTTTGAAAGAAGTTGCTATCTAAAACTTAAGTTGGATCAATATCCAACCTTTAGTTAATTCTGAAACCTATACATTTAGATAAATTTGCTATTTGTTTTAATATTTGTCCAGAAATAAATTATAATTAACGTTGAATCGTAATAATGGCAATCACTAGAAGGTGGTTGGATATATTTCTGACACCCGGTTATAGTTTTAAGGCTGAACAGGAGTCTTGAAGTACTTCCATTTAAAATTTTGAAGAAAAGCTAAATTGCAATTTTCTAGTCATTATTATTACCATGCCCTTCCTTCATTAAAACTTTGCTATAAAAAGTTACCTTTATTTGCTGATAAATTGGCGTAAATACCTGACATATTAACAATTTAACTAGTAATCGTTTCAAATGTATTTTGACGCTCTTCAATTGAAGATAGAGGACTTCCTTGTGTGGCTTTACAACGATTAGTTTGTGAGTCGAAACTAATTGTCATCTCTTTGCAACATGAATTACTTATGGAAACAGGTATTTACACTAATTTAATATATTCTCAGTTAAGGCCAAAACACACAAAAAAACTACTTGCTGTTAAGTATAATGGATTTTATATGAAGATATGAAGTATATGACAAGTTTAGCTACTAACAATAGGTGGCGTATAACTAACACAATATAATTAAATTAACTGATCAATAACGATTAAAATTAGAAGATTTTTTATTTAGAATGTTTTAGACCCGCACAATTTAAATTCAAGGGATTTTAAGCTTTCGCATAAAACATGAAAGATAGTTTAGAACATGACAGTTCCGACTGCAGTCTTTGTTCAATGTTGAAGTATTAGTGTCTTATTGTGGAATATTATGAGCTATCAATAGTATTGAATTCTAAATGGTTTCTGTGTGTGTATTTTTTCTACAAAATACAACTGAGTTAGGATTTACCCTTTTAAACTCTGATAAGTAAAATTCGTTGTTTTGGGAAATACATTTGTAATATCCACGATAATAACCAGCTTAAAATCTTAACTAGTCCTTTCAATGTCTTGCGACATAAGCCTTTACGTCATAGCAGCACCTGCCACCCATCGTATTATATTCTAGCAACAGTTCATGACAGTTTATAGGGGTAAATTTATACTTCTTTGTGTTGGTAGGCTTATAATGGCTCAGTGACAGGTGCAGTAGCCATTCCACTTCAGTGACGTAACGAAAAACATCTTTCGAGGCAGTCGCTCACCCGTTGACAATTTTTAACGATCAATAATACAACTTTTAGGTTTGTCCAGTTAGCAAACCTATATTTTGGAAAACAGGTTTGTTATTATTAAAATGAATAATAACAAATTTGCCAGAAATTGATTATCTAGTATTTTGAAAAACTAATTCCTTTATTTAAGTCGGTGTGTTTTTTATTTGTAATTTTTGTAAGCTCAAAATGTTATCTTATAAGCCCTACCCTTCTTTCTTATATTTTGCCGGAATAGTAAGAATAAAAACATGTACGGAGATGTTTTTGTGACAGCAAATAAACAAGTGTCGCGGCCTCTCATGAATAAAATAATCCGAAGGCTGCAACACGCTAGCCTGCAGCGTTGACTGTAAATTTCCGCCCATTGTCTACTTTCCTCCCGAGGAAAGAGTTTAGAAATAGGAACTCGTCTGGATATTTATATGACCTGAATGGTTTCATTTTAATTATTTTTTATTCTATTGGTTGTAATATACTAGAATAATATACATTGTACAACAATACAAAACTGAAACCCCTACTTATTAACAATGAGCAGGAGATTACATAGTTAAAATTCCCCAATCAGAAACACACATTTATTTTCCCACACGAGTTTTTATATTTTAATCACTAATACATCCCTGAATGCTGCAAGTATTTATTTATGTGTGTAATTTGATTTTATCTTGTTTTACATTAATACTGCTCTGATAATAATAGTCACAAATCAACATTTTCTTCATGATGCTTGCTGGTGTTAGACCGCCTCATTTAAAGGACATTTCAATGCACCTTGCACCACCATAATCAAGTTTTCGCCTACCGTTGCTAGAAGTACTGATACAGACTAGATCGTTGAAAAGTCATATGGTGTTTTATAGTTTTCCACTCCACGACCTTTTCAATGCTTGACAAGACAACAGAAAATAGTTTAAACTCATCTAGTAAATTCGTTTTCATGAGAAAACAGAACAATCGGACCTATGAGTGATAGAGAAAATGGGTACAGTTTGTCAATATATAAGACGCCGAGCGCCGACGCAAGCTTGGTCGAATTAATGAATTAGGGAAACTATTAATGAATTGCTACTGTAGAATGAGTGAGATGCCTTGTGTACCTTGTTAGTGACTAAGACCGAAGATTTTTTTACTATTTAAATACCAAGCATTTTAGTACACTGAAATCATAATATTAATAATATATTGAATCACAAAAATATCACTTAACTCTAGAACCAAATGACATAGTAAAAATATAAGAAAGGGTTTAGTAGGAAAATCTAAAATTGCTCAACATTGGTAGTCTGAAAATTACCACCGGGAACCTCATTTGTTCAAAAGAAACTTCACTGAAGCTTCGAATGTGAAATTAGCAGACCAACCCATCGGCCAATCTTCAATTGAAATAAATTAATTATGGCTGCCTATTTTAGAATTGAAGATAGGGAACATAAAGCCCCAGTAAATAGGAAAACATTTAATTCTCCTCAAAATTCACACATTATTATATATTAACCCATAGTAAGGCCCGATAGAGACATCAGGTAAACAAGTCACAAATAAACACACCCACATGGGTGGGAATAACTATCAATTGCTTGTGTTCTCTTTTTCAGATTTCCGCCACCGCACGCCCAGACCGCTAGTGATGCGCCTAGTCACGTGCCCCCCCTCCAAAACCATGCCTTTTGCTCGAGTAGTAGCGCTGTGCGGTGCCGTATCGTGCTTGGTTTCCGTTCTGTGCCTGGCTTTTAGGTTTGGTATTTTTTATTTGCCTTTTTTTAGACTTTCTTATTTTCATTTTGACTGCTTTTACATAGTTTTCTATTTTAACTTTGTTGTGTTCTTTTCAGCTTTGGTCGGATTTTACCACTAATATTATTGTGCAATTTTGAAAAGTTGTAGGTATTTTTCTAGCCTGAAGAGGGGATCAGATTCCAGATCCCAAAACGTCATTAAACTTGCTTTTGCTAATCAGTAATGAAGAATGTATGCAATAATTTCTTACACTTCTTAAAAATCAAATACTAGATGGTGGTGGTATCAATATTTAGACTCGTGGAATTGCCAGTAGTAGCAATATGCATGAAGAGACAAGTTAGACCTAGTAGTTGCTTGAAGATCTTAACTGTTTCACTTTAGTAGGTATTAGTGTACTACTACTTGTCAGTAGCCTGCAGCAGTCTGTGTGAGCTGCGACTTGGTGCAAGGGTTTCACAAGTCAAACTCGCTCCAAGGAATCTCATTAGTAAACAAGAAGCCTCGGATCTTAAAAGGATAAAAACACACGTGTTGCCCTATTCATCCCAGGAACGCGATTTAGTATTACGGGAAATTAGCCGGTATACCGTTCCAACCACGAGTATGTCAAATCAAGATAGGCATAAATGCATTGTTATTAATTTTAATAAAGACTAAATAAAAGGCCAGTGCCACTGAACAAAATTTTATCACCAGTACATATATAAATAGAACTTAAGTAATATTCCTTATTAACTCTTTTGTATTATCAGTATTTGTTCCCTTGAAACTAATTGTTATATTTTGCATTATTCAATTATTTGACAGATTTAGAAAGATTTAAATTTAGATTACTTGATAGATTTTTGTATATTATGATTATGAGTTTCTTAAATCAATGATAAGTTAACGATATTATTTTAGTCATTACTTTCCTTTTTGTATCTTTATTTATTGGTTGTTAAATGTTTCAACGCCTAAAAATATTTAACGCTATATGTTATTATTATTTGTTTCACCAATTAAATTTTCTGTTCCTAGGAACAAATGTTTTATTATTATATTTTTGACTGATGGTATTTTTGTTTTTTTTAAAATATATGAAAAGGCATTAAATAAACCAATTTGTTTGATAGAGACTGATGTCCTTATTAGTCTTTTTGTTAGACACAATTGATCAGGTTTATAGTAGGAAAATTCGCTTTGCTCAGACCCCTGCTAGGGGTTCCCCTAACAAAGTTATATTAGATGGTCCAAGATCCATAGCACTTGCTTAAAACATACTAACAACAAAATACCTCGGAGGAGGCTTATTTTAAGGAAGTAGCGGTGATAATTAATTATTAAACAAACTGTAGTAGCATTGACTATAAATACTGAAGTAGACTTCTCATTGCCATTGTAAAAGCTGTCCCTAGGTTTATGTGTACCAGGCTTCAAGGAGGACATAGTTACACCAATCACCAACAGAGTATACTTCTGTAAACTATTACTTATCGAGGAGGGGATGATATAACAGTTGGTGTGTCCAGAAGCAAACATCAGTTTATCACTTGCTTTATGGGGTGGAGATATTTTATAAGTTATCCTAAATAACTAAAATAAATAGTTGATAACAGCATAATTTGTTGGTGACCTAATGAAACTACATCCACCTCAAATTCAGGCTAACACTAAAAGTGGGACAGCTGGGCCATGTAGATGGGGTAGTAGGATAAATATTAAATTCATGCTGTGACCTTTATTTGAGTCTAAAGATAAATGTGAATGGCAGTGGAACTGATAAAAGATTGTGTTTGAAATTATTAGGTATAATTTTAGTATATAAGTGTAATTATCGTGGGTGAGAATTATATTGAAAGGAGAACATGTTTTAATAGTGGAAAATCAAAGGTAGATAGGGCAGTTAAGTGTTGATAATTGTTCAGAGAGTTAAATGTATTGAGTTTTTATCCTTTTTTAGTGTAACTATAGTATAGAGACATTATTGGTAAAATCAATTTGATATAAAAATGAAGAAGTGTTAGTAATTAATATCTGTGTTATAGTTACAGGAAATTGTTGTAACGTGTTGCTGTAGTAAAGAGTAAGTGATAGCAGATGAACAATGAATTTTGATTTTTAAAGAATAGTATTACAATTTATTGACTAAAAGGTGCAGTAGTTTTATAGTGTCGCTGAAATGTGTAACCATTTCCTGTAGAGTAGAAATATTTATGTAGAAAACATAGAAAACAAGTAAAAGAGTTATAATACAGCAATAGATTTTTCAGTGTTAAATACGTTTATAGTTTTAAGTTAATCTTGTTTCCCTGTCAGTTAGCCAGTGTTTAATGTTGCAGCTTGACATTTCTAGTTTCGCTAACGGAGTGACCGGGAAACGTAGGAACTATCTATTCACAAATAAATGACAAAATATAAGGCAAATACAAATATTAAATAGGGAGTATTTTCCAGGCAGGCTCCCTTGCCTCTGCCGTGAACACAAATCGTGAACACAGCGGGGAGTTTTATAACGCAGATCCCCTAGCCTACTAAGTATGTACAACTTTCAAACACCGTGTCAACTTTTGATGAGGCAGACCCCCTAACGTACTGTCATAGTTGTCAAATCCCGACGGAGAGTTTTGTTGAAGCAGATCCCCTAGCCTAATGCTTCCAAGTCAGAACTAACGAAGGAGTTCATCATACCCAATGTTGTTTTGCATTTGCGACTCCTGCGTGAACCCTCTCGGTACGGACAAGAACAACGATGTGGTCCGGATGTCTGACTACTCAGCAAGAAGTATAGCTTCGCACAGACGGATGGATATGCGTGACAGACCGTGCAAAGATCAACACCAACTGATTCTATTGTCTGGCCTTGGCCAACTTGAACTTCGTAATTACATTAATTACATGGATGTACAGGAACATATTTTATCTAATGATAAATTTATATTGTTACTTTTTAATTTACGTAAATTTAATAATTAATTGTTTTAAAACGTGAAAACTGCTATAACGGCACATGATAATCTGAAGAGCAGGACCCTACAGTAGACTCTTAAATTATTTGGAAGTCGATAAAGCGGAGTGCTAAATTATACAGAGTGCGGCAAAAGTCAGTTTACTGTCGCAGATCAGGTGAGCGTCATTGTTTATGTCTTGCATATATTTTCTCGAATTGCGCGTAGCGTTAATTTATTTTTGAATTAGTGAATTTTGTGTGTATTGTGAATAAAGTGGCCTGCTAGGTCACCGGACTTAAAACCGTGTGATTTGATCATTTGGGGGACTGTTGAAAGATAATATGTTTCCTGTGAAACCTCGAAATTTGGATCATTTGAGAGAACTAATAGCGGACGATTTCAAAACTTTAATTACGCCACAGTTGTGTAACAAAATGTGTAAATAAGTGATGAAAAGGCTTATGAAAACGAAGGTGGCAACTTCGAACAGTTTGTGTAACAGGTAAATTGCAATTACAGTGTTAAAATTAGGAAAATACATTTTACATATAAGTAGCATTTTTGGTTGACTTACTTTTACCGCACTCTGCATAACGATTGGATTTATACATTGCTAATAGATTGATTCATCAATGCGAGTTTTGTTTGTATCCTGGCTTGGGTATTAATAGTAACAATATCTTAATTTTTAAGTGTTTAATGATTACATTCTAGAGGTAATTTGCTTAGGAATGCGGACAAGAATACCATTTAACGATTCGTAATTAGTTATTGAATTTCAGTGTTACGTTTGAATCTTCTATTATTTAGTTTTTAAGTGGTACATTTAATCAGGTTGTATCAGGCAATCTGAAATTAAGACAACATATTAGTTTTGGTTTTTTACTTAAAGTTTTAAGACACTTTGAAGTCTATGTTCAGAGTTTGGAACCATTCTCCCACTCGGAATGTGGCAGTCCACAAAACTCCTTTAAATATTCGGGCTTAGGAGTTAAAAAAGTTTTAGAAACCTCCCAATAAACGTTTGTTCTGTAAAGCTTTTGGAATTGTAAGTGAAACGGTCTCATAAAATGAACTTTAACCGCTTGACAAAAGTCGGGAACAAAAGGGAGGACTTGAGATGAAGTCAAAGATTAAGGACGGGATCAAGTTTGCAAACTCAAAGATTGAATCGGAATTTTCGTATTGAGTTTCGTTTAACACTAAACTTCGCAATAAAAGAAAGTAATGTATTACACTATTATAAAACATGCATAAATAATGTGAACTTTTATGGTTGTTTAAATAAATCCTTGTGAAATTTAATTTAAATTTTTTCAGTCAAAATATATTTCTGGTTTCATTATATTATATGCAAATTATGTTCAGTTCCTTATCGTGTGTCATTGTACGAGAGTGCATTACTTCCTATTTACGTTGGAAGGAAATGGAAAGGAAATGAAGGTGATGAACATGATCTGCAGGTCATATACTAATTAATTTATTATGTTGAATAATAATACAGCATAACAGTTGCTTTAAAATGTCCCCAGTTTGTTACCGTGTGAAAATTTTAGTTTAACTAAAACTGAAACAGTGGAACAGTGTAGTGTTTGTTTTATTTTGATTTTAACCAAGAAGAGCCATATCCCATTAGGAAGGGGAAGATAGGCCTCAGGCCTACCATTTGATGTAATTTAAGTAGTTTTAACATTGTATACATACTGTTAAATTTTATAATAGACAGTGACATATTTGTACCGAAATGCATTTTTATGGCCATAAACCATTTGTCAATTGTCTTGGTTTATTCGTACAACAATTGTGTTATCGTTTTAATCTTTTAAACGTAATATGAAATATTTACGATTAGAAGTTAGGTTTAAAATATTTCAAGTTAAATTGTTTATTTAGTTAATTTTATTGAATGTTTCATACATCGGTACAGAAAATGTCCAAACATCAGTCTCGAAATAAAGGAGGTTTACATACCTTTCCGTCGTCAATCCTTTGGTTTACTAGCAGATGACTAGTTTCGGGACTGCTGTCCCATTATCACATCTGGCGTCGATAAATTAAAATCAGAACACATAGTCACAATATTTACACCAACACAACTCAAACGAACGGTGCGATTATATAAACAAACATTCATTTGGTTTGGCCGGCCAAGGACAAGTCCAGACAGCGGGACACGAACACGCGGAAGGCTACGACGCGACTCGTGTTCGTGTCCCGCTGTCTCGACTTGTCCTTGGCCGGCCAAACCAAATAAATGTTTTTTAATCGTACCGTCCGTTTAGTAAGCCAAATCTGCTAGTAAATCAAAGGATTGACGACGGAAAGGTATGTAAACCTGCTTTATTTCGAGTCAAACTTCAATCCTAGGGGCAAACATCAGCGATATTATTTTATTTTCTACGTACAGATGTTGTTTTTAATCAATAATTTAATATGTAAACAGTTTTGAAGAACTTTATTCTCTAAACAGACGACGGTGGTTGAATGTGCGACTGTTAAGAGTAGATTCTATCCCATGACCGGACAGCTCCGCGACGTCGTGGTTCGGCGCCGGCGCTGGCTTGGGATGCGCGTCTACCTGCCTATCAGGCAACGAAGGAACTCTCTTTGAGCTAAACTTTGATTATTTATTCTTGCTCTAAAATAATTCGATTGACAACAATTATATTCTTAATGAATTTACAAAATGTATTGTAATTTAGTTCAGCCATGATTGTTTCTGGGCGGACGTTACATCCCAAGGTGTACTTAGACATCCATTATAAACATAACGTATTCGATTTTCAGGTTGTCGCACGATTTAAGAGTTTTTACTGCATTTCTATGGAAGTACTGAGAGTGCAATTTAGAATAAGGCGTTAAAATATCCCCCAAGTCCCATTCTGCCCGACTGCTACCAACTGGTCCCTCCCTAACGCCCCGCTAATAATTGACTGTCTGTGAAGCTGTAAAGTTAATCCTCTCTATCAAATGCATCTGCAATCGTTATAAAACCTGTTAAAATGCCTAATCGCCCAATTTTAGATGAGTTTGTACGATTTATTTTACCTAGGCAAACGCCGGAATGATTCCCAAAAGGACCGCATTCTGCCAGGTTGAGTGACGTAGAAGGCTCTTTGGTTGTAACCCTGACTCAATATTTATGTTAGGGTAATAGCTGGTAATAGGAGGGAAATTAATCTTTTTTTATTTAAAAAAATGCGCTCATTTACATTACAAATAATTAAGTATACAATTCATTCTATCACCAGTGTAGATTATGCAGTCGATGCCGCGACGAATAACTTGATAGATATTAGAGAATCAAATTCGATCGAACAACCCAGTCTTAAAATTATAAGATAAGAACAGAATTAAAACGTTTGCACCAATAAGGAAAGTCAGGACAGCTGCTTCTTAGCATAGCTTATATATTTACGGTTTTTTTGATAACACCAAGCGTTAGGTTAGCCCATTAAGAATTAGCACTGTGATCATTACTTTAAGTCGAAATATGTAAGTGCAAATAAAAAATGTTTCTAACAGGATATATATGTATATATATATATATATATATATATATATATAAACTTTTAAAGACATAATTTGAAAATGTGTGCTTATATTTTTATTGAATTAATAACTCTGAGTATGACGTTATACTGACAAAAACGTGTCACGAAATTTTAAAACGGCAATTATTTATTCATACGTATTGTAAAAATAAACGTATTCTGAAAAATAAAATAAAAACTCGACTCCACTTTAATGTAGCAACATTACCTCTGTCACTGCTGTTGTTAATCAGTTCCAAACTCTGAGTTTGATGATTCATACATGTTGTACACAAGAATTGTAACAGCTGTTCATAATCAACCAGGGAACTGTGAAAGTAATACTCATGTTGTTTATGATTATTAACATGTGGTTTCGTTAGAGCAGAGATTAAAAGATTTGAGTGAATATTACATATATAGAGTATTAAAATAAATCAAAGGGACATGGAGCTATAAATAACAACTGGAGTGACCTTAAAAATGTAGAAAAGAGGCAAATGAGTTATACAAATCTGATTATCAGTAGGGGGAAGTGGTGAAATATGCTCCAAGTCATCTAAACAAACAGACTGGCCTTCCCCAAGCAAAGCTCGGCCCCCAGGTACTATTTATTAATACGAATAATTTAAACGCATATTTGTTATGTAACAGGAATTCAGATAAATAAATATCTTTATTGATTGTAAATGTACAACAATTAAATTGCTTGGCAAAAGTCAACAAATATTTTATAAAGCATACATTAGCATTTAGTATAAATTACTCTGGTACAAATCCCTTAAATATATTTTTAAAAACTTAACGGGATAGGATCGGGTTCTACACACAATATTGCAGGAGAAAAAAGTATTAAGGGTCATCAAATTGTATTCATAGAAAGGAATATTTTCTACTTTTCTTTAAACTATTACTTTTAGGTGTATGTGCTATTTCACCAATATAAACTAAACATTTAACATATGATTCATTCATCACTAAAGGAACGTCCGTTTCGAAACAAAACACGCTGACGTTGACACATTAGGGGATTAACAAGACATATCACGTCAACAAACACGAGTGAAAAATACTCTCGTTGAATTCGTCTCGCAACACGCTGTTTAACACGGGGAACGGAACAGAATATATTCCAAATGAAATTTTTGTTTTCAATAACAGTCACTTTTAGACACGTACACACCTTGTGTTATTGCAAATAAATCGAATAATATCAAGTAGGCGAGGGGCATTGTCCCTTAAAGATTGATTGTGAAAACACACAGTTTCGCACCTCGTCTGCCCTTTAGCCGATGATATGACTACATTTTGTAAATGAGCTGGGCGTCTGCCTTTACTCGTTCGTTTTGTGTGTGAGTTATTAAACATGAGAAATTACTCTGTATGATGTTGCGTGGTCACTTAGAGGTGCTCATTTAACTCGTTATTTTCAGGGTGTGAAATGGAGATTAATGTCGCACTCAATCAAATATACATAATGGTAAACCAGATGTAAATATAACTTAATATTACAACAATGAACAATTGGATTCATCATTATTTTCCTCTATAAATACACAGCAACAAACCTAAGCATAAACATGTCTATTAACAATTAAACCTCAAAAATCCATCACTTAGCTTTCTAGAACAGAGGAAAGGTTTCACTAAGACAAATCTTTTGAGAAAGCAAGGGTTCTAAAGAGGAAGGACTAATTTGCTACAATTGAAAACACCATTAATATTTTAAAAGGAGAGCTAGGATGTAAACTAATTGAATTTTTGTTGCTCCACTACGCAATAAGGACTAAATAAATGTAGCTTAACCTTTTAGTCCAGTCAAGTTAGACATTAAAAAGGGTCCTTGCATGCAAAAGTCATGTAGTTTTAATTTTTTACTATGTTTTTATACCACAAGTAAGAAACCAAGTTTGCAGCTTCGAAAGACCTGTGCTACTGGCGTAGTAGTCAAAATACCCACAGCAAAATACGCAGCAAACCTGCTTACTCAGCGAATTTCCAATGGATATATGTTTCTCACTACCACATAAAGCCACTTACCAAGTTTCATAAAAATACATAAACAAAAAAGTGATCTATAGCATTACTATCTATAGAATATTATTGTTTTTCCATAATAATAACATTACGCTAGTACGCAGGTTTACTGCAAAAAGAAAGAGAAGACTTTTTTTGTGCAATTATCAATAAAACCAGGTGAAGCTACATGCTAAGTTTTATTTATTTATGCTCATAATCAAGGGAGATACACAACTTTACTTATTCTCCATAAGAATAAAGTTAGGGCTGAGTATGCAGGTTTGCTGCTACGGGGATGGATAATCAACAAAAAGTCAATTTTTTGTGCAAAAATAAAAATACTTGTACTACGTGAAGCCACATACCAAGTTTCATCAATATAAATTCATAAATAATCAAGATATCAAATTTTATTTACTCTCCATACTGATAAATTACTGGGCAATGAACTGTGTTTAGCACTTTGAATATCTCTTCATCGATTGGAAATAGAATCACAATTTAAACAACAAAATGGTTGTTTTGTGGAGCTGAACTGATTGGTAAAAGCAAATGTGAAGTTTACACTTAATGAACTGAGGAAAACCAAACACCTTTTTCCCATAAGATTAACATGGGAGATTTTATGAGCCGGTTTTTCTTATTTTCTCCGCGACCATTAACCTAAGTTAATAATTCAAAATACTATCTTATTTGTTTTTTAAGCTCTATAACATGGTCGGAACCAAAATTCAGTTTTTTTTTAATTTTGTGTGAAAAATGCAAATAACTGATTTTTGGAAAATTAAAAACCCCGTAACCCCCCTTACCATGGTCCGATTTTTCGACTTAAGTACGTCCATTTTGAACTAAGATACAATACTTTAAAAACTTGAAAACTTTCAAAAAGATTTAACATTTTCGGTATGGTTTATTATCTTGTGACGTAGGCCCCTATTGTAAAAAAATTGTATATCTCGCTTATTTATAGGCATTTGCTGACAAAACTTGTGATATGGCTTCATCTGGTTGTAGTTTATAGTTTTCATACTCAAAAAACCGGATTTTTGCTGATGGTTCTCGTTGCAGCAAACCTGGGCGCTCAACCCCGATGTTATTCTTATGAATAATGTTTACAATTTTATGTCACCCTTAATTATGACAAAAATTAATAAAACTTGAAATGTGGCTTCACTTAGCTCAGTTCTATTGATATTTGCATAAAAACCCATTTTAGTGAATTTCCTCTATAGGGAAGAAGCTATTACCGTAGGTCTCATGGTAAGACTTAAGCCCGAGACCATAATAACTTTTCATTTTGAGGTCTCCAGATGCCAAAAAAACCATTCGTTCAAATTTGTATATATATTTATGTGTGTGTGTGTGTGTCCGTAAGCACGATAACTCTCGTAAAAAAGGTCCAATCTTAATGAAATTTCGTAAAAATGTGTAAAGCACTATTTATTTGAACGAGTTCGAAAACCAGAAGAATCGCATCATCCGAAGGAGGTTTTTGGGGGGTTTTGTATTACAAAAATAGGGTTTTTGGGGTTTTCACGTGTAATTTTTATTTAAATTACATTTGAATATTTACCATTGAATTCAGCATAAAAAACAAACAATTTGGTATTTTGATCATTGCTCTACGTCAATTGGTTACTGAGATATTGAAAGTGCTAAACACAGTACGTTGTCTAATGTTATTCTTATGGAGAAAAAGAAAAATTGTATATCTCGGTTATTTATGAACATAAACTGACGAAATTTGGTATTGTCTTCATCTGCTTGTGGTACATTGTTGTTTGCACAACAACATTTTTCGCCTATGGTTCCCGTAGCAGCAAACATAGGTACTTGGTCCCCATGTTATTCTTATGGAAAATAATTAAAATGTTATATATCGCTTATTTATGAATGTATATGGATGAAACTTGGTATGTGACTTTACTAAGATGATTTCTATTGATATTTGCATAAAACCCCATTATTTTGTGTTCCTTGTTGCAGCAAACCTGCGTACTCATCCCCAATGTTATTCTTATGGAGAATAATTAATATTTTAAATATCGCTTGTTTGTGAATATATTTCTTATGAATCCTGTTAAGTGGTTTAATGTGTTATGTTACAAATTCATTGTAAATTCGCTGAGTATGCAGGTTTGCTGCGACGGGGGTATTTTGTATTCCTGGTTGCAGTAAATCTGCGAACTCAGCCCCATTGTTATTCTTATGTTGAATAATTAGTGGGGGTTGAGTTTTTTAAGTATTGTTTCTTGGTAAGTAATAGACGTATTGATTTCGTTATAATCTCAAACTTTAGAAAATGGTATCTACTTTAAGAAAGGATCGGACAACATATCCTGTCAGAAGCATACTTTCGGAGATATTTAGCAAAAACTTTAAAAAGTGCAAAAATTCAACTGTGTTTTGGCTATACGCCAGTAGCACAGGTCTTTCAAAGCTGCAAACTTGGTTTCTTACTTGATGTATAGGTCTTAACAATATACTAAAAAATTAGAAATACATGACCTTTTGCACGCACGGGCGTTTATTTTTACTGGGCTATTTATAAATAGTTTAATTTAAAACAGAAAAGATGTACTTCTTAATTACGACAGTTTTGGCTATTTGTTTCAGTTGCTGCCTGTTTTAAACTTGATAAACGTTGGCGATAGAAATTTTTCAACTTTTACATTCGCCATTTTAATCAGAGACCTGTTTATGTTTATGTTAAAAGACCAGCACCTTATGACCTTTATACCAGCACCCATACCAGTTAGATATTTTTAATATTTTCTGGAAAAAAGTTTAACTTTGACACATAGCGTACTATTAAATTCAATCTAGATAGTTAACTGCTTTTGGAGCCCAAAACAAATTACGAGAGCGATTTTTGTTTTCTTTCATTGTTTTTAAAGCGTATCAACAAAAAAATTTGTTCCTCTTACTACTAACTCGCATTTTGTTTACAATGTCCACTTTATCAATAGAAAATAATAGAGTGAAGTTTAACAGAAGCAACAAGAAATTGAGGTAAGTAAGTTGACTATTACTGTTGACTAAAGATTTGAAAATTACTTACTTCGTTTAGGTTTTTCTCTGATGTTCCATAAGGAATAACGTCATGCCAGACCTGAAATGATAAGACCTAAGTTTCGAAACCACAACATCTTGTTTGAGATTCTAAAAGGAAAAACGAGTCGGTTTAGTATAACATAAAAATGTATAAGCCATATCATACAAGTGTACTTAAATATGGAACTTATTAAACACTAACTTAAACAAATCAGTCGTAATTTGTTCCATGAGTACAAACCCAGAAATAAAGCAGCATTATAAATTTAGTTTTTAGTGAATTTTCACCAAATTAAAAAAATTTTTATTCTTTAAATATGTTACGAAATATTTTACCATTTGAGACAACTAAAGAACCAATAATAATTTATCATAAATATCGTTCATTGATTGCATACCCAACGTAAATGGTGAACGTTATCAGAATTACTTCTTATGGAGAAGAAATATTGATTTAAATCTTGTTTATTTGCTTAAAACGATTTATACGATTATTATTGATGAAGTGAAATATCTCCGCCGCAGCAAACCATGATACTCAGCTCTGTAATATTTTTGTGTAGAATTGATATATTAGTTTTGTATTTCTGATACATTTAGATAAAACTCGATTCTCTGCTCTATCAGTTTGTAATATACAGCATCGAGATGTACTTGACTACCTTCATTATGAACGAATTACTATATATTTATTCATCGAATGATAGTATTTGCTTGCTCTCTGTTGAGAAATTGCCCAAAAATGTTACTATCACAAAAGTGCATACATTATTTGTTAAGTTTTTAAAACCAATGACGATCAAGTTCTATTGGGGAGTTTTTGAGTACAGAACATCTGTTTCTCTACTATGTTTTTAATTACATTAGACATAACGTTATTAATCCACAACAACATAAAAATTATATTCTAACTTACTTTGAATTAATACTATTATGAGAAATATATTTTGGTTCGATAAATTATATAAATCACAGTAAAGGGAGCAAATGGAAAACAAATTTATGAAGAGAGCGTGAAAAAACTTTCTAATGAAGCGTGTTTAGCGATCAGTGGACCATCTGCATATTCTATTAGCGATCGTTCTAAAACACCGTAAACTTGTGTCCCAAAAATCCATTGACATTAAAGAGCCAGTTTATTTGCTTGCAGTGTTTAATATCATTGTAAACTATTGTGGTAGTGAATTAAATGCATTATTCAGTGTATTTATTTATTCGATAAATACAATTCCAATAGTATTACATGACATATACCTTAGTCTGACTCGGCATTTTGTACGTAATTAATATAAGTAAAATCATTTTACTCACGTTACAGTTTATTAAATGTAAATTGCTCTCAAGTTGGCTTACCTTCTAGTGCTTTCATTCACAAACTTACAATTTGCGTTCAGTTTTAAATTGAAATTACTATTTCAATGATTACTAGACGGTTCTCATTTACTTATTTATTTTACACTGGAGTATTAACACTAATAATTCTGTAGTTTTAAGCACCAATTTCTCCTGATAAAAGTATAACGCAGGCCTCTATTTGGTAAGGAATTGTCACGTACTTTATCAACGGGTGCGATATGATTCTCCCCTGGGGGACATTCTTTTCATTTTATAATAACCACTCCGTTCAGAAACACGTTTCAGTGACTAAACCAATATCAGACTTGTACTTCCTATTTATCCTCCCTACTTATCTAGATTGTCAGATTTTTGATTTACCAAATAACTGCGAAAGGATTGTTCGTATGTATCGGGATTTCCCTGATCCGGCACTCACCACTCCCATTTGTATATTTTACTCGCAATAAACAGAGTCTGATATTGGTGTACTCGATACTACTGAGTACTAAGTTACCGGAGTAACCGATTACACTGATGCTATTTCTGCTCTCGTCTCAAGTATTTCGTACTGACCAAACACAGGACTGCAACTGTTATCACAGATACTTCTGCTTGGTGTTTGTTTACATTATCTGATGTACGTGACCATAGTCCTGTCCAGACGTGAAAGGTTTGTTTGTGCTCAGTTCTCGTGTCTATTATAATGGGCACTGGACAGCCTTACTGGCCGGTGGCATAAAATGGGACGTTGCCAAACCGAGCACTTAATATATTGGGATTGACCACCACGACACGTATAGAAACCACTAACAGAAAAATAGAAAAAAACATGTCACTGCACAAGGCGTCTGCTTAGTGTAAATATGAACAATCGACTTCTGCTACATACGGTCTGCTATATTTATTTTGTTTGTAAAACAATTGCATTAAATAATATGAAACTGACATAAAAGGAAGGCAATTGATCATTTGTATTCAAATCAATCATGGTTAAAATCAATCTTAATTAACTTTCAACAGGGATATTTTTAATTTACTTAAAAAATTATCTTTTTTATCAGCACAGTATTTTACACACTGACAAATTTAAATCTTATTTTGAACATATTTAAAATTTGTAAACAAAGTGTAGTTTGAATTTAAAAAATTGTGCAATGGACAGTTTAAATTTTATGATTACAAAACAAATTCTTGCAATAATTTTCGAATCTTATTGGTTTACAATGAAATGCAAATATAAATATGTTATTACAAGTGCGATATGAGTGTAATGAGAATAAATAATATTTATTGATGTGTCGAGGAGTAGGGACCTCGTAACTTATTTAAAAACGTCCTAATATGAGAGCATTTAAATGTCCTGCATTGGCCTCTTAAGTGACAAGTTGTACAAAGTAAGGTATTCAATCCTCACTTTAAAAATAGTCACCATAGTTATAGGCCCCTCTGAGAATCAAAGCCAAAATAAAAACACAAATATATTTTTTACAACAGAAACAGAAAGATAAGTGGAATTTTCTTGGTGTGTCCATCAGGCTGTGCTGGAACTGGCGCGCAGTTGACGATTTCCCTTCACAGCACACACGATCATCTGGTCTTAAACCTACACCACAAGCAGCAGTGCAAATAACTTGCATATTTCCTAAGTTTTGTTATGATTGCAGGTTATTTATGGTAAAATATCACCGCTGTTTGTTAATTTATTAACATAATTAGTGGCCACATTTTTTAAGTCTTTCCTCACCAATATAATGTTTATCACAAAACTTCTCCATCATTATAAATAAGAAGTTTTAAATATATGTACATTGTAAAGCTGATTGTTGATGGATCAGACCGGGTCTTGGGGCAGCTCTCATTCAGCAGTACCCGGATGGTACAGAGAAGCCCATAGCTTTCGCAAGTCGTGCACTAACTAAGGCAGAAGAGGGATCTGCTCTCAACTTCATAAAGAGGCGGCGGCATTAATGTTTGGAGTACACAAATTTAATGTATATTTTAATGGAAGAAAATGGGTCCTATCAAATGATAACCACCCCTTACTTGCTATTTTTGGTCCAAAGAGAGGTATTACGATTTGTGCCGCAAAATGATTGCAAAGATGGGAGTTGGTTTTGTCAAACTACACTTCTGATACGGAGTGGGTTAGTACTAAGAGTAATATAGCGGATTGGCTATCAAGAGCACCTCTACCAGTCACCAGTTCAGGATAATACAAAGGACGAAGATGAAGGTGATTTGTCTTTACATTATGTTTTCCAACATAACACTCGGCTTCCTTTAAATTACAATCGGGTTTTATCTGAAACGAAAAAAGATAAAATCTTGATGATAGTGAATTTTTATTTTAAATTTGGTTTGGTCACCTTCATCGGAAAAAGACCTGCTACCTTATACTATAAAGGAAGAACTTCATGTCGAAAAAGATAATTTCATGTGGGGTCACCGAGTAATAATTCCGGAGAGTCTCCGAGAGACAGTGTTGTAAGAGCTTCATGAATCACATATTGTGATTTCTTCAAATAAATGGAAGAATTTCACAAAGTTGTAAAACTCAACATCAATAACTAATAATTGTAAGCTTACAAACGATTCAACAAATTCGCACCTTAAAATTGTTAGATGTTTACATCACATCAAAATATAAACAACAACCTGTGATTATGGAAACAAACAAACATATGTAAGTAGATGTGAATTGGCAAAGAGGCGCCACTTCCGGCGCTTTTTCCCCATGTTATTCTTATGGGGAGCCGTTTTTGCGCCGACGCCAGCTCCCGCCTATACTAATAAGCCACAAGTTTCCGCGCTGGCCTATATTAAATATATAGGCCTAAATATATATACCCTTGCCTATATTAAATATATTGTCCCTCCTCTTTTTAAAAATTAATTTTCAAATTCTAAAAAACTATCTTTAGTGTTTATAGTCCGATTTGTCTGCAATTTGGATATGTTATTGTCCTAGGCAAGTGTTTTAATAAATTCCACTTACATTTCCCAAATTCACTATAACGGTCAAATTAAAAAATATTTTTGAAAAATACTGCCAATTGCCACCTTCTTTATTAACTGTCCGATTTGTCTTCAATTTGGATATGTTATTGTCCTAGGCAACTGGTTTAATAAATTCCACTTACATTTCCCAAATTCACTATTACAGTCAAATTAAAAATTATTTTTGAAAAATACTGCCAATTGCCAACTTCTTTATTAAATGTCCGATTTGTCTGCAATTTGGATATGTTATTGTCCTAGGCAAGTGTTTTAATAAATTTCACTTACATATCCCAAATTCACCATTACGGTCAAATTAAAAAATATTTTTGAAAAATACTGCCAATTGCCAACTTCTTTATTAAATGTCTGATTTGTCTGCAATTTGGATATGTTATTGTCCTAGGCAACTGGTTTAATAAATTACACTTACATTTCCCAAATTCACTATTACAGTCAAATTAAAAATTATTTTTGAAAAATACTGCCAATTGCCAACTTCTTTATTAAATGTCCGATTTGTTTAAAATTTAGATATGTTATTGTTGTAGGCTAGTGTATATGCACCATCCACATTTCCCAAATTCACTATTACGGTCAAATTAAAAAATATTTTTGAAAAATACTGCCAATTGTCAACTTCTTTATTTACTGTCTGATTTGTTTAAAATTTGGATATGTTATTGTTGTAGGCTAGTGTATATGCACCATCCACATTTTACAAATATTGCGGTTAAATTTTAAAAAATTTGGAAAAATACTGCCAATTGGCAACTTCTTTATTTATGGTCTGATTTGTTTAAAATTTATATATGTCATTATTCTAGGCTAGTGTATATGTACCATCCACATTTGACAAATTAACTATAATGGTCAAATTTAAAAAATATTTTGAAAAATATACAATTTCAAACTTCTTTATTTACTGTCTGATTTATTTTCGGATATGTTAAAGCTCTTATATAGGTAACAAGACCACACTACCACACGTTCCACTACCCCCTATAATACAGTATTTAGTCTTTTTTGTTTGTTTATTTTGCTGTAATCCCAAAACTGACTTTGCTGTTTATTGTCCGATTTGCCTACACTTTGGATATTGTCCTAAGCATTTATTGTCTGATTTATTTTTGGATATGTTATAGCCCCCAACTATTATATCTAAAATTACAATATTATTTCCACCTATAATACTGTTGTTTGTTTTGCCGCAACCTAAAAACTAACATTGGTATTTGTGTTTTTACAAAACTATATTTTGCAAATTACTTCCAATAACTCCTTTATTTACTTTTCGACTTGTTATATCCCCTTATATCTAAATTTACCGTATATTTTTTCCCTTTTAGTGTTGTTTTGTCGTAACCAAACTTTGGATGTGACTGCAATACATTACTGGCCATTGCATAAGTGCATTTCCAAATTCAATATTACGGTTGGATTAAAAAAAATAAATACAAGCTTATTATATACGCTGATAAGTAATATATATCCACAATTATGGTCAGAACAAATTTTGGATATGTTTTAAGCCAATGCAAAAAATAAATTTTTAAAACCCAAAACAACTAAACACAAAACACTAACCTTTCTTTGTGCTTGTTTGGAGTAGTCTTTATTTTATCCAACTTAATTTTGTAGTTAAAATCAAACTTCCCACATTCTAGCTCCCTTTCCAGCCAGAGGTTGGAGACATAAAGGTTACGAATATTTTCAAACTGTACAATATATCTTTTTCTACCCCAGCGCTTATTAATAATTCCATATTCCAAATCCTCCAGTCTACTACATTCTTTAAATTTAACATTGCCTTTAATATCTTGCATCTCTATGTCTTCTTGTCCATTGTTACGGAAACTTTCTATTTTTGGAAAGGAATTGCCATAAAATGTTGCGGTTCCGTTAGTGTTAAAGCTGGTGGCTGGTAGGTAGATAAATAATGTCCAAATCACCACTGTATGGCAACACGCCATAACCTTGCCTATTCTTATTTATCTCTATAAATACAGTTTTACAGACACCTTTAACATAGTATACACCCCTCCGTCCATCCTTTTCTGCCAACACTCCCACAAACTTGTTGTTTACTACAAACGCATACACTATATAATGTCCATAATGCTCGCAGGAAGTAATCTTTTAATTTATCCTCTCTTTCCCTTCTTTCTTTAGCCAACTGTGCTTTGTATTCCTCTGCAACAGTATTTTCCACATATTCCAATGTCTTCTAATTCCAGTTTCCTCTTTTTGGAACACCTCTCTAAGAAAGGCTTGGAAAGTGGCTCTATTTCTTTAATAGTGTATGGGTACAGTTTATTGGTCCGGCTTCTTAAAACGTAGGGAGTAAGGTTAGGACTTTCCACCAAGCCTAATTCTTCTAAATTGATGGAGAAAGGTGTATTTGATGTGCCCCCAGATTTGATGTAACACTTATGCTTTACACTTACGGCATCCTCCTCCATTACCTCTACATAGTTGGTAAACAGTTAAAGCTAAATGCAGATAGAGCATACTTTATTAACTTTTCCCTTTGATCTTTTGGCAGTTTTAGTTGTACTCCAGTTATCTTCTTCGTATTACTATTACCCCAATATGCATCATTAAACACTAAACAACAACTGTTTTGTAATTGGCAACTTTCACCCACATCTTATGCAGAGGTACAGCATAGAATGGAGCATTTTGAAAGTACCGTTTGTTGTCTTCTATTAGACTTAAACAATCTCTTAAAGGTTCAAACCCTTTACCAAAACCTCTACAATAGTTATAGATTGTTGCCTCTAACCTTGTTATTCCATTCTCTCTAGCTAGTTTAGACGAGAACGTTTCTTTTAGTCTCGCATCTGGACAGTTTACAAAGTTTATTATATGGTTTCCTATACTTTTAATTACTCCAGGGCTTGTAATCTGGCATATAAATTTATTATATATGTTTACCCTGCTATTTACACCATGTTAAACAGTCTTTACTAACATTATCTACAATAACATTATATCCATTCGCCCCTTGGTAGCAAAAGTTTTCTGTAAGATATTGGCACATTTCCTCTTTATTAAATATTCCAGCCAAATCTAGTGTTATATCGAAATCCATAAGATAGTACATTTCTTTTTCCAGATCTTGCAGTATCTTTGGAAGATCTTCCAACAAATCCTTAATTTTAACATTTGCAAGCTCTATTTTATAGGGAATTGCTATAGGATCATCATACTTTTGTTTAATTTGGTCAATATCTTTCTTTATTATTTGTAACACACCCTCGCTTTGGGAGAATGGTAGTTTGGCCACAACACCATGTCGAGCTAAAGAGAACTTTTTAAATATTCCTCGTAAGTAGCTATTAAACGAGCCACACATTTCCTTCTTAACTTTAAATTTATTCCGAACATCCCCATCACAATCCGTAACATTGGTTATCTTAACTAACATCCGTTATAGATGTTATTTAATTTTGGTTCGCCCTCGCAATAGTTTATATTACCTATGTCTGTAAGAAGGTTATTATTACGTAGATTTTCTAATAAAAACCATATACCGAATCTTTCGTTAGTAGGTTTAATACAATTCCCCAATAAATGGCTAACAGAGTACATTGTGGACAATGTTATGATTGTGTTAAATTTGTTTATATTACATATATTTCTTACACAATTTACAAACTATTTTTTGTGTCGGTTGACAGAACGTGTAAAGTTGTGTTAAATGGATGTAAACCAGTATCTGTGCCTGTGTCCAAATGTGTTGGAGTGTGTTATTTATTGTGTCTCTGCATTTGTGTTGTTTTATAAACTTTAAATATTACTATGTCCTTATACTCTTACTATTTCTGTTACTATAATATTTATCTTTTACTGTTTGTTTTCCAAGTTTGATTGTGGGTTTGGCTAATATATCGGATGTTGTACCAATACTGACCTTTGTCTAAATAGTAATGGATTGATTACATGCTGCACTATGTGGTGTTTGTCTTACTATTTGGCAATACACTTCCAACACATTTCCTGTCTAATATCTGGTCGGTTGTATCCAGCACATTTATGTTTTACTTTACAACAACACAATGAGACGTCTATTCTGCTGCTTATACAACAGATGTACAGGTCTTGTAGAATGTGCGTATTAAATACATATATTACTCTACTGCACAGGATGTAGGGTTTAATAGTACAAAACCTAATACAAGGACTAAGAATAGAATTATAGAATTTCGACAATTTGGGTACTAATGTTAATATGTTAATTATATTGAGACTATAAACTTATTTAGTCGAATTTGTGGGTATTCCATATTTGCATATGGGTGTCCACTTACATGTTACACTTGCCGCTCGCCTGTGTTTATATACAATATCCATATATTTACAACACATATATGCCTATATATCTGTCCTGTTTACATGTTTCCGCTACTTTTTTGTATAAAAGAAATGTACTCTGTTAGCCATTTATTGGGGAATTGTATTAAACCTACTAACGAAAGATTCGGTATATGGTTTTTATTAGAAAATCTACGTAATAATAACCTTCTTACAGACATAGGTAATATAAACTATTGCGAGGGCGAACCAAAATTAAATAACATCTATAACGGATGTTAGTTAAGATAACCAATGTTACGGATTGTGATGGGGATGTTCGGAATAAATTTAAAGTTAAGAAGGAAATGTGTGGCTCGTTTAATAGCTACTTACGAGGAATATTTAAAAAGTTCTCTTTAGCTCGACATGGTGTTGTGGCCAAACTACCATTCTCCCAAAGCGAGGGTGTGTTACAAATAATAAAGAAAGATATTGACCAAATTAAACAAAAGTATGATGATCCTATAGCAATTCCCTATAAAATAGAGCTTGCAAATGTTAAAATTAAGGATTTGTTGGAAGATCTTCCAAAGATACTGCAAGATCTGGAAAAAGAAATGTACTATCTTATGGATTTCGATATAACACTAGATTTGGCTGGAATATTTAATAAAGAGGAAATGTGCCAATATCTTACAGAAAACTTTTGCTACCAAGGGGCGAATGGATATAATGTTATTGTAGATAATGTTAGTAAAGACTGTTTAACATGGTGTAAATAGCAGGGTAAAAATATATAATAAATTTATATGCCAGATTACAAGCCCTGGAGTAATTAAAAGTATAGGAAACCATATAATAAACTTTGTAAACTGTCCAGATGCGAGACTAAAAGAAACGTTCTCGTCTAAACTAGCTAGAGAGAATGGAATAACAAGGTTAGAGGCAACAATCTATAACTATTGTAGAGGTTTTGGTAAAGGGTTTGAACCTTTAAGAGATTGTTTAAGTCTAATAGAAGACAACAAACGGTACTTTCAAAATGCTCCATTCTATGCTGTACCTCTGCATAAGATGTGGGTGAAAGTTGCCAATTACAAAACAGTTGTTGTTTAGTGTTTAATGATGCATATTGGGGTAATAGTAATACGAAGAAGATAACTGGAGTACAACTAAAACTGCCAAAAGATCAAAGGGAAAAGTTAATAAAGTATGCTCTATCTGCATTTAGCTTTAACTGTTTACCAACTATGTAGAGGTAATGGAGGAGGATGCCGTAAGTGTAAAGCATAAGTGTTACATCAAATCTGGGGGCACATCAAATACACCTTTCTCCATCAATTTAGAAGAATTAGGCTTGGTGGAAAGTCCTAACCTTACTCCCTACGTTTTAAGAAGCCGGACCAATAAACTGTACCCATACACTATTAAAGAAATAGAGCCACTTTCCAAGCCTTTCTTAGAGAGGTGTTCCAAAAAGAGGAAACTGGAATTAGAAGACATTGGAATATGTGGAAAATACTGTTGCAGAGGAATACAAAGCACAGTTGGCTAAAGAAAGAAGGGAAAGAGAGGATAAATTAAAAGATTACTTCCTGCGAGCATTATGGACATTATATAGTGTATGCGTTTGTAGTAAACAACAAGTTTGTGGGAGTGTTGGCAGAAAAGGATGGACGGAGGGGTGTATACTATGTTAAAGGTGTCTGTAAAACTGTATTTATAGAGATAAATAAGAATAGGCAAGGTTATGGCGTGTTGCCATACAGTGGTGATTTGGACATTATTTATCTACCTACCAGCCACCAGCTTTAACACTAACGGAACCGCAACATTTTATGGCAATTCCTTTCCAAAAATAGAAAGTTTCCGTAACAATGGACAAGAAGACATAGAGATGCAAGATATTAAAGGCAATGTTAAATTTAAAGAATGTAGTAGACTGGAGGATTTGGAATATGGAATTATTAATAAGCGCTGGGGTAGAAAAAGATATATTGTACAGTTTGAAAATATTCGTAACCTTTATGTCTCCAACCTCTGGCTGGAAAGGGAGCTAGAATGTGGGAAGTTTGATTTTAACTACAAAATTAAGTTGGATAAAATAAAGACTACTCCAAACAAGCACAAAGAAAGGTTAGTGTTTTGTGTTTAGTTGTTTTGGGTTTTAAAAATTTATTTTTTGCATTGGCTTAAAACATATCCAAAATTTGTTCTGACCATAATTGTGGATATATATTACTTATCAGCGTATATAATAAGCTTGTATTTATTTTTTTTAATCCAACCGTAATATTGAATTTGGAAATGCACTTATGCAATGGCCAGTAATGTATTGCAGTCACATCCAAAGTTTGGTTACGACAAAACAACACTAAAAGGGAAAAAATATACGGTAAATTTAGATATAAGGGGATATAACAAGTCGAAAAGTAAATAAAGGAGTTATTGGAAGTAATTTGCAAAATATAGTTTTGTAAAAACACAAATACCAATGTTAGTTTTTAGGTTGCGGCAAAACAAACAACAGTATTATAGGTGGAAATAATATTGTAATTTTAGATATAATAGTTGGGGGCTATAACATATCCAAAAATAAATCAGACAATAAATGCTTAGGACAATATCCAAAGTGTAGGCAAATCGGACAATAAACAGCAAAGTCAGTTTTGGGATTACAGCAAAATAAACAAACAAAAAAGACTAAATACTGTATTATAGGGGGTAGTGGAACGTGTGGTAGTGTGGTCTTGTTACCTATATAAGAGCTTTAACATATCCGAAAATAAATCAGACAGTAAATAAAGAAGTTTGAAATTGTATATTTTTCAAAATATTTTTTAAATTTGACCATTATAGTTAATTTGTCAAATGTGGATGGTACATATACACTAGCCTAGAATAATGACATATATAAATTTTAAACAAATCAGACCATAAATAAAGAAGTTGCCAATTGGCAGTATTTTTCCAAATTTTTTAAAATTTAACCGCAATATTTGTAAAATGTGGATGGTGCATATACACTAGCCCACAACAATAACATATCCAAATTTTAAACAAATCAGACAGTAAATAAAGAAGTTGACAATTGGCAGTATTTTTCAAAAATATTTTTTAATTTGACCGTAATAGTGAATTTGGGAAATGTGGATGGTGCATATACACTAGCCTACAACAATAACATATCTAAATTTTAAACAAATCGGACATTTAATAAAGAAGTTGGCAATTGGCAGTATTTTTCAAAAATAATTTTTAATTTGACTGTAATAGTGAATTTGGGAAATGTAAGTGTAATTTATTAAACCAGTTGCCTAGGACAATAACATATCCAAATTGCAGACAAATCAGACATTTAATAAAGAAGTTGGCAATTGGCAGTATTTTTCAAAAATATTTTTTAATTTGACCGTAATGGTGAATTTGGGATATGTAAGTGAAATTTATTAAAACACTTGCCTAGGACAATAACATATCCAAATTGCAGACAAATCGGACATTTAATAAAGAAGTTGGCAATTGGCAGTATTTTTCAAAAATAATTTTTAATTTGACTGTAATAGTGAATTTGGGAAATGTAAGTGGAATTTATTAAACCAGTTGCCTAGGACAATAACATATCCAAATTGAAGACAAATCGGACAGTTAATAAAGAAGGTGGCAATTGGCAGTATTTTTCAAAAATATTATTTAATTTGACCGTAATAGTGAATTTGGGAAATGTAAGTGGATTTTATTAAAACACTTGCCTAGGACAATAACATATCCAAATTGAAGACAAATCGGACATTTAATAAAGAAGGTGGCAATTGGCAGTATTTTTCAAAAATAATTTTTAATTTGACTGTAATAGTGAATTTGGGAAATGTAGGTGTAATTTATTAAAACACTTGCCTACGACAATAACATATCCAAATTGAAGACAAATCGGACAGTTAATAAAGAAGGTGGCAATTGGCAGTATTTTTCAAAAATATTTTTTAATTTGACCGTTATAGTGAATTTGGGAAATGTAAGTGGAATTTATTAAAACACTTGCCTAGGACAATAACATATCCAAATTGCAGACAAATCGGACTATAAACACTAAAGATAGTTTTTTAGAATTTGAAAATTAATTTTTAAAAAGATGAGGGACAATATATTTAATATAGGCAAGGGTATATATATTTAGGCCTATATATTTAATATAGGCCAGCGCGGAAACTTGTGGCTTATTAGTATAGGCGGGAGCTGGCGTCGGCGCAAAAACGGCTCCCCATAAGAATAACATGGGGAAAAAGCGCCGGAAGTGGCGCCTCTTTGCCAATTCACATCTACTTATGTAACACTTGGACAATATTGGCAACATCGGAAGCTCGCCAAGCAATCATGACAGCGTTGTCATTTTCACGTGTTAGAGAGAGAGAGAGCTTTGCAAGATGCAAGATAGAGGACAAAAGTGGCAACAACGCGATCGAAGCCACCCGCCAGTAAGGCTGTCCATGATGATAGTTTTGCTTTCCTGTATCAGTAGATAAAAGTAAAAGCCTATTTAGTGTATTTTAAATGTATTGCATACATCTATACAAGTTTAATCTCAATATTTCAATAAACGATCTTATCTATATTATTAAAAGAATTTCTTTAATTTTGTTCGGAAATTTTTGACCCCTAAAACTATTATTTTATATACATATTTGGTGTCAATCGAAAGCTCTTACTCTCTAGATGTGCCTTTTGGGGTTTCCATACACTCTCGACCACGGGGCTTTGCCCCACGAGCTCTCAAAGTTCGTTTTTAGCCCATAAGATTAACATGGGGAATAATTTGATTTGAATTGCAGCTGTTAATACATTATGGACAGGTTATTAGAAATACCAGATTTTACAGGTGAGGAATCTATTTATCTATATAAATCAAATAAGTTATTTTTTTACATCGCTTTGAGCAGTTAAATGTATGCAACGGAGATGTTTAAATGTGTGTAAACATTTGTTTATCCGTCTGTCTGTTTATAAGCCAGATGTGTTCAGCGCTTCCCAAAAAAATGCTGTCCTGAATGAAATGTAATATTTTGCCTATTTTCGTGTTGAGGAGGACTCCTTTTGGCTGTTTTAAATCATAGTACGTCATTAGGGGTATGCCCCTTTGTACGGCACTGCTACAAAGTCGATCTTAAGGGCACAGGTCACTTAATATTTTATTACAGCATGCACTATATTTGTTCTAATGAGCATTTGGTCAGCTAATTACATTTTATCACAGAACGGAGGAAACACGTACTGCTTTACTCCGTCAAATATATGGTTCTCTATACAATTTTTAAACACTTGAATAATCTATGATTAAAAATGGCTCATTGGTATTGATGAATTTCCCAAATTTCGCCTTAGAATTTCCTTAAACAAAAAACAAAACGCTTGACCACAGGGGACTTGCGAGGCTAGCACTCTACCCTGAGCTACTGCGTCTGATTATAAACTTCACTGTTTTCCCAGAAAAGTGTTTAAGTAGATTACTACAGACTATTTAAAGTAGCTTTAGGATTGACTCAAGTGAAACCTGTTGGGGTTAGTGGAAACCATACAAGAGTAGCATCGCGCCGGGGCCTACGATCGGAGGTCCCGATCTCGCCTGGTCTATGACGGGACAGTTTTGACCGAAAATAAACATAGCAACCAAACACGTGTCCTGCAGTGCCAAATTACTTTTTGCTTACTGGTCACCAATTGAGGGGACTGCTCAGCACCAATGTTTTTATTTATTGACTCGTGGAAATTATAGTAAATAACCGCGATAATAGTCGTATCCCTCACTCTAAAGTTAAAAAGAAAGCGCCTACAGGTCTATTAGGAAGCGTGACGTAACTGAGTGGCTCGATCACCATACCTTAGATTATAATGCCGATGTGAAGAAAGTGGTGGTGTTGAAAATTATGAAACTTCAAAAACAAGAATGATATGTTGTTATCTTAGACGAACTGGAAAACCCAAGGCCAGAGAACTCTTTGGCTTTTACCTTCTTACTGTCAATATGACAGCATTGACCTACTTTGGGCTCAGATCAAATCGGGTGTAGCTACAAAAAATAATAAATTTAACCTTACAGAAAATATCACCTTACTTTGGGAGCAATATACAATATCGGTGAAATAAAGTGGACGAAAGTTGTATAACACGCCAAAAATTGTATACCCGAGTCATGGAATCATGCTGGAAGCTCTTAACAACTGTTGATCTATACACTGCACATGCCATCAACAAATGTATTTTTATACGTTATTTAAATTGCAGTGGTCCAGTGATGTCAATACCAATTGTTTCAAAAGCTTTCGAGTCATTAATTGTTAAACATGATAGTGAAGGTGGTGGTGTCCAAAGAAGTTTAACTTTGTGTCGCTTGCAAATAACACATATTGAAACTTTCTTTTCGATGTTTCGATACATTAATACCAAACATCCCTTGCTACTAATTAGACAAGTATTTACAAGCGCTTTGTACTCAGCGCTTTAGAGCTACCTGTTGTAAAGCTTGTAGATGATGTCTATAGGTAAACGTTTGTCAAATTCACGTTGTGTGCTTTGTACGAGGTTATCCTTTGGGTTTCCGAGGGTACCTTGATTTGAGGTCTTGGTCGACGGGGAAACTGGTTCTGGCAAACGCCCCTCCCTTCACTGTAATCGTAAAACGTAAAATAATAACAATAACTTGAAATAATTAACATTGTTAATTGAGTTTACTGATTCATTGGTAGCCTTAGATTCATTTAGGCCTACTTTATCAGTATACGTAATTGAGTTTCTAGCGGATCACAAAGAGAGGAAAGTGATACGTTATCGATTTTAGTTGGTTATATGTTGTTGCAATACTAAATTTAGCAACTCCCTAACATAAACCTCTATCTAAAATTTATGTCGAACAAATTTGTACTTTAACCTGAGGAACCGGGTGTCATAGATGGAATTTGGTATTGAAATTTGTCTTCAAGTACAATTTCATTGTCCTCTTGGACTTTTTAAACTGCCCCCAAAATGCAATCCAATTCTTCACAAGCTCATAAAAGAGTCGTAATTCCAGTTTAGGAATGAGAAAATATCGTTTAGGCTTATGGGAAACTGACTCACTATTTTCGCTGCTTGTAGACGCTTTTAATACTTCGCCTTTTGATATTGTTTTTAATAAATTTTTTTAGCTCATATTAGCTTATATTCTTTTTGACTGTCATATTTGACATCCAACTGGGCGTCATCAGCGTTTAACAGCTGATTATTTTTCTTTTCTTTGTTTTTGTTTGTAAATAACAATGAATTTGTATACACCAATCATGCTTAAGTTAACATTTAATATTGTAAAATGGCAACAAATAGGAGGATGGGTAACCGGAGACAACCAGACACTGATGAGAAAATTAATCCAACAGTTATTCATCCTGCTTTATTTTCAAATTTGTTGAGGAACATGAGACCTGAGGCAGCTACTTGGAAAGACTGAACAATATTTTTGAACAGAATGGATTAACATCCAAAGTGAAGACAAAAACTATATTTGTAAATTGATTAGCTCCTAAAATATTCCATGACCTGAGACTGAATTTAAGTCCAACTAATCTATTAGGTAACACTTATTATGAGTTATGTGGAACGCTGCGGTCAATACTGGAACTTAAAGGTACCATTATTGCTGGATAACAAAAGTTTTAAAAACGGGTTAAAAAGCCGTTTTTTTCCAGTAAGTGTGATTTTAAATGCCCAAAATGTAAGGCCTTTGTTATTCACTTATGACAACAGTTTCTATCAGGATTCAATGGCGAGAAGTTGTTGTCCAGAATTATTGAAGTTTATGAAAATAAGTCTTTTAACCAGAGTCATCTTAGCCTAGTTTGTAGTTATAAGCAAATTAAGGGAGAAAAAACGAGGATCCAAAAATCAAATTTTCCTTCAACGAGTGAGGATTAGCTTATTTGCTCCGAGGGAAGAAAGTTTTATTTTCACAGCTGTGGCTACGTACCCGGCAGCCGGCTGGCTACCCGGCATTGGGTACCCGGCAGAAGTCGATGATGTCACTGATTGCTTTTTATGTGCTCGACCTTACCTGTGACGTCACTAGCAGTGGAACGTGTTTCGTTTCTGGAGTCGTCTGCGTTATGTTAAACCTATTTACTAAATGGATTTGCGTGAAAAAAATAACAAAAAACTAGGTTACAGTTCACGACAAAGAATAGTAACCTAACCTAACCCAACTCCGCAGAGTGCTGTATGGTGGCTATTCGTTGTGCAACATAATTACAAATAAATTAATTAGTATAAATAAATTAAAGTAAAATTAAACAGGAATTTCAGACCGGAAAAAGTAAACAACAAAAGTAAGATTTACCACCGAATAAATTAAAGTAAAATTTAAAAGAAAATTTCAGATCTCAAAAAGTATACGTCAAAAGTGAAATTTGAACAGGTACCACTCGATCTTGGATCTATCACCATATCCACTGGGCCACCGAGGCTTGTCAACTACCAAGGTTCGTAGAGCTTTCAGCCCAGGTATGATTATTTCCATAAGGTGACGTCATCGACTTCTGCCAGGTACCCAATGGGGACTGCCGGGTACGTAGCCACAGCGTATTTTCCCGGCTGTAAATACTAAATTAGTTTGTTTCATATGTTGTGGAATCGATCATATGGTAACTATGAGATTTCTTCGGATGTAATATGTTGGAGATGCCATAGAAAAGAGCATATCTGCAGAGTTTGTAGAAGAAAGAAGCAAAACATACGACAAACTGTTAACGCGTCACATGAATTATAATCCCAGAAAATAGTTAGTTAAGGAAGTTTAAAGAAAAAAACATTTTGTTAATCAAATAATTTTTGAAAAATGGAAAAAAATGTAGAGGAAATGGAAAATTTAAAAGACAGTTGGAAAAGTGAAGTACTGAATTGAAGTTGAATAAATGTGACGTCATGTAAACCAAATCCAAAAGTTGTTAACCTAAGCTCATTATCCAAACAATTAATCAAATAACATATTCAATATTACAAATTACATATTTGGTTTACGGGGGAAGAGTTTTAGTGTTTAAAATATATTTTAGTAGTGTGCATTTGGGGCTGCTGGGGCGGAAGTGACGTCACATCCGGTGAGTGACCGGATGCGCTGAGTCATGAAAGACGTCATCTGAGGCTGAGCCAGTGACGTAGGCGGTTTTGTGATGTCACTTCCGCCCCAGCAGCCCCAAATGCACACTACTACACATAGGCAGTGGTCAAACTCAGTTGAGAGAAACGACTCGCGACTTTTTACGATAATACGTAAAACTCTTTATTTCAATGATTAGGTTAGAGGTTACGAACGAACACAATAAGCTGGACCGACTTATAATTTATACTAAATCATATATTATATTACTGCCGAGAATGTGACTTAGCAACAAACAATAATACAATATTTTACACAATTAAAAATCAAAATAAATACTGTAAATATTACTCACAATAATATTAATTATTTCAATCTTCGAGATTGATGTTATAATAGTTATTACTAATTTTCCGATGTCAAATAATAGCAGGTTACCAATTCTGTGACTGCTTTACCGACTTGGATGACATGATGCGGGTTGCTCTAGCGGCCGTGGGCGGAACTACTTGATAGAAAGGTTATATAAAGAATAAAAAATATACTGAGCTTAGCAATAATTTAATCAGGTTTTTTTTAGTTCTCGTCATCTTACGTAAATTTTAAATTGATTAGGTCTAACTCACCTTATAATTAACGAAAGAAGTAAATAAACAAATATTTTTCGCAACGAACTGATTCTAAAACATTTTCTGTGTAGGTTAAGTAGTTTGAACGTAAAACGTTTTATTGGGGGTCTAAATCAATTAAAATTACTATTTATTTAAGAAACAAATTGTAACTTAATAAAAGGTTTACAAAATGATCAGAATCGTTAAATATTATTACAAATTGTCTATAATATTAAAATAGCTATTTTTAATATGCATGTACCCATAAAATACATGTTAATCTTAATACTATATGTATAGTTCAATATGGTCACATGTATTGTAGTTTCAAATCTTTGCTTAAGACTGTTAATGTTCACACCTATGTACAATCGTAGGTAAACAATAAATTAAGCCATAAATAAATTTCGAAAAATCCCGTGATAAAGGATAGAACAATAGACTTATGGGAGAAACAGATGACTGGAGCTTCTCCTTTAAGCAGGAAACCCATTATGTCGGCACGGCACGGCACAGCACAGCACAGGCACACTTTACATAGGGGTTAACCCATTAGTAACGGCCACGACCGCCCAGTAACGTCCCCGTCCCGTTACTACAACCTGGCACGAGGATAATGTTTCACTCCAAATGAAAAATAAAACAACGCGGTCTTTGGTGCAGTCATACAAGAGGAAATATGTATTTAATTTCTTTGCAAACGAACACATCGGAACAACCAACCTGTCAACATCACGCAGTTTTATTAGGAGTATTCGCAAAAAAAAACCGATAAAACCCGACATGAAATCGACCAAACGTAAAGAATATTTAAACAAGCGTATTCTACTATATATGTAAAGTCAATGAATATTACAAATATACCCCTGTCGCAGCAAACCTGCATACTCAGCGAATTTCCAATGGAGATATAAATGTCTTAATACTACGTAAAATATATTAATGTTTATTGAAATACTATGTTTGACCTTAGCCGTGGCCAGGGTTAAACAAATAAAACGTAAGTCGATAAAATGGACAATTTGTTCAATGACCTCCAGTTGGAGAAGTGAAACAGGGGCCCCAGTCACGTAACATTTGCATTCTAGCTGCTTTTCCCATGAGAGAATGACTGGCAACTTTTAAGGTAATACTTTAATTTTATATCTGGTAGATCGCTGATAGAGAGGACACATGCACAACCAATCTGCTCCTCCCCCTGTCAGTGTCAGGTTAAACCACGTACTGCTTTACCGACTTGGATGACATGATGCGGGTTGCTCTAGCGGCCGTGGGCGGAACTACTTGATAGAAAGGTTATATAAAGAATAAAAAATATACTGAGCTTAGCAATAATTTAATCAGGTTTTTTTTTAGTTCTCGTCATCTTACGTAAATTTTAAATTGATTAGGTCTAACTCACCTTATAATTAACGAAAGAAGTAAATAAACAAATATTTTTCGCAACGAACTGATTCTAAAACATTTTCTGTGTAGGTTAAGTAGTTTGAACGTAAAACGTTTTATTGGGGGTCTAAATCAATTAAAATTACTATTTATTTAAGAAACAAATTGTAACTTAATAAAAGGTTTACAAAATGATCAGAAACGTTAAATATTATTACAAATTGTCTATAATATTAAAATAGCTATTTTTAATATGCATGTACCCATAAAATACATGTTAATCTTAATACTATATGTATAGTTCAATATGGTCACATGTATTGTAGTTTCAAATCTTTGCTTAAGACTGTTAATGTTCACACCTATGTACAATCGTAGGTAAACAATAAATTAAGCCATAAATAAAATTTCGAAAAAATCCCGTGATAAAGGATAGAACAATAGACTTATGGGAGAAACAGATGACTGGAGCTTCTCCTTTAAGCAGGAAACCCATTATGTCGGCACGGCACGGCACAGCACAGCACAGGCACACTTTACATAGGGGTTAACCCATTAGTAACGGCCACGACCGCCCAGTAACGTCCCCGTCCCGTTACTACAACCTGGCACGAGGATAATGTTTCACTCCAAATGAAAAATAAAACAACGCGGTCTTTGGTGCAGTCATACAAGAGGAAATATGTATTTAATTTCTTTGCAAACGAACACATCGGAACAACCAACCTGTCAACATCACGCAGTTTTATTAGGAGTATTCGCAAAAAAAAACCGATAAAACCCGACATGAAATCGACCAAACGTAAAGAATATTTAAACAAGCGTATTCTACTATATATGTAAAGTCAATGAATATTACAAATATACCCCTGTCGCAGCAAACCTGCATACTCAGCGAATTTCCAATGGAGATATAAATGTCTTAATACTACATAAAGCCACTTACCAAGTTTCATAAAAATATATTCACAAATAAGCGATATATACAATTTTAATTATTCTCCATAAGAATAACATTGAGGCTGAGTACGCAGGTTTGCTGCATCAACGAACACAAATGGGTTTTTATCCTAATATCAATATAAATGAACTAGGTGAAGTCATATACCAGTTTGTATTAATTTATGTTCATAATTAAGGGAGACATAGCATTTAATTATTATCCATAAGAATAACATGGGGCTGAGTACGCAGGTTTGCTGCTACGGGAGCCTTTAGCAAAAAAAAAAAAAAAAACTTTTTTTGAGCAAATATCAATAGACCACAACCAGATGAAGCCTTATACCAAGTTTCATTAGTATACGTTCATAAATAAGCGAGATATAAAATTTGTCTTTTCCTCCATAAGAATAACATTAGACAACGTACTGTGTTTAGCACTTTCAATATCTCGGTAACCAATTGACGTATAGAAATGATCAAAATACCTAATTGTGTGTTTTTTAAAGCTAAATTGTAAAAACTAAAATTTGACTATTTTAAAAATGTTATGTAAAAAATTCAAAAAACCCATTTTAGGGGTACAAAACCCCCAAAAATACCCCTTCGGATGGAGCGATCTGGTTGGTTTTCGAACTTAAAAGTCATAAATGTTGCTTTACACGTTTATACCAAATTTCATCAAAATCGGATTATTTTTACGAGTTATCGGGCTCACGGACACACACATATATATTTATTTATTTATTTATACGTATAAAAATACAGTTTCGAACGAATGGTGTTTTTGGGGTCTGGGGACCTCAAACAAAAAGTTATCATGGTCCCGGGCCTAGGTCTTACCGTGCCGACTACGGTAATAGCTTCTTCCCTATAGTGGAAATTCGCTAACAACAATAAATAAGTATGCAATGATATGTTTATTTCATGTCTAATACAATATTTATAAAATATGATTTGTTTAAATAATTACAGATCATCTTAATCCGCGATTGTCTATAACATTACTACATGCTATTAGAGGCACGTAACACACCATTTTTATTTTATTTTATTGGAACCATTTTGTTTAAACTGTATGTTCCTAGAACTATTTTTAAGTCCAACAAACCTTACATTAAAGGCATGTTTCGTGTATTCTGCTTCAAAATATATCATAATAAATTATCATGGTAGTTATTTTTTCAATTACAACCACAGTACATTGGGCAGTTATCGTCCTTTGCATAATGTCATTTCGTAACCCTTGATTCTCCATTTGAAGAAAAAGGCCAGTAAAAGATATGTCAGCTTTAAATTAAGTAATGTTTATATTTGCATTTGAATGAACAACAATAATTGGAAATACGATATTTTTATCGAAACATATAAAGTGATCTTTTGAGCCAATTATTTTAACAGTAAAAGACTAAATCGTTGATGTGAGATGAAAATTATAAAATAAAAATTTCCTCACCGATAGCTGGCGGCGAATTGGATCAGCGGTAACGTTCTCCACATCGGCGCTCATTTAGGAAAATGATTAAATTATATGTGAAGGATAATTACGATGATTATCCCCGGACCGAGGGCGAAAAGCCAAACCGCAGGACCGTTACTGATGAAGCTGCAACAATGTAACAAATAGTTGTTTAACTATAGGGCCGGTTTTGAATACATTAATGTATAATTACTGGCAAAATATGAATTAAATAATATTTCCTTCTAAACGCAAACATAACTTTATTTAGAGTAAATATTGAACAACTGATGATAATATTTTAATAATTGAAATGTCTAATCAAAACGTTTCGTCTAGTCAATAAGCCATGCTTTTGCTTTCTAATTTTTATCAGAAGGAAAGAATTTTTTTTAGTTTAATACTTTACTAGAGACCGCCCAATGGTTGAAAATCGACCAAATAATTGCAAAATATTGCTCAATATCTGGTGGGTTATAGTGCGCTCATCTCTCAAGAGGATTGATTTGATAGTTTTAAGAAGATAAAACATGAAAGAACGCGACCCAGAGTGTGAGCAAAGCAAAGGTGGATCGGTTTATTATTATTAAGATTAAGTCAAATATAAACAATATTCTTTCTGTAGTTGAAAACCTCGTGCTTTTGGGTAATCACTGCAGCTCGTACTATAAATATTCATACGACCCTCGTCCTCGAGATGCACAGACGTGCTGAAATCTATTTTATCATCTCAAGACTTGTATTTGCCCTCATTTTTATCAAGAGTTTCGTAATTTCAGTTCATTACTCCAAATAAAAGATGCATTTTTTTGAACGAAGGCATTTTCCCTGATAACCCAGACGCCCTAGAAAATAAGCTTACCAGCCAATTAGGATTATTACAAAACGAGACCAGCTTTAAGATAACCTCGACCGTTGTTTTGCAGTGACATTGTTATAAAAATTGCACTTTGCTCACCAGAGGGTCAAGGAAGCTACTTATTGAGAAACTTACCCCGTTTCCTTCGAGATTAAATTATTCAAATCAAACGATAATTTTGTTGTCTCATGTGATTATTTGAAACTAGAAGTTAATTGGGAGCAGTAGTGCATGTGTCAAACACGATAAATTAGTTTGTTAAATTAAATCAGTGAGTTTTTTATCAACAGCAGACAAATTTAGGGAAATAAAGCGTTTAAAAAGATATGTTGTCGTAACTATTGTTAGCAAAGGTTTTATTGAAAAGCTTTATAATATTTTACCTCTGATTGTTTTACATGTATAGTTTTACACGTTTGCACCATATTTACCTTTCGTTCATATATGGGTGACCTCAAAACTACCTGATACGGTAGTAACGTTGTAGTATTGTACAATGCATAAAAGGACAAACAGAAGACAGACATACATCTGATTTTTTTATATATTTAGACGATAAAGATAGGATCGATATGTGAGATTTCAAATCTGTAGGCTTTATCGTTATGGAATTTCGTGATAGGTCAGTCAGTGTATTTGGATTGTATATATTAAGGTTAATAGTTAGTAATTATATCTATTATAACAGTGTGGTCATTTTGTTTGGACCACCATTGGAATATACAATGGTGCCTCAATGATTTCATGATACAGCACCGATTGAAACCAGTATGTAATTAGATGATATTTTTTAGGTTAGTTAAGCTTTATTTTGTTCCGTTTGTGTATTTTGCTTTTTTTGTTAAATAAATAGTAAACAACAACGATTAAAAGAGTTTTTTTTTTTTTTTTTTTTTGCCAATCTATCACAGTTCTGGATTATAATTTCCAATGTTAGGTAAGATTATGATTCCAGTAGATTTTATAATTTGTTGAATGTTTCATGCAAAAACTTTATTTATTATTATTATATTTCGTTTTGAAAAACTAATAATATAATTTAAATTTAATAGCAGTAAACGTTATAAATCAAATAAACTATACACGTTTTTAAAACTTGTTTTTATATTGTAAATTAATTAGTTAAGCTATTTAGAACCTGTTACAGTCAGGGCGCAACCTCAGTACCGTATAGCGTCTTATGGAATATTGACAACGCGAGCTCAGTTAAATGAGGTTTACAGCCAAGGGATATTTTTATTGGCAATATTTATATATAACCTTTATTTTGATCGAAAAACAAAATTTACCACTCCATGGCCGCCATATCTGATTTACTCGATACATTCATCAATGTTTGACACATATTTTAGTATTACTTACTTCACTCATCAAGGTGCCTCTTTGGCCCTAGTTGCTTGCTAAGAAAATATACCGTGTTCCGCACCCCGAAAATTCAAACAGCTAATCTTGATTTGTATTAGTTCCACGGGCTAACCACAGATTGAAGCACACAACTATCATAGTTTACGGGGAAACCGCAACAGGTCGGCTAGTTAATTATACAATATATTTATTTTAATTACCTACTTAAGTCATCCGATCAAACAACAATAACACACACAACTATACATGTTGTTTTTTGTTACTTATAATTTGCGATAATAACTACCTTCGTTATGATCTCTGTACGGATAAACGCAAGCTCATAATTTTCATTAGTCTTGTCCAGTACCCAATTTACTAATAAAACAATAACAAATATATCGTGCATTGTTAAATACCTACAGACACCAAACCTCTACGTGGTGCTGAGTAAAACTCTGGAATAAATTCAAACCCATCAGTGGTATTGGCAGCCGGTTATGATTTTTTATGATGTATCACTTTATCGATCCTGGCGGTTATCCAAACAATTTCCAAAACGGGGAACAGCGCAGTAAGTACTTCTCACTTGAATTATAAAGTGTTCTATTCCCCGCTCTGTATTAAAGGAAGACAATCATAATCAATTAATTTAACAAGTCCCATTTAAAACCTACACATAGGCAGTGGTCAAACTCAGTTGAGAGAAACGACTCGCGACTTTTACGATAATACGTAAAACTCTTTATTTCAATGATTAGGTTAGAGGTTACGAACGAACACAATAAGCTGGACCGACTTATAATTTATACTAAATCATATATTATATTACTGACGAGAATGTGACTTAGCAACAAACAATAATACAATATTTTACACAATTAAAAATCAAAATAAATACTGTAAATATTACTCACAATAATATTAATTATTTCAATCTTCGAGATTGATGTTATAATAGTTATTACTAATTTTCCGATGTCAAATAATAGCAGGTTACCAATTCTGTGACTACATGTTGTACTTTAAACCAAAAATAAAGAAGTTATTTAGGTCTGTGCTTGAAAATAGTTGTTCTTTGCAAATTGCCCAAGTCCCCAAGGCTATCCAAACAATTTCCAAAACGGGGAACAGCGCAGTAAGTACTTCTCACTTGAATTATAAAGTGTTCTATTCCCCGCTCTGTATTAAAGGAAGACAATCATAATCAATTAATTTAACAAGTCCCATTTAAAACCTACACATAGGCAGTGGTCAAACTCAGTTGAGAGAAACGACTCGCGACTTTTACGATAATACGTAAAACTCTTTATTTCAATGATTAGGTTAGAGGTTACGAACGAACACAATAAGCTGGACCGACTTATAATTTATACTAAATCATATATTATATTACTGCCAAGAATGTGACTTAGCAACAAACAATAATACAATATTTTACACAATTAAAAATCAAAATAAATACTGTAAATATTACTCATAATAATATTAATTATTTCAATCTTCGAGATTGATGTTATAATAGTTATTACTAATTTTCCGATGTCAAATAATAGCAGGTTACCAATTCTGTGACTTGAAGTGTAAACTCACGGTGAAAGTGTTACATGTTAGTTGGTCCTTTTGCAAAAGAAATTTCTGCCACAATAACTAAGTATACAAAATTATTGGTTTTTAATGCATACTTTTGAAAGAGTTTAAATAGAGTAGAGATAATTGAAACTTGAGATTCGTAATCAAATGAAATATGAAAAGCGGTAAAAAACCTGCTCATGTTTATAATTGACAGCTTTTCCTGATGGAGGTTTTGATTGCATTTTAATGAACTCTTAGACGAAGTGGGGGTGAATGATAAACCTCTTCCTCTTATCATTCTCAACCGAAGCATGGACCGGTACAGTTGTAATATCTGCGCTAAAAGCTTTGCTCGTCGATGCGGGGTTAATCGGCACATGCGCGAACAACACACAGCATGTGATCCTGTTGTTTGCCCTTTCTGCGGAGTTCATTTTCGCAGAGAGGAAAAGTTGGACAGACACATTCGGTGTGGCGCTTGCCGTGGGGAACGACCGCAGCCTTCACCCCCGAGTGGAGCACGACCGCAGCTTGGCAACTTGCAACGTCCGCAGCCTTCACCCCCGAGTGGAGCACGACCGCAGCTTGGCAACTTGCAACGTCCGCAGCCTTCACCCCCGAGTGGAGCACGACCGCAGCTTGGCAACTTCCAACAACAGTCAAGATCGTGTCCCAGAGATGCATCGCCTCCACCTTCACCTCCGAGATGTGCACGTGTGCAACGTCCAATTGGTAATACTTAATAGTAATAATAGTATTAAAAAAAAAGAATTATAGGGATACAGGAAAAAGTTGTATTTCTAAAAAAAAAAGTTATTTGTCAGCCATTTAAATATTTCAAAGACAAATTCCATGAAAACTAGCAACTGAAACAAAAATTTTACAAGAAATACAATTTAAAGCACTGTGTACTCCAAATCCAATGATATTTTTTTTACCGTAAAAATCGGTTAATAAACAAAAAAGTTATGACAATTTTTTATAATACATTTCAAAATGTCGGCCATATACAAATTTTCAAAGTCAAATTCCTTAGTTCATTTGACCAAGTCCTTTTAAATTTTATGTCTTGTAAAATTTTATGTCTTGTAAAAATTTTGTTTTAGTTGCTGGTTTTCTAGGAATTTGACTTTGAAATGTGTATATGGCAGCCATTTTAAACAAAATTACCATAAATTTTTATTTATTATCCGGTGACACCCTGCGGTGATACCGCATTTTTGTGACACCCTGTATATATATATATATATTTGAACGAATAGTGTTTTCAGCATCTGGGGACCTCAAAACAAAAAGTTATCATAGTCTCGGGGCCTAAGTCTTACCATGCCACCTACGTATAGGGGAGATTCGCTACAATTATATAAGTAGAAACACACGTCAGTTAATCTAAAATACCCCCGTAGCAGCAAACCTGCGTACTCAGCGAATTTCCAATGCATATTTATGTATCATAATACCACATAAAGCCACATACCAAGTTTAATCAATATAAATTCATGAATAAACGATTTATGACATTTTAATTATTCTCCATAAGAATAACATGGCAGCTGAGTACATGGCAGCAGGTTTGCTGAAGCAAAGAACACAAAAAAAAATAGGGGTTTATACAAATATCAATATAACTCATGTAGGTAAAGCCACATACCAAATTTCATTAATTTATTTTCATAATGAAGGCAGATAACACGTTACTTATTCTCCATAAGAATAACATGGGGCTGAGTACGCAGGTTTGCTGCTACGGTAGCCTTGGGTAAAAAATTGTCTTTTTGAGCAAACACCAATGGTCCACAACCAGATGAAGCCGTATACCAAGTTTTGTCAGTATACGTTCATAAATAAGCAAGATATAAAATTTTGATTTTTCTCCATAAGAATAACATTAGACAACGTACTGTGTTTAGCACTTTCAATATCTTGGTAACCAATTGACGTAGAGAAATGATCAAAATACCAAATTGTGTGTTTTTTTTTTAAGCTGAATCCAATGGAAAAAAAAATAAAATTTGACTATTTCCAAAATTATATATTTATAAAAAATTCGAAAAACCCATTTTTGGGGTACAAAACCTCCATATACAGTTTCGAACGAATGGTGTTTTTGGGGTCTGGGGACCTCAAAACGAAAAGTTATCATGGTCCCAGGCCTAGGTCTTACCATGCCGACTACGGTAATAGCTTCTTCCCTATAGGGGAAATTCGCTAAAAGTATAGACTTAATCACATGTTTTAATGTAAACAAAGCAGACAACTTTTTTTGAAATTTGGAGCAAATGTGGAGAGTGACATTTATGACTTTAGGTTCAAAAATCATATCAATCAAAAATCTGTTTTTTTTTTCTTTGCAAATTTGACCCAGAAATGTTAAAAACATTCAATATCAATATTAATTATCTCTTTCAATCAGTTTTAGTTACAACTTAAACTTAGTAATTTATATCAGAATTCAACTTTGTCTAATAATTCATCCATGCTATAGGATACATTCGTAAAGTCCCTGTTGCAGAGATGTTCAAAGTTGTAAACACAGTACGTTGTCCAATGTTATCCTCATGGAGAATAAATAAAATTCTACATCTCGATTATTTATGAAACTTTATCTTTCTCGTTGCAGCAAACCTGCGTCCTCAATCCTAATGTTATTCTTATGGAGAATAAAATAAAATGCTATATATCACTTATTTATGGATGTATATTTGTGAAACTTGGTAAATAGCTCTATATAAGCATTGGAAATTCGCTGAGTACGCAGGTTTGCTGCGACGGGGGTATTTAATTTTCCCTCAACATGTAAATAGTAAAGCAAAAAATACTGTATTAATATTTGTGTCTTCTCTTTCTTTTTTTAGCAGTTGTAAGACCTATACCTCGGGATGATCCGGCTGTGGTGGATGCCCCCGAGGTAATTGACTTAACGGTCGATTAGAAGATCGCAAGAGAAACCAACTGCAGACGGCTGACAATGGTCATACCACGGATTATTCAAAGTAAGCAGCTGGTTTTGTAAGTTGTACATAATCTAGACACTGTTGAAACCGATATCGGAGCAATATTTTGATAAATACATATCTAATGGTACATTGTAATCGATTTCGATTTGTCACACCGTTCATCTGCCCGCGGCGCAGCGTTCGTTCGTTTACACGCTTCTGTACATCTTAGTAATTAATGAAAATGGAATGAAACTTGATGTTGTATACAAAAAACTACTGAACCGACTGGGTTGAAACTTTACACAAATGTAGATCTTGAAGTGTAAACTCACGGTGATATTATTATAATATAAAACATGAATCAATTTTATGACGCAGCATTTTAATATATTTTTTCAACTTTCTACGATGGTCAACAATGGCATGACATCTTGCAAACCTGCATAGCAATGAGCAAACTGTAGAAGTAAGACTCTTAAAATCTACATCATTTAATGCATACAAAGCAATAAACCATACGTTTATTATATTTAGATTATGCCTACTCATTGGCTAGTAGTTTCTACTGTTGCATTGTAAAAATAACAGGAGACAAAGGTCACTGATAACCCCCTTTAAAAGCGTCTAAGCGTAAGTTGCTATTGAGTCTCTTCAGACATACGATAGCCTTTACACTCTGATAAGAGACACGCCTCTTACACCACATGACTGATCTTTGCAAGGCCCGGTACTGGGTTGTCTACCACGTTTAGAAGTTAGCAGTTCGGTAAAATTAGGCCCGTTATGTTAACAAATATGTAATAACTTTGAAATAAATCCAGATTTAAATTGATTTTACATTAAATTAAGTATATGTATATGTATGTTTATTTATTATGTATGAAAGTCCTTCAGCAGCAAACACTTTTAACTTGTTTAATGAATTGTAAGTCACTATCAGCTGTTGTCAATGTATCGATGTTCCAGATAGTATGTTCAGTAATTACTTGTTTGAAAGCAATTTAATACAAAATAAAAATAAACAAACCAACTTAAACATCTTTGTGAATTTCAAAGCGAAATTATTTGAAATAGCAGCCAGTATTAAATTATGAAACACCCTCTTATTGAAAAACTTTATTTTCTACACTTTCGTAGCCAACTAATGCCTTAAAATATTGGTGGATTAATTATTCTGAACATGATTGCCTAAACTGGACTAACTAATTAACAAATATGTAATAACTTTGAAATAAATCCAGATTTAAATTGATTTTACATTAAATTAAGTATATGTATATGTATGTTTATTTATTATGTATGAAAGTCCTTCAGCAGCAAACACTTTTAACTTGTTTAATGAATTGTAAGTCACTATCAGCTGTTGTCAATGTATCGATGTTCCAGATAGTATGTTCAGTAATTACTTGTTTGAAAGCAATTTAATACAAAATAAAAATAAACAAACCAACTTAAACATCTTTGTGAATTTCAAAGCGAAATTATTTGAAATAGCAGCCAGTATTAAATTATGAAACACCCTCTTATTGAAAAACTTTATTTTCTACACTTTCGTAGCCAACTAATGCCTTAAAATATTGGTGGATTAATTATTCTGAACATGATTGCCTAAACTGGACTAACTAACGTAATATTTTAAGAAGATGCCCAATAAACACACTATAACGTTGTTACTATTGTCCCTTGTCCTCTTATCCCCGTCTGTAAGGGGAGTTGATCCTTCAATTAAGGGTAGAAGACATCCTTCGTCAGCGAATAGCGGCTTAGCAAACCCAATTACTTTTATCATCTCATCTACTCGTAACATGTGCGGTATTTGTTGTTTTCATTACACAATGCTACTTAGTAAGAAGTTTAAATCTACCTTTATATTTGGTTTTAATTGCAAAGTTGTTTATAAAAAGTTACATTTAAAGGCTTTTGACGAGTATAAGTTCCATATTTGTGTTGCGGATCATAATTTTCGAACTAATAATAACAAAATATAACTCTATACTGTTATTTTCAAAAATCACCCCATCTAATTTTGTTAATAACTTTAATTTTCTTAAAAAAAAGACAATTAAATAATTTTAATAAGAAAAATGTTTTACAAAAATACCACAATAATTCAACCATCTTTTGTTCAGTAAAATATAAGCAATATTTTGATAAATACATATCTAATGGTACATTGTAATCGATTTCGTTTTGTCACACCGTTCATCTGCCCGCGGCGCAGCGTTCGTTCGTTTACACGCTTCTGTACATCTTAGTAATTAATGAAAATGGAATGAAACTTATGTATTTCAATTTTTTTTTTTCTGCATGTATATAGTACAAATATACAGTATGAATATATTCCAGATCAAAATTTTATATATATATATATATATATATATATAGATATGAAATGTTTAATAATTAGAACATTAGAGAGTTAGAAGTCGGTTGTAGCTTGTCAACCAATCAGTGCTGACCTACAGCGGCAAGCCGGCCGGTGCATAACTATTATCACTTAACGACCCAGCGAACGATGATAGGGAATTGTCCGTTGCATATTCTGTATGATCTGCATGAGTGCATACTTTATTTACTTTTGAACTCTAATAATCTATACCTATAAAAGGCGAAGCCCTCACTGACTCACTCATCACAAATTCTCCTACTTCCCATTTACCAAGTGAGTTAAAAAGCAAGCAAATCCTTTCTCCAGCTCGATGTTCACCGGCCGAGAGCCGGAGGGCTACAATTTTGCTTGTTTCTATCAGATCTTCTCTTTTTAAATTCTCAGTTAATTTCATTAGGCTAGAAGGCATAGATCGAAACGAATCAATAAACCTAAGTTTTATTTTGCCAACCTTTTTAGAGAAGCTTATAAATTTTTCCATTGTTGTTGCCAAAACATCTATTGCCCCATCATCTCTTCCTAACTCCGGGATTATGAAATGAGAGTCATATCCGCTAAGGTTATGTAGAACAACGGGTATAAAAGATGGCACTTTGTAATTTAAGTTGCAAGCGTTACAGGCTGCACCTCTGTAGGCTCCTGTAAGATGGTCGTGATCGCGCACTTTAACGTTATCTGGTGTAAATAGGTTATTACACAGATAACATGTTGTTGCCAAATTGTGATGTTGAAGTTGGTGTTCTTCCATAGGTTGCATCGGTATTTTAATTTTGTAGAGTTCTTCAACCTTAGAGACAATGTAATACAAATCATCTACAAAGTGTTTCACTGCTTGTTCACCGCGATAAATCTTCGGAGCAGATGTTAGTCCAAATTCTTGAAGATGTTCTTCAGACATCTTCCAATATCTTACCAAACAAAGATTTTTTTCTAAGTCCCGAAGTGGGTCAAGGTCATCTGAACATGTTGCCAAAACGGGGAATAGAGCAGTAAGTGATTCCCACTTGGACCACAAACTGCTCTATTCCCCGCTCTGTATTAGGGAAGTGAATTTTGAAGAAAGGTCACAGTTATAGGCAATAAACCTGATAACAGAACCTTTTATTAATTTATCCAAACAAAAGGAAGTTACAGATAGTTTGCAGGGAGTATTTGCAAAAGTTTCTCGAGGGTAAGATGGGTAATGTCAACCGGTTTGCGCGCCGTATTGACATAAGGTCGGTTTGCGCGCCATACCTTTTTGTAAGGGGTTAGGAAAAGGATGAGAAACATACTGATCAGTTAAAGTTAATTTTCCAAAGACCAACCAAGGTCGGTTTTACAAAGGTCAACAACATCCTGAAACCCAGTCGGACGTTGGTCTGTAACGGGCGCCAGGCAACTGCGAACCAAAGTTTTGACCAAGATCAGTTTTAAAGCGTGAAAGAAAAGTACATATTTCATTAGTAAATAAAACACTTCAAAGACCAACACCACAAATAATTACAAACACCAACACTAACAAACGATATGGTCAGTTTACAACAGTCGCGCACTCTGAAACCGCAAGGACGTTCATCACTGTGTAGGCGTCAGAGTACTACGAACCGAAGTACAATAATACCTGACCAAGGTCCCCTTAAGTTTATTTCCCTGAAGATGTATCCCCCCCCCCAAGATAAGCAAAATGGTCAGTTAACAACAGTCGTGCACTCTGAAACCGCAAGGACGTTCATCACTGTGTAGGCGCCAGAGTACTACGAACCGAAGTACAATAATCACCTGACCAAGATCCCCTTAGATTTAACCAAGATAAGCAAACTAACTGAATCTGTTTCTCGTAAGTGAGGGCTAAGATAGGTAAAAAAAGTCATCCGGTTTTCATGCCGTAATGACTCAAGGTCGGTTTTCGTGCCGTACCTTTTTTTGTAAGGGGTTAGGAAAGGTGTTTATTTGAGAAACATAATCCCCCCTGAGATATTTAAAGACATAAGGTCGGTTTTCGTGCCATACCTTTTTGAATGGGAGCGTGAAAGAAAAGTACATATTTCATTAGTAAATAAAAACACTTCAAAGACACTTTAAAACCAACACCAAACTAACTACAGTTAAACTAACTACATTACCTAGCAGCAAACTACAAGCGTTATCTAACATGCTTAAACAAACTAACTAAACATGCAAGGGCGCGGATCTCTTAATTGCGCGTCGGGCCCAACGCACACTTAACAGACCTACGCTGCAGCAGGCACTGCAACCCAGTGGGACGTTCATCGCAACGGGCGGCAGGCTACTGCGAAGAGACGCTCGAAATCTCGGGTTATATAGACGGAGAATGGGAAATCGGGATATTAAGGGGAAAGCGGGATAAGGGATAACCCTGCTTCGTTGCGGGATTTTATCCCGCACTTCCAAGAACATTTTTCCCTCGACCTTGAAATAAAGTATATTGTGAATAATAAACACAGTAATTAGTTTACTTTTAATCTGTCTTAAATACTTCTTTTGTTTGTTAACAAATTACATTCTCGACAGTAGTATAATATATGATTTAGTATGAATTATCAGTCGGGCCAATTGGTTGTGCATGTGTCCTCTCTATCAGCGATCTACCAGATATAAAATTAAAGTATTACCTTAAAAGTTGCCAGTCATTCTCTCAACTCAACTGAGTCGTTCTCTCATGGGAGGAGCAGATTGGTTGTGCATGTGTCCTCTCTATCAGCGATCTACCAGATATAAAATTAAAGTATTACCTTAAAAGTTGCCAGTCATTCTCTCAACTCAACTGAGTCGTTCTCTCATGGGAAAAGCAGCTAGAATGCAAATGTTACGTGACTGGGGCCCCTGTTTCACTTCTCCAACTGGAGGTCATTGAACAAATTGTCCATTTTATCGACTTACGTTTTATTTGTTTAACCCTGGCCACGGCTAAGGTCAAACATAGTATTTCAATAAACATTAATATATTTTACGTAGTATTAAGACATTTATATCTCCATTGGAAATTCGCTGAGTATGCAGGTTTGCTGCGACAGGGGTATATTTGTAATATTCATTGACTTTACATATATAGTAGAATACGCTTGTTTAAATATTCTTTACGTTTGGTCGATTTCATGTCGGGTTTTATCGGTTTTTTTTGCGAATACTCCTAATAAAACTGCGTGATGTTGACAGGTTGGTTGTTCCGATGTGTTCGTTTGCAAAGAAATTAAATACATATTTCCTCTTGTATGACTGCACCAAAGACCGCGTTGTTTTATTTTTCATTTGGAGTGAAACATTATCCTCGTGCCAGGTTGTAGTAACGGGACGGGGACGTTACTGGGCGGTCGTGGCCGTTACTAATGGGTTAACCCCTATGTAAAGTGTGCCTGTGCTGTGCTGTGCCGTGCCGTGCCGACATAATGGGTTTCCTGCTTAAAGGAGAAGCTCCAGTCATCTGTTTCTCCCATAAGTCTATTGTTCTATCCTTTATCACGGGATTTTTCGAAATTTATTTATGGCTTAATTTATTGTTTACCTACGATTGTACATAGGTGTGAACATTAACAGTCTTAAGCAAAGATTTGAAACTACAATACATGTGACCATATTGAACTATACATATAGTATTAAGATTAACATGTATTTTATGGATACATGCATATTAAAAATAGCTATTTTAATATTATAGACAATTTGTAATAATATTTAACGTTTCTGATCATTTTGTAAACCTTTTATTAAGTTACAATTTGTTTCTTAAATAAATAGTAATTTTAATTGATTTAGACCCCCAATAAAACGTTTTACGTTCAAACTACTTAACCTACACAGAAAATGTTTTAGAATCAGTTCGTTGCGAAAAATATTTGTTTATTTACTTCTTTCGTTAATTATAAGGTGAGTTAGACCTAATCAATTTAAAATTTACGTAAGATGACGAGAACTAAAAAAAAAACCTGATTAAATTATTGCTAAGCTCAGTATATTTTTTATTCTTTATATAACCTTTCTATCAAGTAGTTCCGCCCACGGCCGCTAGAGCAACCCGCATCATGTCATCCAAGTCGGTAAAGCAGTACGTGGTTTAACCTGACACTGACAGGTTGCGCCACTAGTCACAGAATTGGTAACCTGCTATTATTTGACATCGGAAAATTAGTAATAACTATTATAACATCAATCTCGAAGATTGAAATAATTAATATTATTGTGAGTAATATTTACAGTATTTATTTTGATTTTTAATTGTGTAAAATATTGTATTATTGTTTGTTGCTAAGTCACATTCTCGGCAGTAATATAATATATGATTTAGTATAAATTATAAGTCGGTCCAGCTTATTGTGTTCGTTCGTAACCTCTAACCTAATCATTGAAATAAAGAGTTTTACGTATTATCGTAAAAAGTCGCGAGTCGTTTCTCTCAACTGATTTTGACCACTGCCTATGTGTAGGTTTTAAATGGGACTTGTTAAATTAATTGATTATGATTGTCTTCCTTTAATACAGAGCGGGGAATAGAACACTTTATAATTCAAGTGAGAAGTACTTACTGCGCTGTTCCCCGTTTTGGAAATTGTTTGGATAGCCTTGGGGACTTGGGCAATTTGCAAAGAACAACTATTTTCAAGCACAGACCTAAATAACTTCTTTATTTTTGGTTTAAAGTACAACATGTAGTCACAGAATTGGTAACCTGCTATTATTTGACATCGGAAAATTAGTAATAACTATTATAACATAAATCTCGAAGATTGAAATAATTAATATTATTGTGAGTAATATTTACAGTATTTATTTTGATTTTTAATTGTGTAAAATATTGTATTATTGTTTGTTGCTAGGTCACATTCTCGGCAGTAATATAATATATGATTTAGTATAAATTATAAGTCGGTCCAGCTTATTGTGTTCGTTCGTAACCTCTAACCTAATCATTGAAATAAAGAGTTTTACGTATTATCGTAAAAGTCGCGAGTCGTTTCTCTCAACTGAGTTTGACCACTGCCTATGTGTAGGTTTTAAATGGGGCTTGTTAAATTAATTGATTATGATTGTCTTCCTTTAATACAGAGCGGGGAATAGAACACTTTATAATTCAAGTGAGAAGTACTTACTGCGCTGTTCCCCGTTTTGGAAATTGTTTGGATAGCCTTGGGGACTTAAGGTAGGTACCTTTACTACACACTAGTGCTACCTCAGTCTTGTTTAACTCACGCTTCAATCAACATGTCGATGCAGAAAAAAAACAATCTACCATTCAGTAACACAAAGGGTAATTTCAGTTTACAACTTTAAATTTTTGCGCGGTCCACCGTAGGTTATTAATTCAAGGTCGGGTGACTTCGTTAATAAAGAGCGGGGAATAGAACACTTTATAATCCAAGTGAGAAGTACTAACTGCGCTGTTCCCCGTTTTGTAAATTGTTCGGGTGGCCTTGGGGACTTGGGCAATTTGCAAAGAACATCTATTTTCATGGAAAACCCTAAATAACTTCTTTATTTTTTTGGTTTAAGGTATAACATGTTGGTACTCAAATTACGCGTCTTGACGAGACGGACAAGAAGGTGCAATCAGAATTTAGATCCGACCAAGGGCATCGCAGCGTTAGCGGATAATCCAAGTTAGAAATACTAACTGCGCTGTTCCCCGTTTTGGAAATTGTTCGGGTGGCGTTGGGGATTTGGACATTTTGCAAAGAACATCTATTTTCAAGGACAGACCTAAATAACTTCTTTATTTTTGGTTTAAGGTATAACATGTGGGTACTCAAATTACGCGGCTTGACGAGACGGACAAGAAGGTGCAATCAGAATTTAGATCCGACCAAGGGCATCGCAGCGTTAGCGGAATAGCAACTATTTTGAAGGTCAAACCTAAATAACTTATTTATTTTTGGTTAGATCATAGTAACTGTTATAATTATACAGCGTTGAGCAAACATTATTGAGGTTTTCAGTTACGGAGCTAAGGTCTTAACAGTCTAAGAGCTAAACCCTAACTAACACATGTAAACAAGTTATTATGCGATGTAAAGCTTGGTGGGGGGACTGGTGTGGTGGGGGAAGGGCCGAGTACCTAACCTACACGCAGACGATATATCACTATACGCCCAGCTCTTGCGCGGTACACTTTGATTCACAAATACGATACAATAATGTTTCTTCCACATCTTTATCTTTTAATATTTACGAAGCTGACACTAATGAAACGACTGACCAAATACAAGTACAAGAAGTGTCTACCACAACATCCTCTGATACAGAAGCAATTACATTATCCTTGATGGATAGTTTATTCAAAGTCTTCCTCCCCGCGCCAGCTGCCATCTGCCGCGCACTTGCCACCTGCCATCTGACGTCCGCCATCTGCTCCGCCCCACCTCACTTTTACCCCCACCATTTTTGTTTGATACCAGAACGCTAGCTAGCGAATAGTCAGTTCACCTCCGGCTCTCGACCGGTGAACATCGAGCTCTCCGAGACGCTCTTCACAAAATAATAATATCATGTCACTCGAGATCTGATAGATGTTTCTACTTCATTGCCGTCAGGTAGTATTTCCACCTGACAGCAATGAAATGCAAACACCGATCAGAACAGATAGGTGACAAAAACACAACATGGACTCTGCGCAGGGATCAAAGTATCTACCTTCTTTCTTCAGGAAAACACACGATGACCGCGACTCGTCGGGATCATCAACATCGATGACAACGAACAACGGGGAACTATTGTAAACATGAATTATTGTAAATAAAAATAAAGTAATATTTGTAACAGTACTACCTCGCACTCGTATCATTCTATTGCTGCATTCGATTGTTTCATTCGATATCTATTATCGATTAACTATCGAATCACCCTCGCACTCGTATCATTCGATTGCTTCATTCGATAATTTTCATTCGATATTTTATCGAATTAAAACTATCGAATCACAATCGGATTTTACGCGTGCGAGGTAGTACTTTTTTAAAATTACCTCCCCGTGACCTTGAACTTTGAACTTTAACTCATTTCGTCACAAAACCGCCTACGTCACTGGCTCAGCCCCAGATAACATCTTTCATGACTCAGCACTTCCGGTCACGTGACCGGATGACGTCACTTCCGGCGCAAAACCCGCAAACCCACACTACTTATTTTATTTGAAAGTTAAATTTATAACAGCTGATTATTTTTGTTGTTTTTATTTGGGAATAAAGATGAGTTTTTATACAAAAAAAAACTATGCTTAAGTTATTTAAACATTAAAATGTATTAAAATTTCATTTTTAAATAACCCCGTTGCAGCAAACCTGCGTACTCAGCGAATTTCCAGTGCATAATATATGTCTTAAGGGAGTCATTACTTTTTACTTATTCTCCATAAGAATAAAATGGGGGCTGAGTATGCAGGTTTGCTGCTACGGGGATAATCAACAAATAATCATTTTTTTGTGCAAATATCAATATACCAGTACTACGTGAATCCACATATCAAGTTTCATCAATATACATTCATAAATAATCGAGATATCAAATTTCATTTATCCTCCATAAGGATAACATTGGACAACGTACTGTGTTTAGCACTTTGAATATCTCTGCAACGGTTGGGTGTAGAATCACAATTTAAACACCAAAATGATTGTTTTGTGAAACTGAACTGATTGGTAAAAGCAAATATGAAGTTTACATTAAAATGAACTGAGGAAAAGCCAAAAAGCTTTTTCCCGTAAGATTAACATGGGAGATTTTATGAGTAGGTTTTTTGGATTTTATCTGCAACCACTTAACCTAGGTTAATAATTCAAAAAATTATATTATTTGGTTTTTTTAAGCTCTATAACATGGTCAAAACATGTTTTTATTGTATTATCTTGAGTTATGATGTGGATCTTTTATTTATATTTTAACAGTCGATTGCGCCGAAGTGAAGTGACAATAAAGAAATTGTAGAGCAGTAAATTGCAATATTTGGAGATTAAAATCATTAGTGGAGTTGATTGCCTTACTCCAAATATATCCCAATAGTGGATTGAAACCCATTTCCCTTTCCCTTTCGAGGAAAATAGGATCACTTGACGATAAGGTAATTTAAACCAGTACAATATATTGATCAGTGATTCGGAGGCTTAACTCACACAAAAATGTATACATTTACAAATTGTATTAAAAGTATACATATCACAAATTATTTGATCACACAGCAAAGCATAGCATTTTTCAATTATAATAATTTAAAAATCACAGTTTTTTTCTGAGCAGTAATAAAGTAGGGGACTAACAGCTAAGTGCTGCGGCGCGAAGTCAAAGTGAGGGTACCGCGTCGAGTTATTGCTAATGAAATCTCGCTTAACTTGACTGAGTGGCCTTTACGTTCTTCTTAATGCTTTGGTTTTGCTTTAAAAACTTGTTTAAATTTAAAAACAGGTACTGTAAACTAAATATATACATAAGAACAGTAATTTCAAACGCCACAAGTGTTCAAAAGAATTGAAAACCAGCTTAATTAAAATTATTAAATCTCCGGTCATGTATTGTGCTTAATTTTTTGTTCATGTGTATAGACAGGTAAAAATGTTTAACAATTGAATAAGAATTTACATTTGGATTAAAACTACAACAAATAAGCTCAATATGCAATATGTTTTAAAACACTATAAATAACTTAGGTAAAAGAGGGGTCAACATATTGCATAGGCATTCAATCAACTGAACTTTGTAAAAAATCATTTTAGCGAAGTCCTGATACAAATTAATGTTTTTATAGTTGAAATTCAGATAGTAGAAAAAGTGTTCGGTGTAATGACAGTGAAACAACCAACACTTTAACTAACTAAATTTACTTTTAACTACATTTTGTACCCGGGTTAAACCAGTATAATCAGCTAGTTACAACATATACCATTCTTAAGACTCACAGCTGAATATGGATCTGAGATGCTACAGGTACATAGATCTTCGTAAAATGTTCCGCGTTAATGGCTTTACTTGAAACTTTTCGTAAATGATAAGTAGCCTTAGAATTTAATTACTGAAATTGTCTTATTTTACCATTCTTGTATTGATTGGCGGGACACAATTTTCTGATAAATTTATCGGCCAGTAAATTTTAAAAATAGACAGTATATAAATAATATATATGAAAATCCCAAAGCGATAGTAATATCCATTGTTTCAACCGGACTAAGAGTATGTTGAATAAAATGTGGATCGGGGTCATGTATCGGACGGAAAGTGAATGACGGGAATAGACTAAAAGTGTTTCCAGGGTTTCTATGAGTCTATTATCCGTACTTTACAAATGATCTTAAAGGACTAACAAAGTAATTATATTACATTGACCAACTAATTCAACTTTTCTCGGCAGCACGAATATGAAAGCGTATACAATGAAGAGAAGAGAAGGTTTTATTTTGGGCTGGTAAATAAACAAAAACCGTCCCAGTTTCTCATGAATAAAAACAATCCAAATGCCACAACACGCCTGGCCGCAGGCGTGAGCTATAAACTTCGTAGCGTTGCAGACTTACTTTCGTGGTGAGAATCTAAAAATAGCTTTCTCATTTCCATTTATTTATTCTAAATAATGTAACCGTGTTGTTGGTTGTTTTAATAAAATAAGGGCGTGTCCATGGTATTTTTTCTATTATTTTGCTTTCATTTATTTACTGGCGGTTTTTTTGAATATATTTTTACATAAAATTTGAGATTCCATCACGAGAAAGAACCTTGCATAAATTCCAAAAATAATTGGATGATCGGAACGAAGTGGAGGAATCATCATACTAGACTCCACTCTCTATAGATTGGTCTGGGGAAATGACTTTCGTTATTTGAACGGGAGACGATAACTTTCGAACGCATTCACATATCGACTCCAATTTTTAGCGTAATTTGTAGATCGAATTTTGATTTTCGAAGAATTCTGTTCAGTAATTAACGAAATATCTTAACGAAAATAAAATGTTTTTTCCCCATAAGAAATACATTGGAAAAATTTTTAGTGGTGCTTGAGTAGTTATATTTTAACCAACGTCTATGCGTCATTCATAGAGTAAGCGAGTCTGAAAACTATTCTTAGCCTTCTTTAATACTACTAAAAACACATTTGGAATTATTGAAGAAAAAAGTATCATGATGTTGGATTTAGGGTAATGTTATAGAAGAAAAATATAATAAGAATATTAAGACGTTAACAATTACTCTGATTTTCTTTTGTCATTTTCAATCCAAGCGAATTGTTTAATGCCTTTTACGGATCGTATTTGGATTCGGCCCGGCCACTTGAATCCACTCCAATCGCAATTCCTTTTCCGTCGACTGTTGCTCTGCCTTTATGGTTTGTATCTACGGGAAATTGTCGACATAAATTAATTTTATGCTTAATTAAATTTTACTGTATGATTCTTGTTACAAATTACAGTTATTTTTCTACATCTTTAAATTGTTTACACTTCGATAAATTAGTTAATCCGGTTTAATTAATTAGTTATCGTAACACTGCATGAAATAAGAAAAGGCGGTCTCGGCCAATCAGAGTTGAGCGCGGACTCCACAGACATCGGGTGATGTTTAACCAAAGTTTTCCTGCTGTCAGAAGTTTACGTGGCATTTGCCAACCGCCAATTCGTCCTTGGCCTAGATCCCACAGATACAGCGACTACATCAATCTGCGACTACGTCTTCCCTGCAACTGACCACCTTCTCAACGCCGCAGAGTCAGGTCCAACTTGGTATTTATAAACATGAGGTGAGGCAGTCGCGAGTTTGTTTCTTTAGTTTATTTGGTTGAAATATCAAAATCTAGAAGCAATTAACGTAACAGACAAGTTACCACTTTGTCAAGTTTTACTTTGTCGTAGTGAACGCTAGCACCACGTAGTTAACTGAACCAAGCAGATAATTCCAGGGATTGATCGATACGGTAATTGGGAGAAAAAATAGTAAATATGTGCCTCAAAATTAGTTTTAAAGTGTATTTTATTGTATTTGCTTCGTGTCATCTTTATGTTTTAGCACCATTGCATGTTTGAGATTGAATGCAAACCACATTGTATAGAAGTTGTATTCTTTATGCTGTAAGGTATTCTATGTATTAAAACTCATGTCAATATGAAAACCAAATAGATTTAATTACATTTTTTAATACTTTATCAGATTTGTCTTAACTTCACTTGAACATTTTAATCAAAGTAGAGGGAAATGGCCAGAAGATTGTAAGTAAGCTTGTGGAATGCAAACTAGGGAGTAGAATGTAACAATCTACGCCCACTCAATTTTAAGTAATAAATCTTTGTAAATGAAAGACCACATTGTACACTTTTAGGTTAGGGCTAATATAGTTTTGGAAATCAGAGTTTACTTGCTATGTATATAAACTGTTATTAGGTTTGGAAGTTAAAGCCTACTCAGTTTAATTGTAACTGTACTTTAAATTAGGCCTAGGGCCTAGCTGGATTTTGCAGTTTTGTCATCAGTCTTATATAGTACCATATCCTAACTGTGTGAGTGTAGTTGAGCCAAGCAAGTCATGTTGAAGTGGGTGACTGCTTATGGAATAAGTATAATGAAAACAGCAAGTGCTGTTTTTCAACATATGTGGTATTTTTAATCTATGATATAACTGATGTGACCATTTAAACATTTATTTTAATGAACAAAAATTAGTACGTAAGAGTCATGATATTGAAATGAGTGATGATCTTGTTGAGACCAGAAATTATTACTTATTACTTGAGACCAGAAATAATGTCCCCATGAATATGGGGACATTACAGGGTTTTTGGCTCTGCTTCACGTTCGAGTTACTCCTGCACCACCCGAGTACTGCATGGTCGACGTCGGACTGAGTCCTCGCTGGACTAGCTGCGGTTCTTCGCCCCCTACCTAGTGTCCATACTTCTTCAACGACTACACTGGTCTACAACGTCACCCCAGGACTGCGTGCGACATACGTCATTACAGCGAATAATCTAACCACATGATAAGTTATAGGCTAGCCTATCATTTTACCAAATTCTCCAATTTCATTTAACAAAATTTACAATCCAAGCCCAATTAGCGGATTCAAATTCCCATAGGAATTTCATAAATTTTAAAGACTGCATGATGCTCTTGGATGAACATTTTCAAACTTAAACTGATTTCAATTACCTTAAGTTATCTCCTATAAGTGAAGCCTACTGGTAGGCTATGTGTCGCCAAGTGAGATGCTACTTCTAAGCGGGCAGAGAAGATACGCCCTAGGACCGAGCCGACTACTGTAATCCCTGTGATATTAGCTTAAGCCGCTTAATTTGTATATTAATATATACATTTGTCTGCATTAGTGATGTAAAATACCCGGGTATTTAAAACCCGGGGTAAGTACCCAAAATTCATAAATAACCAGGTATTTTAGGGATTTATGATATTTACATAAAAACGCCCAAGTTAATTCATATCTACCCTTACTACCCTTGTTATTATCAATGTATAACATTTGAGGATATTTTATTGATTACAATTAATAATTATTTTACCAATAAATAAATAATAGCATACAAATTTTTGTAAAAAGACCTGTCAAGCGTACAAACCACACCTCCGCCAAACTATGAAGGTACAGGTTAAATACGAGACATTCTATACAAATTTAAAAATATGCAATTTTATAATTGAACACATAAAGAACAAAATCACAATATAATTGAATTTCAATTTTTTTCCTTCAAAATTTTAAATTTACTAAACACTCCAAAATACCATCAAAGTAGTAAATACCCAGTCCTGGGTATTTATATCGATCTTGTTCAGGAGTTAAATGCTTATAATAACCATGTTATGCTCTTCAAAACAGTTTTTATTATCATTTTGTAATCCTTACAGCATGGGAATTTCAATAAACCTAGTAAAAATCCTCTAAATGTTATAAAAATCATAAATACCCACGTTATGGGTATTTACCGGGGGTTAGGATAAGTACCCGGGTAAATACCCATTTTTTATTTACCTACCAGGCCCAAATCACTAGTCTGCATTCAATTTAATTGTATCTGGTGCCACATGTCTAGTCTTGTGTTTGATTTATAGTACGGTATTTAGAAGCTATGGTTTTTAGCGCAAACCCTTGAAAATGCTAAAAATTACTCTCCTCGGCAACTTTAAGTAAGCTAAATCCTGAACTGTGTAAGATAAAAAAAATAGTTTTATTCTTCTGAGGAGTAGATAATTACATGGTGAGAAAATACAAAATTTCTAAAATGGTCATGCAACCAGCATTAGGTGATTTCACATGGAATGACCCTATTGAAAAATAAAAATTTATCTTTCACGGCCGAGTAAGCTGCAATTGCCGATACCGCGGGCACCACCATACCTCTTGCCTAAATGAAAATGATGTTTATTCTCAAGTGCAAAGTATTCGCGAGCTAAATTACAGTACTCAAAGACACGCCTGTATTTGTACTCACTGTATCTAGAAAGTGTTTGATGTTCTCCAGTATAAATATAATATAACAATTGAACTAAATATGTATTTGATATACTTGAAGGCCTTAAATGAAACTTTGTGATTGACTCGGAGTTAGAAACTGCCATGAGCACTAAAGTAATAATTTCTTTCTTGTTACGAAAATTCTTTGTATCCTTGATAAGATGTTGCGTAATAAGTTACACGTCATTTATACTCAATATATTAAACTTTGGGATTACTAAAGGTCCGATCATCCTCATACGTGATGAATGAGCGTATTCCTAGTATAACACAATTCTTGTGTCAAGTATTTTCAAATAGCTTCTGCTTCCATTTGTGGCAGGTTTGGCACATTGAAGGGGGAAGAGTGCGGCATTGATATTAAAACCATCTAAATGGAGTAACAGGGTTGGTAGAATGTGCCGTGGCCTATGGCAAAATGTAAAAGGGGGAAGCGCGTGGGCGCTGTAGGCAAACAATAATCCCTGCAAACTCGGTGGGCAGAATGATCAGTTTAATATGCGACATATGTTTTATTTTTCTAAAGGCAGGGCGTAGGAACTGGCTTCCGGTGATACGTAGGTAAACTTGTCTGAGTGGAAAGATAGTATTTATTGTTGAAATATGAATATATGAAAAAAACAATCAACGTTAATTAATGCAATTGATTAACGTTAATCTAATTAACTAACTTTAACGTTAACAATAGCGATCTTTCCAATGAATCATAAGGACGGTAATATTTGCCAAAACATACCAGTCTGGCATGTAATAAAAATAAATAGGCTAGTTTCGTTTGTAGTAAACTTTAAGTACCTCCTATCTTGAAAACGAACAAAGTTGTAAGATAGTCCACTTAGGTAGTACAAAAATTAATACTTAAAGTAAATATAAAATTGAGAGCACTTGGCAATAGTGAGAGGTTACTACTGATCACTTGATTGGAGAGTTTAGGATCAGAAATAATTGAATGCTACGTTTCTGATCAATAAAAAGTATAATATAAATCAAAATATACAGTTACAACAATTTGATAATTATCAACTCTTGTGAATGTTTTCAGAGATAATTAAATTGGTATTAGGATTTTAAAATATATTTCCTTTAAGAATGAATTAACTATGACATTGATTGTATATAAATATACATAAAGGTTTAATTTTATATTTATAATAAACTGTCAAAATAAAACAAATTAATGAAAGTTCACATTTCAAACATTATTCTCATAATTCTAAATTATATTACACTTCTGTGACTTTAATGTTACTTGAACAAACCATTTTAAATTAAATGCAAATATAATAGAGTTGTTTCATATTTTCTGCATTGAGCTAAATCATTTATCAATTTAAAAGGTTGAAAACATAATGTGATTACTAAATTCACCAGTTCATTGTTATATAAGGCGTTTGAGTTAATTTAAAAGAGTTACTTGGGTTTTTGGGTTTATCCAGATTTTTCACTACACCGACACTTCACAAAATTTCGAATTGCCCATTTTTGGCACAAGGCCATCACTCCCGCACTACTAGTCACTGAAACTTTCTAATTCATTCTTCTAGGATGATGTTGGCAGACTCAAATTAATTTTCTTCATCTTCCTTCCATCCCCTTCCACTCCAAAGCTGTGGATCGTTGTCATTGGCTGTCTAAGTATAATTTTTCATGGAGAGGAAGAAGGCTATTGGTTCAATATGATATGGGGAGGTCTTTAGTTGGAGTTAGTATTGTATCAGCATTTCTCACGGGTACTGTGCAATGTGGATGGATCTCATGGTGATAGGGTTCAGGGTCAAAAGGGATAGGTTTACTGGCTCTATTGTCTGAGAAAGGAATTTGTTCTTAGAAAGGTTTAATGTCCGAGGAAGGAAAGATTCATTAGTTTGGTTAGAAATTGTAAGGGAAATGATTTTAGGAAAATTTAAAGTCTCTTACACTCCCCAGGGACCGAAAAGAATTCGTCCCGAATTCTATTATTGTGGTTCTTCTCAATAGCGGTAAGTTGAAAATCATGAGAGTGGGAAGTCTGCAGTCATCAGGATGTGTGGGTTGAGGTTTTCAAAGGTGGTCTTGGAGTCCTTGCAGGTCGTCTTGGAGTTCTTGTAGGTCGTCTTGGAGTTCTTGTAGCTGTGTTGTGGGATTACTGCTGTCAGGTTGTTCTTTGATGAGAGTGTTTTCATAATAAGTTTTTGATTGTTTGATTTGCAGAAATGTTTTTGTTGGAATTAACCTATTTATTTTTATAAGTTTTTTTTTATATTTTTTTAAATTAATATAGTGCACTGAATTAATATTTTTGTTTGAATGTAACACTGTAAACAATAATAAAAGGTCTATTTTACTAAATTGCTCTTGGTTAGTCTACCACATGTTGCTACTAAAATCTACAATAAACTAATACATCTAATACATTTTCTTTTTTTATATATATTATATATATGTACTCTAACCCTGTTATACTGAAAGTGGTCATGGCGGAAGATGATGTCTTTTATTTTTTTATTTTTTTTTTTAAATTAGCCTTAGTTTTACAATTTGTCTCACCACTATTATTTGTATATTACAAATTTCCTATATTTCTTATGACACAATTAATCTACTGATCTGTTTTTGTCTCTTGAACTTTTAGAGATATTTTTTCTTAAAGTCGGTATAATACTTCGACAATAAATTAACTTTTACTTCCATTTGCGCAACTCATACCTTCCGGGCCCTAGAAAGCAAAATTCCACAAATGGAGTAAATATAAAAATAATTTTGAAAAGCAAAAGAGTAAAACAACTTTTGCTACACTAAAAGTAAAGTAAATATGCATTAAGAAATTTAATTAAACAAATATCTTGATGTATTCAAGAGACAATAATGTGTGCTTTTCTACAAATCTATACACATACATTTTATTTACATTTTGTTGTATTATCCTTGTAAGATACATTGACTTTTTTTTGTTTGCTGGCCAGCATTTTTTTGTTTGTTTGTTTATGCTATGACATTTATTCTTTGACAAGTTATCTATCTATTTAGGGGCATATTTATAATGTCCTTTTCATCTTATAGCCCTTCAAAGTTTGTATTTCTTATACACATTTACATTTATACATAAACCCTTTTCATTTTCTATATTTGGGAAAAACTATATTTACTATATTTCCTTATATAAATCATATTTATTTACAAAAGTTACTGTAGCGTAGTTTATAAAGAACTGCTATACTTATATTCATGAGCGAGTGTAAACAGAGTGTGGTGACCCTGACCCTCTCACTGCTAACCTGTGCATAGATAAGCACTTTAGTAATGTTTGATAAGGCACATCTTCTGGAGAACGCCTGCTAGTGTTTCTCCCACGCATTTTGCCTGGATTAAGTTTCTTTGTTGAAGGATAAGAGACTGCTTGTAAGAAAAAATTCAGGTTACTATACATGTCTTACACTGTGTCAGTGTCTAATTGAGATTTATATTATTAGTAGCATGTTTGTTACAAAATCCTAGTGTTTGATATTTAATGTATTATTTGTTGTGCCATGTTGTGGATGCATATTGGATAAAGTTAAAGTTTTGAATGTACAAATTATGAATCTACTTGCAGAAGTATGTTTTTATTTTATGTTCTTATGAAATATTTTCATTCTAGAAACGTGAATCGCTTCATGAGCAATTTTTCCATATTTAATTAATTGAACTAAATAAGTAACCTCGTTTAGTTTTCGTATTATTGGGAATGGACCTTTGAATGGTGAATAAAACTTGCCTTTTTTGTCATTTGGCGATCGTGGAAAATGTATCATAACTTCATCACCTGGTTTTAACTCTATGTTTTGTTTATTTCTATCATAATACTTTTTCTGAGAACTTTGCGCTTTTTCTAAAATTGATGGTAAAGATTTTCTGACTTCTTCGATGATTTTGGCTGCTTCAACGATGTTTTGATCCGCTTCTGGACGAAGGTAGATGACATCTGTTACTAAAGGAGGCTCCATTCCAAATGTTAGGTAGTATGGGGAAAATCCTGTTGAAATATTCCTAGTTGAGTTATAGGTGAACACAATGTGCTGTACATATTTTGACCAATCCGTGGGGTGTTCATTGACGTAATGGGAAATGCCGCGTACTAGAACTCCGTTGAATTTTTCTGTTAAACCTTGGATATGCTGAGAATATGCTGGTGCAGCTCTTTGTTCTATGCCTAATGCTTGGCAAAAATCTTTCATTACTTGACTCATAAAATGTGTTCCTTGATCATGAGTTATGATTGAGAAATATCCAAATGTTGTACAAAAATCTATTAAGTGTTTTGCTACAGTCTTTGAGTCAGCTTGCCTGCAAAGATATGCGAATGCCATTCTTGTTGTGGCATCTGTTAATACTAATACATATTTATATCCATATGACGAGTTTAATGGTCCTAGGAAGTCAATAATAATTCTGAAGCGTGGCTTTATTGATGGAATTTGAGGTTGCAAAAGGCCATAATTTTTGTAAGTTTTAGGATTGTGTTCTGCACATGACACACAATTTTTGCAATAGTCAGAAACATCTGTAGACATATTTTTCCAGTAAAATCTTGGCTTAATTTTTGATAGGGTCCGGAAGTAAGAACTATGAGCACCTGTTGTAAAGTCATTGTGAAATGTTTTTAGTATTTCTTGTTTCAGAGAAGTGGGCAATGCAATAACATTTTTTGCTTCGTTGTTGCTAAATGTTTTATAATACAAAACATCATCAATCAATCGATAGTTTCTTGATTCACGAGCGATTTTTTTGTTTGTAGAATCTATGTCCGTCAATGCTAACCTGATTTGTTTAAGGTATGGGTCATTCGCTTGGAGCAGTGGCAGATTTACATCTCTTATTACATTAATCGTTTCTTCATTTTGAATCACTCCTGGTTCTATGTATTTATCAATTGGATTTCGACTTAATGCGTCTGCTAGAGTGTTATGTTTGCCTGGTTTATATTTTATAATTATATCATAATCTACCAATGTAAGTGCTAAACGGTTCAGTCGAGCTGAAGCATTTTTAAATTGTTTGTAATACTGAAGGCTAGAACAGTCTGTGAAAACAGTGACTTGCCTGTTAAGCGTAAATTCTCTCCAATAATTCACACAGTAAGATAAGGCTAGAAGTTCTCTCTCTGCGTTTTCATATCGTGTTTCATAGTCTTTAAGTTTGCGAGATACATATGCTACGATGTATTCCCTGTTATCTGTTGGATCTGTTTGTCCCAAATAACCACCAATACCATCAAGGCTGCTATCAGTATGAATGAATGTTTCTCTATCTTCTTTAAAATGTGCTAATATGGGGGGATTAGTTAATGCCTCTTTGATTTTGTTGAAAGCTATTTCACATTTTTCATCCCACGTAAACCTTGTTCCATTGCTACTTGATTTGATTAACTCTGTTAAGGGATAAGTTATTTTAGAGTACGATTTTATATATTTTCTATAAAACGATGAGAGTCCCAAAAATTGGCGAACTTGTCGGATTGTTTTTGGGCGTTGGAAATCCAAAATCGATTCTACAGTTTTTCTCTGTGGTGTTGTTCCTGATTTTGAGATTGTAAATCCTAGTATGTCAATTTTCTCGTACAAAAATTTACATTTTGTTGTGTTTAACTTTATGTTTGCTTTATGGAGTTCTTGCAACACCGTATCGATATTTTGTATAGCTTGATGTGTTTTATTGCCTGGTAGAACTATGTTATCGAGGTAAACTAATGCTTTTGAATATAAATGTTTGCTTAATGCTTGTGACAGTCTTTTTTGCCATATGTTTGAGCTTACACTTAAACCCATAGGTAGACGTGTATATCGAACTAATTTATCCTGAGTCCGAATTGTTAATAGGTTTCGAGATTCCTCTGCGACTGTGAGTTGATGAAAAGCCATTTTCGCATCTAGTTCTGTGAATAAAGTGCAGTCGTTTAGGCAAGATAGTATAAGATTGATAGGTGGTATTACCGAAATTTCATTCTTTAGTGTTTTGTTAATGAGCCTGAAATCAGTTACTAATCTTTGATTCTCGTGATTTTTTTCTTGGGTTGGTTTTGATTTTACGATGAAGCAAGGGCTGCAATTTTCTGTGAAGTCGGGAGATTCCTCTAATATGTTTGCTTTAATTAGTTTATCGATTAGGTGGTTTAATTCCTGTCTTTCCTTCAGAGATTGCTTATAGGGAGGAAGATTAACTGGTTTTGCATCTTGCACTTGTTGTAATTTTACAGGAGGGAGATTAGCTGCATCTAAGTCTTCAATTTTTGTTGTAAATATTGTTAAGTATTTCTGAAGGACTTTAACTAGCTCATTGTGTTCTGTAACAGTCAAGTGTGGTGATATGTCAAAGGGAACTTCATTCTTGTCACATAACGTTATTTTATCAGGGTGATTGGGTCTTTCGCTTTTACTGACGGTGGGGTTCCTTAGGTTACTTAAATCTTTTTGTTTATCTGGTTGTTTTAAATGTCCTAGTAAGGTTCCATTTTTTAGTCGACAGTGTGAGTTTGAAGCATTGTATACAACTAATTCGTTGCCATTTATTTCCTTATTCTCTGCTAAGTAAACATGACATTTCTTTTGGTTCCTTACGTTGTAGTTAGTTTCAAAGGTTAGATGTGAGTTTGAATTTGGTAGAGATTTTATTTTCAGATGCTGCCGAGGTGCTACAATTGTTTCTGAGTCAAGTTTTATTTCTGTTGAATCTAGGCTTTCTCTTTTGGAGATAGAGTTTATGTTTGCTAGTTTAAGCATCCAATTTTCATTCATTGGAATTTTATATTCCTTGTTTTGTTGAGTGAAGATGATATTGTTTGTTTTAAAGTTTAGAATTACATTATTTCTGAACAGCCATTTGTTTCCTACAACCAGGGGAGTGTTCATATCACTTGAAACGTAGAATTTATCTGTAATAGTTAACGGTCCTATTTGTAGAGTGACGTTGGTGCTTCCCAAAATGTCTAGGGGTGCATCGTTTGCTGCGACAACAACAGGTTTATCTTCACTGTTTATTGGTAAATGTTTTGCTAGATCAGATCTTATTAAGGCAATGTTACAGCCAGTGTCAATGAGTAGAGGTGCCGTTTGTTCAGGGTCTGATTCTAAGTTAACATTTATTGTTAGTGAAGGGAGATTTCGTTTTATGGTTTTCTCCTCAAATAATAAGTCATAAATGTTTGTCAAAAGCATATTTTTAAATTTTCTTGGTTGATGAATTCTTTCTGGAGTTACATTATCCAACTTCATTGAGTTTATGTGATGTGACTTTATATCTGAATTTATTTCTTGGAGAAGTGAGTTAGGGTCATTGTCTTTAAGTGTAGCACCATAAACAATGTGAGTTCGAGTTATGGTTTCATTTTGTAATGTGGGAACTGGAGAAGTACTGTTGGTGTTTACTGACTCATGCTTGAGTACAGCAGGGGGAGTAGGAAGGTCACTCCGTGTCAACAGCTGATTGTCGGGGTCACATGGACTGGATGCTGAGGAGGAATGTGAGACTCTGACGTCATTGTGTGTACGTGCCTTGCTGATGTGTGAAGAGAGTGGTTGTGTGCGGGGGTTATTGCTCTTAATATGCTGATGCGAGTGTGACATCACTTTCTGTGCCACCTGGGGAAACTGTCTGACAGTGGAATACTGGTTCTGGGCTTTTGTTGTGGAAGTAAACTGAGGTTTTTGTTTTTTGTGTCCTGATTCTCCTAATGGTGGGAAATCTTGATCGTAATTATAGGTAAATGTATGCTTGGAAGTGGGGTTTTGATTTTGAGTTCTCCTATCATTTACAAACTTTTCCTGACTTAGGTAATGTTTATGTTTATACCAACAATCACTTGTTTTGTGACTATTTTTGTTGCAAATGTTGCAATACTGTTTGGGAGATACTTTGTGGGATTTTCCTGATTTTTCAACTCTAGGGAAATATGAGCTTTTGTACCAACATTGTGTAGCTTTGTGGTTTGTTTTGTTACAATGAAAACAGCAATACTTTGTGTACTGATTTCTGGGACTGAATGAAGTTGAGTTTTCCTTATTGTACTTATTGTATTCTCTGTTGTAATGTTCAGTAGGTTTAAGAGTACTTTTTGGTTTAAAACTAGATGGTTGGGATGTTTCAAATTTTTGTAAGGTCTGTGTTACAAGCTTAAGCTCACTTGTTATTTTATTTATCAAGGTCTCGTCTTGAGGGGATTTACCTTGCTTTAGTAAAGCATTCCGCTCACGTTTTAGCCGATTTTGACTTTGTAGCAATAAGTGTGATTCAGCTAACCTAAGATTCTCTTGAAACTGTTCTAAGTTACTGTTGTCCATTGGTATTACTTGGTCACAAATTTGTGGTTTAAGTCCCTGTATAGTGTGTTTTATTATAAGGGAATCTTGCATGTTAGGGTCGATTCTTTTACAAAGAGTTGATACTTCTATGAAGAAATAAAGTGATGGTTCGTCTTCCTTTTGGATCTTTTGTTCTAAGAGAGATTGTAGTTTAACAATGTTGTTTACGGGTGTAAAACTTTTGATTAACTCTTTAGCTACAGTTTCAAAATTTAAGTCTTCTTGTTGGATTTTGGTTTTATAATAGTTATACCATAAAAGTGCCGTGCTCGATAAATGTGCTGGGAGCAATCTTAGTTTTGTTTCATTTGTCCATTGATTTGCTTTAGCTGCTGTCTCATATTTTTGAATGAAGTCAAAGGGGTCCTCTGATTGTTGTCCACTAAAATGACCTGCTGATATTAGAGGTAACCTTTCTGCCATTGTGACTTATTTATGAGTTGGACTATAATTATCAAGGCAATATTAGTTTTATTTAAATATGATATCGATTATGTAATACCTTTGTATATTTCTCAGTGCCTTAAAGTACTTTATCGTATGCTCATTTTATGCTTATTTATCAACAGTAATGGCTACGTTTAATTAATGGTGCTAAGCCTTATTTATAGGTAATGTGCTTTTGACTGTAGTTAAAATATTAACTTTAACTTTATATTAGCTTTTTTTTTGTCCTGATTATGCAAGATGGGATGAGGAGTTAATTATCTTCTGTAGGTGTCTTGAAGATAATTATTGATATAGGTAATATATTTTTAAGGCTTTCTTCTGTGTCGTGTTGGTGCGGGGTTTTGTGTTGAGGAAAACTGAGTTTGAGGCTACTTATTAATATTATTATTGTTTGATATATATTTATTTAAAGTATATTCAGTGCAAATTAATAACGATTTTAAATTGCTTAAAGTCTAAATTAGCAACTTTAAGCTGGACTGGATTCTAGAATGATTTGTAAATATGAATAATTAATGTCCCTACAACCTATTTCTTAATATCTTCCGCCAGACCTTGCCTGAAATATTAGTTTCATAACATATTCTTCACCTAGACTCTCCAAGTATTTTTTGTTTTTGCGCCTGTCCACCATGTAAGATAGTCCACTTAGGTAGTACAAAAATTAATACTTAAAGTAAATATAAAATTGAGAGCACTTGGCAATAGTGAGAGGTTACTACTGATCACTTGATTGGAGAGTTTAGGATCAGAAATAATTGAATGCTACGTTTCTGATCAATAAAAAGTATAATATAAATCAAAATATACAGTTACAACAATTTGATAATTATCAACTCTTGTGAATGTTTTCAGAGATAATTAAATTGGTATTAGGATTTTAAAATATATTTCCTTTAAGAATGAATTAACTATGACATTGATTGTATATAAATATACATAAAGGTTTAATTTTATATTTATAATAAACTGTCAAAATAAAACAAATTAATGAAAGTTCACATTTCAAACATTATTCTCATAATTCTAAATTATATTACACTTCTGTGACTTTAATGTTACTTGAACAAACCATTTTAAATTAAATGCAAATATAATAGAGTTGTTTCATATTTTCTGCATTGAGCTAAATCATTTATCAATTTAAAAGGTTGAAAACATAATGTGATTACTAAATTCACCAGTTCATTGTTATATAAGGCGTTTGAGTTAATTTAAAAGAGTTACTTGGGTTTTTGGGTTTATCCAGATTTTTCACTACACCGACACTTCACAAAATTTCGAATTGCCCATTTTTGGCACAAGGCCATCACTCCCGCACTACTAGTCACTGAAACTTTCTAATTCATTCTTCTAGGATGATGTTGGCAGACTCAAATTAATTTTCTTCATCTTCCTTCCATCCCCTTCCACTCCAAAGCTGTGGATCGTTGTCATTGGCTGTCTAAGTATAATTTTTCATGGAGAGGAAGAAGGCTATTGGTTCAATATGATATGGGGAGGTCTTTAGTTGGAGTTAGTATTGTATCAGCATTTCTCACGGGTACTGTGCAATGTGGATGGATCTCATGGTGATAGGGTTCAGGGTCAAAAGGGATAGGTTTACTGGCTCTATTGTCTGAGAAAGGAATTTGTTCTTAGAAAGGTTTAATGTCCGAGGAAGGAAAGATTCATTAGTTTGGTTAGAAATTGTAAGGGAAATGATTTTAGGAAAATTTAAAGTCTCTTACAAAGTATACTACCAACAGTTCCTTTACGTTCCATGCTTGGTTTTTATTGAGTTAATTGTTTAAAATATAACCTTATTATTTTTTGGTTGAATCCATTCGTACTGTGTTTAGCACTTTACCTCTGCAACGGTTGGATATGCAAACATACCTAAATAAATTTCTACTATTTCTACTATTGGTGTTTTGGGCAGCTGGAGGCCTCAAACAAAAAGTTATCATGGTCTCGGGTTTAAGTCTGACCATTAGCTAATGCAATAGCTTCTTCCCTGTAGGGTAAATTCACTAAAAAAATAAAACAATACACAATACGAAACGTTATTTATAAAACTCAAATTTATGGTTTAAAACGCGCATTTTAATTTCATCTTACATTTATAGCGGCAAGATGAGTCAGGATGAATAATTGTGTTTATATTTTATAACTGAACAGTGTTATTGAGTCGTTTGTCTGTTCTTAGCGTAAGAAGGTTAAATAATAACCAAAACAAACACGGGGGAAACCTCTATCAGTGATTGTTTCCAATCGTCAGGATATGACATCAATGGGCCTGTGAACCGTCGTACGTTAAGAGTCTCCATCACCGGAAGTTGCCGGACGCTATTTTGGTGTTTTGTTCCATAAGGCCAATGTTAACTTTGTGCCTCCGTTACTCCTCACCTGATCGTCACAAACAATTAATTTTGGTGTCAAATTAAAGATTTCGTCGTCCTCTAGGGAAATACAATTGTCGAATTTGGATTTTTTTACTAATTAATGAGAACATGTACAATGTTTCAGTTCAAAATTAAACTATTTATTATGAAATCATGATACCCATATTAAGGAATTCGACATTGTATTTCCCTAGAGGACGACTAAACCTTTAATTTGACACCAAATTTAATTGTATGTGATGATCAGATGAGGATTAATGTAGACACAAAATTAACATTGGTCTTATGGAACAAAACTCAAAGATGGCGTCTGGCAACTTCCGGTGATGAAGACTCTTAATGCGCCACTAACCCATGTCAATGCCTGATTGCAGGGATCAACACAAATACAACGCATTGTTGGCTGTATTGGTGCGAGAACAACGATGTTGCACACGGATACTATGTTGCGGCGGACCCACGGTCAGAGAGGCTACTTTATTTAATTCAAATAAAATCCAGCCTCGAATGGGTTTGTACAATAAGCCAAGTTGTATCGAGGACTCATTTGTGAATTGTCACAGTTTTAATGGATATATAACGCCAACTTTTGTTTAAACAACCAAATACTTTAATGAGTTTTGTTATATAGTTTGAACTCTTTAATTCGTAAGCCTTTCTAATTGCTTTCAGCTGAGTTTTAGATTTGTACTATATTATTTCTATATTTAATATGGTACTTCGACGTTGTAAAATAAAACACCTAAAACCTACATATTTGTAAGTTAGATATAATTAATATGTACATATTATGCTTCATAATATTAAAAGCATTTCTTGATTTTTGTTCGGCGATTTTAGACCCCTAAAACTATTATTTGGCTTGGTACCAAACTACTATGTTTGGTATAAATGAAAAGCTCTTATTCTTTAGATGTGCCTTTTCGGGGTTTGAAAAGCCTACACCTTCACAGTTTCACCCTGCAGGCTTTCAAAGTCTCAATGTTAATTTTATGGAATTATATTTGATTTAGTTAGTCAGCTGATTATAATGTAGATAAATTTATAAAATGACTGGCTATATACCTGCTAGATTCCCGTGCGGAGAACGGGACATCTCCCAGTGCAAGATTAAGTAAAGTTTTTGTTTTACTCATATCAACTTACTTTAAGATACTGAACAGGCTTGACTGTAGGCTTAACAACATTGAACTAAAAACTACGCTCTTTATGTTTTCTATCTAATAAAAAACAAAAAAGAACGTTAAAGGTTGTTTTGAATAATTAAATAAGTAAATAACATGTACACTTAATATATGGTGAAATTAGGTACATAGTTTAATAAATTTAAAAATATCCAAAGAGTATATAACTTTCCTTTTGTAAACCAATAGAAAGAACAGATGTAAAGGGGGCCATAAAGGACAGCGTAATGGTTGAGGCATGTAACCAACGTGATAGCAGTAGAATGTTGCACACCATTGTCATTGTACACATTCCTGGTGCACCATTCAGGCACTGCTAACGATGCAGTGGGATCCTGTTGTTTTAGTATTTTAATTAAATCGTCTAATAACATATTTTTATGTCCACCAACAAAATTTTATATCGTGTACAAATTTGTTAGGGTCGAAAGAAGTTTTGAAACCTAACATTCTTTCAAACGTTAATAATAACAAACGATTCCGAAGTCTAGAAAGACTACAATTACTAGCACATTAATTGAATTTTTTCTTCTCTTAATTATAATTATCTTCCTCGGACTTGACTTTGTTTAGGCCAGTATGTTTCTTTGCATTTCGTCTCTGCTTAGCCTACTTAGACGTATGATTAACGGCGATAGATATTTGTAAAAAAAAGTTAAATTCTCCGCTGGAGAAATTATTTAATAGCCCCTACAGGAGATTTGTACAAAACGAATGGGTTGAGCCGGGCACCCCTGACAATAGCCTATGTAGTATAATGGTTTTTGCTGTAACATTTATCAATTTAAATCATTGTAATCAAAGTGGCCATTGTGGGTCGTGGTCAGCGTTCGTCATTAAAGCTGCGGATGTCACGGTTTTTTTTTCAAAATTAGTTTAAATGAGTTTGGAGTACTGTCTCTGTGATTGTTGTGTCTCGTGCTATATGTAAGAAATGCAAAATGTCCTGCCAAATGTTTGACCACTTGAGTTAAACTAAATAAATTAATAGGCTGATTTGCTCACTTTTATTGTGGTAGATAGCCGCGGTTGTGTTGACGGAATTTATGGGAATGCCCTAACTTTTGGATACAAATGGTTATATATTGAGGAATATACTTAAGGTATAACGATATTAGTTGAATAATCGTTATAGAAACCCCAAACTGTGATATTTTGAAGTAGTATATCATGATAAACTTAAACAATCTGTAAAACTTACAGATTATAACACACCATGATAAACCTAATACAACACATAGATTACCCGCATCTTCAGTCACCCGCCAGACTGATCCAACTTTCCTTCCCCATGCGTATTATGGAATGCAAGTTTATGGTATGCATAGCGTGTCTGTTATGTCATTAACTTGGCCTCTGACATAGAGTTCAGAAGAAGTATTGAAATAAAGTTCCATCGCTATTGTTACAGTTTGATACCGAATGGTGTACTCTTGAACAAAAAACTCTAAGACAGGGATGGGCCAATAATTCTCTATATTTGTAACAGCGCCAATCTTAGTACGGGAGACTCTACTAAGAATGTTAGGATAAGTTAAATAAAATAGCAAAGTGGTTCGGCATGCAACTCCGCGAAGCCTTAACAAATAAGCTGGAATGCCAACTGGACCAGAAGACTTACTACATTTCGGACACTTGTAGTATAACATCTGCTAAATGCATTAATTTGTAATTTTAAAAAGGTGAAAAAACTACAATCTATTTAGATGAGTAATTCTGATAAAAATGAAAGAAAACAGAAACGGCAAATGAATATCACTATTTGAGGAAGATTCTCCTTTACAATTGTTCAAACTTTCATTTAAACTAAACCAATTGTTTTCAGAGCTAAGTTTTGTTTTAATATAGTTTAAAAAGACTTTTGGTTTTATATTGCTATAATATCATTAAAGTACCTTCTTTATGCTTCTTGTATTTACTAGTACAATGTACCTAAATTTACATCGCATTATGGTAGCTTTTTAATACAAATTTAAGGATACATAATTACACAATTGTTATATAAGTAGTTATGTTTTTTATACAAATTTAACTATTTAGAGTGATTTTGCTAAATACTGCAAAAGCATGAGTACGGTATTTAGCATCAGTTGAATACAAGATACACGTCACGCGGACATTGAGGGCGAGGAAGGCAAAGAATAAAATAGCGCTTCATTACTTTCAAAAGTTTCGCTTTAGGCGTGTTTGCAAAGGTAAATATAATATTCATGTTCTTTAAAGAGGCTCATTACTGAAGTGGAAACCTGTGTAATGCGCAATTTTAAGGTGGTCATTAAATTACTTCCTTGATTTATGTTTATCCTTTGTTAATGCCTTTACATATTTTTATATTTTTAGAATATTTTATGTAATGAAGGGTAACACGAAAATCTTCAAAAACAGTTGGCTTTAAGCGTAACTTCGTTCTTTGTACAGGAGTTCTGTGATGTAATATTTACAGCAGGCTGAATGCGTTACAGCCGAATACCTCGGCGGTAAACTCTGAGCTGAAAGACTCTTAGACGGAGTTCTGATCCCAGAGCTTCACATGACATGGGAAAACATTTTACAATTAGTAGATTCGCTGAGGATTACATGCAGGAAAATAAACAGACAGACCAACAATCAGTAAGAGGTTTACGTTACAGCCATTAATCGAAGCGAAAACTAACTGGTTGACCTAATGTAAATCCTTAATAAAGTATATCGTTATTAATTCGAATCGTCTTCTAAGTAAAATAGGTACCCCAGTTACAAGTTCCCTCATAAAAAATCGCGGTTGATTTTTGTTCTGTAATTTTAATCTTGAGTTATATCGTATCAAATCGTGCATAATATTTCTTTTCAAATTTTATCAAAGACTGGTAAAAATCAATACACCAGTGTTTTTCTTTTATAATCATTACAATCAATTATTCTCTTCAGCGACCGACATTGACGTTAGATCACATTTAAGATTCAAAGTCGCCTTTATGGCGTTCAATAAGTTTTTTACTGTCAACAAACGTAGTAATGATTCACGAGTCTATTTTATGTCCTCAATCAAACCATCTTGGTAGCGATAGAACATAATTTAGAAATCGTGTAAAGTTCAGTGAAGGAACCATGAGTCAATGAGCCAACGACTAATTCAACTTTCCTTCCCCATGCATATTATCCAAGTCACCCTCAGATTGAGTAAGCGAATTCACGGTTATCGCTCATTGTGTGCAAGTGAAGCGTGCATTGATGCTTCAGTCTCTAAGATACATCTGACAGACTGATGCAATGTCACTCACCTCACTTGATCCTATCTCCTACCTAAGTTACATTGTCGTTGTCGTTGAGTGACTAGAGTTTACACATATCAGTGATCGCGGGGTGAAATCTGCAGTGAAGCTTCAGCCAACTCATCGCTAAACTATGTAAAATAAAAAAGTACACGTAAGACCTTTTAGAGTTTTAAATAAGCTCAATTACACTTTTGATGTCGAAATAAAACATCCGGTAATATATTTATAACAACAAGAGAATGAATGCCACTCCCCTGGAGCGTAAAGCAATTGTCTTGTAGCGAGAGTAAATTACCTCGGTGTAGCTGCCGCAACCCAATCGACTCAACATTGTTTCTGACAAGTATTGCACGATTTACAAATTAAACGGAGTTAAACTAATTTCAGTAACTGACATATTTATTGCCCTTTGATATTTATAATAAATAAGTAAAATTATAAAATTATTGATGTAAATATATCAACCTTTCGATGAAATAAATGTTGGTAACTGAAATTATTTCCTATCGTGTGAACAACTACATTCGACCATGTTAAAAAATCAGTCACTAATAGTAACGTATATAGAGAATATATATTAAGCATACAATTATTTTTTTTGTTCTTTAGTATTAGGCTGAATAAATTGATGGAAAACCTGGATAAAAATATTGGAGGAAGAATCTTTTCGTTGTTCACTGAGTTAAAAAAATACCAAGTAAATTATAAGTCAGCAGTCACCGCCCTATAACATTAAAAGTCACCAGTTGCTTGAAGGGGCCATAGCCTCTAAACCTTGCTACAATACTCTGCCCCATGTGATTTATTTTCTCTGTACATGCTGAGGAAATTAAAACAATTTAATTATTTGGAACATATGGCAGTTCACAAGCAAAGTAAACACTTACAGATGTTTTAACGCAAAAAAGTATAAGTTTTAAAATCTACATGCTATTAACATGGGAATTATTTTATTCCGTAACAAATGTGTGGTACATAATTAAGAAAAACGAATAATTTCCCCCAAAATATCACGCCCAGCCCTTTAAAATGAGACCCCTCCCAGCTTTCTACGACCTCCCGTTCGCTCACAATTTCACTGTCAAATTTGGGCTTACGGAATTAGATATATAGGTAATATTATAACATTATTGAATATTATAATTTATTGGCAGTTAGATTGTTTAAATCATTTCCCATTAGGCCGGATAAACTGAGGTGTTTTCAATAATTTATAAATTATTGCACAAGCGTTAACATTATTACATATGTCTAACAGTTGTAACACTAATTTCGTTCTTTAAATCTTTATTTTACTTGATTTAGTTGCTGAGTGAGGTAAAAACATAACCGCATTATACTATAGGATACAATTAAAATGTTATTCTGATTGAACATTCAATTAAAAGAGTTCAACGATTTATAATTTATCATCAAAGCGCAGTTTTATATTAAAAATAACTTAACTGTTATATTTTTTATATAAGCCAATCATTTTTAAAAATATATCAAAGTAGTTGCAAATAAACTTATTAAATATTGTCAAGTTTTTCTAACTTATACTTTTTTAACCTAAAGTCTTTCTTTTTACCACGTTTTATATTTATTTTGTTAATTTTGAACTTATTAATAAAATACACCTAGTTCATAAAGATTAAATAAGGTAAATACCCCCGTTGCAGCAAACCTGCATACTCAGCGAATTCCCAATAATATATATATATATATATATATATATATATATATATATATATATATATATATATATATATGTCTAAATAACACATTAAGCCTCTTACCAGGATTCGTAAGAAATATATTCATAAATAAGCAATATTTAAATATTCATTATTCTCCATAAGAATAACATTAGGGATGAGTACGCAGGTTTGCTGCAACAAGGAACACAACATAATGGATTTGTATACAAATTATCAATCATCTAAGTGATAATTCATACCAAGTCACATACCAAGTTTCATCCATATACATTCATAAATAAGCGATATATAACATTTTTATTATTCTCCATAAGAATAACATGGGAACCGAGTACCTAGGTTTGCTGCTCTGGGAACCATAGGCGAAAAATTTATTTTTTGTACTGTACAAACAACAAACCTCAACCAGGTGAAGCGATATACCAAGTTTCGTCAGTTTATGTTTATAAATAACCGAGATATAACATTTTTATTTTTCTCCATAAGAATAACATTGGACAACGTTCAGTGTTTAGCACTTTCAATATCTCAGTAACCAATTGACGTAGAGCAATGATCAAAATACCAAATTGTTTGTCTTTTTAAGCTGAATTCAATGGTATGAATTAAAATTTGATTTAAATAATAATTACATAAATAAAATAAAACATTTTTGGGGTACAAAACCCCCCCAAAACCCCCTTAGGATGGTGCGATATATATATACACAAATTTGAACGAATGGTGTTTTTGGAATCTGGGGACCTCAAAACGAAAAGTTATCATGGTCTCGGGCTTAAGTCTTGCCATGTAACAGCTTCTTACGGTAATAAGCTTCTCGCTTTTTACGGTAATAGCTTCTTCCCTAAAGAGGAAATTCGCTAAAAAGACGTAAGTATGATTCAACCTATATTCAGGTTACAGCATTTATACTTCATATTTCATTCTTATGACGAATTATAGTGTTACGCGGTGGAAAAAAAAGGATTTACCATAGACAAATTTATGATTTCCAATCATATTTGCCCAAACAGCCTCATCTTATGTTCTTAATGTAAAATTTTGGTACAATTAAAGAATAAACTGAAACATATCCGATTACCAGAGTGTGAAAATAAATATGTTTATCATGAAGTGATAGACGGATGAAAGTAAGATTTAATACGTTTGAGAGGATTATGTACTCAAGGACTGCTTCCCAGGACAAATCTATCTCTTAAATTCACCTGATGCGCAATAAGCCTCTTATCACTCATCTGGAGTACAATAAAATATGTGATGTTGTTTTATTATGATGTCAATATTAAAATCTAAATATGAAAATTCAATTTTTTTTTAACCCAGCACATAAATGTAAGCACTTACCATACGCAATTTAATCCTTAACTTTCATTCAAGTGATTTTTTGAAATATACCTAAGGGACTCCTCTGTTTGATTAAAACCGGGTTTCAAAACTTCAGAATAAAAAATGACAGTTTTAGTCCCGCTCAATTTCGATCTCAGGTCCAGGAAACACCCCAGAACATTGGTCTAGTTTTACTTTACATCTTTACGATGAATCATTCCAAGATCAGCTAAATTCTGATTACAAAATGATTTATTTAAATTTAACCTAGTAATGCTGAACTAGTCCTCACTCTTACTTCCAAAAGATGTACGATATTGAGTGATGATTTTTTATTTAAAGCTGAAGTCCCCGTTTCACTTTTTCCTTGAAAAATGTTAATCATACTATCCACTGAGGTAAGGGGAGAGAATAAAGTAACAGAAAAATAACATAAAATATCTATAATTGTCAACTTCCTATATAATATTATATAACAATAATAAATTCGTTTTTATAAAGATACTTAATTTATTGTTGTTATTGTTATTATAAATATTAAACTTAAAATATGGGATAAAACTTGGACCGTTTTGATGACCCTGGATTAATTAATTTACAATTGGGTAGTAATATCTTGTAGTATGAGGATCTGTCACGTAATGAGAAGTATCGAGGTTTATATGGTTCAACAAGAAAATATCGTTTTAGTGTTATCCGCATGAGATTCGCATAAGAAAACTTTCTGCCTTTAGTGAAATGCATTTCAATCGCTTCATTAGAATTATTGATGCTAGGATGCTGTGAGAAAGTTCGGAAGTTCTCAACATTTGCTTCAGTTTATTAAACATTCACCTCATGTATCATTATAAATCCAAAAGATGTTAATATTTTTTTCGAAAAAATCCTAATTCTGAAATGGGGCTTAAATGGTTTCAAAGTTAAGTTTTTAATTTTAAATAACTCTTCAACATTATAGTTTTAAAAACTAAACTATTTGGTATTTTGACTTGAGATTTATGGTTAATAGTTGAGAAGAAAACTGAAATATGTGATTAGCGATAAACGTAGATCGTTGTTAAACGTTATCCTTATGGAAAATCAATACATTTTAATTTCTCTCTTATTTTCTGTTCGATTTAATTAACACTTAGTATATATGTTGAAATAACACTGGCCATTAAAGGATATTTGTAATATGTTGCCAACTAATTTGGATGGAGGAAGGTTTTCTCCTTAAAACTACTGTATCTACTGTACGTAGCAATTGATTCTGTAGTTCCTCCACAAAAAGGATATGGCTAAATATGTCAGCAGATATAAAAATCTAAATTATTAAGAAGTTTCTATATATGCTATACTACATTCTACTTACAGTTTAATATAAAGGCATATTTTTATCAAAAAACGGTTCAAATGGAGGAAGTATGAGTCAGTTTTCTGCTACCATTTATTTATGTATAGTCTAGTTAATTTATAACACAAATGAGAAACTATTTAAATGCTTATGATTTCTTGAGGAAAAAGGAAAGAATATTTATATTATAACACGGATTATTTCTGTTGAACTTTGTGGTTATTCGATTATAAAAGTAATTGAAGGTGGCATTTCCCCAGATTTCGCTAAAATAACAAAAGAATCGCCCTTTCAATGAAATCGATGATTGATATCCCGAGGCGCCCTTTATCAATACTCTACCTTAATTAACGCTCTTCGAGAGAGTTTATTGGCTCACCTTTTTCCTCATAGTTCCCTATTACACAATTTTACAAAGGTCAAATAATCTATATTTAGAAATTGTGCCAAAGAGTTAGTTTAGATAGATCGTAAAGATATTATGAAAAGTGAAGCAATGTCAAAATAAGGAAAAAGGAAGACTACGAGAAGGCTGTTAACCTGCTGGTCGTGCTGGCTTGCGTCGTTATGTCCGTCACCTCATCCGTGCTGGAACCTCGTTTTCTCGGAGAGGTGCAGTGGTAGTACCCTGTCCCTATACTCCCGGGATCTGATTTACCTTTAGGCGTTTGAACTCTTGGATGCGTATAGTAAAAAACTTAGTGTCTTAAAAAAATCTGAATAGATACTATTTGTTTAAAACTCTGCAATTAATGAAAAATGTAACATTTTATAACTTTTGAAAAACATTTATTGTAAGCACACATAACACATGTGGGTATCAATTAAAATGTCTTATTATTATAGATGTGAGTATTCATTCTCATTTGAAATTTAGATTTTTCACTTTAATATTTGCAATTGTTGAGCAGTAAAAGTAAGATTCTTCGTTGAGTACTTCATGAATATTACTTTTACTTGATATGCTCAATTACAAATTTATAAATTAAAAACCAGCAACGTCTTACCACTTCCTTGATAATTTAATGACATCTGGACGTGCAATTTGGTACAACTCACTCTAATGAAATTCACTCGCCTTGAAAAAACACAATTATTGTAAATGTTGCTTATGAGATAGGATGAGCAAACGTGTAAAGAGCAGAGAGGATGCCAGTGAATGAGCCTCATCACGCAGCGCCACTTCTGCCCTACCAGGGCTTTAGAGGCTTCTCGCTTTCCCTAACAAAGCCACCCATTCAACAAAACAAATATAATACGTTGTACATAAAATAATTATTTTTGGAAAATACCTGATACGATATACACATTTTTAACCCTCCCCCCTATACATAAGGATAAAGTATTATTTTCGTAAATATTTTAGAATTTATCAAAATCATAAATGTTAAATAAAATCAACATATCACCATTAAAAAAACTCTAAAAACTAAATAATTGATTTTAGTTTTAAAATGATTACTGGTCTCGGAGAATATTAAAATCTTCATTTAGCGGTAAACGCAGTACGTTGTCCAATGTTATTCTTATGGGGAATACAACAAAAATACAATTTCTCTCTTAGTTACTGATCGATTTCATTACATCTTGATATACAGGTCACGTTAGCGTTGACCTACAGAGGATATACGAAATATGTTGCCCCTTAACCCCGGGGGTATGAGGGGTAATTTCCCCTCTTAAAACCATTGTGTGTAGCAAAGACCTCTGCAGTTCCTCTAGAAAAGTGATTTGGGTAGACATTTCTGAAAACAAGTTTGTATAAGATGTTTGGAACTTTCTACAGTACTTTATATTCTATATTTAGTAAATATAAATAATGTATTCATTAAAGTTGATTTAAAAGGGTGAAAGTATGTGTCAGTTTCCTGATTTCTTTATTTCATACAGACGGGAAGGTTTTAGGTATCAGTTTAGGTATTAATTGAAGAGCAAGTATTCTCGGGAAAATTGTCGCCCTCACCTACGGCGGCGTCGGGCGCCAACAATTTCCCTCAGGGAGACAAAGTTGCACTTTACTCCCTTAATACACAAATAACTATTGTCTGATCCTTTTCTGATTTTGCTAACTTTTTTTATTTCTAAGAGTTTGGTTTGCGAGGCGAGCGATATGATCACTCCAATACTCAACCATTTATTACATAACTGAGCTCGGCTTGTTTGGGAATCGGACGAAGAGGTGTTTAGATGGATACAACCATAAATACATGTTGCATATACTTATTCATCACAATAACCCTGTAATCTTGTGATGTTATTGCTTTGAATGTTGAGCGTGTCAATTTTAAGAAATGTTTTTCTTATCTCCTTTGATTTGACTACGACAAAACAAGCATATATCCGTATTTCAGTTAGTATTCCACTAGTGGACATCTTTATTGCGTTGTAATACGTTGTTAATTATAGTTCACTGTATCAGATTAAGTTGACGAATAGCTCTGGTCTTGGCGCTATTGCCACTTTACACTCAAACGCAAACAGCACACTCACAGTTCAAACGAATCAATACCCAGGGTTCATCTAATCGTTTAACCTCAACGATTAGACTAGGACAAGAAGTTTGGTACGACTGGAACTCTCCCTACATGATCTGTTATCGATTATGAGGTTTATCGTGTCCTTAGAGAGGGTTCGGCATTCGTCATTCGAGCGCTAACTTTAACAAGGTTGAACTTTAGAGAGGAGGGCCCTAAATCGTGGTTCATATTTTGCCCATAAAATAAAGAGTTGGAAAGATAAGCAGTATCATGCAAAAATAGCTGATTGACAGCGGTTCTCGGTTTAACAACAAGCTAAACAACATAACAACATAATTTAAAAACTTGTAACTTTGTAAAAATTCGGCGTACAAAATACGTCTTTATGAATTAATGAGGACAAATTATAAATTTGTACACAATGATCCTATTTTCGATAAGTATTTAAAACGGAGAAAAAACCCAAGTTAATAAATGTACGAAGCGTATTTCCAATGAACAATTGCTGTAACGGCTATCTATTGCGAACAAAGCAAAATAGCAGGTATGCTCGATTTCGAGCATCAGGTCCTCTAGTTGTTATTATTAAACTGCCTACACTATTATATTTTCTGTCTATAGGCCTAGAAATACTACACAAAATCCATTTTGGTGAATTAAATTTCCCTACACCGGTTTTGTTGTACAGCATCATTATCATTTATAGATATGGTATCAGTTTCCGAGAGATTTAAACAACTACTCGTAAACAGTAGTGCCGGATATAACAGAAATATCCGGCAGCGTACTGAGCGGAAATACTAGCTGATCCGTGTGGGGTAGTGCTAATATTTCCCGGATAGTGACATTTTTGTGGAAATGCCATTCCGAGTACCATCGAATTGCAGTTAAGTTTGCCTTGGTGATTGTGAGATCAACATACATCTAAAAAACGTTATAAAAGAATGTCTATGCCATAGGTGTGTATTGATCATAATTATGTAATTACTTTTGAAATCTCTTCGTAGTGTATTATTGTGGTTTATTGAAATGTAAACAATGAACTAATCTAATCCTGTCCCTAGCGCAGTCTTGTGTTATAGATTATTCCAACAAATATATCTATTAATTTAGTAAAAGTAGATTGCAGCTTTATTATCTTAGACTAAAATGAAAAACGATTCAACTTAAAAGAGCCTATACAATATTCGCAATAAATATGTGTAACGTAATTAAAAATGTAATGTAAAATGATGACAGAGTCAAGAGAGGTTTCTTTACTTATTTTCTCCCTCCACCCACCGTTCCTTCGCTCCATCACATGCTCCTTAAGTGGCACCTTCGTGCTCTTACGTCAAACCTTTTATGCAACTTTTCAAGGGAGCGTTGTTAATTTCATAGAAATGATTGAATTTTCCTCCAAGAGTTCTTACTAAGTTTGGCTAATTCAGTAGCCTCGTAGGCTAAATATGGCAAATCGTAAAATATATAAAAGGTCTTACTATAGGATATGCATCTAAATAAATCCAAACTAAGGGGATAGTCAGGTTTAAAATAGAGGAATTATTAAGTTGATACAGGTGCATTTAAATTTGAATTTGATACATTTAAAAAATTTTAACAAATTGACGTGATGACTAAAGTGATCAGATAACACTGAAATGTTTTAATATGAGCAGTGACCAAGGAGATTTTCCGATTCACCACAAAGTTTAAAACAAACAAATATTCTTAAATCACGGAAAGGCAAACGAGCAAAGAGAATTCACTCATGGTGAAAAGTAAAGGAAAGTAAGTAAAGGGAAAAGGTGTTATCATGAACATCACACCTGATCTGACCTGTAAAATAAAATTTAAACATTATTATGTGTTATGAAAACATTTGTTATGTTTACTCTTCGGTATTTTAGGTTTAGCACACTTGAAACCGGATATAATAACTTTGATTTTAAAACCATACTGTATTTAAAACCATTCCTGTCTCGGGGACTGATCTTAGTTGCCAGATTGCTGGTATCTTATGCAGCTCTTCGACTTTTTCTTTGTTCGAATCGGCATGTTTGACTAACGGTTCTGCCACCTTCCCATGATTAAACGCACAATCGTGGCCTGTAACTCTAATTCTTCGTATATGCACAGTTCATCCTATGTAATATTTAGGGCACTTGCTGCATTTATCTAGTTAATTTATATTTGATGAGTTGCAGTAAATTATTTATTTTGTCACAGGGTATTATTTGTTTATCGTTCTACTTGGAAATATCAATGAACTATCATTTTCCAAACGAGGCATCTTTGGTTTCTTTCAAGATTCTACTTTACCGTTTTGTTCATTAAGTATTCATTAAGTGTTCTTTAAGTATTTGTCTGTTCATTGAGACAAATGAACAGCCTAGAAGAAAGCTTAGATGTTGATAATATTTCCTTTGAGAGGTCTTCAAAATATTATTCTAGGTGTTTTTTTAATCTAACATATAAAATTCTCGTGTCACAGTGTTTGTAACAAAACTCCTTCGAAACGGCTTGACCGATTCTTATGAAATGTTGTGGGTATGTTCGGTAGGTATGAGAATAGGATGTAAATGATTGTATTATTTTTTTCGATAGGCGAGTGAGCGAAGCGAACGAGCTCATATTGAAAATGAATGAGTATTTGACTTAAAATGAATTCAATGACATTATGACAGGACAATGTCTGTCGGGCCAGCTAGTATTAGAATATATTTTTGTGGAGTAAGACTTCTGTAGCACATTATAAATCACTCTCATTATGTTGTTAAGTATGGTTAAGTTGCTATAAATTTCGTATCTTTTTGCTTAAATCCTACTAACATTAAGAATGTGAAAGTTTGTAAGTTTGTTTGTATGTTTGTTTAGATGTGTATGGCCCAATCACGCTCTAACTAACTGAGCTGTAATTTGGTAGAGAGGTACTTGATAGTCCTGAGTAATGTTGAGGTATATTAAAGTCACCCCACGGGAGATCAAAGTTTCCATGTATATATATGGACATTCATTTTTGTTTGAGCTGATAAAAATACAAACAACTGATTTTGATTCGTAGTAGTTCCACGAGCTAACCACAGAATGCAGCACACACAACTGTCATAGTCTGTATAAATCATTTGCGGAGCGAAGCCTGCGGGTAACAGCTAGTATATTTATAAATAGTTGGTGTTGCTAATATTTAATACAAACGTCTTCGAACTATGGAGAAGAAAGATTAAATTTATGAAACTTTAAGTGAAGGAAACAACAAATAAACAAACAGTCGACACATCGTTTTATAAATTAGAACATGTAATGTTATACGGGTAAAATAAAAGTGAAACTTTTGAGATTCAACCCAGATGGAAACTTGATCTTTAATACCAACTGGTGTGTAAGTTGAGAATTTCTTAAAACCAGTTGATTACATTTTTTATTTTTATAAAATTGAATTTTGTGAAGGATTTTGAGTTCATACGGTTGATTGCGGCGAGGTGCATGCATGTTAATTGGCTTTCTTTCGTCTGTATGTACCACACAAGGACATGCTAACTCGTGAGGAGGTCAGTCATCTTTTGGACAATAGTTCCACGATAGTTGGTAAATCACATTGGAGGCAATGGAAGTTGAATTGCCAACTATTGGGTAAACCTTGTTTGTGGCACTGCTTTTGAATCCAAAAGAATTGCACATAATTTTACAAATGCCACACCGATATTTGTGACAAGGCTCACAGCTGTGGTCAGTATCAAAACTGTTCTGATAATCTGTAATAAACTTGGACTATTTGAGTAATTTATAGCTTAAATTGTATTTGTCGGTTTTCTTATCTTGTTTTCAACCGTTACTTAGAGTATATTCACTCAATAAAAGCATAATATAATTTGGATTTATATATTTATTTTAATCGGTACTATATGTTGATGCAAATGTTTAGTATCTTTTACATAAATATTGGTTTTAAGTTAACCGTTATCAATTAATAAGTGAACCTCTAAGAATGTGACAGATTTAGAAGAATAACTGAAAGTAAGTTTTAAACATGTTAAACACAATGATAAAACTCTAAACTCTATAATTTGCTGATAAACTGTTAAATTACACCACTTACTCTCTCCCTACTTACTCAGCTGTTTGAACTTGTGTTAAGCAGCGATGTAAATAATACTACTGGAATGTTATATTCCCATTTTTATACTTTAAATTAATGGCTAATTCCAGTAAAAGTCTATTAATTTAAAATAATAGACCAATACTGAAATTAGCAAAATAAATGTTTTAATATCTTCATAATTTATATCTGAAATAAATAAGAAGTTTTTAAGATAAAGGATCACTCTCTAACAGAAACTGTAGACGGAATCAGTTTTTGAACGTAACAAGTTTATTTTAAATGTTAAATTTAAATTGCGTTAATTTGTGTTGTTTCATTTTATTAAACTCCTACAAACTGAATGTTTGTATACAAACTTTTAATTTGTATACAGTGTAAGAGTATTATAATTCTACGTGGATATTTTCTCGCCAACAAATTATTTATGAGATTTCAATAGTACATTATACAAAATATTAAAAACGTCTATAGCTCGTAAACTATGAAGAATATGCTTACTGTGAAGTTTGGTCGCCGACCTTTGAGAAACGCTGCAGGAAGATATCAAGCAAGAATTTACTTACTAGTGGAAAGAAATATTGCCTCCTGCCTATTAACGGGGCCATGCTACCTCAGCCACTTCTTGCCACTTCTTACCACCTCAGCGCCTCGCAATCCAGTAGTATTATTAGTGAATTTCCGATGGAAAAGTGAACTATTAGCATGACCCGCCCCGGAACTATTTGACTTAAACCCGGGACCACTATAGAAGTTCCCAAAGTGAGCCCTGAACACGTTTTGAGGGGTTACTAAAAACTTTATATATACAATTAATCATAAATGGATAACAAATACCTGAGTATCCTTTTAAAATCATTGTATTTTGCTGACATGTGTTTCGGCTATAATGTCATGTTCACAGCGTCTTAACTCTTCTTTAGCCTACTTAACCTACAATTTAAAAAACACAAATTATAACTTAAATGTAAATCAAAACATATGATTCGATCTACATATGTCTCGAATGTTTATAATGTATAAATATATATATATATATATATATATATATATATATTTATAAATATATATATATATAGAATTAATATATATATATATATATATTTATAAATATATATATATATATATATATATATATATTTATAAATATATATATATATATATATAGAATTAATATATATATATATATATATATATTAATGTATATTAATGAAACTTGGTATGCGGCTTCAACTAGTTGTGGTATATTGATATTAGCACAAAAAAAATGGTTTTTGTTGATTTTTCTTGGTAGCAGCAAACCTGCATACTCTGCCCCATGTTATTCATATGGATAATAAGTAAAGTTTTATATCTCCCTTAGTTATGAACCTAAATTAATAAAACTTGGTATGTGGTTTCACCTGGTTGAGTTATATTGATAATTGCAAAAGAACACATTTCTTATCTTCCTTGTTAAAACAAACCTGCGTACTCAATTCTAATGTTATTCTTATGGAGAATAAATAAAATGCTATATATAATTTATTAATGAATGTATTTTTGTGAAACTTGGTAAGAGGCTCTAGGTAGTAGTGATACCTATATATATGAATTGGAAATTCGCTGAGTACGCAGGTTTTCTGCGACGGGGGTATTTACATTTAAGTTATAATTTGTATTTTTTAAATTGTAGGTTAAGTATGGAACATGGCATTATAGCCTAAACGTGTGACAGCAAAATAAAATGATTTTAAAAGAGTACTCAGGTATTTGTTACATATTTATAATTAACATTATAGTAGCCCTATTAAGTGAACTTAAAATCTAAATATATCTATATAATATTATGTTATATTAGTTGATTAGGGCTACTAATATTATTAGGTGTATTTTAATTATTTAACAAAGTACCCTATTTGTATAAATTTTTTTATATTTTAGACTGACATGTTTCGTGCGCTTAGGCCATTCTCAAAATCAATAAAAAATATAACCTCACATTAAAATTAAATAAATATTGATCATATGTTAATATTAAGTATTTAAAAACTGCACATGAAACTTTTGCCAGAACACATAACATATTTTCCATTCTTATATTAATTTGCTTAATACTATATATTATATGATTTTAACGTTTCTTTGTTCTTATTTTTTCAATTTTGTCAAACATCGGGTTGTTTTTATTAGGTAATACTGTGTTCAGTATGTTTGTAGGAATTCAGTATGTTAAATTAAAGTATATACTCATCTCTTCTTTTACAAAAAGCTTCTCTCTATCTCGTTCAAACTCTAAAACTGTTAGATGTTCTTTTAGATCTATATATTTATGTTTTGACTTTATTAAGTGATCTACAAAGTACATTTAATCGTCGTTTTGTTATTTGATTTATAAGCTTGTATATGTTCATTGAATCTAATTTTGAAGTTCCGAGATGTTTGTCCTATATAATAATTATCACAATCGTTACATTTTATCTTGTATATTCCAGATTTTTTATATATGTCGTATTTATTATACTGACGATTTGCTATTTTGTTGTTTATTATTTTTAATATGTTGTTCTTAGTTTTATAACTTATATTAGTTTGGGAATATTTAAATGTTTTAGCGAATTTCCCCTATAGGGAAGAAGCTATTACCGTAGGTCTCATGATAAGACTTAAGCCAAAAAAAAAAAGTTATCTCGACCATGATAACTTTTCATTTTGAGGTCCCCAGATGCCAAAAACACCATTTGTTCAAATTGTTATATATGTATATATATATATATATAAATTTATATATATATATTTATATTAGTTGTAAGAATAATTTTAAAAACAGAGTACCCTTTTTGGTTTTAACATAATATGTTTTATTAGACGACTAGTTTCAAACCTTTAGGTCATAGTCATGTCTTACATTATTTTTGTAACCTCACATAGTTCAAATTGTTCAAATTATTAAATGGTAAACAAATTAAGAATCATATGTTAAAATTAAACTTAGAATATGGGGGACTTTCTTGAATATAATATTTTGTTATTGTCTTGAGGTATATAATATGAAATTATTTCTTTTATCCTTTTTTTATATGACAAATTTTGTCGAAGATCGGATTTCTTTGATGTATGTTCATGGTGTTCAGCAAATTATTCGGGTTATTTTCGTAATTCATATATATATGAAAGTCTTCTTTTACATATAATTTATCTCTTTCTTTCTCGTATTCTAATATTGTTAAGTTGTCATTGATACTTTTGTAGCTGTGTCTTGTTTCAATTAAATGTTCAGCGAAGTTTGATTTCATTGTCGTTCTGTTTCCGGATTTTAGGGCTTGGATGTGTTCTTTAAATCTCGTATTAAAACTTCGACTGGTTTGCCCGATGTAGTAGTTTTCACAGTCGCTGCATTTAATCTGATAGACACCTGATTTGTTTAAATCTCTTACTTGGTTGTTTATTTTATTTAGTATTCTGTTGTTCATGATTTTATAAGCATTATTTTTTGTTCTATAGCTGGTCTTAATATTTGAATTATAAAATGTTCTTCTTGTAGCTTTATTTATGATTGTATTATAAGGAATACATATATATTCTTTTTGGTTTTCTTCCGTTGACGTTTCTCTTCTTTCATTTTTCTTTTTGATCTTCTTTCTTATCATTCTTTCAATTATAGTCGGCTTGTAGCCATTCTTTATTGCCAAGCGTTTTATAAGATTTTTCTCTTTGTTGAAATTGCTATTCGACATAGGAACGTTGATTAATCGATAAGTCATTGAATGAAAAACTGCTAACTTATGTTGCCACGGGTGGTTTGAATCTGAAGGTATTATTGTTTCTGTTGTAGTTGCTTTTCGATAGATTTCAAATGAATGTTTGTTATTTTCCTTAGAAATCGTTATATCTAGAAAATTAATTTTATTGTTTTGTACTTCTTTTGAAAATTGAATTTTGTTAGAGAGTGAGTTTAGATAGGTGTGAAAGTTTTCTGCCTCCTCTCTAGTACCTTCAAAAAGGCAAAGAACATCATCAACATAACGATGCCAATATTTTATTTGTGATTTAAAAGGGTCGGTTTCATTATTTATCTTTGTAGTTTCTAATTCATTCATATATATTTCTGCTAATAGACCGGAAAGAGGGGATCCCATTGGTAAACCCTCTTCTTGTATATAGAATGAATTATTGTACTTGAAATAATTTTGATTTAATGTCACTTTTGTCAGTTTAATAATGTCATTAATTTGAGTAGTTGTAAGTTCACCTCGGTTTGTTAATTGTCGTTTGAGTATTGCTATAGTTTCCCCTATAGGGATGTTAGAATACATGTCATTTACATCAAACGATAGAAAAATTGAATTGTTGACAATGTTTACATCTTTAATTTGATCTATTAATTCATAGGTATTTGATACACTTACTTTATTTTCCCAGCTAATATTATTTTTAATTTTACTATGTAAATATTTGCATAGGTTATATGTTGGAGCTTGACGAAAGTTGACTACTGGTCTTATAGGGATGCCATCTTTGTGCGTTTTTGGTTGTCCTCGAAAAGTTGGTGTTTTTGGATTAGGCATTTTTATTTTAATCTTCTCTTTTTTGGTGATGCTTTTGCATTTCATTATGGTAGAGTTTGTTGTTTTAGTAAAGTCATCTGTTGGATCTTTATTCAAGATTTTAAACTTTCCTCTACCAAGAAATGCTTCCACTTTGGATTCATAATCATTTTTGTTTATAATAACTACTGCACTACTTTTATCAGCTTTTGTTAGAATTTAATTGTTTTCTTTCAATTTGTCTGATATCGTTTTCACAAGTTCCATGTCTTCTTTGGCTTGTTTAAGTATGTTTGGTCGTACTACTTTAAGTCTTGTTTTGTTCAGTTCGTGTACAAAGGTATGTCTGATAGGATCTTGAATGTTAGCATCTCTTTTCCTTATAGACACTTGAAACTAGTCGTCTAATAAAACATATTATGTTAAAACCAAAAAGGGTACTCTGTTTTTAAAATTATGCTTACAACTAACATATTAGTAGCCCTAATCACTCAGTTATTTTTAATATATTTATATATATATTTATATATATATGTGTCCGTAAGCACGATAACTCTCGTAAAAAAGGTCCGATCTTAATGAAATTTGGTACAAACGTGTAAAGTACCATTTATTTGAACGAGTTCGAAAACCAGACGAATCGGACCATCCAAAGGGGGGTTTTGTACCCCAAAAATGGGTTTTTGAGGTTTCCACGTGTAACTTTTTTTTAAATCAAATTTTAATTTTCACCATTGAATTCAGCATAAAAAAACAAACAATTTGGTATCTTGGTCATTGCTCTACGTCAATTTGTTACTGAGATATTGAAAGTGCTAAACACAGTACGTTGTCTAATGTTATTCTTATGGAGAAAAAGAAAAATTGTATATCTCGCTTATTTATGAACATAAACTGACGAAATTTGGTATATGGCATCATCTGGTTGTGGTTTATTGTTGTTTGCACAAAAAAACAATTTTTCGCCTATGGTTCCCATAGCAGCGAACCTAGGTACTCGGTCCCCATGTTATTCTTATGGAAAATAATTAAAATGTTATATATCGCTTATTTATGAATGTATATGGATGAAACTTGGTATGTGACTTCACTTAGCTGAGTTCTATTGATATTTGCATAAAAACCCATTATTTTATGTTCCTTGTTGCAGCAAACCTGCCTACTCATCCCCAATGTTATTCTTATAGAGAATAATAAATATTTTAAATATCGCTTGTTTTGAATATATTTCTTATGAATCTTGTTAAGTGGCTTAATGTGTTATGTTATGATTCATTGGAAATTCGCTGAGTATGCAGGTTTGCTGCGACGGAGGTATTTCTTATTGCTTTGTTCATACAATTGTTGTACGGTATGCACATACAGGGTTGGTGAAAAGTCCCGGGACGGCTTAATATTTTTTTAACCGTTACAGATGGAGCTATACAAGTTGGTACACTGTTACTGGGCATAAAACACTATTTTACTACAATTTCAATGAGCCGCTACCACCTCAGGGGGACGGCTCACAAGGAGTCGGAAGAAAATCTTAAATAGAAGCATAGGTTGATATTCACATCAAATTAAAGGTCTTTATTAGTAGAATACAATGCCACAAATCCGACTTTAAACGGACAACCGAGCCCAAAATGGCAGCTATTCAAAGATGGCTTGAATTTGAAATTTTGATGTGCTGAAGTTTTGAATCGGTTTAGTAATTTATTAGCTAGGAGAGTAAATTTTTGCAAATTAAATTGAAATGTATTACATTAATGTAATTTTGCATTTTAATGCAAAATTTAAATGTGTTACATTAGATTACACACAGCTACTTATCAACATTTCAAAATTAAGCCATCTTTTAATAGCTGTCATTTTGGGCTCGGTTGTCCGTTTAAAGTCGGATTTGCGGCATTGTATTCTAATAATAAAGACCTTTAATTTGATGTGCATATCAACCTATGCTTCTATTTAAGATTTTCTTCCGACTCCTTGTGGGCCGTCCCCCTGAGGTGGTAGCGGCTCATTGAAATTGTAGTCGAAATAGTGTTTTATGCCCAGTAACAGTGTACCAACTTGTATAGCTCCATCTGTAACGGTTAAAAAAATATTAAGCCGTCCCGGGACTTTTCACCAACCCTGTATATTTATTTTCTTCTCTGGGTTCTGCATTTCCTTTTGGTATTTCTTATCTTTGCTTTTTTAGTTTTCTTTTGATCATATTGTCGATCATTTTTCTTTTATATCCATTTTTTCGGCTAAAAATTTTATCATGTTTGTTTCTTTCGCAAAATTATATATATATTGAAAACAAAATAATTGTTAAGGAATCTATGGCATTTTGCCAAATAATTAAAATACCATGAATTATTCTCAACCAAATAAGAGATGAAAAATGACTGAATAAATTGTCATCTCGACTTATGAAGTATAACATTTTACAAAAGTCAATGATTTAGTGACACATGGATTTGTTTTATCGATTTGTAAAATAGGGATTTCATTAAACTTAAGAAAATGGATGTACCATCATTGTGGTTGGTAAAGCTAAGTTATTGGACCGTGTGTGGCATTGACCGGCCTAAACCAACACAGGGGCAGGCGGAGTGACCCGTAATTTCACGGCTCTAGCTCTCTACCCCGCCGTTGCTGATCCTCAGATGATGTTTACAGGTTGATGTATTTACAGGCACAAGTATCACAAGTATTTGTTAAAGATATGGGGTTAAAACTTCGGCAAATTTAGTTTACAGGACGTTTATAGAACTAGAAATACCCCCCCGTATGTTGTTTAATATGTGTGAAATACACATTGAAAAATGATCATACTTGCAAGTAACAAAATTTATTTGTTTTGTAAGTCATGTTTAAGATTTTAAACAACATTTTAAATCATTATTAAAGTAATTTACAAACTTTGGAATATTGTCACTTAATAAACCATTAAATAAAAAATTATATAAATATGAGGAGATTTATTTTGTTCTTTGATTAATTATTGTATACCATCGGTTTAGTAATTATATCCGTCGTCTTGTTTCAAATAGCAATCCGGATGGTGGATTAACAGAATAAATGCTGCTTGACACGCGGCTTAAGCTATTATATGCTATTTACGTGGGTTAAACGTGAACTTTGAGGGTTAGAGTCATCACTTACACAAAAAGTCGCCATAGGCTCATTCAAAACGTCGAGTCTTGACCCTCTCTAAGAAGATACTACAAGTGGCCGTGGTTACAGTATTTAAACTAGCCAATGCCTTATATTATTTTAACCTGTCTTTAAGCTGCCAAGCTTCCCTTTTCAGCATAACCACAATTTTTTTTCTTGTTTCACTTCTAATATAACTGTTTTGTATCTTGAATCTACAGTCATGGCTAAACGGTAATGTGTGTTCGTTTGATATTGTGCATGTGGATATCGGGTTTACATAAATAAGATAAAACTATATATAACTTTATATACAAACCGTTTTTGCCTTTTTCAATGTTTCCACTATGTTTTCGATTATACCAGCGACTGAAAATCTTGACATACTGAAAAATTACTTGAAGAAAATCCAAAAACTATCAAAAACTGATAATAAAGATCTTTTGTGATATGTCGCTCACAAAATAAACAGTAATTCAAAACCACTTTAAGTTCAACCCACGGTTTTTTAAACAAAAGGAAGGATTAGCCATGGGTTCCCCACTATAAAGTCTTTTAGCAACATTTAGAAACAACAAAAATAGTGAAAATTTCCAGCCCTCAAAGCAAAAACATTGAATATTGGTACAGATATGTCGATGACATTCTTTGTTTATACAAAAATATCAAAACTCACCGGACGAATGATGTTACGATTTGTTAAGTTGTTACAAAAACAAAAGAGAACGGAAAGCATGACTTTTACATATTCATAAAACCGTCTCAAACAATGCTTGTAATACCAGCTAACTCCAATCACCCGTGGCAACAAAAAATGGCGTCTTTCCATTCATTTATAAAGGGATTAATAAAAATACCAATTACTGTAGAAAACTACAGTAAAGAATAAGAACTGAAAATGGTTATTACACAAAATTGATTGACAAAATGATTAGATCAAGCAGAGAAAAAAGGCTGAAAAAGAAAATGTTTTATAATAAACAAGTGCGTAGGGGCCTATATGTGTTTTTCTTATAGTGCAACACTTAATAAAGCCATCAGAAAGACCTTCGAGAAATCAAACCAAGAAATTTCAGAACAAGGAATAACTAATTTTAGTTCAAAAACAAGTTTCCCAGCGATAAGAAAAACACGTCCAATATTTATTAAAGTTCAGGAATTTATAGAATCAACTGCAGCGCCTGCAATAAATATAATAATGGTCAGGCAGCAGGATTTGTAAAAGAATATGCAATGAGCATATTCAGGCCATAAAATAAAACTATAGGTCACTCATAAGACTGAATTCGCTGACCATATATTAACAACTAATCACACTTAAAAAATAAAATTGGTGAAAATATGACAGTACTTGACATCCAAAATAAAGGATACAAAATGGATATTAAAGAAGAATTTATAACAAAACTATCAATTTGGCAAGAACATCAGTATTAATTGTGTAAGTCTAAACCAAACCCACAATTTATACCAAATAATAAACATTATAAGTGCTCCTAACAACCTGCACTGATAACAATTCGTCATATAATTTATAATCAGATGTGAAATTATTGGTTTTACTCTTTGTTCATAAGGTTAGTTTTAAAATGAGGTTAGGTACAACTAGCACTGTGAACATGGCCTAAGAGCCAAAACACGTGAAAGTGTAATTAAAGTTATTTTACCAGGGTACTCTAGTTTATTAGTTTTTGTCAACTGAAAATATTATTTTATTAATGTAAAATTACTAACAATGGTATATAAACTAAAAAAACGTTAGGATACTTTTACATTTGTGTATGTTAAATTCAGTACAAACAGATGGTATGGAACATAATGCTAATTCCTTTCGTAACATTGAACAATATCAACACGTGTGTTCAAAACTGTTTCTTGTCTTGAAGAAATCCTTTTACGCGTAGGCCTACACACATAACACAGTGAAAAAATCCCTTTTAAATCTGGGAGCTTAGGGAAGTCTATCTGCAAAAAAACAAACCAAAAAAACAAAAACAATGATAACTGAAACTTCAGTTATCATTGAGACTGACGGTTAGTTTACGGAACTGGTAGCTTAAATTATTAATAGCTCATTATTTTATAACACATAGCATTAATATCTTGCTGGAATTTCGGAGGTTGTACAAACGAGTATATAAATTGGAGAGTGATACATTTTAAAATAAATATCATTTTTAAAGTCCATTTATATAATTTATATTATTAATAAGTAAGTCTTATTACGTTAATATATTTGAATGCGCGGAGAATTCAAAATACCCCCCTCACAGAAATCCTGCATACTTAGCAAATTTCCAATGAAGTCTATGTCTTAATAACACATTAAGCCCCTTACCAGGATTCATAAGAAATGTATTCACAAATAAGCGGTATTTAAAATATTAATTATTCTCCATAACAATAACATTGGAAATGAGAATGCAGGTTTGCTGCAACAAGGAACACAAAATAATGGGTTTGTATGCAGATGTCAATAGAACTCATGTAAGTGAAGTCACATACCAAGTTTCATCCATATACATTCATAAATAAGCGATATACAACATTTTAATTTTCCTCCTCAAGAATAACAAAGGGACTGGGTACCTAGGTTTGCTGTTACGGGAACCATATGCGAAAATTTTTTTGGTGCAAACAACAATAAACCACAACCAGATGATGCCATAAACCAAGTTTTGTCAGTTTATGTTAATAAATAAGCGAGATATAATTTTGTCTTTTTCTCTATAAGAATAACATTAGACAACGTACTGTGTTTAGCATTTTCAATATCTCAGTAACTAATTGACGTAGATCAATGATCAAAATGCCAAATTTATTTAGCTGAATACAATGGAGAAAACTAAAATTTTATTTAAATAAAAATTGCATGTGAAAACCCAAAAAATCTTTGTGGGTACAAAACGACCCAAAAACCCCCCTTCGAATAGTGCGACTCGTCTGGTTTTCGAACTCGTTCAAATAATTAGCACTTCACACATTTGTTCCAAACTGCATTAAGATCGGACCTTTTTTACGAAATTTATCGTACTTACGGACACATACGCACACACGCACGCGCGCACACGCACACACACATACATATATATATTTGAACGTATGATGTTTTTGGCATCTGGGAACCTCAAAACAAAAAGTTATCATGGTCTTGGGCTTAAGTCTTACCTTGAGACCTACGGTAATAGCTTCTTCTCTATAGGAGAAATTCTCTAAAAGAGGGTTTACTGTATGAATATAAAAGATACCCCCGTCGCAGCAAACCTGCATACTTAGCGAATTTCCAATGAATATGTATGTCTTAATAACACATTAAGCCACTTACCAGGATTCATAAGAAATATATTTAAAAATCAGCGATATTTAAAATATTAATTAGTCTCCATAAGAATTACATCGAGGATGAGTACGCAGGTTTGCTGCAACAAGGAACACAAAATAATGGGTTTTTATGCAAATATCAACAGAAATCATCTAGATGAACTCGCATACCAAGTTTCGTCACAACACAAGATCGCCAGTTTCATCGCATCGCTTGTTTCGCTTTATACATTCGTAAATAAGCGATTTATAACATTTTAATAACCCTCCATAAGAATAACATGGAGACCGAGTACCCAGGTTTGCTGCTACGGGATCCATAGGCGACAAATTTTGTTTTTATGCAAACAACAATAAACCACAACCAGATGAAGCCATAAACCAAGTTTCATCAGTTTATGATAATAAATAAGCGAGATATAAAAATTTTCTTTTTCCCTATAAGAATAGCATTAGACGACGTACTGTGTTTAGCACTTTTCAATATCTCAGTAACCAATCGACGTAGAACAGTCGATCAAAATACAAAATTGTTTGTTTTTTTAGCTGAATTCAATGGTAAAAACTAAAATTTTATTTCAATAAAAATTACATGTGAAAACCCCCAAAAACCCATTTTTGGGGTACAAAACCTCCCTTCAGATGGTGTGATTCGTCTGGTTTTCGAACTCGTTCAAATAAATGGTACTTTAAACATTTGTACAAAATTTCATTAAAATCGGACATTTTTTACGAGACTTATCGTACTTATGGACACATATATTTTTGTAGATATATATATATATATATATAAATATATATATATTTGTAAATTTGAACGAATGGTGATTTTGGTATCTGGGGATCTCAAAACAAAAAGTTATCATTCTCAGGCTGAAGTCTTACCATGCTACCAAGCTTACCAAGCTACGGTAATAGCTTCTTCCCTATAGGTGAAATTCGCTAAAAGCTACAAACAATCATGAATGGGAACAATTACAATGGTTCCTTTCATAATTAATATAATTATTACCACAAACCATCATCCTGCTCAGTTAGGATACGCGATCAGTAATTAATCATCCTAATATAACTAGATACGCACCACTTATTGTGTACTGACTGAGCCAGTTCACTGATTACAACGTTTTATACGGTCTGGTCTTATAGTTACATATTATTTAATTATTTTTAAATGTCTGTAATATAATAATTCTGCTTTTAACGGAGTTTTAATGTATTGCTATCATAATTTAGCATTTAGAGCATGATTATGGTAGTGAAATATTTATTGTGTTCGTTGTGATGTTTCCTATGAAATGAAGTTAACACGTGCCATATGAACGATAAACACTTTTTGTCACGGTGTGTTTCCAGTTTTGGATTTTGGATTTAGTGGTATATGCTATAATATAACTGGATTTTTTATTTAAGAAATTATTGTGGACATTTCCCATCACTGATGTCCGCAGTAATTTCTTAAATAACATAAACTCACCATCACCTACAGTGAATTTTAAACAAAGAATAGTTGGAACTTTTAAAATAAAATAAAAATTAATAAAAAAATGATGTGATGATTAACATGGGAATAGTACAGGCCAGTTAGGGCGGAGCTCTAAACACTATTTTGATCAGGAGAGGTCCTATATCTGCTTTAAGAGTTTTAGCTGTCTTCCTACTGAACTTCAGTTCCTTTAGTCCAGTGATAATGCGAGACGATGAATATCATTTTGTTCCGTCAGTGGGGTGGAACCTCTTAAGATTTTCGAAATGGGTGTAGCACCTTATTTGATTTTGGTGTGTTATCTATCTTTCTGCCAGATTTTCAGTTTCATCGGTTTAGTAGTTTGTGTAATGGTTAACATGGAAATAATTAAGGTCAGCGGGGTGGAGCCTTAAATAATATTTGGGTATAGAATATGTTTACTTTGAGTGTATTTAGCTATTTTTCTACCTAACTTCAGCTCCATCGACTGAACACACAGGACACCCAGGATTGACTACAGGACTCTATAGTTGTTGTGATGTGGTAAACGCAATTTTAAATGTCAGTGGGGCGAAGCCCCAAAAGAACTTCGGATTGGGGGGTCGTCGATGTTTTATTCTACTGAACTATCTATTTTCCTACCAAATTTCAGGTGTATCAGTAGTTGGTGAGTGATTCTTAACATGAACATATCAGAAGCCAGTGGGGCGAAGCCCTCAGGTATAATGTCAGTAGGCCTATGTCTGCCTTGAACTATCACCTATCTTTCTTCTGAATTTCAGCTCCACCATTGCAATAGTGTATGCAATATAGTTGAAATAAGACTTTTGAAGGTCGTATGGCGGAGCCCAAAAATGTTGCGGATCAGGGATAGGCTTATGTTTTACCCTGGTACATTATCTACGTTCCTACCAAATCCCAGCCTAAAAGCTCCAGTAAATACAAATTTCCTTTTCACAAAAGTCCAGTGCGGTGGAGCCCTAAGGTTTAGGACTCTGATTAATGGATAGAAACCTTGCTAGGGTTAACCTGGGTTACGATAAAATACCATAGCAATCGTATGTTTGGTATAGGAACGTATGGAAGTACATAGAGACAGACAATAATTGATTTTTATTTATAGAGATATAATGTTTATATATGTATGGATAGAGAGGTGATATTTCGATCCGATTTTTCATGTCAGTTTTGGTCGCTGAATCTATGTTATCACCGATGATAATGAGGCTGTTGGTAATGTTAAAGTCAACAAGAGTCTTATATATAATCTGTTAACGTGTCGGAATTGATCAAACGAGGTGAGCGGCAATACATCAGTCGTTATCTCATTGACTGAAGCTTCACTGCACATTTCACTCGCATAAGCACTAATAACTGTCTACTTTGTTGATTCAACGATGAGAGCGCAGTTTCACAACTTATCAGTACGAACACTGACAAGTTTAACTTACAAGTAAAACACATAAACTGAAGATTTAAGTGAGGACGCTGTACTAATGAAGTAATTGTTGCTGGTGATTTCACCCGAGGGAAAATATTAATGTAGCGAAAATAATAATTAACAAAGACCGAAAAGAAAACCTTTGTTTTTAAATATATACATACACTTTAACTTGGATACTATTATTTTATAGGATTTTAAGGTAAGTTTTGTGTGATTAAATAGCACAGTACTATATCAGGAACCTATGCACGAGTTTTTTTTCGTATTAGAATTACACTAAACACAGAAGCATATCATTCGGCTAAGCTAGATGAGCCATAATGATGAGATTCTTAGGGGGTAGATTAGTTTTGATAGGGATAATATGGTATCAGAAATGTCAAATGAAACGAAAATCAAACTTTTAGATAAAATAATATGGTGCATTAAAATGAGACAATTATGAAACACAGTTGCTTACGTTACAAAAAATGTGCATTTGGCATGGACAAGGTAACGCTAGAGAGTGAGGAACGGTAGATTTCATTAACAATAATTCAACTCGATCCCGGCCACTTTGCCTTGGCGGCTCGTCGTGCCCTTTGTTGTTCATTCTTAGCCTTTTATCCGAGAGAAAAAGTCTTACAGGTCGTGCGGGTAAGAAAATCTAATAAAGAGAGATTTTCCGATGGGTAAAATGTATTTATTTAATTAATTAAATCTTTCCATATACCCTCAACATTTAAACTCAAACTTTGTTCAATATTTTTCTATCGAGCAAGGTTTTAATAAATTATAATTAATTCATGTTTAAAAATCATTACCTGGATTCTAATAACAATATTTGCAAGTAATCATTTCATAAGGATACTAATACTTATATATTATATTAAAAATTGTTCTATAAATACTCTAACGTATATAATATAACTTTAAATTAAACCATTAGAGGAAAGAAATATTTTTACACCATGGGTAAGTTATAAAATAAAGATAATAAAGGCAGTAGCTCATTGGAGCATACGTAATTCTACATGCCTGAAAATGGAGCCACTGACATTACACAAGATTATGCTCATAGTAAATAGACAACTAAATACATTCAATAGGATAATAGCATAGATTAAACATACTTGTGGTATTCTTAATCTATGATAATAGTTTGTGATGGAGTAGAATGATTATCATAACAATATGAATATTCTGTGCAGGAAATGTACAAGTATGTTATCCCAAAGGAGTTTACAACACAATTTGACATTTAATTTATGTTTTTCTTGATTTTTATTTACAATATTTTATAATTCTAAAGGTTTGATGTAATGATTTTTTTATTGGTTTTACGTGAATGCAAATAAAGAGCTGTATTTATTTATTTAACAAGCACGTACATTTCCTGAATTTAAATTACTAGTAATATTACCAATAATCGTTAAAATCGTGGACATGGTTAAACTCTTAAATATTTACGAGTTTTTCCTACATCAATTTAAAAAGTTGCACTTTTTCAACGTGCTACTTTACTCACATTTAGTGTAAGTATTATTCCTTGACTATTCATGAATGTTGTATCTATCGTAAATTACAAACAGAAACCATACTTATTAAGTATTTGATAAGTTAAATTCTTTTTTTATAATAAATGAATACAATATCACTTACATGTAAAGTGATATCACAAGCAGAATGTTGAAGCAATTTACGAGGTAGATACAAATTTCTCATAAATATAAACGTTGTGTGTGACAATAAACTTAAAAATATAACTTTTATTGAACGTAAACTTTCAGGTTTGTATATAACTGCAGTGTTCGTTTTAGTACTTTATAAAGTTTTAGTATTATTATTTTGTGGAGTTTAGTACAAATATCAATGACAGTATAAATGTTATAGTATAGTGTATTTCAGGAAAGGGGTGTTATAATTTCAGGTTATAACACTATGAGAAGCGCTTACTGGTTGTAACTAATATGAGAAAGAATAATAATAAGAAAAGTAATAGTTTGTGTGTATAACGACTTTGCCATGACTATAGTTGCGTGGAGGGAAATTAAATTATTTTCCTTCCAATCATCTTTAGAATATTGATGTGAATTTTGATAGTCTGGTTATCACCATCCCAAACTCACATAAAGTGATATACCATAAATGCAAGAGAAATAGTTATAGTTTTGATACAAGTTAGTAGTAATTTAGATGTTTCCAGCGCATACGTGACTCTTCTGGCCCTTACTGCATTGATAATTAAATGCTTCGAGTTAGTTATTCAATGCTTCAACAATTTTCATGTCTTCTAAAATTGATGTAAGAAGAGGCAATTGCATCAAACAAAAAATTTTAATACAATCGTTGGTTTTAAACACAAATCCAAATGACACTAAATCATAAGTTACATAATTATAAAATATAATAAATACAAAATAAGCTTCCTACCCCTAAGCCTATTCGCTTTCTTTCTGGGTACACGGCTAGTGAAACGGTCAAAATAGGTCTATGTTACGCCTACAACCATAGTGTATTTCTTTACATCGAATTAATTTTCCATTACATTATTTTTATAATTATGTTTAAAGATAGCAAAATTGTTCTGTGACAAACTATTAAATGCAGTTACTAGTGTTATTATTAAATACGCTTTGAAAGTGTTACTAGATCATTAAAAATCCAGGAAATTACAGAGAAGATACGTTGTGGTGCGCGGCGTCGACGAAACTTGCTGTGTTAAATGAACTCCTGTTGGGAAGGGCGGAGTAATTTAAAAATAAATTGGTTATTTGAACTCTTTCCTCCTGCCTATTATTAGTCTCATCATGTTTTTCATCAGCGTTTTAAGTAGCTACTAAATAGCGGTAGTAAATTTATCCAACAGACCTAGGAATCTTTTTCTATGAAATTAAAAGCAAATATTTGTTTCTTTGGCCATATTATTATAGACATAGTTAAAACATTGTAAAACTAATAATGCGATATTGAAAACCAAATTGTGTGCATCATAGTGTATCCTTGTATAAAATGGCACAAGGTGGGTGACGTAAACTGAGTCTATGCGATTGAAAAGTACCTAAAAATAGTCAAACATACAACGCATCAATCAACTTGCAGATTTTACCTACTGGCATGAATATTGACTGAGGTTGAATTTATAGGTATACCATGATGTTAATTAACAGTTGTGGTGGCGATTTGGTTGAGTGGGCCAGACATCTGCGTTAAAACTTTACAAATCTAATGGCAGAAAAGTTCTATTTATGCTCATTGTCGTTGCCAGGTATTTTAATTGTATATCAAATGTATCAAGAGTTTTATTTTATCAACCTGATAAAGTTTAATTTTTGTGTGTGATACAGTTATGTAAAATACCTAGGTCTAAAGAGTCGTTAAACAAACTTGTAATTTTTCTTTACGTCAGTAAGAAAATTAAATGTTAACAGTTTAAATTAATTATTATTTATTGATTTAATCCTAAAACGCTTAAATTGTAGGTTTCCTTAACAAAATGTTTGTTTTTACTCACGGCATAAGTTAACGATTAAATATTTATATTAAAATTCAAAATATTTTGATAAGTGTGTCTACAGGTTAACTGATATACCTCAAAGTATAAAATACTGGAAAATTTGTAATACAAATTTATAAAAGAAAGTTATTTTTAACGTTTGATTTGCCAAACAAAACATTATAAATTGAATTTCTAAGGTTACTGTTGGAAGTTAATGTGTATAAAAACCTGTATTTGTATGCTGAGGTAAACTATAAGGTAGAGGTGGCGGGCAAAGCCACAATAAATGAGAACCAACGCGAATCTTTGTTTAGTGGCAAAAACTTTACATTAGAATTTGTTTCACTTTATTTTCGAAACAGTAACTAAAATTTGGAATGGCCCACTGGAGTAAAAGTCTAAAATAACGCGACGTCATTTCAACACCGATATAGAGGAATAACATTAATTTTATCAGAAGTACTGCATCATTTGTATCTAACCATTTTGTACTGATTAAAAAAGTTATTGAAAATTACCAATAGTTTTTGTGTTCAATGTTCAATAACGAGATTTTCTTTTGATCCTTGTAAGTTTTATAAATATATAAATCCCATTTTTAAACTTTACTAAAATTTAGTAACTAAAGCAAAATTATGGGTGTAAATGGAAACAGCAACAAATTCCCGCTCTGGAAAAATATTGGAATTTTAAACACATACATTCTTTTAAGAATTAAATTATTATAGAGTAAGTTTGTTAGGTTAATTTATCACTCGTAATTTAAAGATGTTATAATCAGGACGTTTTGTTTTCAAACATCCTTCCAGAAATTAATATAGGTGTATATAACAAATTTAAACTAATTAATGTTATGCCAAAATTGTAGCATCGTTTCATAACGTTATTAAATTACGTTTAAAAATTATCATCGAATAAGTTGCATTTGGTGGTGTATTATGAAATACACAGTAGTAATAAACACAATTTTGGTCAGCTTCGTCAGAGTGAATGCTAAGCTACAAAATATTAGCATATAAAATATTACTAAGAATTAATTTAAATATTTGACGCCAAATTGTACGAAAACCGTTAATTTTACCAAAACAATTGCAAGATACATCAAATTTAGTAAATTTTATGGAGATTTCAACAATACCTTATTAAGCTTAGTTTGGACAAAGAATAACGGAGAAATTAATTTCTCCCTTGCTATATCTACAGTTTTCTTCATTTAAACAATGTTAAAACTATAACAAATATCATTAATCAAATTAATTTCTCCGTTATTCTTTGTCCAAACTAAGCTTAACAAGGTATCATTGAAATCTCCACAAAATGTACTAAATTTGATGTATCTTGCAATTGTTTTGGTAAAATTAACGAAATTTGGCGTAAAATATTTAAAATAGCCGCCATTTTGAAACTGCTAAAGAGTTTTTATTCACATATTGCAAAAGGATAGCGGCCAATAATATGAACATTTGTGCAGAATCTTAACGCTGTAGCTCAAATTGTTAACGAATGTAGGGTAACTGTTATGAATGTTTTTGTAAACGACACATACAGACAGACAGACGCTAAACGAAACGAGATAGGTCATATGTTTATATAAACTTTTTTGCTAATTTTGACCTAAGGAATCACTACGTAAATTATTTACCCAATTTTTTCGAACACCTGTACATAGTAGAAAAGTTCTCTTCAGATTCAAATTTTAAAAGCTTTATTAATTTTAGTTCATCTGGTGAACTTCAACAGATAAATATAAAAAAAGGTGTATAAATATGTAAATAATTGTAAAAAAATCAATAAAATAGGTTAACTACAAAATGTAAATAGATAATAAAATCATATGAAATATAAAACAGATGGGTCATAGATAAAAATTATAGACAGGTCAAGACGTAAACTAATACCCTCGTTGCAGCAAACCTGCATACTCAGCGAATTTAAAATGGTACTTCACTAAGTCATGAAGCATCTCGCTTTAATCAAAGCATATTAATAAATATGCGAGATGTGACATTTTATTTATTCCCCGTAAGAAAAACATTAGGACTGAGTATGCAGGTTTGCTACATCAAGGACCACAAAATCCGGTTTTTATGCAAATACCAATGGATCAGCTCCAGATGAAGTAACATACTAAATTTTATCAATTTATGTTCATAAACAAGCAAGATTTATTATTCTCCATAAGAATAACATTATAGCTGCTGAGTACGCAGGTTTACTGCCATGGGGACCACAAAAAATGAGATTTGTATGTACCCAACCATATAAAGCCAAATACCAAGTTTCATTAATATATGTTCATTAATAACAGCGAGTTATATAATTTTACTTATTCTCCATAAGATTAACATTGGACAACTTACTGTGTTTAGCACTCTCAATATCTCGGTAACCAATTGACGTAGAGCGATGATCAAAATACAAAATTTTTGTTTAAGCTGAATTTAAAGGTGTAAACCAAAATTTGGGTTTAAAAATAATTATAAACAAAAATTTAAAAAAAAAACATTTTTGGGGTACAAAACCCCCCTTAAAGTAGAGCGACCTGTTTGGTTCTCGAACTCATGAAAATAGATGCTGCCTTACACGTTTATACTAAATTTCATCAAGATCGGACCATTTTTACGAAATTTATCGTGCCTACGGAAACACACAGACTATATGTATATATATATATATATATATATATATATATATTAATTTAAACGAATGGTGTTTTTGGCAACTGGTGGCCTCAAAACGAAAAGTTATCATGGTCCCGGGCCTAGGTCTTACTATGCGACCTACGGTAATAGCTTCTTCCCTATAGGGAAAATTCGCTAATAATGAACTTTATAGTTATTTTAGATTTAAACCAGACGGGTGCCGTGTTTGTAAGACTAATTGGTGGGCCAGTTCAGACTTACGAAGATTAACCATAGTAATATTCTTGTTGCTGTCCTCTGTAACTTGTTTGATGGCTTTTAAATTGTAGCAGTCTTTGATCTTTTGCTTATTATGGAAAATAGCATGTTTAGTGACTGGCTTTTCTTCGTAATCATGTACTTATATCTGCACATTGTCCCGTCATTCGTACTCTTAAGTGGTTTGACGTTTGACCTATATATTGTTTTTTGCAGTACTTGCAGTAAAGTTGGTAAATTACATTTTTTGAATTGCAGTCCATCTCACCTTTTATACTGTATTTTTTCCTTGTGGTGCTGCTTTCAAATTGATTAGATTCTGTCATTATTCTGCAAGTACCGCATCGTGTTTTTTGCATGGTTTACACCTGTTCTTTCGATTCCCATCAGCAGATTTATCCGGTAAATTTATTTTCATCAACATATTCTTTAAGTTGGCCGGCCTCTTAAAAATTACTCTAGGTGGTTTTGAGAAAATGTTTTTGGTTTTTTGTGATGACTGGAGAATGTTAAAATATGTTTTTATCACATTGTTGATTTTATGTAGGCCTGGATAAAATTAAATGATGAATTTAGGTTCATTCACAACATAACTATTAGTCTGCTGGTTCTTCTGTGACGTTATTTTTGGGGTGTAAACAATACCGTAACATATTAAATTTATTTGGGACAAACTCAGTGGAGGCCAGGATTCTTATCGTAGCAAATACGCGAAATTTTGAGTTTGGCTCAGTCCAACAAGATTGCCTCCGTGGCATATCTTACGTTCATCACAGTCAAACGTCTTTAACCAGCCAATTATGACTCCCAGGTTTCCTGCGACGGCAACTGCACACTAATTCTGAGAGTGTATCGTTTATACGTTAAGAAAATTTACAATGTTATTTTCAAGACAGGAGGTAAAACGATATTTTCCAGGTTGCTTGGATCAGCAACACGTATACTGGAAAATCTGGATTAAAAAATCGAAAATACGACACTCAGGCACAAGAAAGTTTTTTTTTTTAGCATAAACAAAACTTCAGTCAAAACCCCGGTTGCCTATTACAGCAACTCGGCGATACTGAGCAAGGAAAGGTCAAACATACGGCCAAAAGGTTAGAATTTAACTTAAGCTCGGTATAAATTATCCTAAATTACTGATTTACCCTTATTTCAGGTTGCCTGGGACTGCAACTTAATGAAACTGGGATTTAAACTACAAAGAACTTACCGGATACAGGTTGAATCCTGTCTGAACTATCTTATCGCTTCATGTAACCCCGACCGTCGACGGTCCCAGATTGCTTTGACAGCAACTCAAAATGATTCCGGGATACCAAACACAAACCGTTGCGTTGTTGGCGACGTAGATTTAAGTACGAAAATCGCTTATAATATCACCCCGGGAAAACGATTATCCCAGGTTGCCTAGGGCGGCAACTTAACAAAACTGGGACATGATCAAACAAGTATCAAACCAAAACGTCAAATCAGATTTAAACTAAAATAACTCTTCGTTCAATTACGAATTTAAATTTTCCACGGTTGCTTGAAACAGCAACACAGCGGTATAGGTACAATATTATTGAACCTTCATAGTAAAACAATTTATAAATAATTCACAACTGCTCAAACCGTTAATAACCTATAATCCCAGGTTCCCTGGGACGGCAACTTAATGAAACTGGGATGGGTATGGAAACATTAATAATAATTACACTTTAAAAAAATATCACTCGAGCCCAAAGTTAAGGGATTAGATTCCCAGGTTGCTTTAACAGCAACGCGTAAGACTGGGAAAGTAAGTCTAGTCAGATTCAACGGTCAAATATCGGCAGAAATATCGTTCAGCGCAAACTACCGGGCAGGTTTCGTCCGGTCCCAGGTTGCTTTAACAGCAACTCAAAAGGCTGGGTAATCAAATCGAAAATAAAATAATGCAAATAAAATAAAATAAAATTGTCCTTGTTAGAACAAACAATAAAGCAACTAGGCTTACCGTCGTAACGTCGAAGACTACGGGAGCCCAATTATACGAATAGGATTTACGAATAGCGGGTGGGTGTCAGTCGTGTGCATCGTTCGGTAGTCGGAGTAGAAGTGAGCTGCCCAGACGCCGCAGCGGCACTCGCCCAGTGGTGGCTAGTGCGCATGCACCGGTTCCTCTACTTCCCCTACTGTCCCCACTCGACGCGCAGGACTGGAGGTGGAAATGAGAGAGAGCGAGCGCTCGAGCAGAAAGAGAGAGAGAGAGTGTGCCGCCGACTGCTCGGACAATCTGTAAACAAAACTACTCTGCCTTGTTTCCGTAAGATAACCAAACAAAATAAACTCGGAATAAAATATTCCAAAAAAATAATACTGTTACACTCTCCTCCAAACTCAAAGAGGAAAAAAAGGGAAACAAGAAAAGAAAAAACACCATTTCTTTCTTGTTAAAAGGTAAATTATTACTTTATTAATGGTAAACTGAATCAAAGACTTTCCTTAAAACGAATCGGAAACTAAATCAACTAAAATAACCAGTACCTTATCTTAGGTACAACATAAAGGTCTGAGTGTAAAAATAATCAACTCCTCTTGTGTACAAAAAAATATCACAGGTCAATATCACATTATTTGTCTTTAGGTAAACCTTCAGTCTTTTGTTAAGGAATGTTTCCCAATCTATAACTACAAATGAAATCCGTCTTTTTGTATCCTGTTGTCACACTGGGACTCTAAGAGAAAAAAACTTACTATTTAACAAATACAACAGAACCACTCCGTGGTGTATAAAATCAGGTCCGTCATTTCTGATGTACTAGGGGAAGATTGAGGCTTTAAAACCAATCTGGAAAAAGCTTAACATTTATCCTTTGGCAAGTGATTTTTCCGTGTCGGTCTTCTAAGAACACTCGACGACGTTTTGATTTTCGATTCTTCTTCCTCCTGCGTGGCTCTTCCCCAGAGCTAGTGGGAGGGCGAGGATTTTCGACTACTAGAGCATTTCCATCGATAATCCATTTTTGTGTCTTTGGTCTCTTCGGAATCTTTGTCAGTTTCACCTCCGTGCGAGTTCGGTTTATTAGAAGGTGGTCGCGGTAACGTCTTCGGAAGAGGTTCATCTCCGAGAAGTGCGAAATCTTCTTCATCGACGTGAATCGTCAATCCCTCGCTCCGCTCAGACATTTGGTCGTTATCACTCGAGGGTGCCAGGGGGTCCGTGGTAGAATCATCGTTGAGATACTTATCTATCTCTACCACCATGGTATCGCGGTCGGCTGCCACAAACCCAAAAATCTGAAGATCTTCTGTTGCTGGTAGGTACTCGGCCTCGGTTAAGTATTTCCAATTTCCATTTGCTTTTTCTCTGTCCTCGGGGGAGAGGTAATAGGACGTGGGAATTTTGTAATCGCTGAAATCCTCTTGAGCGATTTTGCCATGCCTCAGATGAGCCATTACACTCTTCCGGTGTTTGATGGCGGCGGTCTCTATTTCGGTTATGTCGGCCAATCGGGCTAGTGCCTCCGCCATCAAGCACACGATGACTCCACATTTCCTTTCTTCTTGCCTGGGACAAGGCAGAAGAAGTAGGAGTGGCAGTACTTCCCAGCCCTCAGGGTTGAAGGTGATATTTCGTATTTTTGCTTCTCGGAAGAGAAATGTTACGACTTCAGATATCTCATCTTTATGACTCAGGCCCAGTGAATCCAAACTCCTGATGTGCCTGATTTGAGGCCATACCGCAATTAAAATCCAATGGTAGGTTTTATTTATCATGATGTGTTTCGGACATAGTAACAAATCCATTTCAAATGGATTGATAAGCTGCAAAAGCTGATGATCGGTTTTTCTTGAACATCTCCCAGACAAAAGTGTCGTAAGACCAAACCTTAGGGAGATACCCCTTAAAAGCCCAATTTCTTCGCTCAATTAGTCGGAAATATGCGTTGATGACGTCATCATTAACGTCTTGCTTTGGTAACAGGGTATAAGCCGCTGTCGAGTCAATCTGCAGTTTTTTTCCGTAAGGGTTGCCCATCTTCAGAGTGGTAAGCCGAAACCATCTTCTCCCTCCTCTTGTCCATAACGACAGGATAAAATGAATCCGTAGATCAAACAAATAAAAACGAAAAATAAAACAAAAGTCCTCATACACCTGCAACAAAGAAATCAAACAACAGAGGAGGAAAATAATCGGTAGTCGTGACAACATGGTAAGCTTAACAGAAGTCTTAACCATAAAAAAGCTTCAGATATTTTACATGTGCCGTATTTTCGATATTCCCTTTAGAACCTGAGAGCCAAAATATATTCTCCCCGATTTTCTCTATGATTTTGAAAGGATCTTCGAAACGTGGCGCCAGTTTCCCTGCAAAGGCGTTAACTGCAGACGATAATGGATGGGTTCGTTTCCAGACTGATTGTCCTATCCTGAACGAGGATGGCGTTGTCTCAAGTTATAGTACTTCGATTATCGCTGGAAAGCCTTGGTCAAGTTTATCTCGAGATCGTTGAACATAGCCTGGTAACGCTCCACTCGGCTGGTTTGGACATCCTGAGTGGCGGGCTCATCCTTTGAGTCCGAGCTTCCAAAGAGAGGACCATAAAGAGTCGAAGGCATCTTCAATTCTCGTCCAAAAATCAGCAGGGCAGGAGTAAATCCGGTTGACTCGTGAACTGCGGCATTCATGGCTAGGCAAAATTCCGAAAGATTAGCGACCCAATCACGATCATCTCAACCTACATATTGCGAGATCATTGTTTTAAAAACCCGGTTGCATCGTTCTGTCGGATTTTCTTGAGTGGAATGCGGTGCGGTAAGTCTACGTTCAATTTTCCATTCTTTGGTGAGCGTTTTAAAGATCTTTGATAAGAACTGTGTCCCGTTATCCGTAAGTAGAACCTCCGGGGCTCCATAAGGGCAGATAATCATTTCATGAAAACATTTCGAGCTTGGTTGGGTCGTCGCTGTTCTTAACGGAGCGATCTCTACCAATTTGATATAGTTGTCTTGAACTACAAAAGCAAATTTTGACCCGCGTTTGGAACGTGATAGAGGTCCAATCAAATCGGCTGTCACTGTGACCCATGGACCCTTCGGTCTACGGTAGTACATTTGCCCCATTGGCTTTACTTGTTCCGCCTTGTACTGTTGGCATTTGGTACACTTCCGTACATAGTATTTGACCGTTCGTCTCCAACCCGGCCAATAATATCTCATGGCTACCTTTTTGCAGGTTTAAAAAATCCAAAATGGCCCGAGGTTGCCTTGTCATGACACTCCTGTAAGACTGAGGGTACTTCCTGTTCTTTCACACACAACTTCCAATCCGTAGATTCATCGTTCTTGCTTTTCGTGTTGGGTCGATGGTGATACATTTGGTTTTCTCGGACTACGAATCCTGATGGCCGTGATGGATCCTTAAGAGCCTTTTGAAGAGTACGGTCATACCACTGTTGATGAAATGATGGTTTAGAATCGTTCTCTTTTAAGATTATATTACTCTCAGGAGTCTTCGAAGTCGGAGTTACCTCAACTGGATACCGCGAGAGTGAGTCCGAAACTTTATTTGCTGAACCTTTTCGCTACTGTATCTCGAAACTGTATTGCTGTAATTCCAGCACCGAGCGGTCGAGTCTCCCCGAGGGCTCTTGCATCTTCATAAGCCATTTCAAGGCTTGGTCTGTGATGGCAATGAGCCGATACCCCTCCAAGTATGGGCGGAATTTCTTAACAGCCCAAAATAGAGCGAGACACTCTTTCTCGTTTACTCAAAAATTCCGCTCATTGTCCGTCAAGAGACGGCTTGCAAAAGCAATGACATTGGCTTTTCCGTCCTTCCGCTGAGTCAACGAGGTGCCGAGTCTATTACAGGCATCAACTTCGAGGATAAAGGGCACGTCAACATCTGGGCAAGCTAATACTGGAGAATTGGAGAGACAGGTTTTTTAACCTTTCGAATGATTGTTCCTGCTCGTCTGCCCATTTCCAAGGTACGTTTTTCTTCGTTAGTATGGTAAGAGGGGCTGACAATTTCGAAAGGTTGTTGACAAAACGTCTATACCAAGACGCCAGCCCCACAGAGCTTCGCAAATGCTTTACATTTTTAGGCCGAGGAAACTCCATCATTAACCTTACTTTGTCGGGGTCAGTCTGAATTTCTTTTGAATTTATTATATGTCTTAAATACTTCAGATTCCTGGTTACCGAATACAAACCGTTGTTGGCGACGTAGATTTAAATACGAAAATCGCTTATAATATCACCCCGGGAAAACGATTATCCCAGGTTGCCTAGGGCGGCAACTTAACGAAACTGGGACATGATCAAACAAGTATCAAACCAAAACGTCAAATCAGATTTAAACTAAAATAACTCTTTGTTCAATTACGAATTTAAATTTTCCGCGGTTGATTGAAACAGCAACTCAGCGGTATAGGTACAATATTATTGAACCTTCATAGTAAAACAATTTATAAATAGTTCACAACAGCTCAAACCGTTAATAACTTATAATCCCAGGTTGCCTGGGACGGCAACTTAATAAAACTGGGATGGGTATGGAAACAATAATAATAATTACACTTTAAAAAAATATCACTCGAACCCAAAGTTAAGGGATTAGATTCCCAGGTTGCTTTAACAGCAACGCGTAAGACTGGGAAAGTAAGTCTAGTCAGATTCAACGATCAAATATCGGCAGAAATATCGTTCAGCGCAAACTACCGGGCAGGTTTCGTCCGGTCCCAGGTTGCTTTAACAGCACTCAAACCGTCGTAACGTCGAAGACTACGGGACTCTAATTATACGAATACGAGTTACGAATAGCGGGTGGGTGCCAGTCGTGTGTGCATCGTTCGGTGGTCGGAGTAGAAGTGAGTAGGGTTGTTAAATATTTCTATACCGGTGACTTTGGCGCTAATATTTGTTCGGCGCCAAAGAAGCTGTTGTCATGAAATCGTCCGAACCAGCGCCAGTGACTTCGGTGACAGTAAGTATTCACTCACTAAAAAGTCGCTGTTGCCGTTCGTGGCGCTGGCTCTGGAGCTGGGCGCTGGCACTGGTCATTGTCACTAGTGTCACTGTCACCGGTCGCTGTTTGGTTGTTTCGAGGTATCGCCGCTAGGTTCGTGGCGCTGGCACTAATACTGTTACTGAACTGAATCAACTTATTCAACTAGTGCAGTGACAGCGACCAGCGCCAGCTCCAGCCCTCAAGCTCCTGTACAAAACAGCGACAGCGCCAGGAGTGGTTACAAGAGTTGTTGATGCCAATTATCAACTCTGTTTACTCTGTAGAATTTATTTTAACATCACCTGATGTCTGATCACAATATTAATAATTTGAGGCCTTGCCTGTTTAACTCCTTTTGACACTGTATGTGCTTTATCAAAGTTAAACATATTTTTATAAGGAATAAACAACTCATTTACTAGTATAAAAAATACATATATTTCCAACAAAATAACAAAATGTAATAACTATTAAATAAAATAACTAAAAATATTAATTTGGCCTGATAAAGATTTGATAGCCTTAACTGGAAAATCACAAAAAGTAAATATAAATACAACCTTTAGAGTAAAAACAAAAGTTGTTGCTGTACAGTTATCATAAATAAGCTTGTAAATAAACTAATAAATAAATATAACACTAACTAGATTAAATAATTAACAGTACTGAAAGAAAAACTCTAAATATAATTATGTAATATTAAATGCAACATTTAAAATTAAAAATATATGTATAGTAAAATTTGTTCCCAAACTTCAAATGTTGGTTGCATGCAGGGTGACCAGACGTCCGGCTTGAGGAGGACATGTCCTCCTTTTTAACGATTGTCCTCCTGTCCTCCCGGCTTTCAAAAAATATCCTAAATGTCCGGCTTTTTGCAAAATCCAACTCAAATAATAAAAATAAATAAATAAATAACATGACTAGGCTTTGCCGTTGTAAATGTAATGCGCCCGCGGTCAAAAATCAAATAATATTTAAATAGTGCAGATGATAAACAGTGTTGTCGTCATGGTTATGTCGTCTGTTTGTTGTGCCGAGCGCAGCGTCGCTACACGGCGCCGGCGTGTAGTACTATTGTTATTGTATACTTATAACAATAAATGCTGTTATACGTATATCTAACGTTGTCCTCCTCTGTTTGTAAATGTCCTCCTTTTTTAACCCAAATGTCCTCTCTGTAAAAATCTTCATCTGGTCACCCTGGTTGCATGGGTTGCATTGGTTGCAAGAAAATTTGTTCTACAAACATATGGGTCCTAAAACACTTAAGTTTGGGAACACATTTTACTGACAATCTGTATATTCCGTTTTGTATTCAGAAAATGCTTAGTTGTACATTTGTCATCAAAACACAGAAAATGCACCTCTTTGTTGTGTAAAGGTTTCTGTTTGTTAAGAATCAGGCACTATAGAAAACAAAGACATTCACTTACAAACTTTAACTATTACTAAAGATTGCTGCCACAGTAATATAAGTAGCATTAAAAAAGCTAAGAAATTGTAATACAACTTGCCAATAAACTGCATTACTTAAACAAAGCAAATGTTTAGATTGTTCTCAGAAATGTTTAAACATTTATTCAGCGAACTGAATATTGCAGTTGACAAACATTATCTGGGTCACTTTAAGTGCATTTAATCGTGTTCACCGGTCATTTAAAATGTACCCGGCTTTAGAAAATAAACGTTCACATGGTACGGATGACGAGTCACTTACCAAGTTTATAAATACATTCATAAATAAGTGATATATAGCATTTTATTTATGCTCCATAAGAACAACAATAGGGCTGAGTGCGCAGGTTTGCTGCAACGAGGAAGATAAGAAATGTGTTATTTTGCAATTATCAATATAAGTCAACCAGGTGAAGCTACAAACCTAGTTTTTTATTAGGTTCATAATTAAGGGAGATATAAAACTTGACTTATCTCCTTATGAATAACATTGCGGCCGAGTATGCAAGTTTGCCGCTGCGGGGAAAATAAACAAAAAACTTTGCTTTTGTAAATATCAATACATCACAACTAGTTAAACCACATATCAAGTTTCATCAATATACATTCATAAAATATCGAGATATCAAATTTTATTTATTCTCCACAAGGATAACATTGGACAACGTACTGTGTTCAGCACTTTGAATTTCTCTGCAACGGTTGGACGTAGAACAACAATTAAAACACCAAAATGATTGTTTTGTAGAGCTAAACTTATTGGTAAAAAGAATGTGAAGTTGTTAGTTAAATTATCTGAGGAAAATCCAAAAACCTTATTCCCATAAGATTAATATGAGACATTTTAAGGACGCGCTTTTTGACTTTTCTCCACATCCACTTAACCTAGGTTAATAATTCAAAATACTACATTATTTGTTTTTTAAGCTCTATAAAATTACTATAACCAAAATTGTGTGTTTTTTTTTTAATTTTAGAGTGAAAAATGCAAAAAACTGACTTTTGGAAAATTTAAAACCCCCATAAAACCCATAGTCCGATCGATCTGGTTTTCGAAATTAAAAGTCATAAATGTTACTCTCCACATTTGTGACAAAATTCATCAAAATCGGGCGTTTCTTTAAAAGTCATTGTTGCGTAAATTCAAAGGACAACCTGAAGTGGGACCTAAACCTCTCCCACCCAATCATCCTGTTGAACAATTTATCGGTACTAATCTAATTATCAAATTTATCTAGCACTACTTTTGAAAATTCTCTAACAAATAAGCCTACAAACATGACTCAGTGCAAAAAAAGAGCTGTTAGAAACTAAAAAATGATAAACATATTATTATATTGCCTGCTGACAAAGGTAGCAAAATCGACATTCGACTATATAGCTGTGATCACCAATTATATGATACAAACTCCTACCGGCTACTAAATGAAGATCATACTACTGATTTTAGTGAGAGAATTGAACATTTTATCTTGGCACATAGGTTGGAAGAAGAAGACAGTGAATCTGTTAGTTCCAAAAAATCCACGAACTCCTACTTATTTCCACACATTACCAAAGATTAATAAGAACGTCAGACCACCTCCAGGACCCTCTATCGTTGCTAGTTACGGAAGCCCGACTGAAAGAATATCTGGCTAAATTGACGATCAGTTTCAACCATTCGTAAAAGAACTGCCTTCCTATATAAAAAGCACTGATGATTTTTTGCGTAATCTTTGCGAAACTAACCAACCCTTGGGCCAAGACACAATCCTTGTTGCTGTGGATGTCTCTTCCTTGCATACAAAGATACCGCATAATGATGGAATTGAAGCTGTAAAAGAATTTTTAAACACTCGACCAGTTGGGGCAAAGTCCTTTACAACTTTATTAATAACTTTAGTAAAGTTCATCTTAACAATGAACGCTTTACAATTTCAAGAAAAAATATACTTACAAACAAATGGTACGGCCATGGGTACTCGCATGGCTCCAAGCTATGCTAATTTGTTTATGGGGCAATTGAGAAGAATTTCCTAACACACAATAATATTTGCCTCTTCTATGGTATAGATTTATAGATGATATATTTTCATTTGGCAACATAGACAAGTACGCCTAAATGAATTTCTTGAATCCCTCAACAGTTTTTCATCGTTACTCGGAGTTACTCGACAAAATCTGTTACGTTTCTTGATGTGGTTGTTTACTTAGATTCTAAATACAATAAATAAAACTTCACTTGAACAAGACCAACACCATGCAGTAATTAAAGTTCAAGAGCTGTCATCTTCCTTATATAAAAAAAATCTATACCCAAGAGCCTATCATTTAGAGCAAACAAAACGTATAGTGAATATTCAGACTTTGTGAATTACATAAATAGGTTGACGGTTTCTCTTCAAAAGTCTGGCTATCCTGAAAAAGTTATAAAGGTACAGATTAACCAGCCGAAGTGTAACAGTATTATTTATCTTGGAATATTTTATTCCGAGTTTCTTTTGTTTGGTTATCTTACGGAATCAAGGCAGCGTAGTTTTGTTTACAGATTGACCGAGCAGTCGGCGGCACTCTCTCACTCTCTCTCTCTCTTCTTGCTCGAGCGCTCGCTCTCTCTCGTTCCCACCTCCAGCCCCGCGTGTCGAGAGGGGACAGTAGGGGAAGTAGGGGACCCGGCGCATGCGCACTAGCCACCACTGGGCGAGTGCCGCTGCGGCGTCTGGGCAGCTCACTTCTAGAGATGTGCGATCCGGTGACTTTTCCGGATCAGTGACTTCAGTGACAGCACCAAAAAACTCGGTTACTTTTACGGGTGACTTGGCACCAGTTACTGTCACTGTTCACCTTCACCATGATCAAATCAGTGACACTGACTGAAACAGCACCTTACTTGTTATTGTTTTGTTTTGCGCTGTTGCCACTAGGTTTGTGGCGCAGTCGCAGACACTGGCCGCTGAATCAGGTTTGCCAACACAGCTTGGCAAGTGTACAAAATCCTGCCATTTTAAAACATGCCTATTTCATTTTTATCGAATTAGGTGGGGAATTAAAATATATATTTCTGTCTTAGGGACATCAATAAATAAAAAAATAATCCTATTACTCATTTGATCCAACTTAAATTGAATAACATGGTACTAAGTGGTTAGCGAGGAGGTTATGCAATGTTGGCTATCCTGCTTGCAGCACTAGAGTACAAATACAAAACACTCCTACACTCCCCACTCCCCGCCAAGTTTGGATGATAAGGTTGTGTTTATCAAATATTTAATTGAATGTATTAATTTGATATATTTCTTATCACCTATATTCTACGATGAGCCTTAGTAAACCCTCAGGGAAAAAGAAGAGAAGCGAACTGTGGAGTTTTTTTTCAGTAATCGATGCTGAATATGCAAAATGTGACCTATGCTCACATAAAATTTGCTACAGGACCACTAATAGCAATCTGAAAAAACATTTAGAAAGGAAACACCTGACAGTGATGTTACCTAAGTCCTCGAAGAAGCCCAAGGTAAAGTAATTTCCCTCTATTAGTAAGAATAACAAATCTAAACATAGGTTTTAATTGGGAATAATACTATCTGATATATTACATTCATCATATATTGTTTGTCAAAAACTACAATATAATAAAAGGGTAAATTTATTTAACAGCATATTTGCATATACCGTACTATTAAACAGGAATGTACCAAAGTTGTATTAACAAAGACCTACGTTAAGTGCACATATTGCTCTACAAAAAAACACACATCATGAAGAATGATAATAGTCACTTTAGTACATAATACACGTACTTATTTGCTCTTTATGAGAGATTTAATCTAATAATGTTTTTTTCAGTTGTCTGTCTGAAATGATTCGGAGGATGTGGATGACCCAGCGCCCCTAGCACCACCAGCACAGCCCACCACAACCCTAACTTCTGTGTTTCAACCACGACCATCTTCAAGCTCAGTCAGTCAGTCAGCTGAACTTGCAGTCTGTCAAGGTACCAGCAAGGGCACCTCAACATTGGATGAAGGTAAGAATCGACCACCAAGTACAGTAAATCCCAAAATCAGTTTAAAAAATGGAACTCAGAGCACTATGAGTCAGTTCATACCAAAGAAAATGACAGTTGCCTCAAAGCATAAAATTAATAAAGAATTAATGAAGCTTTTCACAGTAGACATGCAACCTTTTAGAATTGTTGAGGATGAAGGTTTTAGAACCTACGTTAAAGCCTTGAATCTATCTTATGACTTGCCATCCAGGCAAGGCATTTCAAAAACAATGCTTCCTGCACTTTATGAAAAGTGTAAGGTTGCCACCCAAGAGGCACTGAAGGATGTAGTTTCTGTGTGTCTGACTACAGACTGCTGGACCTCAACCAACTCTGAAAGTTTTATGGCAATAACTGTTCACTTTGTAAGCTCAGATTTTGAAATAAAATCTGCACTACTGGAATGTGTCCCTATGTCTGAAAGACATACAGCTGAGAATCTTGCGGCTACAATTTTGAATTTCGTAATGAAAGGGGTTTAGAAAATAAGGTCTTACTAGCTCTTTCGGATAATGCCAGTAATGTAAAAAAGCTCTAAATGATGTTTTAAGTTGGAACTTTTATGGCTGTCTTGCTCATAAAATTAATTTAATTGTCCGTGACAGCCTTGTGACTGTAGAGGATGAGTAGAGGAGAACTACCGGGGAGGGGCCACTTTCGGCACTTTTTTCCCATGTTATTCTTATGGGGAGCCGTTTTTGGACCGACGCCAGCTCCCGCCCTAAACAAGTTTCCTTGTTAGCCTATACTAATGTCCAACCCTTGCCTATATTAAATATATTTTCCCAATCCCCATCCCTCCTCTATATTTTTTAAAATTAATTTTCAAATTCAGGCTAAAAAACTATCTTTAGTGTTTATGGTCCGATTTGTCTGCAATTTGGATATGTTATTGTCCTAAGCAAGTGTTTTAATAAATTTCACTTACATTTCCCAAATTCACTATAACGGTCAAATTAAAAAATATTTTTTGAAAAATACTATAGTGCCAATTGCCAACTTCTTTATTTACTGTCCGATTTGTCTTCAATTTGGATATGTTATTGTCCTAGGCAAGTGTTTTAATAAATTCCACGTACATATCCCAAATTCACTATTACGGTCAAATTAAAAAATATATTTGAAAAATACTGCCAATTGCCAACTTCTTTATTTAAAAATATATGTATAGTAAAATTTGTTCCCAAACTTCAAATGTTGGTTGCATGGGTTACATTGGTTGCAAGAAAATTTGTTCTACAAACATATGGGTCCTAAAACACTTAAGTTTGGGAACACATTTTACTGACAATCTGTATATTCCGTTTTGTATTCAGAAAATGCTTAGTTGTACATTTGTCATCAAAACACAGAAAATGCACCTCTTTGTTGTGTAAAGGTTTCTGTTTGTTAAGAATCAGGCACTATAGAAAACAAAGACATTCACTTACAAACTTTAACTATTACTAAAGATTGCTGCCACAGTAATATAAGTAACATTAAAAAAGCTAAGAAATTTTAATACAACTTGCCAATAAACTGCATTACTTAAACAAAGCAAATGTTTAGATTGTTCTCAGAGATCTCTGGAACCTTTCCACAATAGCCGCCTTAGTTGTAGAGTAAGTGTGGTAGTGATTAATATTTAGAATTTTCATTAGTTTGGTAAAATGTTCATTAAAAAATTCTTTTCCGTTATCAGATTGAATATTTTTAACTCCCTTTGGGAGAATAGTTTTTATAGCTTCTGTGACTACTAATCCAGTTTTATTCTTTAGTGGAGCAGCATAAGCTTTTTTAGAAAATGTGTCTATTAAAGTTAAAATATATTTATTCCCAGAATTCTCTCTAGCATAATTCCGCATATCTATTAAATCTATTTGAACAGTTTCGTTTATACCCAACACCTTAAAAGACCTTCTAACAAAGTTCTTTCTCGCGGGCTTATGCAATTCGTAAGCAATTTTTTCCATTTTTTATTCTTTATTTTTAATGTTAACGTATCTGCCAGTCTCTGTCGTTTCAAAAACACCTCCATTGCTACCAATTAACATACCATCACTCATTCTTTGATATACATAGTTTTTTGGCAAATATGCCTCTCCATCTAAAGTCTTAAATCCGCTTAAAGATGTAGGGTCTGCAACCAACAATTTAGGATTGTAAATCATCAAATCGATTTCATTATTGTCTTGCATAAATTTATTAGTTTTATTGTTAAACCTTAATGCATGTGATTTTAAACAAATATCAAATTTAATATTGTCTTGTCTAAAAGTTTTAATATTATCGTCATACCTCAAAACCTGTGACATTAAACAAATATCACTCCTATCTTTGCCTTCAGGTACATTCTTTATTAATTTGTCCTCTGCATATAGTAAAGACCATTTCTTATACTCTGATAAAAATAAAAAAGTTACGGGCAAGTTTAAAGACGAATTAAATGGTCAAATTATGTATGAATATTGTGGTTTAAGGCCAAAATTATACTCTTTCATTCCTTTACAATGGTTATACGAAAAAGAAAAGCAAAATGAGCTAGAGGTTAAAAAGGCAAAGGGGGCTGACAATGCTACAGTTAAACATCTCTTAAGACACCAACATTACTTAAACTGTCTTGCAACCGGGGAAGATTACTATGAGAATGTTACAATAATTAAATCCACAAACCACCATCTTCAAACATTAACGATGAACAAAAAGGTACTCTCTTTTTGATGACGACAAGAGGTTTATTCTGGATGGCATTAACACTCTTGCCCTTGGTCACTATAAAATTGGTCAAACATAAATCTATATTTCCCATTATTCTTTGGCCTTTCCTTGTCTATTACAAAAAAGCCATATTTAGACCTGTCCCAGCATTGATGGCAGAGATTTATAAATTGGTTAAATGAAAAATCATTTCCCACATGATTGTTATACACATGTTTTAAATTTAAATCGTCTTGTTTAAATAATATTAGAAAATTAACATTGTCACGTAAATGTTTGTTTACTTTACTGTAAGATTGACACAAGTAAAAACTGTTAATATTTTTGTGTCTGCCCATTGAGGAAAATTGTGTGATATTTGGACTATTTATGTCGTCAAATACAACTATTGAGTGTGATTCTACATCATTTGTTGTGATTTCACAGTTTGAATATGTGTGTAATTTAACTTCATCACACAGACGGAATATTTCAATTATTTTTTTATATTTTTCTTGTTCTAAAGATTTGGATATTATATATAAATTTGTAAACTTTAATCCTTGCTTTTTTACAATTAAGTTATAAATTACAACGGTCTTCCCCGAACCGCTAGGCCCTATTATAAGACAGCGAATATTATTAGGAAATAGACCCAACTTCTTTGGTGTATTTCTTTATGTGCTATTTTAAATTTGTTCTTTTGTTGAATAAATGACATTTTTTATATAACAAAAATGGCAAAGAGAAAGTGTAAAAAGGTCCAAGGTAAGGGATTATTCTTAAAGCCATATAGAGGCCGTGGATTGTTAAATACCCTTATAAACAACCTTCCTTTCCCCCTCCACATTCCGTCATATTCATATTGTGGTCCTGGAACTAAGATACGTGAAAATTTAGCCAGAAATGTACCTCCAAAAAATAAGCTAGACTCTTATTGTAAAGAGCACGATATATTCTACATGAATAATCCTGATACAGCCGCCCGGAACAAGGCAGATATGAGATTAGCGGACCAGGCTTGGACTAGGGTTTCGGCAAAGGACGCCAATCTAGCTGAAAAAGCAGCAGCTTATGCAGTGACAAATTTGATGAAGGCCAAGGCGAAAATGGGAATGGGATTAAAATTTAATAAAAAAGATGGACAACTTTCAGCTGTTAGAGGCCGCAAGAGACGTGCCTCACTTTCGAGGAGTGTACCTAAAAAACGAGCTAAGAAAACAGAGACCAAAAGTAAGAGAATGTGGAATTATTAATTTAGACAGTGACAGGGGCACACATTGGACAGCATATCGTAAAAATAAAGATATTGTAATATATTTTGACCCATTCGGAATACAGCCTCCAAAAGAGGTAATTGAATATTTTGTACCATCTAAAATTTACCATACAACTGATCAAATACAAGATTTAAACAGTTCCATTTGTGGAATTTTATGTTTATCATTTCTGAAAAATTTTAGTTTATAAAAATGGATTCATTTATGGTTGCAAGAAAATTTGTTCTACAAACATATGGGTCCTAAAACTCTTAAGTTTGGGAACACATTTTACTGACAATCTGTATATTCCGTTTTGTATTCAGAAAATGCTTAGTTGTACATTTGTCATCAAAACACAGAAAATGCACCTCTTTGTTGTGTAAAGGTTTCTGTTTGTTAAGAATCAGGCACTATAGAAAACAAAGACATTCACTTACAAACTTTAACTATTACTAAAGATTGCTGCCACAGTAATATAAGTAACATTAAAAAAGCTAGGAAATTTTAATACAACTTGCCAATAAACTGCATTACTTAAACAAAGCAAATGTTTAGATTGTTCTCAGAGATCTCTGGAACCTTTCCACAATAGCCGCCTTAGTTGTAGAGTAAGTGTGGTAGTGATTCATATTTAGAATTTTCATTAGTTTGGTAAAATGTTCATTAAAAAATTCTTTTCCGTTATCAGATTGAATATTTTTAACTCCCTTTGGGAGAATAGTTTTTATAGCTTCTGTGACTACTAATCCAGTTTTATTCTTTAGTGGAGCAGCATAAGCTTTTTTAGAAAATGTGTCTATTAAAGTTAAAATATATTTATTCCCAGAATTCTCTCTAGCATAATTCCGCATATCTATTAAATCTATTTGAACAGTTTCGTTTATACCCAACACCTTAAAAGACCTTCTAACAAAGTTCTTTCTCGCGGGCTTATGCAATTCGTAAGCAATTTTTTCCATTTTTTATTCTTTATTTTTAATGTTAACGTATCTGCCAGTCTCTGTCGTTTCAAAAACACCTCCATTGCTACCAATTAACATACCATCACTCATTCTTTGATATACATAGTTTTTTGGCAAATATGCCTCTCCATCTAAAGTCTTAAATCCGCTTAAAGATGTAGGGTCTGCAACCAACAATTTAGGATTGTACATCATCAAATCGATTTCATTATTGTCTTGCATAAATTTATTAGTTTTATTGTTAAACCTTAATGCATGTGATTTTAAACAAATATCAAATTTAATATTGTCTTGTCTAAAAGTTTTAATATTATCGTCATACCTCAAAACCTGTGACATTAAACAAATATCACTCCTATCTTTGCCTTCAGGTACATTCTTTATTAATTTGTCCTCTGCATCCCACATATCAATATCTAATGTTAATACATTATAATTTTTATCCCCCTGTTTTATTATGCTTTTCTCACCTTTTGTTAATATTTGATTAACAACAGCCACATCATTTGGCAATGTTCCAGGTAAAATGTTTGTTAATTGCTTATTTTTACCATCAAATTTAAGACCGTCTAAAGTCACAGTCTGATGTTTTGTAACACAATCGTTCTCATCAACAGCGGGTTTACCACGAACTAGCCTTTTATTATTAAAATCCCAAAAGTTTAGATCCATTTTTGGTACTTGAGAGACGTTTACAACATCATCGCTTTCTTTACCAGCCAACAAATTACTAATTTTTCGCTTTTTTGCATTCCAAATACCATTCTCCGATTCCAAAAATTCATAATTATTATTGTCTTGTACAAAGACACCATCTTTTCTTATTAAAGTTTGCTCTAATGTGGGTACATCGGTTGAGCTTTCACCTCGTTTAACATTAGTAATTTTGCGTTTATTAGCGTTCCAATTATTACTCTTGGATTCTAAAAACTTATATTTAGTATTACCTTGTACAAAAGCATCACCTTTTCTGGTTAACGTCTGCCCCAAAGTCGATACATCGTCAGTAAACTCCCCACCTTTAACACTACTAATTTTATAATTTAAAGCATTCCAACCATCATCTTTTAGATTTAAAGTAGTTTCTTTAAAACTTCTAGCTTCTGGTTTACTATACGGGTTATATACGCGATAAAATTTATCTATCATCTTTTTATTTAATAAACAATTCCACTTTCCCTCAATTCTTCTATGATATCTATCTCATTATCCACTCCAGAATTTCCCGCCAATCGGCTCAACCAAAGCAGTCTTAACCTATCTACAAGCTCATTAGGATCGTCCCAATAAACATAGTCTATTTTATTACCAGTTACCTGCCTTAAACCTTCACCAACAGTCTTAAACAGGGGTTTAATTATATTAAGATATTTAGTGTGTTTATTACTTGACATCGCCGCACCTGTTTTATAACCCTTTAAATGTGCATTTGTAGCTTCCAAAATCTCTTTATAATTTTGCAAATCAACCTGACTATAGTTTACGGGTTCTTTTAAAGTTAACAATTCCCACAATCCCTTTGTCCCTTTATAAATTTGTTCTCCAACTGTAACATCGTCATTGGCAATTTGAACTTCCTGATTCCCAATAAAAAATTTATTTCCTTCTCGCCTAATACCATATGTGGTGTCTGTCATACTACTTCTACTAAGGTAATTTCCTAAATAGTCTGATGCTAAAAGACCAAAATCTAATTTGTGCGGTGTTATCTGTGTTATTCTTGGTATTCTAGACGGGGTCTTTTCTAAAATCATTGGGAGAACTGGCCTCTCTGTTTTTGTGGCTAAATTTTTTAATTCTTGCAAAGGCTCTATTAACGGTTGGAATGTTTGGAACCTCTCTTCAGCCTCTAGAAATTTACCACGTTTTAACGCCCTATATTTTTCTCTTATTTGTTTTGCAGAGTCTACCAATTCTTGTTGAATATTTGTTTTCATTTTATTTACATTTTATTTATCTCATTTGTCAAAGGATTATACTCAAACACTTTATCGTGTATTATTAGGCAATATGCAGACGTGTTTGAAGGGACATTTTCTGCAGTTTCAATTTCTAATTTAATATCTACAACCCCCTCTTTGACTGATTCATTCTGCCTAGAACAATCTATTACAATTAGAGGATATTTCTTTATAAAGTCAGCTCTGTTAAACATAGGATCGGGGACGGTGTTGTAGTAACTCTCCCTAAACCTCACAAACATCTCATAAGCTTTAGAGGCATCTCCATTTTCAAAGTCGAGATTTAAATCACTATAAGGATAATATTCAGAGTTTAAAAACACTTTGAGATTTTTCAATTTACAGTGATCAAATTCATCAGTTCTTTTTCGTGCACTGTTGTCCCTACCAGTTTGGAAACCAAATATAATATACCTGGGCTTCTCCAAACTCGAAGACGTCTTAACTGACCATGTATGTCTCTTGATTTCGGGGTATGATGGGAGTTCGTGTAGCTCCAAACTTCTAAATGCAATTTGCAAATTTTTATTTTGCAATAACATCTTTTGTAATTGAAGCTTCTCCCCATCAGATGGCACCACATGCGGCATCACCCACTGAATCGATTTAAGTGTAATTTTAGGAATAGGATCGACCCCAGTTGGAGCATTAGATGTTGTTAATATACAATTTAAGTCGTTTTTGGATCTTTTCAACACCAATTCTTGTTTAAAATTTACTAAAACCTTATTAAAATCCTCAAACACACCCATTAACAGCTCTAACGGGACACAAGTACTAAACTTGCCGCTTTTATGGAACTCCTTTAAATTTTCATCAGAATCAAATGCTACATTTGACAATTTAGTTGTTTTATTGTAAGAGCACAATATTTTCATAAGACTGGAAATTCCCGGATTTCTTACAATATCTATTTCTTTACCAGCAACTTCGTATCTAATTTCGTCAAATAAGAATGCAAATGCATTATTTATAAAATGTCCTTTATCATGATTCTCTATCTCTCCTTTAATATACAGATAACTCCTACATGGGAGTGTTAGTAAATCTTGATTATTTATGCATATTCGAATTTCATCGGAATTATTTATTGCTAAAGTGTTGTGTGGAACATAGGAGTGATTTGTAATTTTAACCACGCTATCGTCGTATTGGAATTTTCCTGTAACGTCTAGAAAATCTTCCATTTTTATTAATAGAAAATTTTAACTTCAACCCAATTGATCGCAGAAACCTGGCATTTTGCACACTCAGTCCGTTCTTGTAAATTCTCATATCTTTTTTATATGACAAGTAATTGTAGTTTCTTCTTTATTAAAGTCAATTGGCTTGTCGTGTTGATCTGCAAATGTAATGCTAACAACATCTAAACTTCTCTTATTTACAGGGAAGTATATAATATTTCTGGGAACCTCAATAATTTTGTAGCCGGGAGGAGCTTCTGGGTAAAAACTGTGTATGGTGTGTGATTTGTCACCATTTAAATAAGACCCATTCGCAATATTACATTTTACTCTAATCACATTTACATTATTTATGTTGATTTTGTTTATGGATTTAAACGCAATATCTAGAGTAGAAAATCCTTTAAATCCCAATAATTCAGACCCTAAACACGGTTTTGTAAAATCAAACACATGGCTAGAATGCAATGTGGCTTTCATAGTTTTATTATCGGCTATAAGTACAAAATCTGGGAGTTGCTTTTGAATTTCCTTCGCAAGCTCAAACACTTCGTATGTACCTTCAGCAATTTCAATTACATTTGGAGCTTTGTGATCGTAATAATACACATCCTCACCCTCGTCTATAGTTAATTTTGTGTCTTTAAGTTTATTTAATTTTGGAACTAGCCCTTTGTAAAATATAAGTTTGACTTTTGTATTAATTAATGCTACTTTATTTTGTATAATAACTTCAACTTTACCATCTAATGCCCGGTTTAATTCGTCAATTGTAACCTCCCCTTTCGGGGTAGTAATTTTGTGCATTTTGTAATATGTCAAAGTATTTAGAGGTTTTTTAACATTAAATATAGAATTATAACTTTGAAAATCTACCAGTCCAATTACATAATCACCATTTAATTCTATAGGAGGAAAGAACACCGACTTCAACTCTGGCTCTGTACCCGTAAATGTTATAGTAAATGAATCCATTTTTATAAACTAAAATTTTTCAGAAATGATAAACATAAAATTCCACAAATGGAACTGTTTAAATCTTGTATTTGATCAGTTGTATGGTAAATTTTAGATGGTACAAAATATTCAATTACCTCTTTTGGAGGCTGTATTCCGAATGGGTCAAAATATATTACAATATCTTTATTTTTACGATATGCTGTCCAATGTGTGCCCCTGTCACTGTCTAAATTAATAATTCCACATTCTCTTACTTTTGGTCTCTGTTTTCTTAGCTCGTTTTTTAGGTACACTCCTCGAAAGTGAGGCACGTCTCTTGCGGCCTCTAACAGCTGAAAGTTGTCCATCTTTTTTATTAAATTTTAATCCCATTCCCATTTTCGCCTTGGCCTTCATCAAATTTGTCACTGCATAAGCTGCTGCTTTTTCAGCTAGATTGGCGTCCTTTGCCGAAACCCTAGTCCAAGCCTGGTCCGCTAATCTCATATCTGCCTTGTTCCGGGCGGCTGTATCAGGATTATTCATGTAGAATATATCGTGCTCTTTACAATAAGAGTCTAGCTTATTTTTTGGAGGTACATTTCTGGCTAAATTTTCACGTATCTTAGTTCCAGGACCACAATATGAATATGACGGAATGTGGAGGGGGAAAGGAAGGTTGTTTATAAGGGTATTTAACAATCCACGGCCTCTATATGGCTTTAAGAATAATCCCTTACCTTGGACCTTTTTACACTTTCTCTTTGCCATTTTTGTTATATAAAAAATGTCATTTATTCAACAAAAGAACAAATTTAAAATAGCACATAAAGAAATACACCAAAGAAGTTGGGTCTATTTCCTAATAATATTCGCTGTCTTATAATAGGGCCTAGCGGTTCGGGGAAGACCGTTGTAATTTATAACTTAATTGTAAAAAAGCAAGGATTAAAGTTTACAAATTTATATATAATATCCAAATCTTTAGAACAAGAAAAATATAAAAAAAAATTGAAATATTCCGTCTGTGTGATGAAGTTAAATTACACACATATTCAAACTGTGAAATCACAACAAATGATGTAGAATCACACTCAATAGTTGTATTTGACGACATAAATAGTCCAAATATCACACAATTTTCCTCAATGGGCAGACACAAAAATATTAACAGTTTTTACTTGTGTCAATCTTACAGTAAAGTAAACAAACATTTACGTGACAATGTTAATTTTCTAATATTATTTAAACAAGACGATTTAAATTTAAAACATGTGTATAACAATCATGTGGGAAATGATTTTTCATTTAACCAATTTATAAATCTCTGCCATCAATGCTGGGACAGGTCTAAATATGGCTTTTTTGTAATAGACAAGGAAAGGCCAAAGAATAATGGGAAATATAGATTTATGTTTGACCAATTTTATAGTGACCAAGGGCAAGAGTGTTAATGCCATCCAGAATAAACCTCTTGTCGTCATCAAAAAGAGAGTACCTTTTTGTTCATCGTTAATGTTTGAAGATGGTGGTTTGTGGATTTAATTATTGTAACATTCTCATAGTAATCTTCCCCGGTTGCAAGACAGTTTAAGTAATGTTGGTGTCTTAAGAGATGTTTAACTGTAGCATTGTCAGCCCCCTTTGCCTTTTTAACCTCTAGCTCATTTTGCTTTTCTTTTTCGTATAACCATTGTAAAGGAATGAAAGAGTATAATTTTGGCCTTAAACCACAATATTCATACATAATTTGACCATTTAATTCGTCTTTAAACTTGCCCGTAACTTTTTTATTTTTATCAGAGTATAAGAAATGGTCTTTACTATATGCAGAGGACAAATTAATAAAGAATGTACCTGAAGGCAAAGATAGGAGTGATATTTGTTTAATGTCACAGGTTTTGAGGTATGACGATAATATTAAAACTTTTAGACAAGACAATATTAAATTTGATATTTGTTTAAAATCACATGCATTAAGGTTTAACAATAAAACTAATAAATTTATGCAAGACAATAATGAAATCGATTTGATGATTTACAATCCTAAATTGTTGGTTGCAGACCCTACATCTTTAAGCGGATTTAAGACTTTAGATGGAGAGGCATATTTGCCAAAAAACTATGTATATCAAAGAATGAGTGATGGTATGTTAATTGGTAGCAATGGAGGTGTTTTTGAAACGACAGAGACTGGCAGATACGTTAACATTAAAAATAAAGAATAAAAAATGGAAAAAATTGCTTACGAATTGCATAAGCCCGCGAGAAAGAACTTTGTTAGAAGGTCTTTTAAGGTGTTGGGTATAAACGAAACTGTTCAAATAGATTTAATAGATATGCGGAATTATGCTAGAGAGAATTCTGGGAATAAATATATTTTAACTTTAATAGACACATTTTCTAAAAAAGCTTATGCTGCTCCACTAAAGAATAAAACTGGATTAGTAGTCACAGAAGCTATAAAAACTATTCTCCCAAAGGGAGTTAAAAATATTCAATCTGATAACGGAAAAGAATTTTTTAATGAACATTTTACCAAACTAATGAAAATTCTAAATATTAATCACTAACACACTTACTCTACAACTAAGGCGGCTAATGTGGAAAGGTTCCAGAGAACTTTAAAGAATTGGTTGTATAGAGAGTTTAGTGCACAAGGGAGTTACAAGTGGTTGGATTTACTTCCAAAGTTAATACGGATATATAATAATAAAGTACATAGATCCATAGGGATGAAGCCTAACCAAGTAAGTGCTAAGAACTCTAAAGATGTACATGAAAGGTTAGCATCTAAAGTACAAGTTAAAAAGCCAAGATATAAGGTGGGGGATAGTGTAAGGATATCTAAATATAAACATGTATTTAGTAAAGGATATACCCCTAACTGGACGGGAGAGCTTTTTACAATAGCAGAAGTTAAGAAAACAAAGCCTGTGACTTATATTTTGAAAGATGAAAATGGCAATATAATCAAAGGAGGATTTTATACAGAAGAATTGTCAAAGACTAAATATAAAGACATGTATTTGGTAGAGAAGGTAATTAGGAGGAAGGGTGATTTATTATATGTCAAATGGCTCGGGTTCCCAAGTAGCCAGAACTCGTGGATTTCTGCAAAGGATGTATTAAAATGAATTTAGAGCAAATTTTAAAAATATAGGGGAAAAATATGGCAAGAGTCAAAACGGAAATTAGGGCGGGTGCAAAAATCGGACAGTTGGCAGTATTTAATTCGACCGTAATAGTTAATTTGGGAAAGGATTTATTAATGCATTAGATAAATTGCAGACAAATCCAAAGTTAGATTTTTTTTAAATATAGAGGATGGGGAAAATGTATTTAAGGCAAGGGTACTACAGGCTAACAATGAAACTTGTGTAAGGCGGGAGCTGGCGTCGGTCCAAAAACGGCTCCCCATAAGAATAACATGGGAAAAAAGTGCCGAAAGTGGCCCCTCCCCGGTAGTTCTCCTCTACTAGGATGTACTGACCAAAATCAGGGGAGTAGTAACCCATTTCAAAAGAAGTAATAACTCTTCTGAGAAATTAATAGCGTATCAGAGGAATTCAGGCCTAGAAACTAAGAAATTGGTCCAGGACATATGCACAAGGTGGAATTCCACGTACCTGATGTTAGACAGATTTTGCGAGTTGGAGGAGGCAATCAAAAGTACACTAGCAGTGATAGATAAAGACCTCCCTGTGATTTCCTCCGAAGAATGGAAAGTAGCCAAAGAGCTTCGTACTATACTAAAACCTTTTTACGAGGTAACCACTTCGATCAGTGGTAAAAAGTACGCCTCTGCATCTTTAGTTATAGTTTTAAGTTATGGTCTGAAAGATGTTTGTAGCAAGTTAAAGGCCAAAGAATTCAGAGATAAAACTAAAACTGTATAACAAAACTTGAAACAGGTACATGCAGTAGACTTGGTAACGTTGAGCTGAACATCACTCTCCTAGTATATATGTTTTTAGATCCTCGATTTAAAACCTCATTCCAGTCCCAATCTCTTGCTGATAAGGTGAGGACAATGGTTGTCAATTTAGTTGCAGCAAAAGTAAAAAAAAAATACAGGGGGTACAGGAACAAGAGAGCATGAAAGATGCAAACATGTCAGAAAATAATCAAAAAACTGACGAAGAAGATGAACTTTCTACTTGGGCTTGGGTGGATAAACAGCTTACAACCACACCAAAGGTGAACCATGTGTCAAAAGGACACGTTGAAATTCGGCGCTATTTGGAAGAGCCCCCTCTCGAACGGAAAAAGAATCCAATGCAATGGTGGAGGCAAAATGCTTATAACTATCCCCATCTAAGCCAAGTCGTAAGAGACAGGTGTTGCTGTCTGGGAACATCCGTACCATGTGAACGTTTATTTTCTAAAGCCGGGTACATTTTAAATGACCGGTGAACACGATTAAATGCACTTAAAGTGACCCAGATAATGTTTGTCAACTGCAATATTCAGTTCGCTGAATAAATGTTTAAACATTTCTGAGAACAATCTAAACATTTGCTTTGTTTAAGTAATGCAGTTTATTGGCAAGTTGTATTACAATTTCTTAGCTTTTTTAATGTTACTTATATTACTGTGGCAGCAATCTTTAGTAATAGTTAAAGTTTGTAAGTGAATGTCTTTGTTTTCTATAGTGCCTGATTCTTAACAAACAGAAACCTTTACACAACAAAGAGGTGCATTTTCTGTGTTTTGATGACAAATGTACAACTAAGCATTTTCTGAATACAAAACGGAATATACAGATTGTCAGTAAAATGTGTTCCCAAACTTAAGTGTTTTAGGACCCATATGTTTGTAGAACAAATTTTCTTGCAACCAATGCAACCCATGCAACCAACATTTGAAGTTTGGGAACAAATTTTACTATACATATATTTTTAAATAAAGAAGTTGGCAATTGGCAGTATTTTTCAAAAATATTTTTTAATTTGACCGTAATAGTGAATTTGGGATATGTACGTGGAATTTATTAAAACACTTGCCTAGGACAATAACATATCCAAATTGCAGACAAATCGGACCATAAACACTAAAGATAGTTTTTTAGCCTGAATTTGAAAATTAATTTTAAAAAATATAGAGGAGGGATGGGGATTGGGAAAATATATTTAATATAGGCAAGGGTTGGACATTAGTATAGGCTAACAAGGAAACTTGTGTAGGGCGGGAGCTGGCGTCGGTCCAAAAACGGCTCCCCATAAGAATAACATGGGAAAAAAGTGCCGAAAGTGGCCCCTCCCCGGTAGTTCTCCTCTACTCATCCTCTACAGTCACAAGGCTGTCACGGACAATTAAATTAATTTTATGAGCAAGACAGCCATAAAAGTTCCAACTTAAAACATCATTTAGAGCTTTTTTACATTACTGGCATTATCCGAAAGAGCTAGTAAGACCTTATTTTCTAAACCCCTTTCATTACGAAATTCAAAATTGTAGCCGCAAGATTCTCAGCTGTATGTCTTTCAGACATAGGGGCACATTCCAGTAGTGCAGATTTTATTTCAAAATCTGAGCTTACAAAGTGAACAGTTATTGCCATAAAACTTTCAGAGTTGGTTGAGGTCCAGCAGTCTGTAGTCAGACACACAGAAACTACATCCTTCAGAGCCTCTTGGGTGGCAACCTTACACTTTTCATAAAGTGCAGGAAGCATTGTTTTTGAAATGCCTTGCCTGGATGGCAAGTCATAAGATAGATTCAAGGCTTTAACGTAGGTTCTAAAACCTTCATCCTCAACAATTCTAAAAGGTTGCATGTCTACTGTGAAAAGCTTCATTAATTCTTTATTAATTTTATGCTTTGAGGCAACTGTCATTTTCTTCGGTATGAACTGACTCATAGTGCTCTGAGTTCCATTTTTTAAACTGATTTTGGGATTTACTGTACTTGGTGGTCGATTCTTACCTTCATCCAATGTTGAGGTGCCCTTGCTGGTACCTTGACAGACTGCAAGTTCAGCTGACTGACTGACTGAGCTTGAAGATGGTCGTGGTAGAAACACAGAAGTTAGGGCTGTGGTGGGCTGTGCTGGTGGTGCTAGGGGCGCTGGGTCATCCACATCCTCCGAATCATTTCAGACAGACAACTGAAAAAAACATTATTAGATTAAATCTCTCATAAAGAGCAAATAAGTACGTGTATTATGTACTAAAGTGACTATTATCATTCTTCATGATGTGTGTTTTTTTGTAGAGCAATATGTGCACTTAACGTAGGTCTTTGTTAATACAACTTTGGTACATTCCTGTTTAATAGTACGGTATATGCAAATATGCTGTTAAATAAATTTACCCTTTTATTATATTGTAGTTTTTGACAAACACTATATGATGAATGTATTATATCAGATAGTATTATTCCCAATTAAAACCTATGTTTAGATTTGTTATTCTTACTAATAGAGTGAAATTACTTTACCTTGGGCTTCTTCGAGGACTTAGGTAACATCACTGTCAGGTGTTTCCTTTCTAAATGTTTTTTCAGATTGCTATTAGTGGTCCTGTAGCAAATTTTATGTGAGCATAGGTCACATTTTGCATATTCAGCATCGATTACTGAAAAAAAACTCCACAGTTCGCTTCTCTTCTTTTTCCCTGAGGGTTTACTAAGGCTCATCGTAGAATATAGGTGATAAGAAATATATCAAATTAATACATTCAATTAAATATTTGATAAACACAACCTTATCATCCAAACTTGGCGGGGAGTGGGGAGTGTAGGAGTGTTTTGTATTTGTACTCTAGTGCTGCAAGCAGGATAGCCAACATTGCATAACCTCCTCGCTAACCACTTAGTACCATGTTATTCAATTTAAGTTGGATCAAATGAGTAATAGGATTAATTTTTTATTTATTGATGTCCCTAAGACAGAAATATATATTTTAATTCCCCACCTAATTCGATAAAAATGAAATAGGCATGTTTTAAAATGGCATGATTTTGTACATTTGCCAAGCTGTGTTGGCAAACCTGATTCAGCGGCCAGTGTCTGCGACTGCGCCACAAACCTAGTGGCAACAGCGCAAAACAAAACAATAACAAGCAAGGTGCTGTTTCAGTCAGTGTCACTGATTTGATCATGGTGAAGGTGAACAGTGACAGTAACTGGTGCCAAGTCACCCGTAAAAGTAACCGAGTTTTTTGGCGCTGTCACTGAAGTCACTGATCCGGAAAAGTCACCGGATCGCACATCTCTAGAAGTGAGCTGCCCAGACGCCGCAGCGGCACTCGCCCAGTGGTGGCTAGTGCGCATGCGCCGGGTCCCCTACTTCCCCTACTGTCCCCTCTCGACACGCGGGACTGGAGGTGGGAACGAGAGAGAGCGAGCGCTCGAGCAAGAAGAGAGAGAGAGAGTGAGAGAGTGCCGCCGACTGCTCGGTCAATCTGTAAACAAAACTACGCTGCCTTGATTCCGTAAGATAACCAAACAAAAGAAACTCGGAATAAAATATTCCAAGATAAATAATACTGTTACACTTCGGCTGGTTAATCTGTACCTTTATAACTTTTTCAGGATAGCCAGACTTTTGAAGAGAAACCGTCAACCTATTTATGTAATTCACAAAGTCTGAATATTCACTATACGTTTTGTTTGCTCTAAATGATAGGCTCTTGGGTATAGATTTTTTTTTATATAAGGAAGATGACAGCTCTTGAACTTTAATTACTGCATGGTGTTGGTCTTGTTCAAGTGAAGTTTTATTTATTGTATTTAGAATCTAAGTAAACAACCACATCAAGAAACGTAACAGATTTTGTCGAGTAACTCCGAGTAACGATGAAAAACTGTTGAGGGATTCAAGAAATTCATTTAGGCGTACTTGTCTATGTTGCCAAATGAAAATATATCATCTATAAATCTATACCATAGAAGGGGCAAATATTATTGTGTGTTAGATAGAGGTTCCTGGAGGTGGTCTGACGTTCTTATTAATCTTTGGTAATGTGTGGAAATAAGTAGGAGTTCGTGGATTTTTTGGAACTAACAGATTCACTGTCTTCTTCTTCCAACCCATGTGCCAAGATAAAATGTTCAATTCTCTCACTAAAATCAGTAGTATGCTCTTCATTTAGTAGCCGGTAGGAGTTTGTATCATATAATTGGTGATCACAGCTATATAGTCGAATGTCGATTTTGCTACCTTTGTCAGCAGGCAATATAATAATATGTTTATCATTTTTTAGTTTCTAACAGCTCTTTTTTTGCACTGAGTCATGTTTGTAGGCTTATTTGTTAGAGAATTTTCAAAAGTAGTGCTAGATAAATTTGATAATTAGATTAGTACCGATAAATTGTTCAACAGGATGATTGGGTGGGAGAGGTTTAGGTCCCACTTCAGGTTGTCCTTTGAATTTACGCAACAATGACTTTTAAAGAAACGCCCGATTTTGATGAATTTTGTCACAAATGTGGAGAGTAACATTTATGACTTTTAATTTCGAAAACCAGATCGATCGGACTATGGGTTTTATGGGGGTTTTAAATTTTCCAAAAGTCAGTTTTTTGCATTTTTCACTCTAAAATTAAAAAACACACAATTTTGGTTATAGTAATTTTATAGAACTTAAAAAACAAATAATGTAGTATTTTGAATTATTAACCTAGGTTAAGTGGATGTGGAGAAAAGTCAAAAAGCGCGTCCTTAAAATGTCTCATATTAATCTTATGGGAATAAGGTTTTTGGATTTTCCTCAGATAATTTAACTAACAACTTCACATTCTTTTTACCAATAAGTTTAGCTGTACAAAACAATCATTTTGGTGTTTTAATTGTTGTTCTACGTCCAACCGTTGCAGAGAAATCCAAAGTGCTAAACACAGTACGTTGTCCAATGTTATCCTTGTGGAGAATAAATAAAATTTGATATCTCGATATTTTATGAATGTATATTGATGAAACTTGATATGTGGTTTAACTAGTTGTGATGTATTGATATTTACAAAAGCAATGTTTTTTGTTTATTTTCCCCGCAGCGGCAAACTTGCATACTCGGCCGCAATGTTATTCATAAGGAGATAAGTCAAGTTTTATATCTCCCTTAATTATGAACCTAATAAAAAACTAGGTTTGTAGCTTCACCTGGTTGACTTATATTGATAATTGCAAAATAACACATTTCTTATCTTCCTCGTTGCAGCAAACCTGTGCACTCAGCCCTATTGTTGTTCTTATGGAGCATAAATAAAATGCTATATATCACTTATTTATGAATGTATTTATAAACTTGGTAAGTGACTCTATGTAGTAGGGAGACATATATACGTTTAGATATATACATTGTAGATTTGCTGAGTACGCTGGTTTGCTGTGACAGGGGTATTATTGTCTGTTTTGTTTCCGTTTCTCTGATAGCATCATCATCATCATCATCATCATCATCATCATCATCATCATCATCATCATCATCATCATCATCATCATCATCATCATCATCATCATCATTGTTGTGGATAAGGGAACCCCAGGATTGCTGCTAGGCAAGTCTTCCACAGCGGGGATATTGCGCAGGTTACCGGAAGGATAGGATGTAGCAGGAAAGGAAAGGGTGGGATGGGACGGCAGCCAAATCGACCCTTCAGAGGGCCAACTCCCGTGCCCCTGTAACAGCTGGGATGAGGCTCTCAAACAAGGGACCCGCATTCTGCCCTCCAACTGGTCAACTTAACAGACAGGGTATCCATGAACAACAGCCAGGGACCAACCATTCTCAGGACTGGGGACCAAACCCGGAGATTCTGTCCCTAGCTGCTGCAAATGGAGGGACCAAAGGTGAAAGGGAAGTTTGTCATAAAGGACAGCCAAAAGACTTACCACATGTAATGACAACTTCATTTGCTGTAACCAATGTCAGCTCTAAACTGGTATAGCCCAGTGATAAGGTTGTCCTGGGACTCTCTGATAGCAGTTTTGTTAACTAGTCTATTCAGTTTTGTTTATACATGGAAATACTTATTGTTTTGTCTTAATTAAAGATTTGTAAATATGTAAGTCCAAGTAACGATGAAAAACTGTTGAGGGATTCAAGAAATTCATTTAGGCGTACTTGTCTATGTTGTCAAATGTCCTCAAAATGTATTAAAATGTCTTTTAAGGACCTATGTCCTTAAAAGCGCTTACAACTTCACATCATATTAAAATTCTTTCTCATTTAAAATCAATGTCAAATTTGGACATTGTTTATAAGATATAAACTCCTATATCAGGTTATGTCTTATCGTTTGAATTTTTGTTGGAAATAAACGATTTTTTATTTGATTGTACCTTGTAAACAATTTACTTCGGTAAGCAATGATATATATATATTAATCACACGAACATGAAGTAGCAAGGCCTTAACGGATGATTTGAATTTAGAGTATATTGGTTATATCATTTGGGAGTTTTGTACCTATTGTCAACTCTCGTGCAAAATAAAGTTAATGTGAATGGCGTTGAACATTATTTGGAAGAATTTAATAATACTACAAGTACCAATATAAAACCACATTATTCATATGGGACTACACCTTGTTATGTGTGGTGTAGTCACATGATGAAACACCATAACTAATGTGCAAAAATGACAAATTTTAGATCGACTCACCTGCTTAATTTTTAACCATGATATATTTTTATATCTATCAAATTCCTACTAATCTCTATATTCTAAATAACAAAACATATAGAGTGTCCGATTTTATACGTATACAAATATGAATTACATTGGTGTGGAACCCAAACACTTGAGCTAGAAACTGTAAGTACAACTAACAACACCAATCTTGTTATGGCGAACTACGATGGTGAAACACGATGCCCAAATATGAATTCTTCTGTTTTAAAAGCTGCTGCTGTTTAATACGAAGTCTTAATACTACCAAACATTTATTACATTACCTCGTGGAAACGTAAAACACATGGCCAGAAATTTCCAATAAACTCCATTTAAGTAGTTAAACACGTTTATAGGATTTTTTTAATGTTGTATCTTATTCCAATGAGTTTACATTGTTAGTTATATTTTTAAAAACATGAATTATAATTAAAAATGTCTCAATTTGTGTTTAAAAAAAATATAACTATCAATATAAACTCATCGGAATAAGATACAAAATATTTGAAAAATGTGCTGTAAACGTCTTTAACTGACTATTAAATATAGTTTATTGTAAAATTCTAACACTGTGTTTTACGTTTCCACGAGGTTATGAAATATAATATTCGGTCGCCACGCGGCCGCTATGCCAGTCACTTTCTTTTGATAATCGGACTGTAAATAAATCCATTATACATTGTGGGGGGTGAAGAGAATAGTTTTGTGGAAGACTATCTTTATATAATTCTGTAAGTGAAATTTTTAAGTCAAAATTGTGGGAGTTTGGCAAATTGCAGGATGATGGGACACGGCTCAAACTCCCAGGTCTTGATCCCAGGGACTCGGGAAAAATAATCGTATTTCTCAAAAGTTACCAGCAAACGAGCCATAACGTAAAAATCCCCTATAAGAAAAGCATGGGGATTTAAAAACGTCTGCTTTGTTTACGAACTGACATGTGTTCCTCTTTAGCATGTAAAGAGTAAAATAAATCAGATAAGGCAAGGTTAGGGGCTATGGCCCCTTCAAGCCACTAGTTTAAAATAAATACAATATAATCGTCACTACACCAAATTGACTAATACTGGCCTAAATAGAGTGTATTTATATAAATAATAAAGTCAATATTCTCTCAAAATATGTATTTTAAATCTTTTAGAAACTAAACGTGTAAGAATTTGTTTTGTCAACATAATTAAGTGGTTAAAATTTAAATAAGCATTAGTGCTACTAATTTGTAACATCAATTTGAATAATAATTAGCTTAATTAGAAAAACCAATCATTTGCTATTTCAAGCATTTTTACCAATTGTAAGTAGAATACGTATGTGAAAGCCTTACGTACTCATCGCCTATACTATTATGTCAGTGATCTAACAGAGGACTACACAATCTTTGTAAACAAAGTGTCGGATAGGATACCATCAACACTTGGGCCGAGTAATAGCAAAGCTCGGGAGGTGCACGGTGTATTTGTGTTTGATCCCGGCAATCAGGCGTGGACAAGGATTAGTACTCCAATAACGCCCGGTGTTCAACACACGCACACTGTAGTCATTGCGATGTCCATGTCGAACGTAACGGTTGACTGATCTAATCAGAGTAGTAATGTAATGCTGCAGTTAAAACTACTTAGTTTACAACATCTAGTAGTACTAGTTAATTCGTTAGGCCGAAATACACTAAAAGCCAATGCCTCGCACCCTAAAATATTGGTTGATAAAACCAAACTAAAGAAGACCAGGTAAGGCTATATAAAAAGCTATGGATTTATTGTTTAGGTCACATAAGAAGTTTATACGTATAATTCATAAATAATTGTTATATACAATTTCTCTGACATTTCCTGGCCAATTCCGGTTACACAAAACCATCTGAAAATCTGATAATATTAATTACAACTATAATAGATTTTGATTTATCTCCCCCTTGTATCTATAAGCATAACAGCGTTCTGTGACATAATTATTCTGAAAGACACTTCAGGCGGACTCGAGAGTGCTAAATTAGTTTGGACTGGGCTTCTGAGGTTCTTCTTCATCTTGTAATTGCATCAAGGGTCGCTTTGATCAACGTCTCTCTTCTTTGGCACCTAAACATTATACCTTGCTGGTTGACGTTTTGGTTAGTAACGTGAAAATAACTAATTCAAACTTTAAATTATAAAGAGCCTTTTAGCGAATTTCCCCTATAGGGAAGAAGCTATTACCGTAGGTCTCATGGTAAGATTTAAGCCCGAGACCATGACAAATTTTTCTTTTTTAGGTCCCCAGATGACTAAAACACTATTCGTTCAAATTTATATATATGTATATATATATCTATATATATATGCGATAACTTGAGTAAAAAACGTCCGATTTCGATGAAATTTGGCTCAAATGTGTAAAGTGACATTTATGACTTTAAGTTCGAAAACCAGAAAAATCGGGCCATGGGAAGGGGGGTTTATGGGGGTTTTAAATTTTCCAAAAATCAGTTTTTTGCATTTTTTACCCTAAAATTTTTAAATTTGCACAAAGAATTGATTTTTTGTTGATTATCCCCGTAGCAGCGAACCTGCGTACTCAGCCCCCATGTTATTCTTATGGAGAATAAGTCAAATGTAATTACTCCTTTAATTATGAACATAAATTAATAAAACTTGGTATGTGGCTTCACCTTGTTGAGTTACATTGATATTTGCATAAAAACCCATTTTTTTAGTTCCTTGTTGCAGCAAACCTGTTTACTCATCTCCCATGTTATTCTTATGGAGAATAATTAAAATGTTAAATAGTGCTTACTTATGATTGAATATTGATTAAACTTGCTATGTGGCTTCACCTAGTTAAATTATATTTATATTTGCATAAAAACCAATTGTTTGTGTTCCTTGTTTCAGCAAACCTCTGTACTCATCACCAATGCTATTCTTATGGAGAATAATTAAAATTGTATATATCGCTTATATATGAATATATTTTTATGAAACTTGGTATGCAGCTTTATATGGTATTAAGACATATATTATGCTTTGGAAATTCGCTGAGTACGCAGGTTTGCTGCGACGGGGGTATTTTGTCATCCCAGCAACCGCACCGCCTTACATATCATGTCATTCACCAAAATGGTTGAATTTCTTATCATAAATTGGTTTCTAATCACTGAATGCTTTTAATTTAAACTCCAGTTGTGGCTAAGCCATTATAACGTGTGAAACATGTGAACTGAATTTCTACATTTAAACATGGTTTTAGTTTACATCATTATATTTTTACTATCAAGAAAAATATTTTGTATAAAAAAAACTAAGAAAAAATGATTTTTGGCTTGTCTTAGATTTATCTTTAACTTTACAATTGTTTATTGTATTACTTGTAGAAAATGTTAAAATATAACTTTGAAATGTTTGATTTGACCATTTATTTACCTAACTCCTACCAAACTATGTTCCCAAACTTTTATATTATTACACGCTTCCACAGTAAAAAAGAAAACAGTTTAACTTCACCATTATTCTGCACTCCAGCAGTATCAAATCTCTAGTACGAAATAAGGTAACGGCAATTTACAAACAAACAATATTAATTCAAACTATTATATGATTTCCTGGTAACGTAAACCAAATAACTTGTAAATACAAAATTATATACTGCAATATAACCCTAATGACCTAATAAAAACATCAAAATTCAATTATTTGAATATATTTTAATTTAATTTACAATTAACAACTTTAACATACAATAATGTGAAATCTTATTAAAATTTCAACAGTACGTTCCACGTAGTAAATGGGCATTATGTAGGCGCTTTACTTCGAGCGTAATGGTTTTTAACATAAATAAGTAGATAAAATATTAAGAGGGTATCCAAGTACTAAACCGATAGCTTCATAACGAAATAAAACGATAAAAAGCAAATATTTGAACATTTTACTTTTAGCAAGAGAAAAGATAGCGCGGCCCACACTTATGTTGGATTGAGTTCTCTCAGAGCTTGATGTTGTTGGCTGATCAGTTCGCCTGTGATGATCAAAGTGGCACTAGAGCCTCCTGTGGAGCGACATAAACTGACGCTCATCGATCACAGAAACCACCCAGTCGTGGCAAACGGGGAGGAATTAATGGAGTATTCATTTATTTACGTATAAAAATCAAACAAAAGCATCTTAAATACGTTTAGATAAGATTGAAATTCTAAGATAGTGTAGAGTTATTTTTAATTACTTTTTAATCCAAAGTCCTTTCCTGCTTTTAAATTTGAATGAACGTTTTTATTATTTTCGAAATTTCTTAAGGAACTGACTGCTATCAGTGAAAGCCGTACTGCACTAGACCAATAATGTTGTTATGTTTATTGATTAGTACCTAGACAGAGCGCCTTCCGTCGCTCCAAGAACAATATTTGCAACATAACATATAACAAATTTTTAGGCCACTGGGGGGAGTCCTAAGTTTGGAAAAGATATCCATCCTAAGTAACAAGGACCTAAGTAACGTGGTATGGTCCAGGAGCAGGTTTTAGGGGCCGTTTTTGAGCCTGTTATATATCGTATGTTCTCCATAAGTATAACATGGCCATTTTTAAGGCCATCAGTGGAACTGAGGCCCTGAGACTTGGAGAGGGGGAAACGTATTCAAAATATTGTTGGTTCCCTACAGCGTGGTATGGTTTGGGAGTAGTTTATTGGAATATTTTTTGCAATCAACTGGAGTACCTTTTCTCTATAATATCAACATGACAACGCTTAAGCCAGTGGGGTGGAGCCCTAAGTTCGGGGTTATAAAAAAAGGTGTCCAAACGTTATGGATCAATAACAACTGGTTATGGATCAATAACAACTCTGTTCTCCATAAAAATGACATGGCAAGGTTATAGCCAATGGGGCGGAGACCTAAGGTTGGGGTTATAAAAACGTATCCAAATGTTATGGATGGATGACAATTGGCTAAAATCACGCATACAATCGGAAAGAATAACATAGCATTTTTGCCAGGGGCGTAGCTTTAAGGTTGGTTGGGGGGGAAGTACCCAGCTTGTAGATTCAAGACATGAATCGTTGTAAAACGATTCCAAAGAACTATCACACATAAAAATTTCGTGTTTGTAAGTGATAAAAGAAGCCAGTGGGGTGGAGCCCTGAGGTCGAGAAAAGATTATCCGAAGTATTTTAGTCCCCCAACAACCTGGTGTGGTACGGGATACCCAATAACCTTGAGTACTAATTTTTCCATAAGAATAACCATGGAAGTGTTTTAGCGACTGGGGCGGAGCACTAAGGTCATGGTCATAAAATACCTACAGTACCCAAATGTTATGGATCAAAGATAATTGGCTGAAATCACGCAAAAAACTGAAAGAATAACATAACAATTTTGCCAAGAGGGCGGAGCCCTAAGGTTTGTGAAGGGGGGGGGGTCGTGTCCAACGTTGGGACATCATTCAAGACATGCGGCTTTGTAAAACATATCCAAAGAACCATTACACTTCCAAATTGGACATCGGGAAGTGATAGAAGTAGCCAGTGGGGCGGAGCCCTGAGGTCACGAAAAAAGTATCCGAAGACCTTTAGTCCCTTAACAACGTGGTATGGTCCGGGAGCAGATTTGAAAAGCCTTTCTCTCATCAACCTGGAGTGCCCATTTTTCCATAAAAATAACCATAGCATAGCAATGTTTTAGCGACTGGGGCGGAGCCCTAAGGTCGGGGTAGTAACAAACCTACCCAAATGTTATAGATCACTGACCATTGGCTGAAATCATGCAAAAACCCGAAAGAAATAACACTATAATTTTGCCAGGGGGGCGTAGTCCTAAGGTTGGTGTGGGGGGACGTATCCAACGTTTGGATATCATTCAAGACATATGTCTTTGTAAAACAGATCCAAAGAACCAACACACGTGCAAATTGGACGTCGGGAAGTGATGGAAAAAGCCAGTGGGGCGGAGTTATCCAAAGAATTATTAGTTTAGTCCCCTAACAACGTGGTGTGGTCCGGGAGCAGATTTGAAGAGCCGTTTTCGAGCCATTCAGGAAAAACCTTTTCTCCATAAGAATAATATGGCAGGTTTTGGTGCCACTGGGGCGCAGACCTGAGGTCTGAGGAAAAAAAAGAAAAAAAAACGTAAGTCCTCTACAACGTGTTATGGTCCGGGAGCAGATTAGAGGTGCCGTTTACGAAATAACCTGGGACACACACGCACAACTACTTTATTAGTATAGGTAGTTTTCAGTTCAAGTAATCATAATATTGAAAATACCACCGTCACAGCAAACCTGCATACTCAGAGAATTTACAATGCATATATTTGTGTCTCACTACTACATAAAGCCACCAAATTCAAAATATACATTCATAAATAAGTGGCATATAACATTTATATTCTCCAAAAGAATAACATTATATGGCTGAGTATGCAGATTTGCTGTGAAGTTAGTATTAGGCGTCAAAAATATAATATTGTGTATCAGAATGACAAACCGATATTCGAGGACTTAATAATTACGGTGTATTATAGTCATCATTTTGCAGACTACGAATTTTCATATTTAATTTAACTCCATAAATCTAGGGCCGTGGGGATAAAGGAGACAAAGTGCTTTGGCGGCAAGGCGGGGAGTATTGTGTTAAACCATTATTAATGAAAGCTTGCATTTCTTGCCGAGCACATTTCTATGTCGATCTCACACCTCAAGACATTGACTCACGCGGTGCCTGACCTACAACGTACGACCTGACTTGATCTACGACTTATCATTACAGAGTTTAACTGTATTTTTGAAACTCATAATAGCGATGGATTTGAGGCTATTATTGATTTATTTGGACTTTACCTATTGTTTTTAGTGTTTAAAACCATACTACGTTTCGGGAAGCAAGGAAACTCCTCTCGTTATCAAGTGAACCCTACTTACACCTAAATATCAAGTTCTTACACTAAACTAACCTACATATTTTGTGTGATGTAAGTGAACCCTCTTACATCTTGTTTTTTGTATCTGCATTTGTTAGTTTGTGTAAATTAAAATGTAAGAAAAAATAAAAATCCCCAAAAAATGTAGATGACTTAAGTGTAAGAACTTGATATTTAGATTTAGGGTTCACTTGATAACGAGAGGAGTTTCCTTGCTTCCCGAAACGTAGTATGGTTTTAAACACTAGAAAAGATAGGTAAATAATAAATTCAAATCCATCGCTATAATGAGTTTCAAAAGTACAGTTAAACTCTGTAATGATAGGTCAGGTCAGGTCAGGTCGTACGTTGTAGGTCAGGCACCGCGTGAGTCAATGTCTTGAGGTGTGAGATCGACATAGAAATGTGCTCGGCAAGAAATGCGAGCTTTCATTAATAATGGTTTAACACAATACTCCCCGCCTTGCCGCCAAAGCACTTTGTCTCCTTTATCCCCTCGGCCCTAGATTTATGGAGTTAAATTAAATATAAAAATTCGTAGTATGAAAAATGATGACTATAATACACCGTAATTATTAAGTCATCGAATATCGGTTTGTCATTCTGTTACACAATATTCTATTTTTGAAGCCTAATATTAACTTCATAGTGTCTTTAGATTTCCAATATGCAATCAAGTTTTCAATTACTGTAATCAATGAAAACAAGCATTCAAGCAGTTAACATTTATAATAAGTGCACGTCATCGATAACTGAATACAACTTCAATAAATAAATTAATAACTCTTGTAATCCCAAACATTAGTTCTTAAACCAACCAGTTGCTTCCATAAAGTGACGAAATTAGTTAACCGGTATTAGTCTTGAAAAGTGTTGTAATATGACTTTTATTTTAAAACTAATAGTAAGAATTGTAAAACATATCAACAGTGAAAGTGCGGAATTGTTTTATTTACAAACAAATAAATTCAGGAGTGAATGCTGGAAACGTATTTCCAATGTTAAATTAACCTAATGATCTTACATCAGACAAAATTTTATTCCCGGAGTAAATAAGTGGTAACCTAAGAAGTTTCTAAAGCCATTTTTCACATCCAATATTTTTAAACTGAATAAGCATACAATTTTTGGGCTCCATAAACATAACATTTATGTGAGAAGTGAAAATCATGGTGGGGTACTGAAAGTGAGAATGACGTGACAGCCAGCCACCAACATTGAGATATCCCGCAACTAGAGTTGAACAAATGTTGTTATAATAAAATTAGTAAAATATAGTTTAGAATTATACATAGAGTTTAATTTATAAATATACCATTTTTCTTCTTTTATCCGAGACGGTTGGCTAAGTAAGTGTGCTTGAGTGATAATGTCAATGTTAATCGCTTCGGTCAAATATTGTTTCTTCGTTTATCCGAACCGATTATTGTAATTTCTTTATTAACAATCATTACCTTTCAATGATTTTGATGGAAAGTTTACAAACACTGAATCTGATCAATTGAATTGCCCAAGTCCAACATTCTTATTTATAGTTTGATTTATCTTTTCCTCGTATACATGTATGTAAACCCACCCCTTTCAATAGACGGTGCATAGAAATACTACAAGTAATATCTCCGATATAAAGTTTTAAACTTATTATAAAAAATAACAAAGCAATTATATTTTAATTGAAAATGCCTCCATTTGACGATTATAATATTTAATCTTTAGTTTAATTATTTTTGTGGGTTTGTTCCAACTACTACAGTGTCTAAATTTGAAGTAACACACAGTTTTGAAATTAACTTCCACTTATTTATTACTCGAACAGGTTTACCCGGAAAATAGATTACTCCCGTCTACTCTCGATGACGATTTGATGCAGTGTACAATATGAAGACTTTATTTTAGATACATAGACATTAAACAAATAAAGTCGAATATTAGTTGTCTTATGTATGGTTAACTAGCTTGTGGAACTAAAGTGAAAATATTCTAGGACCTAAAACCAAGTACTGAGATAACATTTAAAATCACATGCTGCTTGCTATAAAAAGTAACGATCCAAGCCGGACTGGGGAAAGACTGGGTGACAAACAGTTTAAACTTATTCAGAGATCTCACGCTTCTTGTTTACAACTCCTGTTCATTACAGTGAGTTAACTTATGTAACCCCTTGCTCCATGTCGCTGCTTACACAAACTGCTGGCAGTGTTACTAACTACTAAGCTGTTAATTGCCTCCGGAAACTATGAGAACCAGACCCTGGGTCTGCTTCAAACAAGTAATCGGCTATAGCTTAAGGCACCACTTAGTCTATCAGGTTGTAGGCTACTTGCTTGCAGTGCCACCAACAACCGAGAAATCTCACGAGCTTATCACATTGAAGAGAAAAAGTACCAGGTTCTACAACTAACTTACGAAAATTAACTATAGTCTAGCTAACTGTATAGTTTAACTTGTGCAATGACTTGATACAAGTTGCTACTTCCACAGACACCAACTACTACAGCAGTGCCACCAACTACTGAACAGCTGATTGCTTGCGGCACTAAGGTGGAACTGTTTCACAGACTTTGGTTTAACTTGTGAAATTACTTGATACAAGTTGCTACTTCCACAGACACTCACTACTGCTTCAATGCTACCAACTACTGAACAGCTGATTGCTTGAGGCACTAAGGTGGAACTGTTTCACAGACCTTGGTTTAATTTGTGAAATTACTTGATACAAGTTGCTACTTCCACAGACACTCACTACTGCTGCAGTGCTACCAACTACTGAACAGCTGATTGCTTGAGGCACTAAGGTGGAACTGTTTCACAGACCTTGGTTTAATTTGTGAAATTACTTGATACAAGTTGCTACTTCCACAGACACTCACTACTGCTTCAGTGCTACCAACTACTGAACAGCTGATTGCTTGCGGCAATAAGGTGGAACTGTTTCACAGACCTTGGTTTAACTTGTGAAATTACTTGATACAAGTTGCTACTTCCACAGACACTCACTACTGCTGCAGTGCTACCAACTACTGAACAGCTGATTGCTTGAGGCACTAATGTGGAACTGTTTCACAGACCTTGGTTTAATTTGTGAAATTACTTCATACAAGTTGCTACTTCCACAGACACCCACTACTGCTGCAGTGCCACCAACTACTGAACAGCTGATTGCTTGCGGCACTAAGGTGGAACTGTTTCACAGACCTTGGTTTAAGGAACTGTTTCACAGACCTTGGTTTAACTTGTGAAATTACTTGATACAAGTTGCTACTTCCACAGACACTCACTACTGCTGCAGTGCTACCAACTACTGAACAGCTGATTGCTTGAGGCACTAAGGTGGAACTGTTTCACAGACCTTGGTTTAACTTGTGAAATTACTTTATACAAGTTGCTACTTCCACAGACACCAACTACTACAGCAGTGCTACCAACTACTGAACAGCTGATTGCTTGAGGCACTAATGTGGAACTGTTTCACAGACCTTGGTTTAATTTGTGAAATTACTTCATACAAGTTGCTACTTCGACAGACACTCACTACTGCTGCAGTGCCACCAACTACTGAACAGCTGATTGCTTGCGGCACTAAGGTGGAACTGTTTCACAGACCTTGGTTTAAGGAACTGTTTCACAGACCTTGGTTTAACTTGTGAAATTACTTGATACAAGTTGCTACTTCCACAGACACTCACTACTGCTGCAGTGCTACCAACTACTGAACAGCTGATTGCTTGAGCAACTAAGGTGGAACTGTTTCACAGACCTTGGTTTAACTTGTGAAATTACTTTATACAAGTTGCTACTTCCACAGACACCAACTACTACAGCAGTGCTACCAACTACTGAACAGCTGATTGCTTGAGGCACTAATGTGGAACTGTTTCACAGACCTTGGTTTAATTTGTGAAATTACTTCATACAAGTTGCTACTTCGACAGACACTCACTACTGCTGCAGTGCCACCAACTACTGAACAGCTGATTGCTTGCGGCACTAAGGTGGAACTGTTTCACAGACCTTGGTTTAAGGAACTGTTTCACAGACCTTGGTTTAACTTGTGAAATTACTTGATACAAGTTGCTACTTCCACAGACACTCACTACTGCTGCAGTGCTACCAACTACTGAACAGCTGATTGCTTGAGGCACTAAGGTGGAACTGTTTCACAGACCTTGGTTTAACTTGTGAAATTACTTTATACAAGTTGCTACTTCCACAGACACCAACTACTACAGCAGTGCCACCAACTACTGAACAGCTGGTTGCTTGCGGCACTAAGGTGGAACTGTTTCACAGGCCTTGGTTTAACTTGTGAAATTACTTTATACAAGTTGCTACTTCCACAGACACTCGCTACTTCTGCAGTGCCACCAACTACTGAACACATGATTACTTGCGGCGCTAATAGTGGGAGAATATTAGGAAATTTGACCTAACAAATTCGGACTAAGTGGAAATTTTGAAAAGTTGTTAAGTAAGCCTAGTTGACGAAAATGTCAAATGTCCCCATAAATCCCGGCTTTGCTTCAGCCACCATCTTGGAAAATGGCAGCCAATTTTCGGGTTTTTGGAAACAACTTCCTAACCGTGAACAATATAATAAATTATCAAGAGCTAAATAATATTGGTTATTAAAAACTGAATAATGTATGTATTTACACTTTTTTTGTGTGACGAACAATTAAAAGGTTGTTAATATTTATGATTAATAGTGTGTTTGTATTTTCTCTCTAATTTGGTGAGCCAAATGTTATACTTTCGGTTTTCATGTGCTAATTTTCAATTTCTGTTGTTTCAATCTCTAAGGTTTATATTTAAATTTTGTTTATTGATATTGGCAGCACTGTTTTCAACAGAAATATTTGACTCTTTCATTGTCAGTCAGCTGTCAGTGATAACAGGTGACAGTGTTTGTTTGTTTTACTACCCAATTCTGGTGTTACTAATTAAGGATGAAATAGTAAGGCTATTCGTTAAATGTTTTCGTTTTTGTTTTGATTTTTTTGTATATAATTTAATATTTTTCTGTATATAAACATGCAAGTGTTATTTGATTAAAAATGAAATGCGCAATATGTGAAGTATAAATTGAAGAAGGAGATCAGGTAGTCGTGGAACGAGAAATACGAAATCTAATTCAAGCAAGCAAAGATAGAGGGGATGAGAAACATATAATATTTGAAGTACTGTACTTGGAAAAGTACCATTACACAAAACCTGTCGTAAAAACTACACAAGAAGGAGTAGTATAGCTTCAGCAAACGAATAAAATACACGACCATCATCTCCTCAGGCAAGCTCAGATCAGAAGCTAAGGGATTCAACTTCCGTAGTGACTATTTATTCTGAGGAGAGACAGCTAGTGTCCCTGATTCAAAACTCCCTAAAAATAGACGGCTGGATGTGCGTAATGTGGCTACAGTCGAGTTTCGTGCTAATGTTGTTTCAGTTTGTAAACAACGCTCTGATGAGTAGGGGAATGAAGTTGACTTACGAGTCGCATATACAATTGATCTTGTGGCAGAAAAATGTCGTTATCATAAGGACTGTTACAAAAAATTCATGCGCAACGCAAAGAAAACTTGTTAGGTCGTCCAGAGTATTCAGCTGCTTCCTCAGCTTTTAAGAAACTTTGTAAATACATTGAAAGTAATGTTGAGTGCCAGTATAGTTTGAGTGAGCTGAAACGAATAATGATCGATGTGTCTCATCTACGACAAGAAGACTGTTACAGTGATCACTGGCTGAACAGTAAGCTTCTTTCTCACTATGGGTCAAATGTGATATGTACAGAATTGCATTCGATGCACAACATTTTCAGTTTCACTCAGACAGGACAAAAGATTTTAACAGAGCAATGGTATAGAGATCGGAATACCAATAACAACAGTGATCGATTACGCCTTGTGCAAACGGCAGCCAAGATCAAAAAGGAAGACATTTGTAGAACAGAGTATGATTGCAACATATATCCAAATCATGACGGTATAAAAGATGGGGGCACAACTCTAGTACCAGCTACATTTGAAACTTTTACGAATATTGTTACTGTAACAAAAACTAGCCCCACACCAGAGAATGTTGTCCGGAAGGGAACTTTTATCAACCTGCTAGGAGGTCACGTTTTTTCCTATCTCCAACTCATCTTGGGCTTTCTGTGCACCTTTATTGCTATTATGAATCAAGACATCTGATTGACGTATTGCATACAGTCGGTGCATGTTGTTCTTACGCAGAAGCCACTAACCACGTAAACTGCGCAGTTAACAGTCCACAGCCAACAGTTGATCCAAGTTCCTTCCTACAGTTTGTGTTCGATAACGCAGACGTAAACACAAGAACACTTGATGGGTTAGATACCTTCCATGCACTTGGGGGATTAAAATGTGTTGCTCCGGGAAAAGCGGTCTCAAAATGTCCTCCTTTGCCAAGGACCGTTAGTGAGAAGTGTGACATTACTTCAAATCAGATCCCCATAATTCCTTACATAAAGCCGCCAACCTCAGGACTTCAGAAAGTAATCATAAAGGACTTAGGAAATGACTGTGCTGATGGAGATTCTGATACAATTGAAGATGGAGATACAATTCGCAAACTATTGAAAGTTAATGTGTTATGGTTGGTTGGATTCATTAAAGTTGAAAATCAAATTCCAAGTTGGAGTGGGTATATGAGATCTGCAGTCAACACTGGAACATGGGAAGTAAGCCGAGTGCTAGCTGTGCCTTTCATAAATTTAGAGCCAGGAAATCTAACGACCCTTTACACAGCTCTGACATTTGCAGCAAAACAAAGTCAGCTTCATAACCAGGCGTGTGTAGTAACTTTCGACCAACCTTAGTTTTGGAAATCTGTGGACATTGTTGAGTCACCTCAAGCTGTGACTGTTGTATCAGCTATTATTGTTCGATTGGGGTGTTTTCATTTATTAATGTCGATTCTTGAATCAGTAGGATATATAATGAGTGGTAGTGGTATTGAGGAGTTGTGGCAAATTGTCTATGGAAAAGCAACTGTACCTCACATGATGGCAGGAAAAGCATATACAAGAGCGGTACGTGGACATATTTTAACAGCTGCAGCACTATTCAGTCTCATTCATGATGAGCTGGTTTCAAAATCAGAAGAATCGCTAGATGTACTAAATGAAATAGCCAAACAGTTTTTTGCAAATGACATCACTGATATCGATGTATTTGAGTGCACTACTCTTAAAAGGTACCTAATTATTTTCGAAAAGGCCAAAGGAGAGCTTGAACGATCTGGACGTGCAGCAAAACTTTGGTTTCAGTACTTCGATCAAATAATGCTTATGTTAAATTTATTAAGGGCTGAACGAACGGGAGATTGGAAATTGCACATTAACGAAGTAAAACGTACGCTCCCTCACTTTCACAGTTCTGGACATTTAAATTATGCAAAATGTGCACATCTGTATGTACAGAGAATGGAAGATTTATGCAACAAATGGTCACCTGAGGACTTCCAAAGATTTACAGAAGAATTTTACTGTTAAGTCAGGCGTAGCAACAGATTCTTCTCTGGTGTTTCAACAGATGTGTGTATTGAACAGATTTTATGCGGAGCTTTAAAGCTATCGGTGGACTTACGCGCGGTTGAGGAATTTCAGATTCAACTCACAGAGGTGGGTGTTATCAGCTCCAGCTTGTGTCGAAATTACTGAAGCCTTAACAGAGTTCACCGGCGTAAGTACAACAAATGATCAACACATCATAGAAACTTCTAAACCTCGTCAGTTAAGAGATTCATAAGACTTTATGAAATTTGCTGGCTGGATAAAATAACATAACCCGTTTCGCCTACTATCAGAGCAGTTAGTAAACCTGTCAAATGACCTGGTAGCAGACGAATCAATAACATGCGACAGAGCAGTAGAGATTGGTATGGAAACAATGAAGTCTTTATCAGGACTGAATTTCGCTGATGTTCGTAGGGAACGGAAGAAAAAAGTAGTTCCTTTGTCTAAACTGACATCAGGCACATTAAAGGTGAGGAACAAAGATGTGATACTGCATTCCCATCAACAACTCTTCCATAGAATGATTTGTCTAGACAAAGATATATCAGAACTTAAAGCGTACTTTCAGTATGAACTGGCAACTGTACCTCCGTCTCTATTTTATTCTGAGTTGTTATTGAGGAAAGGATACAAGTCGTCTTTGGTAAGAGCTTTTAAATCATAAAAAGACCCTTTACCCTCAAACACTCACTATGTCTTAGATGGTGGAAACCTGCTTCATTGTGTTGTTTGGCCAAAACCTACCACGTTTGGTCAAATATTAGACTCGTATACAACCTATGTTGAAAGCCATTATGGTAAAAACTGTACTGTGGTGTTTGATGGTTATCCTGATAGGCAAACAACCAAAAGTACAGAACAACAGCGAAGAAAACAAACAAGAAATTACAGGGATATAATCTGCAGTGATAATACATCAACAAGTATCCTTAAGTCAGATTTTATTGCAAACAAGAACAACAAACGAGCCATTATTACATCTCTTGCACCGAAATTGCGAAAAAAAGGTTACACTGTGCTACTGGCAGAGAGTGATGCGGACACTCTTATTGTCACGGCTGCTCTGGATCAAATCTAGCATAAGAATCCAACTGACGTTATTGGCCAAGATACGGATCAGCTTGTACTCGTAACTGCATTAGCCCATACGGATATTAAAGAATTGTGGTTTATGAAACCCGGAAAAAGGAAACACGTCACCAACCAAATTTAACATCCAAAAGGAGAAACAAAATATGGGTGAGACTTGTGAAGTGCTCATGCCATAACTGGATGTGACACATCAGCGTTTTACAAAAACGGTAAAGTGAGGAGACTCAAACTTCTTAAGAAGCATAAGGAATTGAGAGATGGAATGATCAAAATTATCAAAAGGATGCCACTAAAGAAGCCGTTAAAGCTGCAGGAGAAAAGTTTGTTTTAAAATTGTAAGGATCAAATTCCAAGTCCTTGGATGAGCTACGGTATTTTATGTAAAACCGTATAGTGGCAAAAAAGAAGTTGGATACGTCTTTTCAGCTGGCTTCCCTACCTCCAACCAGTGTAGCTGCTGAACAACACTCTTACAGAGTGTACTTTCAGATCCAGGAATGGTTGTGAAATAGCCTTGACTATAGAGTGGGGTTGGTGCATGACAGGCGGATCACTCAGACCTGTCCCCACTACCAAAGAAGCAGCTCCATCAGAACTTCTGCACCTGATTTCATGCAATTGTAAGCAAGGGTGAACTAAGAGATGGAACTGTGTACGGGCTGGTTTGCTGTGCTCAGCAATGTGTGGACAATGCGAAGGAAAAATCTGCAACAACTCACCAGTTGAAATCGAACTTGATGATGTTCAGGATTAAGCAAATCACATTTACTCCAAATATTTATAAATGTTTATTTTTCTCAGTGATTGTCACACAAAAAAAGTGTAAATAAATAAATTGTTCAGTTTTTAATAACAAATATTATTTAGCTCTTGATAATTTTTAATAATGTTCATAGTTAGGAAATTATTTTTAAAAAATCGGCCGCCATTTCCCAAGATGGCGGCTGAAGCACAGCCGGAATTTATGGGGACTTTTGAAATTTTCGTCAACTAGGCTTACTTTACAACTGGGCAAAATTTCCACTTAGTCCGAATTTGTTAGGTCGAATCACATTTGTATTCCTAAAAATCTTGGACTATAAGGTGAAACTGTTTCACAGGCCTTGGATTAACTTGTGAAATGACTTTATACAAGTTCCTACTTCCACAGACACCAACTACTACAGCAGTGCCACCAACTACTGAACAGCTGCTTGATTGCGGCAATAAAATGGAACTGTTTCACAGACCTTGGTTTGATTGTGAAATGACTTTATACGAGTTGCTACTTCCACAGACACCAACTAGTAGTTGCTGCAGTGCCACCAACTACTGAACAGCTGATTGCTTGTGGCAATAAGGTGGAACTGTTTCAAAGACCTAGGTTTAATTGTGAAATGACTTCATACAAGTACCTACTTCCACAGACATTCACTACTGCTGCAGTGCCATCAACTACTGAACAGCTGATTGCTTGCGGCAATAAGGTGGAACCGTTTCAAAGACCTAGGTTGAATTGTGAAATGACTTCATACAAGTACCTACTTCCACAGACATTCACTACTGCTGCAGTGCTACCAACTACTGAACAGCTGATTTCTTGCGGCAATAAGGTTGAACTGTGTCACAGACGTAGATATAACTTGTGAATTGACTTTATACGAGTTGCTACTTCCACAGACACCAACTACTACAGCAGTGCCACCAACTACTGAACAGCTGCTTGATTGCGGAAATAAAATGGAACTGTTTCACAGACCTTGGTTTAATTGTGAAATGACTTTATACAAGTTGCTACTTCTACAGACACCAACTACTACAGCAGTGCCACCAACTACTGAGCAGTTGCTTGCTTGCAGCAGGTGGAACTGATTGCACAGACTTTGGTTTAACTTGTGAAATTACTTTATATAAGTTGCTACTTCCACAGACACCAACTACTACAGCAGTGCCACGAAATACTGAGCAGTTGCTTGCTTGCGGTACTTAGGTGGAACTGATTGCACAGACTTTGGTTTAACTTGTGAAATTACTTTATATAAGTTGCTACTTCCACAGACACCAACTACTGCAGCAGTGCCACCAACTACTGAGCAGTTGCTTGCTTGCAGCACTTAGGTGGAACTGATTGCACAGACTTTGGTTTAACTTGTGAAATTACTTTATATAAGTTGCTACTTCCACAGACACCAACTACTGCTGCAGTGCCACCAACTACTGAACAGCTGCTTGCTTGCAGCACTTAGGTGGAACTGATTGCACAGACTTTGGTTTAACTTGTGAAATTACTTTATACGAGTTCCTACTTCCACAGACACTCACTACTGCAGCAGTGCCACCAACTACTGAGCAGTTGCTTGCTTGCGGCACTAAGGTGGAACTGATTGCACAGACTTTGGTTTAACTTGTGAAATTACTTTATATAAGTTGCTACTTCCACGGACACTCACTACTGCAGCAGTGCCACCAACTACTGAACAGCTGCTTCCTTGCGGCACTAAGGTGGAACTGTTTCACAGTCCTTCGTTGAACTTGTAGAACTGCCTTCCGCAAGTTAAGTCGTCTTCATGTTTGTTTACTAAGACAAGCTACATGTTACATCCTGTTACTCCTGTTACATAAATCGATACGCTAATTTTCAAATGTGTGGGATGTAATACATTTTAAAATAATTGATTGAATTTATTTTAAAGGACAAATTACATTTAAGGCAGTTTTAGTGCCTATTTTAAATTGACAAAACAAACCTAAATTGGTTTAAAGTATGGCAATACATATTTCTACAAATAAGCTTAGTTAATTGACCAGACTACATTCGTTTATGAACGTGTTTGTTTGTTTAATATACATTACTATTGTAAATAGTAACCGCTGTAAAATATCGTAAATGTTGATTATAGATTCATTGTCGTTCAACGACATTCTTATGGAAGATAAATAAAATATGTTGCCTTACCAGTCTAATAGTCATGTTGTTGTTGTAAGGTACCAAACTTTAGCTCTTTGGTTGAATTGGTGGTGTGTGATGATTAACATACTTACATTAAAGGCCAGTGGGGCAAGAGCCCGTACGTATATCCTATACTCTTATATGAGCAATGTTTGCTTGATTGGTTGGTTGGTTGCACAAATATCTTGAAAACGGCTCCGAGGATTTCCTTCAAATTTCGGAAATAACTATGTTCTGGTATAAAAATATGTTCTAGGCAGGTCTCATCCCCAGTAAAAATCAAATACTGTAATATTAAAAAACGAAATTGAAAAGTTAAAAAACTAGTATAAACTAGTGTAAACTAGTATTGGGCTTATGGAGTTAAAAATCAAAACAAAAGAATTAAGTATCAGCTGTTCATAATCAATCAGGGCCCTTTTTGTTTAATTGTTGACATGTGGTTTCCTAAGAGCAGTGACTAAAGCTGTTGAGGGAAGATTGCATTTATAGATTGGTCATATCCAAATTAAAGCAAAGGTACATTGAGCTATACATAACAACTGGAGTAACCTTAAAAATGCAGGAAAGAGGCAAATGAGCTATACAAATATGACGATCAGTTGGGGGAAGTGGTGAAATATTACTCCCAGTAATCTAAACAAACTGACTGGCCTTCCCCGAGCAAAGCTCGGCCCCGAGGTACTTTTTATCTGGAGTAGATATATGACTGCATTGATCAATCAACTACCTTCCTACCGAATTTAAGCTCCATCAGTCCAGTAGTAGGTGCAAGATTGTTAAAAAAGTATTTATAAGGTCAGGGGCGGGGCCTTAAAACAATTTCGGAACGAGGGTAAGCTTGTGTTTAATATGATGTATTAGGTATATTGATATTCCTACCAAACTCCAACTTAAAAGGTCCAGTAAATATTAATGCCCATACGATTGCAGAGCCCAATACGATTTTTTAAGCTCAGACTTACTGTACATCTGCAGCATAAGGGGAACTGTCATAAAATATTTAACCTTCAATAGGCATTGTAGTTTTGAGACACAGTGATCACTATGTCGGTCACTGAGTGAGTCTGACAAATATAGACTTAGAAAAGATGTCCATTCTGTATTGCTCTCCTATTTATTACCATAACTAGCTGCTATGTCCTTGCTTTGCAACGGGGAGAAAATTCAGAGTAGACAAATTGTAAACAAAACCATGACATTCCGTAGTTATATATACTCCTTATAACAGCTGTTTATTTAAATGGATTGAATTAAGAAAACACACGTGACATAAACCAAATAAAACTCTCCTCCATATGAATAATGTGGGAACTTGGAAGTCCCGTGCGGCAGAGCCCTGAGAAAATTTCTAAACGGTAATAGACCTATGACATTCCTTGGTACATAGACTACATTTGTGTAAAATTTAAGCAGAATTGGTCTTGTGGTTTTGGCGTGATGGAACAATAGACAGACAGACAGATAGACACCACCTAATTTTTACTTTCTCCCCCTATACGTAGTATATGGAGAAAGTATTATTTTCGTCAAAATTTTCGAATTTGAGTTGTTAGTGGAAATATTCGTTTTGATGCTCCCTGAACCCAAAAAAGTGGTTTTTACGTGATGTCTGTCTGTCTGTCTGTCGTTTCGTGTGCGTGTGCGTGTGCGTGTGTGTGTAATTATCCCCAAAAACCACCAAAAAAACATGAAAAATCAAAGTTTCTCAAAAACGGCTCTAACGATTTTGATTAAACTTTATTATTTTGTAGACCTTTTGTTTCCGAACAGAATGACACCACCCGCATTTCTGTAAAAGTTCGGGTTCAGAAATTACAGGACTTAAAACATCAAAAATTCAGTTTTTTGTTATTTTTCATAAAAAAACATAAATATAAAAAAATATTACTATTCATCATTAAAAATAGCTCAAAAACTAAATAATTTACTATCTTGAATTACGATTCTACGATTGCTGGTTACAGAGAAAATTTAAATTTTCATTTTGCGGTAAACGCAGGACGTTGTCCAATGTTATTCTTATGGGGAACACAAAATTACCATTTCTCTCTTGCTTACTGATCAATTTCGTTCAAACTTGATATGCTTGGCAAGTTAGCATTGACCAACAGAGGAAATTCTAAATATTTTGCCCCTTAATAATACTGAGAGGGGGAATAGGGGGCATTTTCCCCCTTAAAACCACATGTGTAGCAATGGATTCTGTAGCGCCTCCAAAACAGGGATTTGGGTGGATGTTTTTGAAAAAAAAACTTGTTTACAAGATTTTCTGTACATCCCACCGTGCTTTGTATTCTATATTTAGTAAATAAAAAGTAATTTATTCATTAAAGTTGGGCTAAAGGGAGAAAGTACGTGTTAGTTTCCTGATACCGTTTATTATAATAGTAGTGGTTACTACAACAGCTGATAGTGGAATATATATATAAGTCATCATCTGGTTCAATACAAATAAATGTTTTGTCCATAAGAATAACGTGGGAACTTTGAAGCCCTGAGGACTTTTCTTATTATTTTCCCCACTGAAAAACTTTATTCGGACTATTACGAACATTTTAATAATAAACGGTATCAGGAAACTGACACATACTTTCTCCCTTTTAGCCCAACTGTAATGAATAAATTACTTTTTATTTACTAAATATAGAATACAAAGCACGGTGGGATGTACAGAAAATCTTGTAAACAAGTTTTTTTTTCAAAAACATCCACCCAAATCCCTGTTTTGGAGGCCCTACAGAATCCATTGCTACACTCGTGGTTTTAAGATGGGAAATTCCCCCTATCCCCCCCCAGGGTTATTAAGGGGCAACAAATTTAGAATTTCCTCTGTTGGTCAATGCTAACTTGACAAGGGTATCCAGTTTGAACCAAATTTATCAATAAATAAGAGAGAAATAGTAATTTTTGTATTCCCCATAAGAATAACACTGGACAAAGTACTGCGTTTACCGCAAAATGAAAATTTCAATTTTCTCCGCAACCTGCAATCGTAGAATAGTAATTAAAAGTACTAAATTATTTAGTTTTTTGAGCTCTTTT